>BSBN01000213.1:27537500-28827500 GCA_027924645.1 Cunninghamia lanceolata | reverse complement strand
TAAGTAAAGAGGATTCTCTTGGGAAATATTTTGATGAATAGAGATTGGGATTGGTATCATTATTTTAAGAGTCTGCATGAAGGTTGCAAGATAATTCATAACAATTGCAAGGAGAAGTTATTAGTTATTCTCATGGAATTTTGACCAGATGGTTGGGAACTATGTATTTTGTCTCTTGATAGAGCTAGAAAGTATAATTGCAATGATGAATGTAATCATCACCAAGATATTTAGTCAAGTTTTGAATAAGTAACCCATTCCGTGAGGTAGGGAATAAAGTTTTGTAAGACATAATGAAGGGAAGAAATATGTGTTCTAGCTAAAGTCTTTGTGTGATACTGTAACACCATCTTATAATATCATCTATGTGATGAATGATAGATATTCCATGATGTAAGAGTGGATGTGTTTAACCTTTTGATTTTTAAGCATAATGAAAGTGTTAAGGGACTTATTTATATGTTGTGCTTGTAACACAATCTCTAAACCACTATACGTTTTTGGTAAACCTGAGTGCAGTACAACAATCTACTTCCTTGTTAGTGACTCAGTCACATAGTGCATATTAAGTGTTCCTTTGGATTTTGATACTTCTTTTGATTTTTGGTAATGATGCAGGAGCATCCGAGAGTCTGATGTGGAAGCATCCAAAAGAATTCAGAATATTGAGATAGTTGACAGAAGCTTGAGTGTGTAGAGAGAGTGACCTTGGAGAATTTTGGATTTTGAGTATGAGAGGCTGTGGACCTGGAGTTAATATCTGAACATAGGAAGTTACAACATATCAAGAGTTTAGATCATTTGGATTTGATTCTAGAAAGTTATCATTGTTTGAAGATTGACTGTTTTGACAGAGCAGAGCTGACTGTGTTTAGTGAAGTTGAATCAGTTGCGGAACTATCCCGTGACTTGCAGAGCGAGAAGAAGAATTGGTTGATGAAGTTTAAGGACTTGGTTGACCTTCAGTGAGGTCTGCATGAAGTTTTATGCATTTGTGAAGTTGTGCCTTATATTTAGGCTTGACCTATTTAGTGTACACATTACATAAATTAGCCAATGTAATCCGATCGACTTGATGATGATTAGAAAGGTTGTGGATGATATAAATAAGAGGTTAAGGATCATTTCTAATAAGTGTATGACAACATGAAGATTTGAATGATGAATATGAGTTATTATGATCCGAAGAAGTAGTAGAACTGAAGCAAAGGATAGAGCAGAGAATAGAAGAAATTGCAGAGCAGAGATTTGATAATCCGACAATGAAGATCATGCAAGAGTGTTGTTATATGAATTGTTTGTAATCCCTGGGCTATAGCCTAGCATCTGTAAAGCCCTTGAGGCATGTGTAATGTGTTTGAGATCAAATATATATGAAGAACAAGATTTGAAAGTTGGGTTTTTCCCTGTTAGGGTTTTCCCATGATAAATCTGATGTTATGTGTTCATGAATTTGTTTTATCTTTTTATTGTTAAACTATAGGCTTCCGTTGCATATCTATATGACCATGGAGTTAATTGTTTAAGGCTGCAAGGATGGACAGTCCCTAACTGGACCCTCCTACCTTGACTGCATCATCAAGTGGTATCAGAGCAAGTTTTGAATCTGTTGGGTTGGTTTGAATCTGTTGAGTTGATTGTGAATCTGTTGGATGAAGTATGAAACCCTAGAATTGAAGAAGAATCATTGCAGAAGAGAGATCAAGGAAAGAAAGGTCTGGGTGAGCTTTTGTTTTTAGTTGTCTTTGTCTAATTTGTTTCAAATGGGGAAAGTTGGAAAGAAAATAAAGAAAGAAAATGAAACCCTAATGTGCGAAAAGGATATTTTGAAAGAAGAATTGTGCGAAGTCAAGAAGTGTAATTCAAAGTTGTTAGAGAAGATGAAAGATCTAGGAGTGGACAAGTTGGAAACCCTTGAAGAAGAACTGAAAGATGTAAAGAGTAGAAATGAAGACCTAGAAGTAGAGCTAAAACTATTTGAGGATGCTGAAAAGAAATTTGTAGAATTAGAGAATGGATTTAAGTTGTTTATAAAGGTTAAACAGAGGAACAAAGATCTAGAAGACAGTTTGGAAGAATTGAAGAAGGAGAATAGTTTGCAGAAAAGTGAAATATAAAAATTAAAAGAGCAGAAAGAGTAGTTAGAAAAGTCACTTGCAGCATGCAGAGAAGAGAATGAAATTTTGAGATCTAAACCTAAATTTTGTGATGTTTCTTGTGATACTAATGACTTGTGTGATGTTGCAGAAGTTTCTTTAGGAAGTGATGATGAAGATGATAGTGTGACTAAACCTGGAGTTGTTGTTGGTGGTATTGGTTTCAAAATCACGCAAAGAATGGGATATAAAGGATAAGGATTGGGAAAGCAGCAACAAGGAATTATAGAACCTATTGAACTAGTGATCAGATCAAGAAGTGAAGGGATTGGATATGACAGAGCTAAGTAGGTTATGGCAAACTTTAAATCAAATCAAAGAAGAAAAGGTATGTTTTTTTCACATTGTAATAGGCATGGACATGAAGAGGAATTTTGTTGGGATCTACACCCTTGTAAGTTATGTGGATTGAGGAACCATTCTGAAAAGTTGTGTTGGAACAAGATGAAGAGAAGAAAACCTATGTCAGGTTGTATACAGAAGAACTATGGATGGATTGATGGACAAGAATGGAAACATGTTACTGATATGTTCAGGGGGAGATATAGACTAAAATGTTTATATGTTAGATTAGGATGTAAAGAAAGAAGACCTTATGTGGAGAAGAACAAGGAAAGAAATTCAAACTACAGAGGGAAAAGTGACAGGAGTCATAATTCTTATCACACTAAAGGATACAAAAGAGATGCAAGAGGATTTGATAGAAGCCCATTTGCAAGAACCCATTTTCAAGTTTGGAGGAGAAAAGAATCAAGCAAGGAAAGTCATCAAGAACCTATTATCAAAGAAGTTAACAAAGGAGAAGCAATAAGTAATTCAAAGATAGTTTGTGCAGAAGATGAAAAGCTTGTTGATATAGAGATGATTTGTGCAGAAGAAGAAGAGTTGATTGAATCACTAAGTTTGACAGAGGAACCGAAAGAAAATGATGTAGAGATAGTTTATGCAAAAGAGGAAGAAGAACCTTTTGAATCATTGAGTACAATAGAGAAACTAGAAGAAGGAGAAGCATTGATCTTAAGGAGATTTGTGTTATAGAATTGTGCAAGAGAAAGTTTGTAAAATGATCTGAGAAGGCAGTGCAAGATAAAGGTTGTTTGAACAAGTGTAAAGCATAGCAGAGAAAATAGTTTGGACCAGATGCTAGAAAAATTATGTACTAGATTGAAGTGATTATGGTAAGGGAAATAAAGTGAAGTACATAAGCAATGTAAGCAGAGTGGAAGTTGTAAGATTTTGATGAGTGCAGACGAAATTGTGTTAAGAACCAAAGAATAGATAGTGTTGCAAAGAAACTAAGAAAGTGTATTGACTTGATTGTTCCAGATGATGTATTTGATTGAAACATACTTTGAGCTAGAGGCAACTTGTGGAGAAGACTTGATCAGACTGCTAATCATTGAGGTAGTGCAAGGCTTGCAGGTCGACACTGAATCTAGAAGAACCGGAGGCAATTTTGCAGGGTGGACTTGAAAATACCACCGACCTTGAGGTAGTTGCAAGTACCTAAAAACAGATCACTAAACGTTGAATCAAACTTAATACAGACCTAAGTGAAGGGGCTCACTTCTCAAATAACCCTGACAGTCTGATGTAGAAGCATCCGGAAGTTTGATGCAGAAGCATCCGAAAGAATTTAGAATATTGAGATAGTTGACATAAACTTGAGTGTGCAGAGAGAGTGACCTTGGAGAATTCTGTATTTTGAGTATGAGAGGTTGCGGACCTGGACTTAATATCTAAACATAGGAAGTTACAACATATCAAGAGTTTAGATTGTTTGGCTTTGATTTCGCAAAGTTATCATTGTTTTAAAATTGACTGTTCTAACAGAGCATAGATGACTGTGTTCAGTGCAGTTGAATCGGTTGTAGAACTATCCCATGACTTGCGAAGTGAAAAGAAGAATTGGTTGTTGAAGTTTAAGGACCTGGCTGACCTTCAGTGAGGTCCGCATGAAGTTTTATGCATTTGTGAAGTTGTGCCTTATGTTTAGGCCTGACCTATTTAGTGTACACATTACATAAATTAGCCGATGTAATCCGACTGACTTGATGATGATTGGAAAGGTTACAGATGATATAAATAAGAGGTTAAGTATCATTTCTAAGCAGTATATGATAGCATGAAGATCTGAATGATGAAGATGAGTTATTATGATCCAAAGAAGTAGCAGAACTGAAGCAAAGGATAGAGTAGAGAATAGAAGAAGTTGCAGAGCAGAGATTCAATAATCTGACAATGAAGATCATGCAAGAGTGTTGTTATATGAATTATTTGTAATCCCTGGGTTGCGGCCTAGAATCTGTAAATCCCTTGAGGCATGTGTAATGTGTTTGAGATCAAATATATATGAAGAACAAGCTTTGAAAGCCGGGTTTTTCCCTGTTAAGGTTTTCCCAGGATAAATTTGAAGTTATGTGTTCATGAATCTATTTTATCCTTCTGTTGTTAAACTATAAGCTTCCGTTGCATAAATGTATGACCATGGAGTTAATTGTTTAAGGATGCAAGGATGGAAAGTCCCTAACCAGACCCTCCTACCTTGACTGCATCATCAAGTAAATATCTTTTAGTTCTTGCTAAGATTGACATTGTTTTATTCCTTTATTTTGGAATGGTCTAGCCACTGAATTTTGAAAGTTGTTTATTTTACAACTAGTTGGTCAAAATTTGATTTATTGTTGAAATTGAGCTCATTCTTTTGACTTATTGTTGAAAATTGAATTTCTTATACTTTGTTATTGATTTAAATTATTGTGGTGGCTATACTAGAACATTTGAGTTGTTCACTATGTTTTGTGCAATGTTTATCTCCGTCATGTCCTTGATGGACCTCTGGTAGATTGTGTGGGGAGTAAATTGTAGAGAATGCACTTGGAATGTCTCTAACCCTTTATAATTAAGAAACCTTGTGTGGAAATAAATTCAATCCATACTTTAAACAAGTCACCCAGAAGTAACTAAACCCCTAATCGATGAGAAATCTTTTTATTTATGGAAAAGAATGAAGAAGTGATGCTGCAAGATTTGAGCACTGGAAAGTTAAGACTAAACATAGGCATCCAGTATGGTATCCTATGTCTCAAATTGAGCTAAAAATTTAGAATGCCTAGATGATCTTGGGAACTGGGTATCTTTGCAAGGGACACCTAGAGAAGTTAGGCTATGACAAATATCAGTTGTGTAATGATATAGAGCAAAGAAGGGTTGTCAACTATTTGTAGTTAAAATGGAAAAACTAGAGGAATACAAAGATGTTATTAATCAAATAAGTGTGGCTTATTCTAGACCACAAGATCTCCAAGAAGCTGAGGATGGAGAATTGGAGGATGCAGAAAAGGTGGATATGGAAAAATACCCTATCCTATGAGATTTGTGGATTTATTTCCAGAAGGACTACCTAGATTGCCTTCTAAGAGAGTGTTCAACTTCTTCATTGACATAATTCCAGGATCAGAATCTATATCCAAAGTGTCATATAGGATGACAACAATAGAATTTATGGAATTAAAATCATAGTTGGAAGAATTGTTATACAAGGGATTAATAAGACCTAGTGTTTCACCTTGGGGAGTACTAGAGATCATAAATAAGGAAGATGGGACACTGCATTTGTTGAATACTGGTTGCTCAACAAAGTGATGGTAAAGAATAAGCATCCTTTACCATGTATCGATGATCTCTTTGATCAGCTGTAGGAAAAGCAAGTTATAGCCTGTAAATCGAGAAAGCTAAAACTTTCTGAACAAAATTATGAGTCGCATGATTTGGAGTTATCAATATTAGTGCATGCATTACATATATTGAGACATTATCTATTGGGGAAACCTTTTGAATTAAAAATAAACCATCATGGTTTGAAGTATCTATTTACTCAACCCAATCTGAATGCAAGACAAAGAAGGTGGTTAGACCTGATATCAGACTATGATTTCAACATTAACTATATCAAGGGAAATAAGAATAGAGTTGTCAGTTCAATGGGATCTACCCAAACTAACTTTGAAAGTTAAGTATTGCAAGGATCTAAGGGTGATGAGATCTATGAACAAGCCAAGAAAGCACTCTCAGTTAAATTGCAAAATAAAAGTTATGAGGATTTTTGCTTTGAACCCAATGGTTTATTGAGGTATAATGGAAGAATTTATGTACCTTATTCTGGTGAATTAAGGAACTTGGTATAGAAGGAAGTCCATAATGCACCATACTCAGGACATCCTGGTGTCACTAAGATGTTAGCAAATGTTAAGCCGTTATATTTCTGGAAGGGGATGCCACAAGATTTATGGTAAGTTGTTAAAGAATAAAGGTAGCACCTTTTATACCGAAGAATTTATCTGGTGGAGCACCATTGTTAGCTCAAAAATTTGTACAGGTAGTGGTTGGATTACATGGAGTTCCTGAGAAGATTATCTCGGATAGATATGCGCATGTGACAACAAGGTTTGGGTAAACTGTATTTCCAATGCTTGGAACTAAACTTAATGTAAATACAACTTATCACCTTGAGAACAGATGGTTAAACGGAGAGAGTTAACCAGGTTTTGGAGGAATTGTTTGAATATATTGCATGGATCAACATTATAAGTGGGAAGAGTATCTACCACTGATGGGATTTGCTTATAAAAATTTCTACCATTCTGCTATCAAGCTGACTCCATTTGAAACATTGGATAGAAGCAGATTTTGAACTCCTATAAGATGGGTAAGCTAGAAGATGGGATTAGCATTAGTCTAGAAATGTTGTCAGAAATAGATGAAAAGATCAAACTAACCAGAAAACTAATAATGAGTAGAAAAGTTACGTTGATGCTATGTGTATACTAAGACAAGTCTCGAATAAAGAATAATTTTTTTTTTTGAGGGTCAAACCCTAGAAAAAGTTTCATTAAGTATGGGATGTAAATTCCTAGATATAAAGAGGTCCTCGAAATTCTTGAAGTTAATAATGCAATTGATTGCAAAATCATTATGATAGTAGCTATTTCTAGGAGGCACAATGCCTTTAATGATTTAAATTTGATATATATATATATATATATATATCTATATATATATATATATATCTATATATATATATATAACAGATGATTATTATATTATTAGAATGATTTAGAAGTACAGAACCTAGGAATGGTTATGATCAAGCTTTTTAAATGCTTGAAGTTCGCAAGCTCTACTTGCATAACAGAAAGGTCATGTAATACAAGGTCCAATGCGATCAGTATGTAGAAGATTCTACCACTTGGGAAGACTATGCTGAGATGAAGCAGAAGTTTTCACAAGTTTTCTGAGTTTTGAAAACTCTTGAACAATATGTTTTGTGATATGATACTCTTTATGTTTTATTTATGTTATGATAATACTTGATACTTAAAAATCATTGGGGACAATGATTCACAAGGGGGGAGTATGTTACACCCCGTGTGCTTCTATCCATTTACTATTTACCTATATTGGTTAATTTGTTCGAATATTGAAAGATTATGAATCTATGCATTTATGTGTGTTATGAATCTTGATTGGAATATGTTGAAAAATGGAATAATGCAATGTCTTCTATTAAAAGTGATTATTGCTAAGAAATGTATGAAGAAAATGATTATGTTTTGATGATCTAACTAATGTGGTGGTGATCTAATTGGATACAGGAACAGGTTGCTCCTCTGGGAAGGAGGGGAAGTATCACTCAGGGTAGGACTTGGTTTGGTAAATGTTGGAGAAAGCCTAAAGTGAGCAAACACACACACCACTATCCTATTGCTCTAGGTTAGGTCAGTCAGTATGGGTAAAGGTAAGTAACCTATGATATTCAAAATGTTTATTTCGATATGACTTTATGAGTGTTTTGAATAAGGAATGTGGATTTGTCTAAGTGTCGAATGAAGTCTTTTTGATAAGGTTTGAAATTGCAAATTGACGAGGTATGAACATGAAATGAATATATATACACATGTGTAGACATATGTCCACGATAAACTCATAGACATAAGAGTATCGAGGGATTAAGGACATCTATGTGCATGTGTCTATGTGTACATTTCATATTAATATGTCATTAGTATTTATGTGGATGTTTTTCATGTCATTAATAAATATGTGGACCTCATTTCGCTAGAGGATATGAGAGTAATGAGTTTTATGTGATGGTGATATATATATATATATATATATATATATATATATATATTACATACATATATAGATATATATTTATATATAATTGTTATGTGTTTTGGTATATTAATGAATTAGCGAATGTGAATATTTGGATTCTATTATCAAATGATATGTTATTAAAGGATGCATATATATCATTTGATAATAGAATCCAAATATTCACATTCGCTAATTCATCAGTATACTAAAACACAACAATTATATATATATATATATATCACCGTCACATAAAACTCATTACTCTCATATCCTCTGGCAACATGAGGTCCACATATTCATGTCATATTATATGTTACATGATGGTTATGGCACTGCCATAAAGAGGCACACAACCATGAAACGATGATAAGCATTTTTAAATAGCACTGGTTTAAGTGCATATATTGGAGCATATGTTAATATTATATGGAGCATGTTAATGTGCATTATAAAGTGTTATATGCAGTGTATATCTTAGAGCATTATTATCATTTCATAGTGTATATAAACTCAAACTCTTTGGTTGCATATAGACTAAGTCTTTGAGCACTAGAATGGGTGCTTAGCAGGGAAGCACGTGTTAATATTTACTTGGAGCTTTTGTATAATATTAAATAAAGCATGTTATATGCCTACTTAAGTACTATAGGCAACTCATTTCCATGAAGTGTATGACTCATATGTATTATTATTACTTAGTCTAAAAATCTATGACTCTTCGCAACGCACAACTATGAGCAATTTTAATCATTCCAAAGTATATTTAAAAACAAACTCTTGAGTATGCTTTGACTTGGTCATAGCATGGGAATAAATCTGAGGCAGTTATGTTTAAAAGGGAGTCTTCATAGGGGTTCCAACGTATGCTTTGACTTAGCCTTTGTAACCAATTTTGCTAGAAAATAGGAAACATGATTGATTTTGTGTCACCTTTATGAAGTGGTTTTAATCTTTTAGAAGTCTATTTTCTATATTTTTGCTGAGTTGTTTCATAAGTGTCCTCTTATGTGTCATTTTTTATTGATTCTTTTTGCCACCTCTAAATTTGTTTTGAAATGGGAGGAGTTGTGGCCAATTTACAAGATGAATTATAGCCTAAGTTCTCTTGGTTTTCTTGCATAAAAAGGGGAGCATTCTCATTCTATTCTACACTAATTTTTCCAGCCAAGAGCTTTCTTACTTTGCTATTGCAATTCTGAGCTGAGTGTTGTGAGATTTTTGTTCTTTTATTGTGGATTATGAGAGGAAGCATAGAGGATTAGAGAGAGAGTTGATTTGTTTGAAAGGGAGGTTTAGTTCGTTGGAAGGATCTTGAGAAAGGAATTTCATTGATCTATTGGAGCCAATATCATAGGTATGTGGAATTCTTATCCATTATGCATTAATATTTTTAAAGGCTATATGTGTTTGTTTTTTTATTGAGGATTGAATTGTTTGTTTATCGACTTGAGTGTTTATTTATTTGTATAAAAGCATATATATATATATATATATATATATATATATATATATATATAGTAAAAGAATAATATTGTGAATGTGAAATTAATCTCTGTAGTAGAGATATATGTCTATGGGGAATTTTATGAGTAATTATTAGATTAAGTATGAATAGTTATTTGTTCAATGTGAAAGAATAGTAAAACTATATCTTGCAACTAGTATTACTTTGACATATGTGTCATAGTAAAACTTGGGAATAGTTAATCTTAGATTAGTGAACCTAGAATGGAGGAGTAGAGTTATGCCTGAGATTTGTTCATCCTTGGGAGGGATAACCTAGAATTGTTTGTGGGGTTATGCCTGTGATATGTTGATCCATAGGAGGAAATAACCCAGATGTGTTTGCAAATCAAGCTTGAATGATGGGTGAGCATGTGACGTCCATTCCGAGTTAGGGGTGATGAAACTTTGGCCAAAGTAGTGTAAAACCATTTTGTATCTCTACTTTCAGTTAGCTCTCTGAAGCTTGTATGTAACTATTTTATGAAAAAGTTGTATCGAGAAATATTCAATTCTCTTAATGAGGAAATGCAATTTGATTATGCAATGGGAGTTTGAAATATGTTTCAAATGTGCATCTTATCGAATGAATTCAAGGAAAAATTTTATAGTTTTCACTATCAATATCTTGATCATTTTACTTTTGAGTTAAACTTAGTAAATCTTAGTTGGTAGAACAAGTGGCATGTTACAACTTGTGAGACAACCTAGTTGGTAATGTGTTTTGATGTTACAACAAGGGGCCTTCAAGGAATCCAGGACAAACTTCTATGCATAGGTGTGAGGCTGATTTATTTCACTTCCCTATTTTTTATCATTTTACATTATAGTTGGTGACATTATCAGACATTTAGAGACTATTGATTTCCATTATGCAGATTCAGACTATATCTCTTGATTTAGATTAGTTTTGATTAGTTATGTGATGAGTAGAGTAGATCCTATTTTGATGCTATTATGATGCTAGACATATGAGATACATTTAATGATGATTATTGATGTGGACTATGAGATCATTTTATGGAGTTGTTATTTATTCTGATTCTGAGATACTAGATAGAAAATGCAATTTTAATTGTGAATATTAATTATGATATGAGTTGATTAATGTTGTGTATGAATTATGCGATGACATGATTATTAATTTATGTTGCTTCGGCTATGATTTATCTATATTGGATTGACCGTTTGATCAAGTTGTGCAGGTGATTTTCTAGGCCACGAAAAATTGGAGGTAGTTCTCACACTTATGTAATTCCCTATAAAACTAATTTATTCCCAAGAGGGATGAGGATCACATTTGATTGAATGATGTTTTCGTATATGCTTGATTTATTTAATTGGCCTAGCTCACCCTTTTTAAGTGATTTATATTATGTGTTGTAAAATTTATGATTTGATTTACACCATTTGGTGTTATTTTATTTATGGGCCATTTAAAGTGATTTTACACCTCCCTAAGTGTTTATTAGAGTCCCAAACTTACCCTAGGGTCCATTTGGACTTACTAAACCCTGGGGTAACTCACATCTAGTCACTCTAAACTTGGGTTTAGTAAATGTGACGAAATTTAAAATTGGAGATGAGCCATGCCTTGGAAAAGACCCATCTCCCTTCCCAAAGCTTGGGGATTCCTCCACCAAGAAGACTTGGGGGCTCTTCAAGAACCCCAAGTGTGTAGGATCTTCCTCCAAGACTCTCACACATGTGTGAGAGCATCTTGGAGGAAGAGGGCTCTCTTGGAGGATAAAAGGATGACATGTGTCATCCCTTATCCTCATGGGGCCTTGAGGAGAGTTGCCACCTCTCCACTTGGTCTCTCACACGTGTGAGAGCACAAGTGGATAAGGTGAGGGTTTGAATGGATTTGAGGGTGACACTTGTCACCCTCACACTCCTTCTCCCTTGCAAGTGGCATGGGATGAGGAAGGAGAAGGTGACAAATGTCACCTTCTCATTCCTCAGGGCCAAATTTGAAGGCCTATTTTATCTCCTCTTGGAGAGGAGTTGGGGGTTTTTGCTTTTTGAAATTTGTTTTTATTTTTGGAGGTTTTGGGAAGTGTTGGAGAAATTTTGGAGGCTTGGAGACTTGGAGAAGTTTGGAGCTCTTCTTCAAAGGTGCTTCCATTATTGGGCTCTTAAGGTAAGCCCTATGACAATAGCCATTTCCTTATGCTTATTTTCATTTTGTTGTGTGCTTGAAATTTGTGTGTTGGGTGTTATTTTATTTTTGTGTGGGTTTGGGTGTTGGTGAGAGCATATCCACTGGAGAAAAGGCTCAACTTGTATGGGGTGGGGGAGAGTGAACCTCCTCAAGGTCACCTCCTAGTGGTGTTCTATTTATAGCCTTGAGAGCATTATATTGGTGTTTGGGCGTATTTTGGATGGCAAGAGTGCCATGATGATTTGGAGTTCTATGGAGGTATTATTTTGGCTTGAGGCCTTGAGGTATTGTGATTATTGAGTTGGACTGACCTCTTGAGTTGAGGGGTCCACTCCCCTACCCCTCAAAACTCATTTTAATGAGTTTAGTTTTGTGCAAATCCTTGGGTGATATTTTTGTGTTGTTTGTGGTTTCATTGTTGTGGTGTCTATGAATCTTGTGTGAGAACTACCTCCCTAGCTTGGGGGTGACCCACTAGTAGGTCTATGGTAGGGAGGAGGGTGATTTGCATGGCCTTGGTTCCCCTTTTGTGTTTATGTTTTGTAGGTCTTTGTTAGATTCTTGGAGATTTGAAGAAAAATATATTTTAGTTCTATTATTTACATTATTTGTATTGGTTGTTTGAGAGCCATGGCCTTAGAGGCCTTAGTGTATTATTGTCAAATTATTGATCTCTATTGTTCTTGCTATTGTAAAGAATTTTTAAAGTGTAACATTCCTTTTTATAATTTCAAAAATGTGTATTATGCTACTGTTATGTTTATGAGTTGTGGAATGTTTACAAAAAGGAAATACAGTTTGCTGTCACTTTATTCATAAAGAAAACATATGTTATTATTTGGATTTCTGTGATATGCTAAAACAGAAAAGAAAATAAATTAGTTCTGTTGAAATGCATTTTAGGAAACAAAAAAAAAAAATTCTCATGTTACGATTCTGTTTTGTTTCAAAGAAGAAAGAAGTATAAGAAATTTGATTTATAATTTATGTTGTTGATTAAAAGAAAAAAAATCATTCTGTCTTTTTTATTTCTGTCAAAAAAAAGAAAGAAAAATATATATATATTCACTACTGGTTTAATTTATGTTAGCAAATCTGGTCATATTATTTTATGGATGAAAGCGAAGATATATATGTAGGATATATATATATATCTATATATATATATATATATATATATATATATATATTCCTGTTTATATATTTAATTTAAACTCATTAATAACACTGTGTATAAATAATGTGTATATATATATAATGGTAAACAAACTATTTTAAATCTGATATAAACCCAATAGCTTTTATATTCTGTGTGAGCAATGTGTGTATATATATATATATCTGATTACTGATTTAAGTAAAATATGAATGATCAAAATATATTATGGACAAAGAAATAGAGGTGAAATTGATTGATTTCGGGGCAGACCCATGAATAAGGGTTCGCTGCTATTTTTTTGTTTGTTTTAAATAAAATAAAAAAAGAGTAAGGAGGACGGCGAACTAGCCACCATCCCCTAGACCCTCGTAAATCCTTGCCAACGGTGGTGGGGGGGACGATCCCCCACCCACCTCCCACTATATAGTGGGGAGTGGGTGGGAGGACCGCCTCCTCCACCCCAAAGCTCCTTCAAAACACAGATAGTGGTGAAATGAAAACTATGGGCCGTCAGCCCTACCTTGAAATAACCCTCGTTCCACAGAACCTGACCAGTACACCGTTGAAACCTGCAGGAATTTTAGTATATATATATAGTGAATAAATTATATATATATATATATATATATATCACAAGTTGGGTATCAAGAAAAAAAGAATATATACACTTCCAGATTTAAACAATAAGTATATATATACATACATATATAAATATTTATATATCTACAAAAAGAATATAAACTCCTACTGTATATTCACTGAGTATACCTCTATGTAAACTCTCTTGGCAGCCATTATATTGAAAAACAACCTGCAAGTAAAACATAGAAAATCAATTGGAGGCAAGGGAAAAGATAGAAAGGAAAAGAGGAGAAGAATGTGAAAGAGATAGTTAGGGTTAGGGTGAGGAAAATAATAAAATAAGATTAGGGCATCTCTTTTAGAAAATAATAAAATATTAGATTAGGGCTGAGTGGAGGATGAGAGGGAAATTAGTTTTGCTATTTTATTTATTCCCCATTTTTCCATGTGCACAGGAATTCAAATTTCCCTCTGATTTGCATTTTGACTTTTTTGGGATTATTTGCCTCCCTTGAGTTTTAAATTCAATTTGATTAAATATTGTTTTGGGGTTTGAGTTATTTATTTCCTTGTGGATTTAATTTAATGGGAATGGGATTTTTTTGTTTTATTGGGTTACCTTATCCCTTGCCTATTATTTGAGTAGGACACCTTTATTAATTGACTAGTGCATTTTTATTTAATTTTATTGGGGAAACACTTTTAATTTAATTATTTCTAATTTAATCATTTTTTATTATTATTTTGGGAAGAGATATTTTAATTCTTCCCCCTTGTTAATCTTTTAACTTATGTTAATAAATAAATATAATTGTTGCAAATATATTTATTAATGGACTTAATTATTGAATTTTATTTTGGTTGTTTATTTATTTTGAATTTTATATTTGGATGAGTGATTAATTTTATTTTGTCCCTTGGAGTTATTTAATTATTTTATACTTCATTTAATTAATTTTTTCCTTAATTATTTTTTGGGGAAAGTTCTTTTAAAATATTTATTTCAAATGTTGAAAACGCGTTATGCTGCCGAATTTTCTAGGGATTTAGGGTTCTTCTTTTATGACATTTTTGTGGCTTTTATTTTTATCACTCCATTTCTTCACGCGAACATTATATAATTGAAGTGTCGATTTCATTCGATTTTATTATGCATTAGAATTAGGGGTTGATTTCAATTCAGTTGAAGTCATATCACTCACCTAGGTCACTTAGGGTTTTAATTAAACTGATTCTAACCATAGTAGTGACGCTCATCACATCGCATAACCCCCTAGTCAGCTATCATTGCACAAGGGATTGCGTAGGTAGACTCTCTACCCTGAATATCGATTGACATATTTATGCCTTATGCGTATTGCCACCAAGCACGCTGACGTGTGCGAGGGGGTTTCTAAGGACATGTGGAAAGTTTTTGATATTTCGTGTCATGACCACATGACAAATGTGGACATGACACGTGCGTTGTATGTTGTGACCGCATGGGAAATGTGGGTATGACAGTAGGGTTTATCACACATGAACCAATCCCTTTTCTAATTCAACAGGGTACAAATAGACTGATATAAACATATATTGTTGTAAAATGTATCTTTTCAGCCTATAACCAAAAATCTATTAACTATCATTTATAATTCTCTAGTACTCATGACCATGCCATTCACTCTCATTTGTATGTCTTGGGGCTCTAGAAATATATTCATCATTACTCATTATTTGTTGAATTGCCACATTTTCTCCAAATTGATTAGAGTTATCAATAGATGACTTACCTACATTTTTTGCTCTTTATGTAGTTTATTCTTTCTTATTTGTACCACTAGCCAACTTCTTCTCAAGATTACCCTTGAATAATGACCTTCTTCCATCCATGATAGTTATCACAAGGTATTACTTAGATTTAAATTAAAAGAGTTAGTGCCACCTTTCATGTGAAATAAACTTTTGAGAAAACTAAAATTCTTCCAACTCTACCGAATAGATAAAACTTTTCTAGACACTCCCTAATAGAGTCACCAATTTGTTGGTTCTCCAACTTGCTTTCAAATCCTTCTAAGGGGATATGAATCCATATTTTCAAATTCAATTAGAGGATGGCCAATAAATGAGAGATAGATAGTCTCTCTCACACTTTAGGCTCTACTAAACCTAGGTGGGTATACTTGAAACAAATACTACAAACAAATAGATGATATGTTCTTGCATGTATGGCAAGGGTTTGAAAATGACTTCACAATGTCAACCTTCCTTTTACCCTCAATGATTGGAAATGAAATCTACAACACCACACACATATTTTATAAGGGTAAAACAATGATATTCTCACCAAAAATATTACCAATTTGAAACAATAAACCTATGCATAATGGATAAAACCCTAGACTACTAATGTACAATGCCACATGTATGATTTCTTAATTATAAATATTTAAGTTGATGGAATAATGAAGAGATCAATGACTTCTCCTTGGGTTCACAAATTCTAAAATAGGTACAACATAATATTATAACAAAATTTCATTTCTAGGGTTTAACAACAATATCACTACCTTACAATAATTTAAACCTGAAAAAATAACCCTTAAACTTGATTCTACTTAATAATCCTTCACAAAGACTACATACACCACTTGTTTCTTGAATATATTTACCAACACCCTTGAATATGAACTAATCAAACATGTAAATCCTATAGCAACTATGCAAGAATTTTTTTCTTTCCTTGAAACCCTACTTCTTTCCAAGAACATGCAACATTATGAAGGAGACAATAAAAATAAAACAACCATCACTCATATCTATATTTCATAGTAAATCCATTACAATATTCATGTTACAACAAAATTAAACACCCAATAACCTCAAAAAAGATTACACAAAGTTTTTCTTAAAAACAACTTTCTCTCTAAAATCCCTCTTTTTCCACCCCCTTACAAAATGAAAAAATCACATATTTATATTCAAACCTGTGAGATCCCTTCTCAGTGTTTCCATTGGGCGGGAAGTGATTTCATTATTTGTTGCTATGGTACTATGATCAGACATCATATGTTTGACTCTAGTGTTTATTAGACTGTCACTATGGTATACATATTATTTTGGATATATGATTTTAGCTTGGATCATGGTTGATACATATTTGTATATACACATATCCTCATTTGATCTATATGATGCTTTCAGGAATATGGTTCATATCTTATTTTAGTAGATTATATAATTCATTGATGTGTAGCATTATAGTATTCCATCAGATATGTTGAGTGGTTTGTATATTATTTTCATGGATTATGCCATTCATTGATACATAGCATTGCATTTAATCCATGAGATATGTTGTTTAGTATTATTTTTACCTTGATTATTGTTATTCATATGCTAAAGGGATTTCTATGTCCACGTACATTGAGACAACTAAATTATCTAGTTGAATGAAGTACTCTAATAAGTTGCATGAATGAATCATATGATTTATTAATAAGGTAGTTATTATTTATATTATTGCTTCGGCTATTGTATTTAAATCATAAATGACAATTTGAAAACAAGTGTGCAAGATTCTCAAGCCAGTGGATATGGGGAAAACACCTGGAGACCTATTGTGGTTCCCTAGTAGGCTGACCTAGCCTATTTGGAGAGGCTTAGATCCATTGTGTGGTTACGTATATGTGGTGTTATGTCAGCGTGGAAGTGTGTTCTATCTATAATGTGAATCATGAGATCGTAATGTAAATTGTAATACTATTAATGTGAAACAAGTGTTGTAAATGTGAGTCATGATGTTGTCAAGTATGTATTGTGTGGTAGACTTGTGAAGTCACTCCTTTGTGTTAAGGGGATCAAATAATCGTTCTAGTCATATTATTCATTGAAAATTCATACCTTTTAAAAAATAAAGCCCAAGTCAATAGGCCAAGGTGGAACCCCTTTTGAAAAGCATAATAAATATAAAAAAATGATTTTTGAGAACCTTTTTGGGGGTATTTTTATAATGACAAGAATCAGATAGTAATTAAAAAAATAAGTTTGTTAAGGAGTGGGCTATGTGTAGACTATTGGAAACGTTAAGTGGAGCAACAGGGTGGAGACACCTACTATCCACATCATGAGACACATGTTGTCTCAAAGAGAATAGGTGGAAGCAGGTGAAGAGGAGGGAGTCCTTATTTATTTTCTAGAAATTAAGACTATTTTTTTACCTTACCTGAGAAAAAAAGGGAAATTGGTGTCAGTTGTAGGAAGGAAGAAGGATTAAGAGTTAAGTGGTGAAACTGTATAGAGGAAGCAAAGGGAGAGGAGAAGGAGATTTATGTGGAGCTAAATCATACCACAAGCCCTGCTGAGCCCTCTAGGTAGGCTCCTAAATCGACCATTTCAATATTGCATGCTTTTAGAGTAAATAAGTAAATTTGTATTTCTATGATTTATGTTATGTTAGTAGAGTTAGAGTGTTGATTTTGTGTGTAGTGAGTGTTGTTATGTTGTTGGTTGTGAACCTGCAGATTTGCAAATGGTTGTGTGTAGTAAGTGTTGTTATGTTGCTAGTGTGAGTGTATGAAACTATAGATTTGCAAATGGTTTTATATCTCTTGTATGGGGTAGAGAGATTTGGTGTCCCTGTAGGGAGAATTTTAATTGGGTATGAGTACCCCATGTGACTGTTTTGAAAAGAAATTTAAAAGGGTAAGAGTACCCTTGCAAGTGTACATAAAGGGTAAGAGTACCAATAAAAGATAATTTTGGAGAAAATACTGATATGGACTCTCTACAGGATTATGCCCCCTTTTCTCTCCCCCTTTGTGAAGGTTTCTACAAAAATACTTCTTGTGTCTGTTTGTCAAAACCTGTGAATGATGTATGGCTTAGATGACTATGTTGTGCCTCTGTGTGTGTATTCCTATTGATGGTGTAAATTTGTGTGAGTTCCCTGGTCTCCTTGTGTTTTCCCCTAGCTCGGGGGTGGACAGTTATTGTCCTAGGCTAAGAGGTGAGTATCCCACTAGCTACACCTAAGAACAATTGCCTCATGTGTAGGTCTAGCAGGCTGCTGGGAAAGATTAGTGGAATGGAATTACTTAGAAGCACATACTGAAGAAAATAAAATATATATACAACTAACTGGTCTATTTGGGGGCCATGAAAGGTATGTTGATACCTGTGTAAAAGTCTATTCTATTACAAAAATAATGTTATTTCTCTATGTTGTAAAATGGAGTAAAGATTTACCTTGTTCCCTTTTCTTTACAAATGGAAATGGTTGGTAGAATAGAGAGACATAAAGAGATTATAATTTTTTTATTGAATTATAACTTCTGCAAAGAAAAAATTGTTGTATTCTAAGTTACTTAGGAAAAAGCTTTTATTCCTTAAAGTAGTAGTAACAAGTAATTGTATGAAAGATTTATTTTAATGTGCAACATGCTTATTTTGTAGCAAATAAATGTCTATTCCTATATGAATTGTTTTTAATCTGGTAGAAGAATTACTTGAGCAAAATGCATTGTAAGGATGAACATAAATGGCTAGCATTCTCCTAGTTTCTTTTGTAAACAAAGCATTGAAATTTGTTACTTAATATCTTTTCAATCTATTTTATTTGACTTAACATAAACAAATAAAATGGCAAAGTAATTACATCCTCCTCTCTTAGCTTAAACAACATTCCCTATTTCATTATTATTTCAATAGAAAATATAGATAGAAATTTGTTTGTTGTCATACAAAGATCTTGGTAGCCTAGCTGATATTTTAATTTTCCAGTCATGGAAATAAAACATAAGGGTTCAATAACACAAATTTTAGAATTCTCATTTCCAAAATAGTCATACAATGAATGCAAGTCCAGAATAGGATAGGAAACTTATAGACAATCTAGCATGGTCCACAATTGATGGTCAAATATTGAGTGGTAAATCAATATGACAATAAAGGAAATTTGTGGTATATTAAGTGTAAAGAATCATTAAGATTCACAGTGGGTTTTTAGCTCTGTTACTAGGTTCTTTAGTAATGGGGATTGTACCAGGTCCAAACAGGTCTAGTTTAGGGTCTAGGCCCATTTTGTGACTAGGTACACCCAGGGTTCATATGGTTCTGAAACTAGACAAACCCACAAACAAACAGACAAAAAAAAGAAACCACCTAATATCTTCTTTGAGAGGCATGGCTCTGTAAGAGAGATTGCAACCTCTCTACAATGCACACAAGGAACTAAAAGATGAGGGCTGCATAGGGTTCATGTTGGTAAAGGAGACAACTATTTATTAAATGGCCTCATTTGCAACCTCAGCGACCCCCCTGCAAAAGAAAAATAAATACTTGCAGCATTATTTGGCAATGTAGAGGTAAATAGGACAAAAAAAAAGAGGAATCTCTTAAATTTTTCTACATATCTAGAAGGATTGGAAAACAATAAAAGGAGAAATAAGAAAACAAAATTAGCAGATAAGTAAGACTCGAACCGAATCTCTATCTGTGCACCCAACCACTTTGTAGATGGTAAATATTGGCCATGAAACTGCTGGTGAAGATGGGAGAAGTGGTGCTCAGTTCTTTTAGAGATCTCTCTCTCTTCCTTAAGTGAGGAGGCATGGAAGATTAGGGCATTTTCATTCCTTTAGGGTTTCACGTGGTATCTCTTCCCATCCTTTAAAAAGAAAATATATAAAACAAATATAAGTTACTCTCCTCACACTTTATTTTTGATTCCTTTAGGGCTGCATGAGCTCTTCTTTAATCCATTAACAATCCCTTTTCACCTTATCTTACCTTTGAGCTATGAGAAAAGTGATTTAGTAGTATATATATATAGCAAATCATGAGTCCTTAGTTTAGGTCGGCCCCATTTAATGGAAAGAGATTTTTTTTTATTTTATCTTTTTCTTGTCCAAGCTAATGCATCTTCTTTGTAAGTTAATCCCTTTTATTAAAAATAAAAATATTATAATTATAATAATAATACTTCTTATAATGTTTTAATTCTCTTAAATAGTTTTTACATTATCAGTGTAACTCTCTTATGTGCCAAAAAATATATATTAGGTTTTTTTGTGTCATGTTCATACTATGTGTTCTGTGGGCATTACATTAGGTATCAGAGCCAAGTTCTGAACTCTAGGAGCTCTGGGAAAAAATTGCCCACAAATTTAATTATGTAATATCTTATTTTTCTTTCTAGGTTGTCACATAGGATGAGGAGGGAGAATCCTCCCTTAAATGCTTCATATGGGGCATGACCTCATGAGGGGCCATCTATGCCACCTCATTTCAGGAGCATTAACCAGGAGAGGAAGTAGGAGTATGGGCCCCAGATACTTCAAGCTTTGCGGGGTATAATAGGTGTGATTGAGGAGAGACTTCCACTAGTCCCAGGGGCACCTTGAGGAGATCGACCGGAGCTAGATGAGTATATACCAAGATTCTGTGAGAAGAGCAGGAGTCCCCCACATAAGCAGGAGGTGATTATAGAGGAGGTTGAAGATGAGTCAGTTCACATTCTACCACCTCAACCTTTTCAAGCACAGACAGGGTTTGAGATAGCACCAAGAGTTTGCTGAGACACTGGTGATTAGATTTGAGAGATGCTTCAGCTATAACCCCTTACTTTTTTAGGAGCCACCAATGGGGTGGAGGTTGAGTCTTGGCTACTTGATCTAGATGGGTACTTTTGATTGCAACCTTAAGGAAGCAATTTGAGGGCTAGATTTGCTATACATCAGTTGAGGGGACCCGCTTCTACCTGGTGACGCCAAGAGGAGCAGAAGCTTCATATATCCATAGACTCACTTACTTGGGAGACCTTCTTAGAGTACTTTAGAGCGCAATATATCTCAGATCACTTTAGGCAAAGGTGCATTGATGAGTTTCATGACTTACAGTAGAGAGGCCTCACAGTTGCCCAATATGAGAATAGGTTTTTAGAGTTCTGGTAGTATGTGGATTATATCTAGGATGACAAGTTACTCATCAACTATTTCATTAGGGGCCTGAACCCCAGTATTTTAGGCTCAGTGCGTATGGTTGACCTGATGGATATTAGTGAGGCTGTAGAAAAGGCCCTCTTAGATGAGAAGGTACATGGGAGGGCCCATGAGGCATGAGAGTGGTTTAGGAACCGCAATTAGGGACAACATGATCAGACCCTCCCTCGATCCACTCACCCCTCTAAGGGGGAATTCAGATTATCAACGAGGCCTCAGAAAGCACCCCAATGACAACAACACCAGTAGAGATAGAGGTCCAGGCCACCGCAGAGATCACCGAGTGGACACACTAGATCATGGCAGTCACAGGGACCTCATAGGGATCAAAGACCGCATGGATAGCAGACAGGACCATCTCAGACTCAACAGAGTTTTAGGGGAGGATCCAATATGGCTAGTAGGGGTGGACCATCCTATTTTGGCAGGACCTCATCCACACAGGGTCAGTCAAGAGGGCCTTGCTTTGTGTGTGGAGGAGTAGGGCACCTAGATAGAGAGTGCCCACAGGGTTTTGGAGCAGATGGGCCCCGCCTAGGGGGTTCTGAGAAAATAGTTGGATATGTGGGGAGGGCACACCAAGTCTTTGCAGCGATTGAGAACCACTAGGATGATCATCAGGCCACCATTATTGAGGCACCAGATATGATTGAGGATGTATCAGTTAACATTTTTTTATTCTGGAGCATTTGATTCTTTCATATCTCCCATTATTGTGGAGCGTTGCAGGCTAGTGGTATCTAGGCAAGATGATAGGTGGGTGGTGGAGTTAGCATCAAGGGCTAGAGTGGCTATGGATTTTGTGGTTAGAGGATGGCATTTATCTTTTGAGACTATCACTATAGTAGTGGATCTTTGGATTACACCCTTGGGATCTTATGACATAGTTCTGGGTATGGATTGGCTTGATGCACATCAAGCTAGGATTGACTAGAGACATAAGATAATTGTCTTGATGATCATGGCACACTAGTGGTATTATCAGGAGTACAGAGACCCATATCCCTTCATATGATATCTGCCATGCAGCTGAAGTAGAGCATGCATAAGGGGTGTTAGATGTTTGATATCATGATTAGTGACATTTTAGAGGGATTGATAGAGATATCCTTGGATGATCACCCTATCCTCAAGGAATTTATAGATGTTTTTCCTTTAGAGCTGACTGGGATGCCACCTCGTCGAGAGGTGGACTTCCATATTGACTTAGTTCCAGGGGCACAACCAGTCTCACAGGCACCTTACAGGATGACTACACAAGAGCTCAGTGAGCTTAAGATTTACTTGGAGGAGCTTTTAGAGAAGGGCCACATCCATCCTAGCATCTCACCTTGGGATGCCCCAATCATCTTTGTTAAGATGAAGGATGGGTCCCTTCGCTTGTGCATTGACTACAAATAGTTGAATAAATTAACAATCAAGAATCGTCATCCTCCGCCTAGGATTGATGTGTTGGCAAGAGACACTATATGGATTCATGGTTGTTGTCATTGATGGCAACAAAGGTCATCCCACATATCCGCAAGTCATGGTGTGTCTCTACCGGAAGTCAGAATAAAGATTGTTGTGGTCCAGTGAACAAGAACAGAGCATGTGGCAAGGTCCGACAGATTGGTCCGGATCTCTCAGAGGAAGTGTCTTGGTGCAGTGCGGATTTGGGGAAGTCAAGAGGACTACCTTGAGTGGTATATTCCAAGGATTTAGCCTCCGGTGATGGACAAGGAAAAAGATATGAATAGTTGAGTACTGGATTCCTGAGAGACAGTGAAAACAGAGGAAGAACTGACTGACAAAGTATCAGACTACTTTCCGGATGTGTTACTGTTGATGATAAAGGTTGTGAAGGCATGAATCATGTTTGGCCGACATGATTAATGATATCTACAAGTATATGCTTGATCCGCATTGCTTGGTGAGCAAGGATTCAGCCGACAGAACAGAGTTTGTAAGAAACTAGACTGTTCCGGATGCCGACTAGAAAGGTGATGAAATTACTTGTGCGGATATATATAGAGGATGGATTTAGTTGTGAAGAGTGAGACTATGTCAAGATATATGCGAATAAGTGAAGAATAGAGCAGAAGTACCAAGATAGATCCGGTATGTGAAAGGATAACAGAATAAAGAACAGAGAAAAGATGAAGTGCAGCAGATCAGTGTACTGAGCCTAACCAGAACTGAACTCCAGCATATGCAGATGCTTCCAATCAGTTCAAGACTGTGATTCTTATCACTTTGTAGACAGTGTGTCTTCTTGTAGGCAGTGGGCCTCTTGTGAGCAGTGTGCTCGGGCAGTGAGCCCTAATTGGCAAGTGCCATTTTGTAATTTCCTATTCTTCTAACAGAGAATAATTTTTGGGTTAATCACCCCGTGGTTTTCTCCCTTAACAGGGTTTCCACGTCAAAAATACTGTGTCATGTGTTTCTTATTTCATGGTAATGTTTTTGTTTGATTCAATGCTGCATCAATTAATAAGAAAGTTCAATAAGGGAAATAATTAGGATAACTGATTCACCCCCCCCTCTCAGTTATCAACAATTGGTATCAGAGCTAAGTTCCTCCTAATAGAGCCTAACAGCTTGAGGAAGATCTAGGAGTTCAAATGGATGCATATGGTTTAAGGGAGCAACTCAAGACTGCCCTTGAGGATCTTGAACAGTCAAATTCTGAAGTCAATGAATTAAAGGAAAGACTCAAACAGGCTGATGAATTCATGAGAGAATTAAAAGACAAATTAAGTCTCTCTATGAAAAAGAGAAAAGAGCTGCTCCAACAGTTGGCAAGACAAAGTGAAGAAAGCCATACTAATGAAGAATTGACTGAGCAAACTAAGTTATGTGAAAAGTTATCAAAAGAAGTCATTATGTTAAGACATGAAATGGAATCAGGAACTATAAAGTTTACTCAAGAGATTGAAGAAAAAAGAAAGGCTGAAGACAATCTAAAACAATCTCTTAAAGAAAAATTAGAAGAATGCCACCAGATGGACAGGATTATCAGACATCTTGAATCTGATCTTGAAGATGCCAAAGATAATGAAGAAAAACTTGAGGATCAAATTGCCTCTCTCAAAAGAGACCTTCAAACAGCAAATGAATATAAAGAGAAATTCAAGATAAGTTCTGCTCAACTTGAAGTTCTTCTTGGAAGTCAAAAAGGGACAGATGACAAGTATGGTTTGGGATATGAGAAAGGAGAAAGCTCCGGGTCCGGTCAAAAAAATTTTGCATCAGAAAATCCAAGAAACAGGCCTAGAAGACCTCCGGTAAGACAACCCAATGCTCAAAGATATTCATCTTTCAATGGATACTGCCACAGCTGCAACCACTTTGGTCACAAAGCTAATCAGTGCAGAATGAGAATGAATCAGATTAATTCATCCTTCTCCGGACAGTGCTTCAACTGCAAAAGGTATGGACACAAATCCCATGAATGCAGAAATATGCAAGTAAACAAATCATTCAAAGGTAGATGCTTTACATGCAATAGAGTAGGTCATATGGCTAATCAATGCAGATCAAGAGGATATCAGTCAATTATGCAAAGAAATGTTATTTTCCAAATCTGTAATAGGTCCGGTCATAATGCTAAAGTCTGCAGAAGCAAGAATCAAGACAAAAGAGGTCCGGTGTATAATCAGAATCAGGACAAGGGTAAACAAAAGATGAATGCGGATGAAGTTAGGAATCAGATGAGCAAGATTTGGGTGAAGAAAAGTTCAGAGAATGTAGAGGTTGGATCCGCACCAGACTCTGGTGCTGATATTTCTTCTGGAAATTAAAAAGTTAGCTCTGGCTCAGGGGGAGACTCAAAGAAAATCCTGTTCCCCCAGCCAATCAAGAGGTGCCTGATGTGGCACAAGATGCGGAGTAAAAGGTTTAAAGATATAAGTCTTGAGACGATCCAGATAAGATTTCAGAGGTCCGCATGGAGTTATGAAGAAGCTGTGATCGATCAAGTAAGACCTGTTCCGGGAGATGCTCTGGTATGACAGAGGATTACAAAAAGGTCCGGAGAGATCCGGAAGTGCACTATCTTATTCTGCGGATTGGACAGAGTGTTTGGGATGTTCTTGTAATGTGTCACCTCGATTTATTCATGATTGAAAGATCCGGATGATATTCATAGATCAGGACTGATCCGGGATACTCCAAGCTATCCGGACAAGGCAAACCAAAATAATATAGGTGAAGCATTTATTGCAAACAGATATTAGGGTTTGCGGAGCAATATAAGGGATTTCTCAAAAATCATTTGCTCATTCTGCACTCAAGAAGAAGCGAAAAGTGGAGCTCTGCAACAAGATTCATCAAGCACACCAAAGATCTCCTGCCGAAGTCATTGCATAAAGAAATCAATCCAACCACTCCGTGCAAACCAAAGGCGCATAAGGTATTCTCCATTTTTCATTATCTCACTACAAATCTTTGAAGAATGGCTACTCCAAATATAGTTAATATCTCTGATAGACCTCGCCCCACATTCAAGAAACATCCTTACAAATCATTGGAGGTAGATCCACTAGGAGCCTTATCTAGTGTTCCTCATGGTGTATTGCATACGAAAGATATTAGGGTTTACATCCATGCAAATCTTGAAGACTTTGGAGAATCAAAACTGATGGATATCTATCACAAACAATTGATAGATGACTCCTTTGAGATCAAACCTCAGTACAAAGCCATCCGGGACAAACACTTTGCACAGTGCATTCATTTCCCTTGTTTTGAAGAAGATGAATGGGTCCAGTATGTACTAAGTAGAGTACATGACAACTTCCTATGGTTGAACCAGCCCTTCAAGATCACCAAAGATGCAATTAGGGCTGTAACCGGTCTGCACTCATCCGGTGGATTACCTATTCTCAAGTCTGTCAAAAATCAGACAGTTAGTGATGCAACCGGATCCAAGTTTGACAAGAGAGCTATGACAGTTGATGACATCACTGAACCGGATGTCAAATTTGCAGCTATGATAATTGGTTACAAAATCTATCACTCCAGTAGGGAAAATTCAGTACCGGGAACTGCAATCTACACAGCTTATCAAATGTTAAAGGAGAATGCAGACTATGACTTGTGTGAGCTTCTTGTGAACCAACTCTTTGAAAATCTGCAGAAGATCAAGAAGGACAAGAAAAACTCCTTCAAGTATGGCAATCTGATCCTTTGTCTCTTCTTTTACTACATGAATGAGCTTCCCGGATCCAGTGGATGGATATGGCAGAATGACAGACCGGTTGCCATCCAAATCAGAGACTATTTGCATGGACTTGGGGATGCTAAAGAAAGAAATACAGCTCTATGGGGATACTTCAAGAACTTCCAAAGCATGATGCATGCAAGAGAAAGAATACCCCAATCCCTTGTTGAAAAGTACAAAGACACAGTATGCTTCATGGTAGAAACAGATCAGTGTCTAATGGAGGCAGTGGAGCCAAGGACTGTCTGGATCATGCCCATGGGGTATGAAGTGGATGAACAGATAGTAGAGCTGCATGTTCAACACATGCTAAGCCAGCCCAAAGATCCTAAGGCAGAAAGGTTTGGAACCTTTGAGGAACTGAGTGTAAAGATACATGTAGAACTCAGGGAACCGGAGATAAAGAGGAAGGTAAGAAAAGAAGTTGAGCATATTGCTCAAGGCCTAGGCATCTCAAAAGAGGCACTTGATGCCAGCCGAGAAAAGAGGAGGAAGGCTGAGGAAGAAGAGAAAAGTAAAGAAAGTGTTCCGGTTGAAACTCCCACCCGGACCAGATCATCAAAAAGATCTGCACCTCCCACAACCAAAAGTTCAAAACCGGAAGTCCAGGCATCTGGTAAAAGATCCAAGACAAAAGCCACAAGGGCTTATGAAAGCCAACAGGATGAAGAGGAAACAGAGTCAGATGAGGGAGTAAAAGAAATAAAGAAGCAGAAGAAGAAAGGATCCAGTAAACCATCCACAGGCCAAGACAAGGATGAAATGGCAGAGGTATCTATTGAAAAGCCCACTTTGTCTCTAGAGAGTGTAATCAAGTCGGTCACGGTAGATGGAAACCTTCAACTAATGACTGAATTTTATGATGACTACAATGAGGCTGACCAAAAGATTCTGCAAGAAGCCACAGTCAAATATCTGAACATATACAATAAGGCTTTCATTGAGATCATATCTCTTATTCCTAAAAGCCTAGAAAAGGAATTAGAAATAAGAAAGAATAATGCTCATGCAAAAGATCTTGAGATCCGGGAGCAGATAGCTATTCAGCTATATCCTCAAATTGATCCCAAGACAATGAACATAATCTTCAAAGACTGCAAAGATGAGTTCAGAAGTAAAGCCAGGATGAATCAACTCATGCTTGGTGAGACTGACAAAGTGGCCAAAGAGACAGAAGAGATCCTCCGGAAGGCCTTCAAAAGGTTCAATCTTCCTGTTGTAGAGGACTTAGGTGCAAAAACAGCTGCGGATTTGGAATCATCTGTTCCGGAAGAAGTGGGCCTTGAACAGACAAACATCTCTCCTCCGGTTTCCCCTACAGTCTCCGGATCCAAAGAAGAAGAGAAATTACAGGAGAAGGAAGCAGGGGTGAAAGATAAAGAGGTTGACAGTTCCAAGACTGCAGAAGAAAAGAAACATCTGTCTCCGGCAAGAGACACTGCACAAATTGTTCAACAATTTTTGAGCAAAGCCACTATAGAAATTGATGAACCGGACCTACTAAAAGGACCATTAGATTTTGACTCTTTGTCACCGGTGCAAACAATGAAAATAGCCTCATTTGCAAATGAGAAAGTCAAAGAGAAGCTGCTGAAATCTCACATGGAAGACTGTGAGCTTATGGAGGTAGCATCTGGAGTGCTAGAAAAGATCATGCCATCCTTTCAAAAGGATCCCACAGCCTCCTCTTCCGGTAATCTCAAAACCTTAGTCAGCAGTGTTAGTACACATTTTGAATCTCTAGAAAAATCTGCTGAAGAAAAGGTCCGGAAGGAATTTTTGGATAAAAGATTTTCAGAAGTATTAGAATTAATCTCTAAAGATAGGAAGATTGTGAGTATTGGAATAAAGAGCTTAGAGAATGCTCTTAAGGATGGCGGTGACATTTACAAATTTTGTATATCCTGGTTAAAGGCAACATCAGCAATTGATAAGAAAATAAAAGAGGAACAGGACAAGCTACAAAGCTTATCTCAAAGTTTTGATCCTCTCTCTTCCTCCATAATAAATCAAGAATGTCAGACTATTGCAGTCTTGAATGAAATAAAGAATCTTGAGAAGGAAAGGAAGAATATCACTAACCGGATGGGAGAACTTAGAAGGATTATAATCCCTAAGTTGGAAACTATGCATGAGGCCATCAGTGATGCTCAGACCACCGCCCAAACAAATGATCCGACAGATCTCAAGCGGGCAGAAGCTTTTGCATTTTTGTTAAGTGGTCACATTTCAATTTTGGATAGAATGAAGCAAAGTTGGGCTACAGAAATGATCCAATTGCAGACATCCTTTGCAGACATTCTTCAGTATATGTGAGTATGTAAATATGCGGCTATGTATAGAAAATTTTTGAAAATTTTGGTGTGCGGACCCTACCCCTTGCCATTGATGTCAAAGGGGGAGTGAGGAGCAGTGAAAAATGAGGAATCCAATTAAGGGGGAGTTCCAGAAATTGTATATAAAGACAGAGCATCAGCAAAGGGGGAGCATAGTGTAAAGGGAGCATAGTGTAAACACTTAGTCATTTTTCACTAAGTGTTGCCATCAATGCCAAAGGGGGAGATTGTTGGCAAGAGACACTATATAGATTCATGGTTGTTGTCATTGATGGCAACAAATGTCATCCCACATATCCGCAAGTCATGGTGTGTCTCTACCGGAAGTCAGAATAAAGATTGTTGTGGTCCAGTGAACAAGAACAGAGCATGTGGCAAGGTCCGACAGATTGGTCCGGATCTCTCAGAGGAAGTGTCTTGGTGCAGTGCGGATTTGGGGAAGTCAAGAGGACTACCTTGAGTGGTATATTCCAAGGATTTAGCCTCCGGTGATGGACAAGGAAAAATATATGAATAGTTGAGTACCGGATTCCTGAGAGACAGTGAAAACAGAGGAAGAACTGACTGACAAAGTATCAGACTACTTTCCGGATGTGTTACTGTTGATGATAAAGGTTGTGAAGGCATGAATCATGTTTGGCCGACATGATTAATGATATCTACAAGTATATGCTTGATCCGCATTGCTTGGTGAGCAAGGATTCAGCCGACAGAACAGAGTTTGTAAGAAACTAGACTGTTCCGGATGCCGACTAGAAAGGTGATGAAATTACTTGTGTGGATATATATAGAGGATGGATTTAGTTTTGAAGAGTGAGACTATGTCAAGATATATGCGAATAAGTGAAGAATAGAGCAGAAGTACCAAGATCTAGATCCGGTATGTGAAAGGATAACAGAATAAAGAATAGAGAAAAGATGAAGTGCAGCAGATCAGTGTACTGAGCCTAACCGGAACTGAACTCCAGCATATGCAGATGCTTCCAATCAGTTCAAGACTGTGATTCTTATCACTTTGTAGACAGTGTGTCTTCTTGTAGGCAGTGGGCCTCTTGTGAGCAGTGTGCTCGGGCAGTGAGCCCTAATTGGCAAGTGCCATTTTGTAATTTCCTATTCTTCTAACAGAGAATAATTTTTGGGTTAATCACCCCGTGGTTTTCTCCCTTAACAGGGTTTCCACGTCAAAAATACTGTGTCATGTGTTTCTTATTTCATGGTAATGTTTTTGTTTGATTCAATGCTGCATCAATTAATAAGAAAGTTCAATAAGGGAAATAATTAGGATAACTGATTCACCCCCCCCCTCTCAGTTATCAACATGATGATCTATTTGACCATATGAGGGGAGCTAGAATGTTCTCCAAGATATACCTAAGGTCTGGTTACCACCAATTGAGGATTGTTGAGGTTGACATTCATAAGACAACGTTTTAGACTTGATATGGTCATTATGAGTTTACAATGGTGCCATTTGTGTTGACGAATGCCCTTGCAGTGTTCATGAGTTTGATGAATGGGATTTTTCACACCTTTTTGGATTTTTTTGTGTTGATTTTTTTGGATGACATACTAATTTATTCTTGGATAGAGGAGGAGCATGAGGAGCATTTACAAGTACTACAGTGTTTGAGGAGACATCAACTATATGCCAATTTGGCTAAGTGTACATTCTTCTAGTCAGAGGTTCAGTGTTTTGGGCACATCATATCCAGTGATGGTATCTCAGTAGATCCATCGAAGGTTAGGGTGATTGTAGAGTGGCCTGTATCCTCCAGTGTTATAGAGGTCAGGAGTTTCATGGGATTGGTTGGGTATTACCATAGGTTTGTGGAGGGTTTCTCTAGGATAATACACCCCATTACTTCCCTTTAGTGCAAAGGGAAGAGGTTTGAGTGGACTAAGTAGTGTGAGAGCATTTTTTAGACCCTTAAGGAGCATCTTACTAGTTCCCCCATCTTAGCAATGTCTGATCTGACTTAAGATTTTTTGGTTTGTACAGATGCTTCCTTGGATGGTATTGGTGTCGTGCTTATGCAGGAGGGTCGAGTTATCATGTATGAGTCGTAGAAACTTAAGACCCATGAGTTGAATTACCCTACACATGACCTAGATCTTGCAACAGTAGTACATGCTCTTACCAGATGGAGACACTTTCTCCTTGGGCATCACTTCTAGCTTAATTCTGACCATTGCAGTCTATAGTATATATTCAACCAACTGAACTTGAATGCTCAATAGAGACGTTGGATGGAGTTCCTATGTGAGTATAATTTTGATGTTCATTACATCAGAGGGAAGGATAATGTAGTGGTAGATGCCTTGAGTAGGTGACAACATGAGATTATGGCCATGACAATGGATACTGATTTGAGGTCCCACATTTTACTCTAGTTGTCAGAGGATGAGTGGTATCGTGAGGTACAATGCACGGTAAATCTCAAAAGGCCCTTGCGGGTAAGTATTCAGGATTTGTTCTTGAGGTAGATGGTTTATTACGGTACAAAGGACGTATTTATGTGCCATAGAGTGGATACTTATGAAGATTGATTCTATCAAAGGATCATAGAGAACCATATGTAGCACACACAAGGGTCAAAAAGATGCATGCCGATCTTCGTCAGTTATATCATTAGGTAGGCATGAGTTGAGATATCACAGAGTTTGTAGCTCGATGCCATGAGTGTTAGAGGGTCAAGGCTAAGCACCAACACCCAACAGGACTGTTATACCCTCATGAGACTCCAGAGTGGAAGTGGGATACCATCTCCATGGATTTTATAGTTGGTCTACCCTTGTCTGGTAGATGCCATGATGCCATCAAGGTAATAGTCAACAAATTGACCAAGGTAGCCCACTTCTCACCTGTTTGCACCATGTATACAAAATCATCCTTAGTACAGGTATTCTTAGATGAGATAGTCAGATTACATGGTGTACCATGCAGGATTATTTCAGATAGGGATTCAGTGTTTACTTCTACATTCTGGACAACACTTCAGTGAGCCCTGGGCACCTAGCTCAATTTTAGTACAACTTATCATTGTGAGACAGATGGACAGACAGAGAGGGTGAATCAAGTGTTAGAGGACATCCTGAGGATGTATGTTATGGATCATCAGTCTAGATGGGAGGAGTATTTGTATTTAGTTAGGTTTGCCTACAATAATAGCTTTCACAGTTCATTATGCATGGCACCTTATCAGGTGTTGTATGGTCAACCATGCATGGCTCCTTTGAGTTGGGACTGAATGGAGGATAGAGTGGCTATTGGACCTAATTTATAACAGGATATGGAGCATCAAGTGATAGTGATTCGATAGAGATTACAAGAGGCTCATGATCATCAGAAGAAGTATGCAGACACCAAGAGTACAAAACAGAGTTATTTTGTGGGTGAGAGTTTTCTTGAGAGTACGGCCACATAAGAGTCCAATCCATTATAGAAAGTGATCTAAGCTAGCACCTTGTTTTGTGGGCCTCTTTGATATTTTGGAGTCAATAGGACTAGTTGCCTAACATTTAGCCTTGCCACCTAGCCTGTCATGCATCCACGATGTGTTTCATGTTTTTGTTTTGAGATGATATATCCATGATCCTTCTCATGTTCTAGATTGGGTTGCTCTACATGTAAAGGTGGATGGGTAGCTAATATTGGAGCCCATTCATAGCTTGGTTCATCAGACACTAGGCCTTTTAGGATGAGAGTTAGACTAGTTCAAGGTCCAGTGGGATAGATATGATGAGGCCACTACCACTTGGGAGAACACTTCTTCTATGAGGACTCTTTATCCTCATCTTTTTGAGGACTTTTGGGAGGAAGTCTAATCCTAGGGGGAGGATGTGAGACTCCTTCTTTGTGTTTCCATTGGGTGGGAAGTGATTTCATATTTTGTTGCTATGGTACTATGATGAGACATCATATGTTTGACTCTAGTCTTTATTAGACTGTGGCTATGGTACACATGTTATTTTGGACATACGATTTTATCTTGGATCATGGTTGATACATATTTGTATATACACATATCCTCATTTGATCTATATGATGCTTTTAGGATTATGGTTTGTATGTTATTTTAGTGGATTATATCATTCATTGATGTGTAGCATTGTAGTATTCCATGAGATATGTTGTTTAGTATTATTGTTACCTTGATTAGTGTTATTCATATGCTAGAGGGATTTCTATATCCATGTACATTGAGACATACTAAATTATATAGTTGAATGAAGTATTCTAATAAGTTGCATGAATCGATCATATGATTTATTAATAATGTAGTTAGTTATTATTGATATTATTGCTTCAGCTATTGTATTTAAATCGCAACTGACAATTTGAAAACAAGTGTGTAGGATTCTCAAGCCAGTGGATATGGGGAAAACACCTGGAGACCTATTGTGGTTCCCCAGTAAGCCAACCTAGCCTATTTGGAAAGGCTTAGGTCCATTGTGTGGTTATGTATATGTGGTGTTATGTCAACGTGGAAGTATGTTTTGTCTATGTGAATCTTGACATTGTAATGTAAATTGTAATACTGTTAATGTGAAACAAGTGTTGTAAATATTAATCATGATGTTGTCAAGTATGTATTGTATGGTAGAACTTGTGAAATCATTTCTTTGTGTTAAGGGGATCAAATAATTATTCTAGTCATATTATTAATTGAAAATTCATACCTTATTTTAAAAAAATAAAGCCTAAGTTAATAGGCCAAGTTGGAACCCCTTTTGAAAAGAATAATAAATATATAAAAAAATGATTTTTGAGCACCTTTTTGGGGGTATTTTTATAATGACTAGAATTAGATAGTAATTAATAAAATAAGTTTGTTAAGAAGTGGGCAATGTGTAGATTGTTGAGAAGGTTAAGTGGAGCAACAGGGTGGAGACACCTATTGTCCACATCATGAGACACATGTTGTCTCAAAGGGAATAGGTGGAAGCAGGTGAAGAGGAGGGAGTCCTTATTTGTTTGCTGGAAATTAAGACTATTTTTTTTCCCTTGGTTGAGAAAAAAAAGGGAAATTGGAGTGAGCTATAGGAAGGAAGAAGGATTAAGAATTAAGTGGTGAAATTATATAGAGGAAGGAAAGTGAGAGGAGGAGATTTATGTGGAGCTAAATCAGACCACAAGCCTTACTGAGCCCTCTAGGTAGGCTCCTCAATTGACCATTTGAATATTGCATGCTTTTAGAGTAAATAAGTAAATTTGTATTTCTTAGATTTCTATTATGTTAGTAGAGTTAGAGTGTTGATTTCTATGTGTAGTGAGTGTTGTTATGTTGTTGGTGTGAGTGTGTGAACCTACAAATTTGCAAATGGTTGTGTGTAGTGAGTATTGTTATGTTGCTAGTGTGAGTGTGTGAACCTACAGATTTGCAAATGGTTGTATAACTCTTGTATGAGGGTAGAGGGAGTTGGTGTCCCTGTAGGGAGGATATTAATTGGGTATGAGTACCCCATGTGACTATTTTAAAAAGAAATAAATGGGTAAGTGTACCCTTGTAAAAATTTGGAAAATTGGTATGAGTACCCCATGTGACTATTTTGAAAAGAAATTTAAAATGGTAAGAGTACCCCTGCAAGTGCACATAAAGGGTAAGAGTACCCATAAAAGAGAATTTTGAAGGAAATATTGATTTGGACTCCCTACAAGCTTATGCCCCTTTTTCTATCCCCCTCTATAAAGGTTTCTACATAAATACTTCTTGTGTATGTTTGTCAAAACATATGAATGATGTATGGCCCAAATGATTGTGTCTATTGTCCTAGGCTAGGAGGTGAGCATCCCACTCACCACACCCAAGAACAGTTGGCTCATGTCAAGTGTAGTAGGCTGCTGGGAAAGGTTAGTGGAATGGAATTACCTAGAAGCACATCTTGAAGAAAAGAAAATATATGTACAACTAACTGGTCTATTTGGGCACCATGAAAGATATGTTGATACATATGTACAAGTTTGTTTTGTTACCAAAATAATGTTATTTCTCTATGTTGTAAAATGGAGTGAAGATTTATCTTGTTCCCTTTTCTTTAAAAATGGAAATGGTTGGTAGAACAGAGAGACATGAAGAGATTATAATTTTTTTATTGAATTATAGCTTTTGCAAAGAAAAAATTGTTGTATTCTAAATTACTTAGGAAAAAGCTTTTATTCCTTAAAGTAGTAGTAACAAGTAATCGTATGAAAGATTTATTTTAATGTGCAACATGCTTATCTCGTAGCAAATAAATGTCTATTCCTATATGAATTGTTCCTAATCTGGTAGAAGAATTATTTGAGCAAAATGCATTGTAAGGATGAACATAAATGGCTAGGATTCTCTTAGATTCTTTTGTAAGCAAAGCATTGAAATTTGTTGCTTAAAATCTTTTCAATCTATTCTATTTGATTTACCATAAACATAGAAAATGCAAAGTAATCAAATCCTCCTCTCATAGCTTAAACAACATTCCCTATTTCATTATTATTTCAATAGCAAATATAGATAGAAATTCGTTTGTTGCCATACAAAGATCTTGGTAACATAGCTGATATTTTAATTTTTCAGTCATGGAAATAAAACATAAGGGTTCAATAACATGACTTTCAGATTTATCATTTCCAAAATTGTCATACAATGAATGCAAGTCTAGAATATGACAAAAACTTATAGGCAATCTAGCATGATCCACAATTGATGGTCAAATCTTGAGTGGTAAATCAATATGATAATAAAGGAAATTTGTGATATAATAAGTGTAAATAATCCTTAAGATTCATAGTGGATTTTTAGCTTTGTTACTGGGTTCTTTAGTAATGGGGGTTGTACTAGGTTCAAATGGGCCTGGGTTAGGGTGTAGGCCCATTTTGTAACTAGATACACCCAGGGCTCGTATGGTTTTGAAACTAGATGAACCCACAAACAAACAGACAAAAAAAAAGAAAGAAACCACCTAAGATTTTCTTTGAGAGGTGTAACAGTATATGAGAGACTGCAGCCTCTCTGCAATGAACACAAGGAACTAAAAGATGAGGGTCGCACAGGGTTCATGCTGGTAAAGGAGACAAATATATGTTAAATGATCTCGTTTGTAACCCCAGCGACCCCTTGCAAAAGATAAATAAATACTTGTAGTGTTATTTGGCAATGTAGAGGTATATAGGAAAAAAAAGAGGAATCAATTAAATTTTCTGCATATCTAGAAGGATTGGAAGACAATAAAAGGATAAATAAGAAAAAAAAATTCAACAGATAAGTAAGACTCAAACCTAGTCTTTATCCGTGCGCCCAGCCACTTTTTAGAGGGAAAATGTCGGCCATGAAACTGCTGGTGAAGATGGGAGAAGCAGCACTCAATTTTTTTAGAGATCTTTCTCTCTTCCTTAAGCAATTAGGTTTCTAGGAGGAGGCATGGAAGATTAGGGCATTTTCTTGCCTTGAGGGTTCCATGTGGTATCTCTTCCCATCCAAGTAAAAAAAAACATATATAATACAAATATAAGTTACTCTCCTCACACTTTATTTTTAATTCATTTACGGCCATGTGAACTCTTCTTTAATCCGTGAACAATCCCTTTTTACCTTATCTTACCTTCGAGCTATGAGAAAAGTGATTTAGTAGTAAGAAAAAAAAATAATATATATTTAGCAAATCATGAATCCTTAGTTTAGGTCAGCCCCATTTAATGGAAAGATATTTTTTTATTTTATCTTTTTCTTGTCCAAGTTAATGCATCTTCTCCTTAAGTTAATCCTTTTTATTAAAAATAAAAATATTATAATTATATTAATAATTTCTTATAATGTTTTAATTCTCTTAAATAGTTTCTAGATTATTAGTGTAACTTCCTTATGTGCCAATATATATATATTAGGTTTTTTTTTGTGTCATGTTTATACGATATGTTTTGTGGACATTCCAAAACCCAAGAAATTGGGCACCCAAATCAGTCCAACAATCCTTTTGTCACCTTTGATGGTATTCAAATTTTGAATTTTATTTCCCTCCTTTAATTTTTCTCTTTTGGTCATTTAAATCCCATTGTCAAAAATATTTGAAAAATAGCTCAACTTCTGGGAGTAATAACATTTGATCCATGCACCCAATTGAGCCCATTTTTTTAAACTGAAAATCTCTAAGTTCTTTATATGAATAAACTTCCAGAGAAAGAATTTTTTAGAAATTTCTAGGGCCTCATTTGATCAATTAAAGGTCCAAAATTCAAATTTAATATTTTTATAGGATTTTGGGACCTTAAAACTTTAATATCTCATTATCTTCAAGTGATCTTTAGCTAATTTTTTTACTATAGGCTAACTTTACAATTCCATAGATCTGGGTAATTTTTAGGTTCATACCTACTCAAATGCAAACTTTCTAAAAATAGTAGGTTATTATTTTTAGACATAAACAAAGTTTAATTTTACTAGGTCATTTTAGGGAACCTTTTATGCAAACATAAAATTTATAGGCTTGGGATGCTCGATATGGGCCAATGTATACACAAATTTTTTTCTTAACCTATTTTAGGCAAGCTATGGAGGGTTCAATCAAACAAACACACTTCAACAAATGACTTTTCTCACAATTTTCCACTATACTTTGATGAGAACAACAAATAAGGTAATTTTGACATAATCTTTAGAAGACAACTCAAACCCACAATCTAAAAACTTATTTTGATACCCATTAAGCCCGTATGTAACATATCTTAAATGCAGGTGGGCTTACTTTGGAACGTATCCCTCAAAAACTTGCTGCTAGGCTGTCCTAAAGGCTTAATTAGGCTTGTTTTACAAAGAAAGTCTATAAGATTCAAAACCCACAACATAAAACTCATCTCTAGGGTGCTCAACACATTGCATGGGGTCTAAATCCACCAATTTTGTTAGTTGGGACAATACCCATATCACCTTTTATCAAAACCCTACCTCAACCTATTCAAACAAGCTAAAAACATAAGAAATTAGGCTAGGGTTGCTTGGAATTCACCCAAAACTCCATTTCCTACAATACCCACTTTCAAAATCTAAAATAAAATGTTAAAACCTTCCATTCCACCAATTTTTAGAAATTTTCAAAGGTGGCAAGTGCTTCAAATCACATTTTTGCCATTCAAGCTCACAAACCCTAGGTTAGGTAGTTTTTAGTAAAATTTCCATAATTTTCTGAAAATATGATAAAAATTGATGAAACCAACACCAAATGAAAGAAGATTAAGAGAACTATAAAACCCAATTGGTTTCACAACATTATCATGTTATATATGGCCGTACTAGCCTCGAGAATAGTGAAAAATAGTCAAAATTTAGAAAACAATGATTTTTCTTACATTATTTGATCTCAAAACATCTTCCCAACCACTCCACCATATTTAAAATGATGGATTTAGGCTATTTATACCTTTTTAAACTTTTTCTAACATTTACAAACCAAATTTTCAACTACTAATCATTCATCTTCCACCATATGACAAAATTGTTAAATTGCACTTGACAACTTTTTGACAATTTTTACAATATTTGACACATGACTCCAAAATGACTCCCTAAGACTCAAAATAGACTCATACAAGTCCAACATGGTCTAAATGACCTTATTACATGGTTAAAACACCCAAAAAAACAAAATTTACAAAATGGCCTCATCGAGGCATAAAGTCCATTAGGTGCTCCTACACCAAACTCCTGGCCAAAAGAAAATCCAAACCCTCTTGGATTGAGGGTAGTAATAGGTCTTCATCCTTTGAATCCTCCTCCTTGATGTTCTCTATGCTCTACCTCTTGTCCTCTTTGAAATTACTCCAATTGGTCTTCATTTTCACTTTTGGTTTCAACTTGTCAAAGAAAACTAGCCTTCTAATTGTCTTGTCACTTTGAATCTGATCCTTCATGCTTTGATGTATCACAATCTTTGTCTTAGCACCTTGCTCCTCTTCCATGACCTATTTCATCTTGAATTTTGGTTTGTTTCTCCTCAAAATTTCTATCACAACAAGAAAGCGATAGATGTCTTCCTTGTTCTTTTGCTTTTGCAATGTAGTCATGATCGTTGCGTCTTTGTTTTTCTCTCCCATATGATATTCTACCCCTCTATATTCTGCTTTCTCAAGGCTACCAATCTCTGATATGAAAGAAATAGAAAAACTACTATCCTCCTTTGCAAACAATGAAGGAAACATTATATCACCATACCTTTGCAATATCATTTCATCCTTCACCTCTGTTGTCTTCATACCTTCAAACTTTGATATGGCTACAACCTCTAAGTGCTCTTCTTCTTTTTCTTCCTCTATTATCTTCACTTGTCTTCTCTTTTGCATCAGCCTCTGAATAGGCCATACAACCTTCTTCTTCATTGTCAAGTGCCAACTGAGTGCTCTTTTGACCAACTGCTCCATCTCATCTTCCATCCTTCTTCTCATCTCTTCCAGTTGTTCCATAGCCTACCTCAATTCTTTTATCTCTTGGTCAAACTCCATCTATTTTGCCCTCTCTTTTTCCTCTTTCCTCTTCCTCTCCTTTTCTTCTTGCTTCTTCTTTTGTGAACCCCTAGCCTACATGTACCTTCTCAACAAATCCATCTTCTCTTCAAGCAAGTTCCTTTAACCTTGCTTCTTCTTGTCTTTGCCTCACCTAGGTCTCTTCTCTTTTCCTCTACCTAGTCTTTTGGCAACCAAGTTCTCTCTTCAATCTGCACAAACACAAACACACAAACACAAAAATATTTTTCCCAGATCTTCTAAGCTCTAATACCAATTGATTCAGAGCATGGAGGATTCAATCAAACAAACACACTTCAACAAATGATTTTTCTCACAATCTTCCACTATGCTTTGATGAGAATAATAAATAAGGTAATTTTGACATAATTTTTAGAAGACAACTCAAACCTATGATCTAAAAATTGATTTAGATACCCATTAATCCTTTCTATAACATATATTAAATGTAGGTGGGGTTACTTTGGAACGTATCCCTCAAAAACTTGTTGCCACACTGTCCCAAAGGCCTAATTAGGCTTGTTTTGTAAAGCAAGTCTATAAGATTCAAAACCCACAACACAAAACTCAACTCCAAGGTGCTCTAAACATTGCATGGGCCCACCAATTTTGTTGATTGGGGCAATACCCATATCACCTTTTATCAAAACCCTACCTCAACCTATTCAAACAAGCTAAAAACATAAGAAATCAAGCTAGGGCTGCTTGGAATTCACCCAAAACTCCATTTCCTACTATACCCACTTTCAAAATCTGAAAGAACATGTTAAAACCTTCCATTCCACCGATTTTTAGAATTTTTCAATGGTGGCAAGTGCTTTAAATCACATTTTTGCCATTCAAGCTCACAAACCTTAGGTTAACAGGCAGTTTTTACTAAAATTTCCTTAACTTTCTCAAAACATGATAAAAATTGATGAAACCAATTCTAAATGAAAGAATATTTAGAGAACTATCAAAACCAATTGGTTTCACATCATTATCAGGCCATACAAGGCTGTACTAGTTAGCCTAAGGAACAACGAAAAATAGTCAAAATTTAGAAAAAACTAATTTTTCTTGCATTATTTGATCTCAAAACGTCTTCCCAACCACTCCACCATATTTACAATGATGGATTCAGGCTATTTATGCCTTTTAGACTTGTCCCAACATTTACAAACCAACTTTTCAACTACTTACCGTTCATCTTCCACCCTATGACAAAATTGTTAAATTGCACTTGACAACTTTTTGACAATTTGACAATTTTTACAATATTTGACATGACTCCAAAATGACTGCTTAAGACTCAAAATAGACTAATACAAGTCCAACATGGTCTAAATAACCTTATTACATGGTTACAATACCCAACAAAAACAAAAATTACAAAATGGCCTCATGGAGGCATAAAGTCCATTAGGTGCTCCTGCACCAAGAACCAAAGGGGGCTCAAATTAAGATGACACTTTCATGGATTGGGGTGAAAATTTTAACCATGAACATAAAAATAGAAAACTAGACATAGGATCCAACAAGGTTTGGATTTCTAACTAAGGATTTGGGTATGACTATTTTGGGAAGTTTTCACTCATGATTTTCTAATTACTATTTTATGGATTCATGTATTGTATATCCTATTTATTGGGTGCTTGAGATGGAGGTTTGATAGCAAGTGTTGTAGGTATTGTTATACTACCAAAATTCCTCTAGACCTCTCATTGGTGATACTCCTCTAAAGGATTAAATTGTGCAAGTGTATTGTACCCTTTCATTTACTGAATAATATATTGAGTTGCTTTGGAGTGTGAAAAGTTTTGAAACTTTTGTATTTATCTTCTTATAACTGTATGATTTGTTTAATTTTTGTACATATCTCCTCTCATAGACTAGTGGAGGAAGCATATTCTACACCTAATATTCCTTTTGAACCATATGCACTTACCCATATAGATCCATTTGTGTGCCTTTATGTGATGCTAGTTGTTACTATGTGGCATTATTTTTCCTTTCATCTTTGTCATTCCATTAGCATGATTTATGGTGCATCATGCTTTCCTTTTATAGTAACATCATATTTTATTCCTTTACTTAGAGGAATTTCACATTGGTGACTTTGGCAGAATATCCATTCATATATGCTTCCTATAGATCCTTTGCATTCCCCTTTTATACCATAAAATTAATTGCATACTTGAAGTTTATACAATTATTCTAGGGGCATATTTGCACTTTAACATATGCAACCACATATATCCACACACATTCTTAGCAGCTACTTAAAGCATCAGTATCTTGTGGTCCCAAGTACAAAGAGTTATTTATATTGGCCACCCTTATCAAGATTAACTAGCAATAGAGCACACTATTCCATGTAATTCTTGAAATTGCATTTACATATGAGCCACCTAGAAACAAAGTGTGCTAGTTCATGTGACTCATGTTAGCTACTTTTTATACTCTTTGTGGGTCACCTAAAAATAGTGTATGCTAGTGCTTGTGATTTATGAGGGTATGGTATGGTTCCTAGCAATAGAGTATGCTAGACCTTAGACCATACTATTGTGCCTTGCACACATGCCCCATTTTACCAAATGGAGACTCCCTTTCTTTTTTATCAGCTTTTGGTTTGGATTGGTCTTAGTCAGTTGCTTGCGAGGAATGATGATGTGATGTTCTAATTGCAAGGTCGGTTTGTGCATGTTTGAGTCAAATTGCATGAATCTAGTGTGATGACCTTATCGAGTCTCCTTGTGAGTTGAATCTAAGTGATTTAAATGCATTAAGTTAATATTTTAATACCCTTGAGTTTGTCTTGCACCAAAAATGCACTTTGCTGCATTAGCACTGATATCCTCTGCTACTGGATATTAGCGCCAAGTTCCCTTACCACAAGTCTACACTAAAATTACCTTACACTGGACATACGCTAAGATTGGCCTCCACTAGACATACCCATTGCCTACCGAAATCCCTGCTTCCTCTAGAGAGCCTTCCATTTAGGCCTGGAATTTGATGGTCTATTTGGCCATTTTTGGCATTTTAGACCATATTTTACAACTTTAAAATATATTAGATCGTATAACTTGACTTGCTAAATTTTTGCATAACCGTATATATGACACTTTAAATTATTCTTAAACTGTAAAATTTTATTATAGGGTAATATAATATAATATTCTTATTTATAATATATATTATTTTATAATTGATGTTTTCTTTGACAATGTTTATCTTGAACATTTTTTAAATTGATATAGAAAATATATTAAATTAGAATATTTTCAAAGAACGTTTATCTTCAATAAATTTTAAAAACTCAATTTAAAAACAAATCTTTGCTTTGTTTTATTATTTTTTTATTTTTAAAAATCAATTTAGAAACAAATATTTGCTTTGTCTATACTTGTTAATATGTTATTTGATAAAAAAATTTGCTGCTACTTCCTCCATTGTCATTCAATTGGCCAAGGTCACCTTTCTATCAATGCACCAAGATGCTTACATTAGAGCCAAATTGGAAATGTTCTCAGTGGTGATACAATTGAACAAGTCAAGTCCTAAGGATAGTGTGGTGATTCAAAGTTCTCTCAGAGTTCAAAAGGAGGGCAAGTTGGTTTATGGAGTGGATGGGATACTCTTAAGGTACAACCAATATTTTGTGAAACGTATTGCTTTCTATCTTTTTGAAATTTTATTTGAATGATTGCAATTTGTAAGTGGAAATTGTATTGGAGTGTTTGGTTCAAGAAAAAGAAATCCTTCATGTTTTTTTTCAATTTATAATTAATGATTTTTTTAAGACTTCAATTTACACAATAGAAATGAATTTATATGCCTTTATGTCCCTTTTGATAGCATTCAATGTCCACAAAAAAAACAGACTTTCTACCTTGAAATGACACCAGGTGGTTGTAATTTTTTATGGCACTTTCATCTTTTCAATTGCTGAAATGGTTGGGAATTGTTTGAAGTTTTTTTGTGACTGTGTTGTTATTGCTGCTCAATCTTTAGACTTTTTTTTTTAACCTATTCTTTCAATATAAAAAACATCCACTCATTTTTTGACACCATATAGTTTTCTTAAAACATCAATTAAAAGGTCGTTAAATGACCAAACCGTCATAAAAAAATTATATAACAGGGGTGACCGTCAAATTCCAGGGCTTTTTCCTTTTCCCAATATGTCTTGTGACACCTAATTTTCCGTATCCTTTTCATCTCCATTCTCCCGCAAAGCTATTTGAAAGCCCTTTTTTGAACCTATCCACATATCAGCTAAGTGCGGGAGTATATGGAAGCAAGACATTGTCATATGCAATTTATGTTAATCAAGGTGATCATCGTGAAATAAAGAAGATATAATGGGTTCGCATGGGTATACTAATAGAAAGGAGCCATTTCTCTCGACTGTATGTTATCCTGTGGCATTGGATGTCTCTGATATCATGAAGCACCTACACCTTCACAAGAAGTTTGAATTATGTGTTCACAGATCAGAACGAGCAAAATCAACACATGTTTTTCTTTAGTATTGCGAGACATCTGTGGTCACGGTAAAAGCATAAGGGAAAACATGCGATCTTTTGTATGTGTAAGTTGCAGCTATATTTTGAAAGTCACCATATATGCAGGGTGCATCATATAGGTCTCGAACACAGTTCCATTAAGGCGAAAGGCAAAACATGCAGTCGGTGGTAAGAATCTAACTCAATCGTTGAATATAGCTGGGTCCTTATAAAGGAATCTAAGTGCACAATGCAAAATTCTTCAGACATTATAAATCATGGCAGGTATTCAAAATGTTGCAAGAAACTTCAAAAAGAGGCTATGATTTCTTTGGAAGCAGTATAAATTCACGATGCCACCTATTCCGGCTGTGAGGTTTTAAAATCAAGCATAAGAAGAATACAGTCGAGTTGAATATAATTTCCCCACAAAGCTCCACGAATAACTCAACAAGAAAATGATGTTTGCAGGACTTTATAACGTAAGTGGATGCAAATATTTCGATACTCCCACTTGTTGAGTGACACGGCAAAACCCTGCAAAATCCCATGATAAAGGCTTATCCGCTCAACTCCATATTCTCCACAAACTCCAATAACATGCAAAACTTCTGCATCCACCAACATATCAATCTCTCGCAAATATTTTTGCATAACATGCATAAGATGAGGACAGTGACTGAGATAAAGACAACAACAAGAAGTTTGAAGATGCTAGTATAAGCAACCAACGAGTATTCTTCACGGCTAAAATCCTACCATCTTGAAGAAGTATAGTCCCGTAGCAGACAGCAAAAAAACTAGTCAGGGAAGATTTCTCCGCAAGGTTCCAATACATGTATTTGCCGTATGTGGAGATAGGAAACACGATCAACATGTAGATAATGATTTGTTATACCATTATGAGCACTTAAACAAGCGATGTTTATGTAAGGATAGTATCATCTCAAGATCGTAGCGTCCAACTCATGCAGATTCATAGATTATGAAATGCATGCAATCGGTTCTTCTCTAAAAACATTCTAGCACGCATGGGTTAAGTGTGAAAATAAAGCATGGAAAGCATTACGAGGGAGTGACATCTACGAGGATACTATCTATCATGATCTGTTCTGAATCAATCATACAAAACTCGTTGCAAGCCACAAAATAACTCTCTAGAAGGCACGATACACAGAAAGGTGTCATTTAACATATTTCAGGATTTTGCATCCCATAGACTACCATGGAGGAAAGCCAAATGAATTCATGAAAGGCTTTACAAACTTTTAAGAAAATGCAAACGTAAGGAGTAAATGCATATGCGACGGCATGAGGCGTTTTGGATTGGAATATGGACATCCATCGGAACACAACTGCAAGCAATTTTATCCAAATGTTGTCAGAAGAAATATTCTAGTAAGAACGTATGCAAAATATGACAGCACAGACAATGTTTCCTCAATGTTCACTTTCAATCAATTATCACTTTGTTGGGACGTAGGAGTTTATTTAAGCAACTCTACGCCTGCAGAGGCACCACCACAATGTATATTTCATCTAAAAAATGGTTAGACTCCAACTCATTTAAACCTCTATTAAACACTGTTGGAGAGTAATTTCTCCCACAAACAAAATAGTAATTAATTAAAAGAGAAAAAGACAAAAAGGTAAAAAGACAAAAGAGGACAATAGAAAATTTCTAAAGGAGTTTAGAAAGGCAGAGGTTTCTAGAAAGAAGAGAATGTTCTAGATAAGAAAGGTTCTAGAGGATATGTTTCTAGATGAGTCAAGAAAGATTGGAAGAATCTAGGCATGTACTAAAGACCTCTATAAAAGAGGCATGATGTAACCGAGTTGAGTCAAGCAATTAAGTCGGTAATGATTAAGTGATCAAGTCAATGTATGTGAATGCAGCAGCATTCAGAGTATGTAATCATGTTTTGATATAATGAATATGGTGCAGCAGCACATTTGTTGAGGATCATATGTTCTGTGTTTATGTGTCAAATGAATTTCTGAATGTGTTTAATATTTTTGTGAATTGTGTCTTAGTGTCTTGTGAATGTGTAATCCACCACCATCATAGTGGTATCACAGCTAGGATTACCAGGTCATGTCAAGATCCAGAGCTAGGGTTTATGAGGCTTATTGTGGTCATTGTGTTATGAGATCTTGGTTTGCAGGAATCACTGAATCGGAGCTGTTAGGTCATTGAAGGACAAAATCACCCAGGGATAAAGGCACTTGTTTGAAGCTGTGTCCAAAGGCAGTCGCAGAAAATCAGGTCAAAGCCGCTAGAAGTTGCAGGTTGAAATCACTGTTGAGTCGCAAAAGAAAGTGCCGTGGCCACCAATCTGGAAGAAGTCGTGTCGATTCCAAAAGACGTCAGTTTGACTAAAGATTGTGGGCCTGTGATAGAGACGCCAATCATTTGAAAATTGCCAGAATATGTTAATTCACAAGTCTCAAAAGATTTAAAGTCTCATATCTGAAAGAAGAGGTCATTGAAGATGAAAAGGCCGCCACGTTTAATCTCTGTCCAAAGGCCAAAGAAGTCGCAGATGTAAACCGCTGCCAGACAAGATCGTAGTTTTTTTTTATAAAGTGGAGCCATGAATTTTAGAAGCTAAAAAGGTATTTGATAAGTGCGGCTGTTGAAGGAAATAAGGACACAAGTATTAGGGTTTCTTGCTCGATTTGGATTTCTGGAAAAGACATTTTGCAGTGTTTGAGTGTATCGCCACCAATCACCAAAGAATCATAGCATTGTATCAAAGGTCGTTGAGGATTAAAAAAATGATTTGCAATTTTTAAGGAAGCCGTTGATGCTCAGGGCGAAGCAAATAAAAAATTAGATCTGAAACTTCCAGCCACTGCTGTAAAATAAAGATATCGCTGTAACTGCGTAAAGGTTGATGGTGTCATAAGAAATCGAGGGATTGCTGGATCGGAATTGTCGTCATACTCCAGAGGAAAGAGCGGTTTTAGAAGCTGGTTGTTAGGGTTTGTTGAAATTAATCACGGCAAACAAAGGAATGAAAATGGATTGCTATCACAGGTTTAGAGTTTGTAGCAGAAGACCGAGGGTTTGAATCGCTATAGAAGACAATCTAAATTGTTGCTAAAGTCACTATAGAAAGAAGAGACAGATTGCAGAAAGGAAGAGTTGCAGTTAAAGTTATAGAAGGCAGTCTGAAGACATTGAAGGAGCAAGATGAGTAAAGCCATCAAACAATCACAGTGAAGAATAACAATTCAAGGTAAGTTTTAATTCATTTTCAATGGGAAAAGCTAAGAGAGAGAAGATAGAGAAAAAAAATTGGCAAAAAGAGAAAGAAGATTGGAAAAAAAGAGAAAGATGATTTGGAAAAAGAAAGATCTGAATTAATAAAAGAATTACATCAAATGACAATAGAGAAAATTGGTTTAAGGTCAGAAAGGTATGAAGCTAATGAAGCTAATGTTGAATTGAGTAAAGTTAAAAGAAAAAATGAAGAGTTAGAAGAAAACTTGAAACTATTTGATAAGGTTAAATAGAGGAATGAAGAATTAGAAGAAGAGATAAAAAGATTAAAAGAGGAAAATAGTTTACAAAAAGATGAGATGTCAAGGTTGGAAAAAAAAATATTAAGGTTGAAATAAGAAAATGAATGTTTGAGGACAAAACCATTGGTTTGTGATGTCTCATGTGATACAAGTGATTTATGTGATGTAGCTGAAGCTTGTTTAGAAAAAGAGTGCAAGGTTGAAGATTGTAAGGAAGTTGGATCAGCAAAATTTGCATGTTGTGATATTATTGATGAAGAATGTCAAGATAAAGTTGACAAGTTGTTTGAATCTAAAAATCATGTCAATTGTAATAAAGAAAATGTTGGTTTTAAGATGATGAAGAAGATGGGATATATAGGTCAAGGATTAGGTAAGTTTGGACAAGGAATGAAAGAGCCGATTGAGCCGATAGTGAGGCCAAAGTACACAGGTCTTGGATATGGAAAAATAAATCATGTTACAGGTACAAACAAGCTAGTTCAAGAAAAGAGGAATGTTCAATGTTCTCATTGTCATAGGCAAGGACATACTAAGGACAAGTGTTGGGATCTACATCCATGTAGCATATGTGGTTTGAGAAATTATTGTGATAAGATGTGTTGGCAAAGAGAACGGAAAAATATGGCAGGACACATGAAAATGGATTGTGGGTGGAGTTATGGATCGAGTTGGCAACAAATTACAGGTATGCTGAAAAGTTTGTTTAGGTATAGATCTTCATTTGTGAAAGATGATAACAAGCAGGAAAAGTTTGAAGGATTGAGGCATCATGCAAAGTTGAAAGATACAGATAGTAAGAGGACTTCTAGTTTGTTGTTCTAAATATTTTCAAGGATTGAATGACTGCCGCAGCAGTGGGTGAGAGTTGAAGATCAGCAGATCGTGAAGATGATTTGAAGGTATCTTGCAAGCAAAGGATTTGAGTCACCATAATTGAAAGACAAAGATTTGGAAGATAAATTTGGAATGATAGGTGGTCGAAATTAAGGGGGAGTGTTGGAGAGTAATTTCTCCCACAAACAAAATAGTAATTAATTAAAAGAGAAAAAGACAAAAAGGTAAAAAGACAAAAGAGGACAATAGAAAGTTTATAAAGGAGTCTAGAAAGGCAGAGGTTTCTAGAAAGAAGAGAATGTTCTAGATAAGAAAGGTTCTAGAGGATATGTTTCTAGATGAGTCAAGAAAGATTGGAAGAATCTAGGCATGTACTAAAGACCTCTATAAAAGAGGCATGATGTAACAGAGTTGAGTCAAGCAATTAAGCTGGTAATGATCAAGTGATCAAGTCAAGGTATGTGAATGTAGTAGCATTCAGAGTATGTAATCATGTTTTGATATAATGAATATGGTGTAGTAGCACATTGTTGAGGATCATATGTTCTGTGTTTATGTGTCAAATGAATTTCTAAATTTGTTTAATATTTTTGTGAATTGGGTCTTAGTGTCTTGTGCATGTGTAATCCACCATCATCGAACATGGCATGGGAATCATTTAAATACCTTAGAAATGTAATAGGAATATGCACATTGAAATGTGGAGGCCCGCAGTATATGCTCGTGCCATGGAAAAGTCAAGGACTACATCGATAGGAAAATCCAATGGATTAGAAGATCCTGTGCAGTGACGTTGTTCCTATTTGTGGGGAATTCATGTTTCTCTGGATGCCGAGCTTTTGCCCCTTCCCTGACATATCCTATGAATGCTCATTTCCTTGCTTATCCCATTAGTGTAAAATATCTACAAATCTCAATCTTGGTTGTATTAGAATAAATATTAGAGTATTTTTTAAAATGACACAAAGTGTTGCTACGATGGCATTCAGGAGCTTGACTTTGATATGTTAAGAGAGCCATTTGGGAGATTCAATGACCAAGAATAGTGAATGAATAATGCACAGGTGGAAGGAAAGGCTTGTAATAACCAGAGAACTAAGAAGGGGTAGTAGAGATATTTCCCGAAAGCTTAATAAAGGCTTGTATCAGATGATCAGGGATAAGCATCTGAGACATGCTTGAGATTGTTAAAAAATTAAGTACGACATGCCACCAACCGTGGGTAAAGGAATATCAGTAAATGGTTGATTAGAAGACAAAACTCACAAGGATGCTAAAATCATTGGAGGCATGATATACAGATGATATAAGGCAATGACTAAAGTCGTAAAAGGGAAGTCTACTCTGCCTAAGTTTAGATTTGCTCAAATATGTGGTTTGAACTGATCTTGCTTGAAATATGATCATATGTGCTTAAATGAATCTTGTTTCATAGAAGATTATTCATTATGTGTTTTCTTTTCTTGCAGATCAAGTCGGGCAACTGGATGATGCAGTGTGAAGTGGATGTGATAGGAAGATTCTCAGATTAAGAAAGCTAACATATTCAACATCAAGGGACCAATTGAAGCCTCCAGATCCTGAATATAGTGATTACATGTGGAAAATCAAGAAGGTTAGATTGCTACCAGAAGTTACAAGAGAATGCATTACAATCTGAGTTCAACTCTAGCCATGTTAGCACCTATCAGCAAATCAATCTAGCAAGCATCCAATTGGATATGTTTTCATCAAAAGTGGCACATATTTGACCAGTCAGCATATGGAATCCCGTCAGGCCAAATCATCTCACATTTTTAGGTGTCATGTGACTTCATTTGGACTTTATTTTGCCTTGAAAATTAGCTCTTTGTCATGTACAACCAAATGGATATCCATTTTGTCCAGATTCAATGTATTCACAAGCTGTATTTTGTCTTTTTCCTAAAGGACAAAATTAAATCTGAAAATGTAACTGACTGTTGTATCTCATTAAATGATGTGTAATCTGGACCATTGGTGTTGAGTAAATCTCCACCATCTATTGAAAACTCAGTATGGTGCCTTTTCTATAAAAGGTCTAGCCCATTCTCTCATTGTAACAAACTCTTGATAGTGAATTGTTGAGACCATGCCAAAATTTTGATTAATACAAAGCAAGCTTTGTCGGTTACTGGGAATTTGCATATTGTGTTGTCTATTTTGGCTTTCATGGTTCACTTCAAATATGAGATTAATTAAATGTGCTATTGCAATGTCGAATGAATGTTGAAGACATCTAGTGAGTGCTTTGGTCCATACTATTGGTGCTTGCTGATTGTAAGTCGCTATGCATAGTTAGCCTAGGCCCTTCTATTGAATTTAGTTTGATTACATTTCTTAAGTTAAATTACACCATTGTTAAGGTATTTAATGAATGAATGTGATCTAAAATCTTAAGATTCCATAGGTGATTGTATCATTTTCTACAAAATTGTAGTTTCTACAACCTGGTGAAGTGGAGAGTGGTATATTGAAAGCATTTGTCTATCAACAACGTTTCCTTCATTGTGATTGTTACTTAGGATTTCACCTTCTTTTCTAAACCCTTTATCCTTTTGCATTTTCTTTATAAACAGTTGTTAGATTTAGGTTTCTGAGAAACAATCATATTTTAAATCTGCTGAGAATTCCATAGGGTTTTGCACTATTTTGTTGTCATAACTTTATCAAACCCTATCATTGCATGTAAGTCCCCTTAGTTGGTACAGCTAATACATTCCACTGAAGTTATTCCTGCAAGCTAAGACATAACTGTATAAACCTTGGGGCAGTCCTATTCTGAGGTGATAGGATTCCTTTCAAGAGAGGTGAGGTACCCTATATTTCACCTGTGTTGTTGTGTACTAAAACCACCATCAACACATACCCTACATTTTCCTAACAATCTAGAGCACATTTGTATTATTTCTCTCTATTTTCTAGCAATAAAGTATGATAGAAAATACTCATTTTGATTCTCTTCTTCATTTCTCTATATTTTTCTTATGTTCTCTTCTTGTTCATGTTTGTGTTCTTCGTTATGTAGTTCTCTTATGAATGTGTCATTCATGTATTAGATTATATATTATTTTCTAACACTTTTGTTTTGTAGGTTACATTATTTGAATGCCTTCTTTTACAAGTTTAATATATTTTGACATTGCTTATTGTGTAGGATTTTATTATTTAACTTGCTTTTTTTAATAAATTCTCAATTGGAGGCATGTTTCACTTTCTTAGAGAGTTGTTGCATATCCTCTATAGTATCCTGTTTGGTATTGTTGTCTCTTTAATATGCACCATTTATTAGCACTTTTCTTAGCTATCTAGTGAAACATGGGAAGACCTCTCAAGATATGGGACTTGGAACTTGAGGTCAATCTCCAAATAAAGGGTTGGTTCCCTCTTCCAACCTAAAGAAATTTATATTAAATCAACTCAACATAAATGAAAACTAGGCCTAACCTTATCCTAACACTTATTGATAGAAAGAGATAAAGAAAAATAATTGAAAACACTATATGGTGATGCACCAATGGTTGAAGAATCTTAAGAATCTACCATGCACTTGCACAAACTCATGAACACTTATAGAAAGGTTAGAAGAAGAAGCTAAATCTGCAAAAGGGATTGATACCCACAAGAGAAACTCAAAATTGTTCTAGAAAAACACAATGTTACAGTATTAGGAAATACAAAAATATAATTCTTTATTGATTGTGAAGGCTAAAATAGCTATTATAAACTTAGTATGTAAAATTATACTACAGAAAATTAAAATTAGAGAGCTTTGTCTCATTATGATAACATATCTAGGAAGACAAACCATCCTTGAGAAAATTTAGGATCTATCCTCTAGTGGAGAGTAAAGACTAACTACTCCTTTAATATTTGAGTAAAACTCCTTGGGCGTAGAAAAGACATGCTCCTAAATTTTCTCTTTGAACACCTTCTCATGGCATAGAGGAAAGAATCTCAAAGTGATTCATCCTTGTTTTCCTCTCAAGATTCTATGGTTTGTTGAGTTTGAATAGGTCTCCAAGATGAAAGATCTCCTAGAAAAATTCCAAATTACCACCATTCCCCTTCAAACTGCTCTTGCACAAGAATAGGAGCATGTTTCCTATCTCTTTTGAATTTATTTGATGTCATTTATTCCTTTAGTGGCATGGGTAAAAATCCTTCTTTCATTATGACTCCTAGCTGCAATCTTATGACTTCTTTATTATTCCTTACAAATGTTCTTTCAATCTATCTTTTCCATATTGATCATAGGTCACCCCTTTCTGGATCACTAAATACACATTAGAGATATCTTGGCATGCCTCAATAAGTTTGAACAAACCTTTTAAAAGGTTAAACACACCATGAAATGACTAAAAAACCTTCTAGAATTTACTTGGGTTTGGAAATGATAATACATAGTCTGTATTTCAACACTGGACTTCTAGTTAGTGATCTATAAATAGCTCCTTAAAATATTACCCACAAGGTTTCTAGGGTTATGCAAACCCTTAAATGATACTGTAGATGTTCTTAAGCTTAAATAGAGTTAAAAATATCTATGTAGGTTTGTCTATGGTCCACATAGGCTCTTGGGACAATTGACAAAGTCGTTAAGAGTTTTAACATGGTCTCTAAGGTTCACATAGTGTTACATCCCCAAAATTTGACTATGCTTTACTTTTAATTTCATATGATTAAGTGGGTAATTAATCATATATTAATGATTTGACATTTAGGAAAAATGTCAGGATAAACCATTGATTTTATGAATTATGATTAATGATTAGAATTAGATATGAGATTACATGTTAATGAAATTATTTAAGCATGATGTATAATGAATTATTGATGATCTACATTGATTATAAGTTTGTATGACTATGAGTGTAACTAGGAAAAGATTTTCACCTCCGAGAATGGAAGGAGGGCATCACCAGAGAGAAGGGAATAGATGTTTTGGAAAAGTTAGGTTTGTCATTTGAGACCTAAGTTGTATAATCCATGAACCTTCTTGAGACAGGGTATGTTTTAATTATCTCTCCTTATTGAGTTAATCTCAATTTGACATTTGTCAATTTGTCATTAGGAAAGTTCTCCGATGTCTAACTTCATTTGTCTTGAGAAAGAATGTTCAGGGAACTTTATTGTTGTGTAGATTTTAATTACCTCTTTGTCAGAAGTTTCTGAAATATATGTATACATATATATTGGTATACATTATTTTCCCTTGAGTATCGATTTAACTAGTTAGGCTTGCACGGTTGCAATGGGGGAGCAAATCCCAACCCCATGCTTACATTTGATCATATGATCATTCTTTTATCCACCATAAATGTGGTATTCTTACCATTATAATATTAGAGATTATAACCATTTGGTTTATTATTATTTTTTATGTATTCTTATTTATATTTATAATAATGAATTATTTAGCTGCATATATATATATATATATATATATATATATATATATATATATATATATATATATATATATATATATATATATATATATATGTGTGTGTGTTAAGCCTGAGATCGTATCATAGCTGTAAGACTCGGTTGTTGTTATTATTTATTCCAATCTTAACATGGGAAAAGACTCCATACTCCACAATAAGTGGAGAGAATGGAGAGTTGGCTATTAAGGCCAAAGTGGGCTCAGTGTAGTGGAGCCAACTCTCCTTGCATGCTCAGGAGAGGAGTCATTATAGGGGAAAGTAGTTACTACCATAGGGTGGCAGGTATGAGTTTGGGAAGTCTCTCATTTGATAGGGGGTTGGAAGCAAAATGTATAGGAAAAGTAATAGAGCACTGCAAAGGAAGCAAAGGTTGTGTGTAATCAAATCACCATAGTAGTGTACAAGCTCAGTAACAAGAACACAAAGATCTTATACATGTATCAATAATGATTTGATACATTTATATATTCTTATGATGATGTTATCATCTGGCTTAGTTGACCCATGCATTCATTATGATTTCACTGTATATAATGTGTTGTGTTGTTCACTTAAACTATCTTGGGTAGCAGCATGAAGTTTATATTGTCTATTATCTTGTTTATATATATATATATTGTGCTCAGAGTGTGGCAACGTCCACAGAGGTTATTGTTATCACTGGGAATTGCACCCGTATGCAAGGCTGGTAAAGCACTGCAATTATGTGTAACATGGGACTAATTTCAGGTTGTGGGTGCCCTATGATGAAATTAGACCTCCAGATTATGGGCTAGTTCCCTTCAGATGTTCTATTGAGATGTATGTTTTTTTACTATTTTGGAAAAGGGAAGAAAGAAACTAAGTGGATGCTAAAGGTAAAATGGTGATGCACCTAATTTGGATAAAATAATGCAATTTCATCCACAATGTTTGCCTAGAAATCTAACTTTTACACAATCTAGACTTGGCATAAATATCACAAGAGTGATTCTAAGGAAGGTTTGAAAATAGGGTTTCTATGAAGGAAAATATTTTTTCACAACACAAAAATACTATTTCTAGTTAACACAACCTAAGACCTATGATGATTATATGCTTTAATGTTGTAAACAAGGAAGTGAGACAATAATTTTAAAGGTTTAATGATAAAACACAGCAAAATTTCATCAAAATCACTTCACTAATAGCACTAAAAGGAAAGGTGATTTAATTGATCTCAAAGAAAACAAAGGAAAGTTTTGCAAAGAAGACAAAAGTATAACCTATAACCTATCAATCTCTTAATAAAATTGTAAAATATGAGCTACAAGAAATCTCCAATCTATTTGAATCAGAATGAGAATCAAGAACTAGCAAAAACAATCTTTTGCTTTACAATATGTAGGTTTTCTCTCTTTAAGAGACATGCAAAAAATATGGACTTGTAGATAACTACCTCTAAAAATAATCATTCCCAACCAACCTCCAAAATCCTCAAAATTAGGGCCTAAAACTACCACAAATTGAGCAGAAATAGCTTCAATTTGGGCCTCTCCATATGCTTGACCATAAAGTTGACCAAGAACCCTAAAAATGCTCCTAAAAATCATGTAAAACCTCTTAGGTGGCCTAGTTAACTCAACTAATCAATTTGCATGATTTTGCATGAGCAAAATTGATTGTGAGTAAATAATAAAGTAATAGAAAATTACTTTATTATTGGTTACAATTTGTTCTAATTTTGATTTTACAACTTGTGGAAAATAATAAAGTAATTTGGAAAATATTATTTTATTATTTATTTACAATTAATAACTTTGTAAAATCGTGCATGATTAGAAGAAAAAAACATCACTCCAATTACACTTGCCTATTTTGCATGATGTGAGCACAAATAGGACTTAGAAGAAAATGAAAAATCCTTATACCTCCATGTGAGAAAAAATCCCTAGTTTGCATATGAAAATACACATTAAGGCAAAAAAACTCTCCATGATCAATGAGAAAACATAATCTTTTCTCTGCAAGATAAAAATCTTAAGTCACTCCATGCAACATAATATCTCCATGCACAAAAATAGTATGCATAAAAACCTTATGACTCCCTTTGATGCCTTAGTGCATATACATATCATTACATTTTTAAGCCACCTTATATCTACATATGCAACTTAATATCAAGAAAATCTTACAACTCCACCATGTTGGATTTAAGGCATACAACTGAGAGGGGGGGGGGTGAATCAGTTGTATAAAACTTCTTGTTCTTTCAAACACTTGATTCTTCGTTATTAGTTAACAGCATATCAATTAATCATCCATGAAAGCATAATACATAAACACAAGAGCAGATAAACATCAACACATTGAACACCAAGATTTTGACGTGGAAAACCCGGTTAAAGGAAAAACCACGGGGTGATTAACCCAAGGATTATTCTCTGTTAGAAGAATAAGAAAAAGAATGGCACTTGCCAATTAGGGCTCACTGCCCGAGCACACTGCTCACAAAGAGGCCCACTGCCTACAAGGAGACACACTGTCTACAAAGTGATAAGAATCACAATCTTGAACTGGAGAATGACATCTCTACCATGTCTGAATCAGTTCCATTTAAGCCCAAAAACCTCTGCTCTGCCTTTCACACTTCTCTTCGCTATGCCACACTCATCCACACAATCCACACTTTGAAATGAACTCACAAACCGTTATTTATACAAGACATCGACTTAGGAACAAACATCTAAGTCGGCAAACAACCATAAGAGTATCCGCAAGATGAATAACACATCCGGTCGGCCACCACAAGAACATTCGTAGGATGAACAACTCATCCGGTCGGCTAAACAAAGCAAAAACTTCATCCGAAAGAATATCTTCAATTCCGGGCTCTACTATCAATGCGGACCAACAACACAACCTCAACATGATCCAAGAACCTTCACAAGCCTGCCTGAATGACCAGGTACGTCCGCATTTCCTTTACTTACTGAAATCTCTTATCCTCCTTATCCGAAACTTCAAGAACACTGTCTGTCGCCACTGTCATAATGCAGGAGGTACTTCCGGACCTCCAAATTATACACAACTTGAGATGGCACATCACAAGGACATCCCAAAGACTCCTTCCAATCTGCAGATTAGGATTATACAGTTTCGGACCTCACCGGACCTTTTTGTGATCCTCTGTCACCTCTGAATACTTGCTGGAACCGGTTCTACACCGACAGCCACAACTCCTTCAGATCTTCATGCGGACCTCTGAAATCTTAACTGAAGCATCTCAAGACTCATATCTACAAACCCTTTAATCCGCATCCTCCGGTTCGCATCCTATACAGTACATTTGCCTTCTTCTCATCACTGTTCTTTACTGTTCCTGACTGAGGCTAATTTTCTCAATATCCTCAGCACACTGCTCATTGAATCCTTCTTGTCAAAGCAATATGAGTATGTTGACATCAATGACAACACTGGTTTACCTCATACTTGCAACAATCTCCCCCTTTGTCATTGATGGCAACATATGATGTGAAAAACCATCAAGACAAGAAACTTCTCCTTTCTGTCACTTCTCCCCCTATCAGTAACATGTCTTCTCCTCATTTACTGCTCCCCTTTTGATCATCAGCTACTTGTTTTTCACATGTCTTCTCTCCCCCTTTGACATCAATGGCAAAGGGCTCATACTTGCAATTTTAACACATCAGAATCATACCAGCTGCTCCCCCTTAGTAGCAGCTCCCCATCATCAATCCGGATCACAAGATATGACTGTGATATCCACCGGACTGATGCACATCAGTGCATCCTAGTTCATCACCAGAGGGGCCATGACCCCTAACTTCTCCCGGAGATATTCAAAAGAGTCCTTGGGAAGAGGTTTAGTAAAGATATCTGCAATCTGATCCTTTGAGGGAACATACTCCAATCTGACTTCTTCCTTGTTCACTTGTTCTCTCAAAAAGTGAAACTTGATAGATATGTGCTTAGTCTTAGAATGCAATACCGGATTCTTAGAAATATTAATTGCACTTGAATTATCACAGAAAATTATGATAGGCTCCTCATATTCAACTTTAATGTCTCTTAGCATCTGCTTCATCCATAAGATTTGAGTGCAACTACCTGCTGCTGCAATGTATTCTGCTTCAGTTGTAGACAGAGATATTGCATCTTGTTTCTTGCTTAGCCAAGAAACCAATCTCTTCCCCAAAAAGAATGCTCCACCACTAGTGCTCTTCCGGTCATCCACATCTCCTGCCCAATCTGCATCTGTGTAAGCATGAAGAGAGAAATCCGGATCTCTAGGGTACCATAGACCATACTCAACTGTTCCTTTCAGGTACCTAAAAATTCTTTTGATTGCCATAACATGAGATTCTCTAGGATCAGCCTGGAATCTTGCCACAAGACCAACAGCCTGCATTATATCTGGTCTAGTCTGAGTGAGATACAACAATCCACCAATCATTGATCTATACTTTGTCTGATTTGCCTTTGGGGAGTCATCATCTTTGCTCAACTTACATCCGGTTGCCATGGGAGTGTTCATTGGCTTTGCATCTTCCATACCAAATTTCCTCAACAATTCTTTCACATATTTGGTCTGAGAGATGAAGATTCCTTTCTTTGTTTGAGTAATTTGCAGACCCAAGAAGAAATTTATTTCACCAAGCATGGACATTTCAAAATCACTTTTCATCTGATTTGCAAAAGTTTTGCACATACTATCTCTTCCTCCAAAAATGATATCATCCACAAACACTTCAACAATCAAAATGTTTTCATGAACAATTTTGAAATATAAGTTACTGTCAGCAGTACCTTTGTTGAATCCAATCTGTACAAGATGCTTATCCAACCTTTCATACCATGCTCTTGGGGCTTGCTTTAGTCCATACAATGCTTTCTTCAACTTGCAGACCATATCATCATTATCAGACAATTGAAATCCATCCGGTTGTTCAATGTAAACTTCTTCTTCCAGATCACCATTTAGGAAAGCAGACTTGACATCCATCTGATATACCTTGAAGTCTTTGAAGGCAGCAAATGCAAGAAATAATCTGACTGCTTCAATTCTTGCCACCGGAGCAAAGGTCTCTTCAAAATCAATTCCTTCTATTTGAGAGTAGCCTTTGCAGACCAATCTAGCTTTGTTTCTGATAACTTCACCAGCTTCATTCAGTTTGTTCTGGAAGACCCATTTGGTTCCAATCACATTCCTGTCTCTAGGTCTGGGAACAAGATCCCAAGTATGATTTTTCTCAATTTGCATTAATTCATCTTTCATTGCTTTAGTCCAGTTTTCATCATTGCAGGCTTCATTTACTGTTTTAGGTTCAATCTTTGAAATCAGACAACATTCATCCTGATTTTGAGCAACATTCCTTCTAGTTTGCACACCTTTGCTTCTGTCACCTATGATCTGATCTTGAGAGTGGTTTAGTGTTACATACCTAGGAATTTTGGGAGTATCCTGCACTGCTGCTTCTTGATCAGGCTCATTCAAACCTATCTCTTCTTCCTGATTTACCGGATCAGGCTGACTCTGTCTTACCGGAGAGGATTGAGTTCCTTGAATCTGAACACCGTCTTGGTCATCTTCATCAAATTCATAAAATCTTGAGGGCTTCTCAATTCTTTCATCAACTTTCACATTAGTGCTTTCTATCATCTTCCTCAGTCTCTTATTGTAACACCGGTATGCTTTGCTTTGAGTGGAGTAACCCAAGAAAATTCCTTCATCACTTCTAGCATCAAACTTTCCTAGATCTTCATCTCTTTTGATATAACACTTGCTACCAAATACTCTGAAATATTTCACAGTAGGAGTGATGCCAAACCAAAGTTCATAGGGGGTCTTACCGGTATTGTTTCTGATTTGAACTTGATTTAGAGTGTAGACTGCAGTGCTGATAGCTTCTTTCCAGAACATCTGAGGAACATTTGCTTCCAACATCATTATCCTGGCAGCTTCCTAGATGGTCCGGTTCTTTCTTTCAACTACTCCATTCTGCTGTGGAGTCCTAGGAGCAGACAATTGTCTCCTTATACCCTGCTTCTCACAAAAGTCAATGAAATCACCAGATGTAAATTCACCACCTCTATCAGACCTTAGACATTTAAGTTTCAATCCGGTTTGATTCTCTACCATAGCTTTGAAGATTTTGAACTTTTCAAGGGCTTCTGATTTCTCTTTTAGGAAGGTAACCCACATCATCCGGGAATGGTCATCAATTAACAACATGAAATATCTATCACCTTGCAGACTCTTGATTCTTGTCGGACCACAGAGATCAGTATGTACTAATTCCAACAATCCGGTAGAGGACTGATCTTTGCTTTTGAAAGAGACTCTGCTCTGTTTACCTAGCTGACATTCTTTGCACAAACTATTTGTAGGTTTCACCAATTTTGGAAGGTCTCTTACAGCCTGAATATTGCTTATCTTGATGATGTTATCAAAATTCACATGACACATTCTTCTATGCCATAACCAACTCTGATCAACTTGAGCAAACAAACAACTTTTGTTTGAACCAACCAGATGAAAGATATTATCTTTTGTTTGAGCACCGGATGCAATTTCAGTTCTGGAGCTTGTAAAGATTCTGCATTTTCTATTCTTGAACCGGAGATCATAGCCTTTGTCCACTAACTGACCAACACTAAGAAGATTGTGCTTCAATCCTTCAACATATAGTACATTACCTGTTTTGCTCTTTCCATCAAAGGAAATAGTTCCCCTACCTCTGATTCTGCCAGCAGAATTGTCACCAAACTTTACCATTCCTCCTTCATACCTTTCCAAATCTAAGAACTTATTCTTGTCACCAGTCATATGGTGAGAACACCCACTATCAATAACCCAATCATCCTTTTCTTCCACTTGAGCAGCCAAAGCTCTTTCCACAACCTTGTGATTGACAGATTCAGAGGATATTGAATCTTCTTCCTTGATGGCAATAAACACCCATTCATTTCTGGATTTGCTTCCTAGTTCGGATTCATCATCTGTTACTCCTTCATTGTCATCTTCTTCATGAACATAATAGCAGTTCTTTTGAAACCTTTGTCTATTAGTATTAGACCTTGCAAATCTTTCCGGACATCTTGAAGCAAAATGACCAATCTTATTGCAGTTGAAACACTTAAAGGGTAGTTTTCCTTCATACTTACCGGATCCTCTTGGCAGTCTCTTTGCAATGAGGGCTTCAAGTTGAGCTGTTTCTGCTTCTTCTTCTTCCATGTCTCTTCTTGCTTGATCATACCATGACATCTTTCTTGATGAGTTTTCTCCCGGATCAAATCTCTGTTTGCCTTTCACATAGGTACTGGCTTTGAAAGCAGATTCAGTCTTGGGAGGATCATCTCCAAACTCAGTCATTTCAAATGCAGCTAGTTTCCCAGCCAGTTGTTCTCTTGTGACAGTTGTGTGGGCTCTGAATTCATCAATTGCAGCAACCTTGATTTTGTAGGCAGCAGGAAGGGATCTCAGGATTTTGCAAACGATCTCATTTTCATCTAGAGTTCCACCAGCATTTCTAATTCCACACACTAGTTCATTCACTCTTGGCATAAAAGTAGTGATGTTTTCATCATCCCTCATCTTCAATCTTTCAAATTTCCCTTTCAGACTTTGCAACCTTGCACTTTTGACAAACTCAACTCCTTCATATAGAAGTTCCAGTTTAGTCAGGATCTCATATGCAGTTGGTAGGTCAATAACATTTGAGAGATCTGAGTCATTCAATGCGCTTAGAAGAGCTTCCTTGGTCCGCAGATTGTTTTCAGCTTCTGTGATTTCATTCAGAGTTGTCGGACCACCTTGTGGAGGTACATATGGTTTTGAAACCATGGCCAAGTATGCTTTTCCCATACATTCCAGGTGACATTTCATGCGACCCTTCCAGAGAGTAAAATTGGTTCCATCGAACTTCGGACTATCCTTTTTGTATGACAACATCCTAGATCTCCTCAAGCGGTTAAGCTTCTTTCAGAGGAACTTGGCTCTGATACCAATTGTTGGATTTAAGGCATACAACTGAGAGGGGGGGGTGAATCAGTTGTATAAAACTTCTTGTTCTTTCAAACACTTGATTCTTCGTTGTTAGTTAACAGCATATCAATTAATCATCCATGAAAGCATAATACATAAACACAAGAGCAGATAAACATCAACACATTGAACACCAAGATTTTGACGTGGAAAACCCGGTTAAGGGAAAAACCACGGGGTGATTAACCCAAGGATTATTCTCTGTTAGAAGAATAAGAAAAAGAATGGCACTTGCCAATTAGGGCTCACTGCCCGAGCACACTGCTCACAAAGAGGCCCACTGCCTACAAGGAGACACACTGTCTACAAAGTGATAAGAATCACAATCTTGAACTAGAGAATGACATCTCTACCATGTCCAGATCAGTTCCATTTAAGCCCAAAAACCTCTGCTCTGCCTTTCGCACTTCTCTTCGCTATGCCACACTCATCCACACAATCCACACTTCGAAATGAACTCACAAACCGTTATTTATATAAGACATCGACTTAGGAACAAACATCTAAGTCAGCAAACAACCATAAGAGTATCCGCAAGATGAATAACACATCCGGTCGGCCACCACAAGAACATTCGCAGGATGAACAACTCATCCGGTCGGCTAAACAGAGCAAGAACTTCATCCGGAAGAATATCTTCAATTCTGGGCTCTACTATCAATGCGGACCAACAACACAACCTCAACATGATCCAAGAACCTTCACAAGCCTGCCTGAATGACCAGGTACGTCCGCATTTCCTTTACTTACTGAAATCTCTTATCCTCCTTATCCGGAACTTCAAGAACACTGTCTGTCGCCACTGTCATAATGCAGGAGGTACTTCCGGACCTCCAAATTATACACAACTCGAGATGGCACATCACAAGGACATCCCAAAGACTCCTTCCAATCCGCAGATTAGGATTATACAGTTCCGGACCTCACCGGACCTTTTTGTGATCCTCTGTCACCTCTGAATACTTGCCGGAACCGGTTCTACACCGACAGCCACAACTCCTTCAGATCTTCATGCGGACCTCTGAAATCTTAACTAAAGCATCTCAAGACTCATATCTACAAACCCTTTAATCCGCATCCTCCGGTTCGCATCCTATACAGTACATTTGCCTTCTTCTCATCACTGTTCTTTACTGTTCCTGACTGAGGCTAATTTTCTCAATATCCTCAGCACACTGCTCATTGAATCCTTCTTGTCAAAGCAATATGAGTATGTTGACATCAATGACAACACTGGTTTACCTCATACTTGCAACACACCATGCATCAAAACCCCATGCATCAAAATATCTCCAATACTACATCATCATACTTGCACCTTGTCTGCCACCATGCTCTGTCCTCATGCATGCCATGTCTAAAATCATACTCCTCTTGGCTTTGTTTGCCACCATGCATGATCAAGAAGGATCCTTACCTTTGGATGTTTGCGAGAAGATAAGGAATCTTTATTAGCATGTGTATCTTTGACTATGTTATTTATTCGACCACCAAGGAATTTTAAATAGTTTATAAGGCATGAAGCCTCTCTTTCTCATCATACGACCCTTCTTGACTTAATAGAAATCAAGTCTTGAGCAATGTCAGTCGGCCACTCCATGCTATGATGGTTAGGATTTTCAAGAGCAAAGTCTTGACCACGGTACTTCTTGGATAAGGTAATTATTTGTTTTTGTGAAGTCAAAACACACTTAGAGAAAATATCCTTCAAACAAAAACAAAGAAACAACCCTAAAAGTTGCTCATTCTTCATTTGGCATATCTCTTCGACACTCTGCAACTGCATTATGCCGGCTTAGGGTTAGAATGCCTCCATCATATTTCTAGTCTTTCTCCTTTACATGGCTTCTATTGGTTGAATCTTTGGAACTCTGCATCATAAGGAAGAAGGTAACACTTGCTTGAGTTTCATATGAGGCATTTTATTGATATCTGTAGCTTTATTTCTCTTTAATGGCCACGGCCTCCTTCCTCTTTCATGCCTCTCTCCATCATTGAGCATTCTTTAAGACCTTCTTTCTTGTTTCTGTATCTTTTCTCTTTGCAACTCTTCACCTATTCTTGAAAGCTTAAGGCTATTGTGAGGCCGTGGATAGATCTCTCTCCCTGTCAGCAAAAATGAGGTAAGCACCTACCTTTCTCTCTCTTTTATAGCTTCATTTGTCTCTTTTTGCAGTTTGAAAAATGACAAAGGTTGTATGTAGACATGGGTATTGCATTTTTTAGCAAAAAATGTCATATCACTATCATCTATGACTGTATATGTCTCCTTTTATCCTTTACTTGGCTATAGGTGCAGAAAACCTAAGGGTTTGAGATCTTGAGATGAGGGTTTGTTATCTTCTTGCACTTTCAAGGCCTCCACCTTGTCACGACCATGCTCCATCTGTGTGTAGGCACCAAATTGTGGTAGACTATTGAGGGTTTGTAAGTTTTGAAACTAGGGTTTCAACCCTCCTTGCACAAAAACTCCTTCACACTACCATGACCATTCTCTTTCACTGTTATTTCTCTCTTTATATTGTAGGTGAAGAAAAGAAACAAGGGTTTGAAATTTCTTTGAAAAGACCTTGTTCATTTTGTAGATGAGTATACATTTTATCATGAGAAATCTTGTTCTTTTGGCATGGCTATGACTGCATTTCTCCTTTTACCCTTTACTCCTTAACTGTGGGTGCAAAAATTAGCACTAGGGTTGGATTTTCTATCAAGGGTTTGCTCTTTCTTTCAGATGGTTATACATTTTAGCATGAGAAATCTTTCCTGTATAGCACCTTCTTGACTGTACTCCTTTGTAGGAAAAATCACTAAGGGTTGAAGTATTAATAAATGGAATTTTTTTTTGCTTCACACAAAACCTTCTCCTCCTACTCTTTGTGACTGTCATAGATGATGATGATACTTTATCTTATTTTCTTTCCCACTGTAGCTACTAGGTATGATAACAAGTCTTTTGATATTCAAAAAGAATGTTTGTTCTTCATTTATCTCCATCTATATCATACATTGATATTTATGGAAGGCTCTCCTATTGCACAAATGGCTTCTTTAGCTAATTTGCATATTAAAATCTTGTATCTTCTTTGCCTGCTAACTGCAAGATGATGGACTATTTGTCATGTGTGATGATCTCCAAAAATGTATACTATCTTTGTTGCATCTAGTTTCTGCTATAGCATAGATATCATGTTATCTTATCTTTGCTGTCTGTGGCATTCATAAGGTACTCTTGTAGCATAGATAACATGTTCTTATCTCTCCTTGTCTATCTGTTGAATTCTTCAAATACACCTGTAGCTGTCCTTATGCATAATGGCTGCTTATCTTAGGGTTTGGATCTCATAATAGCATATCTATCAGGCATTCTTCTTCATTTATAGTAACTATTTACTATGACTATATCATGATAGAATAATGGCATATAAGAAAGAGATTGCCTACCTTGTGAATTGTCAATGACCAATACTGTAGCATCTTCTTCTGCTATTTCTCCTTCATCATTGACTGCACTCCTATAGATGGCTATGGCAACCATGATCTACTCTGACTGTTTCTTGCTTGTATAAGCCACTTTGTTGATCCTGTCCTGACTGTCCATGGTGAAGGTGACTCCTATCCTGACTGTCCATGGTGAAGGTGACTGTACTTGTCTTTGTTCTTGCAATGTATCTTTCTTTATGGCATTTGTTGAATGTATCAAGGTATCACTATAGCTCTAAGGTGTATGAGATAAGGCTTGTTTGATCAATATAGTGATGAGATACATGGAAACCACCTTGTCATCTTTGGGTTGTGGCATTCTTGTCACTCCACTGTGCTTAATGTATTTGTATCCTTCTATTCTAGACATGACAGTCTCTTGCTTCTGAATTTGTACTTGACTGTTATGTCAGTGATGACTATACATTGTACTCTAGTATTTGTTATGCATCATGTGCTTCATCCTTGAATGCTTGAATGTTTGAACATCTAACTACATTTGGACTGTTTCATCTGTACTTCCATGTATCTTGATGGTTTGAAGTTTTGAGGCATTGGTGACTACCTTTTGTAAAGTTCATATCCTTCTTTCAGGATGACTGCACACTTGAGTACTTGTATCATGTCACTTACCTCTTACTTTGACTGCACACTCTGAGTACCTATATCATGTCATTTACCTCTTACTTTTTTGAATGTAATGAGGTGATATCTTCACATGATTTATTCTGCAACTTGCTCAAATGATACACCAGTTCTTGTATCTTAGAAGCTCTATTTTGTTTCTCTTCTTTTATCAAGCACATTAATCTGACAACTTGTATCATATCTTTTTATTATGAATGCACTCTGTCAGTTGCTCTTATTAGCTATGATGAAATAAATACATGCATTCATAATGATTTGTACCTTAGATGGCTCATGTAGCCTGGATGACTATAATCTGATTTCTGCATTTTGTTCTTGTCAATCTTGACTCAGTAATGTTAATCTGATTTGCTCCAATCAACTGTAATAATTTCATGATGACATATCTTTTCTGTAAGTTGATTAGATGATGCATGATATAGCTTAGAATGATGCATCCTATCTTTTCTGATACTCTTTTAAAAAATGAAAAGAAACGTGCTGGGCTCAAACCCTTGTGAGAGCCACATTTAATACACATGTTTATTTGTCTTCAAATCAGCAACAAAACTTGTCCTATACCTGCACAATGAACAAACAAGTTAGCATAAAAAAGTACCTGATAGTATTGATTGATCTTCTTCATGATTTCTTCCTGATTTGTGTCATATATCTGATCTGATCTCTTATCTAAATGCATGATATGATAAGTAGATGTCTTTGTTTGATAAAAGCATGTGATAACTTTAAACATTCGGAGTGCTAACAGGGTTGTCCCCAAAATTTTGCAGGTTCAACTGATGATGGCTGCTTGGAGTGAAAACTGAAAGCTGAAGACTTAAAGGCTAACAACAACAACAACCTCCATCATTAGGCAATGATGGATGTTTAAATTTATCATGTGTTCATTTCTTTCTCTTTTATCAAACAGATGCATAGCTTGCATGTTTGCATTTGCTTAGTCTAGTTACTCCCACGGCTTGTGTGGGACACATTTGAACACTTCCTTTAAACATGATCAGTTAATATCTCTTATGCATATGATGTATATGTATTTCCTTTTTCAATCAATGCATGAGATAAAGTAACATATACTTGAATGTATGTTCAAAACATGACATGAAATAATAGTTCAATACAAAATATCTTTCTTTCTTTTATTCAAAACTGATTAACTGAATAATCAATTTAACTTATAACTCTTGAAAGATCAAATTGTGTAGAATAGCTGTATCTCCTTGAATGTTTGATTTCTTGACAATCAATTCTCTTGTCATGATAACTTATCAGTCCTGATTGGACTGATGGGTTATCCTGACAACTGGCTATCCTTCTCTACTCTATCAAGGCATCAACTGTTCAATGAGTGCATAACTTTGAAGTTTTCTTTTATTCCTCCTGAACAATTACACTTAGGTCTAACTAATTTTAAGTGTGAAAAAAATTAGTAACAGTTATCTTTATGTTGTTATAGTGTGGTGATGTCCACAGAGGTTATCTTGTTGTTTTTATAGTGTGGCAATGTCCACAAATATTATCTTGTTGTTACATATAGTGTGGCGATGTCCATTGAGACTATTTTATTAATATCTTGTTGTTACATATAGTGTGGTGATGTCCATTGAGACTATCTTATTAATATATATGTTGAATATTGTATGGTGATGCCTATAGAAACATTGTACTATATCTTATTCTTACACAAGTGTTCTAGTTTCTTAAAAACTAATACAAGACTTGCTTTCTAAAGAATGGTTAGTTGATAACAAAGCTATGGGGATTCAAATGTATTTATGTTTGCTTGTTTATAATGCTTTTTGGGAAATGGTTGAGGCTATCTAAGCCACAACAGTGGTCTAGCCGTGCCAAAAAACTTGATTTAAACTTAAAAGAATGTGTGAATGGATGGAATAGAGCCATAAAACATTTAAATCCAACCTTTTAGTCTATTCTTGACATATTCAGACTTTACATCTTGACTATGGAAGGGTTTCATATGTCTATGGGCAAAGTTAAAAGGTCGAGATTGGACTCTCGAGCCTAATATCTAGAATGAAAGGATCCTGATACCTATTATGAGTTGGTAAGTTCTAAATAAACTCTCGGTGGTATTATAAATATTTTACTTTGAAAGAAATATATTTATTATTTGAGAAGGGAATTATTGTAATTTATAAACAACTTGTGTGTACTATTATGTTACCAAAATGACCATAATTATAATATTCTAGAGAAAGACTATGATCAATAAAATTATCTCATGCAATGACACCTACAAAAATGTGATTAACTTAAATAGGGATTTTAATGTTGATAAAGATGAAATGAAAATCTTTGAACCAAGATTTAATATCTTGGAGATATTTATGAAATCATAGATAAAACCATCCTTATGTTAGGATGAGACAATAAACTACACACACATATATTCGTTTAAACTTTTGAAGAAAAGGGATAGAGTAACAAAGTGTCATATATTCCACGTTGCAGTTGCAACAAGAGAAATCTTTATAAGATCAAGACTTCAATGTCGAGTCATTTTGGCAATGTACTCCAGGATTCAGATTTAATAATCTCAGTTCAGGAGACTATAGGCGATATCTAGTTAAGACACCCTGTGACTAGAATTGGTCAATTAAATTCATTGCAAGATGAGATAGTCTCTAAGTTGAGTTAGAGGTGTGTGAACAATCAATTACATTCATTGTGAAACGTCTATGTATATTAAATATTTGGCCAAAGTAATGCATCTGTCTCTACATGTATTAGTCGGTTCACTGTGTACCAGATGGCATAACCATCAAGTAGTGTCATACATAGTTAGAGGGGATCTACAGTTGTATGATCATGATGAGTTATGTAGGGCACACCACTAGAAACTTAGATGGAAAACCTATTGGTTCTTTATATCTATTCCCTTCATGAAGGGTAGGGCCACTTCTAGGAAGGAAGGTGTGTGGGGGACCACTGGTCTATGGTTGGAGGAAAAGCATTTAGGTGATGCTCTCCTTCCCAAGTAGATGATAAGCCAAGACTTATGAAGAAAAATATCAAAATTATAGATGCAATATATTCTATCTATATGACTTGACAATCAAATTTTATATAAATTTATCTTTATTGCCATGAGAAAAACATTATGAATGTAAAGTGAAGTGGATTCACTAACATGCTATCTTTGGATATGTTATAAATTTTCAATTTGAAAATATTAAAAAAAATATATATGCTTTTACGAAATGATTATGCAAATGATTATTGTTTATTAAAATAAATGTTTAAGATGGTCATGAATATTTACTTGATAGTAAATTGGGTATATAAATCTGCGTAATGTGAGGTGACATGTGACACATACTTTCTTCATGTTTTATGTATGCTTGTAGGATTAAACAAACCCTTAAAATGGTCTCATAGAATTTTACACTCTATAAGGCCTTTTATACTCTTGATAGAGACTCTAGGGTTTGGACAAAGCTATCTAGACTGTGCAAACCCCTAAAATAACTTGATAAAGCTTCTTAGGGATATACAAACCATCTAAACAATCATATAGAGTCTTTATATGGTGTGATAATGCATCTTAAAGGCTTAATAGGGTTTCCAAAGTTTCTAGACACATATTAAGGTTAAATACATGCCTTAGAAAGATGGTGCAGACTTTGCTACCTATGTAGGGCTTGAATGCTTGAAATACCTCATGGTGATAAGGATCTTATCCCTATATGCATTGCTAACATCACTCATTATTTTTGGGAATGGAAATCATTTGGTGATTGATTTTCATTACTTCTCACTTGATAAACTTCTAGTACAACATCCTATACTTTGCCTTGACAATGTCTTTGAACCCTTTGTACAGTCACTCTGCCTAGTTGACATTTACTTCTCCATATGAGGTCGTAAGTGATCCAAATCTCATGGTGATATGCAAGGTCTTCAAGGTTTATAGGACTATGTATACTTTCTAGACCTCCTCAAGGTTATATAGACTCTTCGAGGTTCATACAAGTTCCTTATAGGCATTGTAGAGTTCACATAAGACCTTCTAAGGTTTGATAGTCTTGTAGATTTTTTATAATCATGTAGACTTTTTTAAATCTCTTATCCTCTATCTCCATCCTCACCCTCTTTACTCTATACTATGATATGCCATCATAATATACGTATAGATGAGTAGCACTTGTTGAAAATGAAGGAGAATCACTGCATACATGAAATTACTGCACTTTGTTTTACTTGAAACCCTGTACAACCCTATATAGGTTTTCTCAGCTCTAAAGACTTATAACATCTCACATAATCTTAAATATATCTTCTCATAGTTACTATAAATAGCTATTTTGAGATCCTCCCATGGCCATGCTCTTATACTGCCATCTTCTGACCCTATCCATATCTCACTATAAGACATGACATCTATTAACAAAACTATACCTAAATGTCCTCCAAGTGCATTGACCATGGTATGGTACTGAACCATGAAACTTTATTGGATTCACACCATAGATAGTTCTAAAGTAGATAGGTATCCAAGAGAGGATGATGTACTAATCCCAGAGCCTCTAATCAACATTATAATCATAGTATAGGTATCTTCTTCTTTAAAAAAGACACTATCCAGGATTCTTCCATTGAAACTATTAGCACTACTACTGTCAAATCCAACAAAACACCATATCCACTTGAAGATCCTTCTTAAAGTTTCCATAATCTCTTTACGGTTTCATCACAAATCCTAGGTTATATAGAGGTTTTAAAACTCTTATTTAACTCCATAGCCTTATCTATGCCTATAGAGTTTCATGAAGATTATAGGGTTTATACTGGGCTTTAAAAGTGCTCCTCAAGGATATATAGATCTTAAATGTTCATTTAGACCTCATGGTGATGGGGTATTAATCCTTATACAAACCCATATGGCTCTATAAACATCATTATTATTTTATAGAGATTTTATGTTTCTCGTAGACCTCTTCTCATGACTTACAACTTTCTAATGGTTTACATACCTATCTCAATCTTGACAAACCTTCTACATCCTTGATAGAGCTTGTAGATGGTTTGAAGGTGCTTCTAAAGGTTCAAAAGGGTCTCTAAGGTTTACATAGGGCTCATAGGCTTCACTATGGTTATACAAACCCTTAAGAAGGTATCACAAGCCCATACAAGGTTTAAAGTAGTTATGCATGTTTCCTATGATCTTGTAGACTTTCTAGAAGCTTGACAATGTTCTTACCTTGCCTTTATACCCTTCAAAGGCCTATCAACTATCCCATATAGTTCCCGTGTTTTATAAATAGTATATAGGGTTTTCATAGGCTTGAAATGGTTCATATAGACTTGTAGGATGGTGTGCATACCTTGAAAGGTTATACAATCTTCTATAATAATTAAACAAAGTCTCAAAATGCTTCAAAGGCTAAGGAATACTCCACAAACCTTGTTAATGACTAAACAAGTTTAATAAGCCTTATACAAACATATATGACTCTTGATGGGTTTGGAGACCTTTTATCTACATTTTTCTTTTGATCTTTACCAAAAAACATGATGACCAACAATACATGGTTCCTTTTATAGCTTAAATGCTACCATTGCACTACTTATGCCTGTAAATCTTCACACTATTTGAGATTATTTGTGAAGTTCTTATTTTCTATCTTAAGTACCTAAGATGCATATCTCCATCTCTAGAATACATTCAATGGACCTACATCCTTTGGAACTGTAACATTTGATGCCTTCTCCCTAGTAGACCATGAAACCCTAGAGATGTTCAATCACATGGAAATGGGTTTTACTTTTCTGTAAAAGTGCTTGAATACTATTGAAATGGTCTTATCAGAATTTAAACACGTTGATACACACCATTTAAGATTCCTTACAATGCCCCTAAAGATGATTTCTCAAAACATCTGCATATTTGAATAAAACCCTAAAAAGTTGAAATACACACTATATTTTGATTGATTTTCTAAAATACACAGTGCACATTTTAGAAATTTTAGAAAATCGGTAGAACATCTAGTATGTTCTTTCTCATGAACCTCTAAACTTACATGTTAGAAGAAAAAACCTAAAACCCAAGAAAACCTAAAACCTAATCCTAAAGACTTAGACTCATATTCAAACTCTAACTCCCTCCAAGATGTATAATCCTTTTAACTATTTTAAGACCCTATTGAATACTTTTACATTCTAACACATGACTGGACATGGCAAAAAGATGCATTTTTCATTTTTTGCATTATGAAAGCCCATTTAACACCCTTTTAAGACCTATTAGACATGTGTAAGGCCTTGAATGGTTAAAATGACCAACGTTTCTCCTTTAAAGACACAATCTAACTAATTAAGGTTGGGAAGACTTAACAAGTCAATATTTTGGTGACCTCTCGGGGGTGTTTTCCTGATAAACACTAAAAACTAGTATCCTTAAGCAATCCCTTAGGCATATGAGTCATTAGTAGCTTGAAATAACCATCCCATAGGAGCCTAAACCTAACTAAAAATGAAACATTGCTTGATCAACTAACTAAACAAACTAAAACTACCTCAAACAACACACAACACAAAGAACAAACATAAGAAAACCTAAAGGACAATCAATCATACATTCTCCTAATGATAATGTAGAGTGTGTAACAACACTTAGAGGAAACTAAAATAACTAAAATATGCAATAGAACTTATTTGCAAAAGCAAACTATCCTAATATATACAAGTTTGAGAAATGAACCTCAAAAACATGGTTTGAGGTGTATCCTATTGACTATGATAGGATGAGCTTCTCCATCTAAATTTTAAATATGAAATGCATTGGCTTCCTTATAGCTAGTGATTATGTATGGCCCACTCCAAATGGCATCAAACTTTGTGTGTCCTAGTTTGTCTCTATGGGCATCCCACTTCAAAACAAGGTCTCCCTCTTTGAAAATTTGCTCTCTAGCACTCTTATCAAAGCATTGCTTGGTTTTCTTTTTAAGTTATTCCAATGTAATCATGGATGACTATCTCAAATCTTGTAATTTAGTCATCTCAACCATCCTAATAGCCCTTACATCCTCTCCTTCTAGTTCCAACTGTTGAGCCATCTCTAGTGAAGGAAACTCTAAAGACAACAACATCCTAGCTTTTCTTCCATAAATAAGGATAAAGGGAGAGTTCCCTATTTCTCTTTTGGGTGTGATCCTATCATCCCAAAGAGAAAGTCTAATTTTCTCCATATTCCTTTCATGATCCTAATCAAGTTCTTATTAGTAGATTTATCTAGACCATTACCTTGTGGGTAATAGTTAGAGGAAGTTTTAGAAAAAAAAACAATATGCTTGAGGGCCAAATCAACAATATTAAAACCTATAAAATCTCTTGCATTATCAGAAATAATGGTATGAGGAACCCTAAACCCTATCACAATCTCCTCCAAGAAGTCTATGATAGTTGATTCAGTAGCCTCCTTAAGTGAGATGGATTTAGTCCACCTAGTAAAGTAATCAGTTGTTATTAACACCCATTTATGACCAACACTAGATACAAGGTTAACCATGCCAATAAAGTCTAGGCCCCACTGTGAAAAAGGTTGATCTGCTTGAATAGGATGGAGTGGAAGGGCAATAAGTCTCTCTTTACAAGCAAAGAGAGAACATTATTTGCATTTCCTAACCCATCTATGAGCATCACTAAACAATGTGGGCCAAAATAACCTACTGTGATTATCTTCATGGCTCTAACCCTTTGAGAAAAATGACCTCCAGCTAAACCTTCATGAAACTCACTAAGAACCTTTTTCAACATGGTCTTCTTCTACACATCTTAGAAAAAATCTTTCTAGGTTATTTTTGAAAAGAATACCATCTATAAAAAGATATGGAATGGATTGTGTTGACATTTCTTCTGAATCAGCATTAGGGTTTGCCACTTCTAATGCACAGGCAGATTCAGGCCAACTGAATACAGGAGGTTGCGTGAGCTCCTCCCCTTCACTTCTGGTTCTGCCGCACCAAGGGGGGTATCCCTATAACTCAAGATGTAACCTTGACTAGCTCAAAGATAGAAAGATCTAACTTGACAACAACAGGCAGAATACTCTCATGTATGGACCAAGATCTGCATGATAGATCACAAGGCTGGCAACATTCTTGGACATGATGTCTGGTTGGGTATGAGAGTATGCAGGGGGTTCCTAATCCTACTCCTACAACTAACAGGTGGAGGTGTGAAATGGTTTGATATGAATTTGGATGCAAAGCTGGACATGGTGTATAACACAAGAACACAGCATGACTGGTGCCTATCCAGGGCTTGGAGTCGGTAGACATACACCTGTGAATGATCAGCATAAATAGCTAAAACTGGATTTCAGGGGGATACACATGATATCTGCCTTACAGATATCTCCCAATATAGAGTGTTGAGCTATCTCTACTTATGGCATCCCTACTGCAGTATACCCTTCCCAATGTTCAACCTGAAAACAGTTTAATCTGCCCCTTGAGCAGAGGTCAAAAGATCAGACATTCAACATAGGAATTCTATGCTCTAGAATCTAAACATAAGCAAACATCCAGATCCAGAAGAAGGATACATGCAATACTGGAGACAGAATTAACACAACACATGCTAAGATAGCATTACTCATATAAGATCAACCATGAAATCAGTGGATTCATGCCAAATCGTACAACAGGAGATACATAAACTCACAAGTAAAACTGTACAGAGCAACCAGATCAGCTGGTTTTGGATTACAGAGCAAAAAATCTACCACTTTCAACAACCTTTGAAATGAGCAACACCACCCGCTTATAACAGCCAGGTAGGTGCTCAGCAATTAATTACATTGTTGACCAAAATTTTGCCAGATACACAGTATCATGAAAATGGCGCTCAAACACAACCGGATTGGCGCCCAAACTTGAATGCAGCAGGTAGGGGAGGAGACAGGAAGATTTCTCGAGCCCTGCGCCATCATCCGCTGATTGACACCTTCAGTCGGGTACAAGATCGACCCACGCCATCGCCCACACCTCTGCAACAATCGCCATTGATGGCGCACCAACCCGCGGCCTCGGGAAGAACATCAAACAGACAGTCGCAACCGCTTCTCGCCGAGATTCATCATCATGATGTTTCGAAAATGCAGGATACAATATCCCACATGCATCCCGCGATGACCTCAATAACACTTTATATACTAGGTCATGAGCATATATCATGTCGGTGCTTTTGCTCCTGACGACACTAGTATAGACTTCATCATCATCATCCTCCAGCAGCATGATATCCTGTTGTTCGAAATATCACCCTGACGTCATCATGATATTTGAAACATAACCTTCATGATAATCGGCACAACCTGATCCATCGGAGGAACATCCTCCTGCTGAGCTTATACCAAAAGTCTGGCCGATGAACATCCTGATGACGTCATCATCATATCCTGCTGACGTCATCATCATATCTGCCTACTGCGCACCTCCTCATATCCGGATGAAGTCATCATCATGTTTGCAAATATCAGGAGGTCTCTTCAAGATGATCAGTTGTTAGAAATATGACCCCCGCGGACCTTGATGACGTCATCATCATATTAACATCATCATGATATTCAGAAGACAACCGGATATTTGGAAATATCCTCCTGATGTTCAAATATCAGGTTGCATTGTAGCTCCACTGTAAGATCGGGGCGACAACTGAATATGATGATGCTGCTTGAAAAGATCACCCCCCGGAGATAATGCGCGAAGCCAGCAGGCGGATATCTCCTTAATATTAGCATCATCATGATGCCCGAACAAACAAACATATATCCGGGTGATATGAAAATATCACCCCCTCCTTCGGAATATCATGATGCAGATAGGCAGAGAAATAGATATCATCCTGATATAAGGATGACGTCAGCATCATCAGGATGAAGAAACAACGAACAAGAAGTGATACAACATCATCAGGATGATATTGACTAAGATCATCCTGACGTTCAAAATATGATGACCCTAGTGAATATCGGGTCGCACTTAGAACTCTTCAACAGCATCATCAGGATGATATTAACCAAGATCACCCGATGATAAAAACATCACCCCGGCGAAATATCATGAAGGCAGAAAATATGATGACCTCCGCAAGCAGCAGGATGATAACTGGAAATATGATGATGATGAACACGACCCTTAGGAAAAAACAAGTTAGGTCGAGCAACTCAAAGAATAAGCAACATCATCATCATGCTCGCGCAAGGTGATAAATGGAAGATCACCTGAGACTTTGAAGAATCACCCTCGTAAGCAGATCAGGGCGCACTGTAGCTCGTCAGCATCATCATGATAAAAACCAAACATCACCCGATACTTCAATATGATGATGACGATGAGAAACCGGTCGACGGAGAACATGATGATGATGACCATCATCGAAACAAACATGATGACGATGACCTCCTCCTCAAGAAATATGATGCTGCAGTTGAAAAATGCTGAGGAGGTCCAACACTTAGAAAAAATGGGCACGAAGATAAAGGCTTCAAATGAAGAAACCTCCTGATCATGACAAATCAACCCCTGGTCAAAATGAGTGTCAACAGATTGCATTCTAAAATGTCTCCTTTTAGTCTTATCTAATCCACAAGGATTGGTGCAGTCACGGTTAGGAGGGTCCACAAAGTGAACTATCTAGATTGTGTAGCTAAAGTAAGCACAAGGGAAACAACTCAAAGATTTGAAACAAATGTAGATTCAGTCATTCAGTATATCATAGAATTCAAATACAAATTGGCTGGCAACATGCGGGCTTACAATTTGACTCACAGGCCTGATTACAAAATATACACAAGATATGGCTTTGAATCTCCTTCGCACAAAATTCAAATTATCAACAATGAACTAATGATAAACTATCCAATTCTTCTTTCATAGGAATCTATTACATCAATATATATCCTCTCTAAGACCTAATATTCCTCTGTGTCAGCCAAGGAAGATCACAAACTCCAATGAAGAGCTATAACATGTGTACACAGATAGGTTGGACCTAATTCAATAGAACTCCTTCATGAATGAATAGAATTGCATGCAAATCTCAGGGAAGGTTAGCCACAAACCAAACAACATTGAATGTTGTGTAATTTAGCTCCATGAGTTGTAAAATACACTGCAAGTCTTCTCCTTTAGCTAATTATCTGAGATTGTCAGGATGCTCTGTTCTGAGAAAATAGTCAATCTTCTGATAGCGATATCTTACCAGTACTTTATCCAAATGCTCTAAAAATGGGATATAATGTAGATGAATGAATCTAGATGCTAAATATAGCTTTATAAGGTCTTAAATGCAACTGTGGTAGAAAGCAAACCAAAATATAGAAATTGCCACTGATTGAACTGGAAAATGAAAAGAAACAAACTGATATGCAAATGTTTTTGGTTGATGCAAGATTGCTCTTGAACTAGGGATACTCCTACATCAAACATCCAGGGTTATTGGAAAAGTGATTCCCTCACTTTTCTAGGGCTAGAGAGAAAACCAAGATGGTCCACCTAAGCCTGAGAAATCCAAAATGAGTCTTCTTCCAGTTTGCCTTTCCACTTCACAAGATATTCTTTGTATTGTCTTCCTCTGGTGTTGCATCCAACTCTGCTATCTAAAATGTCCTCAATCTGTTCTGGTGCTTGTTGTGGTAATTGTTTCTTCAAGTCTTCTTCAATGATGTCACTGAACTATGCTTCATTATACTGATATAGATCTGCAATGTTGAAAATAGGTGATATACCCAATGTCTCTAGTAGCTGTACTTCATATGCATTTCCTGAATCAAATTTTATGAGTATCCTACAAGGTCCAAACTTCTTCATATTCAACTTGTTATATGTCCTAACTGGAAATCTTTCTTTTCTCAAGTATACCATCACTTCATCTCCAACTGTAAATTCCTTGTGTCCTTTTCTCATCTGCTTGTTCTTTATACTTACTATTCATCTCCTCCAAATGCTTCTTAACTTGATTATGCATTGTCCCCATATGTCCTGCAAATTCTTCTACTTCTACACTTCTCTTATCTTCCATACTGATATCTCTCAACTCTATTACTCCTCTAGGGTTTACTTTGGTAATAATCTCAAAAGGTGTTCTTCCAGTACTCCTATTTACTGAATTATTGTATGCAAACTCTGCTTGTGAAAGAATCCAATCCCAACTTCCTACCTTCTCTCCAACCAAACATCTAAACAAGTTTCCCAAACTCCTATTTACTACCTCTATCTGTCCATCAGTCTGTGGGTGAAATGCTGAACTGAACTTCAAATCTATCTTCATCTTCTTCCAAAGTGTCTTCCAAAAGCATTCAATAAATCTTGTGTCTCTGTCTAAAATTATGCTCTTAGGTGATCCATGCAATCTTACAATCTCCTTGAAAATAGGTAAGCTACATGCACTGCATCACTTGCCTTCTTACAAGGTATGAAATGTGCCATCTTTGAAAATCTGTCCACCACTACAAATATTGAATCATGTCCTCTTTGTGTCTTCGGTAATCCCATTACAAAATCCATACTTATGTCTTCCCAAGGTCTCTCTAGTACTATCAAAGGTTTATACAATCTAGTATTCTGACTACTCCCTTTTGCAACTTGACAAACTCTACAACTCTGCACAAATTTCCTAACATCCTTATGTATCTAAGGCCAAAAGTAGTTTTCACTTACCAAAGCCACTATTTTATCAATGCCAAAATGTCTTACTAATCCACTACTGTCCTTCTCTTTGATCAAATGATCTCTCATGGAACTTCTAGGTATGCACAACTAACTTCCTTTGAACAACATATCTTCTTGAATGAAATAGTCCAACCACTTGCTCCTATCTATTACAACAGGTTCCTTACATGCTTTCCAAGGTTCTTTTAAATCAAGATCTTCCTTGTACATGTTCTTCAATTCATCAAATCCCAACACTTCAACTCTCATCTTTGTCAACAAATTTCTTCTCCTACTTAATGCATCTGCAACTTTGTTTGATTTTCCACTCCTATGCTTCAACAAAAAAGTATAAATCTACACGAACTCTGCCCATCTCATATGTCTCTGATTCAACTTTCCTTGACTGTTCAAATATTGCAAAGCTTGATGATTTGTATGCAACACAAACTCCTTAGACAACAAATAATGTCTCCACTTCTTCAAGGCTTGAATTATGGCATAGAACTCCTGGTCATAAACAAAATATCTTCTCCTTGCATCATTCAACTTCTCACTAAAATATGCTATAGGTCTACCTTCTTGACTTAGCACTGCTCCTATTGCATTCCCACTGAAATCACAATCTACTTGAAATACCTTATTGAAATCTAGTAATGCCAAAACAGGTTGCTCTGCCACTTTCTACTTCAACAACTCAAAACTTTTATCTACTCCCGATGTCCACTTGAAATCTTTTCTGTCTCCTCTCAGTCTTTGTCATAGGGTTACAAATTGAACTAAAATTTCTAATGAACTTCCGGTAGAAACTAGCCAATCCATGAAATGATCTGACTTCTCCAATGCTCTCTGGTGTAGGCCATTCAGCAGTTGCTCTTACCTTCTTAGGGTCCATCTTCAATCCTTCAACAGAAATCACAAATCCCAAGTATACCAATTATTCCTTCATGAAACTACATTTCGTGATATTTATTAGCAATTTCTCTTCTCTCAGTCTCTGCAATACTTGTCTCAGGTGATGCAAATGTTCTTCTTTTGTCTTACTAAAAATTAGAATATCATCCAAATATATAATAACAAACTTACCCAAGAATTTCTTCAAAACTTCATTCATCAATCTCATGAAAGTATTTGATGCTTTTGTCAATCCAAAAGGCATCACTAACCACTCATACAATCCTTCATTTGTCTTGAAAGAAGTCTTCCATTCATCTCCTTCTCTAATTCTGATCTGATGGTATCCACTCTTCAAATATATCTTTGTGAAATATTTTACTCCGCTCAAACAATACATGATATCATCCATCCTAGGTAAAGGAAATCTATATTTAACTGTGATCTTGTTTATTACTCTAGAGTCTATACACATTCTCCATTCTCCATCCCTCTTTGGTGCTAACACTGTAGGTACTGCACAAGGACTCAAAATTTCTCTGATCAAACCTTTACTCAACAACTCTTGTATCTATCTATTTAGTTCTTCATTCTTGATTGATGTCATTTTGTGTGCTACTTTGTTAGGAAAACTAGATCCGAGTATAAGATCCATGTGATGATTGATACTTCTAATTGGTGGCAATCCTTTAGGTACATTGTCTGATATGATGTCTTCATACTCTGTCAGCAATTCAGTTATCGCCTCCAGTTGTGATTCTTTAGTCTCCTTCTTCAATGTTGCAGGCTTCTTAGGAATCAAAGCATAACAGATATTCTCATGTCTCAAACCATCCAAAAATTTTCTTCCATCTACCAAATAGATTCTAGCATTCCCACTTACTTCACTCTTAGGATCATCTTCCAAAGAAATCAAAGTAATTCTCTTTCCATTAGATGTTATAGTGTATGTATTCTTTCTACCATCATATATAGATTTTCTATCATACTGTCATGGTCTACCCAACAAAATATGACATACATCCATAGGCATAATATTGCACAATACTTCATCATGATAAGATCCAATATGAAAATTCACCAAACATTACTCATTCACCAGTACCTTATGATCATCTTGAATCCATGCTATATGATAGGGCTTAGGGTGTTTAAATCTTTCCAACTTCAGCTTAGTCACCATCTCCTCTGAAACTAGGTTATCAGAACTACCACTATCAATTACAGCTTTACAACATTTACCTCTTGATTTACATCTGGTTCTAAACAAACTTTTCCTCTGCGGTGGTTCTTCATTTGTCTCTACTTGAAATAGTGCTCTCCTCATGACAAGTGATTCTCCTTTCTCAAGTTTGCCAACTGGACTACGTGATCCAACAGGTTCCTCTTCCACATAGGATGTTCTTCCATTGTTCTCTGTTCTCTTGCTTGTACTCCCTTGATTACATTCAAATGCTCTATGTCCTTCACCTCCACACTTGAAATAGGGTCCTCTGAATGTTCTTCTATCAAGTCCTCTTCCTTCTCTTCAGCATTCTTCACTCCAGTATGGACTAGGGTTTCCTCTATGATAGAAACTTTTGTCATCTCTCTGGTATGCATTGTTATATTTGTCCTTCTTCTTGAATGTGTTCTCTGGTCTATTCTACTATGCATATGATCTTTCCCCTCTGGAAAATGTTCTACCTCTCTAAAATTTACCTCCTTTGCCTCTCTATTTCTGATCATGCCTTTTGTTCAACTTTTCTTCAACTTTAGGGAAAACTGATATGCTTCTTCCATGGTTGTCATTCTTACCGAACTCAATTCTTATTAAATGTTCATTCTCAGTTCATTGATGTGTCTACCCACTTTCTCCTTGCTTGCTTCACTATGTCCTATTCTTATGATCATTTTCTGAAATTCTTCAGTATACTCCTTCACAGATTTCTCCTTTTGTCTCAAGTTCTACAATCTCTTCAACAATTCCAACTCATAGTCAGCAGGTATAAATTGATTCTTCAATTTTGTCACCATCCTATCCCATTTTTTAATCTTTTCTTTTCCTCTTCTATTTCTATCCAACTGAACCTCTTTCAACCATATAATGGCATGTCCTTTCAACTTTGTCTTTGCAAATTTCACCTTCTCTTAATCTTTAACTTCTTCATATTCAAAGTATTCTTCCATGTCATTTATTCAGTCAATCAACTCTTCAAAATTTGAATTGCCAGTGTAATTAGGTAGATCAATTCTAGGTCTTTTCACAATCTTTGAAATAGCTCGCAACATCTTCACTTGATTTGAGTCTTATTCCTCATCACCTCCTAGGGTTTTTCCATTTTGATCAACGGATTGAAATTCTTCATCATCATCACTTTCAACATTAGGTCTAGGTGTAAGTCCTCTTCTCTGATCTTCTTCAACAACATCCAAGAAAACTTGCATGGTTTTCATCATCTCCATCATTTCATCCATTCTTCTAGCTATCGTTCCAATAGTAGGGATTCTCCTTGGTGACATTCTTCCTAGGATCAAGTGCAAACTGCCTCAAATTCAACGATCGGGCTACAAGGTGACAACTGCCTCACAATCGGTGATCAGTTGCAACATAAGTAAAATACCTCAGATTCGGTGATCTATTCATAGGAAGATTTATAGAATTCCTTCACCAACTTCACTCAATTCACTCCAGAAGATTCAAACTTTCACTCCGATACCACTTGGTGCAGTCGCGATTAGGAGGGTCCACAAAGTGAACTATCTAGACCATGCAACTAGAGTAGACACAATGGAAACAACTCAAAGATTTGAAACAAATGTAGATTCAATCATTCAGTATATCATAGAATTCAAATACAAATTGGCTGGCAACATGCGGGCTTACAATTCGGCTCACAGGCATGATTACAGAATATACACAAGATATGGCTTTGAAGTTCCTTCACACAAAATTCAAATTATCAACAATGAAATAATGATCAAATATCCAATTCTTCTTTCATAGGCATCTATTACATCAATATATATCCTCTCTGGGACCTAAGATTCCTCCGCCTTAGCCAAGGAAGATCACAACATCTAATGAAGAGCTGTAACGTGTGTACACAGATAGGTCGGACCTAATTGAATAGAACTCCCTCACAAATGAATAGAATTGTGTGCGGATCTTAGGGAAGGTCATCCACGAACCAAACAACATTGAATGATGTGTAATTTAGCTCCATGAGTTGTGAAATGCTCTACAAGTCTTCTCCTTTAGTTGATTATCTGAGATTGTCAAGATGCTCTGCTCTGAGAAAACAATCAATCTTCTGATAGAGATATCTTACCGGTACTTAATCCAAATGCTCTGAAAATGAGATATGATGTATATGAATGAATCTAGATACTAAATCTAGCTCCACAAGGTCTAAAGTGCAACTGCAGTAGAATGCAGACCAAAATATAGAAACTGCTACTGACTGAACTGCCTGAACTGAACTGGAAAATGAAAAGAAACAAACTGAAATGCAAATGTTTTTGGTTGATGCAAGATTACTCTTAAACTAGGGATGCTCCTGCATCAAGGATACTTACTAGTAGATAGAAATCTTACCATATTAGTTGTCCAAGAGTTTATAGTAGTTGTACCTTCTACTATTTGCTCTTCTTGCAAGACATAAAATGAGTTTTATTCACTTGACACATCCATAGCTAGTTGTTCACACATGTATCTACCTCTAATCAGCTTTGTGTATTTGATAGTCACATCATATGCCAAAATTTTAGTCACCCATTTAACCCTCTTTTCACTTATCTCAACTCCCATTATGAAATCTCTTGTACTAGGATGAGAGACCGATAACTGAATATGGTTGTTAGCAAGCATATATTTGAACTTTTTGAGGACTCTCATGATATAAAATACTTGTTTCTCTATGGGGTTTTACCTTACTTCTTAATCCTTCAATGTTCAACTAAAAAGGACCAAAGGTTGCTCTAAATCTTCATCGATTTGTTGGGTTAAGATAGCTGCAAAACTAGATTCTTCTCCATGAGTATAGAGTATGAAGTCCTCAAATTTTAGATTGATGAGAGTAGGTTCTTGAGCAATTGCCTCCTTAATTTTATTGAAATTCTCTTTTCCTTTCTTGGTCCACTTGAATGAAACATCTTTATTAATCATCAAATTGATATGTTTGGGTAGTCCTACACAATTAGAAATGAACTTCCTCACAAAATTTATCTTTCCAAGAAAAGATTGCAATGCTTTCTTATGAGCTCATAAAGAAAGAGAAAAAATGGTTGAGATCCTTTCAAGGTCTATGGACATTCCTTCCTTTGACACTAGGTAACCCAAAAGCTTACCTTGAGGGATGGAAAAGATACATTTTTTTGGTTTAAGTGACACTCCAAACTCTCTACACTTTTCAAACAACTTTTAAATATGCTCCATGTGAGCTTCACCTCCTTTTGAAAAGATTGTTATGTCATCCAAATAGATTAGGATAAAGTTATTTATGAAAACTTTGAAAGCAATATCCATTACCCTCTAAAAAGCAGCACTAGCATTAGAGAGACTAAAGGACATTTTCCCATAGGAAAAGGTTTCCAACTTAGTAGTAAAATTTGTCTTATACCAATCCTCTCCTTTTACTAAGATTTGGTTGTAACCATAATAACTATCTAAAAGTGAAAACATTTCAGCTCTTGCTACAATTTGTAAAATTTGATCCATGAAAGATGAAGGATAATGATCCTTCAAGGAGGCTCTATTTAGGTCCCTAAAGTTAACACAAAGTCTTATCTCCCCATTTTTCTTCTTTGTAGGTACTAAGTTGGCCACCCAAGAGGAGTACTTGATAGGTAAAATCATTTTGGACTTTATGAGCTTAGAAAGTTCTTTTCTCATCATGGGTTCATTTGCCTAACATATTTGGTATTAGGATCTAAGTGTGTGGTATGTTGGGAAACTTTTGGATCAAACCCATTAGGGTCTTCATAAATCCATGAGAAAATATCACTATATTTTGAGCCAAAGAAATGAATTTTCTTTCCATTATCATATATACCTTTCCTAGCATCAACTCTTTATCTTGGGAAACTGTGAGCCTTTGGTACTCTTCTTCTCTTGCTGTCATATTTTCTTTTCTCCCATAAACTCATCATCAAGACTAAAAATATCTTCAAGAGTGATCAATCCTCTTGGTATCTTATCAGTCTTTAACTACATAATCTAGTCACCATATCCATCTTGTAACCTTGATTGCAAATTTGATGAAAAATCAGCCTCATTCTAGATGAAGTTAAATATTTGTTCGTCACTGTCAAAGATTTGCCAACTCACATTATTATCCAAAATGGAAGGTCTAATCACCATAGTGACATGCTAATCATGACTTGGAAAGAGGTCTAGATACGAGGGGAAAATTGAGATCCAAATGTTGCTAACTGGTCAACTTCAACATTTAATCTTCTTGGGACCACTTACAGATTTAGAGCATCAAAGTTCTCTATAAGGTCCCAAACTCTATGTCTATAATCCCCGAGAAGTTCATTTTTTGTGGCACATCTCTTCCTTACTTGTTTAACCACTAATTTAGTGTCACCAAATACTTGAATCTATTTAATCTTCTTTCTCTCAGCCAATAACTACCCATGGATCAATGCCTCATACTCTACAAGATTATTTGTACCAGGAAAATGTAGTCTATGAGAAAAATGTAACTTCTTACCCTTGGAGAGATTATAAATACACCTACCCTTGCCCCATTTGTACTCTTTGCACCATCAAAAATCATTTTCCATATTCCATTTGAATCATCTTCTTGCTTGATTGAAGAAGGCACAAAAGATTTCTCTTCTTGTATCATGTAAGTACCTAGTCTAGTCATTTTAGTAGCATAATAAGGATGAAAATCGTAATTTTCTTTATCCCATTCATCAAGCAAGAGATTAGGGATTGAAAGAGGTGAAGTAGCTATCTCTATAGGCACTAAATCATTTTCTTCTTCATCTTGTATCATGTAGTTTGGGTTAACATGGTTGGGATCATAGTGTTTCATGTGATAATTTGAAATAGGCTCAAATTTAATGGTAAACCTTGTTCCATACATTATCCTTAAGAGTATATGAGACCAATCAGAAGAGAAATAACCACTAACCTTAGCTATGAAATCCCTTAACAAACAAACAACAAAGATTGGAGGTAGTTCAATGATTGATATATCTCAACTAATAGTTAAGTTTGGGCAAGCATGAAGAGTTAAGTCCAGCCCCTTGATCACTTCTATTGTGTTAACTAAAGCACCATCTAGCTACAAAATGCCTTTATAAATTGGAGTGTATTTAATGCTTAATATGTCTACAATATTTTTTGGCATCACTAAAATACTAGCACTCGAGTCTGCATGCAATTACATATACTATAAACTTCCCAATAATCAAGGATAAATATAAAGGAGATAGTTTCTTCACTTTACTTACTTGCTCCTCATTCGGTTGGACAAGACTAACTAGATTCTTCTCTTTTTGAAGTACTGGGCTAGCTAATGGAAATTCTTTCAAGGCATCTTATAATAGGTCCCTTTAAGATGGGATTGATAATGCATCCCACATGGACACATTCATATTTGTTTTCTTCATATGATCCACAATACTCAAAGGGTTTCTTGTAGGCTTATACATTGAAGGAACCTAGGACTCTTTCTTTGACTATTCCATGGTCTTATTAGGATCTTTTGAATATGAACATCTTTTGTAACAGCAAGCCTCCTGGTTATATCATTCTAATTTTTGTTTATAGGATCCAACACAAGTTCCTTCTCCTTAGGATGAGGCTCTTTCTATACTATAGAAGGGGTAGGAATGTTTTCAAAATGACTCTTCTTAGACCTTGTATTATCTGCAACACTATATAAAGGAAAAACCAAACTATCATACAAGCTGATTGATTGTATAATGATCTTCAGGATTCCAAAAGCATAAGGTTGGATTTAGGAGTGTAGCCTCCTTAGGCACCTTAATGTTTGGATTTACAACCTCCATTAATGGTTCTTACTAATTGAGAAATTTTTTCACCATTAGAGCTTGTCCTTCCATGCCAACTATACAAGTGGACTATTTGTGAATCTAATTACAAGGATAGCAACATTCAACTTCTTGATCCATGTTGTGTTGGACTGACACAAGGGATTTTCTTATACTAAAAATAGGGACTTATTATACAGGATGGTTGACTTGTAAAGGTAAATTTAGATTGACACCTTGATACCTATTAGGCTAGTAACTTTGAATCCAATTTTGATTTCTATTTGGTTGATAACCTTGACCCCAAGTCTAATTTGTAGGTAGTCCTTGATTGTAATTTTGGTAAGGTTTAGGATCCTCTTGTTTCTCTAAAGTGGTTAGTTTATTATACATATTATTCACTAAGGCTCTAAGATCATCAACATAATTTGAAGGAATGGATATAGAGGTGGATGAAGAGGCCTTAAGATTTGAAGAGGGGAAAGTACAGTCTAGTTAGCCTAGACAACTCTGGGAAAATAGGTACAGGAGGTCTAGGAGATATTTTTTAACCTTAATTAGGAAATTCTCATCCTTTATTATTATCTCATATGCTTCTAGTAGTACTTCAAAACCTATAGATTTCATCATCATAGCAATACTAGAATTAAGAGCTCTCATGAAATATAAAAATGCACCTTATGGAGAGGGCCCAAGAAGGGTTGGAATCCTTTCCCAAGTCCTCTAAAAGCTAAAGTTGAAATCCATCATTGACTCATTAGGATCCCTCTTGATAGTTTTTAATTGCTCCAATAAGGAAACATTATTTGCTTTCTCCAAATTGGTTACAAAGTATATCTCCTAGCTCATCCCATGAATGAACTGAAGTAGCTGGTAAACTTATATACCATTTAAGGGCTTTTCCTTTGAGGGATGAAACCAAAAGTACAACAACCACATCTTCTTGAGTAATATGTTGAACTAAGCATATGTCAGAGATATATTGAATGTGCTCAATGGGGGTGGTAGAATCTTCTCTAGTAAAGAATGAAATACTATTGAGGGTAGAAATTGGTATATCATTATGAACATTTAGATTAAATGTGATACCACCAATAAAAGTTACAAAAGGTAGATTTCTTGGCTAGGCCATGGATGGAGTAATTATTAAGTTCTGAAGAGTGTATGGAAAATTTATACCAGGAGGAGGGGTTGAATGTACTCTCACTAAAATAGTTGGAGTCTTTTGAATTGATCTTCCTCTCCTTCTTCTTGGTGGTGATAGCCTCAAATACTCAAAATGGTTTGATTTTTTTCCTTGTTCTTACTCTTCTCATAGAATTTAAACACTTGAACTCCTCAAAACACAGTAGATTCTAATTGTAGGAGTCACTAGGTGCACTTATGATTTCCTCCAAAGCCAAAAATAATTGAAATACACAACAAAAATTAGTGATAAGGGAAAATAATGAGCTAAAATAGTTCAAAATAGTCCTACTGGGCATGCCAAAAACTATTGTCACTTTAAAATGCACCGTTGCTTATCACTTTTCTTAGCTATCTAGTGAAACATGGAAAGACCTCTCGAGTTATGGGACTTGAAACTTGAGGTCAACCTCCAAATGAAGGTTTGGTTCCCTCTTCTAACCTAAAGATATAGATATTGAATTAACTCAACATAATTAAAAACTAGGCCTAATCATATCCTAACACTCACTAATGGAAATAGATAGAGAAAAATAACTAAAAACCACTATGTGATGATGCACCAATGGTTGAATAATATCTACACCTATTTATCTAACACAAAGGAAATCTAAAGAATTTACCCTACACTTACACAAACTCATGAACACTTACACAAAGGTTAGGAGAAATCAGCAAAAGGGATTGAATTCATGAGAGAAACTTAATTCTTTCATACAAACACTATTGCAGTATTAGGAAAGACAAAAATATAGTTCTTTATTAATTGTGAAGGCTAAACAACTATTACAAACTCAGTATGGAAACTTCTATTAAAAAAAATTCAAAATTAGAGAGATCTATCTCATTACGATAACATATAGGAAAAACATCCCTGAGTAGATTTAGGAGTTGTCCTCTAGTGGAGTGTAAAGACTAATTGATCCTTCAAGGTTTGAGTCAAACTCCTTAGGCATATAAAATATATGCTCCTAAATTTTCTCTTTGAACTCCTTCTCATGGTGTACAGGAGAGCAACTCATAGTGATTCATCCTTGTTTGCCTCTCAAGGTTTCATGTTTTATTTAGTGTGACTAGGTCTTCATGTTGAAAGATCTCCTGGAAAAGATCCAAATCTACCACCATTCTCCTTCAAACTGCTCTTGCACAAGAATAGGAGCATTTTTCCTAGCTCTTTTAAACTACTTTGATATCCTTTATTCCTTTGGTAGCATGGGGGCAAGTCCTTCTTCCATTATGACTCCTAGCTGCAATCTAATGACTTCTTTATTATCCCTTAAAAATCTTCTTTCAATCTATTTTTTCAATAATGACCATAGGTCACCCCCTTCCTAAATCACTGAGTACACATTGGATATATCTTAACATGTAACAAGAAGTTTGAATAGACCTTTTAACAAGTCAAACACACTATGAAATGACTGACACACCTTATAGAGTTTACCTAGGTTTGGAAATGGTAATACATAGTGTGTATTTCAACACTAGGCTCCTATTTAGTGACCTAAACATAGCTTCTTGAACGATTACCTACAAGGTTTCTATGGTTATGTGGACCCTTAAATGATAGTGCAGACCTTATTAAGCTTAGATGGAGTCAGAAATAGCTATGTAGGTTTGTCTATGGTCCACACAAGCTCTTGGGATAGTTGACAAAGTCATTAAGAGTTTCAACATGGTCTCTAAGGTTCACATATTTTCTTCATAATTTATCTATAATTTTATGGTTAAACATACCATTAAAATGGTCTCATAGACTTTTATACTCTCAACAAGGCCTTGTATACTCTCAACAGGGCCTTTTATATTCTTGCTAGAGCCTCTAGGGTTTAGACATACCTATCTAGACTATGCAAACCCCTAAAATAACTTGACAAACCTTCATAGGGGTATGTAGACCCTCTAAATGATCATACATAGTCTTTATATGGTGTGATGATGCATCTCAATGGTTTAACATGGGTTTTCAAGGTATCTAGAGAGATTTCAAGGTTAAATACAAGCCCTAGAATGATGGTGCAAACTTTGCTACCTATGCAGGGCTTGAATACTTGAAATACCTCATGATGATAAGGATCCTACCCTTGTATACATTACTAGAATCACTCATTTTTGGGAATGGAGATCATTTGGTGATTAGTTTTTCTTCATTATTTCTCACTTAATAAACTTCTGGTACAACATCTTGCACCTTTCCCTGCCATTGTCTTTGATCCCTTTATATGATCACTCTCTACCTAGCTGACATTTACTTCTCCATATGAGGCCACAAGTGCTCTAAAGCTCATGGTGATATGCAAGGACTTCAGGGTTTTATAGGACTCTTTATACTTTATTTACCTCCTTAAGGTTATATAAACTCTTCTAAGTTCATACAAGGTGCTTATAGGCCCTATAGATTTCACATAAGACCTTCTAAGGTTTGATAGTCCTATAGACATTTGACAGTCTTGTGGACTCTTTTAAATCTCTTATCATCTATCTCCATCCTCACCCTCTTTACTCTAGACTATGATATGCCACTATAATTTATATATGATTAGCACCTATAGAAAATCAAGGAGAATCAATGCATAGATGAAATTACTCTACTTTGTTTTGAATTGAAATCTATAGAAGCTTGTATAGGTTCTCTTAGCTCTGCAAACTTGTAACATCTCACATAAGCTCAAAGATAGATTCTCCAAGTTACTAGAAATAGCTATTTTGAGATCCTCCCATGGCCATGCTCTTCTACTAATAGCTTTTGACCCTATCCATATCTCACTATAAGACATGACATCCATTGATAAAACTATACCCAAATGCCCTCCAAGTGCATTGCCCATCATATAGAACTAAACCATGTATCTTTCTTGGGATTCATACCATAGATAGTTCTAAAGTAGATAGGTATCAAAGAGAGAATAATGAGCTAACACCAAAGCCTCTAATCAACACCATCACCATAGTATAAGTATCTTCTTCTTTAGAAATAACACTACCGAGACTTCTTTCTCTCAAACTATTTGTACTACTACTATCAAAGCAAATAAAACACTATACCCACTTGAAGCTCCTTCTTAAAGATTCCATGGACTCTTTAGGGTTTCATCACAGATCCTAGGTTTATAAAGGGGTTTTGAAACTCTTATTTTAACTCCATAGCCATGTCCAGGCTCATAGAGTTTCATAGAGATTATAAGGTTTATACAAGGCTTTAGAAGTACTTTACAAGGTTATATAGATCTTAAATGTTCACATAGACCTCGTGGTGATGGGGTCTTTCTCCTTAAACAAACCTATATGGCTCAGTATGTCACACCCCATTCTAAAGAAAACATACTTAACATTTTATTTCAGGCAGACAAATAGTTAGTCGGTGAAATTATTATGATTAAAGTAATGTTGTGTTAGATTAGAAAATGCAATTGATTTATATTATTTTATATGCAATGAATAATGTATATGACATTATTATTATGCACCTGGTTAAATGATGTAATGGACTAAATATCATTGGGCAAGTGAGGTGGATGTAGGGATAGTGTTTTCCCCCTCCTAGAAGAGGGGGGAGAGTATCACTAAGGAGAGGGTGATAGATTGTGTGAATACAATGATCATTGTGCCACCTAAGAACCACACACACACTTAGGAGTTGTATTGTGTCGGTATGCCCTTTGATTTTTATATTCTCTTCGTTTGTCATTTTAGTGTCGATCTGAGTCATGAGTGTGGCTTGACAACTATTCTCATCATGTATGTCTTATGAGAGTTGTCGAGATGCACAACAATACCGACACCTTATCCTTTGAAATGCATATTTTGTCGATTAAATAAATGCAAGTGTCTTTCATTGTGTGAAATATTGGATATATATATATATATATATATATATATATATATATATATATATTCAAGTTTAACCATGCATAGTTTTAAACCAATGTCTTTTTCTTAAACACTCATCACTTTATCCAAAATTTGGATGGATAATTCAACAATGGTTTTAAATCTCCATCGAGCTTTCCACTCCCTAGAATCAAGGGAGAGTGGAGGAAAGGAGTGGCTAGCTCCATCATGATAAAAGATGTGCATGCCCATGATAGTTAGGGAGCAAGAAAGTTTCTTGAAAGAGCTTAATAAAACTCATCTTCTGAACATAATCGGGGGGCTAAATGAGAAAAATACAGGCAATAGAAATACACTTTGTTTTCCATTATCAAGAAAGTATAAATTTGTAAGTTCTTGTTTTTATATTATCCTGGTGAAACAAGGAGCAGTGATTGGTACAGTTGTCACCCCATGCCATTAGCGTCTGCATATTTCTTTGGACTCAAACCAGGTTCAATTTACTACCTAGGATAATAGCATTATAGTTGAGATTCTTGTTTATCATTGGAACTCCTCTTTGAATGAAGAATGCATGTGTAACTTTTCTTTAAACTCAGATAGATACAAGATTTATTGATACAACACTTGTATTTTTATACCTATGTAAAGGTTCAAAGTCCTTAAGTTATGTGCTACCTGTAATAGTTGTTAAGTCTTTAAAGACTATGTTATCTTTAACATGCCTTTAAAGGTATATAGCTCTCTGAGGATGGGAGCCTCACTCTTAAAAATAATGGAGTCTTATTTTATAACACTTTGTGTTTTTTGGTGAGGTTGATAAGCTTCATATCCCTTTTATGAACCTAGTGCAGGCCAATAATCTCTATGAGTTTTTTGTGAAAGATTGAAATTTTTATATACTTATGTTATTTTTTAAGACCACAGTTACCACCATTGAGGTTGAAAGGTAGGTTTTTACGATTATTGCATAATATAGCTTACTTATATATGTTCCTACTTGGGTAAAGGGTGCTAGGAAGTTGCCTTGTTCAATCTTCTTTGAGGTCAATAACTGGTTGTATGCCTTGTTGTATAGACCTCCAGTGTTATATTGTCACGATTACTATATCTGTGTAAAGATTACTAAGTGTGTCTTATCTCTATATGAAATGATCTTGAGTAAGCCAAGAGTTAAGTCACTATTGCAAGGCTGTTGAAAAAGGCCAAGTCAACTTAGATATAAGGATGAGTAATCTTATGCTTATAACCAATTTTATCAAGCTGAACCTTCCTTGATGTACTCCAGTTAAGTTTTTTTGTACAATGATTAAGCTATCATCGTGTTGTAGAGTTTAAAATAGATTTATTTAGTCATGCACAATGAGAAGTGCATAACTAGTTTCTTTTTAAATATACATATATATATATATATATATATATATATATATATATATATATATCTGTGTGTGTGTGTGTTATAAACCTCTAATCTTTTTGAGAGGTCGATAGCATGTAACTAGTGCAACTATAGTTTTTAAAAAGACATTACTATACAAGCACTATGTAAATAAAAATCAAGTGTGACCCAATTAGTTATATATGGCCAAGAGGCAAAGGAGTATATATCACATATGTATTAGAAATATAAAGATACTCTATGTTGAACTATTGTTACCTCAGACTTTAATAAGCTCTATTATGACTAAGAACAGTCAAGAGTTATTTTGTAAATGGCCAAGAATAGCCAATACCAGGTAGATGATAGTATTATGGCCAATTAATATTTGAATATAATTTATCAATGACAATGATACTACCATCTATTTAGAACTCATCTCTTCTATTAGAGGTTTATAACACACACACACACACACACACACACACACACACACACACACACATATATCTAGTTCACTATTTTAAAAAGAAACTACTTATGCACTTCTCATTGTGCATGACTAAATAAGGCTATTTTAAACTCTACAACACGATATGTGTGTGTGTGTGTGTCACATTATAGATTATGAACTATATTAGTGGCCTCGACAAGTTATAAGTCAAGTATAATCTTAGACTAAGACAAATGCTCCTTGGTGCCAAGGACATAGAGGCCAAAGTTGAAAAAGATAATTCTATATGATAAAAACTTGCATGTCTTAAAGAATGAATATCTAATTTACTCATGATCACAAAATCGGGTTTGACTAGTCATTGATTAGATTGATAGGTTTTCATATACCTGAGATTGTAAGGATGCAAAGAGGAGCTCAATGCAAGTACTTAAGTCACCTAGGCTCTTACCACATACCTGTCTAGTTGATCTATAGTAGAGGGGTTACCTAATGTCAAATAGATAGTTATAGGGTAAACATATCAAAGTATATTGATTTATTATTTATTGAAATAAAAGAATGTTGTCTTCAAGTCAAGAAAAGAGTGTGTGTACATATGGCTTATTAATATGAAACTTTGGCAAAGTAATGCAAAATCACTTCTTGTATTATTGGTTCACTATGTTTCCAAATAGCTTGAATAGTCAGAGGGTTGTACATATCTAGAGCTAGACTAGAAGTTGTAAACCTGATTCTTTCTAGCTAGAATATTGCACTAATTCTTAGATGGCACATAGAATTAGTTTATTCTCATTATATATATCATTATGAAGGGAAGGTCCACTTCTAGTAGGAAGAGTTGTGAGCAGAAGACCTCATTTTATTATACATGTAAATTTATAAAATTTGTAAGTCACATGTAAAGAGACTATTAGCTAATGTGATATATCATGTATTTTGTAAATGCAAAAGTACTTGCTTTACTTTATATGATAAAAAAATATTATGAGATTTTGGCATTTAATGCTTTTATTTGTAAGTGTGTTATCTAGCATTTCAGTTTGAGATATTACATATGCTATCAGATCTACCAAGTTCAACTCTTGGATATAGGAGCTCATTGTGAGGTTTCATAGATTGGGAGATATGATAATGTTAAAATGATTGTTCTTGTACCAGAATGGCAAGAAGAAGAAGAATGTGTAAGAGAGCTGAGAAAACAAAACCTAGGAACTTGCCTAAGGTCATTGTTAAGAAAGAGCCATCTCCTAAGCCAAAAATGAAGGAAGTAGTGAGTTACACAAATTGGGCTTGGCTAACTAATTCTAAAACACTAGCTGATGCACTCAGATGTATTCACCTTGAGAGGAGGAAATGATTAGAGGTAGCAGAAAAGTTATCAATTTATAGTGCTATTAAGATTAGTAAACCATCCACCCATCATGATATGTCTTTTGGGTGCGGTTGAGATGCACCTGTAATAGGAAAAAGAGGTGTTGGTGGAGTACTCACAAGTACATCCACATTGTAAGTGTGTGTTAGTTGATTCTGATGGGGAGGAGGAACTTGAGGAAATTCCTCTATCAAGAAGTGATATGTAGAAACTTCTATAAATTTGTAATGTATGAAAAAGGAGGAAAGGTTGATGATTAATGATTTTATTAGATCCTCCTTTCACTACATACATTCAAGGACATTTAATCGAGTTGAATCACAACTTCTACAAGAGGACTCAACTATTAGGTTGGATGTCACTTGGAAGGATAAGGAAATTTGGAATTTATTTATTAATGTGTTGATTTTAGTCTAATTAAGCTCAAAACCCTAATTATGCAAAATTCTAAAAAAACATATGAATTCTGACAAATGGTCGCACAAAAAGAAACTACATGTAGATTAGATACATACCAAATTTTAGATTTTGGAAGGCAGAAAAGTTAGGGGTGAAAGAGTGAGTGTCCAAGCCCCTATAGTCAGGGGTGAAAGGTGGTACTTTTTCTGAGGGCTTCTATATCTTTTTTGCCACTAACTGCAACTACTTCAGAGATTCTCGACACTGCGAAACTGAAGGGCTAAAGAGCGGGTACCCAAGCCCCTATAGTGCAATGTTTGTATTAAATCCCAAAGAGAGATCTTAGCTGGAGTAGCATGAAGCTTCTCGACAAGATCATATTCTTGACCAGTTTTAGGAGTAAGACGAGGTGGTGCAGGGAGCATATGTGGTTCTTGCTTACTTTGCTTGTTATTATGGGTGTTGTATGTGTGATCAATCACATTGTGGTGTGGTTGTTATGACACATTTTGAACACCTTGATTTCTTTAAGTGATTTGTCTTGCATAGTTTAAGAAGTAATATGAGGTTAAGGGTGGTTTTTGATCACCTTGAACTATAATCACCAGTTTTAAACAAGAAGGTGCATTAGGTGCCCCCCACACAATCATCTTAGGATCATTGCTACATTTATCTAGTAACCCCTTGGTGGAATAAGTTTATTAGTGAAGATTGAATTAACATTGTTTTCCTCTCGATTGTGCTCAACATCTATCCCTAAAGTATTTAATGTGAGAGACCTCTTCTCATCCACTAATGCTTCATCTTGGCCAGGGAGAGCATTGGAATTAAAGGAAGGTAAGGTGTTGTTAAGAAGGTTGGTGGTGACTGTATCACTGGTGATGTCTAAGGGACTTGAATTTACAACCAAAGTAGAGCTATCCATGGTATTCTCATCCAAAGTTATTTAAAATTCAACTATAGGAGGAATAGGATAACTTATGGAATCATCATCATCATCATCATTATCATATATTTTAGCTATTAGTTCCAAAGCATTAAGAGAACTTTCACACTCATCATTCTCAATGTGTTTTGTTAGATCTTCTACTACCGAAGGGTATGTATTCATGAGAGATATGAAGTTGTCAAAATATGATACATAATCAAGGATTTCAAATGAAGAGCATTTAAATATATCCTTATAATACATAGCTTGTATATAAGTGAGAACATGAGAATTCATATTAAGGAGTTTGTAAAAATTCTCAAAGTTTTTGATATATGCATGTAAAGATACCAAACAAAAATGATATGAGGATACCATAATGAAATGTCTTGAAACATCAATGTCCAATAAGATCTAGTAAGACAAGACATGCAAAGTTTTATGATACTTAACACACCCTAGATGTGAGACTATTTCACACCTAAAACACTTGTTTGAGGGAAACGGGTAAAGATACACACAGAATCCACAACAAACAAAGAGGATAGGAGGAAATACTACAAAAAAAAGGCCCAATTGATGATTTTATGTATTTAGCTTGAATGTATTAACACAATACCAATTTATGCTAGTTTATGTACCTAAAAATGTTCACTTTTTTCACCTTTTTAAATGCAAATGCATAAAATATGAAGTGTAGTGATGAAAATGATGAGGGGAAGCAATTTTAAAACTTTTTATTAGTCCAATTATGCATCAAAACCTTTGCCAACACACCTATCATGCAAATCTAGATGAAGGATGAGTCAAAATTTAGTGAAAATGCAATGATTTTAAACCATAATTAGTGAAATTAAGGCATGGAAGTATGCAAAGTGATGTATAAATGAATTTTAATCAGATTTAAGATGTGAAATAACTCAGATCAGATCTGAAAATGATGTCAAAACCCTAAAATGCTCAATGTCAGTTCAAGTTTAAAGAGATGTAAGTGAATATGCTAGTTTTTGTTGAAAATTCACTAGTGTAAATGCAAAATTTGAGATGTAAATGCAAACACACACAATGATGAAAGAATACAATCCAAATCAGATTTTAGTGAGTGTCAATGATGAGTAGTAAAACCTGAAACAAGATTCTAACTACAACCCCTAGCTTTTGGAATTACTAGGTTATGAGAAAAATGCAAAATTTCAAGCAAACCCTAGCAATTGGAGTATGAAAATGCAACATAAAGGATTATAGGATGATGAATTTCAGTAATTTATGTCAGATCTGATGTAAATAACATAGATTAGATTAAATGCAATGAAATTGATTAAAACTATATCTTAATGCAAGCCTATGATGCAAAGTTTTTCAAAATTTTTAATTTTTATGCAAGATTTTTTAATATAAAATGAAGTAAATGATATGTATGAATGCAAATCTGATGTATAATAGTCAACAACATGCAATGTTCAGAAAAATTTAGGTTCACCAAAATGTAATTAATGAAAAAGGGGGAAAGGTTGTTGATTAGTGATTTGATTAGATCCTCCTTTCACAACATACATTCAAGGACATTTAACTAAGTTGAATCACAACTTCTGTAAGAGGACTCAACCATCAGGTTGGATGTCACTTGAAATGATAAGGAAATTTAGAATTTGTTGATTAATGTGTTAATTTTAGTCTGATTAAGCTCAAAACCCTAATTATGCAAAATCATAAACAAACAGATGAATTCTGACAAATTCTCGCACAGAAAGAAACTAAATGCATATTATATACATACCAGATTTATTTCAGAAGGCAGAAAATTTGGGGGCAAAAGAGCGGGCTCCCAAACCCAAGGAGATACTTTTTCTGAGGGCTTCCAAATCTTTTCTACTACAAACTACAACTACTTCAGAGATTTTCGACACCACGAAACTAGAGTGCTAAAGAGCGGGCACCCAAGCCCTTGTAGTACTATTTTCTACTTTTTTCCTTCAGATTCAGTATCCTTATGCTCTGCAAAAATCCTCTATAACTCCTCTCTACAAAATTTGACACCTGTCACCTACAATCACAAGAGAGGGGTTGGGGGTTGTGGTGTTTAGGAGCTTGCCGAGGTCAAGCCCCAGAATGGTATTCAAGCTTTTCAACACCGTTGTTAGATAGAGTCCGTGTCCTTGCAGGACAGAAGCAAAAACATTGATAAAGTAGATAGATTAAATCACAAATAGATATCACCATAGAGGTGTAGCTCTCAAGGAGATGAAGATCTTTCACACCATGAGAAGAAGAAGCCAAATTTGCAATAACAAACACAACAACAAATCAATTTTGCTCTGCAACACAATGAATGCCTTGAATGCTCTATGATCATAAGTTCGCCAAACTTTCAAAATCATCTTCCAGTTTACAAATGAAACCCTGAACATGCTTATATATGCATTCCTACTATAATTCCATAATTCAAACTTCATATGCCAACAAGGGAGGCCTTTAATGGTCATCTTGTCTACATTTAAATTTTAGGCCCTGACAAAATAGGGCAAGGCTTGGGCACGGGTGCCCAAGCCTAGGAACCTATTTTAGGGCTAGATTAAGCTCAAGAGGGTCCCCTTAGTCCCATTTGACATGGGTTTTGGGGGATTTTGTTCCAAGATTCATTTTTAATATGCATGATTTCTCTAAAGGGACCTAGGAGCTAAATTTAGGAGGTAAAAATACTAGGGGGACATTTTACGACATAAGATTTAGCCCCCACTTTAATGTATCTATTATATTATGACCCATACATGCATTAAAGTACAGTCAAAAATATATCAAACATGCCAAGCACTTGAAGCTAAGGCATACACAAATATTGAGAAACTATTTCTAGCCCCCAATCTCAAGTAAGCACTAGAAAACACATTGCAGACACGCAAAACATGGAGAAGACAGTAACAGACATGTAAAACATAGAGAAGCTAGTAATAGGCACACAAAACACAGAGAAGACACGAGAGCAGTCATGATGAATACACTGGATATATTTTTTTTCATTTTCATAAATATATAGATGCATGGAAAATAAAATTGCAACACACAACCCCAAAATGTAGGAGGGGCATTTCACCATACCCTTTATACTACATATGGGAGGAAGACATGCCATACAAAACCTCAAGTGTAGGTGCAGCATGTCGCTACACACACAAGAGGGGAAAACACACCATGCAAATCCCAAGTTGGGGTTAACCACACAAGGGTGAAAACACACTAAAGACACACGAAAAACACGAGCATCATATAACATGGCATAGACATACTATACGTCTTAAAAATGGCAAACAAGATGATGAAAGGAGCTTATTACTAAGTCCCACCATCTCAAACATGTTGTAAATGCACCTGACGGTTGGGCTTACAACCACCAAAAACAAGCTTAAGGGAGGATAGTCTCAAGATCCAAACTGAAATAAAAGGATGTGTACTAGCTCAAGAGATACACCATCCCACCTCGCATGGAGGGAATTTTGAATATAAGGATATGCACTAGATCAAGAGATACGATATCCTACCTCTGCATAGGGATTTTTTATTGCAATATAGATAAATATGAGCTCTCAGGTTGGAGATACAACATCCCACCTCATGGGGAGGGCTTACAAACATGCTTCGTTAGTACCAAAATCATCAGATAGATTACCTTATATATGCCCCCACCTAAGGTGGTTAATGTCATGTACTGATATCAAGCACGTTAATGTAAGGAGAAAACACACAAGGAAACAAGAGCTTTTGCAAAGCCCATGCCCCCAAGGTGACATGTGCTCATGATCTCTAAATGTTCCCACAAACACATAATTTGCTATGATAAACAATAAGAGAGGTTAGAAATATTTTCCTAAGATAATAACCACAACATATGATAAAAGCAATGCATGAAAACAATCACATTAAGGACCAAGGCTATACTACGGGTTTGGAGCCGAGTATAATCATTGGGCTATACTGCAGACATCTCATAACCAAATGTAACCAAGGTGAGATACAAGATAATCAAAGTGCATGGAGCATATGTATTGTTATGATTTATTAGAAAAGATAAGACATCATATATCACACGGAGTGATTCTACTAGTCAAGCGTCAAATATATATAAATCAACCCCATTGTCATGTATGGACTATGTCTATTTTTTCTTTGCTCACTAAAGGGACACATGGTCTGTATCAGTATTTATTTGTTTTCATCATCTGCTGACTAGGTAGAATCACTAGAAGAAGGTAAACAATAAAATGAGAGAGGAGAACAAGTGCCTTAGGATCATCACTTAGGAGGATGCCCTCAGGTCATCAACCACAACATTATTCCCCTAAGACATGACACTCAATAATAAAATAGAGGAGAGGATCAATATAGAAGAATGATGATACAAATAGAAGAATGGTCACAATAGAGGCAGTCTCCTTGTATCCTTGACCTTACAAGAGTATCAAGGGTCATCCAAAGAGACCTAAATAACACATATAACACAACACAGGGGAATACAACATGAATCTAAAAACATATATATCTAGGAGGACACCACCCTTAAGAGCAATTGGAATAGGTGCTACAATGAGTGTGGCTTAAAGAGGCAGAAATACTTACCTGATTCAATGGGATATTTCTTGGTGGACAATTCTTTTCTATCAGCTTAGGATATCTTACCTATCATTTTGGTCTTGTTGATATTGCATTAACATTAAGTTTAGGATGATGAGAGGCTTTGGTGGGCTTGGATGCCCACACCCAAGCCCTACCCTATTTTGTTGGGGTCTAAAATTTGAATGTTGGCAAGATAACTGCTAAAGGCCTCCCTTGTCAACATCTCAAGTTTGAATTATGAAATTATAGTGGGAATGCATATATAAGCATGTTTAGGGTTTCATTTGTAAACTAGAAGATGATTTTGAGATTTTGGTAAAATTATGATCATAGAGCATTCAAGGCATTCATTATTTTGTAGAGTAGAATTGTGTTACATTGTTGTGTTTGTTATTATAGATTTGGATTCATCTTCTCATGGTGTGAAAGATCTTCATCTCCTTGAGAGATACACCTCTGAGGTGATATCTATTTGTGATTCAATCTATCTACTTTATCATTGTTTTTGCCTTTGTCCTGCAAGGACATGCACTATCTATGTAACAATGATGTTGGAAGGCTTGAATACCATTCTGTGGCTTAACCAAGGCAAGCTCCTAAACACCACAACCGCCAAGCCCTCTCTTGTGATTGCAGGTGACAGATGTCAGATTCTATGGAGAAGAGTTGTAGAGGATTGTTGTAGAGCATAAGGATCCTAGATCTAAAGGAAAAAGGTAGAAAATAGCACTACAGGGGCTTGGGCACCTACTATTTAGCCCTCTAGTTTTGCAGTATCAAGTGACAAAAAAGATCTAGAAGCCCTAAGAAAAAGTACCACCTTGGGCTTGGGCGACCGCTCTTTCACCCCCAACTTTTCTGCCTTTCTAAATCCAAAATTTGGTATGTATCTAATCTACATTTAGTTTCTTTCTGTGCAAGCATTTGTTGTAATTCATCTGTTTGTTTATGATTTTGCATAATTAGGGTTTTGAGCTTAATCAGACTTAAATTAACACATTAATCAATAATTCCAAATTTCCAAGTATCATTCCAAGTGAGAGCCAACGTAATAGTTGATTCCTCTTGCAAAAGTTGTGATTCAACTTGGTTAAATGTCCTTGAATGTATGTAGTGAAAGGAGGATCTAATCAAATCACTAATCATCAACCTTTCCCCCTTTTTCATACATTACATTTTGGTGAACCTATATCTTTATGAACATTTGGTGTAGTCACGGTTAGGAGGGTTCATAAGGTGAATAGTCCAGGCCATGCAGCAAAAGTAAACACAATGAAAGCAACTCAATTATAGAATGCAAATGCAGATTCAGTCATTCAGTATATCATAGGTTCAAAATACAAACATGTTGGCAACATGTGGACTTACAAAATAGGGCTCACAGGCCTGATTCTCCAGTTATAATATATATGCAAGATATAACTTTGAAGCACCTATAGAATAGAATTCTAAGAATAAAACTACATATTATTATTCATTGTCTGATTAACTACTTTCCTATGCATCTATTACATGATTAAATATCATCTCTGGATCACAAGATTCCTCCTCATTGGCCAAACAGATCACAAACTCTAATGAAATAGATGTAACATGTGTACACAGATAGGTCGGTCCAAAACATATGGAAATTCTCAAGTGAATGAAACAATGTGCAGATCTTAGGGGAGGTTGGCCAGATTCCAAACTATCTTGAATGATGTGTCTTTTAGCTCCACAAGTCGTGGAAGTGCTCTACAAGTCTTCACCTTTAGTTGGTTGTCTGAGACTGTCTGAATGCTCTACCTAATAAAATAGTCAATCTTATGATAACGATATCTTTCTGGAAACTAATCCCAATGTTCTGAATTTTGGATATGATGTGCATGAAGATGTCTAGATGCTAAGTCCATCTCCACATGGTCTAAAATGATACTACAGAAAAATGCAGATCAAAATATAGAAACTACTACTGATTGAACTGACTATACTGAACTAGAAAAATGAAAGAAAACAAAATGAATGTAAATATTTTTTTTGATGCAAGATTGCTTTTGAACCAAGGATGCTCCTGCATCAGACACTTGGGGTTGTTGAAAAAGTGAGTCCCTCACTTTGCTGGGGCTAGAGGAAAACCAAGACGGTCCACCTCAACCTGAGAAATCCAAGATTAATCTTCTTCCAGTCTTCCTTTCTACTTCACAAGATATTCTTTGTATTGCTTTCCTCTGGTGCTGCGTCCAACTCTATTGTCCAAGATGTCTTCAATCTACTCTGGCACTTGTTTTGGTAACTACTTCTTCAAGTCTTCTTCAATGCTATCACTAAACTCTACTTCATGATACTGATATAGGTCTGCAATGTTGAAAATAGGTGATATGCCCAATGTCTCTGGTAGCTCCACTTCATATGCATTTCCTGAATAAAACTTTCTGAGTATCCTACATGGTCCAAACTTCATCTTCAACTCTTTATATGTCCCAACTGGAAATCTTTCTTTTCTCAGATATACCATTACCTCATCTCCCACTAAAAATTCTTTGTGTCTTCTCCTTTCATTTGCTTGTTCCTAATACTTACTGTTCATCTCTTCCAAATGCTTCTTAACTTGATTATGCATTGTCTCCATGTGTCTTGCAAATTCTTCTATTTCTACACTCCTCTTTTCCTCCATGTTGATATTTCTTAACTCTGCTACTCTTCTAGGGTTAGTTCCTGTCACAATCTCAAATGGTGTCTTTTTCAGTGCTCCTATTCACTAAATTATTATATGCAAACTCTGCTTGTGATAGAATCAAATCCTAATTTCCTACCTTCTTTCCAACCAAGCATCTCAACAAGTTATCCAAACTCCTATTTACTACCTTTGTCTATCCATCAGTCTATGGATGAAATGCTAAACTAAACTTCAAGTCTGTCTTCATCTTCTTCCAAAGTGTCCTCCAAAATATCCAATGAATCTTGTATCTCTGTCTAAAATTATGCTCTTAGGTAATCCATGAAATCTCACAATCTCTTTGAAAAATAGGTCAGCCACATGCACTGCATTGTTTGTCTTCTTACAAGGTATGAAATGTGTCATCTTTGAAAATCTATCCACCACTACAAATATTAAATCATGTCCCCTCTGTGTCTTTGGAAATCCTAATATGAAATCCATACTTATGTCTTCCCAAGGTCTCTCCGGCACTGTCAAAGATTTGTACAATCTAGTATTCTGACTACTTCCTTTTGCAACTTGACATACTCTACAACTCTGCACAAACTTCCTAACATTTTTATATATCTAGGGCCAAAAGTAATTTTCACTTACCAAAGCCACTGTCTTGTCAATTCCAAAATTTCCTGCCAATCCATCACTGCGCTTCTCTTTTATCAGATTATCTCTCATCAAACTCATAGGGATACACAACTGATTTCATTTGAATAACATATCCTCCTGAATAAAATAATCCAACCACTTACTTCTATCTGTCACAACAGGTTCCTTACATTCTTTCCTAGGTTCTGCAAAATCAAGGTCTTCTTCATACATGTTCTTCAATTCTTCAAATCCTAACACTTCAAATCTCATCTCTGTCAGCAAGTTCCTTCTCCTACTCAATGCATCTACTACCTTGTTTGATTTCCCACTCTTCTTCTTTAGTACAAAAGTATAACTCTACATGAATTGTATCCATCTCATATGTCTTTGTTTCAACTTTCCTTGAATGTTCAAATATTGCAAAGCCTTACGATCTATATACAATACAAATTCCTTAGGCAACAAATAATGTCTCCACTTCTTCAAGGCTTGAATTATGGCATAGAACTCTTGATCATAAACTAAATATCTTCTCCTTACATCATTCAACTTCTCACTGAAATATGCTACAGGTCTACCTTGTTGACTCAACATTGCTCCTATTGCATTTCCACTTGCATCACAATCTACTTGAAATATTTTTTGAAATATGGTAATGCCAACACAGGTTTCTCTGTCACTTTCTACTTCAACAATTCAAAACTTTTATTTGCTCTTGATGTCCACTTAAAGTCCTTTATGTCACCTCTCATTGTTGAGTTGTCATAGGGTTAGATACTGAACTAAAATTTCTCATGAACTTCTGGTATAAAATAGCTAATCCATGAAACGATCTGACTTCTCCAATCCTCTTAGGTGTAGGCCACTCAACAATTGATCTAACCTTCTCAGGGTCCATCTTCAACCCTTCTGCAAAAATCACAAATCCCAAGTATACCAATTCTTCCTTCATGAAACTACACTTCTTGATGTTTATCAACAATTTCTCTTCTTTTAGTCTCTGCAATACTTGTCTCAAGTGCCACAAATGTTCTTCTTTTGTCTTACTAAAAAATTAGAATATCATCCAAATATACAATAACAAACCTACCCAAGAATTTCTTCAAAACTTCTTTCATTGATCTCATGAAAGTACTTAATGCATTAGTCAATCCAAAAGGCATTACTAACCACTCATACAATCCTTCATTTGTCTTAAAAATAGTCTTCCATTCATCTACTTCTCTGATTCTAATATGATGGTATCCACTCTTCAAGTCTATCTTTGTAAAATATTTTGCTCCACTCAAACAACCCATAATGTCATCCATCCTAGGCAATGGAAATCTATACTTAACTGTGATCTTGTTGATTTCTCTAGAGTCTGTACATGTTCTCCATTCTCCATCCTTCTTCGGTGCTAACACTGTAGGTACTGAACAAGGGCTCAAACTTTCTCTAATCAAACCTTTCCTCAACAATTCATGTATTTGTCTATTCAGTTCTTCATTCTCTACTAGTGTCATTCTGTGTGCTACTTTGTTAGGCAAACTAGCTCCAGGTTTAATATCCATATGATGACCAATACTCCTAATTGGTGGCAATCCTTTAGGTACATTATCTGATATGATGTCTTCATACTCTATCAACAATTCAATTATCTCCTTCGGTTGTGATTCTTTAGTTTCTATTTTTAGGTTTTCAGGTTTCTTAGGAATCAAATCATAACACATATTCTCATGTCTCAAACCATCCATAAATTTCCTTCCATCAAACAAACAGATTCTAACATTCCCACATACTTCACTCTTAGGCTAATCTTCCAAAGGAATCAAAGTAATTCTCTTTCCATTTGACGTTATAGTGTAGGTATTCTTTTTCCCATCATGTATGGCTTTTCTATCATATTTCCATGGTCTACCCAACAAAATATGACATACATCCATAGGCATAATATCACACAATACTTCATGATGATAAGATCCAATATGAAATTTCACCAAACATTGTTCACTCACCAATACCTTATGATCATCCTAAATCCATGCTATCTAATATGGCTTAAGGTGTTTCATTTTTTCCAACTTGAGCTTAGTCACCATCTCCTCTAAAACCAAGTTATTGGAACTACCACTATCAATTACAACTTTACAACATTTACCTCCTGATTGGCATTTGGTCCAGAACAAACTTTTCCTCTGTGGTAGTTCCTCATTTGTCTCTACTTGAAATAGTGCTCTCCTCATGACTAGTGGTTCTCCTTTCTTAGGTTTACCAACTGAATTAGGTGATCCAACAGGTTCTTCTTCTACATAAGTTGATCTTCCACTATTCTTTGTCTTCTTGCTTGTACTTCCTTGATGATATTCAAATGCTCTATGTCCTTCACCTCCACACTTAAAGAAGGTTCCTTTGAATGTTCTCTTATCAAATCCTCTTCCATCTCCTCTATATCCTTCACTCTGGTATGAATTAGGGTTTCCTCTGTAGTAGAAAGTTCTATCATCTCTTTGATATGCATTGTTTTCTCTGTCTTCCTTCTTGAATGTGCTATCTTGTCTAGTTTTCTTTGAAAATGATCTTTCTCCTTTGTAAAATGTTCTACCTATCTAAAATTTACCCCCTCTACCTCTCTGTCTCTTCTCATGCTTCTTGGTCAACTTTTCTTCAACTTTAATGGAAAACTAATATGCTTCTTCCAATGTTGTCATCTTCACTAAACTCAGTTCTTCTTAAATGTTCAATCTCAATCCATTGATGTATCTAGCCACTTTCTCCTTGCTTGCTTCACTATGTCCTATCCTTATAATCATCTTATGAAATTATTCAGTATACTCCTTCACAATTTTCTCCTTTTGTCTCAAGTTCTGCAATCTTTTCAACAGTTCCAACTCATAGTCAACAGGTATAAATTGATTCTTCAACTTTGTCACCATTCTATCCCACTTTATGATCTTTTATTTTCCTCTTCTATTTCTGTCTAATTGTACTTATTTCCATCAAATAGTAGCATGTCCTTTCAACTTAGTCTTTGCAAATTTCACCTTCTTCGGATATTTAATTTCTTCATACTCAAAGTATTCTTCTAGGTCATTTATCCAGTCAATCAGCACCTCAGGATTCAAATTGCCAATGTAATTCAGTACATCCACTCTAGGTCTTTTCCTAATCTTTGAAATAGCTCACAATATCATCACTTGATCTGATTCTTCTTCTTCTCCTAGGGTTTCTTCATTTTGATCAGTGGATTGAAATTCTTCATCATCATCACTTTCAACATTAGGTTGAGGTGTTAGTCCTCTTCTTCGATCTTATTCAATAGCATCCAAGAGAACTTGCATTGTCTTCATCATTTACATCATCTCATCTATTCTTCCAACAATAGTACCAATAGCAGGTATCCTCCTCGACAGCATCTCTTCCTAGGATCAAGTGTAACTACCTCAAATTTAGTGATTGGGCTATAAGATGACAACTATCTCCGAATCAGTGATCGGTTGACAACATAAGTAGTCTGCCTCAGATTCGGGATCTATCCACAACAAGTTCTTATAGAATGCCTTCACAAAATTCACTCAACTTCACTTGAATTTTCTCCCATAGATTCAAATTTTTCTCTTCTTCGCTCCCAAAAGATTCTAACTTCGCTCTGATACCACTTGGTGCAGTCACAGTTAGGAGGGTCCACAAGGTGAATAGTCTAGGCTATGCAACAAGAGTAAACACAATGAAAGCAACTAAATTATAGAATGCAAATGTAGATTTAGTCATTCAGTATATCATAGGTTCAAAATACAAACATTTTGGTAACATGCAAGCTACAAAATAGGGCTCACAGACCTGATTCTCCAGTTACAATATATGCGCAAGATATAACTTTGAAGCGCCTACATAACAGAATCCTAAGACTAAAACTTCAAATTATGATTCACTATCTGATTAAATACTTTCATATGCATCTATTACATGATTATATATCATCTTCAGATCACAAGATTCCTCTGTGTCGGCCAAATAGATTACAAACTCCAGTGAAAGAGATGTAACATGTGTACATGGATAGGTCAGCCCAAAACATATGGAAATTCTCTGCAAGTGAACAAAACGATGTGTGGATCTCAGGAGAGGTCAGCCAAATTCTAAACTATCTTGAATGATGTGTCTTTTAGCTCTACAAGTCATGGAAGTGCTCTGCAAATCTTCACCTTTAGCTGGTTGTCTGAGATTGTCTGAATGCTCTACCTAAGAAAATAGTCGATCTTCTGATAGTGATATCTTTCCAGAAACTGATCCTAATGTTCTAAATTTTAGATATGATGTGCATGAAGATGTCTAGATGCTAAGTCTAGCTCTACAAGGTCTGAAATGACAATGTGGTAGAATGCGGACCAAAATATAGAAACTACTACTAATTGAACTGACTGTATTGAATTGGAAAAATGAAAGAAAACAAAATGAATGCAAATATTTTTGGTTGATGCAAGATTGATTTTGAACTAGGAATGATCCTATATCAACATTGCATCTTGCTGACTATTATACATTAGATTTGCATTCATACATATCATTTACTTCATTTTACATTAAAAAATCTTACATAAAAATTAAAAATTTTGAAAAAAATTGCATCCTAGGCTTGCATTAAGATATAGTTTTAATCAATTTCATTGAATTTAATCTAATCTATAATATTTACATCAGATTTGACATAAATTATATAAATTCATCATACTATAATCCTTTACATTGCATTTTCATACTCAAATTGCTAGGGTTTGCTTGAAATTTTGCATTTTTCTCATAACCTAGTAATTCCAAAAGCTAGGATTTGTAGTTAAAATCTTGTTTCATATTTTACTATTCATGATTGACACTCATTCAAATATGATTTGGATTGTATTGTTTCATCATTGTGTGTGTTTGCATTTACATCTCAAATTTTGCATTTATACATAGTGAATTTTCAACAAAAACTAGCATATTCACTTACATCTCTTTAAAATTGATTTGGAATTGAGCATTGTAGGATTTTGACATCATTTTCAGATCTGATCTGAGTTATTTCACATCTTAAATCTGATTAAAATTCATTTATACATCACTTTGCATACTTTCATGCCTTAATTTCACTAATTAGGGTTTAAAATCCTTGCATTTTCACTAAATTTTGACTCATCCTTCATCTAGATTTGCATGATAGATGTGTTGTCAAAGATTTTGCTGCATCATTGGACTGATAAAAAGGTTTTAATTTTCTGCCCCTCATCATTTTCATCACTAAACTTCATATTTTATGCATTTGCATTGAAAAAAGGTGAAAAAAGTGAACATTTTTAGGTACATAAACTAGCATAATTGGTATTGTGTTACTGCATTCAATCTAAATACATAAAATCATCAATTGGGCCTTGTTGTGTTGTACTCTTTCCTCCTATTTTCTTTGTTGGTTGTGGATTTTGTGTGTAAGTTTACCCGTTTCCCTCAAACAAGCGTTTTAGGTCTGAAATAGTCTCACATCTAGGGTGTGTTAAGTATCATAAAACTTTGCATGTCTTGTCTTACTAGATCTTATTGGACATTTATGTTTCAAGAAATTTCATTATGGCATCCTCATCTCATTGCTCTTTGGTATCTTTACATGCATATATCAAAAACTTTGAGAATTTCTACAAATTCATTAATATGAATCCTCATGTTCTCACTTATATACAAGCTATGTATCATAAGGATATATTTAAATGCTCTTCATTTGAAATCCTTGATTATATATCTAATTTTGACAGCTTCATATCTCTCATGAATACATACCCTTCGGTAGTAGAAGATCTAACAAAGCACATTAAGAATGATGAGTGTGCAAGTTCTTTTAATGATTTGGAAATAATAGCTAAAATATATGATAGTGATGATGATGATGATGATTCCATAAGTTATCCTATTCCTCCTATAGTTGAATGTTCAAGAACCTTGGATGAGAACACCATGGATAGCTCTACTTTGGTTGTAAATTCAAGTCCCCTAGACATCACCAACGATACGATCACCACCAACCTTCTTAACAACACATTACCTTCCTTTCATTCCAATGCGCTCCTTGGCCAAGATGAAGCATTAGTGGATGAGAAAAGGTCTCACATTAAATCCTTTAGGGATAGATGTTGAGCACAATTGAGAGGAAATCAATGTTAATTCAATCTTCACTAATAGACTTATTCCACCCACTAAGGGGCTACTAGATAAATGTAGCAATGTTCCTAAGATGATTGTGTTGGGGGCACCTAATGCACCTTCTTATTTAACTAGTAATTACAATTCAAGGTGATTGAAAACCAGCTCGACCCCTAGATTACCTCTTAAACTATGCAAGACAAATCACTCAAAGAAATCAAGGTGCTCAAAATGTGTTACAACAACCACACCATAATGTGATTGTTCACACTTACAACATCTACAATAACAAGTAAAGTAAGAAAGCACCACATGTGCATGTCTCTCTTTGATGTTCTCAACCTATGCTCCCTCCACCACCTTGTATTACTCCTAAAAGTGGTCAAGAATATGATCTTCTCAAGCAGCTTTAGGCTACTCTGGCTAAGATCTCTCTTTGGGATTTAATAAAAACATCACCTACATACCATGGAATGCTCCAAGAAGATTTACAAAAGGTGATTGTACCACCTGCTTTTAAGCCAAATGATGTAGCATCTTTGTTATATTATATGCATGTGACTAAAATAGATATTTTGTTTCAACAACATGAAATACCATTAAGTAAAGATGAATATGATCCACTTATAATATTTGCCATGATAGATAAAAGTTGATAAAGCGAGTTATGATTGACAATGATGTTGATATGCACCAGACAACTGAGAGGGGGGGTGAATCAATTGTCACAAAAACTTAAATACTTTCTGCAATTAAACATTCATCACTTATCCACAATTATTATGATTTAACAATGAGTGCATGAAATTAGAAACTTAACAACATCAAACACAAGAGACACCAGATTTACGTGGTAAATCCCAAGGTGGGGAAAACCACGGAGAGGATTAACTCTCAATATATATTGTAATCTTGAAATAGTGATGTTCAGGGCTGGTCACCCCACAGGCCTAAACATACTGGCTTACTGCCATGAAGAACAACTAGGTCTAGCGGGCTCACTTCCTCAACCCTAAACCTAGCAAGATTACAATAAGAGTTCTTAAACCCTGAGGGTTGTTAAACCCTATTGGTGGCTTACTACCAAATTCACTGCCACAATGAACATGTTTCTTTATTGTGAATAAACAATTCCTCAGCTCTACTCTTCCTCTGCCCTACTTTTCCTCTGCTTTGCTCTTCCTCTTCTTTCCTCTTCCTCTTCTCTGCTCTGCCTTTGGACCTTTCTTAATATATTCTCATTTTCTCTCAAGGACAACTTTTCCATGACTTAGCTACAAGTATTTATACACTACATCAACCTTGGAATGATCATCAAGGTTAGCATCAACTATTGGAACAATCTCCAAGGTCGGCATCAACTATTGGAACAATCTCCAAGGTCGGTATTACAAACATTTACAAAATAGGTCTTGACCTATTGCAACATCATGCAAAGGGAATGAAATGTAGATCACACCATACCTTAGCTGAGACTCAAACATAATCTTTCACCCCATAACATGCTTCCACAATCTTCTAAAGATCTCCGTAATCACTGGGATCAACCAGGTCGGCCAAGACTGGTTACATGCTACGTTATTTGGGAACAATCTTCACACACCATCTCAATTTCTTAATGTGGACCAAAGTCTAGATAGGAACATGATTAGAAGACATCCACAAGCATGCTATAATCATCAGGAGCAACCGCATGAACCTTAACCACTTTATTCATAGGAATCTTCTCACAAGAGTACATGAACTTTATTGTCTTCAACTGTCATAAAAGTAAGATAGCTTGCGGACCACCAAACCAAGAACCATTACAACTGTAGGCCCTTATCATCATCCCAGACTTCCCTCTAGAACTGCATAGCAAAATACTTTCTTCCATAGGAATGCGGAGCCAAATACTGTCTTCCTGTCTCAATTGAACTTATAGAAAAAGGTAGGCTTCACTATGGTGAACACAACTCACTTAGATCTTCATGCAGATGGCTCAAACCTGAAATGTAGGATCCTCAGACATACCTCTAACTTACTTCCAATCCACAAACCATGGTCTTCAAGTAGGAACAAATGTGGAGTAGTTTACCAGACTGATCTTCACCATACAACTCACTGTCTGTACTACACTTCTCTATGGCTTACTTGTTTCTTCTAGAGAGTCTAATTTTATTAATATGCTTAACATACAAGTCTTCTAAACAAGTAATGGAATATGATACAGTTGACACCAATGATAACAAGAATATGTTGACATCAATGACAACACCGATTAGGCACATACTTGCAACAAATGGATCAACTCTTAATGTTGGTGGCATTGACTTACTACACAAAATCAAGATTGACACATATTTAATCAAACCATATATAATTAGGATTCATGGCTTTGATAATGTTGGTAGAAAATTTGTGGGTACCATAACTTTACCTATAAAGGTTGGACCCGTGACATTATCTACCTTATTTCATATCATGCCTGGTTCTCTTTCATATAATGTGATTCTTGGTAGATCATGGATCCATGCCATGGTGGTAGTTCCCTCTACCCTTCATCAATCATTAAAGTTCATTTATCAAAACAAGCTCTACAATGTGGAAGCTGATCCAGACCTAAATAACTATTTACATATCGAAATGACAAAAAAAGTTAATAATCAACAAAGTCTAAACAATTTACAAGTTGATTCATCAATGCCTCTTGCCACAGACAATGTTGTGGAAGAAACTAAACCATCGAATGCACTTTTTGGTGATGATTAGGGTTCATTAGATTTTACTCCTTCATATATGGGGGAATATAAACTTAATAACTCTGACACATCAAAAGTTGTAACGACCTCATCTAAGCAATCTTTGGAAACACCTAAGAAACCTAAAGTCTCCTTGGTAGAAAACAAAGACAATACTTATACTATAGATTATGAGACCTACGAAGCCTCACTATCCTTTAAAGAAATGGACTCTCTATATGGTCATGGATTTCAGACTTTGTATAAAAATTGTGACTATGCTAGTAATGGATGTGGTGTAAATCAACAAGGAATCAGAGTACCTTTACTAGCTGCTGGAATTAATTACACATCTGGTATTGGATACCACTCTTTGAAGCCCACCAAAGCCTCTCATCATCCTAAACTTAATTTTAATGCAATATCAACAAGACCAAGATGACACGCGATATATCCTAAGTTGATAGACAAGAATTGTTTGCCAGGAAACATCCCATTGAATTAGGTAAGTATTTCTCCCTCTTTAAGCCACACTCGTTGTAGCACCTATTCTAGTTGCTCTCAAGGGTAGCCTCCTCCTATATATGTGTGTGTGTGTGTGTGTGTGTGTGTGTGTGTTGTTAGATTCATGTTGTGTTCCCCCATGTTTTGTTGTATGTGTTTTTTAGGTCTCTTTGGATGACCCTTGATACTCTTGTAAGGTCAAGGATACAAGGAGATCGCCTCTGTTGTAACCATTCTTCTATTTGTATCATCATTCTTTTATTGTCCCTCTCCTCTATTTTATTGTTGTGTGTCATGCTTTAGGGGCATAAGCATCACGGGGGGTGTTTTGGGGGCACCCTCCTACTTGGAGTTCCTAAGAGGCTTGTTATCCTCTCTCATTTCATTGTTTACCTTCTTCTAGTGATTCTACCTAGTTGGTGGATGACGAAAAAAAAATACTGATATAGACCATGTGTTCCTTTAGCAAGCAAAGTAAAAATGGACCTAGTCCATACATGATGATGGGGTTGATCTATATATATTATCCGACACTTGGCTAGTAGAATCACTTCATGTGATATTTGATATTGGCTTATCTTTTATAATAAATCATAACAATACATCAGCTCCATGCCCTTTGATTATCTTGTATCTCACCTCGGTTACACTCTGTTCTAAGATGTCTGTAGTATAGCCCAATGGTTATACTTGACTCCAAACCCATAGTATAGCCTTGGTCCTTGATGTGATTGATTTCATGAATTGCTTTTATCATATGATGTGGTCATTATCTTAGAGAAAGATTTCAAACCTCTCTTGTTATCTTATCTTATCAATGCGTTTGTGGGAACATTTGGCGATCATGATCACATGTCACCTTGGAGGCATGGGCTTTATGAAAGCTCTTATTTATGTATGTTTTATGTCTGCCTTAACATGCTTGATATCAGTACATGACATCAACCACCTTAAGGTGGGGGCATATAGAAGGTAATATGTCTAATGATTTTGGTACTAACGAAGCATGTTTGTAAAGCCCTCTACGTGAGGTAGGATGTTGTATCTTTGGCCTGAGTACACATATTTATTCATATTGCAATAAAAAATCCCTCTACAGAGGCGGGATATCATATCTCTTGAGCTAGTGCATATCGTTTAATTCAAAAAGCCCTCCATGCGAGGTGGGATGGTGTATCTCTTGAGCTAGTGCACATCCTTTTATTACAAAAGTTCTCCAAGTAGGTAGGGTTGGATCTTGAGATTATCCTCCCTTAAGCATGTTTTTGGCAGTTGTTGTGGCATAAGCCCAACTGTCAAGTGTGTCTGTAGCATGTTTGAGATGGTGGGACTTAGTAATAAGTTCCTTTTATTACCTTATTTATCATGTTTAAGATGTATAGTATGTCTATGACATGCTATATGGTGCTTGTGTTTTTCCTATGTCTTCAGTGTGTTTTCCCCCTTGTGTGGTTAATACCCACTTGGGCTTTGTATGGTGTGATCTCCCGTCTTGTGTGTAGCGATTTGCTGCACCTACACTCAAGGTTTTGTATGGCATGTCTTCCCCCCATATGTAGTATCAAGGGTGTGGTGAAATGCCCCTCCTAAAATTTGGGATTGTGTGTTGCAATTTTATTTTCCATGCATCTATATATATATATGAAAATGAAAAAGAAAATATTAGTGTATTGTCTATGACTTCTCTCATATCTTCTCCATGTTTTGCATGCAGGTTATTGTCTTCTCCATGTTTCACGTGCATGTTACTGTCTTCTCTATGTTTTGTGTCTGTGATGTGTTTTCTAGTGCTTACCTAAGATTGGGGGCTAGACATACTTTCTCAATCTTTGTGTATGCCTTAGCTTCAAGTGTCTGGTGGGTTTGATGTGTTTACGACCATAGTTTAATGCATGTATGGATCATAAGATCATATATCCATTAAAGTGGGGGCTAAATGTTATGTCATAAAATGTCCCCCTAGGACTTTTACCTCCTAAGTATAGCTCCTAGGTCCCTTTAGAATAGTCTTGCATGTTTAATTTTAGTCTCGGAGAAAAATCCCCTGAAATCCATGTCAAATGGGACTAAGGGGACCCTCTTGAGCATAAACTAGCACTAAAATAGGTCCTTAGGCACCTGTGTCAAAGCCCTATCCTATTTTGTTGGGGCATGAAATTTAAATGTTGGCATCTCAAGTTTGAATTATGAAATTATAGTGGGAATGCATATATAAGCATGTTTAGGGTTTAATTTATAAACTAGAAGATGATTTGGAGATTAAGGTGAACTTATGATCATAGAGCATTCAAGGCATTCATTGTTGCATAGAAGAATTGTGTTGTTGTGTTTGTTATTGCAGATTTCTTCATCTTCTAATGGTGTGAAAGATCTTCATCTCCTTGAGAGCTACACCTCTGAGGTGATATCTATTTGTGATTCAATCTATCTACTTTATCATTATTTTTGCCTCTGTCCTAGAAGGACACACACTCTCTATCTAACAACAGTGTTGGAAGGCTTGAATGCCATTCTAGGGCTTGACCGAGGCAGAAAAGATCCTGAAGCCCTCAAAAAAAGTACCACCTTGGGCTTGGATGCCTACTCTTTCGACCTTGAATTTTTTGTCTTTCAAAATCCAAAATCTGATATGTATCTAATTTGCATTTAGTATCTCTGTGTGTGAGCATTTGTCAAGTTTCATCTGTTTGTTTATGATTTTACATAATTAGGGTTTTGAGCTTAATCAGGCTAAAATTAACACATTAATCAATAAATTCCAAATTTCCTTATCATTCCAAGTGTCACCAAGCCTGTAGCTGGATCCTCTTGCAAAAATTGTGATTCTACTTGGTTGAATGTCCTTGAATGTATGTAGTGAAAGGAGGATCTAATTAAACTATCTATCAAATCAACAAACACCACTTTTTCATACATTACATTTTGGGGCATTTAACCAAGTTGAATCACAACTTCTCCAAGAGGACTCAAATATCAAGTTGCATGTCACTTGGAATGATAAAGAAATTTGGAATTTGTTAATTAATGTGTTGATTTTAGTCTAATTAAGTTCAAAACCCTAATTATACAAAATCGTAAACAAATAGATGAATTTTGACAAATGCTTGCACAAAAAGAAACTAAATGTAGATTAGATAATACCAGATTTTAGATTTTAGAAGGCGAAAACATTAGGGGTGAAAGAACAGGAGCCCAAGCCCAAGGTGGTACTTTTTCTAAGGGTTTCCAGATCTTTTCTACCACTAACTATAACTACTTTAGATATTCCCGACACTATGAAACTGGAGGGCTAAAGAGTGGGCGCCCAAGCCCCTTTAGTGCTATTTTTTTACCTTTTTCCTTTAGATCCAGGATCCTTATGCTTTGCAACAATCCTCTGCAACTCCTCTCCACATAATCTAACACCTGTCACCTACAATCACAAGAGAGGGGTTGGGGGTTGTGGTGTTTAGGATCTTGCCTTGGTCAACCCTCGGAATGGCATTCAAGCCTTCCAACACTGTTGTTAGATAGAGAGTGTGTGTCCTTGTAGGATAGAGGCAAAAACAATGATAAAGTAGATAGATTGAATCACAAATAGATATCACCTAGCTCTCAAGGAGATGAAGATCTTTCACACCATGAGAAGATGAAGCCAAATTTATTTGTAATAACAAACATAACAACAACATAATTCTGCTCTACAACACAATGAATGCCTTGAATGCTCTATGATCATAAGTTTACCAAAATCTCAAAATCATCTTCTAGTTTACAAATGAAACCCTAAACATGCTTATATATGCATTCCCACTATATATTCATAATTCAAAATTGAGATGCTAACAAGGGAGGCCTTTAACGGTCATCTTGCCGACATTCAAATTTTAGGCCATGACAAAATAGGGCAAGGCTTGGGCATGGGCACCCAAGCCCAGGGACCTATTTTAAGGTTTGTTTATGCTCAAGAGGGTCCCCTTAGTCCCATTTGGCATGGGTTTCAGAGGATTTTTTTTGGGGAATTAAATTAAACATGCAAGACTATTCTAAAGGGACCTAGGAGCTAAACTTAGGAGGTAAAAGTCCTAGGGGGACATTTTACAACATAACAACAAGTAAACAGAAAAGTTTGGTATTTAAATAAGGATGTAAAAATGTATTATGTAAATTAAGAAAAATTGATCTTTCTATATAACAATGGCATATGTGAAACATCTCTGAGTTTCTTCATTTATTAACTTCTAGTTTTATGTTAAGCATTAAAAAGTTCATTATTTTATAAATTTCTATGCAAATGATAGGTTTGGATAAATACCATTATGGAGTACACTGGAAATCATATAGGAAGGAGCTAGGATGACCCAAATCCTGAAGATAACCCTATGGAAAAATTAGACCAAATCTTGTCTATGTTGAATGAAACCAAAGAAAGATTGTAGACCCTAGAATAGGAAGTTAGAGGGGGAGAAAACAATCATGAACATCACTCTGAAAGAGGAGAAGTTTATGGTTTTAGAGTGAGTCGAAAGTAAGTAAAAAAGACTCTTTAGTTCACAGTGAGGTAAAAACATATCTTACCAATGAGTTAGCTAGGGGTATGAAAAAGATTACAACCCCTAAGTTTGATGGAACTATGAGTGGAGATGCAACTGAGGCTTGGTTGATAGAGATGGAGAAGTATTTTGAGATAAGAAATAACTCTGAGATCACTAAGGCTATATGGAGAGCATATCAGTTAGCAAGAGAAGTATCCACCTAGTGGATGAATAAGAAAAACAAAATTAGGGTTGAGTTCCTTAAGTCTAACTTAGGATTAGTTTGTGGCCATTTTCAAGAAAAGGTGGTTGCCCCAACTGTATTTTAACTAGAAATTGATAGATTTCCAAAATTCACATCAAGAAGATATGACTATAAGTGAATACTGGGAAAACTCACAAGATTATTGAAATATGTGCCACAATACCAGAAGGATGAGAGATTTAGAGTAAGGAAGTTCATTATGGGCTTGAATTCTCAAATAGGAGGAGAAGTAGACACCCATGGAACCATGACCATGGATCAAGTCTTTGATAAAGCCATCAAACAAGAGAAAAAGCTCAAGTCTATCTCAGCATATCAAGAAAAATATTGAAATAAATTCAATTGGAGTCGTTCCTCGACATCTTTCAGAAGGAGAAACATAAATTAGGAATCTAGAGGGATAAACCATGGTAAAAGTTCTAGATTCAATAGAAATGAACCCAGGGATAGGAATAGGGCTAATTATCCTAAAAAGAATGATGATAATCCCAACTAATCTTCAAGAAATAAAGGTCCACCTGAAGGATGTTTAATGTGTGGAGGAGACCACTATGCTATCTAGTTCCCTACTAAGATCCAAGAGAAACCATATTGTACAAATCCCTTACCATCTCAGCAGACAACCTTCCAAAAGAGAATCCATGATGCCTTGGATACCCACCAAGAAGAGTACCAAGTTACTCCTAATGAAACTACATGTACACTATTTGGAATCCTAGTTTCTATTCTTATAGATACAGAAGCAACTGAGAATTTTGTAACTCCTAATATACTTAAAAAGATGCCTATGAAAGTTGATTTCATGGCAAATTCATGGACAATAGAGTATGCAAATCAATCAAGAGCTCATGTAGAGCAATGTCTATTTGAAGCTAGATTCTACCTACCCACTTTTTCCACAAAGGTTAATCTATATGTAACACCTCTAGAGTCTTATGATGTCATCTTAGGGATAAAATGGATATGAAAACATAGAGCAAAGGTTGATTGTTTCTCTAAGTTAGTGGAATACCTAGACGACATTGGTAATGTCATCCTGATTCAAAGGTTTCAACATGAAATGAAAATTAGGCAAATTTTGACTATACAATTGAAGTGAGCAAGGTAGAAGGGCTATCAGATGTTTGCAGTTAAGATGGACAAGTTAGATGAGAATGGAGAAGTGAGGGAAAAGTTTAAGGAATCCTCAATAGAAGCATACCCTTTTCTCCATGACTTTTTGGATATATATTCCCTGAAGACCTTCCAGGTCTGTCCCCAAAAAGGGTTTTTGATTTTTCTATTGATATTATTCCTGGATTCAAACCAGTATGCAAAGAAACTTATCGGATGACCACCACTAAACTGATGGAGCTGAAAACTTAGCTTTAGGAGTTATTGGCAAAGGGGTTGATTAGACCCAGTGTTTCAACATGGGGAGCCCTAGTAATAGTTTTTAAGAAGAAAGATGACACTCTATGCCTTTGTATGGATTGTTGTATGCTCAATAAAGCAATGATAAAGAATAAGTATCCTCTGCCATGTATAGATGATCTCTTTAATCAAATGCGAGGAGCAAATGCATTTTCTAAAATTAACCTAAAGTTAGGATATCATAAGTTGATGCTGAAAGATGAAGACATTCATACAACTTCTATTAGGACATGAGGTATGGGCATTATGAGTTCACAGTCTTACCTTTTGGGTTGACCAATGCCTTGTTGAAACTAAGGAATACTAAGAGCCTGGGGGGTGAATTAGTATTCTGCAAAACCACTTGTTGACTTGTTTATTAATACAATTTTCAAAATTAATAACATGAAAGCAGAACAAGCATAAGAATAACAACCATAAAGACATAACACATAGACACTAGAATTTTTAAGTGGAAAACTTAAAGAGGGAAAAACCACAGTGAGTGTTAGCTCACAATATATTATGATAGATCAATACCAAATTATAAGAAGTCTCACTGCCTTAGGGATCACTGCCCTATGAAGAAGTGCTCACTACACAAAGGGTCACTGCCAAGAAAAAAAGGAAAGAATTAAGGAGATGGCTCACTGTCAAAATGAACTGCTTAGACTGCATCTACACATGCATGAATGCAGCTTCAATGTATGCTCTAAATACTATCTCAAAACTTTTCATCTTGACTACCCTGTTTCACTAATCTGCTCTTACATTAGACAAAATCTCTCTTCTTCTACTTTTGTCACCCTCTGCTATTCACATTCTACAAATATTCATATCTACATTTCTCGCACACCAAATACCAAAATGAATCCCATATATATATCCACAACAAACAAAATCTTCATATCAGGCCAACCTAATAAAGTTTAACATATAGTCATGCATTATATACTTTATTGGCCAGATTTATTTCCCAAAATCTATGGCAGACCAAAAAAATATTTGAAACACCATCACACATGTCAGTCTCAACTATTTTACCACTTGGGATTAAGTTTCAAACACCAAAACTTTACCGCACACACATCATACTATTATGTCGACCTTATTCACAGACTATTTACCAGTTTTAGTTCAACTATCAAACAACATATTCCACTACAAACCACAAGACCTGCTCAAATTCATATCAGAGGCTCTTCACTCATTACAGATCATACCTCTAGAACCACAAGACAAATTATGCAACTGCGGAAAAATGTGGACCCTTTTTCTCAGACATTGTGCACTGCTCCTGTTTTAGTTTTGTTCACCCAAACTTAGGCCAATCACTACTTAACTTATAGAAGTCATCGGGACTTGTAATCTTGAATATAGTGCCTCTAAACAATCCTGAATAACATACTTGAACCACATTCCTTGACCATCAACAGCAGAGGAATACCATTTGAGTTTCCAACTACTAACTCTGTATTATCAGTACTTAGCCATTATGCCTTAGTCTTTTGTGCCTAGACCAAAACCTTGTATGCATGCTATTCTAAGTTGAGTTCCCAATCATCCTTGGCTTCATCATGCTCTATTTTCCTTGTTTCCATCAATGACAACATTACGTAATCAGCAGTGTCTCTTGACTATGTTGCCAACAATCTCCCCCTTTGGCATTGATGGCAACACTTAGTGAAAAATGTGTATCTGCCCCCCCTTACTCTGTAATTCTTGTCCCCTTATGGTGTTTGCCAATTTTTCACTAGTCTTCTTCTCCCCCTTTGACATCAATGGCAAAGGTGCATGTAGAAGAGTCAAAATTGTATCAAAACTGCAAAAAATCTTCATACTCTGCCGCATATGTACACATACAATACTTCAACTCAATTAATTGTTAGTGAAAGAATATCCTTATACAAAATCTTTAATTGTGTAATCTCTTCATCCCATCAATTCTTATCTCTTTCCAAATTTTGGATGTGACCATTTATCAAAAAGACTGATTCTTATGTCTTGTGCACATCGGAGGATGTGTCTATTTGCAAAGCTGCCTGTGCTTCTGCTACAATACTGATCATTGAATCTAACTTGGGAGTAATTAGTCCTCTCAACTGACACATTTTATTTTTCATCCGATCCCTCTTATTTGTAAGATCACTTAACTCATTATGAATGTTGATTACTTGTATTTCTTTGTTGCACACCGACTTAGCTGTTGGATCAAATGATTTAGAGATATTCATCAGCTACAATTTTAGATCCTTTTCCTTTTCTTCTAGCTCTTTTGTGGCAACTGGCCAAGATAGACAAAATTTAAATACAAGTCACTTGCTTCTTTGATAGCACTATGTATGCCTTTCATTTTATTGTCTAGTAGAGATTTTCCATTCACTATCATAGTCTTTAACTCATTTAATCTTTTCTCATCAAATTCTTGTCTTACTTTTGTCTCAGGAAATTTCTCAAAAGATTCAAAATACTCACTTACAGATTTTATGAGTCCTTTTAGTTGACTTATTGAAGACAAAGAGATGTCCTTCTGATATGATGGCATTAGCTTCTCCAAAATGTTGGATGCCTCACTAATCAGTTCAATGTCTTGTATGTGAGACTTTAAAATTTCTTCTTGTGCCTTTGCTTGCACAATTGATACCAGTTTAAATTTTTGTACAGGGGACATCAAGTCTAGATTTATTGGTCTTTGCAAAAATTCAAGTTCATCTAGGACCTATTTATCTTTCTCCAAAAGTTCTCTAATTGACTCCGCAGTGTCTCTTGCTATATCAGAGACTTCTTCTTCTTGGTTTAGCTCAGGAGGGTCCAAATCCATGTCCTTATTTTCATCTACCTTTTGTTCTGGTACATAATTCTTCTTTGCTTGATCCACATTTTGATCATCAGGTTTGATTTGTTCCTCTGTCATCTCTTTGACTATTTGGTCAACAATCTATTGCTCAGTAGTATCTAAACTAGTAGCAGGGACTGTATCTTCTTTCACCTTCGGTTCTTCATTAGGGCCTTGATTCATGCTCACATCTGGAATGAATGTGTCATCTCCAACACTTGTTTCTTCATTGTCATATATTGTTGGAAGATGAAATTCCTTAAACACTTTCAAAGTGATTTCCTCAGCCTCTTTTACTACTTTCTCAATATCATCTGACATGAGAGTATTCATTCTTTTCTTTGTTCTAAACTCTTTGTGGAGCTCTTTGGAAATTTTTGTTTTGTCTTTAGGAGTGATCCCCAAACATAACCTTATCAGTGTATGCTCTCTGAGTTCAATGTCCTTTACCATAGTCCCTTCTTTTCTTGCAAACATAATATTGTCCAAGGTGTTAGGAAGATCGGTAATTATCTCAATAAGGGCTTTGTTGTAGATGTTTAGATATCTAACAACATCAGTTTCAATAATTCTTTTATCCAGATCATTATACTCATCATACAGGTGGTCTACGGGCTTTAGATTTCCATCAACTATTATGGCCTTTAGGACATCTTCAAGGCTTATAGTGGCTTCTTTTATCTGAGACTCATCTTGCCCTGGCATTTTATCATCTTTTCTCTTACCGGACAGTTTCTTTTTGCTGCTTCCAGAGGCTTTGGTGGCCTCAAGTTTCATTTTCTTCACTTCTTCATCTGACTGAGTCTATTCCTCATCAGCTCCTATACTAACATACATTCTATGACCTTTGGTGTTCTATCTCTTGTGGCTTGTTGCATGGGTTTCCATACTTGCAGAGGGTGTAGGACCAGAGGTCTTAGATGCAGTTCTTGTAGAAGAAGAGCCTCTAGTTCTCCTTTTTGTTGCTACATGCTCCTTTGATTTCTTCTCAGGATCTTCCAGAGCCTTCACAGGTTCAATTTCCTTTGATTTTTCAACTATTTTTTCCTTGATCTAGCAATTTCTTCTTTTGTGACCCCTATGCTTTGGGCATATTCTTACACCAATTTTCTCACCTTTTATGTGTTTCAGGCTTCCTCAGTTCAACATGTACTTTTACAAACAATTCTTCATAAGTCCCAAATCTTTCTTCATTTGGATCTCTAGGTTTGCTTAGCATATGTTGTGCATAATTTTCCAATATTCCTCCATCCACTTCATAGCCCATTGGCATAACCCATACTATTCTAGGATTAATGGCCTCCATTAAACATTGGTCTTTTGTCACAATAAAGAAGATAGTGTCCTTATACTTTTCAACAACTAATCTAGGGACTCTTTCTCTAGACTGCATTACCATTTGAAAGTTCTTGAAATAGCCCCATAGGGCTGTAGTTTGAGCATCATAACTTCCAATGCTATTTAAGTGATTTCTGATTTGAACTGCGATGGGTTTATCACTTGTCTAGAATATATTCTTCATACCTGACAACTCTTGTATAAAGTAGAAGAACAAATAGATAATTAGCGTACCATACTTGAATGAATATTTTTGCTCTTTGGTCTTCCTTAGATTGTCCATCAGGTGTTATTAGAGAAATTCACAAAGATCATAGTCTGCATCTTCTTTAACCATCTCAAATGTTGTGTAGATTGTAGTACTAGAGACTAAATTTTCCTGGTTTGAAAAATAAACTTTGTACCCAATAATCATGGACACAAATCTTACTGCATGGTCTTCAATGTTATTGATTATTAGTGCCCTTTTGTCAAACTTAGCTCCAGTGGCTTTCATTACAGTGTCATTCTTTACTGCCTTCAATATAGGAACTACACCGATGGAATTTAATCCAGTAACTACCCTTATGGCATCATTAGTGATCATGAATGGTTTCTCTAGCCATATGAATTCATCATGCACTCTAATCAAAACATATCGGATCCACTCGTCCTCAGTGAATGTTGGGAAATCAATGTACTAAATGAATTTCTTTATTTCTAATGCCTTATATTCATTCTTTAAATCATAATCCTCACTACACAAGTGATTTAGGAATAAATCTGTGAGTTTGTTGTTTCCATGTTCTTCTAGGGCAACATGAATATAAGCCCTAACATCCTCTGCATGCATAACTCCATATTGTATATCAGAAGATACACCTATTGGATCTACTTCTATTGATTTGAAAGGATGTTTCTTGAATTTTGGCCTTGACCTTTCAGTTATATCAATCACATGTGGTGTTTCCATTTTTAAATAAATTCACAGTAGGGTTTCAAATCTAAAAAATACCTCTTTTCACCGAATTTGGATTTTCTTTGGTCTTGTCTTAATTTTCTTTGGAAATCACTAAGTCGCTTGCAATTTCACTTCAGATACCCTTAAACACTTGAAGAAAAGTGATTAATCTTTTAACTCCTTGAGACCTTAACTTAATCATCATAAATGTGGTCTTTCAAAAAGTTGCCAAACACTTCTTTAACAACCACAGTCAATCCAAATTGCTCTGTAATGTTTCCAACTTGAACCTTTTCTTCTGGAATTTCTTTCAAGAGATCTGTTATATGGATCTTTTTAATATATCCTCGTGCTATATTTCAACACTGAGAATCTAGCTAGGGGATTAAGATTTTTATTACAGCTCCCCTTGAGCCAGAGTTCACAAATTCACTTCTCGGAGGAAGTATCTGCACCAGATGCTGGTGTGGATCCATCCTTGACTTCAAATACTTCTTTCTTGATCCAGATCTTGTCCATTTTTTTCTTAGTTTCAACTGGATCAACTTTTTCTTTTCCCTTATCATTCCTATGCTCTGTTTTCCTTTCTTCAGCATAGTAGTTCCTTTTCACATTCTTGCTTCTACAAAATATTGCAACATGTCCAAACTTGTTGCAATTGTAGCACAAAATGTTTCCATGTCCTTGATTCCTTCCTCTGAATGAATTCATCCTTGATCTGCAGTGATTAGCCATGTGTCCAACTCTATTGCAAACAAAACAACTTCCATTGAATGATTGAGTATTCCTTGAATTGTGAAATCTATTTCTTACCGGACTTCTGCATTCATTTGATCTATGACCAATTTTCATGCAATTGAAACATTGACCAGAGAATTATGGAACATTTTGATTCTGATTTATTCTACTCCTACACTAAGTAGCTTTATGACCAAACTTATTGCAATTAAAACAATGGCCATTGAAAGATGGGTACCTTTGAGCATTTGGCTGTCTAACCGGGGGTCTTCTAGGTCTTCTTCTTTGATTCCTAAATTGGTTCCCTTTGTTTTGCTTCATCTGAAAGTTTTCTTGACCTAACTTTGAACTTTCTCCTTTTTCAAATCTTAAGCCTTGCTTGTCATCTGAACTCTTTTGACTAGCAATCATCTCATCAAGTTTTGCAGAACTTATCTTGAACTTTTCTTCGTAGCTCTTGGCTTTTTCCAAATCTGTTTTCAAGCTCACAACTTCTTTTTCCAGTTTAACACATTGTTCAATCTTGTTGTTTGCCATCATATTTAGATCTTCTTCTACTTTAGCTCTTTTGATAACTTCCACTTTCAAATCATCTAGGGTCTCATTTGTTGATATTAATTGTTCACTAACATCTCTGTACTTTTCTTTGAATTTCTTGACTAGTTCTTTCAGCTTTAGAATGCATTCATTAGCTTCTTGAATGTTATCCTTTAGATCCCTGATTTTTGCTTCAGATTTTTCAAGAGCAACAAGAGTTTCTTCTAGTTCAACATTGTTTTCATATGAAAAGTTTCCATACCTTTTGGCTGCCATGAATAAACTTTCCCAGATCTTCCTCAAGTTGTTAGGCTTTTTCCAAGGAACTTGGCTTTGGTACCAATTGTTAAAAGTAAGGAATACTGAGTGGGGGGGGGGGGTGAATCAGTATTCTACAAAACCACTTGTTGACTTGTTTATTAACCCAATTTCCAAAATTAATAACATGAAAGCAAAACAAGCATAAGAACAACAACTATAAAGACATAACACATAGACACCAGGATTTTTACATGGAAAACCCAAAGAGGGAAAAACCATGATGAGTGTTAGATCACAATATATTATGATAGCTCAATACTGAATTGCAAGAAGGCTCATTGCCTTAGGGCTCACTACCTTTGGGCTCACTGCCCTATGAAGAAGTGCTCACTGCACAAAGGCTCATTGCCAAGAAAAGAAGGAAAGAATTAAGGAGATGGCTCACTACCAAAATGAACTTCTTAGATTGCATCTACACATGGATGAATTCAGCTTCAATGTATGCTCTAAATACTATCTCAAAACTTTTCATCTTGACTGCTCTGTTTAACTACTCTGCTCTTACATTAGACAAAATCTCTCTTCTTCTGCTTTTGTCACCCTCTGTTGTTCACATTCTACAAATATTCATATCCACATTACTCGTACACCAAATACTGAAATCAATCCCATATATATCCTCAACAAACAAAATCTTCATATCAGGTTAGCCTAATAAAGTGTACCGTGTAGTCATGCATTATACTCTGTCGGCTAGATTTATTTCCTAAAATCTATGGCAGACCAAAACAATATTTGAAACACCATCACACATGTTGGCCTCAACTATTTTACCACTTGGGATTAAGTTTCAAACACCAAAACTTTACCTCACACACATCATACTATTATGTCGGCCTTATTCATAGACTGTTTACTAGTTTTAGTTCAACTGTCAAACAACATCTTCCACTATAGACCACAAGACCTTCTCAAGTCCATATTAGAGTCTCTTCACTCATTATAGATCATACATCTAGAACCACAAGACAAATTATGCAATTGCAGAGAAATGCAGACCCTTTTTCTTAAACACTATGCACTGCTCCTATCTTAGTTCTATTCACCCAGATTAGGCCAATCACTACTTAATTTCTTAAAGTCATCAGGACTTATAATCTTGAACATAGTGCCTCCAAACAATCCTGAATAACATACCTAAATTGCATACCTTGACCATCAACTGCGGAGGAATACCATTTCAGTCTATACTACTAACTATGTATTATCAGTACTTAGCCATTCTACCTTAGTCTTTTGTGCCCCGACCAAAACCTTGTATGCAGACTATTCCAGGTTAAGTTCCCAATCATCCTTGGATCCATCATGCTCTGTTTTCCTTGTTTCCATCAATAAAAACATTACCTAATCAACAGTGTCTCTTGACTATGTTGCCAACGTGCCCTGGCATCCTTCATGAATTTGATGAACAGTGGTTTTAGAGATTGTTTAGACAAATTTGTTTTGGTGTTTTTAGATGATATTCTCATCTATTTTAATATTGAGGAAGAGCATTACAACACTTCCAGATAGTTTTGCAATGGCCCAGAGAGTACAAACTATATGGAAAGCTATCCAAATGCACTTTCTTTCATAAAGAAGTGCAATATTTAGGCCACATCATTTCTACAAAGGGAATTGTAGTAGATCCCTTGAAGATAAATGCTATTCTGGAATGGCTTGTGCCTAAAAATGTGCATGAAGTGTAGAGTTTTATGGGATTGGTAGGATATTACAGGAAGTTCATATTAAACTTTTCTAGAATGTCTCATCCCATCACTTCCTTGCAAAGGAAGGGAAAATGATTTGAATGGTCTAATAAGTGTGAAGAGGCCTTTAATATTCTCAAGGATAAATTGACTTCAACATCAATTCTTAGAGTGTTAGACCTAGAGGGTCATTTTGTTGTTGTGACCAATGTTTCAAGAGAAGGGTTGGGTGGAGTGCTAATGCAAGAAGGTCAAGTTGTGGCCTATGAATCTAGGAAGTTGCAATCCTATGAGTAGAATTATTCTCCTCATGATCTAGAATTAGGGGCAATTGTACATGCCCTCTAGGTATGGAGGCATTACTTGTTAGGGAAGTGATATGGACTAAAGTTTGACAATCAAGGTTTGAAGTACATCTTCATGCAACCAAACCTAATGCTTGACAGAGAAGATGGTTAGATCTTATCTTTGACTATGATTTTAAGATTAATTATATTAAGGGAAAATAAAATCGAGTGGCTGATGCCTTATGCCATAGAAGGAATATTATGACAATAGTGTCAGTGCACTCTAATTTTTGAGCTTAGGTATTGAATAAATTAGCCAAAGATGAATTTTATGAGTAGATTTTGAAAGCTCTATCAGAAAATCCCTAAGATACAAGGAATTAAGGGTTTTATTTTGAACCTAATGGATTGTTAAGGTATAACAAACGAATTTATGTTCCAAATTGAGGAGATTTAAGAAGCATTATATGGAAAGAAGTGCATTTTGCACCATATTCCAGCAACCATCGAGTGATAAAATTGTTGGCTGATGTGAATCCAGTGTATTTTGGAAGGGAATGAAGAATGATGCCACAAGATTCTTGGCAAGGTCTCTAGAATGTTAGTGAGTTAAGGTCAAACATTAGTACTCAGCAGGGCTCTTATATCCTCATGACGTCCTTGAATGGAAATGGTAGGTAATCAATATGGATCTTGTCCAAGGATTGCTTATGTCATATTATAAATATGATACTATTCTTTTGTGGCAGATAAACTTTCTAAAGTAACTCATTTCATACCTGGGAATCTTATAGATGGGGCACCCATTTTAGCCAAGAAATTCATTTAAGAAGTTTTTGGATTACATGGGGTGCCTAAAAAGGTAATCCCGAATAGAGATGCATGAATAACCTTAATATTTTGGCAAACATTGTTCTTAGCATTGGGGACACAATTGAATATAAGATTAGCTTATCATCCAAAGATAGATGGTCAATTTGAGAGAGTTAATTAGACACTAGAGGATTTGTTGAGGATGTATTGGATGGATCAATAGTATAAGTGGATTACCTTCCACTAGCTGAATTTGCATACAATAATTCTTATAATTTTGTAATTAAGATGGCTCCATTAGAAGCATTGTATGGCAAAAGTGTTGAAATCCTATAAGTTGGGACAAGCTAGAAGATAGAATTTTCCTTGGGCCAAAAATGCTAATAGAAATTGAAGAGAAAGTTAAGATCATGAGAAAAAGATTGATAGAAGAAAATGATTGGTAGAAAAGCTATGTTGATGCCAAGCGTACACCCCGACATTTTTCAGTAGGTGATAAAGTTCTCTTACGAGTCAAGCTACATAAGAGCCCTATCAAGTTTTGGAATTTTTGCAAACTAGTACCAAGATTTGTAGGACCTTTTGAAGTCCTAGAAGTGGTTAATTTGGTTGCTTATAGGATAGCTCTACCACCAGCTCTTGCTAGAATACATGATGTTTTTCATGTGTCATATATTTGAAGAAATATATACCAAGATTTAATCATATACTTGATTAGAATTCTCTCCAGGTACAAGACCCAAGAGTGGTCATGATCGAGCCTCTCAAAGTGCTCGAGGTACGCAAGCTCCACTTGTGTAATAGAGAGGTTACCTAATTTGCAAGGTCTAGTGGGACTACTACTCAAAGGACAATGATACCTAGGAGGATTACTATGATTTTTACCAACAATTTCCACATATTTTTATGAGTTTTGGTATCCAATTATGTGACATGCAATGAAAAGTGTGAAAATTCCACGACGTGTTTTTTTGAACTATTCTTATTATGTCTTTGAATGTATTTCACAAATTTATGGTTTTGGTACTTTCAAGTTCTTATATGTGCTTAAGCTTTGGCCTTTACCTTGTGTTTTTAGATGTGTGTTTGAATTTGTGTGTGAGGCATGCAATTTGTGTTACTTTTTAGAGTTTTGATTGTTATGATGTTTCACTTTGTGTGTTGAAACTATAAGATTTCTTATGCTTTGGATGAAGCATGTTTCATGTTTCACATATGGCCTTTCACTTTGTGTTTTTAGATGTGTGTTTGAGTTTGTGTGTGAGGCATGCAATTCGTGTTACTTATAAGTGTTGACTCTTATAATGTTTCACTTTGTGTGTTGAAACTATACGATTTCTTATGATTTGGATGAAACATGTTCCATGTTTCACATATTTTATGGTTTGGACAAACAATCTTATGATTCGGAAGAAGTGAAAGTAAACTTCAAAATTTAATTTGTTTTCTTGTACTTTTGAATTATGATCTTTGGAAGGTTAATTTGTGATTTTTGAAGTGATAATTTTGATAATGTTTTTTTTTTAATGTTTGTTTGAGTTTTGGCATTTACTTTGTTTCGGTTTTAACATTTACTTTATTTGTTTCGAATTGTGTTTGAATTTTCACATTTGTTTTGTTTGTTTTAACTTTTTGTCAATTTCTTATATGTGCTTAAACTTTGGCCTTTACTTTGTGTTTTTAGATGTGTATTTGAGTTTGTGTGTGAGACATGCAATTTGTGTTATTTTAAGTGTTTTGATTGTTATAATGTTTCACTTTGTGTGTTGAAACTATAAGATTTCTTATGCTTTGGATGAAGCATGTTTCATGTTTCACATATTTTATGGTTTGGACAAACATTTTTTCTGTGTTGTTATGGTTTAGTGTAAATTTAGTGTTTTAACTTCTTATGGGGTTTGGAAGAAGTGAAATTAAACTTTGAAATTAATTTTGTTTTTTGGTACTTTTAAAGTATGATCTTTAGAAGGTTCATTTTTGACTTTTGAAGTGATAATTTTGATAGTGTTTTAACTTTTGGTTCTTAAGTGTCTAACTTCTTATTGTGGGCTTGGATCATCATGTGTTTGAACTTTGACCTTCATTATATGGGTGGCCTTTGCTTTGTGTCTTATGGTTGTGAGCCATGCAATTTGTGTTCTTCTAATTGTGGTGTGTGTTTTTGGTATTTAATTTATGTTTATTTGAAGTTTAAACTTATTGAACCTTCACTTTGTGCATTCTTAAACTATTTGGTATGCTTTAGATGATCAATATTTATGCATTTGAACTTTGTGTGTATTGTTTGTTTTGACTTCTTATGGTTTTAGTGTGAACGTCGTGTTGTTTCTTAACTTACTTTGGTTTGGATGAAGTGCAATTGAACTTTGACATTTGTTTTGTCTTTTTTGATGTGTGTTTGAGTTCACATTTGTTTTTGTTTTTTTTATGTATTCGCTTTTTGTGCTTTTAAAGAGTGATAATTTGTGTTTTTTTAAGTGAGAATTTTGGCATTCATTTGGCATTTGACTTTTTGGATGAACTTTGTTTGAACTTTTACATTCATTGTGTGTGATCATTGTTCTTTAGTGTTTTGATATGTTTTTAAGTTTTAGCATTTACCTTATGTATTTTGATGTGTGAGGCATGCAATTTGTGTTATGTTTTGATGTGTGAGCCATACTTTGTGTTCTTTTAAGTGTCATGTGAGTTAACTTTGGCATTTAATTTGTGTTTTTTCTATGTGTGAGAATTGGCTTTATGTTTGTGTGTTTTAAAATGATTTCTTATGTTTCAGATATAGTGTGCTTCCTTTATTTTATTCATCAATAAAGGGGATAATTTGGTTGGGGAGGTGTTGAGTGGTGAAAGCATCAATTTTAGATAATTAGCATGATGATGAACATTGACATGGTATTAAAATGATGCCAGAAAGTAGTGTCTCAACCATGGTAAAAGTCATCTTCTACAAATTTGGGATACCATATTTATTCTGAACAAGCTCCAAATCCATCAAACTACCATCACAAAGAATACTACTAATCAAATCAATTCATTTATAGAAGATTTAACAAAAGAGCATTTTTGCTATAAGGTCGACCAAATAGATCTAAAAATAAAAACATTTACAAAGGGAAACACCATGCCTAGAGTCATGGTAGATTGAGCCTAAGACTAGGAAAGGTAGATTAAGCCTAAGAAATATCTTACCTTTTATTGTTGCCTTTACCATGAATCATCAAAAAAATCTGTAGCTTTTTTAATTAATTGGCATGCAAATAAGCCACAAGACAACAAAAATATAAGTAGATAGATGGTGTAAGAAGAAAATGCTCATTAACAAATATGAAACCTCCTAGCCAAAGATAACAATTTTATAGTCTTGCTATTGACTTTATCCCACATACATTTTAAGGATTAAGAGAGATAGGAATCCCCAAATATTTAACAACTTCATCAAAACCAAAATAATTCCAACCTCTATCCACAAGTCACTTAGGAAAATAACATTCCAGCTCAAAATATTAGATTTATGCACAACTTTAGAATTAGAAGCAACATAATAAACATATCTTATCAAAATTGCTAAAATTATCTTCATCCATATCAATAAAAATAGATGTATTATTAGAAAACCAAAGCTCAATAGAAAAGTCAACCCTATAATAGAAAGACCTATAGAATAGTCTCTTAAGAGAAAACAAATGGTTTTGAACAACAACAACAAAGGGATATGGGTAAGTAGGAAACCCTACCTAATAGACCTATAGAGAAGAAATGGAGAAAATGAATGGTTTCAACACAATTATACTGAGAGGAGGGGGTGTGAATTAATATAATATAAACTTTTACTTTTCAAATCTTAACAACCACAACAATATCAATCACACAAGATCTATCAGTGATGCACCACAAGAACACAAAATTTATGTGGAAACCCTTACGGGAGAAAACCACTACAAAATATTGCTTATATATAAATCTCTTTTACAATATTTGTAGGCTCCAACCTATAAGAGACTTTAATCCCCTCTTATACAATTTGTGAGCACCAACCCACTAGAGACACCAATCCCCACTTGTAGATTTCGTGAGCACCAATCCGCAACTGAGCACCAACCCAGTAAAAAACACCAATTTGTTAAGGTGCCAACCTTCTATGGATCTGGATCACTATATTCTTGTGAATGTCCTCTTCAATGGATGATTAACAAATACACTTTAATATACAAGTATTCTTCTCTACAATTCTTCCATAAATCTCTTCTATAAATCTACCATCAACTCTTTTACAAATCTGCTATCAACTCTCTTACAAATCTGCCTCTTACTATTTTATGATTCCCCTTTAATTATTCATATGTAGAAAGTGTTTTCTAGATATATTCTTTTATTTCCCCACTGTTAGTGCCTGAATTGACTGGTAGTTTTCTGAGCAATTTTCATTCAGGCACTCTCCCTAAGTATCCAAAAAATGTTCTAAGTAATGGACCTCCTCAGCATTTTTCAGCAGCATCATCATAATTTCTTGAGGAGGAGGTCATCATCATCATCTTGTCTTCGATGGTCTGCATCATCATGTTCTTCGTCGACTAGTTTTTCATCGTCATCATCATATTCAGTTATCGGGTGATGTTTAGTTTTTATCCTGATGATGCTGATGAGCTACAGTGCGCCCTCAGTTGCTTGCGGGGGTGATTTTTCAAGTATCCGGTGATCTTCCAAATATCACCTTGCCCAAACATGATGATGATGTTGCCCCGTTATTCTGAAGGGGTTATTCTTTAAGTTGTCGACCTGACTTGTTTTTTCTTAAGGGTCGTCGTCATCATCATCATATTTCCTTTTATCACCGTGTTGCTTGCGGGGGTCATCATATTATCTGCATCATGATATTTCGCCGGGGTGATATTTTTATCATCGGGTGATCTTGGTTATGATCATCCTGATGATGTTGTTGAAGAGTTCTAAGTGCGACCCGATATTCACTAGGGTCATCATATTTTGAACGTCAGGATGATCTTAGTCAATATCATCCTGATGATGTTGTATCACTTCTTGTTCGTTGTTTTGTCATCCTGATGATGCTTACGTCATCCGTATATCAGGGTGATATCCGGTTCTCTGCCTATCTGCATCATGATATTTCCGAAGGAGGGGGTGATATTTTCATATCACCCAGATATATGTTTGTTCGAGCATCATGATGATGCTGATATCAGGGAGATATCCGCCTGCCGGCTTCGCGCATTATCTACTGGGGGTGATCTTTTCAAGCAGCATCATCATATTCAGTTATCGCCCCGATCTTATAGTGGAGCTACAGTGCAACCTGATATTTGAACATCAGGAGGATATTTCCAAATATCCGGTTGTCTTCCGAATATCATGATGATGTTAATATGATGATGACGTCATCCGGATATGAGGAGGTGCGCAGTAGGCAGATATGATGATGACGTCAGCAGGATATGATGATGACGTCATCAGGATGTTCATCGGCCAGACTTTTTGTATAAGCTCAGCAGGAGGATGTTCCTCCGGTGGATCCGGTTGTGCGGGTGAAGGCGAATATCATGCAGTTGTATTGCGAGAGGATGATGACGTCAGGGTGATATTTCGGGCAACAGGATATCATGCTGCTGGAGGATGATGATGATGAGGTCTTATACTAGTGTCGTCAGGAGCAAAAGCACCGACATGATATATGCTCATGACCTAGTATATGAAGTGTTAAAGAGGTCATCGCGGGGTGCATGTGGGATAATGTTATCCTGCATATTCGAAATATCATGATGATGAATCTCGGCGGGAAGTGTTTGCGATTAACTGTTAGATGTTCTTCCCGAGGCCGTGGGTTGGTGCGCCATCAATGGCGATTGTTGCAGAGGTATGGGCGATGTCGTGGACGGATGTAGTACCTGATTGGAGATCTGGATCCCTAGGCAGCGGCGCAAGGCTCGAAAAATCTTCTTGTCTCCTCCCCTACCTGCTGCATTAATGTTTGAGCGCCATTTCTATGATACTGTATATCTGGCGGGAGTTTTGGTCAACCTGGTAGTTAATGCTGAAGACACCCTCCTGCTATATAATGCAGACGATGTTGTTCATTCAAAGGTTGTTGAAAGTTGTGGATTTTTGGCTCTGTAATCCAAAACCAGCTGATTTGGTTGCTCTGTACAGCTTGATCTTGTGAGTTTATGTATCTCCTGTTGTAGGACTTGGCATGAATCCACTGGTTTCATGGTTGATCTTATATGAGTAATGCTATCTTAGCATGTGTTGTGTTAATTCTGTCTCCAGTATTGCATGTATTCTTCTTCTGGATCTGGATATTTGCTTATGTTTAGATTCTAGAGCATAGAATTCCTATGTTGAATGTCTGATCTTTTAACCTCTGCTCAAGGGGCAGATTAAACTATTTTCAGGTTGAACATTGGGAAGGGTATACTGCAGTAGGGATGCCATAAGTAGAGATAGCTCAACACTCTATATTGGGAGATGTCTGTAAGCCAGATATCATGTGTATCCCCCTGAAGTCCAGTTTTAGCTATTCATGCTAATCATTCACAGGTGTATGTCTACCGACTCCAAGCCCTGGATAGGCACCAATCATGCTGTGTTCTTGTGTTATACACCATGTCCAGCTTTGCATCCAAATTCATACCAAAACACTTCATACCTCCACCTGTTAGTTGTAGGAGTAGTATTAGGAACCCCCTGCATGCTCTCATACCCAACCAGACATCATGTCCAAGAATGTTGCCAGCCTTGTGATCTATCATACAGATCTTGGTCCATACATGAGAGTATTCTGCCTGTTGTTGTCAAGTTAGATCTTTCTATCTTTGAGCTAGTCAAGGTTATATCTTGAGTTATAGGGATACCCCCCTTGGTGCGGCAGAACCAGAAGTGAAGGGGAGGAGCTCACGCAACCTCCTGTATTCAGTTGGCCTGAATCTGCCTGTGCATTAGAAGTGGCAAACCCTAATGCTGATTCAGAAGAAATGTCAACAAAATGGCGACTCTGCTGGGGACTGAACAGTAAAAGTATTATCTAATCATCTCCAGTAATATATCTTGTGACCCATCCAAGTCACCAACAAAATGGCGACTCCGCTGGGGAACGTTGATGTAAAGTAATATCCTGCAGTCTCTGGTGAAATGATGCTCTGCTGGTGGAATGAACCTGGAAAAGTAGCTTTCAGCTATTGAAAATTTTGTCCTCTCTGGAGAGGTGGCGACTCTGCAAAAAAGATCCAAATGCACATGAAAGATAGATGTATGTTATTGGTTGAAAGATGTACATATTTTTGCATCTGTATGAGAAAAGGTACTTTGTTCCTTCCCCTTTATTTGCTGTTTTACTGCATAGGTTAGATGCCAGGGGAAGCCTTAGGTCTTAGACAGACAAAGGATGTCTAAGAGTAAGATTTTTATGAATCCAAGTATGAGTTATCCCGCACTCAGTGGTGAAATGTTGGATAAACGAATAGAAGAGATAAGAAATAGGTTGATATTCTTAGAGGCTGAGCAGGCCCAGTTAAGAAGCAGTAACCCTGTTGTGTCTGCCAGTCAAAAAGCTAAACCTCCTGTCAGCCCATTTGATCCTTTGTATGACCAACTGGATTTGTCATGGGTGGATTACAAAGTAGAAACTATGCCTGCTAGGATATACTGTCAGATGCTTAGATTTAGTGGTCACAATGTATGTGATGGGAATGCACATATCCAAAATTTTCAAAGTTTTATGGGAAAATATTCATTCAGAGATGAGGATATGTGGATGAGGTTTCTTGTTAGGTCCTTTGATGCAAAAGCAAAAGACTGGTATTTGAGCTTTCCAAAGAAATTTTTTGCTTGTTGGGATGAGCTTGCTGACTGTTTCAAGGAAGAATTTGCAAAAGAACCGGCTGATCTTGTTGCAGAATTGATGAGAATCAGAAAACAAGATGAAGAGCCATGTGTTGATTTCAGTCATAGGTTTGCAGTAGCCCTTTCACATGTCCCTGAAAGTTTCAGACCTGATATTTCAGCCTGTGTTGGCATATTCTTTGAAGCTTTTGAGGAGGGCTCTAGTGCATTACTGAGGGATTTCAAGGTGACAAGTATGCAGATGGCATACAAATTTTTAGAAAATGTAGAAGAAATGAGAAATGTGCACCTGCTGAAACCCCTGTCCCCAGGCCTTGGTGTGAATAATTGTTGTGAAGCTGCAAATGACCAAATGATTATGGCATCATGTGCAGATGAAAATGAAAATAAAAGCATAGAGGTTGAGACTGCTGTATTTGAACATAATGCTAACAATACTGCTCAACTGGATTGTTCACCAGTTGAGGATGCCAGTGAAAGGACTAATGAGGATTCCCATTGCAATGATGAGGCAGCTGACCATGAAAACAACAACGAGGTTGTGGACAGCAATGAGCAATTTTTAGAATGGACCTGTGGAGACAATTGTGAGTATTGTACTCAAGACAGAGAAGATATAAGCAAACAGAGAAGCAGTCCTATGTGTGACCCATTGCCTACCTTTCAAACACATGGAGATCATGAAGAGCAGTCAGAAATTGAAATAAGTGCTAGTTCAGAGCATGATTGTTTTTCATTTGATGGCTGTTTTGCTTATGACACACAGGCTGATACTCCTCCACAGAGTGAATCCATTGGTGATAAAGAGATTTGCTCTGCTGCCCATGAACAAATGGCATACTATGATGAAACTGATGCACCTGGGTCACCCATTTATGACACATATGGTGATGAGGATCTGTCTGAGTATGGTGAAGATCTAGACATTATTTTTGGCTTGGATTCTGTTTCTCATCTTGATGAAGGAGGAAACAACATACATCAGGTAAGTGACTGTGAAAATGTGCCTGACTTAAAAGAGATGCCAGAGCCTGATCTTTTCCAGCCTGGTGTACCAGATGGTTGTGTACATGATGTACACAATTGTGATTTTGAAAGCTTTTCTTTTGATGAGCCAGCATATAATACAATGAGCCTTGATCTTCCTAGTTGTGTGGTGGACTTTGAGTGTTTCTTATTTGTAGTCCAGCTAGGAGATCATGTTGCAATGCATGATGATGATATAGGTGATAAGTGCTATATGCCATATGAACATGCATTGTTTGATACATTCTGCACCCACATGTCACATGATGCTGAGGGTTATCTGCACAAGGGTGATGATGACAAGCCAAATCAGAGGGTTGAATATGCAGATGACAAGATTTGTTTGTGGGTGGATCTTTGTAGTATCTCCAAGCTTGACCCAGTGCATGCAGATGAAAACAAGATATTTGATAAAGGGAGATACATGTTTTTCTTTTCTTGGTGGCCTTAGGCCATCAAGTGTGTTGGGTGATGCAGGTCAGTGCAGTATTTGACTCTGTGCCCAATGGATAAGGGACTGGTCTGCATCCCAGAGATCTGGTGTTCTCGCTGCAGGTTTTCACCTGCACGTCCCCAGACAGAGCCACTGTTAGTGCCTGAATTGACTGGTAGTTTTCTGAGCAATTTTCATTCAGGCACTCTCCCTAAGTATCCAAAAAATGTTCTAAGTAATGGACCTCCTCAGCATTTTTCAGCAGCATCATCATAATTTCTTGAGGAGGAGGTCATCATCATCATCTTGTCTTCGATGGTCTGCATCATCATGTTCTTCGTCGACTGGTTTTTCATCGTCATCATCATATTCAGTTATCGGGTGATGTTTAGTTTTTATCCTGATGATGCTGATGAGCTACAGTGCACCCTCAGTTGCTTGCGGGGGTGATTTTTCAAGTATCCGGTGATCTTCCGAATATCACCTTGCCCAAACATGATGATGATGTTGCCTCGTTATTCTGAAGGGGTTATTCTTTAAGTTGTCAACCTGACTTGTTTTTTCTTAAGGGTCGTCGTCATCATCATCATATTTCCTTTTATCACCGTGTTGCTTGCGGGGGTCATCATATTATCTGCATCATGATATTTCGCCGGGGTGATATTTTTATCATCGGGTGATCTTGGTTATGATCATCCTGATGATGTTGTTGAAGAGTTCTAAGTGCGACCCGATATTCACTAGGGTCATCATATTTTGAACGTCAGGATGATCTTAGTCAATATCATCCTGATGATGTTGTATCACTTCTTGTTCGTTGTTTTGTCATCCTGATGATGCTTACGTCATCCGTATATCAGGGTGATATCCGGTTCTCTGCCTATCTGCATCATGATATTTCCGAAGGAGGGGGTGATATTTTCATATCACCCAGATATATGTTTGTTCGAGCATCATGATGATGCTGATATCAGGGAGATATCCGCCTGCCGGCTTCGTGCATTATCTACTGGGGGTGATCTTTTCAAGCAGCATCATCATATTCAGTTATCGCCCCGATCTTATAGTGGAGCTACAGTGCAACCTGATATTTGAACATCAGGAGGATATTTCCAAATATCCGGTTGTCTTCCGAATATCATGATGATGTTAATATGATGATGACGTCATCCGGATATGAGGAGGTGCGCAGTAGGCAGATATGATGATGACGTCAACAGGATATGATGATGACGTCATCAGGATGTTCATCGGCCAGACTTTTTGTATAAGCTCAGCAGGAGGATGTTCCTCCGGTGGATTCGGTTGTGCGGGTGAAGGCGAATATCATGCAGTTGTATTGCGAGAGGATGATGACGTCAGGGTGATATTTCGGGCAACAGGATATCATGCTGCTGGAGGATGATGATGATGAGGTCTTATACTAGTGTCGTCAGGAGCAAAAGCACCGACATGATATATGCTCATGACCTAGTATATGAAGTGTTAAAGAGGTCATCGCGGGGTGCATGTGGGATAATGTTATCCTGCATATTCAAAATATCATGATGATGAATCTCGGCGGGAAGTGTTTGCGATTAACTGTTAGATGTTCTTCCCGAGGCCGTGGGTTGGTGCGCCATCAATGGCGATTGTTGCAGAGGTATGGGCGATGTCGTGGACGGATGTAGTACCTGATTGGAGATCTGGATCCCTAGGCAGCGGCGCAAGGCTCGAAAAATCTTCTTGTCTCCTCCCCTACCTGCTGCATTAATGTTTGAGCGCCATTTCTATGATACTGTATATCTGGCGGGAGTTTTGGTCAACCTGGTAGTTAATGCTGAAGACACCCTCCTGCTATATAATGCAGACGATGTTGTTCATTCAAAGGTTGTTGAAAGTTGTGGATTTTTGGCTCTGTAATCCAAAACCAGCTGATCTGGTTGCTCTGTACAGCTTGATCTTGTGAGTTTATGTATCTCCTGTTGTAGGACTTGGCATGAATCCACTGGTTTCATGGTTGATCTTATATGAGTAATGCTATCTTAGCATGTGTTGTGTTAATTCTGTCTCCAGTATTGCATGTATTCTTCTTCTGGATCTGGATATTTGCTTATGTTTAGATTCTAGAGCATAGAATTCCTATGTTGAATGTCTGATCTTTTAACCTCTGCTCAAGGGGCAGATTAAACTGTTTTCAGGTTGAACATTGGGAAGGGTATACTGCAGTAGGGATGCCATAAGTAGAGATAGCTCAACACTCTATATTGGGAGATGTCTGTAAGCCAGATATCATGTGTATCCCCCTGAAGTCCAGTTTTAGCTATTCATGCTGATCATTCACAGGTGTATGTCTACCGACTCCAAGCCCTGGATAGGCACCAATCATGCTGTGTTCTTGTGTTATACACCATGTCCAGCTTTGCATCCAAATTCATACCAAAACACTTCATACCTCCACCTGTTAGTTGTAGGAGTAGTATTAGGAACCCCCTGCATGCTCTCATACCCAACCAGACATCATGTCCAAGAATGTTGCCAGCCTTGTGATCTATCATACAGATCTTGGTCCATACATGAGAGTATTCTGCCTGTTGTTGTCAAGTTAGATCTTTCTATCTTTGAGCTAGTCAAGGTTATATCTTGAGTTATAGGGATACCCCCCTTGGTGCGGCAGAACCAGAAGTGAAGGGGAGGAGCTCACGCAACCTCCTGTATTCAGTTGGCCTGAATCTGCCTGTGCATTAGAAGTGGCAAACCCTAATGCTGATTCAGAAGAAATGTCAACACACACTTCACACATTCAAATGCCAATCAGAAAAACCAAATATATATCTTCATACCCTTTTGAAGAGATACATCCCTTTCAAAATATGATGGCTTTCCAAACAAAGATAACTTCTAACTACTACCTCTTCAAGATGATCACACCTCTTCTAAATAACTTTTTCTTGTTATGCAAAGCACTACCTTCATAAACAAATTCACAACACTTAACAAATCATTCACCTCCTCATAATCAAAAGCAATCATTAACAAATCTCATTACTTCCTTTATTTTAATCGAACTTATTCATCAAAAAATCATGCTACATTAAAATGGATTTGAATGGATTTAAATAAGATTTGTTATTCTTTGAATATTCTCATAGTTGACCTCATGAAATGTATTAAATAGAAACAATTAGACTTTGGCACTCCTCATGGTCAGCCTCATACAAGGCAATGACTTAAATCTTAATTTAAAACTAATATAATCGTTATTGAGTTCGCTTCTGGAATGTGTATTTCTTTTTGTCATTCTAGAAGCTCTAACTCGATCAAGGACTATGGAAATATCATGTCTACAATAATCATTATTGTTGTCCATGGATAGTCGGCCACCAAAAGAATAATCATTGTTCTATACAAATTGGCCAAAATATAGGTCCACCATTATACAAGTCGACCATACATGAAATTTATCATTCATGAACACTTGTATTTAATTACGATCTTCCCTTGAACTTGTTGGCAAGAGACACATTGTGGCTTCATGATTGTTTTCATTGATGGCAACAAAGTTCATCCTACACATCCATAGGACATGGTGTGCCTATACCGGAAGTCAGATTGAAGAGTGTTGTGGTCTGGTAAGCAAGAACAGAGCATGTGGCAAGGTCTGACAGTCAGGTCTAGATCTCTCAGAGGAAGTATCTTAGTAAAGTACAGACTTGGGGAAGTCAAGAGGTGTACTGATACATTCTAGAGATTGAGCCTTCGGTGATGAAAGAGTGAAAAGCTATGAGCACCTAAGTGTTGGGTTCCTGTTTGGCAGAGTTGACAGAGGAAGAACTGACCGGCAGAGCATTAGACCTTAATCTGGATGAGTTATTGATGGTGAGCAAGTTTCTTAAGGTATAATTCATGATTGGCCGACATGATTGATGACTTCTATAAGCATCTCCTTGATACACATCACTTGATAAGTAAGGATTCAGCCAACAGATCAGAATATGGGAAAATATTGACTATTCTGAATGCCGACTAGAAATGTGTTGAAATCATTGGTGCAGAAATATATACCAGATGGATTTGGATGTGAAGGTGTGAGTTGTGTGGTGTGAAGTGCGAAGAAAAGCAGAAGGGCAGTGTGAAGACAGTAAGACAGGTCCGATATGTGACAGGACATCAGCACCAAAGAAGAGGAAGAATGAAGTACAGTAGATCAGTGTATTGAGCCTAACTAGAACTGAACCTCAGCATATGTGGATGTTTCTCATCAGTTCAAGTTTCTTGTTACTCTCTTTATAACTTGTAGATAGTGAGTCTCTTGTAGGCAGTGAGCCTCTTGTGAGCAGTGTGCTTGGGCAATGAGCCCTAATTGGCATGTGCCATTTTGTATTTCTATTCTTCTAATAGAGAATACATTCTTGGGTTAGTCACCCCGTGGTTTTTCCCTTAACAGGGTTTTCCATGTCAAAATCATTGTGTTATGTGTTTTGACTTTGTTTCTGTTTTCATGATTATGGATGCTTATTTGCTTTGATGCTACACTAGTTGTTAAAGAAGAATAGAAAGTTAAATTAATTAAGATAACTGATTCACCCCCCTCTCAGTTATCAACAATTGGTATCAGAGCCAAGTTCCTCTAAACAGAGCCTAACAACTTGAGGAGATATGGGAATTCAAATGGATGTGTATGGTATGAGGGAACAACTTCAGTCTGCCCTAGATGATCTTGAGCAATCTAACTTTGAAGTCAATGAATTGAAGGAAAGACTCAAACAGGCTGATGATTTCATAAATGAACTAAAAGGGAAACTGAGTATCTCTATGAAAAAGAGAAAGGATATGCTTCAACAATTGGCAAGTCAAGGTGAAGCCAATGATACAAATGAAGATCTGAAGGAGAAAACCAAGTTATGTGAAAAGTTATCAAAAGAGAGGTCATTATGGTAAGACATGAAATGGAATCAGGAGTTATGAAATTCACTCAAGAAATTGAAGAGAAAAGAAAAACTGAAGATGATCTAAGACAATCTCTCAAGGAGAAATCAGAAGACTGCCACAAAATGGATAGAATAATCAGGCATATAGAATCTAATCTTGAAGAAGCTAGAGATAATGAAGAACAACTTGAGAATCAAATTGAAACTCTTAAAAGGGAGCTTCAAACAACAAATGAATACAAGGAGAAATTCAAGATAAGCTCTGCTCAACTTGAAGTTCTTCTTCAAAGCCAAAAGAGGGTAGATGACAAGTAAGGCTTGGGATATGAAAAAGGTGAAAGCTCTAGATCCGATCAGAAGAACTCTAGATCAAAAAATCCAAGAAACAGGCCTAGAAGACCTCTGGTAAGGCAACCAAATGCTCAAAGATATCCTTCCTTCAATGGATACTACAACAATTGCAATAACTTTGGTCATAAAGCAAATCAGTGGAAAAGAAGAATGAATCAGACTAGGTCATCCTTCTCCAGACAGTGTTTTAATTGCAAAAGGTATGGTCACAAAACTCATGAATGCAGAAATATGCAAATGAACAATTCATTCAATGGTAGATGTTTTGCATGCAATAGAATGGGACATATGGCTAGCAGTGTAGATCAAGAGGATATCAATCAAATATGCAAAGAAATGTTGTTTGCTACAATTGCAATAGATCCGGTCATATTGCCAAATTCTACAGAAGCGAGAATTAGGACAAAAAGGGTCCATTGCATCATAATCAAAACCAAGACAAAGGAAAAGGAAAAGTGAATGCGGATGAAATTCAAAGGGAAATGAATAAGATATGGGTGAAGAGAAGTACAGAAAATGATGGGGATGGATCCGTACCAGAATCTGGTGCTGATATTCCTTCCAAAAACTAAATAGATAAGCTTTGGCTTAGGGGGAGTCACAAAAGAAAATATTTTCCCCCAGCTAGTCAATTGGTACCTGAAATTGGTACATGGAAGGTTGTGGACTAAAAGGGCTCTCAAAGAAACATCTAAATAACCCTTGGGGAAGATATGAAAGATCCACAATGAATTTGAAGAGATTAATTATTTGAGATTAATCCGGTTTAATAGTCATCCGGTAAGAACAAGATTTTCACAGTTAGATCCAGTATGATTCAAATTTGAGGTAGTTTGATCTGCGGATAGATCAAATGTTTAGGGAAAGGAAGATAGATTGTCATCAATCACCAAGAATAATTCTAAGTATATCTCAATAATCTGGAAAAGATCTTTCTTAGAACAAGGAGAACAAGGCAACTGGAATAACTTAAGTTGCACATTTATTGCAATATGGAATTAGGGTTTGCTCCGAGATAAAAGGGTTCATTTGCTCGTCATTTATACATTTGCACTTGAGAAGAAGAGAAAAAGAGCTCTACAAACAAATTATCTCGAGCCTCTCAAAGATCTACCACAGAAGATAATTCTTCTAGCAATCTGATCTAGCTCATTCCATGAAACCTAGAAGCGTAAAAAGGTATTTTTCACTCTTGATCAAACTCTCTCTGAATATTTAAGATGGCTACTTCAAATTTTGTAAAGATTTATGATAGGCCTCGCCCCAAATTTAAGAAACATCCCTACAAATCTTTAGAAGTGGATCCCTTCTGTGCCTTTTCCAGTATTCCACATGGGGTTTTGCATGTTGAAGATGTTAGGACATACATTCATGCGAGCATTGAAGAATTTGGGGAATCCAAGCTAATAGATATCTACCACAATCAATTCATAGATGACTCATTTGATATCAAACCTCAGTATAAGGCTATCCAGGACAAACATTTTGCACAGTACATCCATTTCCCCTATTTTACAGAAGATGAATGGGTCCGGTATGTTTTGAGCAAAGTGCATGACAACTTCATATGGTTGAATAAGCCGTTTAAAATCACAAAAGATGCTATTAGGGCAGTAACCAATTTGCATTCATCCAGAGGGTTACTTGTTCTTAAATCGGTCAAAAACCAAACTGTGAGTGAAGCTACCGGATCAAAATTTGACAAGAGAGCAATGACAATAGAAGATATCACTGATCTGGATGTCAAGTTTGCCTCCATGATAATTGGTTACAAAATATATCACTCTAGAAGGGAAAACTCAGTACCTGGAACTGTAATTTACACTACTTATCGGATGTTAAGAGAGAATGCAGACTATGATCTTTGTGAGCTCCTTCTGAACCAACTTTTGGAGAATCTGCAGAAGATAAAAAAGGATAAGGAAAATTCTTTTAAATATACATGAATGAGCTACCCAGATCCAATGGATGGGTATAACAAAATAACAGACCTGTTGCAATTCAAATCAGAGATTACTTGCATGGGCTTGGTGATGCCAAGGCATAGAATACAACACTCTAGGGCTATTTCAAGAATTTTTAGAGTATGATGCAAGATAGAGAAAGGATCCCTCAATCATTAGTTGAGAAGTACAAAGATACAATGTGCTTCATGATAGACACTGATCAATGCCTAATTGAGGTAGTGGAGCCAAGGATAGTCTGGATCATGCCAATGGGGTATGAAGTTGATGAGAAAATTCTAGAGCTGCATATTCAACACATGCTAAGTCAACCCAAGGATCCTAAGGCAGAAAGGTTTGGTACCTACCAAGAGCTAAGTGTAAAAGTTCATGTTGAACTTAGACAGCCTGAGATCAAGAGAAAAGTAAGAAGGGAAGTAGAAGATTTTGCCAAGAGGCATGGAATCTCAAAAGAGGCACTTGATGCCAATAGAGAGAAAATGGAAAGGGCAGAGAAAGAAAAGGAAGAAGCAGGAAAAGAAAGTACTTTGGTAGAAGCCCCCTCCCGAACCAGATCCTCTAAGAGCTCTACACCTGCCACTGCTAAGAGCTCAAAGGCATCAAAACCGGAAGCAAAATCATCCAGTAAAGGAGAAAAGAGAACAAAGACAAAGGCTACAAGATCATATACAAGCCTCAAAGATGATGAAGAAATAGAATCTGATGAAGAGATCAAGAAGATGAAGAAGAAGAAGAAGAAAGTATCCGGAGAATCCTCTACCAGTCTAGACAAGGAAGAAGAAAAGACAGATAAAAGTGTTGAGAAGCCTACTCTTGACGATATCATCAAGGCAATTACTGTGGATGGAAACCTGAAAACATTAACAGAATTCTATGATGAATGTAGTGAAGCTGACCAGAAGATCCTACAAGATGCCACAGTTAGGTATCTGAATATCTACAACAAAGATTTTATCGAAATCATATCTCTAATTCCTAAAAGCCTTGAGAAGGAACTTGAAATCAAAAAGAATAATGCTAAAGCAAAGGATATGGAGATCCGGGAACAGATAGCCATTCGGCTCTATCCTTCCATCACTCCTAAGAAAAATAATATGATCTTCAAAGATTGCAAGGATGAGTTCCGGAGCAAAGCTAGGATGAATCAGCTTATGCTTGGAGAAACTGACAAGGTGGCTAAAGAAACAAAAGACATCCTTTGGAATGCATACAAAAGATTCAATATTCCTATTATAGAGAACTTAGGTGATGATCCCTCAGCCATGGATGACAAAGAATAATCTACTGAGACAGTGGCAGAAGAGGCAAAGGAGACAAGTGAAGAGAAAGATGAAGACTTAGATTCCTTTGCTCTGGAAGAGGAAGTTCATGAAGAAGAAGACACTTCTCTTTCAGATCCTCCTGCATACTTTGGAATTGAAGGAGAAGAAAGAAAAGAAGAGAGCATCAATCAAGAAGAACAAGTAAAGGGAAGTGAAGAAGGTCAAATAGAAAAGACCACAAATGACAGTGCTAAGGCTACAAAAGGGGAGAAAACCTTGTCACTGGCAAGAGACATAGTGGAAGCAGTCAAAGATTTCTTAACCAAAGAGATGATGGAATTTGATGAACCAGAACTTCTTCAAGGTCCATTCAATTTTGATTCCCTCTCCCCAGTTCAAACCATGAAGCTAGCATCCTTTACTAAAGCAAAGGCAAAAGAAAAACTCTTGAAGTCTCACATGGAAGACTGTGAGCTCATAGAAGCTTCATCTGGTGTATTGGAGAAGATCATGCCATCCTTCCAAAAGGATCCTTCAGCCTCCACATCCGTTAATCTAAAGTCTCTTGTAAATTCTATTCATACGCATTTTGATTCCTTAGAGAAGTCAGCAGAAGAAAAGGTCTAGAAGGAGTTTTTGGGAAAAAGATTCTCTGAAGTACAGGGTCTAATAACAAATGATAAGAGAGTTATAGATATTGGAATAAAGAGCTTGGAAAATGCTCTTAAAGATGGCGGAGATATTTATAAATTTTGTTTATCCTGGCCTAAAGTGACCATGGATATTAAGAAGAAAGTAAAAGAGCACGAGGTTAAACTGTTAAGTTTACCTCAAAGTTTTGATCCTCTCTCCTCATCCATAGTAAATCAAGAGTGTCAGATTATTGCAATCATAGATGAAATAAAGAAGCTTGAGAAGGAGAAGAAAAATAGAATAAACAGGTTAAGTGAACTTAGAGGGATCATTATCCATAAGTTAGAAGCCATGCATAAGGCCCTAACTGATGCACAGGCCACAGCCCGGACCAATGATCCTACTAATCTTAAGAAGGTAGAAGCTTTTGTATTCCTATTGAGTGGTCACATCTCAATTTTGGACAGGATGAAGTAGAGTTGGGCAACATAAGTTGTACAGTTGAAGAATACTTTTGCAGACATACTTAAGTATATGTAAGTACAACTTGTATATATACTTATGCGGATATGTATAGACTATTTTTGGAAATTTTGGTGTGCGGACCCTACCCTTTGCCATTGATGTCAAAGGGGGAGTGAGGAGCAGTGAAAAATGTGGAATCCAGCTAAGGGGGAGCTTCGGTAAAGTGTACATTAGAACAGAGCATCAACCAAGGGGGAGTGTAGTATAACACTTAGTCATTTTTCACTAAGTGTTGCCATCAATGCCAAAGGGGGAGATTGTTGGCAAGAGACACATTGTGGCTTCATGATTGTTGTCATTGATGGCAACAAAGTTCATCCTACACATCCGTAGGACATGGTGTGCCTATACCGTAAGTCAGATTGAAGAGTGTTGTGGTCCGGCAAGCAAGAAAAGAGCATGTGGCAAGGTCCGACAGTTAGGTCTTGATCTCTCAGAGGAAGTATATTAGTAAAGTGTGGACTTGGGGAAGTCAAGAGGTGTACCTTGACTGATACATTCCAGAGATTGAGCCTCCGGTGATGAAAGAGTGAAAATATATGAGCACCTAAGTGTTGGGTTCCTATTTGGTAGAGTTGACAGAGGAAGAACTGACCGGCAGAGCATCAGACCTTAATCTAGATGAGTTATTGATGGTGATCAAGTTTCTTAAGGTATCATTCATGATTGGCAGACATGATTGATGACTTCTATAAGCATCTCCTTGATACACATCACTTGATAAGTAAGGATTTAGCTGACAGATCAGAGTTTGGGAAAATATTGACTATTCCGGATGCCGACTAGAAAGGTGTTGAAATCATTGGTGTGGATATATATACCAGATGGATTTGGATGTGAAGGTGTGAGTTGTGTGGTGTGAAGTACGAAGAAAAGTAGAAGGGCAGTGTGAAGACAGTAAGACAGGTCCGGTATGTAACAGGACATCAGCACCAAAGAAGAGGAAGAATAAAGTGCAGTAGATCAGTGTATTGAGCCTAATCAGAACTGAACCCAGCATATGTGGATGCTTCTCATCAGTTCAAGTTTCTTGTTACTCTCTTTATAACTTGTAGATAGTGAGTCTCTTGTAGGCAGTGAGCCTCTTGTGAGCAATGTGCTTGGGCAGTGAGCCCTAATTGGCATGTGTCATTTTGTATTTCTATTCTTCTAACAGAGAATACATTCTTGGGTTAGTCACCTCGTGGTTTTTCCCTTAACAGGGTTTTCCACGTCAAAATCATGTGTTATGTGTTTTGACTTTGTTTCTATTTTCATGATTATGGATGCTTATTTGCTTTGATGCTACATTAGTTGTTAAAGAAGAACAGAAAGTTAAATTAATTAAGATAACTGATTCACCCCCCATCTCAGTTATCAATAGAACTGCATATGGATGAAGTTGACCAAGAAATATAAGTTTAAATCTTTAATTTAAACTTCAATACAAACTATAGATCATCCTTCTCTAATATATTTTCTTCTCATGAATTCACATAATAAACAATGTCTTCTTATATCCGTTACGATATTTGTTCTATGCAATTGTTGTAATCATTCCATTACATGAGTGTGTTGGCCATAACCATAATCATTGACTTTCTTCTTCTTGGACTTGTGAGTTCCATTGTGTCATCCATGATAATTTCTCTAACAATCTTCAATTTATGAACTCCTTGACATCAATGATACTATTTTCCAACAATCTCTTTCAATGTTATTGCCTTGCATTCAATCATATTGTTATGTTGACATCAATGACAACCATTTCCTATACTCTTGTCTATTCATTAATGATAACAACCATGACTACCTTCTTGACATCAATGACATATCCAACAATCTTCCCCTTTGTCATTAATGGTAACACAAACATAATCCTCTCTATTTGCATTTCTCCCCTTATTTTATCTCCTCCCTTTGACAGCAATGGCAAAGGGATACTTATTATACCTCTTTTCTTCATGATATGTTTCTCTCTTTTCTGTGATGCCCCCTATCTGTAAGGATCCCCTTTTGTCTCTATGTCGCTTGGGTGATATGCTTCTTCTATAGATGTGAAAGAATACTTTGGATGATCTTCATGAGTTTAACAAATTTGGAACTCATCATTTTCTACACATCTTACAAGATAAAGAATGCTTACAACTCTTCAGCAAGAACTTCCCCCTTTCTGCAATGCTTTCTCTTGACCTTAATGGCATCATAACTCTTCCTTGTTCATACTCTTTAGGAAAGGACTTCTTTGGATTGTTCTCATCTTCTTGAAAGGCTTTTGGAAACCTCTCTCATCAAGTTTTAGTCATACAAATATCTTTATCACAATCTTCTTTTTTCTTTCATTGTCCCAAACCTTCTAGGCTCTCTGTCATCTTTTTACTAAAACCTCTACCATTTCTCACATTGTCATCAAATTCTATGTAATATTTTGTCATTCATATATGATCTTTCTTATTTGATTGTCACTCTTGCACATTGAAACATTGTCATGTTGTAGCCTTCCTCTTCAATGTTCTATGAGAAGTACATTATCTCTTTATCATTGGAGGTTGTTATTTCTGACTTAAAGACTATCACCATTCTCAATATGTCATACTTCTTATACCTGTGATGACTACATTGTCACCATTCCCACTGTACTTTGTTCTTCAAAATGCTGCCATGCATCATTTGTCAACCATCCTGTCATACATGCTTTTGAACTGTACTCGATTGGAGTGTTTAGAGTTTTAACTTCTCATGTCTTTAACCTACATCTTCCCAAGAACATAACTCAATAGTCTTGTATGCCTAGCCATTCTTTAGTCTCTCTTTCTCTAAATTCTCACCCTTTGATTTATAATAGTGGAAAGCTCATATAGAATTGTGAAGCATAAATTTGCATACGAAGATAAAACAAAGAGAATAAACTAAACAACAAATCATACCTTCCTTCACATTCAAATTTGACCTCACCAATCGAGCATATTGAAGTGCACCTGAACTCCAATGGATTTTCTCCTTCAATCTTTGTGAATATGTGGATTGCTTAGCTCAATAGCATAACTTTGATCTCCCAAAATGAATGAATTAAATGCAGTAATGTAAGTTTATGAAAATGAGAGATGATGAGAGTGTTGCAAGTATGAGGTAAACCAGTGTTGTCATTGATGTCAACATACTCATATTGCTTTGACAAGAAGGATTCAATGAGCAGTGTGCTGAGGATATTGAGAAAATTAGCCTCAGTCAGGAACAGTAAAGAACAGTGATGAGAAGAAGGCAAATGTACTGTATAGGATGCGAACCGGAGGATGCGGATTAAAGGGTTTGTAGATATGAGTCTTGAGATGCTTCAGTTAAGATTTCAGAGGTCCGCATGAAGATCTGAAGGAGTTGTGGCTGTCGATGTAGAACCGGTTCCGGCAAGTATTCAGAGGTGACAGAGGATCACAAAAAGGTCCGGTGAGGTCCGGAACTGTATAATCCTAATCTGCGGATTGGAAGGAGTCTTTGGGATGTCCTTGTGATGTGCCATCTCGAGTTGTGTATAATTTGGAGGTCCGGAAGTACCTCCTACATTATGACAGTGGCGACAGACAGTGTTCTTGAAGTTCCGGATAAGGAGGATAAGAGATTTCAGTAAGTAAAGGAAATGCGGACGTACCTGGTCATTCAGGTAGGCTTGTGAAGGTTCTTGGATCATGTTGAGGTTGTGTTGTTGGTCCGCATTGATAGTAGAGCCCAGAATTGAAGATATTCTTTCGGATGAAGTTCTTGCTCTGTTTAGCCGACCGGATGAGTTGTTCATCCTGCGAATGTTCTTGTGGTGGCCGACCGGATGTGTTATTCATCTTGCGGATACTCTTATGGTTGTTTGCCGACTTAGATGTTTGTTCCTAAGTCAATGTCTTGTATAAATAACGGTTTGTGAGTTCATTTCGAAGTGTGGATTGTGTGGATGAGTGTGGCATAGCGAAGAGAAGTGCGAAAGGTAGAGCAGAGGTTTTTGGGCTTAAATGGAACTGATCCGGACATGGTAGAGATGTCATTCTCCAGTTCAAGATTGTGATTCTTATCACTTTGTAGACAGTGTGTCTCCTTGTAGGCAGTGGGCCTCTTTGTGAGCAGTGTGCTCGGGCAGTGAGCCCTAATTGGCAAGTGCCATTCTTTTTCTTATTCTTCTAACAGAGAATAATCCTTGGGTTAATCACCCCGTGGTTTTTCCCTAAACCGGGTTTTCCACGTCAAAATCTTGGTGTTCAATGTGTTGATGTTTATCTGCTCTTGCGTTTATGTATTATGCTTTCATGGATGATTAATTGATATGCTGTTAACTAACAACGAAGAATCAAGTGTTTGAAAGAACAAGAAGTTTTATACAACTGATTCACCCCCCCTCTCAGTTGTATGCCTTAAATCCAACAATTGGTATCAGAGCCAAGTTCCTCCGAAAGAAGCTTAACCGCTTGAGGAGATCTAGGATGTCATCATACAAAAAGGATAGTCCGAAGTTCGATGGAACCAATTTTACTCTCTGGAAGGGTCGCATGAAATGTCACCTGGAATGTATGGGAAAAGCATACTTGGCCATGGTTTCAAAACCATATGTACCTCCACAAGGTGGTCCGACAACTCTGAATGAAATCATAGAAGCTGAAAACAATCTGCGGACCAAGGAAGCTCTTCTAAGCGCATTGAATGACTCAGATCTCTCAAATGTTATTGACCTACCAACTGCATATGAGATCCTGACTAAACTGGAACTTCTGTATGAAGGAGATGAGTTTGTCAAAAGTGCAAGGTTGCAAAGTCTGAAAGGGAAATTCGAAAGATTGAAGATGAGGGATGATGAAAACATCACTACTTTTATGCCAAGAGTGAATGAACTAGTGTGTGGAATTAGAAATGCTGGTGAAACTCTAGATGAAAATGAGATCGTTTGCAAAATCCTTAGATCCCTTCCTGCTGCCTACAAAATCAAGGTTGCTGCAATTGATGAATTCAGAGCCCACACAACTGTCACAAGAGAACAACTGGCTGGCAAACTAGCTGCATTTGAAATGACCGAGTTTGGAGATGATCCTCCCAAGACTGAATCTGCTTTCAAAGCCAGTACCTATGTGAAAGGCAAATAGAGATTTGATCCGGGAGAAAACTCATCAAGGAAGATGTCATGGTATGATCAAGCAAGAAGAGACATGGAAGAAGAAGAAGCAGAAACAGCTCAACTTGAAGCCCTCATTGCAAAGAGACTGCCAAGAGGATCCGGTAAGTATGAAGGAAAACTACCCTTTAAGTGTTTCAACTGCAATAAGATTGGTCATTTTGCTTCAAGATGTCTGGAAAGATCTGCAAGGTCTAATACTAACAGACAAAGGTTTCAAAAGAACTGCTATTATGTTCATGAAGAAGATGACAATGAAGGAGTAACAGATGATGAATCAGAACTAGGAAGCAAATCTGGAAATGAATGGGTGTTTATTGCCATCAAGGAAGAAGATCCAATACTCTCTGAATCTGTCAATCACAAGGTTGTGGAAAAAGCTTTGGCTGCTCAAGTGGAAGAAAAGGATGATTGGGTTATTGACAGTGGATGTTCTCACCATATGACTGGTGACAAGGATAAGTTCTTGAATTTGGAAAGGTATGAAGGAGGAATGGTAAAGTTTGGTGACAATTCTGCTGGTAGAATCAGAGGTAGGGGAACTATTTCCTTTGATGGAAAGAGCAAAACAGGTAATGTACTATATGTTGAAGGATTGAAGCACAATCTTCTCAGTGTTGGTCAGTTAGTGGACAAAGGCTATGATCTCCGGTTCAAGAATAGAAAATGCAGAATCTTTACAAGCTCCGTATCTGAAATTGCATCCGGTGCTCAAACAAAAGGTAATATCTTTCATCTGGTTGGTTCAAACAAAAGTTGTCTGTTTGCTCAAGTTGATCAGAGTTGGTTATGGCATAGAAGAATGTGTCATGTGAATTTTGATAACATCATCAAGATAAGCAATATTCAGGCTGTAAGAGACCTTCCAAAATTGGTGAAACCTACAAATAGTTTGTGCAAAGAATGTCAGCTAGGTAAACAGAGCAGAGTCTCTTTCAAAAGCAAAGATCAGTCCTCTACCGGATTGTTGGAATTAGTACATACTGATCTCTGTGGTATGACAAGAATCAAGAGTCTGCAAGGTGATAGATATTTCATGTTGTTAATTGATGACCATTCCCGGATGATGTGGGTTACCTTCCTAAAAGAGAAATCAGAAGCCCTTGAAAAGTTCAAAATCTTCAAAGCTATGGTAGAGAATCAAACCGGATTGAAACTTAAATGTCTAAGGTCTGATAGAGGTGGTGAATTTACATCTGGTGAGTTCATTGACTTTTGTGATAAGCAAGGTATAAGGAGACAATTGTCTGCTCCTAGGACTCCACAGCAGAATGGAGTAGTTGAAAGGAAGAACCGGACCATCCAGGAAGCTGCCAGGACAATGATGTTGGAAGCAAATGTTCCTCAGATGTTCTGGAAAGAAGCTATCAGCACTGCAGTCTACACTCTAAATCGAGTTCAAATCAGAAACAATACCGGTAAGACCCCCTACGAACTCTGGTTTGGCATCACTCCTACTGTGAAATATTTCAGAGTATTTGGTAGCAAGTGTTATATCAAAAGAGATGAAGATCTAGGAAAGTTTGATGCTAGAAGTGATGAAGGAATTTTCTTGGGTTACTCCACTCAAAGCAAAGCATACCGGTGTTACAATAAGAGACTGAGGAAGATGATAGAAAGCACTAATGTGAAAGTTGATGAAGGAATTGAGAAGCCCTCAAGATTTTATGAATTTGATGAAGATGACCAAGACGGTGTTCAGATTCAAGGAACTCAATCCTCTCCGGTAAGACAGAGTCAGCCTGATCCAGTGAATCAGGAAGAAGAGATAGGTTTGAATGAGCCTGATCAAGAAGCAGCAGTGCAGGATACTCCCAAAATTCCTAGGTATGTAACACTAAACCACTCTCAAGATCAGATCATAGGTGGCAGAAGCAAAGGTGTGCAAACTAGAAGGAATGTTGCTCAAAATCAGGATGAATGTTGTCTGATTTCAAAGATTGAACCTAAAACAGTAAATGAAGCCTGCAATGATGAAAACTGGACTAAAGCAATGAAAGATGAATTAATGCAAATTGAGAAAAATCATACTTGGGATCTTGTTCCCAGACCTAGAGACAGGAATGTGATTGGAACCAAATGGGTCTTCCAGAACAAACTGAATGAAGCTGGTGAAGTTATCAGAAACAAAGCTAGATTGGTCTGCAAAGGCTACTCTCAAATAGAAGGAATTGATTTTGAAGAGACCTTTGCTCCGGTGGCAAGAATTGAAGCAGTCAGATTATTTCTTGCATTTGCTGCCTTCAAAGACTTCAAGGTATATCAGATGGATGTCAAGTCTGCTTTCCTAAATGGTGATCTGGAAGAAGAAGTTTACATTGAACAACCGGATGGATTTCAATTGTCTGATAATGAAGATATGGTCTGCAAGTTGAAGAAAGCATTCTATGGACTAAAGCAAGCCCCAAGAGCATGGTATGAAAGGTTGGATAAGCATCTTGTGCAGATTGGATTCAACAAAGGTACTGCTGACAGTAACTTATATTTCAAAATTGTTCATGAAAACATTTTGATTGTTGAAGTGTTTGTGGATGATATCATTTTTGGAGGAAGAGATAGTATGTGCAAAACTTTTGCAAATCAAATGAAAAGTGAGTTTGAAATGTCCATGCTTGGTGAAATGAATTTCTTCTTGGGTTTGCAAATTACTCAAACAAAGAAAAGAATCTTCATCTCTCAGACCAAATATGTGAAAGAATTGTTGAGGAAATTTGGTATGGAAGATGCAAAGCCAATGAACACTCCCATGGCAACCGGATGTAAGTTGAGTAAAGATGATGACTCCCCAAAGGCAGATCAGACAAAGTATAGATCAATGATTGGTAGATTGTTGTATCTCACTCAGACTAGACCAGATATAATGCAGGCTATTGGTCTTGTGGCAAGATTCCAGGCTAATCCTAGAGAATCTCATGTTATGGCAATCAAAAGAATTTTTAGGTACCTGAAAGGAACAGTTGAGTATGGTCTATGGTACCCTAGAGATCTGGATTTCTCTCTTCATGCTTACACAGATGCAGATTGGGCAGGAGATGTGGATGACCGGAAGAGCACTAGTGGTGGAACATTCTTTTTGGGGAAGAGATTGGTTTCTTGGCTAAGCAAGAAACAAGATGCAATATCTCTGTCTACAACTGAAGCAGAATACATTGTAGCAGCAGGTAGTTGCACTCAAATCTTATGGATTAAGCAGATGCTAAGAGACATTAAAGTTGAATATGAGGAGCCTATCACAATTTTCTGTGATAATTCAAGTGCAATTAATATTTCTAAGAATCCGGTATTGCATTCTAAGACTAAGCACATATCTATCAAGTTTCACTTTTTGAGAGAACAAGTGAACAAGGAAGAAGTCAGATTGGAGTATGTTCCCTCAAAGGATCAGATTGCAGATATCTTTACTAAACCTCTTCCCAAGGACTCTTTTGAATATCTCCGGGAGAAGTTAGGGGTCATGGCCCCTCCGGTGATGAACTAGGATGCACTGATGTGCATCAGTCCGGTGGATATCACAGTCATATCTTGTGATCCGGATTGATGATGGGGAGCTGCTACTAAGGGGGAGCAGCTGGTATGATTCTGATGTGTTAAAATTGCAAGTATGAGCCCTTTGCCATTGATGTCAAAGGGGGAGAGAAGACATGTGAAAAACAAGTAGCTGATGATCAAAAGGGGAGCAGTAAATGAGGAGAAGACATGTTGCTGATAGGGGGAGAAGTGATAGAAAGGAGAAGTTTCTTGTCTTGATGGTTTTTCACATCATATGTTGCCATCAATGACAAAGGGGGAGATTGTTGCAAGTATGAGGTAAACCAGTGTTGTCATTGATGTCAACATACTCATATTGCTTTGACAAGAAGGATTTAATGAGCAGTGTGCTGAGGATATTGAGAAAATTAGCCTCAGTCAGGAACAGTAAAGAACAGTGATGAGAAGAAGGCAAATGTACTGTATAGGATGCGAACCAGAGGATGCGGATTAAAGGGTTTGTAGATATGAGTCTTGAGATGCTTCAGTTAAGATTTCAGAGGTCCGCATGAAGATCTGAAGGAGTTGTGGCTGTCGGTGTAGAACCGGTTCCGGTAAGTATTCAGAGGTGACAGAGGATCACAAAAAGGTCCGGTGAGGTCTGGAACTGTATAATCTTAATCTGCGGATTGGAAGGAGTCTTTGGGATGTCCTTGTGATGTGCCATCTTGAGTTGTGTATAATTTGGAGGTCCGAAAGTACCTCCTGCATTATGACAGTGGCGACAGACAGTGTTCTTGAAGTTCCAGATAAGGAGGATAAGAGATTTCAGTAAGTAAAGGAAATGCGGACGTACCTGGTCATTCAGGCAGGCTTGTGAAGGTTCTTGGATCATGTTGAGGTTGTGTTGTTGGTCCGCATTGATAGTAGAGCCCAGAATTGAAGATATTCTTCCGGATGAAGTTCTTGCTCTGTTTAGCCGACTGGATGAGTTGTTCATCCTGCGAATGTTCTTGTGGTGGCCGACCGGATGTGTTATTCATCTTGCGGATACTCTTATGGTTGTTTGCCGACTTAGATGTTTGTTCCTAAGTCGATGTCTTGTATAAATAACGGTTTGTGAGTTCATTTTGAAGTGTGGATTGTGTGGATGAGTGTGGCATAGCGAAGAGAAGTGCGAAAGGCAGAGCAGAGGTTTTTGGGCTTAAATGGAACTGATCCGGACATGGTAGAGATGTCATTCTCTAGTTCAAGATTGTGATTCTTATCACTTTGTAGACAGTGTGTCTCCTTGTAGGTAGTGGGCCTCTTTGTGAGCAGTGTGCTCGGGTAGTGAGCCCTAATTGGCAAGTGCCATTCTTTTTCTTATTCTTCTAACAGAGAATAATCCTTGGGTTAATCACCCCGTGGTTTTTCCCTTAACCGGGTTTTCCACGTCAAAATCTTGGTGTTCAATGTGTTGATGTTTATCTGCTCTTACATTTATGTATTATGCTTTCATGGATGATTAATTGATATGCTGTTAACTAACAACGAAGAATCAAGTGTTTGAAAGAACAAGAAGTTTTATACAACTGATTCACCCCCCCCCCCTCTCAGTTGTATGCCTTAAATCCAACAGAGAGCTAGGAAAGAAGTTTTATTTATAGATTTCCAAAAATGAAGATCAATATTGGAAACTGATTGGAGCAATCAACGGTTGAAATTGAATGAGATAACTAGACAAATGAGAGAGTGACAAGTGTCCTTGTCCTCTCATGAATCATGGGAGTTAACAAGTTTGATTAGTGAGTTGACTGAATTGATTGATTCATTAATTGAATTGATTGATTCATTAACTGAATTGATTGATTAGTCAATTGAATTGATTGACCTGTTATCTAAATTGATTGACTAGTTAACTGATTTGATTGATTAGTCAATTGAATTGATTAACTTGTTAACTAGATTGATTGATTAATTAACTAATTGATTGATTAGTCAATTGATCTGATTGAGAGTGATTGAGGGAGTGATGAGAAAGAATTATGGTGAGACAAGAGTGAATTATGGTGAGAGCAAATTAAATAATTAAACACATCAGATTTCCATAGTCCATAATAATGTGTCAAGAGAGTTTCTAGATTCAACTGTGTGAGATTTTTGTTATCAACGTTTCGAATCACACTCTGTGATTCATCATCAGGATGAGAAGAGCTGTAGGAAAAAATGGGGAATTGTAGACTAGTTTAGACTAAAAAGGATGAGGGATTGGAGGAAATTAAATAATTAAATAATTTAATTTTTGGTGCACATGGATAATATTGAAAATAAATAAAATATTAATTTTATTTATTTGTGGTGGAGAAAATAGAAATTAATTTGTTTATTTAATTAATATTAGAAGAAATGAAGGATTAATTAAATAATTGTAGAATTATTTAATTAATGCTAGGAAATGAAGACTTAAAATAATTAAATAATTAATGCAGAAGAATAAGGTAGATTGATAATAGATGAAATTAATCAAATCATTAAGACTTATTTAATTAATGTGAAGGTATGGCAAATGAATAACTAAGTCGGGAAGTCAGGTTAATTTTAGGTGTCTACATTTTTCTTTGAGATGGTGTTACGAGGTAACATCATTTTAAAGAAGTTTAAAACTAGTGTTGTGTTGGATAGAAGAAGATTTTGGTTTAGAAGAATATGATTGGAATAGAAATGATGATGCCCCAGTTGGGTAGAAGAAGTACTTAGTGAGTTGAATGATATGCCCCTCAAGAGGACGGAAGAATTTGGAAGAATACATTTGTGCTCTTGAAATGAATGGATGTGAAGAAAAGGTTAGATAAAAGATGGAACATTGGTGGAAGAAGAATAACAAAATAGAGAAAAATGGAGAAGATAAAAAGATGGATGAAAGAATAAATGGATTTATTATGATGAGTAGTTATGCTGAAGTGAGTAGAGAAAACCTTTATTTAATAGAGCAAAATGGATATTATGCACCAAGGTATAAGGTACCAGGGTGACTTTGTATCCTTTGCATGGACTTGATGCTGCAAACAAAAAGGATGTCCTTATACATCCCCAACATAATAGAATCTTATCTAAAATATGTGAGGAAGAAAACTTAGAGCATGATAAAGTTCAATTGCGCAAAAGGTATTGAATGACCTAATATGCAAAGGACAATTGTTATGAAAAAAGCTTATTCCAACACACACAAGATACATATTAGCTAGAATAATAAGAATATCCACCAAACATGGCACACGAAAATCAATGACTATACCCCATTATATGTCAATCTTAACACACCGAGATATAGAAACATCTAGGTGGCTTTTAAATAAGCAATAGAAGGAGATAAAATATAAATCAAAAACAAAAAAACCAACTGACAAAACAAAACCAATCATCATCGTAATCTCTTGCCCCAAAATGTGATTGATATTGGATTAGGTCAGATGCCGGAAGGATCTATCCTATTGTAGGCATGATTCTGGATGATATCTCTATACTTTGAGGCAATGTGTACTTAGGCATCAGGATGTTTCAAAAGGTGGTCTTACCTATGATTTTTCATGAAAGATCTATGTTTTTGATGTGTAGTTTGCTTTTCTTGGGTATCAAGTCTAATGAGTGTGCATTTATTATGGGTGATGAATAGTGAAATTTATTATGGTTTGTGTTAGGTGATGAGTTTTTATTGTGAAAAGGATAATGAACTCTCTTTGCCAAAAAAAGTACATACGAAGAATGCCCCCAGTTAGGTACAAGAGTATTTATTATGGAATGGGATAGACAATACTTATTATGAAAATAGATGAGAGTTGGATACGATCAATTTCAATCAATTATCAAGCCATGATAGTGGGATAAGTGGATAAATGGGAAAGATAATATATGGTGGATTGGATGGGATGGGTGAGAACTTGATAGACGGTGGATAGTAGCCTCTACACATGGCGCATGTTTTCTAGGTTTTTACCATGGTACTTGCCCAAGGTGCCACTGAAGTGGTTTTCACCATTGGATGAATTATTTCTCTTCACTTTTTTCTATATATATATATATTGCTTTTTATATTTGTTGACTTTTTTTAATAGCTAGGATATTCGAGGGTCAAGTATAGAACCGCTTGAGGTGAATGATGTTTATGGGTTCTTCAAGAGGCTAGCCCTCTGGTGTTGCAAGCTGGTAGGCACCTAATCCATAGTTGTGATGACAAAAGGTCCTTGCAAATTTGGTTCACATTTACCCTTTTTCTCGTGTTCTTGTAGATTTTGTTGATTCTCTTTAAGGACTAGGTCACTAATTTCAAAATGGCGGGTCTTGACTTTCTTGTAACTTTTTCGAAGGTAGTTCTAATATGCTTGAAGATGGTTTAGGGCATGAAGATGCCTCACATCTAGGAGTTCTAATTTTTGTAATCATGATGTACGATACTCCTTTTCATCCATGAGGTTCTACAGTGAAATCCATAGAGAAGGGAGCTTGACCTCGATTGGTAAGATGACTTCAGAACCAAAGACAAGTGAATATGGAGTGGCCCTGGTAGGTGTGTCAATACTAGTACGGTATGCCCATAAGATTAGATTTAGTTGCAGATGCTAGATATGGCCAGTATCATTGATTGTCTTTTTTAGGATTTTTAGGATGGTTTTATTTGATGCCTCAACTTGGCCATTACCTTGCAGGTAATAGGGGGTGGAAAAGTGATGTTGGATATGGAATTTATTGCAAAATGACCAAACTTCTTGATTCTTAAAAGGCCTACCATTATTAGTGATGATGGTGAGAGGAACTCCATACCGGAAAATGATGTAATGTAGGATAAACTTAGCTATTTGGGTACCAATAATATAAGTGAGTGTAATTGCTTCAACCCACTTAGTGAAGTAATTGATAGCGGTTATGATAAATTTGCGGCAATTGGATGATGTAGGAGTTATTTTACAAACAAGATCAAGCCCCCACTATGAAAAGGGACAAGGAGTTGTTACTGGCTGCAATTCTTGAGACGGCGCATGAATGAGATCACCATGTTGTTGGCACTGTAAACATTTCTTAGAAAACTGCTGGGCATCTTGTTCCATACTAGGCTAGTAGTATACTATTCTCAACAACTTCTTTACAAGGGTAGGACCACTAAAATGTGTGCCACAAATTCCCTCATGTACCTCGTGTAAGGTAGTTTGGGCTTCTTCCAAGTTTAGGCACCTAAGAAGAGTACCTTTGAGACTCCTTTGATATAGTGTATCACCCAGGATGGTAAAACAAGATGAGCAAAGAATGAAGGTTTTTCTTTGGTTGGTGGATAGGTTTGGTGGAAGGGACTGGTCACGGAGGTAAGCATAAATTTCTTGATACCAAAGTGAAGCAAGTCCAAAGAGTTCACAATCTGGGATATCATATACAGGGATAAAGAGTTGTTCCACAAGAAACTCATATCATTGGCTATTGGTTGACATGTTAATGAGTGAGCTATTGGTTGACATGTTAATGAGTGAGCTAATGGTTGCCATTGCATTTGTAGCTCTATTATTTAATCGAGGCCCTTGTTCAAACTGAATCTCTAATAAATACTTTTTGAAGCCATTGACTATTTTCTTGTAGGGAATTAGCTTTTCATCCTTGGTTTGATATTCATTGTTAGCTTGTTTGATAACCAACAGAGAATCTCCATACACGTGTAATGTGTCAATCTTCCATTCAACAACCATTTTCAATCCTGTAATTAGAGCTTCATACTCGGTAATGTTATTAGTTGGTGCAGTCATGGTAGGAGGGTCCAAAGAATGAACTATCTAAACCATGCAGCTAGAGTAAACACAATGAAAACAACACAAATATAGAATGCAATGGAAGATTCATATACTCAGTGTATCAAAGAATTACAATGTTCATATTCTGATAACATGCGGGTTACAATCAAAGGGCTCACAAGCCTACTTTCTGAGTTACAACAAATATACAAGATATGGCATTTAAGTGCCTTTTAGAAAGAAAATCCAACTCTAAATCACATTCTAAAACTACTCACTTCCTAATGCATCTAGGAGATCTATATATCATCTTTAAGCTCACAAAATCCTCCGTGTTGGCCATAATAGGTTACAAACTCCAATGAAAGATCTAATGTGTAGAGACATGTAGGTCTGCCTACAACACATGGTATTACTCCACAAATGAATGAAACTTGGTGAGAACCTTAAGGAAGGTCTATCTAGTCCTCCTTTGCCTTGTGATATATTTCATTTGGCTTCACAAGTCTTGGAAGTGCTCCATAACCTTCTTCTTCAATTGACTATCTGGATGCTCTGCTCTATGAAAGTTGATGATCTTCTAATAGCGATATCTTTCTGGAAACAATTCCAAATCACTTGAAATTTGAATATGATGTAGATGACACTATGTAGATGCTAAGTCTTGCTCTGTGAGCTTTAACATGAAAATGTGCCAAAATGCGGTAGAAAATGTTGAACTACAAATTATTGAACTGCAACTAAAAATGAAAGAAAAGAAAAGAATGCAAATATTTTTGGTTGATGCAAGATTGCTCTACAACCTAGGATGCTCCTACATCAGACACTTGGGGTTGTTGAAAAAGTGAGTCCCTCACTTTACTGGGGCTAGAGGAAAACCAAGGTGGTCTACCTTATCTTGAGAAATCCATGATGAATATTCTTCCAGTCTTCCTTTCCACTTTACCAAATACTCCTTGTACTGCTTGCCTCTGGTACTACATCCAACTCTAGTATCCAAGATGCTCTCTATCTGCTCTAGTGGTTGTCATGGTAACTAATTCTTCAAACCACATTCAATGTTGTCACTTGACTCTCCTTCATGATACCTAATATAAGTCTGCAATGTTGAATATAGGTGATATACCCCATGTCTCTGGTAGCTCTACTTCATATGCATTTCCTATATCAAACTTCTTAAGTATCTTACATGGTCCAAACTTCTTCATCTTCAACTTGTTGTATGTCCCTACTAGAAACCTCTCCTTTCTTAGATATACCATTACTTCATCTCCAACTGAAAATTCTTTATGTCTCCTCTTCTTATTTGCTTGATCCTTATACTTACTAATTTCATCTCCTCCAAATGCTTCTTAACCTGATTATGTACTGTCTTTGGATGTATCCTGCAAATTCTTCTACTTTTGCACTTCTTTTATTTTCCATACTGATGTATCTCAATTCTGCAACTCCTCTAGGTTTCACTCCTATCACAACTTCAAATGGTGTCTTCCATGTACTTCAGTTCACTAAATTATTGTATGCAAACTCTGCTTGCAGTAGAATTAGATCCCAATTTCCTATCTTATCTCTTACTAAACATCTCAACAAGTTACCCAAACTCTAGGTATTTACCACTTCTGTTTGTCCATCTGTCTGTGAGTGAAATGCTGAACTAAACTTTAGGTATGTCTTCATCTTCTTCCACAATTTCCTCCAAAAATATTCAATTAATCTTGTATCCCTACCTGAAACTATGCTCTTAGGTAATCCATGCAATCTCACAATTCTCCTTGAAAAATAGGTCAGCAAGATGTACTGCATCATTTGTCTTCTTACAAAGAATGAAATGTGACATATTTGAAAATCTATCAACTACTACAAATATAGAATCATATCCTCTCTGTGTTCTTGGAATACCCAATATGAAATCCATGCTTATAACTTCCCAAGGTCTCTCCGGTACTATCAAAGATTTGTGCAAACCAGTATTTTGACTACTCCCTTTTGCAACTTGACATATTCTGCAACTCTGAACAAATTTCATTACATCCTTATATATATGAGGCCAAAAATAATGCTCACTTACCAAAGCTATGGTCTTATCAATCCCAAAATGTCCTACCAGTCCACCACTATGTTTCTCCTTGATCAAGTTTTCTCTCATTGGGCTCCTAGGTATACATAACTGATTTCCTTTGAACAACATATCTTCTTGAATGAAATAATCCAACCACTTACTTCTATTTATCACAACAAGTTTCTTGCATGCTTTCCATGGTTCTGCAAAATCAAGATCTTTTTCATACATGTGGTTGAGTTCCTCAAAACCTAATACTTCTACTCTCATCTCTGTCAGCAAATTCCTATCTTTTCTCAATGCATCTGTAACTTTATTTGACTTCCCACTCCTATGTTTCAATACAAATGTGTAACTCTGCATGAACTCTACCCATCTCATATGCCTCTGATTCAATTTTCCTTAACTGTTCAAATACTACAAAGGTTGATGATTAGTGTACAATACAAATTCCTTAGGCAATAAGTAATGTCTCCACTTCTTCAAATCTTGAATTATGGCATAGAACTCCCGATCATAAATTGGATATCTTCTCCTTGCATCATTCAACTTCTCACTAAAATATGCTACTGGTCTCCCATCTTGACTTAATACTGCTCCAACTGCACTTCCATCGGCATCACAATCTACATGAAATACTTTGGTAAAATCTGGTAATACTAATAGTGGTTGTTTTGTCACTTTCTGCTTTAACAATTCAAAACTCTTATTTTCTCTTAATGTGCACTTAAAATCCTTTCTATCACCTCTCATTGTCTCTATCATTAGTGTGCATACTAAACTAAAATTTTTGATAAACTTCTGTTAGAAACTTGCTAATCCATGAAATGATCTTACCTCTCCAATGTTCACAAGTGTTGGCCACTCCACAATTGCTCTAACCTTCTCAGGGTCCATCTTTAATCCCTCCACAGAAATCACAAACCCCAAATATACCAACTCTTTCTTCATGAAACTACACTTCTTGATGTTTATCAACAATTTTTCTTCTCTCAACCTCTACAATACTTGTCTAATATGCCACAAATGTTCCTCCTTTGTCTTATTAAAAATCAAAATATCATCCAAGTATACAATAACACACTTACCCAAGAATTTCTTCAAAACCTCATTCATCAACCTCATGAAAGTACTCGGTGCATTAGTCAATCCAAAAGGCATCACTAACCATTCATACAATCCCTCATTTGTCTTAAATGCAGTCTTCCACTCATCTCCTTCTCTGATCCTAATATGATGGTATCCACTCTTCAAGTCTATCTTTGTGAAATACTTTGCTCCACTCAAACATTCCATGATGTCATCCATCCTTGGCAATGGAAATCTATACTTAACTATGATATTGTTGATTTCTCTAGAGTCTATACACATCCTCCATTCTCCATCTTTCTTCGGTGCTAGTACTGTAGGTACCGCACATGGGCTTAAACTTTCTGTGATCAATCATTTCCTCAACAATTCTTGTATCTATCTATTCAGCTCTGCATTTTCTATTAGTGTCATCTGGTGTGTTGCTTTGTTAGGCAAAATAGCTCCAGGTATAAGCTCCATATGATGACTGATACTCCAGATTGGTGGCAATCCTTTAGGTACATTATCTAATATGATATCTTCATACTCTGTCAACAATTCAGTTATCTCTTTTAGCTATGGTTCTTCTTCTTTTTCGATAACAGTCTCAAGACTTAGGTCTCAACATTTCTTTGGAATCAAAGAAAAACACATATTCGCATGTCTTAATCCATCTAAAAATTTCCTTCCATAAACCAAATAAATTCTAACATTCCCACATACTTCACTTTTAGGCTCATTTTCCAAAGGTATCAAGATATGTTTCTTCCCATTAGATGTTATAGTATAAGTATTCTTTCTCACATCATGTATGGCCTTTCTATCATAATGCCATGGTCTCCCCAACAATATATGACATACATCCATTGGCATAATATCACACAATACCTCATCATTATAAGATCCTATATGAAATTTCACCAAACATCGTTCACTCACCAGTACCTTGTGTTCATCCTGAATCCATGCTATCTTGTAGGGCTTAGGGTGTTTCAATCTTTCCAGGTTTATCTTAGTCATCATATCCTCTAAAACCAAATTATCGGTACTACCACTATCAATGACAACCTTACAACACTTACCTCCTGATTTGCATGTTTTTCGGAACAAACTTTTCTTTTGCGGTGGTTCTTCAATTGTCTCTACTTGAAATAATGCTCTCCTCATGACTAATGATTCTCCTATCTCTAGTTTTCCAAATGAACTAGGTGATCCAACAGGTTCTTCCTCTGCATAAGTTGCTCTTGCACTAATCTTTGTCCTCTTGCTTGTACTTCCCTGTTGACATTCAAATGCTCCATGTCCTTCACCTCCACACTTAAAACAAGTTCCTCTGAATGACCTTTTATCAAACCATCTTTCATCTCTCCTATATCCTTCATTGAGGTAAGAATTATGACTCCCTCTACTGTTGTGGTAGAAACTTCTATCATCTCTCCCTCTGTAGTGTGAATTATTATCCTTTTCTTCCTTCTGGTATGGACTACTTTCTTTGTTCTTCTCTGCATAAGGTCTTTCTCCTCTGAAATGTGTTCTACCTCTTTAAAATTTGCCTCCTCTACCTCTCTATCTCTGGTCATGCCTCTTATTCAACTTGTCTTCAACTTTTAATATAAATTGATATGCTTCCTCTACTGTTGTCATCCTTACCAAACTTAGTTCTTCTTGAATATTCATCCTCAATCCATTTATGTATCTTGCCACTTTCTCCTTACTTGCTTCACTATGTTCAATCCTTATTATCATCTTATGAAATTCTTCAGTATAGTCCTTCACAAATTTCTCCTTTTGTCTTAGGTTTTGCAATCTTTTCAATAATTCCAACTCATAGTCAGTAGGTATGAACTGATTCTTCAACTTTGTCACCATCCTATCCCATTTTATGATCTTCTCTTTTCCTCTCCTATTCCTATCCAATTGAACTTCTTTCCACCAAATAGCAGCATGTCCTTTCAAATTAGTTTTTGCAAATCTTACTCTCTCCGGATCTTCAATTTCCTCATATTCAAAATATTCTTCCAAGTCATTTATCCAATCAATCAATTCCTTCGGATTCAAATTTCTAGTATAGTTCGATACTTCCACTCTAGGTCTCTTACCAATTTTAGAAATAGCTTTCAACATCTTCACCTGATCTGATCCTTCTTCTAGGGCTTCTTCATTTTGGTTAGCATCTTGGATCTCATCTTCATCACTTTCCTCTTCATGTATAGGGTTTACTCCTCTTCTTCTATCTTCTTCTACAACATCTAATCTAACCTTCATTGTCCTCATCATCTCTATCATTTCTTCCATTCTTCTAGCAACAATGGCCATATCAGGCATCCTCCTTGGTGGCATCTCTTCCTAGGATCTGATGCAACTACCTCACAATGGGTGCTCTGTTGACAAATACAAGTAGACTACCTCAGGTCAGTGCTCTGTTCACCACAAGATCTCCCAGAATGCCTTCACTTCCCAAAGGATTTAAAACTTCACTTTGATACCACTTGGTGCAGTCATGGTAGGAGGGTCCAAAGAATGAACAATCCAAACCATGCAGCTAGAGTAAACATAATGGAAACAACACAAATATAGAATGCAATGAAAGATTCATAAATTTAGTATATCAAAGAATTACAATGCTCATATGCTAGCAACATGCGGGCTACAATCAAAGGGCTCATAGGCCTGCTTTTTGGGTTACAACAAATATACAAGATATGGCATTGAAGTGCCTTCCAGAAGGAAGATCCAACTCTAAATCACATTCTAAAACCACTCACTTCCTAATGCATCTAGGAGATCTATATTTATCATCTTCAAGCTCACAAAATCCTCTGCATCGGCCATAAGAGGTTACAAACTCCAATGAAAGATGTAACGTGTAGAGACATGTAGGTTGACATACAACACATGGTATTGCTCCACAAATGAATGAAACTTGGTGTGGACCTCAAGGAAGATCTATCTGGTCCTCCTTTGCCTTGTGATATGTTTCATTTGGCTCTGCAAGTCTCGGAAGTGCTTCACAACCTTCTCCTTCAACTAACTGTTTGGATGCTCTATTCTATGAAAGCTGATGATCTTTTAATAACGATATCTTTTTGGAAACAATTCCAACTCACTTGAAATCTGAATATGATGTAGATGACACTATGTAGATGCTAAGTCCTGCTCAGTGAGATCTGATACAAATATGCGACAAAATGTGGTAGAAAATGCTAAACTACAAATTATTGAACTACAACTGAAAAAATGAAAGAAAAGAAAAGAATGCAAATATTTTTGGTTGATAAAAGATTTCCCTGCAACCTGGGATGCTCTTGCATCATTAGTGCATGGACATGTGATCCTATATGCCTTAGGGATGTAATCACCTTGAGGGGTGATGAAGAGAATTCCTACCCCTGGCCCATGAGAAGTGAATGATCCATCAAAGTATAGTTTCCAATGTGTTGATGGGATGATTGAGCATATAGATTCATTTGAGAATTCTGAAGTAAGTGGATGATCAGAATGAATAGGAGTGTTAACAAGCTAATATACTATAACCTATTCCTTGATAGCTTTTTGGTCCACATACTCTATATCAAATTCACTGAGAATGATTAGGGTGTGTGCAAGAAGTTGTGTCCACTTTTTGGCCAAAAAGTGGAAGTGTTTTTCCTGATTTTCAGAATTTGTCACATTTGACCTAAAAATTTGAAGCACTTAAAGGTGGAATCTTGGAAAAAGTCACTAAATATGAAATGTAGTACTCGGAGTCTAGTTTCCAAATATGTAATTTTTTTCAATACCCAGATGATAGAAATTGATTTTGAATAGGCGTTTCTAAAAACCACTGTTTAAAAGTCACTTTTTTTTTACTATACCATGTACGTGTACGTCATCCATATTTTGACCTAAATAATCATATTTTTCAAAATCCTTTTGGGAAAAGCTTTGTAACTCACTGAAGCACGTTTTCCATATTTATTTGTAATTTTTTATTGAATAATTTTTTTTTAATTAATTTTTTATTGGTCATTTTTTGTCTTTTAAAAAATCATCGTGTACGTCACGCATAAGATGACCTAAACTTAACATTTTTTGAAATTTTTTTTTTTAAATTGAAAAGAATTGTCTAAAGTACGTTTTCATACAATTTTTTTTACAAAAAAATATTTTAATAAAAAGTTATTAAAATATTAAAAAACCCTAATAATTCAAGGTTATGAACCTATTTCATCATAAATTGATTAAAAAATAAAAAAAATAATTTAACTGTAAAAAAAATTACATATTTAGAATCTACATTGTCTCCTCTATAATGGGTTTTAATTTCGTCAAAATATTCTGCAAAATAGACCTTTAAATATATGCCCAAAGTCACTATTTTGTTGTAACATTGACAGGGCCTTCAAGGTGCAGGTCAAACTAGGACCAGAGGTCAGGGTCGGGTCCCCAAAGTATTTTCTGAAGCGGGTTACAAAGCAAAACCTGAGCCTAAAATTCAAATTTTGAATAACGGGATCCCGTTTACTACTCCATCGGTCGTGAATAAAACGGGATCCCGTTTAATAAACGGGATCGCGTAGTAAACGGGATCCCATTTATTAAACGGGATCCTGTTTTATATAACGGGATCCCGTTTTATATAACGGGATCCCATTTTTTATTTGCCCATTTTTTTAATAAGACTGTACTATGATTGTCATTTCTGCAACTTGCCCTACAGTACGGCCGACAGCGACTCTTGTAGCATTCTTTGGCATATTTCTTTCTTTTGCAGGTCCATCAACTTGAAGTATTGTTGGTATTTTGATAGAAGCCATCATGGAGACGTTATTTGAGTGGAATTTTGTTGAATTGGTACTTGTTTGAAGGATTTGAAACACATTCAAGTTTTTGACATTACATGCTTCATAAATTTTTTAATCATGGGATCACAAAGTCATAATAAGAGGAAAGATAGGAAGCTATTAACCCCTGAAGAAATTGAAGCAAAGAGAGTGAAGGAGGCAAAAAAGCAAAGAGATAGAAGAGTAAAGATTCAATCAATGAACAATGCTGAAGCATCCAATTCCACAACTATTGAAGATAAAAACATTGAGGAGACCATGGATATAGATGATGCAAGTTTGCAAGAGGTGAATGTGGAAACTAATACGATTATGCAAACTACTCCTGGTATGTCTTCAAATCCCTCTATTAATGCTATGGAGAATGTTTCAATGGGCACAAATCCAGGTACTTCTTCAAATCCACTTTTGAATGAAATGGAAATAGTGTTGATAGGAGATTTAAAACAAGCTGGATATAACAATGTTGAGATTGATAATATTCGTAGAGATCAAAATTTGAAACAAATTGTAGTTGAAAATGAAAATGAAAATGAAAATCCTTTTGTTGTTGAAAATGAAAATGAAAACCGTTTTGTTGTTGAAAATGAAAATGAAAACCGTTTTGTTGTTGAAAATGAAAACGAAAATCCTTTTGTTGAAAATGAAAATGAAAACCGTTTTGTTGTTGAAAATGAAAACGAAAATCCTTTTGTTGAAAATGAAAATGAAAACCGTTTTGTTGTTGAAAATGAAAACGAAAATCCTTTTGTTGAAAATGAAAATGAAAACCATTTTGTTGTTGAAAATGAAAATTGTTTTGAAGTTGAAAATGAAAATGAAAATCTAGGAAGTGATGTTGAAAATGAGAAATATTTTTTTCAAAATTGAAAGAGATGTTTTGGATAATCTTCCTGGTAAAATTTCTTGGAGACAAATAAGAACACATGCCAATAGATTATATAAGGAATTTTTTTATCGTAAAAAACTATCATTTCAATGTCAACTAATGATGCAATTAATGAGAATGTGGAAAATGAGAAAAGTAATGAAAATGTTAGGCATTTTTGTTAAACCAAGAAAAAAAGATCAATCACTAAAACATGCTATGTCTACTGTTGCTAGTGCCATTGAGTCTATTGGAAGTAATAGTCGATCCAAAGATAAAAATGCAGCAAGACGAGCTATAACAACTGCTATAGTGAATAAAACAACTTTGAATAGAAGAATGGTAAGCAATATTAGTGGAATTCAAAAAATACATCCTAAAACATTGGTAAGAGTGGCAAAAAGAAGAGAAAGTATAGAAAATGATCCAATTAACCAATGTTGGAGTTTTAGTGGTCGACTCCCGAGATCTGACATGAAACTAAATGTTGAAATCAGATCTTTGATCGAAAAATATTGGCATGATAATACTAGGATATCGTCTAATGCTAGAGATATTTTAAAATTAAGAGTGGGGTCCAAAGTTCGCGATCCTCATCCAAAACACCTATTAGATACAACGCAAACTGAATTTTATAGAAAATTTTGTGATGAATTAGTGTTACCTAGTAATATTAAAATAAGTCAAAGATCTTTTGAAAAATGCAAACCATGGTATGTAAAGATTAATAAGGAACAAATATCTTGTTGTTGTAAAACGCATGTTCAATTTCGTTATTATTATGATGTGTTTCAATATATACGTTGTACTTTACATCGTAACATGATTATACATGAATGTGATATTAATATGCCAACTGAAGCAATAAAAGAGTTTATATCAAGTTTGTTCTGTGAAAGATCTAATGAAAAAGGTTTTTATTTAAGTTCATGTATTTCTGGACAATGCACTAGTTGTGGCAATCTTTCTTTGTTAAGAGTTTGTATGCATGAAAGTGTTGAAAATGATTTTGGACAACAATTAGTGGATGTTAAAAGATTTAACAATGTTGAATATTCTTTAAAAGATGGAAAATTTGGAAAGCGTTGTGATTTAATTACAGAAAAGGTTAGTGTGCATGCATTCATATCAGAATTTAAAAGTAAAATTGTACCAAAATATCATCTTGTGCATTAGGAAAGTCCTCAACATCAAAGTGAATATCATCTAGATTCATGATGTATATATAAAAATCTAGATATGAACCTGCATATATATACATATAAACATACAAACTTCAGTACAAATTTAAAATTAAATCAAGAATATATATATATATATATATATATATATATATATGTTTCAAGAAATTACACTTGAAATAAATTTAAATTAAAAACATACAAATAATGTATACATGCATGTACAAATTTCAAAATGTAAGCGAGCTATTAGGACTACCATAATGATTGATACAATGGGCAATATATATTTCAAAATTTTAATGTGCATTTAAGTAAGGAAACTTCTCTGGACAATCATCATGTAATTCTTAAATGTGAATATGCATCCCAAATTTTGGACTATTTTAAAGAAATATGGTGCATTTAGGAACTTGGTGATTGTTGGGGTAAAGAGGAATATATGATCATGCTAGAAGAGGCACTGATTAGGCTCATAATTGGCCAAGGTTGCTTTGAATAAGGTTAAAACAAGGAGATACCCATGTTGATATTCACACCCTTTGGTCCACACCTACATTGGGATGGATTAAGCTTGAAATTTTGATGGGTAGCCAAGGGTAATCCTAGTGAAGTAGGAGGAGTATGTTATTAAGAGATGATAAGGGAAAACCTCTACCTATCTTAAAGCTTATGATTTTGGTGTCAAGAACACTAATATGGTAGATTCTAGGGCCATGATATCCAGGGCCTCAAGATGACTTGGAAACTAAACAAGATATCCCTTAGTGTGGAAGGAGATTCCAAGATCAACATTGATCATATGAAAAAGCATAGATGAAGCTTGTGGTTATTGGAAACTATTATATATTGGAACCTAGAAACTTGGTGAATACTTGTTTAAATCTATCTCCTTCAAACATATCAAAAGAAAAGGTAATTATATTCTAGACTAGGCAGATAATGGAATAAATCATTAAATTGCTCCTAGACATCTAGCATTTGTTGGGAAGAATATTTTTTTTACATTCAACTTGAAATCCCTAAGTTGTGCCTCCATGCTATCAAATGTTACTTGTATCTACCTTCTATACAATGATATTGAAGGGGTAGAAGGTTAGGCTAAGGATTTCTATATTGCTACTTAGATAAATTCCACATCTTCAATGTGTGGCATGAGCATATGCACAAAGCCTTGGAGGATATTTCTAAGATAATGAAGATAAACCTTCATGTCTTGATGCTAAATTGGATGATTCTATCCACTATGAGAATTAAGATGAGGAGGAGGTGACATAAATCCCTCCTATCAAATTCGAACAATGTTAAAAATGTCAAGGAAGTGGTAGAGGCTTTGTAAGGCTTGTGTAATTTGTCCCACCACCCTAGGATAAAGTTTTTTAGTTTATTAGTAATTCTAACACTACTTCAACTTATTACTCTACTAGGGTTAGGGCCACTATAATTTTCCCTACCACTAATATATCTTAAAACACCTATTGGTTTATGTTTCATGTCATTGTAGTATATTAATTTTCCCTACCACTATTGATTGAACAAAACTATACCATATATATTAAGTACTCTAGCTCAATGATCTTAAGATTAATGAAATCAAGACTAACTATATCATCATTATGCTTAGATACACCCAACATGCTAATCAATAACTTAATTACCTTCACAACCCTATTAGCATTGTATCACTCCTATTAGGGAGTGGACTTGAATGGGGCCAAAAGATTCTTTACCTCTTACGATTGTGACTTTGGGTTTGGCATGGTCAACTTGGAGAGGTTGTGTGGCATATCCCTATAAGAGGATGAAGGGTGATAGGAGGTTGTAGGATGGCTAAAAGCATTCACATGACGATAATGTTCAAGTTTAAATTTCAAGATATGCATCATGGTCTACAAGGTTCTCTTGTTCAAAAGGTTCATCATATTCTAGACAAGGAACTCACAATCATTGGTACCAAATTCAAGACCTCCTATTACAAGTCTCCATATAGCTTTAAACATAACACCTATAAACACAAAATTTATAGGGCTTGAATACAAGCCTGCCTCGCAGTTAGGAGACTTCCAAATAATTGGTGAACTCACATGCAATAAGGGAATAACACATGCATACAAAATATGTAGAAGAAATCCCTGTAGCATGACTCGTGATTAATTAAAGTTAGGGTTAGGGTTTCAATTAGGATCAGGCTTAGGGTTAGAATTGAGGTTAGGGTTAGAATTAGAATTCAAGGGTTGCTAAATTAGGGTAAGTATTAGAGCTACAATTATGGTTTGGGTTACGGCTAGAGTTAGGGTTACAATTACAATTACAAGTAGCTCGTTAGGGTTAGGGTTAGGGATAGAGTTAGAGTTACAATTACAATTACAAGTAGAGTTAGGGTTAGGGTTATGATTAGGGTTATAATAAGGGTTAGGGTTTGAATTGCATATAGAATTAGGGTTAGGATTAGGGTTAGAATTAGTGTTAGGGTTAGGGTTGGAATTGCATATAGAATTAGGGTTCAATCTAGCTAGAAATAGATAAATTAGTCAAGATGGTTCTAGCTCAATTTTGTTTCCTATTTCCTAGAAAATGCAAAACTAGTTATTGTTTTCTATTTAGTTGTTAGTCCCAACTCTTTCCTTTTAAGAAGTATATCAAATCTAATGTAGTAGTAGATACTTCTACATATACAAGTTTCTGTTAGGAGAAAATATATTTTGCCAAATTTGTATAGAGTTGTCTATATAGTGTGTTCCAGGGTAATCAAATGATGTAAGTCACAATTTAGAGGGTTGAGGGATAAGTTTGTGTTGAGTCTATAAGAGGTGTTTTCTTACATAGACCGAGCTCCATAATCTAGGTGTCTCCATGTCTAACTCAAATGTTTCAACTTGGTCCATATTATATCCAGATTAATGATAAAATTTTACAAGATCCACGACCATATCAATGTTTGGTAGAGAAAAGTTATCTAAGTTGGGGTAGATCCTTTTTTGATGTCTCAAAAGTTAGTGCAAACATGAATTCCCTTAGTTTTCTTGTTAACTAAGACCACATTAGATCTACCCATTTAGGAAAAGTAATAGTCTGAATGAACCCTGGACATCCAAGAGTTTATACAATTCTTCTATGACCACGAGGGCTACTTGGGGGTGCATTTTGCGTAGCTTTTATTGAATAGGTTTGGCATTGAGGTGAACCACAAGATGATGCATGACTTTAAAGATGGAGTCTCAAGGCATATCACCATAAGACCACATGAAGAAATCAACGTAATATTTAACATGGTGACATGGTTATATATGCCTTCTTTGATGTCAAGGTCCAGTGGAGCTACTATCTTAGAGAGTTTAGGGTCCAAGCTTCTATTCACAGGTTGATGTTTATAGCATGTCCTCAACAAGGAGAGGGGAGTCATGTCTTGTATCTAAGTGGTATCTAATGGAAGGTGAAGTTTGTCAAATTGAGGAGCTCTTGGGAAGTGTCCATTTTTATTATATCATTTTAATCGATCACAAGTTTCTTCTTATATAGATTGTTGCTATTCTGCCTAGACTAGGGTGCCTCAGGACTGAAGGGTTCTTTCTTTCTCTCCAAAATAAGCATATATGTAGGTGTTAAGTATGGTGGAAAAGTCTTTCTTATGATTACAATGGGGATGTGGTCTTGACACTTGATAAGTTTCATGATGGCTTCATCATTTTGGAAAACATCAAATCATAAAGGGTCGTGTTGGTCCCAATCGATAAGCTCAAGGTATTCTAGGTCTAAGGAGATGGTGAGGATAGTGACCTATCATGAAAGAGGTTAGTGGTGGAAAGATCTTCGTAAGGATCATGAGTGGAGCCTACATCAATGTCATTAAGATTAGGGAAAGCATTACCAATGAGGTTTCAAGCTCGTATCACAATTAACATCACGATGTTCATTCCAGGGGCATAACCTAGCTAGTGAGGACAGCTACTTGAGTATATCAAAAGTTGCATAAATGTTGGCTTCATTTCATTCTTAATTAGTTGGCTATCACAAAAACTGTAAAATTTTCTCAATTCTTGATTAGTTCTAGTTGTCTCTAAATGTTTGATTATGAAGGATGTGATAACTTGGTTTTATTATGGTTTGTTGTAATTTTTTTACATGATAGTTAGCTATTCAATAATGCCTTTAAAATACAATGACATATATTGTTATAAGTAAATTTTATAAAAACCAAATATACATATCATCCTAATTTGCTATATAATTTTTGACAGTTTGTTCAAAATCTCTCCTTTCATATGATACAATCGTTTCAAAATTTCAATTGCATTTTCCAGCTAAAATGTTTAAATACAGCTATTCAACACTCAAATTGAACTCAAATTTTGACAGTTTGTTCAAAATCTCTCCTTTCATATGATACAATATTTTCAAAATTTCAATTCTATTTTATAGCTAAAATGTTTAAATAGAACTATTCAACACTCAAATTGAACTCAAATTTTGACAGTTTGTTCAAAATCTCTCCTTTCATATGATACAGTATTTTCAAAATTTCAATTGTATTTTACAGCTAAAATGCCTAAATATATCTATTCAATTCTCAATTTTAAACATAATTTTGACAGTTTGTTCAAATTCTAACATTTTATATGATATAGTCTTTCAAAATTTCAACTGTATTTTACATCTAAATTGTCAAAAATCAACTACTGATTTTATAAACCCTAAACCCTAAATAACAATTCAAAATTTAAATTTTGATTGTATTTTACATCAAAACAAACAATGGAAGGTATAAACAATTGATGGGTAATTTTTACAAGTGGAAAAATCCACTTACCTGGCTGGATGCTCTGAGAACTCGGGATCCCGTTTTCCTCTGTCGCCTGTCGCTGTTGAAAATGGGGTCTCTGCTGTTTTTTTAAAAAATTAATATTTTTCACAAACGGGATCCCGTTTTATAAAATGGGATCCCGTTTTATATAACGAGATCCCGTTATATAAAATGGGATCCCGTTTTATATAACGGGATCGCGTTTATGGCCTCTAGGTTCGGGATCCCGGGAAAAACGGGATCGCGTTTTTGGTTCTAGGCTCGGGATCCCGAGGCAAAACGGGATCGCGTTTTATATAAACGGGATCCCATTTTATATAAACGGGATCCCGTTTTTCGTTCCCCGATTTCAGATTTTTTTCTAACTCCGAAACTTCCACCTTAAGTGGACACAACTTCTTGCATCTACCCATTACCCACTTTGTCATTCATCCCATGAAGGTATCCTTTAACATAGATATTTTAGTGGATCTACCTTGGAAATGAGCTTAACCTGGTGATTGAGCATATAATGTCTTAGTTTTTGGGAACTAAAGACAACTTCTAGGCATGCCTTCTCCATGGGGGTTTAATTAAGTTCATATCCTAGATCAAGGTTCTACTAATATAATATATAGCTTTTTCTTGAAGAGCATACGCTTATACTGAGAGGGGGTGAATCAATATAAGAACAACTTTAAACTTTTTAAAAACTGAATAATCAAAAACTGATAGTGCAAATGAACCATAAGCAAAATGAACACCAATTTTATGTGGAAAACCCTTTCAGGAAAAAAGCCATGGAAAAATATTTACTTTTATTAATATGTAGGCACCAACCTATAGAAGACACCAATATTTGAATACAAAAGTGAGCTTCAATTCACTGGAAGCACCAACTCATTATAAGGTACCAACCTTTGATATAATAGGCACAATATCTTCTTATGACTTTTCTTCAATGAAAGATGAAAAATAGTCACATACAAAACTGCAAGCTTTCCTTTCTACTCAACTGATATTCTTATCATAGATCACTCAGCATTTCTCATACCAATCTGCTTCTTTTTTCTTGTTATAAATCTGCAACTTAAATCTGCTTCACTATACTAATTTTTAGTCATTCTTCTTTTTCAACACCACAGACCTTAACATACAAAAATATGTCCTTATAGTGTTTGCATTCACACTACATAATATCTTGAAAAAACCTTAATATGAAGTCACTTGTTTGTTGATAATGAATTTTGCTACAATTGTTTATTGGCATTGTTGATAACAAGAATGACAACTGAAGAATACTCACACTTAAAGTCCATACTTTCTGGTTGGACTTGGAAAATACCCACAGATACACATAAATTCTTTATCTAAACATAATAACTCTTAATGTTGTTGAAGCCACACACAGAGTACAAGAAACTAAACTGCAGTCCAAATATATATATCAAAACTGCCTCAATGGTGACGTCTCACTACACAAAGGCATCAAAAACTGAATGAGAGGAGTAGCCAGCTCACAACAGACAAAAATCTATAAAGAAAGGTTAGGATTGTCTTTCCTATTACTCATGTCCCCCTTTTAAGCTCTTCACATCACCTCAAATCACACTTATTACTCCAAAATGGGCAACGCTTTCCCTCAAGGCCATCATGTTTTCCCTTCAACAATTCCCATGCATACTTTTAAAATATTCAAAATATGTTATATATATTCAAAAATGAGGAGTGATTCCTTTAATAAATAGGCTTCCACTATTTTCTTAGAGATTTGTGGGACCCACAATTCTTCCACCACAACAACTTTCAAAAATTCTTAAGTACAATCTTCAACACCCACGATTTGGTCTAAAGTTATAATGAGCTGCGGCTAGGAGAGTAGTTTTCAACACTCATGACATAAATCAAACATTAATAAGACTTTGTCTTATTTTATGAAGCATCTTTAAAATCCACAAAGCATGGTGTTTTTTAACAAGGATAGAGCACTTTAAAAATAGATGTAAAACTTCTAAAATAAGGTGCTTTCCAAAATAGATATAAGGCTTTAAAATAATATATATTTAGCATGCTATCTTTTTGCTTTCTTTTTACCAGCAACTTGGAGAATATTTTATAGAAAATATTACACAAATTGATTGGTATGAAGTCACTAAGACTATTAGCTCTTAACTTCTTAAGAATTAGAACTAAGAATGTATTCTTGACTTCCCAAAGTAAGTTTCCCCTTTCAAAAACTTTTGAACAATAGCAGTAACATCTTGGGTAATTATATCCCAAAAGGTTTGGAAGAAAGCTAAAGGAAATCCATCAAGCCTAAGGGCTTTACAAGGGTCAAAGGAGAACATTGCAGCCTTGAATTTCTCTTCCAAAACACTTTTTCGCACGACTTCCAAGTCTTTAGTAGTAATAGATTTAGGGATGATCTCAAGAAATTCTTCCTCTTTGGATGGGTCAATTGAGGGAGCATTGTTGAGTAGAGTCTTGAAATACATGGTGTCTTCTTTCTTAATGTCACCTTCTTTGGTAATATTTATCCCATCCTCTAGGAAGAGTTCTAATATTCTATTATTCCTCTTGTGTTTTATGGTTGATTGGTGGAAGGACTTGGTATTTCTATCCCTTGACTTAGAGCCATTGAACTCTAGATTTTTGTTTCCAAAAAAAATCTTCACTAGCATAGATATTATGTAGTTGACTCATCAATTCCTTTTCCTCTTTTTGATAGTTAGCAAAAGCACCATTTGCCTCCTTCCTTTGTTGGATATTAGTGAGTTTGTCTTTTAGCTCCTTTTTTTTCTCAAAAATATTTCTAAAAGAGATTTTTTTGTTAATCAATGTTACTTTTGTATTTATTTTGTGATACGCTGACATTTTAGGTATTCATATCAAGTTCAAATCCTGCCGGGGGTAGAGTATGTATGCCTCATATTTAAAGCACAGTTAGGTGCCTCCTACATACTGGGAGTATGAGGTAGTCTCATATGTTATAAGCCATCTGTAGACCCAAAAACAGGCGTCCAACATCGTAGACTATAAAAGGATCCATTTCCATTTCCATTTCTATTTAACCTATTGTACTTGGACACTAATGCAACACATGGATGTCCACATGATACACTAGCGTCCACTGACATTTCAAATGTACAACAATCATTTTCTTTGAATCTTTGCCACGAGGAGTCACCTGCAATCTACATCTATGCTGATTGTGGTTGGACTACATTCAGCCGCATACCCTCGTCGTCACGCTGGATATTATCCTCCAGGTATGGAACGATGGACTTCTTGAATCTATACCCCTAGACCTAGTGATAAGTATTTTGTTTCAAAATAATTTCTTTATTCCCCGTCATCTAACATCTCAAGATATGGATCGGTTGGCCAACTTGAAAAGGTGTCTCTAGTAGCAATAAATAATTTTGGTAGCAATAATCCTTACTCTCGTGTGGAATTTATTTGGTCCCTGAGAATTAGAGTAGTAAAATTCCAAAGCTCCTAAGGCTCAGTATGGTTTGGTTTCCTCCTCTACTGTCCTCCACTTAAAGCAAAACTCTCCACCCAGGATCGTTAAGCAATGATGGTAGACTTATCTTATGATAGTTCTCCAACTGGTCATTGCTAAACAATATGGTCTATAATTGATCGACCAAGGAAGAATGTCATTCTCCTTAAGATCGTAAAGCACCTAAGTTTCTTGGCAATTATTTTCTTGTTTGACCTTTTGTCTTGAATACTGTAAAAATTATGCACCTACGTAAGGTACGTTGTGTGCCGACTGTTTCCTATTTTTTTCTACCTGCAATTTCGTCGACTTGTTCTACGGTCTGTATGAATCAATGATCTGCAATGTTTTCGACCTCCCATTTTATCGACAGAATTTCGACTTGTATCATTGTCCGCAGAATTTCGACCTGCCAGTACGTTTACAACGTACCGGCTGTTTAAGCCCTTCCAAAATTATGTGCGTAGTTCTCTGCTAGATGCAATCCTTTTTAACAATCTCATTATTCTGTAGTATATCATGCACAGTAGGTCTTATGTGAGTGCAAACCTATCCTTCATATTGCTTTATTTAACACCCCAATAGTCTCCGCAGTATCATTGTTTCTATTTTAATGATGGGTGCGTTATTATTTTTATGTAACAAAATTGGAGGTAAGTCTCTAGCCAGAAGTATAGGCGTAAGAGAAAAGGCTATTAGTTGTATCTTGCGCCTTACCACACGACGATTTTGTTCTTACCTTGCAACGTTGGGGATAGTAATGCAAGTCAATTTTGGGATAAGTCTATCAACCCAATCTTCATGAGGATTACCTTCATTATTACTGGAGATTTGACATTACCTTTTGCAGATCTGTATTGTTGGAAAGTTTCTGACATAGTCATTAATCCAATTTGTACGAGTCCTTCTATAGCGCTTGAGATAAACTTCTTTTTATGCTGTTTACTCTTCTCTTGCACAAGCATACGCCATTTTGTTTATGGTTTTCAAAACTTGTTCATCCAGTAACCCTTCTCCTCACCGTGGAACTATGTTTCTATATTACTCCTAAGCCTTCATCGATATGTAAACTTAACCCAGCACAACCCGTGTGATGACATCTCTTTGGGGCATTGTGTCAAACAGTTCACATGCTTTGTCATATGCAATGGTTTTGATTTATTGAAATCAAGGTAATGTCAGTCATAATAGAGTGGGAAATTAGACAATTAGAATCACTAGGGGAATAAAATGGTAGCTTTTCATATTAAGAGGATAGAATTTCATATTAATGCAAAAATCAAATGTTAAGACTTAATAAATGCATTTTCATTGCATCATTACTATATTGTAGTTTTATTTTTAATTTTTTTATTATATCCCTGTCAAATTCTCTCTCTCTTGCTTTAATTATCATTAAAAACATAAGGATGTATTTATATTGAATTCTTAAGTTATTTTAGAACTCGATTTTTTTTAATGTTGTTAAGACATTGATTATCATGACTAGCATGTTTGTTCTAGAACGGGAGCATGGTTAGACTTAAGGGTAGACTTGTTCAATACCAAAGAAACTTTAGAGAAAGGTTCTTTTTATGCAACTTCAGGTTTGTTATCTTATGTATTTAAAGGAAGTAAGTGCTTAGAGTTTACCAATATAATGGATGTACTTGAGTTCTTTGTTTTTAAAGCATGGAGTTAATAATGTCATTTGGTCAAAATTAGAGTGTGTTCCTTCTAGGGTTCATTGTAGATATACTATTTGGTGCTTTCACATGTTTTCTTATGTTATTATAATGGTCTCATTGATTGAAGTCCATAAAAGTAATTGCTTCTTGAAATGAATGTTATATGATGTATACATCTTGATTCATCAATGGATTTAATTTCTAAGTGGATCATTTTTTATTTCTAGTTAAAACACGTTGTTTAATCCTTTTAGGTATTGGGATGTTAGAGTATTAATAGCTAAGATCCATACCATGACAGTGCAATGCCATTTTGATAATCGAAAAAGTTTGTTATAGAACTAATTAAGTCTTCAACTTGTCCTTAGTGACTTGAGTTGGGACTGCCATGACAAAATATTGAATTATTTTAGGAAGTCTTAGGGTTTAATCTATTTACAAACAAATAAGGAAACAAGGGTATGCTTTATTATTTTATCAATTTGCTAACCTTTGAGCATAGTCATGTTTTTGGAAATACATTTTGTGGATAGGTTTTAGATACTTCTAAACTTATGTTGTAACCTAGTTTTGAAATGGTGTTTTATTTCCTCCATGCTAATTATGTTTTTGGAAAGAGTAAAGTAGATGTGAATATCTTTTGAAATTCATCCTTATTTCACTTGAGTGGGTGGCAGTCAACGAAAAATTGTCTAGGGAACAAGACCCTAGAAAATGTTGCGTACATGCTTGAACAATTTTGCAGAATTATCAATCTATGACTTGATTTATAGTTTATCTTAATCTCACAAATGCACCCATTTATAATTGTATAACGTTGTTTTAAAAATGTTTACTTCCTTGAGAAGATGTATGATATTGCATAAGTAAGTTACCTTTCTTGTGAACCTGTATGCATTGATGAATGATGTGAATACATGTTCTATTCTTGCATTTCGGTATGATGAGTTAGAGAAAAAGCATGGATGGGTGCCAATTATGGAGCTATAGAGAAGGGTAGGTTCCTTCTTGAACCTATCTAGCCAAACATTGTATGGTATGGTATCAAAGATTTAGTGTGGAAGATATGGTATGGTATTGAAGACATTGTATGGTGTGATGTTCTTATGTATGAGCCTATATGGCTAGTTATTGTAAAGGCATAGTCCTTTTTATTAACATATTTGACTCTCTAATGTATTGAAACATATTTGATTATATTGATGAAAGAGTTTTACGTGAGTTGTATTAATTATGGGAAAATTTTAATTCTCCCCTTTTTCCACACTATTTTATGAAGATGATATTATTTATTCTAGCTAATTGGAGTGGTTCTTACAAGTTGACTCATCAGTTCCTTTTCCTCTTTCTGACAGTTAGTAAAAGCACCATTTGCCTCCATCCTTTGTTGGATATCAGTGAGTTTTTCTTAGCTCCTTTCTTTTTTGCAAAAATGGTTCTAAAAGAGAATTTTTGTTAATCAATGTTACTTTTGTATTTATTTTGTGATGTGCTGACATTTTAGGTATCCATATGACCTTTTGTACTTGGACACTAGTGCAACACATTGATGTCCACATGATGCACTAGCATCCACTAACATTTCAAATCTACAACAATCATTTTGGTTGAATCTTGTCACCTTTCTTCCATCGAGCATGCCTTCTAACTACCCTAAGATGAATCCCAATGGCTAGTTTGAATTGTGTGCCTCTTCATCTTCCTTGATTGCTTCAATTTTGGATCTCCTACTCAATCTTTAAATCTCTCAAGCCCACTTCACCCTTTTGCAAGTACTCTCTTTGTTGAAGCTCTTAATGTGATTGTTACTAGCACTCTTCCTAGCATTTGAAGGTTCTTTGAGCATTCTACATTCCAACGTTGGTCTTCTTGACACTCAAGTCTATTCTTGAGGACATCCTACTTGTGGTATTTATAGGTTTTCATCTCCATCTCAGTGTGAGATGATTGTGTGTAGAACTTTCCTTTTTGATCTCATTTTCTAATTGTATTTGTGAACTCTTTGGTGTTGTTGGCACTTGTTAGGTTCTACATTTCCTTTGACACTCTCATACACACTAGTTTGTCACTTCTTGTAGACCTAGGGGTGATATTCATAGATTTTGATTTGTTGCTCTTAGTTCTAGATACACTTGGGCTAGGTGCACACACTCTTTCATTTCCTCTTCATCATTAATTGCTCATGGAAGCTTAAGGGCTAAATAGGGGCTTGACCACTTATGGCAAGCTCCCAAGCAGTCCCAAAACTTTCTCTTGTCCAAGCTATAGGTCTTTAAAAGCACTCAACAGATGGAGGTTTGCTTATATCTTCCTATTCCTTTGTCCATTTGATTATTTCATTTGTTTTTGTTTCCATTTTTCACATTCACACATTAGAGTTTGGACTTCTAATGACATAGTAATTTCCCAAATAGAAAACTTGTACTGTGATACCAAATCTTGGGATTTACACTTCTATTACATATGATTGATAGACCAAGATAAAGAAACTTAAGATTATGTGATCCAAAAATAGTCCATAGAATTTGCCAAATCTATGTAACATTGATAAAAGTAAATTGAGTAGTATTCATGCACAAAATTTTGCAAAACACCAAGATTTATATGGGAAACCCTTATCGGAGAAAACCCACCACCAAAAGATAATCATCATTATATTATTCAAAACCAAATGATTATGTACAACATATCTTTTATAGAGTCTCAATATACAACATACTTCTCCTATTATCACTCTAATGTCTCACACCAACAATGTTCTATCCAAACAGCTAGTCTTGGCCAGCTTGTCCAACATTAACACCTTCACACAAGATGATATATATAGACATAATCATGGAATCCTAACCATCTAACTATGTAACCAACATGTAGAATACCAAGATTCACACAACTATATTATGTCCATATTATGGTGTCATCAATATGCACATATCACCAAACATGATGTCGCCATATGGAATCTGGACACAATAACCCAGCGAAAATAACCCTGGACACAATAACCCATGGACAAAATATCTTGGGGTCATAATAACCCATCATCACAATAACCCAGGGTCATAATATATTGGGGTAATAATATCCCAAGATAAAAAGGAAAGGACTTCCTATAATATGTTTTCTCCTAAATTAATAAATATGATGTGTGACTTCCTTAATGAGTTGCAAACAAATATTAATATTAACGTATATTGCATATTAATATTAACGTTTATATAGAACCGTCACTTGTTAATGATATTACTATATATAATTGTGACTTGTTTATTATAGACGAACACCAAAAAGCACCGATTATTATAATAATAGAAGTGAAATCTATTAGAAAGCATCACTTCTCTTAGAAGAGGCATGTCTTTTTAGGAGATGCTTATTTTGGGAATAGATATATGAAGTATGCAATATAGAGGTGGGGAGTAGGAAATATAGCAAGTGATATCTGTCCTAAACAATTAGACTTGCAAATATAGTGTGGGTTGTGGTGTGGGGATCGAAATAGGAAATATAAAGAAATATATATTGGTCATTCTTCACAATTTTTAATAGATACAATGCCTCTTCAGTTTTTAATAAGCCAAAAAATAAGAAGTTACTTGCTTTAAATGGTTACACATTTTTGCTTCATTGACAAGGCATGAATAAAATGATCTGTCATTGTACGAAATATTTTACAAACAAATATTCAAGTTGGTTCTATACTATGACACAAATAGAATTTAGTGATGTGATAAGTAGTATAGAACATAATCATTCTCTGAAACCTGAGATGATCAATGTGAAACACAAATTAAACAAAATGAAAGACAGGGCGTGCTTAACTCAAGATTCTATAAGAAATAACATTGTTGCTTCATGTTCTAATATTTCATTACCCGTAGCGGGAGCATTACCGTCAACCAGTGCATTGTCCAAAATGATTCAAAGAAAAAGATTTGAACATGAAGCACTGCCACCAAATCCTCAGACATTGAAAGATCTTATCTTACCAGTTGAATATACAATCACTGATAGAGGGGAAAAGTTTCTTTTTCATGATAGTAATGATGAGAATCATTTTTAATATTCACCACCACACATAATTTGCAATTACTAAAAGAATCTGAAAACTAGTTTAGTGACGGTACATTCAAAACTGTGCCAAGTATTTTTCAACAATTATACATGATCCATGTCTTGAAAACTGATGCAATATTTCCACTCATTTATATTCTTATGACCAACAAAACAAGAACAAATTATACACAAGTACTTGTAGAATTAAAACAACTTCAACTTGATCTAATCCCAAAAAATATACTTATTGATTTTAAATTAGGTTTCATGGGAGCTATGTCTGAAAATTTTCCAAATGTCAATATCCAGGGATGTTTTTTCCATTTCTCTCAATGCTTGTGGAGGAAAGTTCAAGAAGAAGGTCTAGAAACATGTTACAGTGTTGATGAAGTCTTTGCATTTAAGATCAAGAAACTTGTTGCATTAGCTTTTGTGCCTTAGATGGACGTAATTGATGCATTTCAAACACTTCTATTATCTCCTTATTATACAGAACATGAGGAGAATTTGCAAGGCATAATTGATTATTTTGAAGACACCTAGATTGGCAGACTAACCAAAAGAGGCAACATATGATCACCCAAGTTTCCAATTGCAATGTGGAATTGCTATTCAACTATTCAAGATGATCTTCCCAAAACCAATAATACTATTGAGGGATGGAATAGAGGATTTACTAAATTGCTTCAAGCATCGCATAGCTTAGTCTAGAAATTCATCAAAGGAGTGAAAAAAGAACAGGGTCTCCAAGAGAATAAAATAGAGAAATATATATGGCTGGATGCACTGGGCAACCAAGCAAGAAAAAATAGTGTGAACTCAAAGAAAGACTAAAAAGACTGGTTGATGGATATGACAACTATAACATTTTAGATTATATAAGAGGTGTCGCTCATAATTTGGCACTGTAATTGACAATTTGAATAATAAAGTTTTTTCACCAACGTACATGTAATTTGTAAATTTCATTTTCCTTCCTCTATATTCTTACAGGGATATTATGTCCATGGGTTATTTTTACCACAGGTTATTTTTGCCTTGGGTTATTATAACCCTAGGATATTTTGTCCTTGGGTTATTGTGATTGGGTTATTGTGTCCAGGGTTATTTTGGTTGGGTTATCATGTCCTATAACCTCTCCATATGGATAATCACCTTGTAAATGTAGCTGTTTTCACACACAATGAACCAATAGTTTCTTACTCAACATTGTCAATGAGTTATTCACTAATAAAATACTTACGTTGAGCGGGAATAGAACAACGCGCAAGCGATTATGGAAACGGGTGCAAGAGAAGCCCTAAATAGGGTGAGAGGGGTTGAGGTTCACTCCAGGGTAGAAGCAACTTTGAAGGAGCCAACAGTGAAGAAGACGAAGGAGCAGGAAGTGACGAGGAGGATGGAGATGCAAACCCTATTTGGGACCTTCCTTATGAGGAAGATGACAAAATTCATTTATTGGAACTTTGGTTGGAAGCCTATAGTTCTATAGCTCATGCGTGGTTGAAACCCTTTGGCTAGAATGTTGCTGGGGAGGGCGATCTCAGCAAGGCACTAAGGAGAGGCTTCCTCTCCTCCCCATATGGATCTGATGGCATTAAGAAGTCTTCCCCTATTGTTTTAGGGGAGTATGAAAATGGGGTTCAAGGCCAAAATGCCCCTGAACCAGGGAGCTCAAGGATTCCTTCTCTTGCTCATGTGGATGAAATTTCTAAGTCGTTGTTGGAGTCACAGGTGGATGGTTGTTCTGGTGGCATGTCGTCTGCTAGCTCTTTGGAAGTTGATGTGGGGCTAGGGATGTCGCCGACCCAAGGAGTTGGACTCTCTGCCCTATCTAAGTCTAGGGACTTTGGCCCTCATCCCCTAAACCCTCCTTTGCCTAAAAACTCTGGTGTTTAGGTTCAAGGCAGGAAGATCTATATCCCTAATTCTATGATGGATAGATCCTACTCTTTATGGAAGAATGCCCTGGTGGGGAAGATTTTGGGAAATAGACCCAATGTTGACAATATCAAAAATTGGGTTAAAAGGAAATGGAGATGATAAGGTGCTGTGGAGATTATGGTGATGAGGAAGGGGTTCTTCCTCTTTTCTTTCTCACTCCTAGAAGATAGTTTACAGATCCTTGAGGGGGTCCTTGGTTCTTTGGCAGCTCTTTTCTCTTCCTCAAAAAGTGGGAGACTAGCTTGGACCTTGAGAAGAATCACATTGACAGTGTTCCAGTCTGGGTCAGACTCCCTTGCTTACCTGTAGAGTATTGGGATAAGGATGTTTGGACTGCTATTGCTAATTCCTTGGGCAACTTCATTATTGCCAATGAGGTAACTAAATCTAGGAAACAATTTTATTTTGCTAGATTTTGTGTTTATGTTACTGTTGACAAAGCTCTCCCTTCTTTTGTTACTCTTCCGTCAAAGCTTGGAGAATAGAAGCAACAAATCTGTTATGAGGAGTCTCAAGGGATGCATGCCTCAACTACTTTAAATCTGGTCATGCTTCTACTGTTTGTAGTTCTGTAAAAGGATGGAATCCCAAGAATATGCAACAGGAACCTCCCCCTTCATTTGAGGAGGCTACAAAGCATGAGAAGCATGCTAGCCCTCCCTTAGTCAAGACCTCGGAGGTTGATAAGAATTGTATGATGACTGTGGCTCCTCGTAGTTCAATTGCTAATAAGGAAATAATCATTGAAACTCCTTCTGGTTGTACTCCTTCTAAAGGGGTAACTACAATTAAGGAGATTGGAAAAGAGAAAACAATGGGCATTGAGTTCTCTCCCAAAAGACAACAAATTCTTGAGGACAAGGCTGTGGTTGAGAATTCCCTGATGAAGTTTGGCTTTAAACCACCCTAAGTGGAGTGGTTTCTATTCCCTGTCTCTATCTAGGTTTGGTTCTTTTCACCCTATTGTTTTGGGGGTGACGCTAGTTATCTGTTGGTTGTTCTTTGGTGCATGTTTTTTTGTTCCTTGTGGCCTTGGGCCTATTGTTGCTTGTGTTTTTTGGCCTTTCTAGCTTGTTGTTCAAGGGTTTGGGCCCTTTCAAAAACCCATCGGTTCTAAGCTCTGATTAAAAGCGTTTACCAATATCAAAACATTGTCAATGAGTTCATATTTTCCTATATAGCTACCACTATCACCTCCAAGATTGCAGTAGCACATGTACAAATATTTTATCACTTCTAACTACTTGTGATACATTGTGTCATCTTCTTAAACATTACCATACTTCAAGATAGTGCCACATGAACTCCAGCTCTATTGCAAGTGCACCTACATTGTCATTCATGCTTCCAACAATATTGTATTCTATGTTCAATTTTGAGTTCGTCTCTAAACGAGTTGTGATTGCTATGACAACATCACCACATGTAAACCAACACACATATTGTACCACAACATCTAAAACTCACTACATCATAGCACATTACATTTTCTAGATAAACGCTTACTTCAAAAACCCTCTACAAGTGGATATCACTCAAGTCCTAACAAGTTCTTTACTAAAAATTTGACATTAGAAGATCAAGCCTAGTGAGTTTCAGTTATCAAATTTTAGCTAGTTCATATCTATGGCCATAACTTCAATTCCATACAAAAGTTCAAGATTACTTTGATACCACATAATGAATTGATTTTTGACACCTATCACAATAATATCTTTATCGAATCTAAAACTAAATACTATTACATTAACTTATTATATTTCTACATTTAATTATAATATAAAAATTATAGAATTTGACACCAATCAAAACTCAAAAACCTTATGTAATTATTTACTTTCAACTAAATTATAGTCAAGATCAGATTTTTCACTATAATATTTAATAACATAATTTAATAATTTTTAGTATAGATTTTTAGCAAAAAAAACTAATTTAAAAGTTTATATGGAGAGAAATTTTTGCTTTTTTGAAACGTCTACATAGGCTGCCTCTCGAATGGCGGCTAATACACAGTTATTCCACGCATACAATTATTTTCTGGTCCGAGAAGGCAAGTAAATGGGTCGTTGTACATCGAATCTGGGTATTTTAATAATAGTTGTAATAAGTGAGTTCTCTGTATAAATCCAGCATCAAGATTATACTTGTATCGTATAATTTTTTCTTGTTTTAACAATTTCCCTGTGAAATTAATGGCGGTCATTAGCAAGTATGTTTAACAATCATGTTTTCAGATTAGACAGAAGTTATTGTTGCTGTAAAATTTTGTTAATTGGTGTGTGATGAATGTTTGCAGGTGGTGGACGAAGGAAACGGTGGCTGTTGTGACAGGGGCGAACAAAGGCATTGGTTTTGAAATTGTCCGTCAATTCGCAGAAAATGGCCTCACCGTTATTCTCACTGCAAGAGACGCCAATAGAGGATTGAGTGCCACAAAAAGCCTTCATGATCAAGGTCTCCACAATGTTGTGTTCCGGGAGCTGGATATTGAGAAGCCCCAGAGCATTTTAGACTTTGCAAGGTGGATCAAGGAAAACTATGGCAGCCTCGACATACTGGTAAAAACACACCCACTAACTCGAATTAAAGACGGATTGTTTTTTCATTGATCAAAGTTGGAGTAAAAACACACCGACTTGAGAATTGCATTCCATTCTTGAATCCTTCATCAAGAAGGAATTCTTGAATAATTGAAGGAGGATTTTTGGCAGGTTAACAATCCTCAAAGAAAGAATTCTTGGAATAACCTTCACTTACAAATTTTGGCAGGTTAACAATGGTGCTGTATTTGGGATGATTAGAGATTATGAAGCTATGATGCATGCCCTCCAAGTTTCAGGAGCGCATGACCATATATTTGTAAGAATTTAACTTTGCAATTCAATTCCATTTGTATTCAAATAGAGTTTTTTTTGGAAGAGCATATACAGTTGGTGTGTTAATTGGTCAATCTTTCTAAGAAGGGTATATGTAAATGTATGGATTGTTTATGTGGGAAGGGTTCAAACAGCCGATACATTAAGGGAAGAGGTTTGTTTCAAATTCAAGACCATTTATGCTATAAGAATTTAAATTTTTTATTTTTTTTTTTAAAACTTCAACACGTCATCGGAGAGATGGAGGTACTCGGGGAGAGAACTTAGGGCAAGGCCGACAGTGGGAGTCAGGTCGATGAGCAGCACCAACAGTGGGACATAAAGATACTCGCAACTGCCATTATGCTTGTGATAAAAAGGAGACCATCAGCAGCTTCTTCTACATAAAGCTCCATCTTTCTGCGCAAAAAGTCAGGGGTACTATCTTGACTGAGGATGTCATTCAAAGAGCCCCATATGCAGGACATAGGCTGGTAAAATAAAAGCCCACCGGCAAATTACCCGTTGGCGAAAAGACAAGCTAATATCTTAAGGAGTCTAGAGCTTGTCAGTAGCATTTAAGGTCTCATAAATCGACTCCATCTGTTTCTCCGAAACAGAGAAGACGTAGAAGCAAGATGTAAGATCGAATCCCAGAGGCAATCTTCCCGTTGGCAAGGGAATGTACATATACCTTTTGGTCGTTTGGACAAGACAGGAGCAGTGAATTCCTCCTAAATGCTTCCATCCCGCCCTGACTGCCTTAAAACGCACCCACTACAGGAGAGGAGTGAAAGTGACACATAACTTGGCATGAAAGAGAAGTCCCATCAAATAAACTGCCTGGGCAACCCAGCCTAAGAGGAGGTCACAGACTTTAAATCATCTTGAAGGAGCTTGCACACGTGGCTGTTTTGACAAAGCTGGGCTGGAATAAGAACCTCTGTGGCCGAGGTTTGATCTATAGCCAAGTCAGCAATTCCGTTAGTGACCTTGTTGCCTTCCCTCAAAGTGTGCGAAATCCTGAAATCCTTGAAGGTTTTGAGCAAGGGAAAAGCTTGATTCAATATATAGTTAAGCTTCCAGTTGTCCAAGCCTTTAGCTTTAAGGGCATTGATAATAATCATGGAATCACCTTCTATCCATATATGCTTAACTCGAAACATGACTGCCAATTGCAACCCATGTACCAGAGCCCAAACTTCAGCTTCATTGTTAGTACCTATTGGTATCTTTGTTGCTTTGGCGGCTAACATAGAGCCATCCTCTCTTCTAAGGACACACCTCGTGCCTGAGACACTAGGGTTGCCCCTACACGCGCCGTCAAAATTTAATTTAATGAACGGGGCTGTAGGCGATAACCATTTGACCTTCTCTCTGGAGGCTAAAACATCTCTTGCTACAACTAAGGCACCTGTATTGACTCTATCCAACAACTTCCACTTTCTTACGACAATAGAGTCCCATTTGGACCAATTCGAATTTCTGGTTTTTAAATTTCTTACATTAGATACCACCATCTCTGAGATAGCCGCCTCAATGTTACTGCACACTGTCTTCAACGATGAGGCTTCTTTTTTGAAGATACAAAAGTTTCTCTCCCACCATAAGAGCCACACTACTAGAGAAGGACCCAGCTCCCAAATGCAAGCAAAGAATGAATCAAAGAAGAGAAGAGGCTAGTTTTTAAACATAAGGGCTAGAGAACTGGAGAGGGGGAAGGACCAATTCAGCATACGCATAAACCATAGCCAGCATTCTCTACTGAACTGGCAGTGTAGGAGCAAATGGTCCACTGATTCTTCTTCTTTCCCGCAGAGGGTGCAAAGAAAGTTTGGACCGAAGCCTAACCGTTTGATTCTGTCGCCTGTAAGAATTCTGTTGTTGATTGCCAGCCAAGAGAACGCTCCAGCTTTCGGCAAAACTATTTTACTCTAGCATAGAATCGACGGCCAGTCTCTCATCAATTTTTCATTAGCTGATCTATACCCGTCTTTCACTGTGTAACAGGCCGATTTTGCTCCTGTCCAAGCTAATGCATCTTCCTTATCTGAAAAGATAACCATTCTTTTGGCCAGGATCTTTTTTAATTGCACTTTCTGATCATAAGGGAAATCACAGTTCCTTGTGCTTTTCCAATTGAAAGAGACATGACCACACTCACTCTTAACACACCAATAGTCTTTCACTTTGTTGCCCCAATGCGCCTACAAGAAAAGTCTCACTTCTAGTAGATCCTCCCTATCTGAAAGCTTAGGTTCCCCACACCAAGAATCGTACCAAAAGTCTGCTTTCTCCCCAATATGAATAATCCATGACAATTTAGGAATAAGGAAATCTCTACATTTAGCAATGAAATTCCATATTGCCGATCCTCTTGGTGGGTTTTTAACTGTAAAAATTCTTTCCTTCTCATGAGAATCCAGGTACTTTGATTTCATTACCTGTACCCAATTAGAATTTGGTTTAGAATAGAAGCTCCAAGCCAGCTTAGCTCCAAGTGCTTTATTATGTAACTCTAGGTCTAGAATCCCTGCTCCTCCTTCAGTCTTTGGTTTACAGATTTTATCCCAAGCCAAGAGGTGGACTTTCCTCTCCTGGAACGTACCTTGCCACATGAATTGCTTGCAAGTCCTCTCAATCTTTGTAAGAACTCCTTTAGGGATTTGATAAGTGGACATCATATAAGTAGGGACTGCAGCTAATACTGAATTAATCAACACAATTCTACCTGCTAGAGAAAGTCGCCGACCTTTCCACGCTGACATTTTTTATTGCATGTGAGTTAGGATGTTGTTCCAAAGAGAATTTTTGTGTCTTCCTGTGTACATTGGTATGCCAAGATATCTACCTGGAAGGGATTCAAGTTTGAAGTTCAAAACTTTGCTAATATCATCTTGGATGGTCTAAGAAACATTAAAGAGATAAACCACTGATTTAGAACCATTAACAACCTACCCAGAAGCTAAACAATAATTTTCTACTGTGTCCCTAATAGAAATTGCCTCGGACAAAGAAGCTTTCCCAAATAAAAGGGTGTCGTCTGCAAAGAGGGCATGTGTAAAGGAGTCTTGCATGCCTTTAATTCTTAAACCTAGCCATTGAAAATTACTCTTGGCTGCCTTGATGGCCCAGGTAAGGGCTTTTGACATGATGATGAAGAGGTAGGGAGATATTGGGTCCCCTTGCCTCTGTCCTCTTGGAGGATTGAAGGTCTCTATGGTACTGCCATTAACAAAAAAAGACATCTTGTAACTAGAAAAGCATGAGGAAATCCATTTGCAAAAATCTTTAGAAAAGCCCAATTTATCCATCATTGCTAATAGGAACTTCCACTCCACCCTGTCATATGCCTTTGACATGTCCAATTTTACCAACATAGCCTCCTATTTCTCTATATTGACCGAGTGAAGGATTTCATGAACTAGAATTGCACCCTCAGGTGTTTCTTTGCCTGGGACGAAACCCCCTTGTTCCTCAGATATTAGACTTGGCAATATTTTAGCTAGTCTTAATCCCACCGCTTTGGAAATAATTTTGTAAATAAAGTTACAGAGGGAGATGGGCCTGAATTCCTCGAAACTTTGCGGAACTTTTGTTTTAGGGATCAACATTAGATTAGTAGTTTTCAACTCTGTAAGCACATTTGTGAACTTCCTGGATTCCTCAACCGCTAAGAAAATGTCTCTGCTAACCGTATCCCAACATTTTTGGAAAAAAATACCTGTCCATCCATCTGGTCCAGACACTTTCTCACCTAGCATGGAGAAGACTGCTAACTTTACCTCTTCCATAGAGAATTCTCTCATTAAGTCCGCATTGTGGATATCGGATACAAGCTTAGGGACGAAGTCAAGTGAGGGGATTCCATCTCCTTTTGGGGTTTTCTTTGTGGAAAGTAGGTCACTATAGAAAGCTTTGGCTTCCAGTTTGATCTCCTCCAAATCTGTGATGACTCTCCCATCTTTTAAAAGTATTGAATGAATGGAATTGGAAACCCTACAAATTTTTGCAGCCATATGAAAGAAAGACATATTTTTATCCCCCTGTTTAAGCCATAATTCCCTAGACCTTTGTCTCCAATATATTTCTTCTCGGCTCAGAATCTCCTCCAGCTGTAGCTTTAAACTCTTCTCTAGCTGAAAAGAAGTGCTATCCATTCCTTCACTTATAATTTTCTCCTCTAGCTATCTCAAGTCCTGAAAAATCTTAGCTTTTTGAGCAAAAATGTTTTTAAAATCTAAGTTGTTCCAGTGTAGGATTTTTTGCCTTACGAATTTAAGCTTCTGGACTAACTAGAATATGCAAGACCCTTTAACAAAAGGAGCTTGCTTCCACCATTCGCTGACATTTTGGATAAAAGATGGTTCATTGAACCACATTGACTGGAATCTAAAGTTTGTCCGGCTAGGCCGAGAGTCCATTCCAATTCGAAGTCTGACGGGAAAATGATCCGAACCACCCATGGGTAGGATCTCTGATTCAAAGGTGACATTAAGACACAAGCACTCTGGAGAAAGAAGGAATCTGTCAAGCCTCTCTGCTATCTTACAGAAGTCTTTTCGCCTGTTTGTCCAAGTAAATTTTCCATTTTTTTGAGCACAATCTAAAAGGCCATTTTGGTTTATGAACTTTCTGAAGTCCTGTTGAGATCTTAGGGGGTGAGAGATGCCTCCTTTTTTTTCTGAATCATCGAGGCTTGCATTGAAATCTCCTCTTAGTATGAATTTCTCCCTCTTAATGGCATTAAGCCAAAAGGAGAGATCCTCCCACATCTGTCTCTTTAGACCTAAGTCGGTGGGGGCGTAGACGTTGATCAGCCACAGATCACTCCCTGTCATAACTTGTGGAAATCTGCCAATTAGGAAATTACTATTCCTCTCTAGCACTTCCATAGTGTGGATATGTGATTTCCATCCTATTGCCAATCCACAAGAATTTAAATTTGCCATTCAGTAGCCGATTCATATGCGATTAGCCTTGTTTTTTTCTCAGGACAACCCAATGTTAGCCAAAGCATTTAAAACAAACTACGATTTGTCAAAGAACTGCATAGAAATAAATTACTATGGGACGAAGAAAATCACAGAAGCATTACTGCCGCTGCTCCGACCTGAAGGTCGAATTGTGAACGTGTCCTCAGAATCCGGATTACTACGGGTATAATATTTATCAATTGATTTTCTTATTTCAAGATTGCCATGAAGTTTTATTGGGAGGGGGATTTAACTGTTGGGTTTTTTACAGTTTCTGAAGAACGATTCCCTTCGAAGGCAGCTTTCCGACGTCTCAGATATTACAGAGGAATTAATCGATAACATGGTTGAAATGTTTTTGGAGGATATGAAAAAGGGGGAAGTGGAAGGGAAGGGTTGGCCCATATTTTCAGCTCCATATGCTTTGTCGAAGATTTCTTCAAATGCGTATGCTCGCCTCCTTGCACAAAAATTCTCAAACAGTGAAAAGGGAAGAAGGATATATGTGAATTGTGTTCATCCAGGAGGAGTTCAAACTGATATGAGTGGCAACAGTGGAAGCTTAACTCCCTCACAAGGAGCAGAAAGTTGCGTGATGGTAGCTCTGTTGCCACCTGGTGGGCCTTCTGGGCAATTTTATTTACTCAAGAAACGCCATGAATTTTGAGGGCATTCCGACTTTCATGAGAATGTTTATATGAATAATTCTGTTGGAATATGCGCTCCAACATAAATAAATGTAATAGTTAGACGGTTCATGGATATGTGTTGTTAACTATATGTTAGGTGTAGGTTTATGAGCAATTGCATGGTAGTTTGTTAGTGTAGAGGTTGGACAGTGCCAATATACCTCTACGTTTGTGTATCTGCATAAATAAACATATCTGTCAATAAAGAGTGCAGTGAAAGATTTGTGAACTTGTGTGTGTATATTATTTGTCTCTGTAGTGTTGCAATCTTTGTTTTTTTAATAAATTTTTGCATCAAAACAATCTTTGCTTCAGTTTACTTTTTGTATTAACAAATTTGTTTAGCTTCATTTGGCTTCAAATGGAATACATTGAAATATTTGGATAAAATATAGATTTTGAACATTGTTTAAGAGACTCTGCTGCATTTGGAGCATGAAAATACAACAAAGGAATCATTAATTTTTTGTTAGGGATTGAGCTTGGCTTTGCTAGGGTTTCCCATAAGTAGAGTCCAAGTCATGTTTTGTCTTCTTGCCAATATGTTCAAACATCTTAATGCATCTTTATGGTGATTCCATGACTTTGTTGTTTCAGAATAGGACTCTCTCAAGGTCCCCTATTTGAGTTGAGTTGTCCAACATGTCCATCTCGCTTCAATTTTTTAGACAAAATTGTCAAATCCCTAGGCCATCTTGTTTGTCATGAGCTTGATAATTTTTTGTTGGAGGGTTTTATATCAAACCCATCTTGATAAATTTTGTTTGACTTCACTAAAAAACACATTTCTGTTGAGTTTAACATCACAAAAGACTTTAAGGAATTCCCTGATATTCAAGTTAGGAGCCAACTTCTTTTATAATGTAGTTATATTAATTTGTTATGGAGTAAAATGTTTACCCTTTCTAGTTTGTACCTATTTTGGCACCTATTGGAACAATAAACAATTAATTCTCTATCTCAATGAATAAACCCCGACAAAGAAACTTAGGGCTGGTCTAAGCTCACCCAATCTAGCACTCTCCAAAGTTTTGGGGGGCTAAAGGACGAGGGCGCTAGTCCCGGATATTAGTCCTGACCTAATTTTTGTCGTATTGGCTTAGAACACCTCTTTGGCTTACACTTCTCATCCCCATTTGGTTTTATTCACCGTTAGTGAACGGGAATGCATATAAGAAGGTGTCTTGTTATTCATTTTACATAACTAGAGAAGATTAGAATGTTAGAATTGCTCATCTTATGCTCTCCTATGCTCAACTATTCTTAATGATTGGAATAGCTCTTTGTATGTGGGCGTTATGATGTTTGTTTGTAGGTCTTGAAGGAAGTTCAAGTCTTCATTCTCTATCTCCTTATTGGTGCATGGTCTTGAGTCACCTACTCCAACTAGGGTTTCATATATTGTGGTAACATTTACCATTTATATTCATTCTTTCATCATTTATAGCAGATCTTGCCTCTACCCTCCTAGAACACACGCTCTTTGATCTCTAATCATTGTTGTAGTGGAGGTGGAGACACCAACATAGGGTTTGACTAAGGCAAGCCCCTAAAAACAACACAACCCTTTCCCTTCTTGTTTGTGTGTAGGTCACATTTGGAAGATTCAGACAACAAAAAGTGACAGGAAGCAGGAAGACAGATAAGCGAAGACACCCAAATCAGAACATTCTACAAAATCCTAATTTGGGTCTAGGGCACCCAGCACTTTGGTTCCTCTCTTCTCTAAAACCAAGGTTTCAGTTCTTCTCTGTCCCCTAATCCCCATTGTGGTCTCAGTTTCTCTGTAATAGTTTCCATTAGTTTGCCATTCACAGATGTTGCTCAATTAGGGTTTCATACTTTACCCTAGTTTGATTGGTTATATTTGGTTAACACTCTTTTAAATACAACAAAGGGGCAAAACCCTTATAGTTTGGCTCTCCTTCAAAGGTAGCATCCAAGCTCAATTTGTGTTCCAATATTGATAGAAGAGGCTTTGGCCTAGTTTAAGGTTTTTAAGCTAAGTCTCCCTTTTCCATCAAACATAATTTACTTCAAATTTGATTTCAATGGTGATTTCCTAACAAAAGGATCTAAAATTGTTCACTTTTGACATGCTCTAACTTCAAACAAATTATTGATGCCCTTTTAGTATCTTATAAAGATGAGGGTTGGGTGATTGTTGGTTGTAATAAAAGCATAATGGTGGCTATTAAAATCCATAAGTCAAGAATAAACTCCTAACTTTAAATCATCATAAAAATCCAAAATTCAAGGATAATTATCTAACTTTAAATCATTTTAACAATTTTACAAGACATTCAGTCTAGAATATCTCTATTTATCTCAAATCTTCATAACCAATCAATAGTTGTAATGAATACATAAGCACCTCTAGTTTTAAATAAAGGAAAGAGTGGCATGTCATCATCTTCAATTCCTTCTTCAAGTTGGTGGTCTCATAGCCTATTATTTGAAGGCCAAAAACCTCCTAAAAATAATAACATGTGCTTCATTTTGCTTATTGATTTTCTACAATACACACAACATGATTTGTTGGGTAGCTAGTTTTCTATGCTTGTTGAATTGGAGGAAAGCATAAAAGAGGTACTCATAGAGGATGAATCCATGAGGATTTATGTTTTAATTACCCATAAGGGGTTTATTGAGGTTGCTTCCCCTTTGAACTAACCACATTGCATGGTTTTCATTACCAAAATATAACTTGTAGGTGATTTGTAGAAATTTCTAGACACTTTGGACCATTGGGAGAACTATAAGAAGTGATAAGGAGGTCAAGACACACAATCATTAACATTTTCAGGCCATTTTGAAAACATTAACCAATGCACCCTATGTCAAGAAATGAGTGATCCACACTAGCTTCCTATCCTTAGGCAAGGAACTAGTGCTTGACACATTTGTTTTTGTAAGAATATTAGTGGACTATAACTTCTCTGATTCATTGGGGGAGTTTTCTAACATATATATAGGACAATTTTTTGTTTTCCATTTAATTTAAATCAAACATAAGGTTTTGATTTCTTGATTTTATCTCTCTTATTTGCATGCAGTTTTGTTTATTTTTACACTAAATTTTCATATCAAAACACTAATAATTTTCTTCTTTCTTTCCCCTACAAAAACTTGGACTCAATGAATCTAGTATCTTTGATACAACATTTGACAAACTTGAGAATGCATGATTAGATTCTATTGTAGGTCAATGAACTAGTGCCGCTACACTACTACCAACACATTTATTCTAGTGTAGACATACACCTACATCAATGCTAGCTAGTGTATTTGTTTCAACTCAAAATTACACAAATCAACAAATAGTGATCAACATTTCAATCTTTTTTTTGGTAATTGCATTGATGGCCTCATTGGGTTCATCGATACCCTCTTATTTCTCATTTCATCTCTCTTAGGCATTTTTCATTTTTTGTCTAGTTGTCAATCCCAACTCTGTGCAGTAGGTTAGTGTTGGCATAGTTGGAGATAGTCTATTCATAAGAACAAACTTATTACACACATAAAAAAAGCACATAAACATCTCTCTTTTATTTCCTTTCAACATAAAATCATGGAAATTTATAAAAAGATTCTAGACTCAAAGAAGGAACTCCATAGATTATATAGGAGAATTTGGGACTCGAAAAAACTTTGTCACTAAAGGGAATTGAAGGGATCCATCTACAAAAGAATGGATCATTCAAACAAAATTCCTAGGAAGGACATTTTTTAACAAACATGGGAGTGTGTGTAAAACACACTACAATTTATTGCATGATTATTATGCCTTGTACAATGTATCTTTGACATTTATTACATGCTTATGTTGTACATGATGTTACCATTTTCTCTTACCTCCAATTCCATACATCCTTTGTATTTAACCAATTGAGGGGGGGAAATATTATCATTGACATTTCTTCATGCTTATGATTGTAGTGATATATTTATGAGAGTTAGTATCCTTTTCTCATTACTAAATAGAGCTTCATCATCATATCTAGATGGAGTATGTTTCCACATAATTAGAGCCCTTATCAAGCTATGTATAGAGTTAGATCCTCTTCTATGTGGTTAGATTTCTTTGGTGCCTTAAACGCTTGGTTAGATATGATGCAGTCTAGGTAAGGGGGTCCAATGAAAGACAACCTAAACCTAGAAGCATACAAACTCAACCACAAATTCATATGTCATGTGGAAGAAAAGAAATGCCATGTTTATTAAATTATTAAAAATTTACCTTCATAGGATACAACAGGTTGAAAGTATCCTAATGTTCATTACACACAGAAACTAGAAAATGGGTTATTCTATGTCCAAGATGAATGAATCCTTTGTCATCTTCCTTCTTTTATAAGTCTCTCTCTTTTTTGAGCAAACATTCTAAGGATTTCTTCTAGATCTTATCAACCAACTTTTTCTACTATTTGCTTCTTCTTGGCCTCTGTCTTACTACCCATTAGTTTTTTTGGCTTCTCCTCATTCACTAGTTCTACACAAGAAGGTTGATAATTTTATTCTCAAAATTTCCATAGTAAATATTATCCATTTCCTCTTGCTTTCTTGATCAAATAATCTTCAAATCCACCCTAGGTAATAGCCTAAGAATTTTCTCTAACAACTAGAAACTCTAATGACCTACACAACTACTAGAAACTAGTAGATAGCCCAAACTTCATGGAAGAGGATCAGTCAGAACAAATAATAAACAACCACCAAATGATAATAGGTTGTATCCCTAGCACCATCCAAAGTAGCCTAGAAAGTTCCAAAAAGAAAACATGTAAGGTCAAGAAAATCACATAAACCATATCAACAAGTTGGAGACATAAAATGAGTTTTAAATTTGGATAGAAGACAATGTCAAATTATGTCCATTGGAGTCAACATCATCATGAGTCATCACTGCCAACTATCATTTTCATCTTATTGTTGTTGTGATCCTAGATGTTGTCAAAGTCATAGTTGTTTCCAAAGTCACTACTAAAGTGACAGGATTCTATTGAAGATGTAACTATATTTTATTTTACTATTAAAGGTAGTTGGAATGATTCTTTGATTTCTTAGAATCATCTTGACATGCCATTTCCTCAACAACTTGCATACAAAACCAAAATATTCTTAGCCACTTTCTATTTTGTTAAATTGGTGATACAAGATTGCTCATGAACCTGGATGCTCCTACATAAAGATGCCTTCACATTTGTGTAATATTAAAAATTACATACCCTTTCTATTTTCATGTTATGTTCTGGGGCTTGCTTAAGTGTTTGTAACCCCTAGTGTTTATAGGTGGTGGACAAAGGAGATAGTTGCCGTAGTGACAAGGGTAAACAAAGGCATTGGTTTTGAAATTTTCCGTCAATTCATAGAAAATGGTCTCATCGTTATTGACGTAGAAGGAGGGGAAACTCTTTTGCCCACAACTCTCACAATCCCACAAAAAATAGACTCTTTGCTTTGGAAGTAAAACTCTACATTCACAGATTCTGATCCACACATGAAATGCAAATAAAACTCATAATACCTTATTCTCCATTAAAATAACATTACAAACAATATTACAAATAATATATCAGAAATGAAACTTACAATCAAAATCTTAATCTGTACCTTTCAATGGCTTTTCTGACATTTCATACAACTTTGCCTTCTCCCTGGCATCCACTCCTCATTTCACTCACAAATCTACGCCTTTATTTCCAACAGAGCATCTAATCTATAACAACAAAACACTATTCAAGTATCTCAGAGAGTCATCTTCCTCTCTGCCCATGCCTCCTCTTATTCTATGGCACTTCATTTTATCCTCTATGCTACTAAATCTCCCTTCTTGGCCGCTGTCCCCTTTCAACTCCACAATCTTCCTTTTTTATTTCTACATACTGGGCACTCACTCTCCACATCGATATGCCAATTTCTTTTTATGAGCCTCCAAGTGAGGTGTTTCAACTTTCCAATGGGCGCCCCATTCTATAAAATAAATCTAAAAATGTATAACGCCTCATGAGAGGCGTTTCAACTTCTTTTGATTGAATTCTTACCACTTTAATACAATTTTTCCTTTGATGTTAGCACATTTTTCTTACACACCCATCATCCAAGTTAGTAGCCTAAATTTTTGTTTAAAAGAGTAAAACTTAAGTGTAGAGCTTCTGGCACAACTGTGTATTGTTTTTTTGCATCGACGTTTTAGATCACACTCCGTGATCCATCATCATTTTCATTCTCTTCTTTTCATCTTGATGATGGATCATGGAGTGTGATCCGAAATGTCGATGCAAAAAAGCAATACACAATTGTACCAGAAGCTCTACACTTATATCATTGACTATGGAAATATCATGTCTACAAGAATAAAACTTGCAACTTACTCTTATCGCTAGCAAAAGATATAGTTATATCCTTCTCTAGGTCATCACGGTAGGTAAGTATGAACATGGCATAGTGGTTTAAATGCTAAATAGATATCAAAGTCTAATGTCTGAATGTAGTCCCATACAATAGAACCTTAACAGTGAACTTTGAAGCATTCATATGACTACTATAGAACTTCAAGATGTGACATTCATTAATTAAGACACTCTTTAATGAAGAGATCAACATAGACTTGGATACAAACTATTTGTTCCATTGTATCTTTGATTTTAAATGAATTGAAATAACAAATTCTTTTCTATAAAATAAGTCACATATCATTGAAAGAAGAAAATATGTAGGCTACACCAAACACATGTTCCCCAAGCAATGTCGTTCGACAATCGACCAATGAAGCTAAAAACCAACTTTTGATATAACTTTTTACCAAGAGCTCAGAATCACCTAAAATCTTGTAGAGATGAAGATATCAACAATCCCAAACTCTCTACCAAGCCATTCTACCTCAATCCTCACATATTTCAAAATTTTAAAGTTTTGCCAAATCACTGGCGCAGTTACAAACTTAAAAATCTTAGGAACTGAAAGGGATTCAACTACAAAACCTTTGTGGATAAATATGGAATGCTCTAAAGATCCTTCTTGTTAGAGGGTTTGTTGCCAAACTCCATAGATTGCTCCAAATAATTGTTTCACTGAGACTACCCTATTATGTGTTAGGACCCAAACTATGGAAAAAATCTAAAAATTTATAATTCTACTCAATCCACTTGTACAGTAAGGATGAGAGATGCCAACAAAAGAAACACACACTAAAATTATTTTTGGGTGATGTTGATTACACATGCGCCTGGGAGCTCCTGCATCAGACATGTCGAGTAGAATGTTTGTGAGCATATACTCACAAACATGGAGTTGAGTGATAGAATCACCCTTTTATATTGCAAGAAATCTACAATGAACTCCATCGTTGTCATAGGTGCACAAGATCAATTATTTTTCCTCTTCTAGAATCTAGCTAGAACATTCACCATCTCCCTCCAACAAATCTGCGCCCTCTTCTTTCTTTCTCTCGTGGACTCATGTCCACCATGTATCGTCCTCCTCCACCAAATACTTTCTACTTTCCTCTCCTCCTTTGTGGGATCCAATCCACCACAAACCAACCACCTCCACCAAGTTTCACTTGCAACATTCTCTACAACCTCTACAAGCAAATATGCACTATCCACACACCAATCTACAACTACATATTCTCCTTTTATTTCTACATGCATTAACTCCTTATTCACCTCAACAACATGAGAATTTATAACAAATTTCTCATCACAAAATCTAGAAAAAATACACTCTACCTCTTCATTTTTCACTGCGGCAACTTGTGTTTCCTCTTTTTTCACTGCGACATGCATCTTCTCATCTTCATCGGCAATCTTCTCAAGCCACTCCTCTTCTATCGCCAAAATTTGTGCCAAAAAATCATCATCTTCACCATTCACTGCAACCACATCCTCATGCCCTACTGTTGCAACCAATTCCTCATCTTCATTCTTTTCTCTCATGCCTTTTCCATGGCATGCCTTCACTACAACCTCATACTTGTCTTCATCTCCATCATGCTTGACCAATTCTTCTCGCTGCCTCGCTTCAATCCTATCCAATATTGCATTAATGTCTGCCATCATCTCAAGGATCTTCCTCTTTTGATAATGCCTCCATCCATCCCATATCACAGGCTTCTTCCTCAATACTATCCCCATCTCATATGTTGCAATCTTTCACAACTCTCACCTCATGCTCTGCAATTTGCAAGCATACTGCTTTTCGCATCTCCCTAGCTCTCGATTGTTCAGGGCTTCTCTCTACCTACAACAATCCTCACACAAGCTCTTTTTCTCTTGCCAAATCTTGGTATAGGCTACCTCATGTTCAGTGCTCTGCCTATACACTCATAACCTCCATCTCTGATACCATTTGACGCAGAAGGAGGGGAAACTCTCTTGCCCACAACTCTCACAATCCCACAACAAAAAGAGACTCTTTGCTTTGGAAGTAAAGCTCAACATTAACAGATTTAGATTCACACACAGAATGCAAATAGAACTCATAATACTTTATTCTCCATTGAAATAAAATTACAAACAATATTGCAAATAATATATCAGAAATGAAACTTACAATCAAAATCTTAATCTACAGCTTTTAATGGCTTTTCTGACATTTCATGCAACTCCGCCTTCTCCCTAGCATCCACTCATTTCACTCACAAACCTACAACTTTATTTGAACGGAGCCTCTAATATGTAACAAAAAAACACTATTCAAGTATCTCAGAAAGGAATCTTCCTCTGTGCTCATGCCCCCTCTTATTCTATGGCACTTCCTTTCATCCTCTGCGTTGCTAAATCTCCCTTCTTGGTTGCTGTCCCCTTTCAACTCCACACTCTTCCTTTTTATTTCTACGTACTGGGCATTCACTCTCCACATCAATCTGTCAGTTTCTTTTTAATGAGCCTCCAAGTGATTCATTTCAACTTTCCAATGGGCTCCTCATTCGATACAATAAATATGAAAATATAAGGCCTCATGAGAGGCATTCAACTTCTTTTGACTGAATTCTTACCACTTCAATGCAGTTTTTCCTCTGATGTTAGCACCTTTTTCTTACATGCCCATCTTCTAAGTTAGTAGTCTAAATTTTTGTTTAAAAGAATAAAACTTGCAACTTATTCTTATTGCCAACAAAAGATATAGTTATATCCTTCTCTAGGTCATTGTGGCAGGTAAGTATGAACATGGCATAGTGGTTTAAATTCTAAATAGATATCAAAGTCTAATGTCTGAATGCAGTCCCATACAATATAACCTTAACAGTGAACTTTGAAGCATTGACATGACTGCTATAGAACTTCAAGATGTGACATTAATTAAGATGCTCTTTAATGAAGAGATCAACATAGACTTGGATACAAACTATTTGTGCCCTTGTATCTCTGATTTCAAATGAATCAAGAAATAACAATTCCCTTCCAGAAAATCAGTCACATATCATTGAAAGAAGCAAATATTTAGGCTACACCAAACACATGTTCCCCAAGCAATGTTGTTCAACAATCAGCCAATGAAGCTGAAAACCAAATTTTGAGATAAATTTTTGCCAGGAGCTTGGAATCACCTGAAATATTTTATAGATGAAGATATCGACAATCCCAAGATCTTTTCCAGGCCATTCTACTTCAACCCTCACAAATTTCAAAATTTTAAAGTTTTGCCAAATCATCAGTGCAAGTCGCAAAACTTAAAAATATCAGGAACTGGAAGGAATTTGACTGCAGTACCTTTGTGTATAAATTTGGAATGCTCTCAAGATCCTTCTTGTTAGAGGGTTTGTCGCAAAACCCCATAGATTTCTCTGAACAATTGTTGCACTGAGACTACCCTATTATGTGTCAGGACCCAAACTACGGAAAAAAATTGAAAATTTGCAATTCTACTCAAACCACCTATACTGTAAGGCTCATAGATGCCAAGAAAGCACACACACACACACCAAAACTAAAAGAAACACACTAAAATTATTTTTGGGTGATGTCGATTACATGTGTGCCTGGGTGCTCCTACATCAGTTATTCTCACTACAAGAGACGCCAATAGAGGATTGAATGCTGCAAAAAGCCTCCATGATAACAGCCTCCATAATGTTGTGTTTCGAGAGCTAGATGTTGAGAAGCCCCACATCATTTCAGATTTTGAGAAGCCTCCATGATCAGAGCCTCCATAACTGTGGCAACCTCCACATACTGGTAAAAACACGCCCACTAACTCAAATTAAAGAAGGATTGTTTTTAATTGATCAAAGTTGGAGTAAAAACACACCCACTTCAGTGAAATTAAGAAGGAATTCTTGAATAATTGAAGACAATTTTTTTTAAATTGATCAACGTTGGGGTAAAAATACACCCACTTTTGTTGAATTGAATATTTTTTTTTAAATTCATTGAAGTTGGGAAGAATACAATTATAGTTCTTGAAAGAATTTGAACTCAAAATATAGTACCTGATGTGTGCTTAATTGGGCAATCATTTTCAAGGTTGGTCAATCTTTTTAAGGGTTTATATGTAAATGTATGGATTGTTTATGTGGGAAAGGTTCAATCCACTTAAAAGGGAATTTATATGTAAGCACATAAACTATTTATGTAGGAAGGGTTTAAACAACCATGTTATGGTATATTATGGTCAGTATATTCGCTGTATAAATTCTTTCAAAAACACATGTTCCTAAATAACTCTTACATTGTGAGGAAGAGCTTAAAATGTAGATTGTTTATGATGGGAGCAGATCTATCCTACACATAAACAACTAGTATGCACCAGTATTTTACGTAAAAAATGGAGTTACATATATATAAGAAAATCAATTGATAGTTATTATACATGTAGTTCTCCAGCTTCTGAGGACACATTCACAATTCAACCTTCTGGTCAAAGAAGCAACAATAATGCTTTTGTAATTTTCTTTGTCCCATAGTAATTTATTTCTATGCAATTCTTTGACAACTCGTAGTTAGTTATAAATGCTTTGGCTAATATTGGGTTGTTCTGAGAAAAAAACAAGGCTAATCACACATGAATCTACTACTAAATGGAAAATTTAAATTCTTATAGCATAAATGTTCTTGAATGTGAAAAAAACCTCTACCCTTGTGTCCCCGCATAAATAGTCAGTACATTGGTTATAAGTGTCCATTTTTACTTTTGATGGTGGCTGGTTATCTCTATATGATCAAGTTATATATATATATGTATATATATACATCACTGTGCATATGTTTCCTAGTTAGGTTCTAAGTATATTCATTTCTGATGCAGAGTGGCACAAGGGAAGCACAACACAAAGAAAGTTTGTTCTCCTTAGCCCACTCACCCACTTCACTTCTTCAATCCAACACAATCAAAGGCACATTCCAGGGTATATGAAGGATTTGTTATCTAGGCTCTTATCCAACTCTCAAGGCTATGTCTACACCTTCACACAGGTCTGAAAACACCTTACCAACACTTGGTTTGATCACCAACAAGTCCCAAAACTCTCCAACCTATACCTTGACTAGTAAGGCTACTAGCCCTTCAAACTAGGTTTTCTCAACAAAACTTGACAAAATCCCAAATGACCAGGCAAGCAAATGATGGTTTTAGATACCCTTTATGGGACCCTATCAAACTCCCAAGTCTCCTATTCCAACTCCACTCCAGCAATCCAGAACACTCATTAGGTCTCTAGGCCTAATTGATCAGGTTAGGGCTAGGTTACAAAGTAAGTGCTCAAAATTGGGTGCATAGGTCAGGGGCAGGAATTTGGAATGTCTCTACCATGCCTAAGCAACTTAGAACCATTATTTATTTGCTCACCCTATCAGGATTCTATCATCTACAACCTCAAATAGCATGAATTTGGTCAAATACAATGAAATACTTGACCTAGGGCATCACCTTAAAAATTGAAAACAGCATCTCCCAACAAAATGCTTCTAGAATCAAGTAGTATACACCCCTAGCCTACATTTCACTGAGTGGCATGAAATTTCATTGGTGGGAATGCATTCTAGGGCCAAATTTGTGGGACAGCCCTAGAAAACAGGGTTTCTAGACCAGTTTTGAAAGAAAAATCAATAACTTGTGACTCCGACCACTTCAAACCCTCAAACTAGTTGCATATGAACCCTGACTCCAAGCACTTTCAGAAAAATGACATTTGCACATGTGACAAGTCCATACAGTCTATACACAACAAGAAAAGCAGGAAAATTTACTGTTTTCTGTAGTTTCAATGCCCCAAAACTTCGTACCAGATGTCCTCTGCCGTACAAGAGTGAAATACAATTGTGTTTAACCGATCCAAGTTGGTGTCTAACTTCCAAAAGAAGATTCAACCGCCCAAACTAAGTTGTAATCGGCCAATGTGTCATTGACACTATTGGCAGCCTTTTACACTATGGAGTTTTTTTGCATTTTCAAAGGGATGGTGATTTGGTTTGCTTGTCTAATTGAATCAAACCACCATCATACTCCCTAGACCATGCTAAAACACTAGAACAACCCAAACAAACTCAAAAAGCCAATATTAGACCTACTAGGCCTAAGTGGCTCAATAGGGGTCTAGATGGACTAAGCATGATAGAGGTTTATAGGGTCACCTCAATCATCTTGACCACACAAAAGGGACCATACAAACATGGCTAAAGCCTTATTACAACACATACAAACAAAACAAAACATAGCTTATCAAAATGCATCAAAAAATGCTTGAGGTGTCAGACTGCTCCTAGGTGCCCTGCACCATACACCCACTGTCAAACAGAACTCAAGTCTCTTGAGTTAGGAATGTTATCAAATGTGAAACCTACCTTCTCAATGTCTGCTCTACTCATCCAAGTGGCATCCTCCTAAGGTTTGTTTAACCACTTCACCAAGTAGTCATGATAGGTGTGCCTCCTAGTTTATTTTGCAATCCTCTTATCGAAAATGCACTCAATCTGAGTTGGAGATGAAGGAATCAGTTCTTGGAGTGTCTGATCAATTTGATCTTCTTCAACAGCAGTCTGAGGATCAGTTCCGTTATAGGGATAAAGGTCTGAAACATTAAAAATAGGAGACAAAGTAATGCCATCCGGAAGTTTGATTTTGTAGGCATTTTCTCCACATTTCTTGAGCACTTCACAAGGCCCAATCTTCTTCATGACCAGCTTGGTCTATTTACCTATAGGGAGCCTCTCCTTCTTCAGATGGACCATTACCAAATCCCCTTCTTTGAACTGCAAATCCCTTCTTTTCCTGTCAGCAAACTATTTGTACTTCTGAGAAGTGGACAACAATTTCTGTTGTACTCGTTCATGGACATCTTTCATGACTTGAACAAAGTCTTCAGCCAAGGCACTACTATTTTCCAGTCCTTTAAACTCCCTAAGTTCCAAAATACCCCTTGGGTGAGTGCCATAAACAATTTGGAAAGGAGACAGGCCGGTGCTTCTATTGACAGTGTCATTGTATGAGAACTCTGCCTGAGCCAAAATGGAATCCCAACTAGCACCCTGCTCCTTTGTTAGGCATCTTAGAAGGTTGCCACGTGACCTATTAATCACCTCTGTTTGTCCATCAGACTGAGGGTGATAGGCAGATGATAATGACAAGTTTGTACCTAGTCTCTTCCAAAGTGTCCTCCAGAAGTGTCCTATGAACTTGGGGTCTCTGTCTGAGATTATGGACAAAGGTAAACAATGTAACCTAACTATTTCTTTAAAGAAAAGACCTGCTATATGTGAGGCCTCATGTGTGGTTCTACATGGGATGAAGTGAGCCATTTTTGAGAACCTATCTACAACCACAAAAATGCTGTCATGCCCATTCTTTGTCCTAGGCAAACCGAGTACAAAGTCCATGCTTATGGAATCCCAAGGCTTTGAAGGAATAGGAAGAGGAGTGTATAAACCTACATTTGATGTATGCCCCTTTGCTCTTTGGCAAATTTGACAAGTTTCAACAAACTTCCTTACATCGGTTGGCAATTTTGGCCAAAAATAGTACCTCCTAACCAATTCTAGGGTCTTATCAATACCAAAGTGGCTTGACATGCTGCCATAATGCTTTTCCCTAATTATATTCTCTCTAACAGACCCCCTTGGGATACACAACATGCTACCCTTGAAAAGATATCCATCTTGTAACAAAAAATCAGAAAAATCAGTGTTATACCTTCCTGTCATGGCCTTGCGAGATAGGTATGGTTCTTTGAAGTCTTCATCTGCTACATATTGATCTTTGATGGCATGAATACCTATACTTTCCAACTGTATAGTCTGCACAACAAGATTCCTCCTACTTAACGCATCAGCTACCTTATTGGCCACTCCTTTCTTGTGTTTTATGGAGAAGGTGTATGCTTGGATGTACTCCATCCACTTGACATGTTTGTGATTCAACTTCTGCTACCTGTTCAAGAAACTTAATGCATGGTTATCAGTAAAAACTATAAATTCCTTTGGCAATAAGTAGTGTCTCCATTTCCTCAATGACTGAACCATGGCATATAACTCTAGATCATAGGTGGAGTAGTTTTGTTTTGCCTCATTTAACTTCTCACTAAAGAAGGCTATAGGCCTCCCATCTTGACTTAGGACTCCCCCAACAGCCCTCTTACTTGCATCACACTCTACCACAAAGACCTTGTCAAAATTAGGTAGCACTAGGACTGGTTTTTCTGATATTTTTTTCTTTAACAATTCAAAGGCTTGGTTGGCGTCATTTGTCCACACAAATACACATTTCCTGCCCCCTTTTATGGTGTCAACAAGTGGAGCACAAATAGCACTAAACCCCTTAATGAACTTTCTATAAAAGCTACACAAACCATGGAAACTCCTTACCTCTGAGGCTGTTGTAGGTGTTGGCCAATTAAGAATGGCTTCCACTTTGCTTGGATCCATTTTTAGGCTGCCCTTAGAGATGACAAACCCCAAGAATATCAACTCTTCTTGTAGGAAGACACATTTGTCAAGATTGATTCTCAACTTCTCCTCTTGAAGCCTCCTGAGCACTTGATGGATATGCCTTATGTGGTCTTCCTTGCTATCACTAAAAACCAATATATCATCCAAATACACAACAATAAACTTGTTAAGGAAAGGTTTTAGCACTTCATTCATCAATCTCATGAAGGTGCTTGGTGCATTTGACAAGCCAAAAGGCATGACAACCCATTCAAATAGTCCTTCATTGGTTTTGAAGGCGGTTTTCCACTCATCCCCCTCCCTTATCCTGATTTGGTGGTAACCACTTTTTAGATCCATCTTGGTAAAATATTTAGCCCTACCCAAGCAATCCATTAAATCTTCTACTCTAGGCATTGGAAATCTATACCTGATAGTGATCTTGTTGATGGCCCTGGAATCAATGCATAGTCTCCATGTTCCTTCCTTCTTGGGTGCAAGCACTGCAGGTACTGCACATGGACTAATACTCCTCCTGATAAGCCCTCTATCCAACAAGTCTTGGATTTGTCTTGCCACTTCATCATTTTGCTCTGGAGTCAACTTGTATGCTGCTTGGTTTGGTAGGGTGGATCCAGGGATGAGATCAATACAATGACTAATCTCCCTCTTTGGTGGAAGAGCATCCTTACTCTCATCGACTATCACATCATGAAACCTCTCCAATAGTTCTTCCACTTCCTTTGGCCCAATCCTCCTAAGAGGTTGCTACACTATGGCCTTCTTGGGATTCACATCCTTGGGATTGAGGACTACTGCAAAACATGGCACTTTCTCTTCCTTGAGGTTAGCCAAAAACTCTTTTTCACCTACCAACATAACTGAACTAGAAATGACCTTCTCTTTGCAATCATCAATCAAAGGAGTCATTGTAAACTTTTCACCATTTTTGGACATATAAATCACATTTTGCTTACCATCATGTTGGGCACTTGTGTCATGTTGCCAAGGCCTTCCAAGAAGAAGGTGGCATGCATCCATATCCACTATCTCACAAAGAACCCTATCATGATATTCACCTATCTTGAATTCAACCCAACATTGCTCTTTCACCACAATTTGTTGTTCCTTGGTTAGCCAAAAGACTCTATAGGGGTGAGGATGAGGCATTCTTTCCAATCCTAACTTAGTCACCATTTCATTAGAAGCCAATTTTTTAGAGGAACCTAAATCTACTATTACCTTGCAAACTTTTCCTTTCACCTTGCAAGTGGTTCTGAACAAGTTGTTTCTTTGGGGCTGCTCCTTGGTGGCTAGCATGATGAGTGATCTATTAAACATGATGCATTCTCCACTCTCAGGTGCTGCAGACTTGGAAGAGGTTGTTTGATAACTTGTGGTGCTTTGACAGTGCTCTTCTTGAAGGAGTTGTACTCTTCTTTCTTTCTGATTTGCAGCAGTGTTTCCCATCTTCTCCGGGCACCTAAAGGACTGATGTCCAATCTGATTGCAAGAGAAACACCTTCCAGTAAACACATTGGAACCTCTGCCCCCACTTCTTCCTCTACCATTACCTCTCCCTCTAAACTGACCCTTATCAGCACTGTTTTTATCAGCCTGCCCTTGGCTGCCTTCTTGTGATCCGCCACCTTGGAGTCTAGAGAAATTATCTCTATTTTGAAATCTGCCCCTGCCCCTAAAGTTCTGATTTCCTCTACCTCTATTGCTACTGTTAAAATCCCCTTTTCTTCTCTGCTTATCCTCAATCCTTAGTGCCATTTGAAAGCACTTATGGACTGTCTATGGGTTAAAGAGAGTTAATTCATCTTGAATGGAGAACTTGAGGCCATTAAGATACCTTGCAAGCTTCTATTTTTCATTCTCAGGCATCTTGGCTTTCAATGTCATCTTGTGAAACTCCTCTATGTAGGTGCTCACGTCCATGTCCTTCTGTCTCAAGTTGTGCAACTTCTTGTTCAAGTTGACTTCATAATCCTCCGGGACAAATTGCTTCTTGATTTCAAGTACCATCTTCCTCCATGTAGAGATAGGGTTCCTATCATCTTCTATCCTCTCATTTTGAATAAAATTCCACCAACTCAAGGCTGGTCCTTTCATTCTTGATTTGGCAATCTTCACTTTCTGATTCTCTGCCACTTCTTCACATTCAAAATAGTTCTCCATTGCCTCAATCCAATCAAGGCACTCCTCTGGGTTCATCTTACTAGGAAACATAGGTAAGTCTACCTTAGTGTCCTTCCTACCCAACTTTCCAAGTGCATCTAGGAATTGTCTCTCTGACATGCCTCCTTGTGGTTCTTCCATTGGCACTTCTTTTTCTTCATCTTGATCCTCTTCATCTGAATCTAAGATGACCTCTGGCTTCTTCTTCTTATCCTTGTCTTTCTTCAACTTTTCTATCTCAGCCTCCATCCTTTTGTTCTTAGCTGCTTGCTCTCTCACTATCTTTGCCAATTCAGCATTTGTCACCTTTGAAGGAATTTCTTCCTCTTCTTCTCTATCTCCCATCTCTTTGATGGCTCTGATACCACCTAATGCATAGTGGCACAAGGGAAGCACAACACAAAGAAAGTTTGTTCTCCTTAGCCCACTCACCCACTTCACTTCTTCAATCCAACACAATCAAAGGCACATTCCAGGGTATATGAAGGATTTGTTACCTAGGCTCTTGTCCAACTCTCAAGGCTATGTCTACACCTTCATGCAGGTCTGAAAACACCTTACCAACACTTGGTTTGATCACCAACTTCCCAAAACTCTCCAACCTATACCTTGACTAGTAAGGCTACTAGCCCTTCAAACTAGGTTTTCTCAACAAAACTTGACAAAATCCCAAATGACTAGGCAAGCAAATGATGTTTTTAGATACCCTTTATGGGACCCTATCAAACTTCCAAGTCTCCTGTTCCAACTCCACTCTAGCAATCAAGAACACTCATTAGGTCTCTAGGCCTAATTGATCAGGTTAGGGCTAGGTTACAAAGTAAGTGCTCAAAATTGGGTGCATAGGTCAGGGGAAGAAATTTGGAATGTCTCTACCATGCCTAAACAACTTAGAACCATCATTTATTTTCTCACCCTATCAAGATTCTATCATCTACAACCTCAAATAGCATGAATTTGGTCAAATACAATGAAATACTTGACCTAGGGCATCACCTTAAAAATTGAAAACAACATCTCCCAGCAAAATGCTTCTGGAATCAAGTAGTATACACCCCTATCCTGCATTTCACTGAGTGGCATGAAATTTCATCAGTGGGAATGTATTCTAGGGCCAAATTTGTGGGACAGCCCTAGAAAACAGGGTTTCTAGACCAGTTTTGAAAGAAAAATCAATAACTTGTGACTCCAACCACTTCAAACCCTCAAACCAGTTGCATATGAACCTTGACTCCAAGCACTTTTAGAAAAATGACATTTACACATGTGACAAGTCTGTACAGTTTGTACACAATGAGAAAAATAGGAAAATTTATTGTTTTTTGTAGTTTCAATGCCCCAAAACTCCGTACCATATGTCCTCTACCGTACAAGAGTGAAATACAATTGTGTTTAACCAATCCAAGTCAGTGTCTAACTTCCAAAAGCATATTCAACCGCCCAAACTAAGTTGTAATCGGCCAATGTGTCATTGACACTATTGGCAGCCTTTTACACTATGGAGTTTTTTTGCATTTTCAAAGGGATGGTGATTTGGTTTTCTTGTGTAATTGAATCAAACCACCATCATACTCCCTAGACCATGCTAAAACACTAGAACAACCCAAACAAACTCAAAAAGCCAATATTAGACCTACTAGGCCTAAGTGGCTCAACAGGGGTCCAGATGGACTAAGCATGATAGAGGTTTATAGGGTCACCTCAATCATCTTGACCACACAAAAGGGACCATACAAACATGGCTAAAGCCTTAGTACAACACATACAAACAAAACAAAACATAGCTTATCAAAATGCATCAAAAAATGCTTGAGGTGTCAGACTGCTCCTAGGTGCCCTGCACCAATTTCATTCTCTATATATATATAAACAAATTTATATAATTATGTCTAAGTGAAATACATGTGTATGTGTATATATTTAGAAATGAACATGTTGTTTAGTTATCTAATGAGAAATATATATAGGTTTGTTGTTTAATAAATATACATATACTTTCTCTCTCTACTTTGTTATTATCGCAATTTAACTTTCTTTTATGGATTCTTAGAAAATAATACTTTCATATATTTACAGGTTTCAGATATATATATGGGGCAGGGGCCCTGGTTCAATTGGCTAAGTAATTCCGTTGCAGTAAAGATGGTCACGAGGTCTAGTCTTCCCCCGTCCCTGTGGTACCAGAGGGCATGTCGTGCCAGCATCATTGGTCACGTGAAAAAAAGTTTACCAAGCACCAAATATATATATATATATGAAAACAAAGGGGAATTTACAGACGGACAGATAGGAAGGCTATTGGAGACGGCGGAAGGCATTATGATGATAATGCACGAGATCATGTAGCATTTTCGACTGATGGTGGAAGGGCTAGTGTGGGTTAAGCTAAAGGCATAGTAGTCTTTAGCTTTAGATATGTAAGCTTTTTAGTATGGCATTCCCTTGATGGAACTAGCCAATAAATAAAATGACGTTTTTATCTCATTTTTATATCAAAGGGAGCCATCCCCAAGATGGCACTTACCAAAATATATATATATATATATATATATATATATATATATATATATATATATATATATATATATATATATATATATATATATCTTAATTTATGAAAGTTATGAATGCATTATCTTTGGATGATTTACTATCTCGAGAAAGTTTAAATTATTTGATTCTGATTTATTATTTGATTCTATCATATAAATATATTGTCATTTAACTCATTTTTTAGTTTATGTGATTCTGATTTATTATTTGTATTAGTTCAAATTAACTGACAAATTCAATCTTTCCCTTTTGTAGTTGCAAACAAGTAGCACACTCTTTGAGACACTTCATCAGTCTGTTAGGAGACCTAAACAATTAGGTAAATTGTTTCCTCAAAGTTGTTCAACAACTTTGTTTCCTCAAAAGTTAGTTTAGAAAAATGAAAATTGTTCCATTTTTGTGTTCATGTCCATACTTATAGTATTCTATAAGGGTGGGCATGACATGATGTGATAATAGGTTGAAACCCCTACAATAGTCTAACAAGAAAGAACAAGAACATAAGGGATGGATGCAATGCATTCAACTGTAACTTGATAGAATAATGAAACCTTCATTTTATACTAATCTAGACTTCAATAGATTATAAATTCCTTATTTTCATAGCCAAATATTGAAAATTATGGACATTATTATTATTTTATTTTTGTGTAGCAAATTTGTTTGCACTATTAATAGATGTTTCCAATTGTAGGCCCATATGGACATTATTTTGATTATATGGAGAAAATTTATTTGCACAATCAACATGGGACTAATTATAGGCTTGGATATTGTTAATTACAATCCTAGGGTTATTAGTTTTATTAGTCATGCTAACCACAGTTTCCTTTTGCAACGATTGAATGAAATCCTAGAGGATTGCAAGAAATCAAATTTCATAAAAGAAAGTGCTTAGATTTAGAAAATGATTACTATGAAACCTATCACAAGAAAACATTTCAAAAGATAAAGCTCAAAGAAAGTATGTCTTCTAAATGTTTATCTATAGAAAATAAAGATATAAATTAAATCATTTACCACATGTTAAAGGATTGGTTGGATTTGGAGTTCTAGATCACCTAGTGGGTCGATAGTGGAAATTTAAAGAGTTTGAGCAAGGCCCACCATACTTTCACTTTGAATATGTGTATAGTATGCCATTTAGGGTAACTAAAATGTATGGATTGAAAGTACTTTTAAATTCCAAGTAGAAAATATGGGTACATGCATAACCTTCCTATGAATAATTAATTTAAGATTTACTATTAGGTTGTGTCTTTTGTATGAACATTATTTGGATTCTATGGAGCAAATTTATTTGCATAATCAACATGGGACTAATTTTAGGCTTGGATGTTTCCAATTAAAAGCCTAGGGCTATTAGTTTGATTAGTCATGATGACCATGGTTTCTATCTCTTTTTTCTTCCTCTCTATATGGTAAGTTATCTCCTTATCAAATATTTCACTTTAGAAGGTAGATTTAAATACATTTTCACTATCACTTTCCACAAGACTCAATCATCTATGCCATAAAATTACCATTAGTTTCCCCTTTTTCCTCCTTAGCTCCCTGGAAAATCTTATTGAGGAAGCGCAAGCAAACCAAAACCCCAATCAACCCATTTTACCCCTACACTAGGGCCTCATATTTAGGATTTATAAATTCCACCTTGCCTTGTGTCCAACTAAACCTATCAAAGCTAGTCTTATTGACATTGATAACCAACCCTCCTTCACTAGTCATTCTCATGAAAAGAGTAAAAACATTTAAAAATCTCTTGTTGGGAAAATAGGGTTGGGAACTAGTCCCTTGACTACTAATCCTAGTTCCTCTTCCAACCCTAAGCCTCATAATGAAGGGATTGCTAATATCAAGGTAGTAGCCTTGGGAAGGATGGAAACTCTATGAAGAAGAAACCTATTCAGGCTATTAATAAAAAGATTTCTACTAACACTAAGGTTGCAGCTACCCCACTTGCTACCCCTGGTTTGACCAAAGGCTTGGATGCTAGAATCTACATCCTAGAGGAGGGAGTTGTATCTGGCTTTTTCTCTTTGATGAAGGAATTGCCCCTTCCTGATAAATAGAATAAAGAAAACCCCAATGATAAGAAACCTAAGGGTGAAAAAATGAAAGCTTTGGATTTTCAAGAAGATAATCTCGTGAGGAAGGTGGACTATAAGAGTAAGTTTGAAAAGGGGAAAGATATTGTTCTTGGGGATAATAAATTTGTGGGGAAGGCAGTCTATAGCTCTAATGGTGAAAAGACTAAAGGTGCAGTGACTAATGTTGATAAGGTTTTGGTGTATAAAGTTGATATGAATATAGAATGGGGGTGAGAAGATCCAACATAAATTGAGTTTATTCATTTTTATAACCAAAAAAATTACACTTTTTTGTAATCGCAAGGTTGAGAGACTTTTCCCTATATAATTTTTATTCATTTCTATTTGTCATTCCATGAGAAAGATTTATAGTACTTCATTCTTTCTCTTGGAAGCATCATCTTTTGTGCTTCTTGTTTAGGGTATCTCTGTTCGGTGACTCTAGGTGCATATCTATTCATATATGTGGCCTAGAGATCTTTCACCTTTTCCCATTTTCTACCTTAAATTAATTACATACTCTTGGCTTATTCAATTATTTTAAGGGGGGCATATTTGCATTTTCACATGTGCATCAACAAATATGCCCAGACACATTGCCAACACACTCCCTATAACATTAGTTTCTTATGGTTCCAAGTATATGGAAAGTTGCTTGGATTAGCCACCCTTATCAAGATTTCCTAGCAACAAAGCATGCTAGCCAATGTAATCTTTGGTATTGTATTTGCATTATGATCCACCTTTTAATAGAGTATGCTAGTCCATGTGTCTCATATCAACTACTTTTTATACTCTTCATAGGTCACCTAGCAATGATTTTCTATTGTTCTTAGAAGTAAATTACACTAAACCTTGAACCATACCTCACATTTTCATACCATTTTCTAGAAACAGAGTATGCAAGAAAGTTTTTGTTTTCTTTTTCTATTTATTTGTTTATGCGTTTCTTGTATGTTATTGTGCTTATTTGTGTCCTTTTTTGTGTAATTTATTTTACGTATGTTTTGTGCATATTGGATTATTTATGATTTACTAGTTTTCTTGTTTTCTAAGTTATATTTCTCTAATGCCTTAGTGTTGCAAATTTTGTGTTATTCTAACATTACTTGTTGAGCATGTTTTTGTTGTTAACATGTTTATTTTGTAGATTCTTAGTTTGGGGGCATTATTCCTTTGCTTGGAGATTTACCACATATCCTTTACAATATACTTTATATTATGTTATTTAATTTTTGTACTTTAGAATAACCTATCACCTCTAGTGTCATCAACTCACTAAAGTGGGGGTAAGATGTATATCAAAAATTGCATAACCTTGCAATTTTTAAGTTATGTTGTAGCGATTACTTTAGTGTTTGTAACCCTTAGTATGTCATTAGGCTCATTTTGCCTTCCTTTATCCTTTTCTCACTCTTGGTGCCAACTTGTGTTTTATATATTTGTGAATTTCCCCTTTTCTATGTTTTTTATTAAGGTAAAGAGGTTTTGAAAGGGTCTCTACCTTTTACACCAAGTTAGTATAACAACACATGAGTTGAGTCCCATGAGGTATGAGACACAATAGAACAGATACTAGCAAAGGAACAACAACTATGAGATAAAATAGCAAAAAAAAAACACAACCAAAAATTGTTGGGATAAGTTGCCATTAACTTGCAATCCTAACCAATTCATGTGTCTCCAAAGTTCTTGGAATGTGTTCCCCAACACATTAAGACTTTGAGAGATTAATTATTTATTAATTACATCACTTTGACTTTTGTAATTAAGTTCTAAATGGATAATGTCAAACTTGGGCACCCACTTTGAGATGGGAGCCATGAAGACCTTGTTGACTTCTCCTAAGTCTTAAAATAGAGTTTGATAACTCCTAGTGAGTGGGAGTTAGACTTAAGTCTTATTTTTAGACTTGGAGTTGTGCTCTTTTATGAACATGAATGGATAATGTTGAGACACCTTGCATAGATATAATGTTGGAGTTAACTACAGTGTTAGAGATGCATGATTTGGATATTACTTGCATGTGGTCATAATAGCTTGCATGTACTTGCATGTTGTTGCATGTTGCTCATATTGACTTGCATGTTGTTGTATGTCACTTGCATGTTGTCGCATGTCACTCCTATGGACTTGTATGACCTTGCATATCAAGTTGCATGTCACTTGCATGTGCTTGCATGTTGTTGCATGTCATTCCTATGGACTTGTATGACCTTGCATGTAGTTGCATGTCAGTTTTGTGAGATTACTTGCAGAACACTCCAACTCCAAAAACTTGCAGGATGGTACATCTCAGTGATTTAGGAAATGGGTATCTGTTGCATGTTGTTGAAAATGCTTTCATGTCAGTTGCATGTCAGTTTTAAGATATTACTTGCAGGACACTCCAACTCCTGAAAGTTGTAGGATGGTACATCTCAGTATTTCAGGTAATGGGTATCAGTTGCATGTTGGATCCAATGTTTGCATGTCACTTGTATGTACAGAACAAGATATTTTAGAATAACCTTGGAGACATCAATCTTGCATGTTGTTTGCATGATTTTGATGTGTATTTGATCACTTCAGTTATCAAAAACTCATTGGGCAAGTATGGATGCCTAAATGGAGGAGTTTTTGATGTTGGGACAACTATATTTAGCCATCTTGGGTGCCCACATCATGGAGGGACAGTTAACTCAGTGTTTAGACTTTGTTTGAGTTCAGTCTTCTCAATTTAAGTGAGCTTGATTTTTGCATGAGCTTTGGAAGCTATGTTATCAATTGTAATTGATTATATTTTGAGTTTCAAGATTTTGGATTTAGAAGTTGTTGAATTAAAAGAGGGTTGTTGATTTAATTGAAAACCCCATACATTTTCCAGAGAGTTGATTTGAGGAAAAAAAGACTTAGAAGAAAAAAGCAAAAGTTTTTTGTAAAAGACTTAGAGTAAAAAAGCAAAGAGCTTTTTTCACTTAGAATAAGAAAAGCAAGAAGCTTTTTTATTGAAGAAGCTTTTTTGAAGTTTTTTACAGGTTTGAAGATTGAAGAAGCTTTTGAAGTGCATCAAGGACTTAGAGGAATATTAGTATTGAATGTAATATTTTTCAAAAAGATTTAATACAAGAAGAAAACATCTTTGAGTGTGGAGTTTTTTCCCGAAAGGGTTTCTCCACATAAATATTGTGCAAGATTTTTCTCTTCTCTTCTCTTCTCTTCTCTTCTACATTGGTTTGAAAGAGCATAAGCACTTGTTCATTAATTGTTACAGATTAATCTTAATTTTAGCTTTGCATACACAAAATTTTAAAGTTTATAGTAGTAGTTCTACTTTCATTTTTAATATTTGGTATCAGAGCTAACGGTTGTGTAGAGTGAGGGATGCCTTTCTCTTAAAGTGTTGAAGGTTTTTTAGCTACAGTGGGAGTTTTGTTTCGTAGATTTTACAGATCTATGAGATTGGAAGCCATTGTATTTTTTCTCTCAGATGGATATTGTCAAAAGAATCTTTGTTGGCCTCTTGAGGCTTAAGGTTATGGATCTTTATGGAGTTGATCTTGTGGTAGTGATTTGGAGCTCCATTTTGACAATATGTGTACATTCTCTTGTTTGGTGGTTTTATTCATTTACATTGTTCTCATGTGCAGTGAAAGGGTGTTTATGTTGGATGGTTACTTCTAGTACCTTAATCATATGGAAAAACACTCATTTCTTGGACTACAATTTGGAGTGCTTATGTTGGGTTCATGGTTTTAGTCCATGGTTACATGAAAGCATTGGATGATTTATCACTGGTTGTATGGAGGTTGTGGAGTTGGTATTTTTATGATATGAACACTCCTGAACAACCTAGATTTTGCTTTCTCATATTCATGATATTTTGAATATGTAGGTTTCCACAGTTTTCCTATTTCAAAAGATTGTGGGTTTGTAGATTCGTGATATTCCATTATTTCAGATGACATATTTGATGGTGTTCATTGGTGTGAATGTTTGGATGTTTAAAGTGGTTTTAGATTTATAGAGATATGGTTTTGTAGGTTTTACATGTTAATCAAAATCTGTGGTTTGTAGATTTGTGGAAAATTGTGTTCAGACACTTTCTGGATGGAAATTATTTTAGATTTGCAAGGATGCTTGTTGGGTTCCTATGATCTATGGTTTCTCCTATGTGGATTTATTTAGCAAATCAAATTTACAGTTGATTCTGGTGTTTGAGTCTTAGAAACTTACATGTTATACCTGGTCAGATTTGTTTTACATGTTGTTGATGTGGGGTTGAATCTATTTTTCAGTTATTAAAGGTTGGAGCACTGATCATGTTTTTCTCCTATGAGATGTTACATGTGTGCAGATCTTGTGAATAAGTTGATGAGGGTTCTATTTGGTAGGCCTCTACTTGGTCACCTTAATTACATTGGTATTTTTTGTATTAAGACAAAAGGGTAATCTAGAGTACCTGATTTAGTTATTCATTGGAATCTATTGTAGTAAAGTTATGTTGCATAAGAAGCTTTTTCACTTTCAGTGGGAGTTTTGTGCAGCTATATAATGTGTTCTATCTTCTTTGTTTAAAGATATTGGTTCTAAACTGTTGTTGTTGCAGTGTTGTGAGCCATGCAAAATCTTTGATTAGAAGATGGATGATCTTTTACAATGGTTGTTTGTGTCATAAGAAGCTCTTGGATTATGCCTTTAGTTTGCAGTAAGGGTTCATTGACAATTTAGGTTCTATTGACAGAGGATGCTAGATCTTCATGTTTTTTGAAGAGGTGTTGACATCTTGCTTTTCCATGGAGGATTCTTGGAGTTTTTGGTGAGACCTATTGAGTTTATAACTATTAGTTTTGATGATATGATCCTTAGTTTAAAGGATGTATAATATTATGTCATGATGCACTCTTGATTATGAGTTAAATTTTTTTGGCATAATACAAGTGCTCTTGGGAGAAAGATATGTTCATTGGAGAATATGAACTTCTTCTGGAGAAGATGTTAGATCATGATGTCTTGATATGTTCCTTATTCTATAGTTAGAACTTTGACAATGGTTTGGTTAGTTCTCTTTGGTTTTAAAGTATTAATCATTTGCTTGGAGCTTCATGATTGTGTAGATTGCATTTGAAGTTGGCATGGATTGATTTCTAAAAACTCATGGATACTAGAGAGACTTAGGTGAGGCTTGATATCTCTTGTACTTAGAGATATGTGTTGGAAAGATTTCTCATTATGAGATGTCAACAAAAACCCTGAGAAGCCTACACTTGGAAATAGATGTAAGTCCATCATAAACCTTAGAGAAGATTGTCTTTATTATAAGCTTTTATTCCTTGGTGTTATATACAAGGACAATCTTGTATCCCACTCTTGGTCTACTCGGTAGGTAAATGATCTAATAGGTGTTGCCCTCCTGATTATTAGATGCATTCTTTATATGTATCTTGTCTTCTCTTTTACACTAGTCTTGAAAAGGATTGTTGAGAAGTAGATGCATGGGTTTATGGATTTCTGTTGTTCTTATTATTATTTGATCTTGAGCTATGGAACTAGTTCTGAGGATTTGTTTTGGAGAGGTACAGAAATGGTTTGTGGTTTTTAGGCTTATTCCCTTTATTGTGGGAATGTTTGACTAGTTTGATCTACTTTTGAAGTGAGAGGTTAACATCTATTGCTTCCATGTTTTCATCATAATTTGGATGTTAGATGTTGATACCTTTTCAGTTTGGGAGTGTTGAAAGAGTTATTACTTCACACATTTTGGCATAGGTTAGTGTGGTATAAAGACATGGTATGATTTTGTAGTTTCTCTTTTTCCTGGTATATTTTCTTCTTCTTGAAGGTTCTTATGTTTATGGAGTTGAGGTTTGCATTTGAGTCAAGTGTTATTGTTGTTAACAATAATTTTGTAACTCCTTGATCTCTTTCTTCATTGGTTAAGAGGACTTGGGAGAGTTATTCAGAGATTGGTAAAGAGAGATGTTTTATGCATATCATTATATGTTTTGACACTATATGGTAGAGGAGTTAGCCACGTCCTCTAAGAGAAGTGTTGTAGGAGGATTTGTAAATTCCTTGATCTTATTTTCAGATTTGACATTACCCATGTAGTGGGAGTTCTTGGATCTATATGCTCTTTATTGTCACGATATCTTCTTGGTTATCTCAGTTTACAGGTTATTGATGTGAAGATGATTTTGCATGTTTCACTATTTGGATCTACAAGTTGTACAGGTTTAGTGGGTTGTCTTTACCCATTGGTTGCATTTAAGACTTGGATATGGACTGTCAATATCCACAGATCCATTCAGTGTTATTTGCAGATTTTGTTTGTTGGCCTTGTCTTTGGTCATTTGTACATTGGTATGTTGCATTGAGATGAGAGGATGGATGATTAGCAGGATTGTTTTATAGGGACTTGATTGAAGTTTTGGGTTGGTATGTTGATGGCATGGAGTTCTTCCTATGATGGTTTTGTTTACCCTGGTTTTGAGGTATGGATATTTTGGATGAGCTAGCAACTTGCTGTGGTTGCTTTTCCTTTTGTTATGACTGTGGCAGACACTCAGAGTCTTATGTTATCATTACGATTTGATGCTTGTGTTCATGTTGAGATTGGTGCAGGTTTCAGTGACAGTTGATATGGTTCACCTTCACATATTTCTTGTTTATCATGGGTGACATGATGTAAGGAGTTCTTGTTTGAGTGATGGTTATCATGGTTGCTTTTGTAGGTATCTTGTTGGAGCAAATAAGTATGTTGCAGAATCAATGGTACATTGATGACTAGGGATGTTTTTCCCTGTGATTTAGAGTTTGAATTATTCATTAGAGTTATTGCAATGTATAATGTCAAGTGGGAGAATGCTGGGATAAGTTGCCATTAACTTGCAATCTTAACCAATTCATGTGTCTCCAAAGATCCTGGAATGTGTTCCCCAACACATTAAGACTTTGAGAGAATAATTATTTATTAATTACATCACTCTGACTTTTATAATTAAGTTCTAAATGGATAATGTCAAACTTGGGTGCCCACTTTGAGATGGGAGCCATGAAGACCTTCTTGACTTCTCCTGAGTCTTAAAATAGAGTTTGATAACTCCTAGTGAGTGGGAGTTAGACTTGGGTATTATTTTTAGACTTGGAGTTGTACTTTTTTATGAACATGAGTGGATAATGTTGAGACACCTTGCATGGATATAATGTTGGAGTTAACTACAGTGTTAGAGCTGCATGATTTGGATATTACTTTCATGTACTTGCATGTTGTTGCATGTTACTTGCATGTACTTGCATTTTGTTACATGTTGCTCATACTGACTTGCATGTGCTTGCATGTTATTGCATGTCATTCATACGGACTTGTATGACCTTGCATGTAGTTGCATGTCAGTTTTGTGAGATTACTTCTAGAACATTCCAACTCTAGAAACTTGCAGGATGGTACATCTCAGTGATTCAGGAAATGGGTATCAGTTGCATGTTGTTGAAAATACTTTCATGTCAGTTGCATGTCAGTTTTAAGATATTACTTGTAGGACACTCCAACTCCTAAAAGTTACAAGATGGTACATCTCAGTACTTCAGGTAATGGGTATCAGTTGCATGTTGGATCCAGTGTTTTCATGTCACTTGCATGTATAGAACAAGATATTTCAGAATAATCTTGGGGACATCAATCTTGCATGTTGTTTGCATGATTTTGATGTGTATTTGATCACTTTGGTTATCAGAAACTCATTGGGCAAGTATGGACGCCTAAATGGAGGAGTTTTTGATATTGCTTTTATTTGGTGATAAGTTTGATGTTGGGACAGTTATACTTAGCCATCTTGGGTAACCACATCATGCAGGGACAGTTAACTCAACGTTTAGACTTTGTTTGACTTCAATCTTCTCAATTTAAGTGAGCTTAATTTTCGCATGAGCTTTGGAAGCTATGTTATCAATTGTAATTGATTATATTTTGAGTTTCAAGCTTTTGGATTTAGAAGTTGTTGAATTAAAAGAGGGTTGTTGGATTAATTGAAAACCCCATACATTTTCTAGAGAGTTGATTTGAGGAAAAAAAGACTTAGAAAAAAAAAGCAAAAGTTTTTTACTTTTTTGACTTAGAATAACAAAAAGCAAGAAGCTTTTTTATTGAAGAAGCTTTTTTTATTGAAGAAGATTTGAAGAAAAAAGCAAGAAGCTTTTTTGAAGTTTTTTACAGGTTTGAAGATTGAAGAAGCTTTTGAAGTGCATCAAAGACTTAGAGGAATTTTAGTATTGAATGTAATCTTTTCCAAAGAGATTTAATACAAGCAGGAAACATCTTTGAGTGTGGAGTTTTTCCCTGAAAGGGTTTCTCCATGCAAATACTATGCAATATTTTTCTCTTCTCTTCTCTTCTCTTCTCTTCTCTTCTCTTCTACATTGGTTTGAAAGTGCATAAGCACTTGTTCATTAATTGTTACAGATTAATCTTAATTTCACCTTTGCATACACAAAATTTTTAAGTTTATAGCAGCAGTTCTACCTTCATTTTCAACAAAAATAGCATAGGAATAGACTGGAGCTAGCCCTACTCAGCTGACATCTATAATCCGTAGGTTGCCTTCCACTCCTTCTCCATAGAGTTAACCTATTCTTAGAATGAAACACCCAATGTGTCATCATCAACATCTATGACCCTTGTTAGTAGTAAATTTGGTGTTTGTCCTTCCTAACAATGCCTACTCCAGTAGTGCTTTGTTTCCTCTTCTATAGCTCATTTTGGAGTATGAAAGGGCTTCTAGCTAAGTTCTTAATGCTGTTCTTATTGAATGAAATGATCTATCCTAACCCCTTAGTGATTTCATATTGCTTTCTCTCCATCTGCTTCAATCTTTGTTGCAATCTATCCCATTCTTTGTTGACAGTATTGAGATTAATGGTATCCATCCATAGTTCCTAGCCACCCTTAGCACTATTATCCTTCTTAGGTCTATTTCTATCTTTTATCCCCAATGATATTTTATTCAGGGGTTTCATCTGCCATATGAGCCCCTTCATGACACTATTTTATAGGTTGAGGATTTCTTCCGATCTGTTAATATTGATGGCTAATTCTACACAGCTATTATATCTAGTAGCCAAGCTCACACTTTAGGGAGCAAGGGGTATCTCCTTGGATGAGGATAAAATGAAATTGACTAGGGTTTTGAGGAGCCTTCACCACCATCTTACCTTTCTCATTTTGGGTGGTATCCTTTCACGAGCTATTAATAGAGGATTCTCTTGACACTGTGATTACTAGAGTAGACTTGGAGGGCTCATTTTTGGTTGGGGGATATATTCTCACCACCCTTGAGCCCTTACAGAAACTAATATGGATATTCAAGTCTATGGAAATGGGTAGGGATTGTCATTAGAGGGTGAAGAGTTGTCCTCTATGGGGGGAAATTAGGTTTAACTAATGGGGGATCCTTCCTTAGGAACACAAACTTCTTTATGTGGCCTAGTGTAAGCCTCAACAGGGTTGAGGATTCTTAGGAAGATGGTACTAGTAGGGTTTTTGGCCACTTGGTGCCTATAGAGACATAAAATTAACCCCTAGTGTAGCAGGAGCTTCACTTTGTCCAACAATACATTGTGGATTGACAATTTAAGGAACTAGAAAAGGAAGAGCAAGAAATTAAGCTTCATCATATGTCTTAAGTGGTTCAATAGAGGAAAATGATAATAATATTCTCTCTTATATCTATCCTCCAATGTTACATACCTTATTAGGACATCTGTGATCACTCTCCATGGATTTGGGAGGTCCTCTTTCTTGAATCTATTTTGGAAAAGACTCATCGCTTCTTTCCCCCACAAGAATTTCTCCATGTACTTTGCATTATTTTCCTTATTGTATTTCTACATCCTCAATCCCTCCCTTTGTAGGTATGTGGCTTTAATTGTAATTCCATTCAAGACAATGAAGGATATGCCTTAGATGTATACAACATTGTTCTTCCAAGACTTAGTGAATTTCTTAGAAAGAATAGGGTCAATAACCATTTATAGCCTCCAATAAATTGGTTAGGCCACCTTTATGAAGTATATTCCACACAATAGTATTGCATTTCACTTGCTTGCATGAGGAGCTCTACCCTCAACATCTCTACACCCATGGTCGTAGGTATTAATAAGCCCTATCAATGGGAGCTATCTCTCAAAAACAACTTCAAAGTGTTTTTGGATGTTGTGATAATAGCCACAAAGTTTCATTTGATTTTGAATTTAATGAACCTATCTTTTCCTCCCCTCAACTCTGCTTCATGATTGTTCCTTCACACCCTTTCAAATTTTATGGGTTCACTTGTGTGGAGTAATTCCCACACCAAGACGGAATGGAGTTCAAATTTCTTCATCATTATTACATTTTGTATTGCTACCCTCTTGGATTTTCAATGACATAGACAAGGGGTCATTCTAGTGCACGTGCCCATTAGTAGTACTAGCTAGGTTGGAAAGCAAGTAAGATAATTGATTAAATAGGAGATAATAATTTTGTTAAAAGATCTAATCAAACCTATGTGATGTATCCTTCATGTTTAACATATCCATAATGTTTTTGAGTCCCATTCCACAATGATGTTGGAGGTTCCCATTTTTCTAGCTATTGTAAGGCCAATAAGGTCTGCCATGGCTTCAGCCACATTATTGGTTTGAGTTCCAATGTTGTGAGCATAGGCATCTAACATTGCACCTTTCTTATTTCTTATGATTCCACTTGTACCAACTTTTCCAAGATTCTATTTAGAGCATCCATCAAAATTCAAATTAATCTACCCATGGTCTAGTTGATTTTCTTATGATTTTGGTAGTGTCTATATTATCCAAAGGGGCACTGATCTTCCAAATAGTACCAATCCTTTTCTCTGCCTCTAAGGGGGGAACTCTTGGTTACTTGATCTGAGATGCTTCAACATTTTTAGTGATCGAGCTTGTTATTCTCATTTCTATTGTGTTCCATAGTTTTCACTTCTCATGAAATATCATATTGTTCCTCTCCTTCCAAATAATGTAGCAAAGGTGTGGTAGAGATTGGTTCTAGAGTTCCTTTAAACCTAGGTGATTGAAGGGAAGTTTCTAGCTATTGACCATGGAGAAAAAATCACTTAGCCAAGCCCAATGAGCCTCAAAATTTTGCATGATGGCTTGCTTCAAATTTCAAGAAAAGGATAGTCAATGAAGAGGTGATTGATAACTTCTTTTTATATTTCTTGCATATAATGCACCTATTAGTATGAGGAAATCCTCTATGGTTTAGATTATCAATTGTAAGAATCTTCCCTTGGCAATAGGACCACCAGAAGATTTATTTTTGGAATCAGGTTAGTATGCCAAATAGACTTCCAATTGAAACTTGTGTTTTGTTGTGAGGATATAATGTTAAACCTAGACTTGACAGAGTATGCACCAATGGGATCAATATTCCAGATGATGGTGTTCTTCTAGAAAATAGATTGAGTATAAACCCACTAATTTTGAAGCTTAAATCCTTCAGGGTTGTAGTGTTAGCAAAACTAGTTCCTTCATTGAGCACTTTCCATCTACAAGTGTCATTTTCATTAGCCTAGTACTTGGCAATAAATCTTCCATATATCTCTATCATAAGATCTTTCAACTGAGCACAAGGATGGAAAGCAAATAAGGTGGAGGCCAAAATCTAGGGGTCTTCCCAAAACTAGATAGTCTCCCCATTTCCCACCATCCATCTGATTCCATTGTTGAGAAATTGTCTAGATTGAGAGATGTTGTTCCAAATGGTGGAGCCTTGGGGTGTGTGACTCATATTGGTGAAGGATAGGGTATCATGATTATTTAAGTACTTATGTTGCATGATTTTGCTCCATTATTAGTTGTTCATTATGAGTTTCCAACTTACTTTGGCTAGGAGGGCCTTTTTCATCTCTTTGATCTTTCTCAATCCTAGTTCCACATAGCTCTTGGAACATCTAGCTTTGTTCAACATTTTCATCCATGAACTTCAAAATTTTGAAAAGAGATAATAAATAAATAGGAATGCTTTGGAGAGAGCTCTTGATAAGTTGCACCTTACTTACATGGTTGAGGAGATTACCTTTCCAGTCGATGATTTTCTTTTGGATACTTTCAAGAAGATTGTTCCATATCGTGTTGTTGATTTGTTCAAAGCTTAAAGGCATTCCAAGGTACATTTTAGGTAGATAATTAATATTGTAGTCAAGAATAGCCACTATTTGATTATGAATGGAGTAGCTAGTGTTGAAGAAGTACATACCACTTTTGTTAAGATTTATCTTTTGTCCCAAACAACATCATAGTCTTCTAGTATTCTTTTCCAGTGTTTATCTTTAGCAATAGAGGCCCTTCCAAGAAGGATTGTGTCATCTAAAAACTATTCGTGGGATGAGGGATTTATAGTAGATGCTAGTTTAAATCCTTTTAGGTTCCTATTCATTATCCTCTTCAAAATGTTCCTTCCTAGCACTTCTACAAGCATAATGAAAAGGTACGGGGATAAGGATATCCTTGTCTTAACCCACCTTTGGAAGAAAAATGGCCTTGGGGGAACCATTTATAATTATTAAAAATTTGGGAGTAGTGAAGGAACATTTCATTAGCTTGAGGATCTTCTCTTAGAACCTGACTCTCACGAGAACTTAAATTGTCATGAAGGGACCTATAAGACTTTATCATAGGCCTTAGATATGTCAAGTTTGAGGGCCATGCCTTCCTTTTCATTCTTATCCATGGAGTGAAAAACTTCATGAATAGAGATGACAACATCTAGGATTAGTTTTCCAAGCACAAATCCATTATGGTTCTTGTGTATGACCTTGTCCAAGAAGGGTTGTATTTTTAGCACCAACAACTTGGAGAATATTTTATAGACAATATTACACAAATTGATTGGTATGAATTCATTAAGACTATTAACTCCTAACTATTTAGGAATTAGGACTAAGAATGTATTGTTGACTTCCCAAAGTAAGTTTCCCCTTTCAAAAATTCTTGAAAGATATACATACACATAAAAAGGAGTGCTTAACCTAGTGTGAAATTGTAAGTGGTCACAATTTTTGACAATACATCTAGAACTAAGAGAAACAAAAACAATCCTAAGCACTAAGTTTGACTCTCAATCCTAGCCATCCACACCATCCCTCACCCTTGTAATCTTGGCCATGCATTTGATTCCCTCTCTATCTATAAATTGAAACTCTTAAATTTTAATTTCAAACCCTCACACACTCACACACTCTCATCAAATTTCTATACATGTGCATATCTATCAATCTTCACTTATCTCATATCATTTTCTATCATTTTCTTTCATGGTTATGCTGGTTGTGTGAGCAGCCCATAAATCATCCAAAGGACAAATCAATAGAGTTTGGGTACACTTCATTCCGTCCTATCCGAAGTCTGATTTTGTGCAAGGTTTGAAGGTATTTGGATTCTTTATTTTTATATTTGTTTCCTTGCATGATTTTATGGGTTACAAGTAGTAATAGATTTAGGGATGATCTAAAGAAATTATTCCTCTTTGGGATTGGTCAATTGAGGGAGCATTGTTGAGAAGAGTCTTGAAATACCTTGTGTCATCTTCTTTGGTAATAATTGTCCCATCCTCTAGGAAGAGTTCTAATATTCTATTATTCCACTTGTGTTTTAGGGTTGACTGGTGGAAAGAAATGGTGTTTCTATCTGTTGACTTGATCCATTGAACTCTAGATTTTTGCTTCCAAAATATTCTTCACTAGCATAGATATAATGTAGTTGACTCATCAGTTCCTTTTCCTCTTTTTGATAGTCAGCAAAAGCACCATTTTCCTCCATCCTTTGTCCAAGGATATCGGTGAGTTTATCTTTTAGCTCCCTTTTTTTCTCAAAAATGTTTCTAAAAGAGAATTTAAATTGTTAACCAATTTTACTTTTGTATTTATTTTGTGATGTGCTAACATTTCAGGTATTCATATGACCTATTGTACTTGGACACTAGTGCAACACATGGATGTCCATATGATGCACTAGCATCCACTAACATTTCAAATGTACAACAATCATTTTCTTTGAATCTTGCCACCTTTCTTCCATTGAGCATGCCTTGTAACTACCCTAGGATGAATCCCAATGGCTAGTTTGAATTGTGTGCTCTTCATCTTCCTTGATTGCTTCAATTTTGGACCTCCTACTCAAACTTTAAATCTCTCAGGCTCACTACACCCTTTTGCAAGTACTCTCTTTGTTGATGTTCTTAATGTGATTCTTAGTAATACTCTTTCTAGCATTTGAAAGTTCTTTGAGCATTTTACATTCCAGCATTGGTCTTCTTGGCACTCAAGTCTATTCTTGAGGACATCTTGCTTGTGGTATTTATATGTTTTCATCTTCATCTCAGTGTGAGATTATTATGTGTGGAAATTTCCTTTTTGATCTCATTTTCTAATTGTATTTGTGAACTCTTTGGTGTTGTTGGAACTTGTTAGGTTCTACATTTCCTTTGACACTCTCATACACACTAGTTTGTCACTTCTTGTAGACCTAGGGGTGATATTCATAGATTTCTCTTTGGTTCTCTTAGTTCTAGATGTATTGTCAAAAGTTGTGACCACTTACAATTTCACACTAGGTTAAGCACTCCTTTTTATGTGTATGTATATCTACATTCGTGAAGTTGACCACAAGGCATCAATCTTTAACATCCAAGAAAAATCTCACACCTCAAAAGGAAAAAGAAAAAATAAAATGGTGTGGGTTCCCAAGCAAAAAACACTTAATCCAAATGAAGCATCCACAATTCAAAAATCCCCAAAATCCTATTCCCTATCAAAAAATTCTACAATTCCTAAGACCATTTGGGTCTCAAATTTACTAAATCAACCATCCCCTAAGAAAATATCTCCATTACTCCCAACTTCTCCTTCCATTCAAAAGCTTCAAAATCCAATTCAGTGTGTGCAACCGTTGGTCTTGGTTCCTTTCCATTCTATAACATTCTACATACCTCCATCACCCCATCTTCTATCTACTATCCTGTATATTTCCCCCATCATATCCCTATGGTCCATGCTTTTGGATAATCCTTCCATCCATAATCCACATCATAATCCACTATCCATTCATACATTATCCACATCCTAATCCACCTCCATCTCCCTCTCATATAATCCTCTACCAACATCCATGCGCAAAATGACACTTGACATGATCCATGTGTGACATCCCTCTATAATGGGACATTATCATCTTTCATGGAACTTTACGCTTGAGTCCCCATCCTCTTCCAAATTCCTCTTATCCATATTCCCCTATCCCATCCAAAAATCAAAAAAATCCAAAAAAAAGTAAAAAAAAATCAAAAAAGAAAAAAATCAAAATCAAAATACTAAAGAGAAATCCCTTCGTCCAAGGGTGAAAACCACCTTGGTTGTGCATTGGATAAGTACCATGTTGAAAACTTGGAAAATAGGTGTCATGTGTAGATTCCTTGTCTATGTGCCTTACACCTTGGGGCATGTTGACTCATCTATTCCATCCTATTAATTTCCTCCTATCTTACCATCTTCATCCATCATATCCTCATACCTACCTATGCCATTCACCTATCCCCATCTATCTTATCCACATACCCATCTTCCCTTCCTCCTTTGATCTTGATTTCTATTGAAAAATGCTTTGGGCATCTCTTGATCTACCTCATCCTTTCTATCCAAACCTATCATCCTATCGTCATAAGCTTTGTCAAGTAAAATCCTAAGCATTACACTTGTAATCGGACATGTTATTCCTATGTGACATATAGTCCTTGGAGATCACATCCTAAACCCCCTTTCTCCATCCATTATGTATCCTATATCCTTCCTATCCTAAATTCTTCCATCCATCTATCCTTTACGCATTTCCCATATATTATCCACTATTACCCATCCTTCTACCTATCCATCCATTTTACACTTCTTATCCTTTCATCCATAATCCCCTTATCCATCTATCCAGTCCTTCTTTAATCCTTGACTTGGTTTTCCCTTTTCATTGGTATCTAGCATCTAAGCTATCCAAATGACAATCCAATGTCATCCCATAATATTCCAAAAACACCAACAACAAAAAAATTCCAAAAATCCAAAAATCAAAACATTTCCAAAAAATCCCAAAAATCAAAACATTGCAAAAAATCCAAAACAAATTATAACATATCCAAAAATACCAAAAAATTCAAATATCCAAAAAAAATCCATGCAATAAATCCAAATGCAAGTCACCCTTAATCCATATCAATCTAGTCAAAGCAGTCTAGCCAAATCATCCAATCACATTCTTGGTCTTGATCCTAATCTTTCTTTCAACCCAATCAATCAATCAATCATCATCATCAATGGGATATATCATTCCCGCATCCTTGTGTTGCTAGGGATATATTGTTCTCTACAATGACAACACTATCTCAATCAATCAATCAATCAATTATCAGTTTGCAACTTGACAAGGGCAATACCTTGTTTGTTTTTTAATCAAGTAGAAACATTTGTACGTACTGTACCTTAACCAAAATCACCTATCTAGTCACTTTATCAATTTCCACATCATTCGATCTCAAACAGTCATCATCCAATCTCATCTAGGGATCTATCGTTCCCGTCATCAGGTACCTATCCAAACATCACTTAAACTCTTTGGCAAGAGATACAATGGCTATGTGACTCATGTCGTCATTTGGTCTTTTGTTTTTTTCTTTTCTATCTCCTTCTTTTACTTTACCAAAGCCACCTAGATCCATTTATATATTGGTGTGTTACAATTAGTAGAGATTGGGGCATAGTGTTTCGTGTGTTTGTTGGATACTTTTATCACTCTAGCTAATATCCATATCTTATATCTAGACAAGGTTGTATTATGTTGGGTATAAGGATACTCCTTTTGTTTGCAGTGTCAAGTCTATGAAAAGGATACAAAGTCACCCTAGCCTCTTATACCTTGGTGCATAATATCAAGACTCTTGCTATATCAAACGAGGGCTGCTCTACACATTATACTAGTATAACCATCTCTTCTCTATCCAATATATCCATTATGATTCTTCACCTCTCAATTACCTATCTTTATCAACTATCTATTTCACCTATCTCTTTCACCTTAACAATCTATCCATTCCTAACCTTTAACCTTATCCATCCTTTCGGTTGTATCCATTTTTTCCTCTAACCTCTTTTCATCCATTTCGAGAGCATACTCGTGTTTTCTTCTAACCCGTCTATCCCCTCGAGGGGGCATCCCATCCTTACATCATTCCTCCTCGTCACCCCTTCAAGTGACTAGGTCATCCTTTTTCCTTCATCCATACCTTTTCTTCTTTGAAATGGTGTTACTTCTCTCACTCGCAACATCACCTCAAAGAGAGGCAAAATGTACACACCTAAATTTGACCATATCTTACGACATTACCTTGCGACATATTTTGTCCTAGATCCTCTTCCATCACTCCCATTAGTTAAATAAATTATATTTATTTAACTAATTCCTCTCATCCATTTATCCTTCTCTTTCATCAAATTAAATAAATCTTATTTAATTAATTCCATTTGTCCTCCATTTGCACCAAATTAAATAAATCTTATTTATTTAATCCCTTTTTCCTCCTTCATCCAATTTAAATAAATTAAATATTTATTTAAATTCCACATGTCTTATAATTTAAATAATTTTATTATTTAAATTATTTATCCCACTCACATCTCTATTTTTAGCCTCACTCATTGTCTGTCATAAGCACTTCCTCTCCAAAATCGTTTAAAAATCCCACTTATTCCCACTCCCATCCTTATTTTGGTCACCTATCATACCCATTTATGGTGCGTCATAAGCACTAAGTTTGACTCTCAATCCTAGTCATCCACCTCATCCCTCACCCTTCTAATCTTGGCCATCCATTTCATTCCCTCTCTATCTATAAATTGAAACTCTCAAATTTCAATTTCAAACCCTCACACACTCTCATCAAATTTCTATATAGGCGCATATCTATCAATCTTCATTTATCTCATATCATTTCCTATCATTTTATTTCATGGTTATGCTAGTTGTGTGAGCAGCCCATAAATCATCCAAAGGACAAATCAATATAGCTTGGGTACACTTCATTCCGTCCTATCCGAAGTCTGATTTTGTGCAAGGTTTGAAGGTATTTGGATTGTTTATCTTTATATTTGTTTCCTTGCATGATTTTATGGGTTACAAGTAGTAATAGATTTAGGGATGATCTTAAGGAATTATTCCTCTTTGGGATTGGTCAGTTGAGGGAGCATTGTTGAGAAGAGTCTTCAAATACCTTGTGTCGTCTTTTTTAATGTCATCTTCGTGTTGCAAGTATGAGGATAACCAGTGTTGTCATTGATGCAACATACTCATATTGCATTAATGAGAAGGATTGGATGAGCTGTGTGCTAAGGATATTGAGAGAATAAGTCTCAATTAGGAACAGTGATGACAAGAAAGCAAAAGTCCTCAATAGGTTGAGGATCAGAGGATGCGGTTTAAAGGGTTTGTAGATATGAGTCTTGAGATGTTCCAGTAAAGATTTTAGAGGTCCACATGAAGATCTGAAGAAGTTATGATCGCTCAAGTAGAACCGGTTCCGACAGATGTTCAGTGGTGACAGAGTGTCACAGATTAGTCCGGTGAGCTCCGGACTTGCATTATCTCATCCTGCGGTTTGGAGGGTGTGTTGAAGAAGTCTGTGTGAAGTAACAAATAGATTTGTTCATGGTTTGGAGGTCCGGAAGCACCTTTTGCATTATGACAGTGATGACAGACTATGTTCTTGAAGTTCTAGATGAAGAAGAGAAGAATTCTAGTAAGCTGATAAAGTGCAGATGTTCTTGATGACTCAGGAAAGGTTTTGGTGATCTTTGGATCGTGTACAATTCTTATTAGTGGTCCGCATTGAAGTTTGAGTTTGCATTTGAAGAATAACCACGGATATTGGTGTTCTTCCTAAGACAGGCCAATCGGATGTATTACACATCTTGCAAATGATCTTATAGGTGTTTGCTGACTTAGATGATTGTTCCTAAGTCGATGCCTTGTATAAATAAGGGATTGTGAATTCATTTTAAAGTGTGTCTCGGTGTGGATGAGTGTGGCATAGCGAAGAAGAAGAGTGAAAGGCAGAGTAGGAGTTTTCAGGCTTAAATGGAACTGATCCAGGCATGGTAAAGATGTCAATCTCCAGTTCAAGTTTGTAATACTTGTTACTTTGTAGACAGTGTGTCTCTTGTAGGTAGTGTGCCTCTTGTGAGCAGTGTGCTCAGGTAGTGAGCCATAATTGGCATGTGCCATCTATTTTTCTTATTCTTCTAATAGAGAATAATCCTTGGGTTAATCACCCCATGGTTTTTCCCTTGACCGGGTTTTCCATGTTAAAATCTTGGTGTCTCATGTGTTGATGTGTATCTGCTTTGATGTTTATGCTTTATGCTTTCATGAGTGATTAATTGATATGCTATTAAATAACAAAGAGGATTTAAGTGTTTGAATTAAAAGCAAGTTTTGTACAACTGATTCACCCCCCCTCTTAGTTGTGTGCCCTAAATCTAACAATTGGTATCAGAGCCAAGTTCCTCTAAAAAGAGCTTAACCACTTGAGGAGATCCAAGATGTTGTCATACAAGAAGGATAATCCGAAGTTTGATGGAACCAACTTCTCTCTTTGGAAAGGTCACATGAAATGTCACTTGCAGTGTATGGGAAAGGCGTACTAGTCCATGGTCACAAAAGCTTATGCACCTCCACAGGGTGGTCTGACAACTCTAAATGAAATCACAGATGCTGAAAACAATCTGTGGACCAAAGAGGCTCTTCTAAGCGCATTAACTGACTCAGAGCTATCAAATGTTATTGACCTACCAACTGCCTATGAGATATGGATTAAACTAGAACTTTTGCATGAAGGAGATGAGTATGTTAAGAGTGCAAGGTTGCAGAGTCTCAAAGAAAATTTTGAAAGACTGAAGATGAGAGATGATGAAAATATTACTACCTTTATGCTAAGAGTAAATGAGTTGGTGTGTGGAATTAGGAATGCTGGTGGGGTTTTGGATGAAAATGAGATTGTTGGCAAAATTCTCAGATCCCTTCCTGCTATCTACAAAATCAAGGTTGTTGCCATTGATGAATTCAGAGCCCATACAACTGTCACAAGAGACCAATTGGCTAGCAAACTGGCTACATTTGAAATGACTGAGTTTGGAGATGATCCCCCCAAGACTAAATCTGCATTCAAAGCCAGTGCCTCTATGAAAGGTAAACAAAGATTTGATCCAGGAGAAAACTCTTCAAGGAAGCTGTCATGGTATGATCAAGCAAGAAGAGACATGGAAGTGGAAGAAGCAGAAACAACTCAACTTGAAGCCCTCATTGCAAAGAGACTGCTAAGAGGATCCGGTAAGTATGAAGGAAAATTACCCTTTAAGTGCTTCAACTGCAATAAGATTGGTCATTTTGCCTCAAGATGTCTGGAGAGATCTACAAGGTCAAATTCTAATAGACAAAGGTTCCAAAGGAATTTTTATTATGTTCATGAAGAAGATGATAATGAAGGAGTAACAAATGATGATTCAGAGATAGGAAACAAATCCAAAAATGAATGGGTGTTTATTGTCATCAAGGAAGAAGATCCAATATCCTCTAAATCTATCAATCATAAGGTTGTAGAAAGAGCTTTGGCTGCCCAAGTTGAAGAAAAGGATGATTGGGTTATTGACAGTGGATTCTCTCACCATATGACAGGTGACAAGAACAAGTTCTTAGATTTGGAAAGGTATGAAGGAGGAGTGGTAAAGTTTGGTGATAATTCTGCTGGTAGAATTAGAGGAAGAGGAACTATTTCTTTTAATGGAAGAAACAAAACTGGTAATGTGCTATATGTTGAAGGCTTGAAGCATAATCTTCTTAGTGTTGGACAGTTGGTGGACAAAGGCTATGATCTCTGATTCAAGGATGGAAAATGCAAAATCCTTGAAAGATCCGAAACAGAAACTGCATCCGGTACTCAAACTAAAGGTAATATCTTCCACTTGGTTGGTGCTGATAAAAGTTGTCTGTTTGTTCAAATTGATCAGAGTTGGTTATGGCATAGAAGGATGTGTCATGTAAATTTTGATAACATCATCAAGATAAGCAATACTCAAGCTATAAGAGATCTTCCAAAATTGGTAAAACCTACAAATAGTTTGTGCAAAGAATGTCAGCTGGGTAAACAGAGCAGAGTCTCATTCAAAAGCAAGGATCAGTCCTCTACCAGATTATTGGAATTAGTTCATATTGATCTATGTGGTCCGACAAGAATCAAGAGACTAAGAAAGATGATAGAAAGTATAAATGTGAAGGTTAATGAGGGAATAGAGAAACCCTCAAGGTTTTATGAGTATGATGAAGATGATCAGAATGATGTTCTGGTTCGAGTTCAATCCTCTCCTGAAAGTCAGATTCAGACTGATCCGGTAAATCAGGAAGAAGAGATAGGGCTGAATGAGCATGATCAAGAAGCAGAAGTGCAAGAAACTCCAAAAGTCCCAAGGTATGTAAGACTGAACCACTCTGAAGATCATATCATAGGTGACAAAAGAAAAGGTGTGCAAACTAGAAGGAATGTTGCTCAAAATTCAGATGAATGTTGTCTGATTTCAAAGATTGAACTTAAGACAATAAATGAAGCCTGCAATGATGAAAATTGGACCAAAGCAATGGAAGAAGAGTTAATGCAAATTGAGAAAAATCACACTTGGGATCTTGTTTCTAGACCTAGAAACAAGAATGTGATTGGAACCAAATGGGTCTTCTGGAACAAACTAAATGAAGTTGGTGAAGTAATCAGAAATAAGGCCAAATTAGTCTGCAAAGGCTACTCTCAAATAGAAGGGATTGATTTTGAAGAAACATTTGCTCCGGTGGCAAGAATTGAAGTAGTCAGACTATTTCTTGCATTTGTTGCCTTCAAGGATTTCAAAGTGTATCAGATGGATGTCAAATATGCTTTCCTAAATGGTGACTTAGAAGAAGAAGTGTACATTGAACAACCAGATGGATTTCAGTTATCTGAGCATGGTGATATGGTCTGCAAATTAAAGAAGGCACTATATGGTCTAAAGCAAGCTCCAAGAGCATGGTATGAAAGGCTGGACAAACATCTTTTGAAGATTGGTTTCAACAAAGGTACTGCTGATAGTAACCTATATTTCAAAATTGATCATGAAAACATCTTGATTGTTGAAGTATTTGTTGATGATATCATCTTTGGAGGAAGAGACAGTATGTGTAAAACCTTTGCAAATCAAATGAAAAGTGAGTTTGAAATGTCAATGCTCGGTGAAATGAATTTCTTCTTGGGTCTACAAATTTCTCAATCAAAGAAAGGAATCTTTATTTCTCAGACCAAATATGTGAAAGAATTGTTGAGGAAATTTGGGATGGAAGATTCAAAGCCAATGAATACTCCCATGGCAACCGGATGTAAGTTGAGCAAAGATGATGACTCTCCTAAGACAGATCAGACCAAGTACAGATCAATGATTGGAGGATTATTGTATCTTACTCAGACTAGACCAGATATAATGCGGGTTGTTGGTCTTGTGGCAAGATTCTAGGCTGATCCCAGAGAATCTCATGTCATGGCAATCAAAAGAATTTTTAGGTACTTAAAAGGAACAATTGAGTATGGCCTATGGTATCCTAGAGATCATGATTTTTCTCTTCATGCATATACAGATGTAGATTGGGTAGGAGATGTAGATGATAGGAAGAGTACAAGTGGAGGAGCATTCTTTTTGGGAAAAAAGTTGGTTTCTTGGCTAAGTAAGAAACAAGAGGCAACATCCCTGTCTACAACTAAAGCAGGATACATTACAGCAGCAGGAAGTTGCACTCAACTTTTGTGGATGAAGCAGATGCTAAGAGACATTCAAGTAGAATATGAGGAGCCTATCACAATTTTCTGTGATAATTCAAGTGCAAAAATATTTCTAAGAATCTGGTGTTGCATTCTAAGACCAAGCATATATCTATCAAATTTCACTTTCTGAGAGAGCAAGTGAACAAGGGTGAAGTCAGATTGGAGTATGTGCCCTCCAAGGATCAGCTTGCAGATATTTTTACTAAACCTCTTCCCAAGGAATTTTTTGAGTATCTCAGGGAGAAGTTAGGGGTCATTGCCCCTCTGGTGATGAACTAGGATGCACTGATGTGCATCAGTCTGGTGGATATCACAGTCATATCTTGTGATCTGGATTGGTGATGGGGAGCTACTACTCAGGGGGAGCAGCTGGTATGATTCTGATGTGTTAAAGTTGCAAGTATAAGCCCTTTGCCATTGATGTCAAAGGGGGAGAGAAGACATGTGAAAAACAAGTGGTTGATGATCAAAGGGGGAGCAGTAAAGAGAGAGAAGACATGTGAAGAGCTGTTGCTGATAGGGGGAGCTGTGACAGAAAGGAGTTCTTGTCTTGATGGTTTTTCACATCATATGTTGCCATCAATGACAAAGGGGGAGATTGTTGCACGTATGAGGATAACCAGTGTTGTCATTGATGTCAGCATACTCATATTGCATTAATGAGAAGGATTGCATGAGCTATGTGCTGAGGATATTGAGAGAATAAATCTCAATCAGGAACAGTGAAGAACAGTGATGACAAGAAGGCAAAAGTTCTCAATAGGTTGAGGATCAGAGGATGCGGTTTAAAGGGTTTGTAGATATGAGTCTTGAGATGTTCTAGTCAAGATTTCAGAGGTCCGCATGAAGATCTGAAGAAGTTATGATCACTCAAGTAGAACCGGTTCCGATAGATGTTCAGTGGTGATAGAGTGTCATAGATTAGTCCGGTGAGCTCCAGACTTGCATTATCTCATCATGTGGATTGGAGAGAGTGTTGAAGAAGTCGGTGTGAAGTAACAAATAGATTTGTTCATGGTTTGGAGGTCCGGAAGCACCTTTTGCATTATGACAATGATGACAGACTGTGTTCTTGAAGTTCCAGATGAAGAAGAGAAGAATTCCAGTAAGCTGATAAAGTGTGAATGTTCTTGATGACTCAGAAAAGGTTTTGGTGATCTTTGGATCATGGTACAATTCTTATTGGTGGTCCGCATTAAAGTTTGAGTTTGCATTTGAAGAATAACCACGGATATTGGTGTTCTTCCTAAGACAGGCCGACCGGATGTATTACACGTCTTGCGAATGATCTTATAGGTGTTTGCCGACTTAGATGATTGTTCCTACATCGATGCCTTGTATAAATAAGGGATTGTGAATTCATTTTAAAGTGTGTCTTGGTGTGGATGAGTGTGGCATAGCAAAGAAGAAGAGCGAAAGGCAGAGCAGGAGTTTTCTGGCTTAAATGGAACTGATCCAGGCATGGTAAAGATGCCAATCTCCAGTTCAAGTTTGTAATACTTGTTACTTTGTAGACAGTGTGTCTCTTGTAGGTAGTGTGCCTCTTGTGAGCAGTGTGCTCGGGCAGTGAGCCCTAATTAGCATGTGCCATCTATTTTTCTTATTCTTCTAACAGAGAATAATCCTTGGGTTAATCACCCCGTGGTTTTTCCCTTGACCGGGTTTTCCACGTCAAAATCTTGGTGTCTCATGTGTTGATGTGTATCTGCTCTGATGTTTATGCTTTATGCTTTCATGAGTGATTAATTGATATGCTATTAAATAACAAAGAGGATTTAAGTGTTTGAATTAAAAGCAAGTTTTGTACAACTAATTCACCCCCCCCCTCTAAGTTGCGTGCCCTAAATCTAACACTTCTTTGGTAATAATTGTCCCATCCTCTAGGAAGAGTTCTAATATTCTATTATTCTGCTTGTGTTTTAGGGTTGACTGGTGGAAAGAATTGGTATTTCTATCTATTGACTTGATCCATTGAACTCTAGATTTTTGTTTCCAAAAAATTCTTCACTAGCATAGATATAATGTAGTTGACTCATCGGTTCCTTTTCCTCTTTTTGATAGTCAACAAAAGCACCATTTTCCTCCATCCTTTGTCCAAGGATATCGCTGAGTTTATCTTTTAGCTCCCTTTTTTTCTCAAAAATGTTTCTAAAAGAGAATTTAAATTGTTAATCAATTTTACTTTTGTATTTATTTTGTGATGTGCTAACATTTCAGGTATTCATATGACCTATTGTACTTGGACACTAGTGCAACACATGGATGTCCACATGATGCACTAGCATCCACTAACATTTCAAATGTACAACAATCATTTTCTTTGAATCTTGTCACCTTTCTTCCATTGACCATGCCTTGTAACTACCCTAGGATGAATCCCAATGGCTAGTTTGAATTGTGTGCTCTTCATCTTCCTTGATTGCTTCAATTTTGGACCTCCCACTCAATCTTTAAATCTCTCAGGCTCACTACACCCTTTTGCAAGTACTCTCTTTGTTCATGTTCTTAATGTGATTGTTAGTAGCACTCTTTCTAGCATTTGAAAGTTCTTTGAGCATTTTACATTCCAGCATTGGTCTTCTTACTCAAGTCTATTCTTGAGGACATCTCGCTTGTGGTATTTATATGTTTTCATCTTCATCTCAGTGTAAGATTATTATGTGTAGAAATTTCCCTTTTGATCTCATTTTCTAATTGTATTTGTGAACTCTTTGGTGTTGTTGGAACTTGTTAGGTTCTACATTTCCTTTGACACTCTCATACACACTAGTTTGTCACTTCTTGTAGACCTAGGGGTGATATTCGTAGATTTTTCTTTGTTTCTCTTAGTTCTATATGTATTGTCAAAAATTGTGACCACTTACAATTTCACACTAGGTTAAGCACTCCTTTTTATGTGTATGTATATCTATGCTGGGTGACTCTAGGTGCATATCTATTCATATATGTGGCCTAGAGATATTTCACCTTTTCCCATTTTCTACTTTAAATTAATTACATACTCTTGGTTTATTCAATTATTTTAAGGGGGGCATATTTGTATTTCCACATGTGCATCAACAAATATGCCCAGACACATTGCCAACACACTCCCTATAGCATTAGTTTCTTATGGTTACAAGTATATAGAAAGTTGCTTGGATTTGCCACCCTTATCAAGATTTCCTAGCAACAAAGCATGCTAGCCAATGTAATCTTTGGTATTGTATTTGCATTATGATCCACCTTTTAATAGAGTATGCTAGTCCATGTGTATCATATCTACTACTTTTTATACTCTTCATAGGTCACCTAGCAATGATTTTCTATTGTTCTTAGAAGTAGATTACACTAAACCTTGAACCATACCTCACATTTTCATACCATTTTCTAGAAATAGAGTATGCAAGAAAGTTTTTTACTTTTTTCTATTTATTTGTTTATGTGTTTCTTGTATGTTCTTGTGCTTGTTTGTGTCCCTTTTTTGTGTAATTTATTTTACGTATGTTTTGTGCATATTAGATTATTTATGATTTGCTAGTTATCTTATTTTCTATGTTATATTTCTCTAATGCCTTAGTGTTGCAAATTTTGTGTTATTCTAACATTACTTGTTCAGCAGGTTTTTGTTGTTAACATGTTTATTTTGTAGATTCTTAGTTTGGGGGCATTATTCCTTTGCTTGGAGATTTACCACATATCCTTTACAATATACTTTATATTATGTTATTTAATTTTTGTACTTTAGCATAATCTATCACCTCTAGTGTCATCAACTCGCTAAAGTGGGGGTAAGATTTATATCAAAAATTGCATAACCTTGCAATTTTTATGTTATGTTGTAGGGCTTACTTTAGTGTTTGTAACCCTTAGTATGTAATTAGGCTCATTTTGCCTTCCCTTGTCCTTTTCTCACTCTTGGTGCCAACATATGTTTTATATTTTTGTGAATTTCCCCTTTTCTATGTTTTTTATTAAGGTAAAGAGGTATTGAAAGGGTCTCTACCTTTTACAACAAGTCAGTATAACAACACATAAGTTGAGTCCCATGAGGTATGAGACACAATAGAACAGACAATAGCAAAGGAACAACAACCATGAGATAAAATAGCAAAAAAAAAACACAACCAAAAATTGTTGGGATAAGTTGCCATTAACTTGCAATCCTAACCAATTCATGTGTCTCCAAAGTTCTTGGAATGTGTTCCCCAACACATTAAGACTGTGAGAGATTGATTATTTATTAATTACATCACTTTGACTTTTATAATTAAGTTCTAAATGGATAATGTCAAACTTGGGCACCTACTTTGAGATGGGAGCCATGAAGACCGTGTTGACTTCTCTTAAGTCTTAAAATAGAGTTTGATAACTCCTAGTGAGTGGGAGTTAGACTTGGGTCTTATTTTTAGACTTGGACTTGCGCTTTTTTATGAACATGAGTGGATAATGTTGAGACACCTTGCATGGATATAATGTTGGAGTTAACTACAATGTTAGAGATGCATGATTTGGATATTACTTGCATGTGGTCATAATAGCTTGCATGTACTTGCATGTTGTTGCATGTTGATGCATGTTGTTGCATGTTGCTCATATTGACTTGCATGTTGTTGCATGTCACTTGCATGTGCTTGCATGTTGTTGCATGTCACTTCTATGGACTTATATGACCTTGCATGTTGTTGCATGTGCTTGCATGTTGTTGCATGTCATTCCTATGGACTTGTATGACCTTGCATGTCAGTTATATGACCTTGCATGTAGTTGCATGTCAGTTTTGTGAGATTACTTGCAGAACACTCCAACTCCAGAAACTTGCAGGATGGTACAACTCAGTGATTCAGGAAATGGGTATCAGTTGCATGTTGTTGAAAATGCTTGCATGTTAGTTTTAAGATATTACTTGCAGAACACTCCAACTCCTGAAAGTTGTAGGATGGTACATCCCAGTATTTCAGGTAATGGGTATCAGTTGCATGTTGGATTCGGTGTTTGCATGTCACTTGCATGTATAGAACAAGATATTTGAGAATAACCTTGGGCACATCAATCTTTCATGTTGTTTGCATGATTTTGATGTGTATTTGATCACTTCAGTTATCAAAAACTCATTGGGCAAGTATGGACGCCTAAATGGAGGAGTTTTTGATGTTGCTTTTATTTAGTGATAAATTTGATGTTGGGACAACTATATTTAGCCATTTGGGTGCCCACATCATGAAGGGACAGTTAACTCAGTGTTTGGACTTTGTTTGAGTTCAGTCTTCTTAATTTAAGTGAGCTTGATTTTTGCATGATCTTTGGAAGCTATGTTATCAATTGTAATTGATTATATTTTGAGTTTCAAGCTTTTCGATTTAGAAGTTGTTGAATTAAAAGAGGATTGTTGAATTAAAAGAGGGTTGTTGATTTAATTGAAAACCCCATACATTTTCCAGAGAGTTGATTTGAGGAAAAAAAAACTTAGAAGAAAAAAGCAAAAGTTTTTTGACTTAGAATAAAAAAAGCAAGAAGTTTTTTTTATTGAAGAAGCTTTTTTTATTGAAGAAGCTTTTGAAGAAAAAAGCAAGAAGCTTTTTGAAGTTTTTTACAGGTTTGAAGATTGAAGAAGCTTTTGAAGTGCATCAAGGACTTAGAGGAAGTTCAGTATTGAATGTAATCTTTTCCAAAGTGATTTAATACAAGTAGAAAACATCTTTGAGTGTGGAGTTTTTTCCCGAAAGGGTTTCTCCATGTAAATATTGTTCAAGCTTTTTCTCTCATCTTCTCTTCTCTTCTACATTGGTTTGAAAGTGCATAAGCACTTGTTCATTAATTGTTACAGATTAATCTTAATTTTAGCTTTACACACACAAAATTTTAAAGTTGATAGCAGCAGTTCTACCTTCATTTTCAACAAAAATAGCATAGGAATAGACTGGAGCTAGCCCTGCTCAGCTGACATCTATAATCCGTAGGTTGCCTTCCACTCCTTCTCCATAGAGTTAACCTAGTCTTAGAATGAAACACCCAATGTGTCATCATCAATGTCTATGACCCTTGTTAGTAGTAAATTTGGTGTTTGTCCCTCTTAACAATGCCTACTCTAGCAGTGCTTTGTTTACTCTTCTATAGCTCATTTTGGAGTATGAAAAATCTATTGGCTAAGTTCTTAATGGTGTTCTTGTTGAATGAAATGATCTATACTAACCGCTTAGTGATTTCATATTGCTTTCTCTCCATCTGCTTCAATCTTTGTTGCAATCTATCTGACTCTTTGTTGATAGTATTAAGATTAATGGTATCCATCCATAGTTCCTAGCCACCCTTAGCACTATTATCCTTCCTAAGCCTATTTCTATCTTTTATCCCCTATGATATTTTGTTCAGGGGTTTCATCTGCCATATGAGCCCCTTCATGACACTATTTTATAGGTTGAGGATTTCTTCCAGTCTGCTAATTTTTATGGCTAATTCTGCACAGCTATTATATCTAGTAGGCAAGCTCACACTTTAGGGAGCAAGGGGTATCTCCTTTGATGAGGATAGAATGAAATTGACTAGGGTTTTGAGGAGCCTTCACCACCATCTTACCTTTCTCATTTTGGGTGGTATCCTTTCATTAGCTATTAACAGAGGATTCTCGTAACACTGTGATTACTAGAGTAGACTTGGAGGGCTCATTTTTGGTTGGGGGATATATTCTCACCACCCTTGAGCCCTTACAAAAACTAATATGGATATTCAAGTCTATGGAAATGGGTAGGGATTGTCATTAGAGGGTGAAGAGTTGTCCTCTATGGGGGGCAATTAGGTTTAACTAATGGGGGATTCTTCCTTAGGAACACAAACTTCTTTATGTGGCCTAGCGTAAACCTCAGCAGGGTTGAGGATTATTAGGAAGATGGTACTAGTAGGGTTTTTGGCCACTTGGTGCCTATAGAGACATAAAATTAACCCCTAGTGTAGCAGGAGCTTCACTTTGTCCAATAATACATTGTGGATTGACCATTTAAGGGACTAGAAAAGGAAGAGCAAGAAATTACACTTCATCATACGTCTTAAGTGGTTCAATAGAGGAAAATGATAATAATATTCTCTCTTATATCTATCCTCCAATGTTACATACCTTATTAGGACATCTGTGATCACTCTCCATGGATTTGGGAGGTCCTCTTTCTTGAATCTATTTTGGAAAGGACTCATCTCTTCTTTCCCCCACAAGAATTTCTCCATGTACTTTGCATTATTTTCCTTATTATATTTCTACATCCTCAATCCCTCCCTTTTTAGGCATGTGGCTTCAACTATAATTTCATTCAAGACAATGAAGGATATGCCTTAGATGTATACAACATTGTTCTTCCAAGACTTAGTGAATTCCTTAGAAAGAATAGGGTCAATAACCATTTATAGCCTTCAATAAATTGGTTAGGCCACCTTTATGAAGTATATTCCACACAATAGTATTGCATTTCACCTACTTGCATGAGGAGCTCTACCCTCAACATCTCTACACCCATGGTCATAGGTATTAATAAGCCCTAGAAATGGGAGCTATCTCTCAAAAACAACTTCAAAGTGTTGTTGGATGTTGTGATAATAGCCACAAAGTTTCATTTGATTTTGAATTTAATGAACCTATCTTTTCCTCCCCTCAACTCTACTTCATGATTGTTCCTTCACACCCTTTCAAATTTTATGGGTTCACTTGTGTGGACTAATTCCCACACCAAGATGGAATGGGGTTCAAATTTCTTCATCATTATTACATTATGCATTGCTACCCTCTTGGATTTTCAATGACATAGACAAGGGGTCATTCTAGTGCACGTACCCATTAGTAGTAGTACCTAGGTTGGAAAGCGAGTAAGATACTTGATTATACAGGAGATAATAATTTGGTTAAAATATCTAATGAAACCTATGTGATGTATCCTTCATGTTTAACATATCCATAATGTTTTTGAGTCCCCTTCCACAATGATGTTGGAGGTTCCTATTTTTCTAGCTAGTGTAAGGCCAATAAGGTCTACCATGGCTTCAGCCACATTATTGGTTTGAGTTCCAATGTTGTGAGCATAGGCATCTAGCATTGCACCTTTCTTATTTCTTATGATTCCACTTCTACCAACTTTTCCAAGATTCTATTTATAGCATCCATTAAAATTTAAATTAATCTACCCATGGTCTAGTTGATTTTCTTATGATTTTGGTAGTGTCTATATTATCCAAAGGGGCACTGATCTTCCAATTAGTACCAATCCTTTTCTCTGCCTCTAAGGGGGGAACTCTTGGTTTCTTGATCTGAGATGCTTCAACATTTTTAGTGATCCAGCTTGTTATTCTCATTTCTATTGTGTTCCATGGTTTTCACTTTTCATGAAATATCATATTGTTCCTCTCCTTCTAAATAATCTAGCAAAGGTGTGGTAGAGATTATTTCTAGAGTTCCTTTAAACCTAGGTGATTGAAGGGAAGTTTCTAGCTATTGACCATGGAGAAAAAATCACTTAGCCAAGCCCACAGAGTCTCAAACTTTTGCATGATGGCTTGCTTCAAGTTTCAAGCAAAGGATAGTCAATGAAGAGGTGATTGATAGTCTTTTTATATTTCTTGTATATAATGCACCTATTAGCATGAGGAAATCCTCTATGGTTTAGATTATCAATTGTAAGAATCTTCCCTTGGCAATAGGCCGACCATCAGATTTATTTTTGGAATCAAGTTAGTATGCCAAATAGACTTCAAATTAAAACTTGTGTTTTGTTGTGAGGATATAAGATTAAACCTAGACTTGACAGAGTATGCACCATTGGGATCAATAGTCCAAATGATGGTGTTCTTCTAGAAAATAGATTGAGTCTAAACCCACTAATTTTGAATCTTAAATCCTTCAAGGTTGTAGTGTTAGAAAAACTAGTGCCTTCATTGAGTATTTTCCATCTACAAGTGTCATTTCCATTAGCCTAGTACTTGGCAACAAATCTTCCATATATCTCTATCATAAGATCTTTCAACTAAGCACAAGGATGGAAAGCAAATAAGGTGGAGGCCAGAATCTAGGGATCTTCCCAAAACTAGATAGTCTCCCCATTTCCCACCATCCATCCGATTCCCTTGTTGAGAAATTGTCTAGATTGAGAGATGTTGTTCCAAATGGTGGATCCTTGGGGTGTGTGACTCATATTGGTGAAGGATAGGGTATCATGATTATTTAAGTACTTATATTGCATGATTTTGCTCCATTATTAGTTGTTCATTATGAGTTTCCAACTTACTTTGGATAGGAGGGCCTTGTTCATCTCGTTGATCTTTCTCAATCCTAGTTCCCCATAGCTCTTGGGACATCTAGATTTGTTCAACATTTTTGTCCATGAACTTCAAACTTTTGAAAAGAGATAATAAATAAATAGGAATGCTCTGGAGAGAGAGCTCTTGCTAAGTTGCACCTTACTTACATGGTTGAGGAGATTACCTTTCTAGTCGATGATTTTCTTTTGGATTCTTTCAAGAAGATTGTTCCATATCGTGTTGTTGATTTGTTCAAAGCTTAAAGGCATTCTGAGGTACATTGTAGGTAGCTAATTAATATTGTAGTCAAGAATAGCCACTATTTGATTCTGAATGGAGTAGCTAGTGTTGAAGAAGTACATACCACTTTTGTTAATATTTATCTTTTGTCCCAAACAACATCATAGTCATCTAGTATTCTTTTCCAGTGTTTATCTTTAGCAATAGAGGCCCTTCCAAGAAGGATTGTGTCATCTAAAAACTATTCATGGGATAAGTGATTTATAGTAGATGCTAGTTTAAATCCTTTAAGGTTCCTATTCATTATGCTCTTCAAAATGTTCCTTCCTAACACTTCTACAAGCATAATGAAAAGGTACGGGGATAAGGATATCCTTTTCTTAACCCACCTTTGGAAGAAAAATGGCCTTGGGGGAACCATTTATAATTATTAAAAATTTGGGAGTAGTGAAGGAACATTTCATCAGCTTGAGGATCTTCTCTTAGAACCTGACTCTCACGAGAACTTAAATTGTCATGAAGGGACCTATAAGACTTTATCATAGGCCTTAGATATGTCAAGTTTGAGGGCCATGCCTTCCTTTTCATTCTTATCCATGGAGTGAAAAACTTCATGAATATAGATGACAACATCTAGGATTTGTTTTCCAAGCACAAATCCATTCCGGTTCTTGTGTATGATCTTGTCCAAGAAGGGTTGTATTTTTAGCACCAACAACTTGGAGAATATTTTATAGACAATATTACACAAATTGATTAGCATGAAGTCATTTAGACTATTAACTCCTAACTTCTTAGGAATTAGGACTAAGAATGTATTGTTGACTTCCTAAAGTAAGTTTCCCCTTTCAAAAATTCTTAAACATTAGAAATAACATCTTGGGCAATTATATCCCAGAAGGTTTGGAAGAAAGCTAGAGGAAATTCATGAAGCCCAAGGGCTTTATAAGGGTAAAAGGAGAACACTGCAGCTTTGAATTTCTCTTCCAAAACACTTTTTCATATGACTTCCAAGTCTTTAGTAGTACATAGACACCTAAATTTGACCATATCTTACAACATTACCTTGCGACATATTTTGTCCTAGGTCCTCTTCCATAACCCTTTCCATCACTCCCTTTAGTTAAATAAATTATATTTATTTAACTAATTCCTCTCATCCATTTATCCTTCTCTTTCATCAAATTAAATAAATCTTATTTATTTAATCCATTTTTCCTCCATCATCCAATTTAAATAAATTAAATGTTTATTTAAATTACACATATCTCTCATAATTTAAATAATTTTATTATTTAAATTATTTATCCCACTCACATCTCTATTTTTAGCCTCCTTTATTATGCGTCATAAGCACTTCCTATCCAAAATCATTTAAAAATCCCACTTATTCCCACTCCCATCCTTATTTTGGTCACCTGTCATACCCATTTAAGGTGCATCATAAGCACTAAGTTTGACTCTCAATCCTAGCCATCCACCTCATCCCTCACCCTTATAATCTTGTCCATCCATTTGATTCCCTCTCTATCTATAAATTATTGAAACTCTTATTTCAAATTCAAACCCTCACATACTCACACACTCTCATCAAATTTCTATACACACGCATATCTATCAATCTTCATTTATCTCATATCATTTTCTATCTTTTTCTATCATGGTTATGTTGGTTGTGTGAGCAACCCACAAATCATCCAAAGGACAAATCAATGGAGCTTGGGTGCACTTCATTCCGTCCTAACCGAAGTCTGATTTTGTGCAGGGTTTGAAGGTATTTGCATTGTTTATCTTTATATTTGTTTCCTTGCATGATTTTATGGGTTTTATTCTGGCACACCTGGTGATTTGTTATTGACTCCCATTCCTTGATCTATCTTGCCTTTTGCAAGTTTTCTTAACTTTTTGTTGCAGGTTTATGCCATTTTTGGACAAAACCCTAGGTTTTAATGATTTCATCATAACTTCCAAATGGGTGCATATTTTTCTACAAGATTTTAACTATTGTTTTTCTATTTTTTAAGAATGTTCCAATAGAAAAATCAATTCTTTATCCTTAGTTTTGAATGAGTTATAACGATTTTTTTTTCATGTAAATCTGCATTTTTGTATGCAAATCAGCAAATTTCTAGAAATTTTTACATTTCTAGAAAGCTCTTTAAATTTTAATGGGGGTTTACTCTTTATAGATTTAATTTTGAGGTCATATAAGGTTCAAAATAATCAGATCTTTATTTGTTGTATGTTTTTCATAAATCCACATTTCTAGGTGCAAATCAGGGAATTTTTTTGACTTTTCATATTTCTGGAAAGGTCTCAAAAAATTAGCAGGGGTCTCTTCTTTGAGTTTTTAATTTTTAGGTCAAAAATGTTTCAAAATGATCAAATCTATGTCACTATCTAAAAAAAATGTATCTAAAATTGCAATCTTCTAATGAGCTTATCTTTTTATGGCTACAGTATAACATTATTTTATGATTTTTTTAGGGATTTGGTTATGTGCTAACACTCTGATTGCAACTATCTCATTTGTCGAAGATCAATCTTTGAAACTACTAATGCATTGTGTGCAACACTACTTGTTAAAGATCAAATTTTTATCACTAATCTAGGCACTTAGTTTAATCTAGGGGGATAGTAATTGAACATTGTTTGCTTTGTCTTTAGATTTTGAAAAAGGTGTATGCTCTCTCCTCGCACCTTTTGGTGATCTTGGAGATCAAAAATGCCTTCATTATACCTTTGTTTATTTGTTCAATCCTAGGGGTATTATCTCACATATGCTCTCCCCTTGCACTTCGTGCGAGCTTGGGGATCAAAAGTGAATAGTGTTCCTTACCTTTAGGAGACCTGCTAGGGGATTTCATCACCCCAAGGGATGACCTCATCCATGTGTTATGGCAGGGTATATCAAAGGGGGGAGAGTGAAATCTATACCTCAATCTAGCTACGTAGTCATTGGGACAACCTTGGGGCCCGGGGTGATTCTGGACACAAGGTGAAGTGGTGTTTGCTTAATCGCTTATGCCACATTCCTTCAACGGGCTAGTGTTCACAGATTTGGGCCTCATTAGACCTTGCGTATTTAAGAGGACTCCCCTAGAAGCTTGTAAAGGCTAGATTAGACCTTTCGGCCATCATCCACCTTACCCCAAACCTCACAAGTCCAAATTCCTAACCTTGCTTCATCTTCACACATACCAAATCCCACTATCTCACAACTTCAACAACTCCTAGACCAAAAACAACAATCCCTTCAACAACAACTTCAATAGCAACAACAAGCCTTTCTACAACAACTCCAAACCATCCAACAATCTCAAGTACAACAACCACAACCTTTATCCTTTCAACAAACACAACCACAATATCATATGTCATCCTCATCAACTTCATACCAACCTAGTCCAACCACATATCAAGATAATCCTACCTCAACCTATCCCATTGCTAATATCAACTAATATCCACATCAATCCATTCCTCAAGTTCATCCAACTATTTATTCCAACATTTCACCTCAACCCCAAATCCATTTAAAAGACTATCAAGTTCCTTCACAACAAGAACATGCAAGTCTAAGTTACCATTTGCACTAAGATCAAGTTTCCTTTAAGTCCTCATGTTATGTTTGTCAAGGGGAATACCACTCTATCCTATGTGTCCTATGAGTACCCTCCATCATCGAATCCAATCAAATGCCAATCCAAGAGCCTACTAGTCCTATTCCAACACTGCCATGTAATCCCAACCCATTGGTCCACCAACCTTCTAATCCATCAAGCCCTTCATTATCTTCATCCCCATGTTCCTCCAGTCCTCCACCAAAAGATGAGGCTAACATATTTTTAGAAGAATTGGTCCAAGCAAACTTGATTGAGCTACCACCAATAAAACAACATGGAAAAAGTCAAGTTAAACCTCCTTGGTATAATAAAAACAACTATTGTGCATACCATAGGATTAAAGGTCATAAGACACTCAATTGTCCCACACTTAAGAGATTGATCAAAAACTTCATATATTGTGGTAAGCTTGTGCTAGAAGACTCCAATCCTAATCTATCCAATCCCACTATCCCTCTATCTAGTCCACATCCCAATCCATCCAATCCCACTATCTCTCCATCTAGTCCAAATCCCAATCCTAATCCATCCCCTCCTATTATCCATTCACCCAATACCAATCCTAATCCATCCAATCCCATTATCCCTCTACCTAATCCTAGTCATAATCCTATAATATCCACCCTTATTATCTATCCATTGTACTGTCTATCCACCCATACACTTATGAAGGATGTGATCCAATGGCTATTAGCAAGGAATCAAACCCCATAATACAATCCAATGCCTATCCTTGAATCCATCAAAGACCCTCCAAGCAACATATCTATCCTTGTTCCTATCCAAGAGCTTCCATGTACCATTCCTATTACTCCATTACCATTCCCTAGTCTAATGCTTACTATGTTGCTTGACAAACTCCTTACTATAAATGCAAATCAAATCCAAGAAAACCAAAATCTATGTCAAGAACCTAGTACAAAGCATGTGGAAACACCAACCCCTCATCCCAATCAAGATCTAAACATCCTATCTAATTCAATTCTTGATCCCATTCCATCATATGATCAACCTATCCATAACCAACATCTCATCTATGATCATGAGCCTATCCATGATCAAATTGATCCCATCAATAGTACACTTAATCCCATCCATAATCCCACAAACACTACTCCTATCCATCCTCCAACTAGTCCTATCCATTATCCAACAACATCCACTTCCCTTGATGAGACACTTGATCCCCAAGAAAATATAGACAATCAAATCCTTATTGAGCACAATGTTGATCAAGATCCTCATGGTCCTTCACAATCCTCTATTGATCCCATTTCAAATCCATCATCCTATCCTCTTGGATCCAACACCTTCATTCATGGTGGCTCTCTTGTAGGAGATAAACAACTTCTATCCACCACTCCACCCTCCCCATCTAATATTGGACTTGTGTCTTGTGTCCTAAATAATAAACATCCCATTGCTCATTGCATGCTCCAAAACCTCAATTATCGTGGAAAAGGATTAGGCCTTCATGAACAAGGTATTTTGGAGCCCATCCATGTCAAAGTTCCTCCACGATCGCATGGCTTTGGCTATATACCCAAGGAAAACAATCCCAAGATATTGGTCCCACCTCCATGCCTTCCAAATATACTTCCTTCCATCTCATATCCCATACATCTCATCACACCACCAAAACATATGTCACTATCCCTCCTCCATCATTATAAATCCCAAAAGCATGTTACCATACACCTTCCTCCATCCACTCTTCCTCCACTTCTCCCAATGCCTAATATCCCCATCCTCAAATCCCCTCATCCCTTTATCCACAAGTCCACTAATCCCTCCATCTACACATCATGTTCCCTTAAATCCTCTAAAAATCCTAATCATGATCAACGAATGCAGACATCGACTAAACATGAAGCTATCACAACCGCCATGGGATTCAAAAATAGAAATTTGGATGCCTCCCCATATAAAGCAAAAAATCAATTAAATCCTAAGAATGGTCATGCCACAAGGCATCAATCTTTAACATCCAAGCGAAATCTCACACCTCAAAAAGAAAAAGAAAAAATAAAAAGGTGTCGGTCACCAAGAAAAAAACACTTAATCCAAATGAAGCATCCACAATTCAAAAATCCCCAAAATCCTATTCCCTATCAAAAAATTCTACAATTCCTAAGACCATTTAGGTCTCAAAATTACTAAATCAACCATCCCCTAAGAAAACATCTCCATTACTCCCAACTCCTCCTTCCATTCAAAAGATTCAAAATCCAATTCAGTGTGTGCAATCGTTGGTCTTGGTTCCTTTCCATTCTGCAACATTCTCACATACCTCCATCTCCCCATCTTCTATCTACTATCTCGTATATTTCCCCCATCATATCCCTATGGTCCATGCTTTTGGATAATCCTTCCATCCATAATCCACTATCCATTCATACATTATCCACATCCTAATCCACCTCCATCTCCCTCTCATGTAATCCTCTACCAACATCCATGTGCAAAATGACACTTGACATGATCCATGTGCGACATCACTCTATAATGGGACATTATCATCTTTCATGGAACTAGACGCTTGAGTCCCCATCCTCTTCCAAATTCCTCTTATCCATATTCGCCTATCCCATCCAAAAATCAAAAAAATCCAAAAAAAGTAAAAAAAAATCAAAATAGTAAAGAGAAATCCCTTCGTCCAATGGTGAAAACAACCTTGGTGGTGCCTTGGATAAGTACCATGTTGAAAACTTGGAAAACAGGCGTCATGTGCAGATTCCTTGTCTATGTGCCTTACACTTAAGGGCATGTTGTCTCATCTATTCCATCCTATTATTTTCCTCCTATCTTACCATCTTCATCCATCATATCCTCATACCTACCTATACCATTCACCTATCCCCATCTATCTTATCCACATACCCATCTTCCCTTCCTCCTTTGATCTTGATTTTTAAATGCACATGGGGGGGTAATGTTGAAAAATGCTTTGGACATCTCTTGATCTACCTCATCCTTTCTATCCAAACCTATCATCCTATCGTTATAAGCTTTGTCAAGTAAAATCCTAAGCATTACACCTGGAATGGGGCATGTTATTCCTATGCGACATATAGTCCTTGGAGATCACATCCTAAACCCCCTTTATCCATCCATTATGTATCCTATATCCTTTCTATCCTAAATTCTTCCATCCATCTATCCTTTATGCATTTCCCATATATTATCCACTATTACCCATCCTTCTACCTATCCATCCATTTTACACTTATCCTTTCATCCACAATCCCCTTATCCATCTATCCAATCCTTCTTTCATCCTTGACTTGGTTTTCCCTTGTCATTGGTATCTAGTATCTAGGCTATCCAAAAGACAATCCAATGTCATCCCATAATATTCCAAAAACACCCAAAAAAAAAATCAAAAAAAAAAAAAATCAAAACATTTCCAAAAAAATCCAAAAATCAAAACATTGCAAAAATTCCATAAAAAATTATAACATATCCAAAAATACCAAAAAATTCAAATATCCAAAAAAAATCCATCCAATAAATCCAAATGCAAGTCACCCTTAATCCATATCAATCTAGTCAAAGTAGTCTAGCCAAATCATCCAATCACATCCTTGGTCTTAATCCTAATCTTGCTTTCAACCAAATCAATCAATCAATCATCATGATCAATGGGATATATCATTCCCACATCCTTGTGTTGATCTAGGAATATATTGTTCTCTACAATGACAACACTATCTCAATCAATCAATCAATCAATTATCAGTTTGCAACTTCACAAGGGCAATACCTTGTTTGTTTTTCAATCAAGTAGAAACATTTGTACGTACTGTACCTTAACCAAAATCACCTATCCAGTCACTTTATCAATTTCCACGTCATTCGATCTCAAACAGTCATCATCCAATCTCATCTAGGGATCTATTGTTCCCATCATCAGGCACCTATCCAAACATCACTTAAACTCTTTAGCAAGAGATACAATGGCTATGTGACTTGTGTCATCATTTGTTCTTTTGTTTTTTTTCTTTTCTATCTCCTTCTTTTGCTTTATCAAAGCCACCTAAATCCATTTATATATTGGTGTATTACGATTAGCAAAGAATGGGGCATAGTGTTTTGCGTGTCTGTTGGATACTCTTATCACTCTAGCTAATATTCATATCTTGTATCTAGACAAGGTTGTATTATGTTGGGTATAAGGATACTCCTTTTGTTTGCAGTGTCAAGTCTGTGAAAAGGATACAAAGTTACCTTAGTCTCTTATACCTTGGTGCATAATATCCTCTTGTTATATCAAACTAGGGCTTCTCTACACATTATACGATCATAACCATCTCTTCTCTATCCACTATATCCATTATGATTCTTCACCTCTCAGTTACCTATCTTTATAAACTATCTATTTCACCTATCTCTTTCACCTTAATAATCTATCCATTCCTAACCTTTAACCTTATCCATCATTTCGGTTGTATCCATTTCTTTCTCTAACCTCTTTTCATCCATTTCGAGAGCATACTCATGCTCTTCTAACCTGCCTATCCCCTCGAGGGGGCATCCCATCCTTACATCATTCCTCCTCATCACTCCTTCAAGTGATTGGGGCATCCTTTTTCCTTCATCCATACCTTTTCTTCTTTGAAATGGTGTTACTTCTCTTACAACATCATCTCAAAGAGAGGCAAAATGTAGACACCTAAATTTGACCATATCTTACAACATTACCTTGCGACATATTTTGTCCTAGATCCTCTTCCATCACTCCCATTAGTTAAATAAATTATATTTATTTAACTAATTCCTCTCATCCATTTATCCTTCTCTTTCATCAAATTAAATAAATCTTATTTAATTAATTCCATTTGTCCTCCATTTGCACCAAATTAAATAAATATTATTTATTTAATCCCTTTTTCCTCCATCATCCAATTTAAATAAATTAAATATTTATTTAAATTCCACATGTCTCATAATTTAAATAATTTTATTATTTAAATTATTTATCCCACTCACATCTCTATTTTTAGCCTCATTCATTGTGCGTCATAAGCACTTCCTCTCCAAAATCATTTAAAAATCCCACTTATTCCCACTCCCATCCTTATTTTGGTCACGTATCATACCCATTTATGGTGCGTCATAAGTACTAAAATTGACTCTCAATCCTAGTCATCCACCTCATCCCTCACCCTTCTAATCTTGGCCATCCATTTTATTTCCTCTCTATCTATAAATTGAAACTCTTAAATTTCAATTTCAAACCCTCAGACACTCACACACTCTCATCAAATTTCTATACATGTGCATATCTATCAATCTTCATTTATCTCATATCATTTTCTATCATTTTCTTTCATGGTTATGCTGGTTGTGTGAGCAACCCATAAATCATCCAAAGGACAAATCAATAGAGCTTGGGTACACTTCATTCCGTCCTATCCGAAGTCTGATTTTGTGCAAGGTTTGAAGGTATTTGGATTGTTTATCTTTATATTTGTTTCCTTGCATGATTTTATGGGTTACAAGTAATAGATTTAGGGATGATCTAAAGAAATTATTCCTCTTTGGGATTGGTAAGTTGAGGGAGCATTATTGAGAAGAGTCTTGAAATACCTTGTGTCGTCTTTTTTAATGTCATCTTCTTTGGTAATAATTATCCCATCCTCTAGGAAGAGTTCTAATATTCTATTATTCTACTTGTGTTTTAGGGTTGAATGGTGGAAAGAATTGGTATTTCTATCTGTTGACTTGATCCATTGAACTCTAGATTTTTGTTTCCAAAAAATTCTTCACTAGCATAGATATAATGTAGTTGACTCATCAGTTCCTTTCCCTCTTTTTGATAGTCAACAACAGCACCATTTTCCTCCATCCTTTGTCCAAGGATATCGGTGAGTTTATCTTTTAGCTCCCTTTTTTTCTCAAAAATGTTTCTAAAAGAGAATTTAAATTGTTAATCAATTTTACTTTTGTATTTATTTTGTGATGTGCTAACATTTTAGGTATTCATATGACCTATTGTACTTGGACACTAGTGCAACACATGGATGTCCACATGATGCACTAGCATCCACAAACATTTCAAATGTACAACAGTCATTTTCTTTGAATCTTGCCACCTTTCTTCCATTGAGCATGCCTTGTAACTACCCTAGGATGAATCCCAATGGCTAGTTTGAATTGTGTGCTTGTCATCTTCCTTGATTGCTTCAATTTTGGACCTCCTACTCGATCTTTAAATCTCTCAGGCTCACTACACCCTTTTGCAAGTACTCTCTTTGTTCATGTTAATGTGATTTTTAGTAGCACTCTTTCTAGCATTTGAAAGTTTTTTGAGCATTTTGCATTCCAGCATTGGTCTTCTTGGCACTCAAGTCTATTCTCGAGGACATCTCGCTTGTGGTATTTATATGTTTTCATCTTCATCTCAGTGTGAGATTATTATGTGTAGAAATTTCCTTTTTGATCCCATTTTCTAATTGTATTTGTGAACTCTTTCGTGTTGTTGGAACTTGTTAGGTTCTACATTTCCTTTGACACTCTCATACACACTAGTTTGTCACTTTTTGTAGACCTAGGGGTGATATTCATAGATTTTTCTTTGTTTCTCTTAGTTCTAGATGTATTGTCAAAAATTATGACCACTTACAATTTCACACTAGGTTAAACACTCCTTTTTATGTGTATGTATATCTTCATTCGTGAAATGACCATTTTAGGACCTGATTAATAAATAATAATAAATTACTTGATTACTAAGTTTTTGGGGGCCAAATTAGCTGGGTGCCCAGGTCCAGACTTTTTTCTCCACACAAAGTTTGAAATTTGAGTGTCATTCTTGCTACATCGGGTGGTACACCTTTTGTTTGCCTAATGTAAACTCTTTCTGAAGTAATTGAGATTCATATATATGTATCTCTCTCCCTCTTATTTTAAAGGATGACAGAGTGATTATTTGAATACTTGATATATGCTCTCAACACAAAATTTGAAGCTCTCTACTTGTGAATTATCATTGCTGCTATTATACTAACCCTTGCAGGTATCTGAAGAAGCTTCCTTCCTCTCCAATATCTCCTAGTTTGCAACTAGTGTTGTGACATCATGGTGAGTTTGTTCCATTACATTTGATTATTGATGTTTCTATCAGATGTTTGCCTCTGTCTACCTAGGGAACACACTCTCTATCACACTTATCTCTATTATTGTGGAAGTGGGAACACTTACACAGAGGTTTGACTAAGGAGAGCCTCTATACAACACCCCAATATCTTTCCTCCTCCTTGTGTGTGCAGATACAGAGTGAAGGATTTTTGATATCAACAAATGAAGGGCATACGAAGGTTACAGAGACAAAGATCTTCACACAGGATTTGATCTACCTTGAAACCCTAGGACTAGGGCACCCAGTGCTCATGTCCTACCTAACAGGTTTTGGTTTTGGTTATAGGTTCCTCTCTGTCTACTCTACTCCTAATTCCTAATTTCTGCTACTGTAGCCTACACTATTACTCAGTTTGTTCATTAGGTCTTCTTATTTGCATAGTTTAGTTAACACTTTAGCATCAATCCCTAATCATAGCGACAAAGGAATAAAGTCCCCACCAACCCTATAACTTGGCTCTTCTTTAGGGATAGTAGGCAAATCTATAGCCCTTGGTGGCTTGTGTTCCAATTTTATGTGAGGACATATTGATATAATTACTTCATTGTTGATTAGGATCTTCTTTCCCCCATAACATTTTGGTGAACCCGATGTGACTTACACTTGCACTTACTAATTTTATTGCTCAGATTTGTAGTAGTGTTTGATTAGTTTATAACATGATTAGACATTCTTATATTGCATACCTTATTTTACTTTATGTATGTAGTTTAGAAAGCAAAGAAACACTTAAACATTTTTCTTCCCTTTTGAAAACAAAAAATAAAACAACATTCTCTCATTCTTCTATCCCTTAATCAACATATTCATCTTGTAATCACTCTTTCTTCTATATCACTTCCTAAGACTACATGAGTGCCCCAAAATTCATAATTTCTTTATGAGTTTTGTGACCTGGTGCTCTGAATACAAACATCCTATGAGAAGAAGTTATCAAATTCTAATGGCCTCCCGTCCATTAGCTATCTCTAGTGTTTCCACATCAGAACTTAAATTGGATAACCTATTTATACCAAGGAGTTATGGAACATGATCATCTCATAATTATATCCCCACCTTGTCAATGGTCTCTAATACACAACCTTCTCTTGATTCTCTTGAGAACTCCATAGCCCATGTTTCAAAGGCCCAAATTCAAAAGCTAGACAATCAGTTGGCTAGTTTCCAACAATTCTTGGGCATGGAACACCCGGATGGGGAGGTTGTACCTCTTATAGAGAATCTAAGAAAGTTATTTCTTGATGATCCATAGGGTGTGGAAGTTCTACACAGTCTTGCTCACATAGTGGATAACAACATTATGTCACCAGTTAGCTGCGTAGAGCTCATCAATAACACATCCTCTCAACACCAAATGGGGATGCAAGTGTTAATACTCATTTCAACATCTTCTATATACAAATTCACTTCTTCCATTGTCACAACCACTATAAAATCTGGCAATAGCACTAACACTGGTTCTAGGGTGACAAGTGGGAATTATAGCTTCATCCCACCTTCCTCTAGCTTTCAATCTACCTATCAAAACCTTGTTCCATCTACTTCCCGGTATCTTGTTAACCAATATCAACCACATTTTACTTACTAAAATGCCAATCATGTTATTTCTCAACCTCTTGTTAGTTCATCCCCTTCACATTCTATCCATTCACAAGTTAATTCATTTGTTGATCCTTTCATAAACTAACTTTTGCAAAATGTCAATTCCTTACAACAACAATTAGCCAATATGAGTCAAAGTTAATCCCAGCCTACCATTCCATCTTATTATAGTCATAGTTCATTATCCCTCTCTATCCATAAAACTCTAATGCCTGATAAATTTGAAGTTCCCCATTTTGAGTACTTTGGAAAAGGATACCTGAATAGCCATGTGTCAGCCTTTACCGCCTTGTGTAGTGACTTTCTCTTTGAAGATGCACTCTTGGCTAAACTCTTTCCTAGGTCTCTCAAAGACATGCCCTTGGATTGGTTTTTCTCTCTACCTAATAATTTAATTAATTCTTTTCAACAACTTGTCAATCAATTTCTCCCAACACTTTCAAGCCAACATCATACCTCAAGTAAGATTGATTGATTTGGTTCATTGCAAGCAAGGAGTAAAGGAGAAAGTGACTAACTTCATTAGGCATTATCAATCTCTCTTTTCTCAAATTCATTATTCTCTTCCAGATGCTGATGCACAAAGGGTTTTCATTGGAAACCTACAACGACAGGTCCATGATAAGATTTTGTTAATGTGGTATCCTTCTTTTACACATCTTTGCATGGCTCTCCGTGATTACTAACTATTGGTTAGTCAATATGAGAGATCTTCCTTGCCGGATCCCATTGGTCGATCCAAAGCTACTACTACACATTTTCAATCAATAAATAAAACAAAAAATTTATCAAAATTCCTTCTAATTCTTCACATAATATTCGATCACATGTAGTTGCAATGTCTTTGATTGTGATGCCTTATAAATTCAAACCAAGGACTTGATAGTTTTCACAACTTTCTAAATCCCTTCATTCCATCATGTTGTTGCAGCTTCTTAACAATAACCTCATCCAGCTTCTTCCTATTTGCTCTGTTGACACTTCTAAGATGCTACCTCCTTCTTCTAACCCAAAGGCCTTTTGTAAATATCATCAAACCCCTAGACATGACACCAAGTGATGTATGCATCTTAATCTTGAAGCTCAAGACCTCATAGACTCTAATGTTATCTAGGTAGCCAGTGAGAATGACAAAGGGAATAAGTCTGTAACTCCACCAAACCAAAACTTGCAAATTTACACAAATCTACTTCCTAACCATGCTTCTAACCTTATGGAACCATCTACCGATAGACTACATACTTCAATAACTTTTGATCATCAGGATAAGAACTTAGAGAACCTAGTTTCCTTGATAGATGCTTACCCTCGATGTAAGAGCTAGATGAATCCGAGCTTGACATTTCCTTTACCCATGTTGATGCCTCTATTCATGTACTTGATGATTCTCTCTACATTACCACCAAGATTAATGACAAACCCACAAGGGGAGTACTCATTGATGCTATTTGCTTGGCAAATATAGTTACCAAGGAGTTCTTCTATGTGCATGAATTATACCAAGATAAGTATGAGAAATCAGAAATCTCAGTTAGAGTGCATGATGGTTCCGCTAGACCTACTGTTGGTGCCTTGACCATCTCCATCCAAGTCAGACCAAAAGTATTGGATGTGTCCTTTGCCATCATTCCAACCTCAGATCAATTTCGTGTGAAGTTGATCTATTCATGGCTCGCTTCCATGAAGGTGGCCCCTTCCACAATCCATAAGTGTCTAAAGTTTCAATCTCAGGGAGAGGTGCACACTGTATGTCACAATGGGTTTAAGCCATTGGCTCTTCATGGAAACTTTTCACTTGATTACTTCTAGACATAGACAATTGAGCTTGTTCACCCCTGCAATGATTTTTTGTTTATCTCCTATCAGAAATTCAAAGCTAGTCAAATTTCTCAATTGTATATTGGTGTCTCCTCATGTGCTATCCAATCTATTACCCTTGAGGTTTCTTGATCTTTTGTAGCTGTTGTTGGTAATTTTGCTAGACTGGATGCTTGTTCCCAGTTATCCCTAGAAGGTAGCCATCATTGATCAACAGGATTCCTGGGCCAAGGGCTAATAGTACAGGAGATAGACTCTATAAATATCTCCTCTTCTTCTTTAGGCTCTGCAGAACCAAGGGGGGTATACCCTACTCAACATCTATGACATATGCACATGAACTTACTTGGATGTTCATACAAAGCAGATAAATCCTCTTTTATGCAGACCAAAACTGTGGAATAAGTGCAAAGGGGCTAGCTTTGGGCCTATATTCAGTTGTGAGATAGAGGATTTTGATCCTAAAACTACTTTGAAAGTCCTAATGGTTTGATTTAAAGTTTAAGTTTGATTTTATGTTTGGATGCAAAACTAAGACTTTGGGTTGCAACCAAAATACAAGACCAGATCAATGTCTATCCCGGGCTCGAAGTCAATAGACATACACATGTGAATGCCCAGCATGAACATACACCAAAGAATGGATATCAAGGGGATTTTTAATATCTGCCTTACAGATACTTCCCAAAAATTAGGTGCTTAATCATTCATACTTAGTGGTATCCCTGCTACAACACATTTTCTCAATGATTAACTTGAAAGATTTAATTTGTTCCTTGAACAAAAGTAGGAGATTAAACATTCAATATAGAAAAGTTATATTCCTAAACCTTCACAACCCTTAGTTATCTTGATTCAAAAGAAAATATGCCCACAGCTTGGAGACAAATGATTAAACACATGCACAGAGCATTTCTCATATAAAACAACATGAAACCAGTGAATTCATGCATGAAACATACAACATGAGACTCATAAACTTACAAGACATCAAGAATAGGGCCACCAATGAAGTTGTATTCTATCACAGCACCAAAATTTGTCTAGTTTTCAACCAACACAATGAGTAACACAGTTTGCCCTTTATACCAAGACTATGTAGCCAACAAAAATTAATTACAAGGCAAATCAAAAATCTGCCAGATTCAATGCATGAGGAATGGCGCTTAGAAATATTTAATGCTGCAGAGAGACAAAGAGGAATGAGCAGGTGGAATCGGGATATGCACCACCGCCCAGGGATTTTCTTCATCAATCAGGTGGTTGACCTGTCAACTCCATCGATCATCCTCTGTAAATCTGCCATTATTGCCTCACCTACCCACAGGCCCCTTTGAAATGTAACAGTGGATGCATCTATTGTTTTCCCGCTCAAAAATGATGGCAAATACACAAGAAAAAACCTTTGTTGCGGGTTCAAAACATGGCCGTCAATCATCTCCTATCGCATGAGATCCACGGCTCAAAATACGTTGAAAAGTCAAGAACCAATAATACCATGCCACATCAGCACCTCATGCATCTATCGCTGATTTTTTCCCTTTCTAAAACTTTGTATATGCAGGATGCATATACATACAATAGTCAACACGCAAGGCAAACCCCAAACTGTTATAGAGCAAATCGCAATCAATATCGGGTCCACTTTGCATCTCTATCCCTTGCATACCTTCATTGTATACCCGCATATACAAGCATCTTATACAACCTACGGACACCGGAAGATTACTCACCACATTGGATTTTGTCTTCACGTCTGGGTTGCACCTCCCTTTCTTTGTACATTTCTTTGTATGTCACATTATACAAATGCGAGATACATACAACGCGGATCCCTGCCACTTATCCATCGAATTTGAAAAACTTTCAAATCCAGACTTTGTATATCCGTGGGCCCCAGCCATTGCATATCAACCCCTTCTCATATGCATACAATTATTTACTATACAAGGTGGACCCCAAACTAGTTTATGAGGCAAATTGAAATCAATTTCGGGTTCAGCCTTGTACCTCTAGAATGCATGTTCAATTATATATTTGGAATATACTGTTGCAAGTATGGGCCTAACTGGTGTTGTCATTGATGTCAACAGACTCATGTTGCATTAACGAGAAGGATTAGATGAGCTGTGTGCTGAGGATATTGAGAAAATAAGTCTCAATCAGGAACAGTGAAGAATAGTGATGACAAGAAGGTAAAAGTCCTCAATAGGTTGAGGATCAGAGGATACGGTTTAAAGGGTTTGTAGATATAAGTCTTGAGATGCTCTAGTCAAGATTTCAGAGGTCCGCATGAAGATCTGAAGAAGTTATGGTCGCTCAAGTAGAACTGGTTCCGGCAGGTGTTCAGAGGTGACAGAGGGCCACAGATAGGTCCGATGAGATTTGTTATTTCATTATCCCGTTCTGCAGATCTAAGGGAGTGTTGAGGACATCCCTATGAAGTATCAACTACATTAGTTCATGGGTTGAAGGTCCGGAAGAGCCTATTCATTTGTGACAGTGATGACAAACTATGTTCTTGTAGCTCCGGATGAAGGAGAGAAGAATTGCAGTAGGATGATGAAGTGCGGATGTTTTTGGTGATTCAGGGAAGGTTATGATGATCATTGGATCATGTCCAGTTAATGTTGGTGGTCCGCATTGAAGTTAGAGTTTGCATTTGAAGAATAACCATGGATATTGGTGTTCTTCTTGAGACTGGCCGACCGGATGTATTACACGTCTTGCGGATGTTCTTGTAGGTGTTTGCCGACTTAGATGATTGTTCCTAAGTTGATGCCTTGTATAAATAAGGGATTGTGAATTCATTTTGAAGTGTGTCTAGCGGTGATGAGTGTGTGGTAGCAAAGAGAAGTGCGAAACGCAGAGTAGAAGTATTGGGCTTAAATAGAACTGATTCAAGCATGCTGAAGATGCTATTCTCCAGTTCATAAAGGTGCTACTTATTTCTTTGTAGACAGTGTGTCTCTTGTAGGCAGTGAGCCTCTTGTGAGCAGTGTGCTCGGGCAGTGAGCCCTAATTGGCATGTGCCATTTTGTTCTTTCTATTCTTCTAACAAAGAATACATTCTTGGGTTAATCACCTCGTGGTTTTTCCCTTAACTTGGTTTTCCACGTCAAAATCTTGGTGTCATATGTGTTGATATGTTTCTGCTTTTGATTTGAATGCATTATGGTTCATGATTAATATTATGCTAATCACTAAAGAAGATTCAAGTGTTTAAAAAGAGAAAGTTTCGCACAACTGATTCACCCCCCCTCTCAATTGTATGCCCTAAGTCTAACATATACAATCCCAAATATACAACGGCAGACCTCAAAATATTTCACATATACAGTTAATTCATTGGCCGCATCCACTTTTTTCCTGTCCACTTGCATATGCCCTCCGATGCATGTGCAACATACAATTCACCCTTTCACATACAAACAAGGAATCTTTCCTGGAATATACTTGCAATGTATCTATCCATTGTATGTCTGAACATACAAACCAAATATACATGCAGACCTGATATACAAATAGCGAATATTTTGGGGATCTACGATGTATATTCCATCCTTGTATATTTTTCTTTGTAAGCCTGATATGCATTTGGAAATGCATACAATTGTAGAATATACCTGGGAATCTGCGATAGATTCCCCCTTTGTATATGCAACCCGATATGCATCTAAAATGCCTACACTTAATTCTTCTCATTTTCTGGAGGCCGATTGAGATTTCATAAGCCTGCCAACATACAATTTACCTTTGCATATACAAAACTTAGCATTTCTCTCAAGGTGACAGGAAAAAGCAGTGAAACATTGTGTGGGGGCTGGTCAACCTTTGAACACTAAAGCATGAGGATGCAACTTAATAACCAGGAACTCACCACAAAAGGCCAACATCAGAACAGACAAAGCAATGCAAGATCCCATGACTCATAAAATTTAGGGTTTGAATGAGAAAACCTACAAAATTTTAAGCTTAAAACCCTAAACATAAATGATTACCAACACAGGCTCCGACTAGGGATGTGCAGGCGCACGACTGCAACGAGGAACATACTACTCCGGGGCAGACCAAACAAAATGTAAAACTCAAAACACGACTGACTATACAAGGCATGTACAAAATATTTTACATCTAATTTACAGTGTGCACACAAGGTAATCATTTATGAGAAAAAAGCTTTAAGGAATTTACCATGCACAGGCAATTCCAGCAGTTCACCATTGAGGGCCTAGAGAAAATAAGAATCATTTTCTTGGATATTACCAATTTGATATGGGCCAATCCACAAGGGCTCAAATTTACCGTGCTTACCCCTATCTTGTCTCCTTGCATTCCACATAAGGACCAAGTCACCTATCTGAAATCTTCTTCCGTAGCCCTTCTGTCAAACAGATATTTTACTTTTTGTTGTTTATTGATGTTTGTTTTGTGTGCATCTCTTCTGATTTCATCTAATGCAACCCGCTGATTTATTCTTTCAGTCATTGGGTCCTCAACCTCTTCATCATTTTCTTGTATGAATTTGTACACTTGCAAGAGATTGTTCACAGGCAACTTAGCTGTTGCACCATATATTAATTCAAAAGGCGACCTTCCAATTGCTCTTTTCACTGTCACCCTGTCAACCCATAATGCCAACCTCAGCTTGGAATCCCAAGTCCTCTTGTTTTTATCTATCAGCCTTTTGATGATTTTCATGAGACTTTTGTTTCTTGACTCTGCTTGACCATTTCCTTGTGGATGGTATGGTGATGTATGAGATAAATCAATTCCATAGTTGTTGCAAAAATCAATAAATTTGCCAAACCTGAAGCACATAGCATTGTCTATAACCAATTTGGCTGGTACTCCAAATATGATAATAATATTTTCTAGAATAAAATCCATCACCACTTTGCTTGTAGCTTTTTTAGTTGGAATGGCCTCAATCCATTTAGTGAAGTAATCAGTAGCCACTAAAATCCAACTATGTCCTCCAGTTGATTTTTCTGAGATTTCCCCTATAAAATCAATCCCCCATTGCTGAAATGGAGCTTCCACAGTTATAGTCTTAAGGGGCAATGCACCTTCATATTTCAGCTTTCCTGAGAACCTTTGGCAAGACTTGCATTTTCTTACCATTCTGTGTGCGTCTGAGAAGAGAGTTGGCCACCAATAGCCCGTTCTAAGAATTTTGTGGGCTATTGTATGGGCAGCATAGTGTCCACCACATACTCCATTGTGCATGTCACTTAGAATATCCTTAGCCTAATCTTTATTCACACATCTGAGTAATACACCATCAAGATTTTTCCAATACAGCTCTCCTTGAACAATGATGTATTAAATAGCATGTAGCTTCAAGGTCCTCTTCTGATCATCACTGAGATGAGAAGGACAATTCAGATTCTGCAAATAATGTACTATGTCCTTATACCATTCAGATTCTGACATATTCATAATTTCATTATGCACTACATTCACCTGGCATGCCTCTAGGTTTGACTATGTCATCAGTTTTGCCAAGCCTTGTCCTCTTACCAATTTTGTGATCTGTATTTCAATATTGAACTCTTGCAATTTATTTATCCATCTGCATCTTCTTCCAGTTACCTCCTGTTGAGTAAAGATATCTTTGATTGCTGCATGAGGCACATATGCAACTACCCGACAACCTACCAAATATGGCTTGAAACTTTTGACTGCTCTAACCAGTGCATATGCTTGCCTCTCCATGATGTCATATTTCAACTCAGCAGCTTGCAATGACTTGCTAAAGAAAGCTATAGGTTGTTCAAAACCTTCTTCATTTTTCTATAGTAAGTATGCAACAATAGTATGGAAAGAAGCAAATGAGAATAGCTGAAAGGGCTTAGAAAAATCAGGAGATTTTAACATAGGATCCATCTTTATGGCGTCTTTTATGTTCTGAAATGAGTTAGTTGCTTCATCTTCCCATATGACAGTTGCACCTTTCTTGAACATTTTAGAGATATCTTTTGTGGTCTCTGTAAAGTTAGGAACAAATCTTCTAACAAAATTAATCTGTCCAAAGAAGGACTGAACACCTTTCACTGTTCTAGGGATCTGAATTTTGTCAATTGTAGCCACCCTTTCAAGATCAATCCTGACTCCATCCTTGGAAACAATGTGTCCAAGCAATTTTCCTTCCACTACCCCAAAAGCATATTTCTCAGGGTTAAGTAGATGCCATATTCCAATGCTCTAATAAAGATTTGTTCTAAGTGCATACAATGTTGCTCCTCCTTTCTTGAATAGGCAGTTAAATCATCTTGATATACAGCTAGGATTGAATCAATTAATCCTGCAAAAGCAACATCCATAGCCCTCTGAAATGTGGCACCTGCATTTGTCAGTCTGAATGACATTCTCACATATACATAGGTTCCCCATGGAGTGGTGAAAGTAGTCTTGAATTGTTCTAATTTTTTTATTTTCACTTGATTGTATCCCAAAAATCCATCCATCATGGATAAAAGTTCACAGCCAGACACCTTCTGCAACATGGCTTCCATTTTCGGCAATGGATAATTGTCCTTCAAAGAAGACACATTCAGATTTCTAAAGTCCACACAAAGTCTTATGTCACCATTTTTCTTTCTAACTGGGACAAGGTTAGACACCCAAGTTGAGTGTCTGATGGGCATAATTATTCCAGCCTCCCTAAGCTTCATGAGTTCTTCTTGCATCTTTGGAGCCAAGGTTGGGTTGATAGGCCTTTGTTTTTGTCTAAATGGTTTAGCTCCAGGCTTCAAAGGGATCTCATGCTAAAATAAATCTTCTCTATAAGCTTTCAGGTCCTCATATGACCAAGCAAAAACATGCTTATATTTTTTCAATAGTGCAATCAGCATACTCCTGATATGTGGCTTGAGTTGTTTGCCAATATATACCTTTTGGGGGGCATGAGATGTCCCCAAGTTTATCTCTTCTAAATCATTCTTATTTGTTGGAGATGCCTTTGTAACAAATTGGTCCCTATTGTCAAAAGCTCTCTCTAAAGCAACCAGCCCTCTAGGGATTTTATTTGTCTTGAGTTGAATTACCTCCTTCCCTAAGAGAGTTTCTTTTCTATCTACAACCTCTACAAAGTTCTGAAAATCCACTTCCTGGTTCTCATATTCATCAATGCAATGTAGAAATCTCAATAAATCCTTATTATCATCAAACACTTGCCAGTTGCATACATTATCTGGCACTGCAGGTCTAAGTTTGACTTCAACATTTATAATATCTAATAGACTTATATCATTAGGCCTTATGGCCACATTAGCTAGAAAATCTACCCTGACATTTTTTGATCTCTCTATCCAGTTTATTGAAAAAGCATCAAACAATTCAATCGTATCCCATACAGCATGCTTATACTGTTTTAACCTCTTATTTTTTTATGCATACTTGTCTCTGACTTGGGAGACAACTAACTCTGAATCCCCAAATACTTTAAGCATCTTGATTCCATGCTTCAAAGCAACATTCAATCCTAACAATAGAGCTTCATACTCTGTGATATTATTTGTATAGGCAAACTTCAGCAAGAATGAAAATTTCAGAAGCTTACCAGCCGGAGACAGAAATACAATGCCAGCACCAAAGCCTTCCTTCAAACAAGCTCCATCGAAAAACATGGTCCAGAGACCCTGTTGGTCAAGCTCTTGAAAGCACATGTCTCTCCCTTCACCTCCTTTATCATCTGAGACAACCCTAAAATTATCACAGTCAGTGTCCACAAAACAAATATGCTCCTCTGACTCTTGATCCTTAATTGTGCCTAGTGACCTTTCTTCTCTAATCAATTTGACATCCCTGCCATTTATAGGGATCATAGCATATGACAGATCTAATTGCATACTCCCACCAATTAAGGTTGCCCATCTTCTTGACAATAACATACCATACTGTGGCTTGATATCAACAACTGTTATGTTCATTTTGTAAGTTTTTTCTGGATATGTTGCCAGTCTGAAATCCACATCTTTCATGATTCCAATAACAGGTACTTCTCTAGCATCCATGGCATTGCATTTCCCACATGCCTTATCTATTTTTAATCCAGCTTGCTGCATAATAGCCAAAGGCATGATATTCATTGATGCTCCTGAGTCAAGCATACAATTCTTAATGACTTTTCCATTTATGACATGGGAGACATAGAATGGCTCAACCTGTGAAGGGCATTTTGTCATGGTCATCCCCAAATAAACTTCGGGGACCTCATCCTCATCAATACTCATAACTTGTTTCCTACTCTGAGTCTCAATATTTTGATTAGCTTGATAGGGTATTCCTGAAATCAGGGACAATGTTTTATTTATGAACTCTTCAACTTTCATCAGCTCCATCAGTGGAACAGAGACCTTTACCTGGGACAAAACCTGAGCAATGTCAAATGGAGCATAATTTTGTATAACAGTTGTAGCCTAATCCACGGTTTTATTTTTATTTTGGTATGATCCATCTTTAATTTTTGTGGCTCCCTAACTGTCATATTTGATCGAAAAATCTTTATTTTGATCCTCAACCTGGGGGATTCTATTTCCTAACCCTTGAGAATCATGACCTATTTTTTGCTTAAAATTTTGCTTATTGTTGCTCCATTGCTTCTTTTGTGTTTCAGTCCCTTTATGACTGTGCACTGGCTGGCTTGCCAAGGTATTCTCTGGTTGGTGTGAATTACTTACCTGAGCTTTACCCTTGAGGTTGTAATTTCTTTTGACTTGGGCAACTGTGGCAGCTGTGAAGGCTCTAATTTCTTCATCAAATGGTCTCCTCAAATTATTCAAAAAATTGTGTGTCTTGAGCATAAGCATAATTATCTTCGTCATCTTCATCACAAGGAAACTGCTGGCAGACCTGAATCTCATCACTTGTGCTTGCATCACCATCATGAGAAGGATACTCCTCATTTGTAGACATCATATTGACATTGTCATCTTCCATGCAATGCGGTTCATTGCATTCATCACAGGCAACAACATTATTATACAGAGACTAAACAATCATACAATGTGACTGTGAGTAAGGCATCTGGCATATTATACACCAGGTTGTGTTATTAACAATATTAACAACCTTCTTCAAAGGGTCAGGTGTTTCCTTAACATTTTGAGTCCTTTGACTTGGGTTGCTGTTTGGGAGAATGGGTTTACCATTATGCCAATTAGTATTATATGGCATGTCATGTAATGATGGTCTTCTTTCTTGCCTTTGGTAAACTTGTCTGTCAGGACCTACCCCTTTTTCATTTTTAGCCATTCTATAGCTCAGGTCCTTGACAATAGTTGTCAATTTATCTAATTTATCCTCAGAAATAGATGCATTGCCTTGAACACTCTAAGATTTAGTATTTGGATTTTGCAGAATTTTTACATCATCTCTTATGTTTGTCTTACCAGACACTTTTCTATTATTTTCAATATTTGTTGCAATTTTGAAAGCATCTTTGAGGCTGTGAGGACCCTTATCCCTCAATCCATAAGTTGTTTTGGAATCAAAAGCATTTATGTACAACACTATACACATAGGTTCATTAGGTCTCAGGTGATGTGGCAATTTGTTCAACACCTTAGTGAATCTAGCATTGAAATCAGCAACCTGTTCATTTGATCCTTTGGTAATGCCAGTGAATTCATTAATGAAGAAACTTGGATCAGTTTTGTCACCATATTGTTCTTTGAATATCCCTTTGAAGTCCTCCCATGATGAAACACTTCTGTCAAGCAGACCCTTGTACCATTCTCTGGCCTCATCAACTAAGGATTGCATAAATAATTTCATAAAAACATCTTCATGCTCAACCTCAAAGTTGTCCATGATATTCTGAAAAGATTTTAAGTGGTCTTCTCCTAACACAGTATTGTTTCCTAAAAATTTAGGCACTTGTAGCCTCACATGTTTGTCAATAGGATTGGGGTAACTAGGGATGCCATCAAAAACAAGTTGTCTGAATCTGTCCAGCTGCATCAGCTATCTACCAAACTGATTTGCATTTACATTTCTATTTGCATTCTTATTTCTTACATTATTTAATGGTACTCTAGCATTATTTGCATTATGATTTTGATCATTATGTTGATCCCGGACTTCATTTCTTTGTTGATTTCTCTACATATTTGCATTTTCAAGGGTAGGAATTGAATCATTCTGAGCAACTCTCAGTGCTTGCACTTTCTGTCTCATGTCATCTCTAATTTTTACTGCCTGCAGATATTCTAATTCTGCCCTTAAGCTCTTAATCTCTTCAACTAATTCCTCCTCTCTGGGCATAGAAGAAGATGGTTTCATTATATTCTGATCATCATTATCATCTCTTGGGGATTTAGCTTCTTCAAATCTATCAGGGGAATCATGGAAAGGGCATTCTTGGAACACCTCTGATCTCATTCTTAATCCACTACCCTGTCATATACATTCTGGATTTCAGCCTCAATGTTTGAAAAATAAGGTATTGTCCGCTCTGAAGATCCTGGATTGTCCTGAATATTATCATTACTTCTGGGAGAACCCTCTTGATTGGCTTGAACAGTCCCCTTTTTCATGTACATCATTTATCTGGGTAATTCTTCAGACAGAGAGTTATGCAGGGATCTTCTCCCTAACATATAATTTTTTACCTTACTAGTTGGGAGATTGTTCGGAGTCGCCACCTATAACTAGGAATTGTTAATAATTTACCAAGGATGAAAAGATAACACTTTCACTTCACGTCCCCAGTAGAGTCGCCAAATTTGTTGGTAATTTTCCTAGACTGGATGCTTGTTCCTAGTTATCCCTACAAGGTAGCCATCATTGATCAACAGGATTCCTGGGCCAAGGGCCAACAGTACAGGAGATAGACTCTATAAATATCTCCTCTTCTTCTTTAGGCTCTGCAGAACCAAGGGGGGTATTCCCTACTCAACATCTATGACATATGCACATGAACTTACTTGGATGTTGATACAAAGCAAATAAATCCTCTTTTATGCAGACCAAAACTGTGGAATAAGTGCAAAGGGGCTATCTTTGGGCCTATATTCAGTTGTGAAATAGAGCATTTTGATCCTAAAACTACTTCAAAAGTCCTAATGGTTTGATTTAAAGTTTAAGTTTGATTTTATGTTTGGATGCAAAACTGAGACTTTGGGTTGCAACCAAAATACAAGACCAAATCGATATCTATCCCGGGCTCGGAGTCAATAGACATACACATGTGAATGCCCAGCATGAGCATACACCAAAGACTAGATATCAAGGGGATTTTTAATATCTACCTTACAGATACTTCCCAAAAATTAGGTGCTTAATCATTCTTACTTAGTGGTATCCTTGCTGCAACACATTTTCTCAATGATTAACCTGAAACATTTAATTTGTTCCTTGAACAAAAGTAGGAGATTAAACATTCAATATAGAAAAGTTATATTCCTGAACCTTCACAACCCTTGGTTATCTTGATTCAAAAGAAAATATACCCACAGCTTGGAGACAAATGATTAAACACATGCACAGAGCATTTCTCATATAAAACTACATGAAACCAGTGAATTTATGCATGAAACATACAACATGAGACTCATAAACTTACAAGACATCAAGAACAAGGCCACCAATGAAGTTGTATTCTATCACAGCACCAAAATTTGTCTAGTTTTCAACCAACACAATGAGTAACACAGTTTGCCCTTTATACCAAGACTGTGTACCCAACAAAAATTAATTACAAGGCAAATCAAAAATCTGCCAGATTCAATGCATGAGGAATGGCGCTCAGAAATATTCAATGCTGCGGAGAGACAAAGAGGAATGAGTAGGTGGAATCAGGATCTACACCACCGCCCAGGGATTTTCTTCATCAATCAGGTGGTTGACCTGTCAACTCCATCGATCATCCTCTACAAATCTGCCATTATTGCCTCACCTACCCACAGGCCCCTTTGAAATGTAACAGCAGATGCATCTGTTGTTTTCCCGCTCAAAAATGATGGCAAATACATAGGAAAAAACCTTCGTTGCGGGTTCAAAACATGGTCGTCGATCATCTCCTATCGCATGAGATCCACTGCTCAAAATATGTTAAAAAGTCAAGAACCAATAATACCATGCCATGTCAGCACCTCATGCATCTATCGCTGATTTTTTCCCTTTTTAAAACTTTGTATATACAGGATGCATATACATACAATAGGCAACATGCAAGGTGGACCCCAAACTATTATAGAGCAAATTGTAATCAATATCGGGTCTACTTTGCATCGCTATCCCTTGCATACCTTCATTGTATACCCGCATATACAAGCGTCTTATACAACCTACGGATGCCAAAAGATTACTCGCTGCATTGGATTTTGTCTTCGCGTTCGGGTTGCACCTCCCTTTCTTTGTACATTTCTTTGTATGTCGTATTATACAAATGCGAGATACAAACAACGCAGATCCCTGCCACTTATCCATTAGATTTGAAAAACTTTCAAATCTAGACTTTGTATATCTACAGGCCCCAGCCATTGCATATCAACCCCTTCTCATATGCATACAATTATTTACTATACAAGGCGGACTCCAAACTAGTTTATGAGGAAAATTGAAATCAATTTCGGGTTCAGCCTTGTACCTCTAGAATGCATGTTCAATTGTATATTTGGAATATACAATCCCAAATATACAATGGCAGACCTCAAATTTTTTCACATATACAGTTAATTCATTGGCCGCGTCCACTTTGTTCCTGTCCACTTGCATATGCCCTCTGATGCATGTGCAACATACAATTCACCCTTTCACATACAAATAAGGAATCTTTCCTGGAATATACTTGCAATGTATCTAACCATTGTATGTTTGAACATACAAACCAAATATACATGCAGACCCAATATACAAATATCGAATATTCTGGGGATCTGTGATGTATATTCCATCCTTGTATATTTTTCCTTGTAAGCCCGATATGCATTTGGAAATGCATACAATTGCAGAATATACCCAGGAATCTGTGATAGATTCCCCCTTTGTATATGCAACCCAATATGCATCTAAAATGCCTACACTTAATTCTTATCTTTTTCTGGAGGCCGATTGAGATTTCATAAGCCTGCCAACATACAATTTACCTTTGCATATATAGAACTTAGCATTTTTCTCAAGGCGACACGAAAAAGTAGTGAAACATTGCGTGGGGGCTGGTCAACCTTCAAACACTAAAGCATGAGGATGAGACTTAATAACCAGGAACTCACCACAGAAGGCCAACATCAGAACAGACAAAACAATGCAAGATCCCATGACTCATAAAATTTAGGGTTTGAATGAGAAAACCTACAAAAGTTCAAGCTTAAAACCCTAAACATAAATGATTACCAACAGCTGCCAAAGTAGTTCCCCTATTATGTAGGTGGTCAGCGAACCATAGCGCGAATCAAGACTCCTTCCCTGACCCCAAGCATCTGGTATCTATGTTGAGGTTCTACCTCCACCGTCCTACCCAGGACCATGGGGAAAACACCCTGCACAGTCTAGACCTCCTCGCCTGTCGAGGATTACTTTTGTTCCTCCTACTTTTTTGGAGTATAGACAAAAGAAATCCATGGTGTAGGAGCTTTTCCCTGTTATTTCTCAATTGATCATGGCTATCTCAATACCTCCACATGTTTAGCAGACCTTGAGAGAATGACAACCAACCTTGAGAGACCCTCCTCCCATTGTCTCCCAACCTTCAATGGTTCCTTATGTTCCTCCTCCTACTCCTCGAGTAGGGGAAGAAAATGAACCTACATTGGGAAACACCCCGGTTCCTCTTGAGAATGCTCTAAATCGTACAAGATGAATCAAAATTCAAAACAATGTAGGAGATGACATCGTGCTATGGCTCACTAGCTTGGTGTAGGAGTTTAACCTCTTCCCTCTAGTCTTTCTCCTATGAAGTCATCACTTGACTTAGCTTCACCCTCTGACCCATCATTGACCACTTCTTGGACAACTAAGAAAGTTGAAAAGATTGTCTCTGTGGTCCCAGTGTCCTTGCCTCCATCTATGAAGAGTTCTATTCCACCTTCTCTTCCATATAGCTTGTTTTGTACCTAGGGATATGATATTATAATGTATTTAGGTGGATGGAGATGCCGACATGTGGCACACATCCCTTAAGTTAGTTATATTGGGTCTTATGGGTAACTTGTGTAATTAATTATATCAAGTGTTGAGTAGGCCTTCATTAGGATTACCCTCCCATTATGTAATTAGGATGTGGTATATATATAGGAGCTGAATATCATTGTAAGATGTGTGTAGAGTATGATATTGTATAGGACATCTCTTGGAGATATAGTGTGGAGTGGATTCTTCCATAAGGAGTGTTGTATGGTGTTACCCTATCTCAAGGGTTTATTCTATTTTCACATATATTGGATATTAGCGCATATTGGCCTACAAACATCTCATCTTGTGTGAGATCTATCTTTTGCATTATATTATTTCCATTATTATATGTTTGGATCCTATCATAGCCAACCATTTTCTGACCCTTTAGACCAACCAACTGACAGATTTGTTTTGAGTAGTGCTCTATCACAAATGGTTCCATCCTAGCATACCTGACACTAGGTGTTCCCTGATGTCTTGCATCCTTCCACCATTGACATTCTGCCACCTTCACCCAAGCATAAGTGTGAGCCTTATCCATATCAGCCTTTCCAAATGCTTAAGCGACCACCGAGTCTAAAGGATTCTTCTATTTCTTCTTCTCCTATGATTGATAGTGCTCGTGACCCCGCTGTTAGCACTATTATATCACCTCTTGTGATTTATTTTGATAGTGATTCAGAGGACACCCCCAAACCACCAAAAAATATTCTAGAGTTGTCTTTGGTTTTCACAAAATCAATGGACTTGGACTCTAGGGGCATGCGTGACGATCCTTCCCCAGTGATTGATTCTGTACGTCATGAACTTGGCACCACTCCTTGTACTGCACTTGTTGTAGTCCCTCTCACATCTTGTCCACCATCCATTTATGATGAGAAAGATTGGGAGGATGATGATTTTCTATAGTTTGACTCACAAGAGTGGTATCCTTGTGTTATATGTGTTATGCTTGCATGTGATGTTATCCCCATATGTGTTGCCTGACATGTATTTTGTTTTGTTAGTTCTCTTCAGATGACCCTTTATGCTCTGATTGGCACAAGGATATAAAGGGAATGAATCTATTGTGACATTCTTCTCTATGTATCTTCATTCTTCTATTTTTCATAAATGCAATTTTATGCTTTTCAGGGACGATGCAAAGTATTGGATGATTTAACATCCTTTCCTTTGTTGACCTGAAGTTTTATTTTCTTTGATTTGATGTGATATTTCATCCTCTTTCTTCATAGTTCTACTGGTTGGAGGATGATGATAGTTCCTAAAATGAGTGTCCCTTTATACAACCATTCATATATTGACTCCAGTCGAGTAGATCCCTTAGTGCTATTGTTTGATGTTACTTTATGCTTGGCATCATGCCTGGGGGCAACCCCTTGTTGCGATGTAGCTTTTGGGAAACATATCCCTCTTGGGCATGTGCTTTTGGAAAGATCGCGTTCCTGTTGTCCTTGTATTGTTCTCTACCTTAAAGGAAATTACTCCCTGATGGTGTTAGCAATTACTTTAAGGTGGGGGCATACACTTGGCCATGTGCTTCACTTTGTTCACACACCACATGGTCGGTTGTGCAATCACAACACCTTTTGATCATATTTGTAGCACTTTACCAGAGTTACCCAATAAACAATGCAATTTTCTTGGCCTCTAATCTCTGATATTGTTGACATGAAGATCTCCTAGTAAATTTATGGATCTTACTAGCTTGTGATGCTTTCATATTGCTACCTATTGACATGGAACTCACCTAGTAAATCTGTGGATCTTACTAGCTTGTGATGTTTTCATTTTGCCACACATTCATGACCGCCTAGTAAACAATGGATTTTACTAGCTTGTGGCTCATGATATGTGTTTTTGGTTTAATTCCTAGCATAATGTAGCTTGATAGCCTGAGAATCAAACCTTGCATGCTTTTGTTTTTTGTATATGCTTAGTGTGTATTTAGACTTGACTATATTATTTTGCCAACCGTAGTTGTTTTGGCATATAATATTTGGTCTCATCCTGTGTTTCATTTTTATTTAAATATATGTTATATGTACATTTGTAACCCATGCTATGTATCTTGCATGCATGTAACCTCTTTCTCTAAGCATTTGTAGACTCATAGAATCCTAAGCTTGGGGGCTATTGCACTTCTCAACTTAGTGATATTCTATTTCTTCAATGTTTGGTGAAGAGATCTATCTTCTCTGTACTTTAGTGTGTGTATGAACATAATCTCATACCCTCACTAAAGTGGGGGCTAAATGTACTATTGAAAATTATGACTACTTACAATTTCACACTAGGTTTAGAACTCCTATTTATGTGTATGTGTATCTTCTTTCGTGAAGTGATTGTTTTGAGACCTGATTAAGAAATAATAATAAATTACTTGGTTGCTAAGTTTTCGGGGGTCAAATTAGCTGAGACCCGGGTGCCCAACACCCGGGTCCAGCCTTTTTGCCTTGAACAAAGTTTGAAATTCAAGTGTCAGCCTTGCAACATCGAGTGGTACACCTTTTGTCAACCTAACGTGAACTCTTTCAAAATTAATTGAGATTCATATATATGTAGCTCTCTCCCTCTTATTTGAAAGGATGACGAAGTGATTATTTGAATACTTGATATATGCTCTCTACATAAAATCTGAAGCTCTCTACTTGTGAATTATCATTGCTACTATTATACTAACCCTTGTAGGTATATGGAGAAGCTTCCTTCTTCTCCAACATCTCCTAGTTTGTGACTAGTGACATTAAGTCCATTTAGAGTTTCATGGTGAGTTTGTTCCATTACATTTGATTATTGTTGTTTCTATCAGTTATTTGTCATTGCCTACCTAAGGCACACACTCTCTATCACACTTATCTTTGTTTTTGTGGAAGTGGGAACACTTACACATAGATTTGATTGGGGCAAGCCTCTATACAACACCCCAACATATTTCCTCCTCCTTGTGTGTGCAAATCTAAAGTGAAGGATTTATGATATTGATGGATGAAGGGTAGATGAAGGTTACAGAGACGAAGATCTTCGCACATGATTTGATTTGCCTTGAAACCCTGGGACTAGGGCGCCTAACACCTGTGTCCCGCCTTGACAATTTCTACTTTTAGTGACAGGTTCCTCTCTATCTGCTTTTCTCTACTCTACTCTTATTTCTTGATTTCTATTATTGTAGCCTGCATTGTTACTCAGTTTGTTCATTGGGTCTTCTTATTTGCATAGTTTAGTCAACACTTTAGCATCAATCCCTAATCATAGCAACAAAGGAACAAAGTCCCCACCAACCTTGTAACTTGACTCTTCTCTAGGGGCAGTAGCCAAGTCTATAGTCCTTGGTGGCTTGTGTTCCAATGTTATGTGAGGAGAGATTGATCTAATTGCTTCATTGTTGATTAGGATCTTCTTTTCCCCCATAACACTAGATAAACTTGGTCTAGGTGCACACACTCTTTCATTTCCTCTTCATCATTAATTTCTCATGGAAGATTAAAGGCTAAATAGGGCCTTGACCACTTATGGCAAGCTCCCAAGCAATCCCAAAACTTTATCTTGTCCAAGCTACAGGCCTTTAAAAACATTCAATGCATGGATCTTTGCTTGTATCTTTCCCTTGCTTTGTTCATTTCAATATTTCATTTCTTTTTGTTTCCTTTTTTCACATTCACATGTTAGGGTTTGGACTCCTAATGTCATAGTAACTGCCTTGATCGGATACCAAATGTTGTGAATTTACACCCCTATTACATATGATTGATAGACCTCAATAAAGAAACATGAGATTATGCAATCCAAAAATACTCAACAATATTTACCAAATCTATGTAACATTGATAAATGTAAATTGAATAGTATGCAAGCACAAGATTTTACAAAACACCAAGATTTACATGGAGAACCCTTCTGGAGAAAACCCACCACTAAAAGACAATCACCATTATATTATTCAGAATTGAAAGACTGTGTAACTGAGCCTTTGATAATGGTGTTTAAACCTAGAAGTAGAAGTCAGAAGGCCGACTGTGAAGTCATATGGCTGACTGTGTAAGTCATATGGCCGATTGTTTATGTCATAGACCAACTATGTAAGTCACAAGGCTGACTGTGAAGTCATATGGTCGACTGTGTAAGTCATATGGCCGATTATTCATGTCATAGGCTGACTGTGTCAAGAGTTAGATCAACTGTGACAAGAGTTGAGGCTGAATGTGTTAAGATATTGAGGCTGATTGTGAAAAGTATAGGTCAATTTTGCAAGAAGGCCTTTCCATACCTACTTTTGTTTTTATCATTCTTTCCATCCAAGTTGGACCTAAGACCTTGGATGTTCCATTCAATGTCATTTTAACTTTAGTCCACTTTCACATCTTTTTGGACCATCCATGGTTTACTGAAATGTGATTCATTTCTTTTATCATCCATAAGTTCTTAAAGTTCCCTAACAATGGTTACAGGCTCATATTGTCTCTCATAGTTAGTATCATCCCCTTTCCATTTGGCATAACTTTTCAATCGATTACTTCTTTCCTACTCCTACCCCCTAACATCATATTAATTTCCTCTTTAAGATCTATCAAAAATACAAGATGAGTCAAATTCCTTCTTTTGTCCCACTTGCCCCACCTATGATTACTTAGTCTTGATTTGTTTCTCTTGTTCCTCCTTTTGTATCTATGATGGATAGAGGAAAGCAACTCTTGTTGGTTGACCCTCCCCCTTGTTTTATTGCATCTCAGACATAAACTAGATGAAATAGATCAACTTGATTGCATAAGGATCAACATCATGCCATTGCTATATCTATCCTTGACCAAACCCCTTCTATCCATCCACCTTCTAACCCTCCTTAGGAGCCCCAAGAGAAAAGACCTCAACATGTCCAAGTAATCTTTGATCGTTCCAATAAGCCTCCTTTACTTCTAGAAATCCTAAATTGATCCCCATTTTCTCAACCTATTGACCTATCTAATGTGAGTGTCATATCTAACACCACCCTTTCTTCCATGGTCCCTTTCATGTGCACCCGCCATCATGTCTTTCTAGAACTCTACCCTTTCACATTAAACATTGATATCCCTCCTCCACCTCCCAAATGTAAACTTGAGCACTATCCCAACCCACCATTTCTTTGGCCTAATCCTAACCCCATTTCACCACCTCCAATCCCTTCTACATAAATTCCTCCTAGTATGGAGGCTCCTCCACCCTAGTCTATTGATCCTAGTGGTCACATGTTTGTTGCTAGCAGTGATGATCAATGACTAGTTGTGTACTACATGCCTAAGTCACATGCCCCGCCTCTAGAGGAGTGCTTGTTTAATTTAATATCAAATGTACTAGTATTGTCTGCAATATTTACACAATCTCTAACGTGCTTGCCTCTCTATTGAATGCCTAGGAGGACACTACTCCACCCATTATTGCACAACATCCCATTACTCATATTCTTGCTTATGATATTCATGCATCTATTATGTCATCTAGTGGTCTTTCACTCCCACTTGGGCAATATTGGGAAGAGGATGACTCATTAGATATGAAGTCAATTGAGTAACATTTTTGTTTCATGTGTATATATGTGTTTAGTTAGTATGGTTTTTTGTTATGCTTGTTTTTGTACTCACATGTATTCATGATTACTATATTTTTATTAGTTCCCCTGGAGGACCCATGATACCCTTGTAGGTACATGGATACGGGAGGAATGAAATGTTGTGACCTTCCTTTTGTATCTAATTTCATCTGTATATTGTATGTTTGACCTTTTTATGTATTTTATGGATGATACAAAGCATTGAGACATTTAGGTCTCTTCCATCTTAACCTAAATGTTTTCTTTCTTTGTTTTCTATGTGTCTTTCTTCCTTTATGCTTGTAGTTCTATATGATTGGGGGATGATAACAATCTAATCCCTATTCACCAATTATCACTCCTATATATATTGGCCCCAAGCATGTGGATTCCTTTGTGTGCCTTCATATGATATTTCTTGTTCCTATGTGGCATTTTCTTTCATTTCTCTTTATCATTTCATGAGCATGATTTCTAGTGCTTTATGTTTTCTTCTAGCAGCATCATCTTTTGTGCTTGTCCCTTGGGGCATCTCTCTTCGATGACTTAAGGTGCATATCTATTCATATATGTGGCCTAGAGATCTTTCACGTTTTCCCCTTTTCTACCTTAAAATCAATTGCATACTCTTGGTTTATGCAATTATTTTAAGGGGGCATATAAATTGTACATTCACATGTGCATCCACACATATGTACAAACATATTGTCACCATGCTCCCTATAGCATCAGTACCTCGTGGTCCTAAGTATAGAAAATTGCTCAGATTAGCCACCCTTATCAAGATTTCCTAGAAACAAAACATGCTAGTGCATGCAATCTTTGGTATTGTATTTGAATATGAGCCACCTAGAAATAGAGTATGCTAGTCCATGTGTCTCATATCAACTACTTTTTATACCTTTCATGGGTCACCTAGCAACAAAGTTTGCTAGTGTTTGTGATTCATGAGGATATCCTATGGTTCCTAGAATTAGAGTGTGCTAGATCTTGAACCATACCTCACATTTGCCTACCAATAGAGCACATTGGGATTATTTCTTTCCTTTTTAGCAACAGAGTATGCTATAAAATTTTTGTTCTCTTTTTCTCTTTGTTTCTTTGTGTTTTTCTTGTACGTTCTTGTGCTTGTTTGTGTCCTTTGTTGTGTAATTTATTTTATGTATGTTTTGTGTGTATTAGATTGTATATGATTTTATAGAAATCTTGTTTTGCAAGTTGTATCTCTCTAATGCCTTTGTGTTGCAAGTTTTGTTTTATTCTAACATTACTTATTGTGTACGTTTTTGTTGTTAACAAGTTTATTTTATAGATTCCTAGTTTGAGGACATGATTCCTTTGCTTGGAGAAATATTGCATATCCTCTACAGTATCCTTTTAGGTATCATTTATATTATTTTATTTCTCTTTTTTACTTTAGTGTATCATGTTACCTAATGGCATTAGCCCACTAAAGTGGGGGCAAAATGTAATATCAAAAATTACATACCCTTGCAATTTTTATGTTATGTTATAGGGATTGCTTTAGTGTTTGTAACCTCTAGTATGTTATTATGCTCATTTGTCCTTGCCTTAGCCTTTTCTCACCCTTGGTGCCAACTTGTGTTTTGTATTTTTGTGTATCTTTTGATTTTCTGTGTTAATCAATGCTACTTTTGTGTTTATTTTTTGATGTGCTAACATTTCAAATCTTCATATGACCTATTGTACTTGGACACCAATGCAACACATAGATGTCAACATGATCTGCTAGAAATCCACTAACAGTTCAAATGCACACCAATCATTTTCTTTAAATCTTGCCACTTTTCTTTGACTAAGCATTCTTTATAACTTCCTTAGGATGAATCCCAATGACTGGTTCAAATTGTATGCACCTCTTCATCTTCCTTCATTGCTCCAATTTTGGACCTCATATTCAATATTTCAATCTATTAAGCTCACTACACTCTGTTTCAAGTGCTCTCTATGTTGAATCTCTTAATCTGATTGTTACCAACACTCTTTCCAGCGTTCAAAGGTTCTTTGAGCATACTAAATTCCAGCATTGGTCTTCTTGGTATTCTTCTATTCTTGAGGACATCTTGCTTGTGGTATTTATAGGTTTACATCTCCATCTTAGTGTGAGATGATTGTGTGTAGAACTTTTCTTTTTCTCTCATTTTCTAATTGTATTTGTGAACTCTTTTGTGTTGTTGGCACTTGTTAGGTTCTACATTTCCTTTAACACTCTCATACACACTAGTTTTTCACTTCTTGTAGACTTAGGGGTGATATTCATGTAGATTTTGTTTTGTTGAGCTTTTAGTTCTACATACAGTTAGGCTAGGTACACACACTCTTTCATTTCCTCTTCATCATTAATTACTCATGGAAGTTGAAAGGATAAAGAGGGGCTTGACCACTTATGCCAAGCTCCCAAATAGTCCCAAAATGTTCTCTTGTCCAAGCATAGGTATTTAAAAGAACTAATGCATTGAGGTTTTCTTGTATCTTTCCATTCCTTTGAGGGTCAATCCGAAGCTACTACTACACATTTTCAATCATTCAAGAAACAAAACAAAAAAATTATCAAAATTCTTTCTAATTCTTCACATAATATTCAATCACATGTTGCGACCACAATGTCTTCTATTGTGACCCCCTATAAATTCAAACCAAGAACTCGATAGTTTTCTCAGCTTTCTGAATCCTTTCATTCCATCATGTTGCAACTTTTTAACAATAACCTCATCTAACTTTTGCCTATTCACTCTGTTGACACTTCTAAGCTGCTACCTCCTTCTTATAACTCGAAGGCCTTTTGTCAATATCATTGAACCCCTAGACATGATACTAAGCAATGTATGCATCTTAAACATGAATTTTAAGACCTCATCGACTCTAATGTTTTCCAAGTAGCCGGTGAGAATACAACGGGAATAAGTCCATAGCTCTACCAAACCAAAATTTACAAATTTACACAAATCCGCTTCCTAATCATGCTTTGAACCTTGTGGAACCATCTATCGATAGAGTACCTACTTCAATAACTGCTGATCATCAAGACAAGAACTTAGAGAACCTAATTTCCTTGATATATGATTACCCTCGACAAGAGCTAGATCAATCCGAGCTTGGAATTTCCTTTACCTATGTTGATGCCTCTATTCATACAGCTGACGATGCTCTCTACATTATCACCAGGATTAATGACAAACCCACAAGGGGAGTACTCATTGATCCTGTATGCCTGGAAAATGTAGTTACCGAGAAGTTCCTCTATGTGCATAATTATACCAAGATAAGTACAAGAAATTGGAAATCTAGATTAGAGTGTGTAGATTAGATAAACAAAATGAAGTGAAAACACAAACTAATTGCATAAAAACACAAAGTTATACCTCACATGAAGACTCAATCTCATCAAGGGAGGAGGAAGCTTGCACCCAAGAGCTCCTAGATTAGATAACCCTATTTGATTCCAATCCAACTCTATGTTTTAACTTATTTGAAATGATGTTCCTTAGCCGCAACACCATCTCAAAGAGGGGCAAATGTAGACACCTAAAAATGTCGTCTACCATCAAACCGACTCCCGACATCCCTAAACATGTCAATTTCCCTCTTAACCAATTAATTAAATTTTTATTTAATTAATTATCCCTTCATTACCCTATTTTCCATCATATTATCCCCAAAATTGAATTAATTTCATTAATTCAATAGGACCTAAAACCTTAGCCAGTTATCCCTTCATTACCCTATTTTCCATCATATATGTTGATGAAGGATTAGAGGATAGATAGATTAGAGATTTGAGAGAAGTTTGAGCATGGTTTTGATGCAAGAAGTTGTTATGAATGGCTTGGGTGAGGGTTTCATTTATAGATTTTTGAAAAAGGAATGGAGGGTGAGGATCAAAAGATGAGATCAATGGCTCTCATTTTTTGTGAATCTTTAATTCATAATGGATGAATTAAAAATTCTTTTTTGAGAAGAGTGGGTTATGACAATTGAATTAAGAATTCAACAAAACCTTCACAAACTGACGATTAGATCCGAGACCTGGCGTGCCAATGTAGATTAGATAAACAAAATGAAGTGAAAACACAAACTAATTGCATAAAAACACAACGTTATACCTCACATGAAAACCCAATCTCATCAAGGGAGGAGGAAGCTTGCATCCAAGAGCTCCTAGATTAGATAACCCTATTTGATTCAAATATGGATTGCTCTTGCTTTCAACACAAATGTAGATGAAGGATTAGAGGATAGATAGATTAGAGATTTGAGAGAAGTTTGAGCATGGTTTTGATGCAAGAAGAAGTTATGAATGGCTTGGGTGAGGATTTCATTTATAGATTTTTGAAAAAGGAATGGAGGGTGAGGATCAAAAGATGAGATCAATGGCTCTCATTTTTTGTGAATTTTTAATTCATAATGGATGAATTAAAAAATCTTTTTTGAGAAGAGTGGGTTATGACAATTGAATTAAGAATTCAATAGTGGAGGATAGTGGGTTATAACAATTGAATTAAGAATTCAATAGTGGAGGATAGTGGGGAATAATTGAATTAAGAATTCAATAGTGGAGGATAGTGGGGAATAATTAAATTAAGAATTCAATAGTGGAGGATAGTGGGGAACAACTGAATTAAGAATTCAATTAGTGGATGACAATTTAATTAAAGATTCATTTTTGGATAATGGAGGAGATTAGCTAATTAAATATTAAGAATATTTAATTATATGTGCAACATGGTGAGGTGGAAGAGATGAGGTGGAAAGATGAGGTGGATTTTGTGAGGTGGATTTAGGACTTAGGATAGAGGGAAATTGAAATAATAAATATTGCATATTTATTAAATCAATTGGCTAAGGTTTTAGACTATTGAATTAATGAAATTAATTCAATTTTGAGGATAATATGATGGAAAATAGGGTAATGAAGGGATAACTGGATAAGGTTTTAGACTATTGAATTAATGAAATTAATTCAATTTTGGGGATAATATGATGGAAAATAGGGTAATGAAGGGATAATTAATTAAATAAAAATTTAATTAATTGGTTAAGAGGGAAATTGACATGTTTAGGGATGTCGAGAGTCGGTTTGATGGTAGAAGACATTTTTAGGTGTCTACAGAGTGCATGATGGTTCCCCTACTCTTGGTGCCTTGACCCTCTTTGTCTAGGTCTGACCAAAAGTCTTGGATGTGTCCTTTGCCATCATTCCAACCTTAGATCAATTTAATGTGAAGTTGGGCTATTCATGGCTCACTTCCATGAAGGTGGTCCCTTACATAATCCATAAGTGTCTAAAGTTTCCATCTCAGGGAGAGGTGTACACGGTATATCATAGTGGGTTTAATCCCTTGTCTCTTCATGGAAACTTTTCGCTTGATTACTTCTGGCCATAGCCAGTTGAGCCCGTTCGCCCTTGCAATGATTTTATGTTTAACTCCTATCAAAAATTCAAAGCTATTCAAATTGCTCAATTGTCTGCTGGTGTCTCCTCATGTGCTATCATGACTACTACCCTTGAGGTTTCTCGATCTTCTATGGCTGTGACATTAGTTCCTTCTATTTCATAGGTGGTGAGCGAACCACATCCCGAATCTGGACTCCTTCCCCGACCCCGAGTGTCTGGTATCTATGCTGATATTCTACTTCCATCGTCCTACCCAAGACCATGAGGCAAACGCCCTGCATAGTCCAGACGTCCCCATCTGTCAAGGATTTCTTTTGTTCTTCCTACGTCTTCAAAGTTTAGAGGAAAGCAATATGTGGTGCGAGAGCTTTTCCTCGTGGTTTCTCAATGACGTGTGGCTATCTTAGTACCTCCACCTATTTAGTAGGCCCTAAGAGAACGGCATCCCACCTTGAGAGATCCTCCTCAGATGTTGTCTCCCAACCTTTAGTGGTTCCTTTCATTACTCCTCCTGCTCCTCGACCAAAGGAAGAAAAGGAACCTACATTGGGAAACACCTCAGTTCCTCCTGAGAATGCTTCGAACTGTACAAGACAAAATTAGAATGCAAAATGCAGGAGATGACATTGTGCTATGGCTTGCCAGCTTGCTGCAGGAATTTAACCTCTTTCCTCCAGTCCTTCTACTATGCAACCATCCCTTGACTTAGCTCCACCCTCTAAGCCATCATTGCCCACTTCTTCAACGAATGAGCAAGTTGAAAAGACTGTCTCTATGATCTTGTTATCCTTGCCTCCGCCTATGAAGAGTTTTATTCCACCTTCTCTTCCATATATCAAACCATTTGTTGAGCCTTTAGACCAACCCACTTACTGAGTTGTTTCGAGTAATGCTCTATCGCAAATGGTTTTGTCCTAGCATACTTGACACCAGGTGTTCCCTGATGTCTTGCGTCCTTCCACCATTGACATTGAAATTGACATTCTGCCACCTTCACCAAGCATAAGTGTGAGCCTTATCCATATCATTCTTTCCAAATGTTTAAGCGACCACCAAGTTTGAGGGATTCTTCTATTTCTTCTTCTCTTGTGATTGATAGTGCTCGTGACCTTGCTATTAGCATTGTTATATCACCTCTTGTGATTTATTATGACAGTGATTCGGAGGACACCCCCGAACCACTGAAAAATCTTCTAGAGTTGTCCTTGGTTTTCACAAAATCAATGGACTTGGCCTCTAGGGGCATGCATGAGGATCCTTCCCCAGTGATTGATTTGATATGTCATGAACTTGACACTGGTCCTTGTACTACACTTGAGCTGTAGTCCCTCTAGCATCTTGTCAACCATCCCTTTATGATGAACAAGATTGGGACGAAGATGATTTTCTATAGTCTGACTTGCAAGAGTAGTACCCTTGTGTTATATGTGTTATGCTTGCATGTGATGTTATCCCTATATGTGTTTCTTGACGTGTATTTTGTTTTGTAAGTTCTCTTCAGATGACCCTTGATGCTTTTGTTGGCACACAAATACAAAGAGAATGAATCTGTTGTGACATTATTCTCTATGTATCTTCATTCTTCTATTTGTCATAAATGTAGTTTTATGCCTTTTGGGGATGATGCAAAGTATCAAATGATTTAACATCCTTTCCTTCATTGACCTAAAGTTTTTATTTTCTTTGATTTCATGTGATATTTCTTCCTCTGTCTTCATAGTTCTACTGGTTAGAGGATGATGATAGTTCCTAAAATGAGTCTCCCTTTATACAACCATTCATATACTGACTCCAATTGAGTGGATCCCTTAGTGCTGTTGTTTGATGTTACTTTATGCTTGGCATCATGCCTAGGGGCAACCCATTGTCATGATGTAGCTTTTGGGAAACATATCCCACTTGGGCATGTACTTCTAGAAATCTCTCGTGCCTGTTGTCTATGTATTACTCTTTACATTAAAGGCAATTGCTCCCTGATGGTGTTATCAATTACTTTAAGGTGGGGGCATACACTCGACCATGCACTTCACTTTGTTCACACACCACATGGTTGGTTGTGCTATCACAACACCTTTTGATCATCTTTGTACCACTTTACCAGAGTTACCCAGCAAACAACGCATTTTTCTTAGCCTGTAATCTTTGATATTGTTGACATGAATATCACCTAGTAAATCTGCAGATCTTAATAGGCTGTGATGCTTTCATTTTGCTACTTGTTGACATGGAACTCACCTAGTAAATCTATAGATCTTACTAGCTTGTGATGTTTACATTTTTCCATGCATTCATGACCACCTAGTAAACAATGGATTTTACTAGCCCGTGGCTCGTGATGTGTGTTTTCAGTTTGATTCCTAACATAACGCAACTTGATAGCCCAAGAATTAGACCTTGCATGCTTTTGTTTTTCATATATGCTCCATGTGTTTTTGGATTTGACTATATTATTTTTCCAACCGTAGTTGTTTTGGCATATAATATTTGGTCTCATCCTATGTTTCCTTTGTTTTCAGATATATGTTATATGTACATGTGTAACCTGTGCTATATGTCTTGCATGTGTGTTACCTCTTTCTCTAAGCATTTGTAGACTCGTAGAATCCTAAGCTTGGGGGCTATCACACCTCTCAACTTAGTGACATTCTACTTCTTCAATGTTTGGTGACGAGTTGTCTTCTTTGTTTTTTAGTGTGCATATGAATGTAAGCTCATACCCTCACTAAAGTGGGGGCTAAATGTACTATTGAAAATTGTGACCACTTATAATTTCACACTAGGTTTAGCAATTCTTTTTATGTGTATGTGTATCTCCATTCGTGAAGTGACCATTTCAAGACCTGATTAAGAAATAATAATAAATTACTTGATTGCTAAGTTTTTGGGGGCCAAATTAGCCGAGACCAGGGCGCCTAGCGCCCAAGTCCAACCTCTTTCCCCGAATGAAATTTGAAATTAGAGTGTCGGCCTTGCTACATCTGGTGGTACGCCTTTTGCTAGCCTAACATGAACTCTTTCGGAAGTAATTGAGATTCATATATATGTAGTTCTCTCCCTCTTATTTGAAAGGATGACAAAGTGATTATTTGAATACTTGATATATGTTCTCTACATGAAACCTGAAACTCTCTACTTGTGAATTATCATTGCTGCTATTATACTAACCCTTGCAGGTATATGAAGAAGCTTCCATCCTCTTCAACATCTCCTAGTTTGAGACTAGTGTTGCAACATCAAGTCCAACTAGAGTTTCATGGTGAGTTCATTCCGTTACATGTGATTATTGTTGTTTCGATCAGTTATTTGCCTCTTCCTACCTATGGCACGCACTCTCTATCACACTTATCTCTACAGTTATTGAAGTGGGAACACTTACACAGAGGTTTGATTGAGGCAAGCCTCTATATAGTATGAGATCATCTTTCCTCCTCATTGTGTGTGCAGATCCAGAGCGAAGGATTTATGATATCGACGGACGAAGGGCAGACAAATGTTACAGAGATAGATCTTTGCACGTGATTTGATTTTCCCCAAAACCCTAGGGCTATAGTGCATAGCGCCCTGTACTGCCCTGATAGCTTTTGCTTTTGGTGGCAGGTTCCTCTCTGTCTGGTCTACTCTGCTATGGCCTGCTCCTATTTCCTGATTTCTGTTACTGTAGCCTACACCGTTACTCAGTTTGTTCATTAGGTCTTCTTATTTGCATAGTTTAGTCAACACTTTAGCATCAATCCCTAATCATAGCAACAAAGAAACAAAGTCCTCACCAACCCTGTAACTTGGCTCTTCTCTAGGGACAGTAGCCAAGTCTATATCCCTTGGTGGCTTGTGTTCCAATGTTATGTGAGGAGAGATTGATCTAATTGCTTCATTATTAATTAGGATCTTCTTTTCCCCCATAACACAAGATACACTTGCGCTAGGTGCACACACTCTTTCATTGCCTTTTCATCATTAATTAATCGTGAAAGCTTCCGGCTTGACCACTTATGGATAGCTCCCAAGCAGTCTCAAAACTTTCTCTTGTCCAAGCTATAGGTCTTTAAAAACATTCAACGTATGGAGGTTTGCTTGTATCTTTCCCTTCCTTTGTTCATTTTCATATTTTAGTTCTTTTTGTTTCCTTTTTGTTTAGACTCCTAACGACATAGTAACTACCCTACTCTGATACCAAATGTTGTGAATTTACACCTCTATTACATATGATTGATAGACCCCGATAAAGATACATAAGATTATGTGATCCAAAAATAGTCAACAATATTTACCAAATCTATGTAACAATGGTAAATGTAAATTGAATAGTATGCAAACACAATATTTTACAAAACACCAAGATTTACATGGAGAACCCTTACTAGAGAAAACCCATTGACAAAAAGACAATCACCATTATATTATTCAGAATCAAGTGATTTAGTACAACAAGTATTTTACAGTCTCAATTTACAACATACTTCTATAATCACTCTAATGTTTTACACCAACAATGTTTTATCTAATCAACTAACCTTGACCAACTTGTCCAACCATGGCACCTTCACACGAGATGATACATATAGACATAATCATGGAATCCCAACCATCTAACTGTCTAACCAACATGTGGAATATCGACAGTCACACAACTATATATAGACCATATTATGGCGTTAGCATACTGCACATATCAACAAACATGGTGTTTCTATGTGGACAATCTCCTTGTAAATGTAGTTGTTGTCACACACTATGAACAATTAGTTTCTTACTCAACATTGCCAATGAGTTCATGTTTTCCTATATAGCCACCACTACCACCTCCAAGCTTGCAGTAGCACATGCACAAATATTTTATCACTTTTGACTACTTATAGTACGTTGTGCCATCTTTTTGAGCATTACCATACTTCAAGATAGTGCCACATGAACTCCAGCTTTGTCGCAAGTGCACCTACATTGCCATGCATGCTTCTAACAATATTGTATTCTATATGCAATTGTGAGTTCTCCTCTTAATGACTTGCGATTGCTATGACAACATTACCACATATAAACCAGCATACATACTTTACCACAACATCTAAAACTCACTGCATCTTAGCACATTACATTTTGTAGATAACCTCTTACTTCAAAAATTCTCTACAAGTGAATATCACTCAAGTGCTAACAAGTTCTTTACTAAAAATCTGACATTAGAAGATCCAGACTAGTGAGTTTCAGTTATCAAATTTTTAGCTAGTTCATATCTATGATCGTAATGCCAAATTCTATATACAAATTCAAATTTATTTTGATACCACATGATGAATTCATTTTTAACACCTATCACAATAGTCTCTTCATTTTTAACACCTATCAAAAACTTAAAAATCTTTAAGACTAATTATTATGTAATTATTTACTTTCAACTAAATTATAGTCAAGATCATATATTTTCACTATATTTAATAACATAATTTAATAATTTTTAGTATAGATTTTTAACATGTAATCAACCATTTTTAATTAAAAAAACTAATTTAGAAGTTTATATGGAGAGAAATGTTTGTTTTTTTCAAACGTCTGACATAGGCTGCCTCTGAAATGGCGGATAGTACACAAATATTCCACGCATACAATTATTTTATGGTGAAATGAGGACAAAGTAATGGTCAAAACGAAATATAAATTGGTATTTTAATAATCATTCGAAGTATCTAAGGGACCCAATCTTGTCTGGTAAATATTTGACCTATATTTATGAGGTCAAAATCGATTTTAAAACTAGATTATGCTTAAGAATAGTTCTCTGTATAAATCCAGCATCAAGATTATACTTGTATCGTATAATATTTTCTTGTTTTCACAAATTTTCTGTCAAATTAATGGCGGTCAATAGCCAGTATGTTTACCAATCATGTTTCAGATTAGACAGAAGTTATTCTTACTGTAAATTTTTGTTAATTGGCGTGTGATGAATGTTTGCAGGTGGTGGACGAAGGAAACGGTGGCTGTGGTGACAGGGGCGAACAAAGGCATTGGTTTTGAAATTGTCCGTCAATTGGCAGAAAATGGTCTCACCGTTATTCTCACTGCAAGAGACGCCAATAGAGGATTGAGTGCTGCAAAAAGGCTCCATGATCAGGGCCTGCATAATGTTGTGTTCCAGGAGCTGGATATTCAGAAGCCCCACAGCATTTCAGATTTTGTAAGGTGGATCAAGGATAACTATGGCAGCCTCCACATACTGGTAAAAACACAACCACTAACTCGAATTAAAGGAGGATTGTTTTTTCATTGATCAAAGTTAGGGTAAAAACACACCCACTTCAGGGCAATTAAGAAGGAATTCTCGAATTATTGAAGAAGATTTTTTTTTGTTGTTTAAATTGATCAATGTTGGTGTAAGAATAAACCCACTTTTGTTGAAAAGAAGATTGCTTTTTTAATTGTTAATTAAAGTTGGGAAGAATACAACTGTAGTTCCTGAAAGAATTTGAACACAAAATACAGTACCTCAGGTGCTTAAATTTTAGCAATTTACTGTTATACAGAATTCACATGCTCAAAGAAAGAATTCTTGGAATAACCTCCACTTATAAATTCTGGCAGGTTAACAATGCTGCTGTATATGGGATTATTAGAGATTATGAAGCTATGATGCATGCCCTCCAAGTTTCAGGAGCACATGACCATATGTTTGTAAGAATTTAACTTTGCAATTCAATTTCATTTGTATTCAAATGGATTTTTTTTAGGTAGAGCATATACAGTTGGTGTGTTAATTGGTCAATCTTTCTAAAAGGGTTTGTATGTAAATGTATGGATTGTTTATGTGGGAAGGGTTCAAACAGATGATACATTAATTAACTGGTCAATATCTTAAAACTGAACTTATATGTAAGCACATTAACTGTTTATGTAGGAAGGGTTTAAACAACCATGTTATGGTATATTATGGTCAGTATATTGGCTGTATAAATTCCTCCAAAACACCTGTTCCTAAATAATCCTTACATTGTGAGGAAGAGCTTAAAATGCAGATGTGGCACCAGTTGTTTACGATGGGAGCAGGTCCCACATGTAAATAACCAGTACGCACTGGCATTTTACAGAAGGTTAGAAAGCTACATTGTGATCAAGCTATTTATATGGGATTTGGGTTTCCACCATCAATAGTAAAAAATGGACACTTATAACCAATGTACGGACTATTTATGTGGGAACATAAGGGAAGAGGTTTTTTCCACATTCAAGATCATTTATGCTTTAAGAATTTAAATTTGCCATTCACTAGCAGATTCATATTCAATTAGCCCTGTTTTTTTCTCAGAACAACCCATTATTAGCCAAAGCATTGAAAACAAACTACGAGTTGTCAAAGAACTGCATAGAAATAAATTACCATGGGACGAAGAGAGTCACAGAAGCATTACTGCCGCTGCTCCAACCGGAAGGTCGAATTGTGAATGTGTCCTCAGAAGCCGGATTGCTAAGGGTATAATAACTATGAATCGATTTTCTTATTTCAACATTGCTATGGAGTTTTATTGGGAAGGGGATTTAACTGTTGGGTTTTTACAGTTTCTGAAGAATGATTCCCTTCGAAGGCAGCTTTCTGACATCTCAAATATAACAGAGGAATTAATCGATAACATGGTTGAAATGTTTTTGGAGGATATGAAAATGGGGGAAGTGGAAGGGAAGGGTTGGCCCATTTTTTCAACTCCATATGCTTTGTCGAAGATGGCTTCAAATGCCTATGCTCGCCTCCTTGCACAAAAATTCTCAAACAGTGAAGAGGGGAAAAGGATATATGTGAATTGTGTTCATCCAGGAAGAGTTCAAACCGACATGAGTGGCAACAATGGAAGCTTAACTCCCTCACAAGGAGCAGAAAGTTGCGTGATGGTAGCTCTGTTACCACCTGGTGGGTCTTCTGGGCAGTTTTATTTCCTCAAGGAATGCCAGGAATTTTGAGGGCATTCCCACTTTCATGAGAGTGTTTATATCTTCTGTCATCAAAACAATCTTTGCTTCAGTTTACATCCTGTATTAACAAATTTGTTTAGCTTTATTTGGCTTCAAATGGAATACATTGAAATATTTGGATAAAATATAGATTTTGAATGTTGTTTAAGAGAATATGCTGCATTTGGAGCATGAAAATACAACAAATGGAAATGGAAATGGAAATGGATCCTTTTATAATCTACTATGTGGGGTGATCTGATTTTGGGTCTACAGGTGACCTCTCTTTCAAGAGGGCAAGTTTTTCACCAACAAGGCAATCACAATTTTTTTTGTTAGAGATTGAGCTTGGCTTTGCTAAGGTTTCGCATAAGTAGAGTCCAAGTAACGTTTTGTCTTCTTGTCAATATGTTCAAACATCTTAATGCATATTTATGGTGATTCTATGACTGTGTTGTTTCAGAATAGGACTCTCTCAAGGTCCCCTATTTGGGTTGGGTTGTCCAACATGTCCATCTCGCTTCAATTTTTTTAAAGACAAAATTTTCAAATACCTAGGCCAGCTTGTTTGTCATGAGTTTTATCATTTTTTATTGGAGGGTTTTATATCAAACCCACCTTGATAAATTTTGTTCAACTTCAGTAAAAAAACACATTTGTGCTGAGTTTAACATCACAAAAGACTTCAACGAATTCCCTGATATTCAAGTTAGGAGCCAACCTTTTTTTTTAATAATGTAGTTATATTTGTTGTCATATTTTGCCTAGCCCCAAAATATCCCTGTTTCCCTCCTTCTATCAAATAAATCCTATCAGAGAAAACCTGAATAGAAGGAGAGAAAGCTTAAATTCTTCAAAAAACCCATGCTGTGCGTTACAAAAATCCCAAAATCTTGCCTGGAGATTCTTTGCAAAAGACCCAAAAAACCCAGAAATCTTTTGTCTTCAAGTGCCTTCCATTGCAGATAATTCTCAATTTTATACTTAGTCATTTTCATATGCATATACAATTGTATGTTTCATTGTATGTATATCGATTGTATCTCATATACAATCGCATATACAATTGTATATACAAAGGGGAAGATGCAAAGTCAATATACAAGGAAAAGATACAAGGGGCAGGATGCAAAAGTGAATTGGGTTATCTTTGTATATGCAATTCAATATACAAGCACATATACAAGGCGACATGCAAGGGGAGGTACAAAGGGTGGGATCCACCAATTGTATGTATATGTGATTGTATCTTTGCATATGCAATCGCATATACAATGGCATATACAATTCTGACATACAAATCCCTGACCCGAAAAGAATATGCAATTTGATTTATAAAGGCAGATGTGATTGTATGCATCTTTGTATGTATATTCGCATTGTATGTTTGCAGATACAAAGGGCAGATACAAGGTCATATACAAAGTAACATACAAAGGTCAGATGCAATGTTTGTATGCAGTTTTGTTTGTATATTTCGCATTGTATATGCGATATGCAAAAGGTTAGATACAACAGGGATATACAATGCGAACCCAACTAGAAAATTAAATTTGGCAAACTCAGTGGTGGGGTCCGCAGTTTATATTTTGATGTGCATGTATGTGCCGATATGCAAAAGCGAAGATACAAGGCCGGACCTGTTTTAAAGTTCCATTCTGGTTGATAATCCTTTGAGTTCCATATTGTATGTACATGCGATTGTATCTCATATACAATCGCATATACAAAGTCACATACAAAGACTTTCGACGAGACAAACCTTATCGGCGGTTCAGTTTGTGGTCTTTCCGATGGCCGATGGAGATGCGAATGTTCAACGATGGGTCCCAGGTTTAGCTTAGCAGCAAATCAAGTGATGACACGTGGCAGGGGCATAGATGCAAAAGGTGATACAAAAGTAAAGGCCCACGATTGTATGTTGGCAAATGTATTGCATATACAAAAAACAGATACAAAGGCACATACAATCGCCTATGAAAAACTTAAATATGCAAAAGGAAGGAGGTTGCATAAATGCATAAAGTGAACCTAGCAGTGTAAAGTGCATGTGCAATTGTATATACAATTGCAAGATACTACAGTATACAAGTGCAGATGCAAAGCGATATACAGATACAAAATGCAGTTGACCGCAACTTTGACCGCCCATAGCTCCTTCATCCTGGCGAAGTTCAACATGCTTCAAAAGGCAAAAGTGCTTATTTTTGCCTCCTCTTTCATTTGGTGAGCTTTTGAGGGGATTTTTCTCACTTTCAAAATATAATCTGGTTTTGCATGCTCAATCAACTAGACATCTCAACGACCATTTTGGCAGGTGCAAAGGTTGATATTTTCACAGTAACTTCGGTTGGTAGGCTTTGCAGGTGGATTCATGGCAGATGGCTTCACTTTTCAATGCGTATGGGCTCTGTGTCTTGCTGGCAGATCTTCATGTGTTTGGCGATGACTTTGGGGCTTTTCTCTTCAATGCCCTGTCCTATCTTGCATTTGGGTGACTGTTTCTCAGGTTACAGACCTGCCAGCGACATGGTTCCTGTCCTTTCACCATGCCCCTGTCTCTGCGCCCTTGTCCCTGCATTGATGACCTCAAATCCTGTGGAGCGACTTCAACGCTTTCTGCACAAGAACTTGACCTTTAAAAATGCAGTGTAACCTCATTATTCAAGAGGATGGTTTTATTTTGGAGCTATTATGCTGTAGTTTTTTTTGTAGTTAGACCTCTTAGTGTAATTATAGGGTATGGGAATGTGACTCGCTGTGCCTAAATCTACCCTCTATTGTCTTCCTTTTATCCAATGAATGTGATTAGCTATACTGTGTATACTTCTACTACTGAATATTCTATAATGTAATAGTTTTTGACCTTCATGATCAATATATGCATGGTTTCTTTCCTCTCTTATGTCCTGATTTCTGTGTTTTACTTGGAGTTATAATCTATTCTGTGAGTAAAATGGCTCCTCTATAGGTTAGATCTTCATATTGAAGCCTCAATCAGCCCTATAAGTTTGTGTGAGATCCCTTCATGATTAAGATCATTGTTGTGTCTCTCTTCCAGAATCACTATTGCTCACTAAATCTGGTGTATCACCCCTTTTCATTTCAGTTTCCTTCTAACCCTTTTCCCTTGCAAGCATTAGCACTAGGTTTAGATATATTCCTCTAAGCATTAAGCTCAGAGGTAGGAAGCCAACCTACTTTGGAGGTCTGATCTCAATTCGCAAGGTCCCACACTTCGAGATCATTCCCATTGTGTCATTAGAATGCTTGGACTCTCTCCAAGAAGGGTGCAATTCTACGTGACAACAGTTTTTAGCACGCCCGATGGGACCATTTGATGATCCTTATCATCCATTAAAGAGTTCTGGTGTGCTCTTTAGTGTATCTTGCCATTCAGGGCAATCTCTTCAACACCATGGCGACTCTACTGAACAAATCTACTGTGAAAGCAGCCCAAGCACCTAAAATTTCATCAAAGATCAAGATTTTGGTGGTTTTCCTAGTCTATTCAGCTTCCAGAAGCATCTCAATCACCTAGCGACTCCCTCTTTGGTATGTATCCAGTTTCTCTTTGGTTGCAGACCTATTTTTCTCTAATTCTGACATTTTTATGATGATCCAACATTTAGATGCTATAAAATGTCAAAATTTTATGGGAATCATGGCTATTCCCCTACCCCTAATCCAAATACAGGCTATTGGCCCCCATATCAGCAATACCAGGCCTCAAATGCCTCTGTGTTTATGCCATACAATCCTGCCACTGCAGAATATCAGCATCCTCATGATGCTTACCTCCCTCCCACCGCTACTCAGTCTTCTTGGCAGCCTATTAATGCTTATTATCAACCCCCAAAAGACTACTTTGATCCTAGCTAGTGCAACTACCCTCCTAATTCATCCCAAGATGTTGACCCTATGAGTGCTAATGCATTCAATGAGCTCATGAGCAGTTTTCTAAAGCTTGACAGAAATTTGGATGAAGCCAAAAGAGAAAGAGGGTATAGCTGGCCTCAACGGTTTTATGATCTCAACATCATAAGCATGTATGGTCTCAAGAAGTTGTCCCTAGATCTAAATAGGGAGGCTAATGAATTTATAGAAATGTTAAAATGTGACTGGCAATGAGAGGCACAAGAAAGGGTTTTTCAAGAAAACCTTTCTATAAGGATAGAAACTCAAGAGCAACAAATAAGACCGGTGGCCCAAGCAATCCCCTCCATTCCCAGTTTCAAGCATCCTCTCCCTTTCACACCTATTCAGCCTGCTGAGGAAGAAACCCCAAATTTTAAGATTCCAAGTTTTAGGCAAGATAATTCATCTGTGCCTCCAAAACCATTTCCCAGTTTTCAAATTCCCTTATCAGATGGACCTAGCATGGACAGTTATGATGAAATTGTTAAGTTGAAAGAGCATGTGTTTACAATCCCAAAATTCAAGCAGTCCCTTTCTTCTGCACATGTTCGGCCAACAGAAGAGCAACCTAGACTCCACAAGTTTCTAGCCTTCAAAGCCTATATCCCTCCACAAGCCCCTATTCCTGTGCAAACTCAAATTATCACTCCCCAGGAACAAATTTGTCCAGAATCCTCTCCCCTCCAAGAAATTCAAGAAGATATTCAGGCCTTTTTCCCTGATGATATGACAATCTCCAAGGGTGGACCTATTGTCTACCAAGATAATTGGAAAGGTGAGCCAAAAGAGGAGGTGGAAGAAGATAAAACTAATGAGGAGCAGTTTGTTCCTACACTCACAGAGATAGAATTGTTTGAACCTATTACACCTGTGAGTACTATTAACCCAAATAAGGGATTGAGTCATCTACACTTTAGTTCTTTTGAAGCCTTTTCTCATGCATCCGATCAAGCAAACAAGGTTGAAATGCAGAGAGTGCATGGGGAAAACCTTCAGCTGCAGAGGCAACTTAACCAAAATCTAGAAGATCTGCAATCAAAGGATGGAGGCTTAAGGGAAAAGGTGGCTGAGGTCACTTCAGAGGTGGATGATGCTGTCCTACTTCATGAGCTATCTGATTATGTTGAAGATGAGGAGGACGGGCAGCTGGTTGTGGCTATGCAGCAACCAGAGAACAATGAAAATGATGGCAAATTGTTGCAGGTTGAGGCTGAGCACGACAGTGAGGTTCCAAACCATAAGGAAGGGAAAACATGTTGCCCTATGCTAGATAATGCGGAGGCTGATAATGCTGATATGCTTGAGGAGTTTCCATGCTTTATTGAAAATAATGAGGAGACTAAACATGGGCAAGAGTAAATTATAGATTTGTTCTTTATTATCCAGCAGGGATATCAACTTCTTGGTGGGGAGGTCTTCTCTTTTGAGCATGTGCATGGCTCATTTTCTAAGCCTAAGTTAGAAAATCATGAGCATCTTGTTCATGAGGTGGAGACAACCATATCTCTAATTGAGATACAAGAGCTAGAGTATTCAGACCAGCAAGAAGAGAAATAATCAGAGCAGAGACATGAGATCAACCAAAATGATTTGCATGTCACTTCAAGGGGATGCCCAATCAGGCATCTAGCCTAGTTGGAGACACATCAAGAGAAGTCACCACTTGTCATGCTTACCTCTAAGCATGAAGTTGAGCATCAAAATGGGTGGGATCAACCTATTTATTCACCACAAGTTAGCAACATCAGCAATCAGTCCAGGTGGATAGGTGAGTTTATCTCCATTTTGTGGGGGGTGTTTTATCAATTTGTCATATGCCCATTCCCCCCTCACCTCTTTTTAACTGCCCACGTGCATGAGAAACATTATAAATTGTTAAGGGTAGTTACTTTCAAGAACCAGTTAATGGCTTTGTTTAAGGTCATCTCTTACTGGTTAGTTTAGGATTAGAGTAGGTTTTATTTCAGTTTTAGGTTTCATTTCAATAAGTGCCCTTGCACTTTGTTGTATTCTCATTAAGAGATACATGCTTGCTTGTTGTTTTTTGTTTTTGGTTTGGTGGCTTGCTCAGTGTTCCAGCTCCTCTTTTCTTGTTGCAGTCTTTTTTGAATCCATGCCCAATGGATGTATAAGGCCACTGATCAAATTGTTTAGCAGGCAAACACCCCTGAGAGGTCGCCAAAATGTTGTCATATTTTACCTCACCCCAAAATATCCCTGTTTCCCTCCTTCTATCAAAGAAATCCAATCAAAGAAAGCCTGCATAGAAGGAGAGAAAGCTTAAATTCTTCAAAAAACCCATGCCGTGCCTTACAAAAATCCCAAAATCTTGTCTGGAGATTCCTTGCAAAAAAATAAAAAAAACCTAGAAATCTTTTGTCTTCAAGTGTCTTCCATTGCAGATAATTCTCAGTTTTATACTTAGTCATTTTCATATGCATATACAATTGTATGTTTCATTGTATGTATATTGATTGTATCTCATATACAATCACATATACAATTGTATATACAAAGGGGAAGATGCAAAGTCAATATACAAGGAAAAGATACAAGGGGCGGGATGCAAAAGTGAATCGGGTTATCTTTGTATATGCAATTCAATATACAAGCACATATACAAGGTGACATGTAAGGGGATATACAAAAGGTGGGGTCCACCAATTGTATGTATATGCGATTGTATCTTTGCATATACAATTGCATATACAACGGCATATTCAAATCTCGGATCCGAAAATAATATGCAATTTGATTTATAAAGGCAGATGTGATTGTATGCATCTTTGTATGTATATTCGCATTGTATGTTTGCAGATACAAAGGGCATATACAAGGTCATATACAAAGTAACATACAAAGGTCAGATGCAATGTTTGTATGCAGTTTTGTTTGTATATTTCGCATTGTATATGTGATATACAAAAGGTTAGATACAACAGGGATATATAATGCAGACTCGACTAGAAAATTAAATTTGGCAAACTCAGTGGTGGGGTCCGCAGTTTGTATGTTGATGCGCATGTATGTGCCGATATGCAAAAATGAAGATACAAGGCTGAACCTATTTTAAAGTTCCATTCTGGTTGATAATCCTTTGAGTTCCATATTGTATGTACATGCGATTTATCTTATATACAAAGTCACATACAAAGACTTTTAGCGAGACAAACCTTATCGGTGGTTCAGTTTGTGGTCTTTCTGATGGCCGATGGAGATGCGAATGTTCGGCAATGGGTCCCAAGTTTAGCTCAACGGCAAATCAGGTGATGACATGTGGCAGGGGCATAGATGCAAAAGGTGATACAAAAGTAAATGCCCGCGATTGTATGTTGGCAATTGTATTGCATATACAAAAAGTAGATACAAAGGCACATACAATCGCCTATGAAAAACTTAAATATGCAAAAGGAAGGAGGTTGCATAAATGCATAAAGTGAACCTAGCAGTGTAAAGTGCATGTGCAATTGTATATACAATTGCAAGATACAACAGTATACAAGTGTAGATGCAAAGTGATATACAAATACAAGATGTAGTTGACCACAACTTTGACCGCCCATATCTCCTTCAGCCTAGTGAATTTCAACATGCTTCAAAAGGCAAAAGTGCTTATTTTTGCCTCCTCTTTCATCTGGCGAGATTTTGAGGGGATTTTTCTCACTTTCAAAATATGATCTAGTTTTGCATGCTCGATCGACTGGACGTCTCAGTGACCATTTTGGCAGGTGCAGAGGCTGATATTTTCACAGTAACTCCAGTTGGTAGGCTTTGCAGGTGGATTCATGGCAAATGGCTTCACTCTTCAATGCATATGGGCTCTGTGTCTTGCTGGCAGATCTTCATGTGTTTGGCAACGACTTTGGGGCTTTTCTCTTCAATGCCCTGTCCTATCTTGCATTTGGGTGACCGTTTCTCGGGTTACAGACTTGCCAGTGACATGGTTCTTGTCCTTTTACCATGCCCCTGTCTCTACGCCCTTGTCCCTGCATTGGTGACCTCGAATCCTATGGAGTGACTTCAATGCTTTTTGCACAAGAACTTGACCTTTAAAAATGCAGTGTAACTTCATTATTCAGGAGGATGGTTTTATTTTGGAGCTGTTATGCTGCCATTTTTTTGTAGTCAGACCTCTAAGTGTAATTGTAGGGTATGGGAATGTGACTCACTGTGCCTAAATCCGGCCTCTGTTGTCTTCCTTTTATCCACCAATGAATGTGATTAGCTATATTGTGTATACTTTTGCTACTGAATATTTTGTAATGTAATAGTTTTTGACCTTCATGATCAATATATGCATGGTTTCTTGCCTCTCTTATGTCCCAATTTCTGTGTTTTACTTGGAGTTATAATCTATTCTGTGAGTAAAATGGCTCCTCTATAGGTTAGATCTTCATATTGAAGCCTCAATCAGCCCTATAAGTTTGTGTGAAATCCCTTTAGGATTAAGATCATTCTTGTGTCTCTCTTCCAGAATCACTATTGCTCACTAAATTTGGTGTATCACCCCTTTTCATTTCAGTTTCCTTCTAACCCTTTTCCCCTACAAGCATTAGCACTAGGTTTAGATATATTCCTCTAAGCATTAGGCTCAGAGGTAGGAAGCCGGCCTACTTCGGAGGTCTGATCTCAATTCGCAAGGTCCCACAATTCGAGATCATTCCCATTGTGTCATTAGAATGCTTGGACTCTCTCCAAGCAAGGTGCAATTCTACGTGACAATAATATTAATTTACTTCAAATTTGATTTCAATCATGGTTGCCTAACAAAAGGATCTAAAATTGTTCACTTTTGGCATGCTCTAACTTCAAACAAATTATTGATGCCCTTTGAGTATCTTAAAAGGATGAGGGTTGGGTGATTGTTGGTTGTAAGAAAAGCATCATAGTGGCTAAAATCCATAAGTCAAGAATAACTGCCTAACTTTAAATCATTGTAAAAATCCAAAAGTCAAGGATAACTGCCTAACTATAAATCATCGTAGCAAGTTTACGTAAGTTATCATAGCAAGTTTACAAGACATTTCAGTCTAGAATATCTCTATTTATCTCAAAACTTCATAACCAAACAATTGTTGTAATGAATACATAAGCACCTCTAGTTTTAAATAAAGGAAAGAGTTGCATGTCATCATCTTCAATTCCTTCTTCAAGTTGCTGGTCTCATAGCCTATTATTTGAAGGTCAAAGATCTCCTAAGAAGAATAACATGTCATACATGTGATTCACTTTTCTGATTGATTTTCTACAATACACACAACGTGCTTTGTCGGGTAACTAGTTTTCTATGCTTGTTGAATTGGAGGAAAGCATAGGAGAGATTTTCATAGGGGATGACTCCATGAGGATTTATGTTTTAATTACCCATAAGGGGCTTATTGAGGTTGCTTCCCCTTTGACCTAACCACCTTGCATGGTTTGCATTACAAAATATAACTCGTAGGTGATTTGTAGAAATTTCTAGACACTTTGGACCATTGGGACAGTTATAAGAAGTGATAAGGAGGTCAAGACACACAATCATTAACATTTTTAGGCCATTTTGAAACATTCACCAATGCACCCTATGTCAAGGAATAAGTGCCCCACACTAGCTTCCTAGATCCTTAGGCAAGGAACTAGTGCTTGACACATTTGTTTTTGTAAGAATATTAGTCCTATAACTTCTAGATTCATTGGGGAGTTTTCTAACATATCTATAGGATATTTTTTTTTGTAAATTTTATTTAATTTTTCATCAAATGTAAGGTTTTAATTCTTGATTTTATCTTTCTTATTTTCATGCATTTTCCTTTCTTTTTACACTAGATTTTCACAACAAAACACTAATAATTTTCTACTTTCTATCCCTTACAAAAAATTGGACTCAATGAATCTAGTATCTTTGACACAACATTTCACAAACTTGAGAATTTTATTAGATTCTATTGCAGGTCAAGGAACTAGTGTCGCTACACTACTACCAACACATTTACCCTAGTGTAGACATACCCCTACATTGATTAATGCTAGAGTATTTGTTTCAACTCAAAATTCCACAAAATCTTATCAACAATTGTTGATCAACATTTCAAACTTTTTTTGTGATTGCATTGATGGTCATTGGGTTCATCTATACGCTCTTATTTCTCATTTCCTCTCTCTTAGGCATTTTTCATTTTTTTTTGTCTTGTCTAGTTGTCAATCCCAACTCTATGTGGTAGGTTAGTGTTGGCCTAGTTGGAGATAGTCTATTCATAAGCACCAATTTATTACACACATAAAAAGAAAAAAATTAAAGCACATAAGCATCTCTCTTTTATTCCCTTTCAACACAAAGTCATGGAAATTGCTAGAAAGATTCTAAACTCAAAGAAGGAACCCTGTAGATTATATAGGGGAATTTGGGACTCGAAGAAACTTTGTCACTAAACGGAATTGAAGGGATCCATCTATAAAAGAATGGATCATTCAAACAAAAGGCCTAGAAAGGCCATTTTTGAAGAAACATGGGAGTGTGTGTAAAACACACTACAATTTATTACTTGATTATTATGCCTTTTACAATGTATCTTTGACATCTATTACATACTTATGCTTTACATGATGTTACCATTTTCTCTTACCTCCAATTCCGTACATCCTTTGTATTTAACCAACTAAGGGGAGAAAATATTATCATTGACATTTATTAATGGTTATGATTATAGTGATGAAATTATGATAGTTATGATCCTTTTCTCGGTACTAAATAGAGCTTTGTCATCATATCTAGATGGAGTATGTTTCCACATAATTAGAGCCCTTATCAAGCTATCTAGATAGAGTTAGATCCTATTCTATGTGGTTAGAGTTCTTTGGTGCCTTAAAAACTTGGTTAGATTTGACACATTCTAAGTAAGGGGGTTGAATGAATGACAACCTAAACCTAGAAGCATACAAACTCAACCACAAATTTATATGCCATATGGAAGAAAAGAAATGCTATGCTCATTAAACTATTAAAAATTTACCTTCATAGGCTACAATAGGTTGAAAGGAGCCTAAAGTCATTACACACAAAAACTAGCAAATGGGTTGTTCTATGCCCAAGATGAATGAATCGTTTGTCATCTTCCTTATTTTTGATGTCTCTATTTTTTGACCAAACATTCTAAGGCTTTCTTCTAGATCTTATCAACAACTTTCACAACTATCTACTTCTTCTTGGCCTCTATTTCTTTGCCTCTATCTTACTACTCTCACTTGTTTTTTATTGATTCTCCTCATTCACTACTTTATAGAAGAAGGTTGATAATTTTATTCTCAAATTTTCCATAGTAAATATTAACCATTTCCTCTTCCTTTCTTGATCAAACAACCTTCAAATCTACCCTAGGTAATAGCCCAAACATTTTATCTAACAACTAGAAACTCTAATGACCTACACAACTACTAGAAACTAGTAGATAGCTCAAAATTCATAGAAGTTGATTGGTAAAAATAATAATAAGAAACCACCAAATGATAATAGGTTGTATCCCTAGCACCATCCAAGTAGGGCAAGTTCCAACAAGAAAACATGTAACCAAGAAAATCAAATAAGCCATATTGATAGGTTGGAGACATAAAATGAGTCAATTTGGATATAAGACAATACCAAATGTTCAATGGAGTCAACATCATCATGAGTCGTCACTACCAACTATCATTTTCATCTTATTGTTGTTGTGATCCTAAATGTTGTTGAAGTCACAGTTATTTCCAAAGTCACTACTAAAGTGACAAGATGCTACCGAAGATGCAACTATATTTTATTTTACTATTAAAGACAGTTGGAATGTGTTGGAATTAGGCCAGACAACTAAGAGGGGGGGAGCGGGGGTGAATCAGTTGTCCCACAAAATTAACCTTTTCCCCTTTTAATCTTCTTTCACAACTTATAAACAAATTAATGATGTAACCATTAAAGCATGAAATAATAACACATGAGCATAAATACAATTAACACACTTGACACCAAGATTTTTAATGTGGAAACCCGGTTAAAGAGAAACCACGGTGGGGGTTAACCCACAAGAATTCGTACCCTATTAAAAGTACTTGAAAATGGGAAGGAACTTGCCTTCGGGTGCATTGCCCAGAGCTCACTGCTCAAAAGAGGCTCACTGCCTACAGAATTTATGCTTAATACAGAAAGAATTAACTGAGAAATAGCATCTTCTTCATGTCTGGTTCAGTCTCATTGAATGCTCATAAAACTTCTGCTCTTCTCCCAAATACTTCTTCACTATCACTTCATCCTTTACTATTCTTGTTCTTCTGCTCCTCCTCTTCTCTGTTTTGCCTTTGATCTTTTCTTCAAATTTGATTATTTTGCACAAGGATGATTTTCAACAACTCAACTACATGCCTTTATATGCTTCATCAACCTTGGAATAAACATCAAGGTCGGCACTACAAGTGTCTGACTTGATGCGAATCACTAAGTTGTCAGCCAAACATAACTGGGACTCAAATATTCCTTGATCAACATGCCACACTCCATAGAAATGCTCTTAGATCATTCGCAACATGCTAGAATCATTCGGTCAGCCAAGACTGGGAAGAACAACAACACCAAGAAGAAAATCTTCAACAACAATCTCGGTCTTCAATGCGGACCTCCAACACAGTAAGCACACGATCCAGAGACCTCCACAAGCACATTGAATTTAACAAAGACATCTGTACTCCTCCAAATTATCAGAATCACTTGCATCTTCTTCCAGAACCTCAAGAACACTATCTGCCATGACTGTTACACTAGAAAGATTGCTTGCAGACCTCTAAACCATGAACCACTTGAGTTGATGATACACACTGACTTCCCAAACATGCCTCTAGAACCACAGATCATAATATTTCAATGCGGAGCAATCCGGACCAATTTACTGTCACTCTATCTCTTCTAAACACAGCAAAACCTAGTTCTACTCAGATGGCCATAGCTTCTTCAAATCTTCATGTGGACCTCTCAAAACTTAACTGGAGCTACTTTAGACAATCCTCTGCACAACCATATAGTCCACATACATTGATCTTCATTAATTTTCTCAATATCCTCAACATTCCAGTCTTCTAAACAAGCAATAAAATAGGATATAGTTGACACCAATGGCAACAAGGATATGTTGACATCAATGACAACACCGATTAGGCACATATTTGCAACAGAATGATCCTTTGACCTCTTAGAATCATCTCGTCTTGCCATTTCCTCAAAAACTTGCACACAAAACCAAAACATTCTTAGCCACTTTCTATTTTATTTTTTGTGATACATGATTTCCATGAACTTGGATGCTCCTAAATCAAGATGCCTTCGCATTTGTGTAATATTAAAAATTACATACCCGTAGAACATTGTTCGTGTGAGATATTAGAGGGATTATAGAAGAAGTATGCTAAAAATTGAGACTCTATAAAATACTTGTTGTACTGAAGCATTTGATTCTAAATAATATAATGCCGATTGTCTTTTGGAGGTGGGTTTTCTCTGGTAAGCGTTACCCATGTAAATCTTGGTGTTTTGTAAAATCTTGTGCTCACATACTATTAAATTTACATTTATCAATGTTACACAGATTTGGTAAATATTCTTGACTATTTTTGGATCCCATAATTATCTTAAGTTTCTTTATCTTGGTCTATCAATCATATGTAATAGGGGTGTAAATCCCCAACATTTGGTATCACGGCATAAGTTTGTTATTTGGGTAGTTACTATGCCATTAAGAGTCCAAACCCTAATGTGTGAATGTGAAAAAAGGAAACAAAAACAAATGAAATATTGAAATGAACAAAGGAATGGAAAGATACAAGAAAACCTCCATGCATTGAGTGTTTTTATAAACTTACATAGCTTGGACAAGAAATTTTTTTGGGATTGCTTGGGAGCTTGCCATAAGTGGTCAAGTCCCAGGTTCCACAAATAGTTAATAATGAAGACAAAATAAAAGAGTGTGTGCACCTAGCCTAAGTGTACCTAGAACTAAGAGCAACAAAACAAAATCTATGAATATCAGCCCTAGGTCTACAACAAGTGACAAACTATGTAGAACCTAACAAGTGCCAACAACACCAAAGAGTTCACAAATACAATTAGAAAATGAGAGAAAAAAGGAAAGTTCTATAGACAATCATCACATTGAGATGCAAATGAAAACCTATAAATACCACAAGCAAGATGTCCTCAAGAATAAAAGAATGCCAATAACACCAACACTGGAATGTAGTATGCTCAAAGAACTTTTGAATGCTGGAAAGATTGTTGGTACCAACCACATTAAAAGCTTCAACAAAGAGTGATGCAATGCAACACTCAACCTCACATAAACTCATTTGCAACCACAACAAAATATAGAACAATCTTCCATTGATTTAATGAAATCAAACACTTACATGCAAATTACATCAAATATCAGATTACACAATCTACAACAACATTACACAAATGGCCTTTCATGGCCTCTCATAGAAAAGCTCTCTTTCCTCTCATTTTCTCAGCATTCCTTCATGGCTATTCTCTTCCCAAATTTGACACACTACACTCAACTCCACATCTTCACTAAGGCAGTCTTTCCTCTACCTCATTCTCTTGGGTGGTCTCCTCTCTGCCCCTCCAACTGAGCGCTACTTCTCCTCTTTTAAACTTCCCTGAAATCTGAATTAAAAACAATTAAATGCTCACCCCAAAGTGGCATCCCACTCCATCAATAAAATCTACATTTTTAACAATTTAAATGTGTTGGAATCTTCTTTGTTTGGCGTTCAAATCTGCTCTCATGTTTTTTCTGAAGATGCCCCCCAAAATGGAGGTCTAAACATAGATTTTATAATCAATGAGGCCTAAAATACTTGTCTCTTACCTCTCCATATCCCTGTGTCTTCAAATAAATGATGATATCCATGTTTTCAGATCTAAATTTGTCTTTGTAATAGCTAAAAGAAATAATTATCATTTCTTGTTTTACCTAGAGCTATTACGAAGTAGAATTCACAGGTAAAATTGGAAGATTCTTTGCCTTTTTCATATTAGCATTTTGAAATGCATTAATGAGCAACATAAAATGATTAAAATAACCTCAATAATACCTCATAAATATGCATAAAAAAATTGGAGAAGAAATTTCATTTTTATGACTTAGTCATTTTATGCTAGGAAGCTGAAAATCAACTTTTTGCATAACTTTTACCCAGAAGCTCATTTTTCTGTGAAAACTTACCAAGATGCATGGATGACATCCTCAAGGTCCCCACCAAGCCATTTTGGTCCATCCTTCATAAAACTTGAGAAATGAAATTTCCCGTAAACTACCAGCGCTAAACAAAAAAATTGAATTTCTCTCAAACAGTGATGAATTTGAGTGCGATTCCTTTTGCACATTAGGCGAAATACCATCATGAACCTTTCCCTAGAAGGAATTTTGCCCAGTTTCCATCACCATCTAGGACAAATTTTTTGATTTTAAATTCTCCCAATCCATGAAGAATTTGGCCACGAAAACTTCACCACATTATGCAAAACTCATCCAATGATATATCTTTCAAAGGATTTCAACCTGACTCTTACTAATTTCTGGAAACAATTGTTTCTGTAAAACTACCCTATGGAGCCTTAAAATGACAATTTGACGAAAACTAGGATCTTGCAACTTTGAGCAAATCTTTGGATTCTAGCTATTGAGAGATGCCTAAAAACACTAACACAAACCAAAACAAACACCAAAACTAAAAAACAAACCGAAATATTTTGGACTATGCAAGATCGCCTGTGGACTCAGATGCTCCTGCATTAGACATGTCGGGTAAGAAGTTTGTGAGCATACACTCACAAATGTGGAGTTGAATGGTAGGACCATCCTTTCAGATTGCAAGCAATCTGTAGTGAACTCCATTACTGATATATGTGCACAAGAAGTTTTTTTTTCCTCTTTTTCCAACATCTTGCCAGAACAAGATTCATGCTCCTCCAATAAATCTGTACTCCATTCTTCTCTCCTCCATGGACTTGCATCCACCATGTGTTGTCTTCCTCTGCCAAATTATTTCTCCTCTCTTCTCCTTCTTCATGGGATCCAACCCACCACAAACCGACCACCTCCACCAGATCTCTCCTGTAGTTTCCTCTACAACCTCTACCTAGAAGTATACATCTGTATCCCACTCTGCATCTACACAACTCTTTTTCTTCTCTAACTCTTTACTCATTTCAAAATACAAATCCTTTGCAAATTCAACATTACAAAACTCATAAAAATTAGATTTTACCTCGATGACTTCTTCTATCACAACATCCTCTTCCTCACTGCTGAATGCTACTATCTCTAATGTTGCTCTAAACAACTTCTCTACCTCTGCGATCTCTTCCTCAAGAAACTCTTGTTCTTCATCAGGTTCCTCATCGAACAGTTGCTCCTCATACATCACCGCATACTTTGTTTCAACTGCAACATCCTTAATTGTTGCAACTTTACTCACAATTGCTCATGTACTTTGTACAATCTCCTCGATGCTTATTATGGAACCCCTCCATCTTCAACCAATGTTGCAACAAATTTCTCTTCTTCACTTTTCTCCTCTTCTTCCATGCTTTCATCCAAGCATACTGTTGCAACTTCTTCAGCTTCCTCATGAATAACCTCTTCATCTTTATCTTCCTTACCTACACACAAAGAATCATCTACAAACAAATTTTTACTAGAAGAAACATGGGACTCCTTCCTACCCACTTTCTCCTCCACATCATTCTCTTCAACTTCCTCTTGATCCTTCAACACAAGGATTCTCTCATCTTCCATGCCTTCTATAAGACATGTTGCTGCAACCTTTTCTTCTACTTCATCCTCTTGCATGAGGATCTCATCTTCAATGATAGATACATGACATTCTGTTGTACCTTCGCCTTTACCTACAAATTAAACAATGTTAGCATAATCATGGGACTTATCTTCTCCCATATGCATCTTCTCCATTCCCTTATCACATTCATCTGACATTTACCCTTCAAATAATATATCTATGGGTGTATGCACAAAGATGGGGGACCAAAAAGTTGCCACCATGGGACTTTTTGGTCCAAAATAGAGAAAAATGCAAGCGCATTATAACACACTCATGTTTTATTTTGCTTTAAAAGTGCAAAACACTTCTATTTCTACCATTACCTGTGGCCAAAGAGTGAGTTTGCAGAAAAAATAGGCTTCAAAGCGCGAGCGCGTTCAAGGAAAGTCTCTCTAAGCAAGTGCAAGAGAGAAATTGACATTTTCACAATGCCACCTTGCCGAACCTGCTACCAAAGATGTCATGAAACAAATTTGGAGGGTCTAGTAGCAGAAGAAAGTAGGGTTTGATTTTTTTTGTTAGTTTGAGAAGAAATTTTGACTTTTGCAATGTTTGATTAGTTTTTTATATTGCATTTACAGTTAATGAGGCAAAACAAAACACAATTCTAGCTGAGGGGGTCAAGACAACCCCCAAAACCCTCCAAACCCTCAAAACTCACCTTCATGTCCTCACAATGTAAGGGATACTCAAGAAAACTACCTAGGGCAAATAGAAGAAAACAAAAGACATCTTCAAACTCTTATTGAAATGCTAAACAATCCAGGTGCAAGCACCGATCATAGGAGAGCACTTGTGAAGTCATTAGAGGAGATTGTTTCCCACACTGAATCAGTGACAAAACAAATCACCAAATTTCAAGACTATAGGGAGAGGTGTCGGCAATACTATGCCAATAAATTGTCATATGAACAAGTGAAGAATGAAAAATTTACAAAATCTCAATTATGTGCACACTTTATTAACCCTAAAACTAGCAAAAGATTAGAAGATACTTGTGAATAGTTCCCTATTCATTGGTGTAGGAATCAAGATATATCCCAAAACTTTTGGGATAGATGGTACATGGTCTTCGATGAGTGCCCATGCAACAACAATGAGGTGCGACAATATTCTTGAGGAAACTCCATTGCGAGTTCGTCCTCAAGAAGATTCCCAATTATTTTGACATTCGAGAGTTCCAAGGTAGAGGTGGTGGCTCTGCCCAAGATAAGGACGGGGCTTAGTGAGATGAAAATAGTGTACCTAGACCCCTGTTGAGGCCAGAACGTGTGTCACTCCCTTCGACTTTGAAGGAGAGTGTTGAGGTAGAGACATTACATTAATTGACTACTCTCACGAAGTCTCTAGCACAGCATGCCGATGATCTTACCCAGGCCAATGAGGGTGAGAGCAGTAGGCATCATTTGTCCCTGCAATTGTGCAGTTCATGTGGGAACCTGTGTGATTATGGGATGCAGGACTCACGGCAGGATGTTGCGATGCAAGGGCAACATCCAATGATGGAGACATCCATATTGGATGAGATTGTTCTCACCGATGATCTCTTACAGAGTACATTTGGTATTGACTCTCAGATAATTTATTACAAGTTTCATCTTGATTCAATATATTCTTATTTGAAATTTGTAATTAATTTTATATGACTATCTATATTATAAGTCAAAAATAATGTATGTAATTGTCTGCGCAATGAAATTCCAGGGTCAGAGTGTTCACCCTGCCTCCGTTAGCCTTCCATTGGCGGGTTATGAGAGGAGGTCAAGTTAGCAGGTATGTAATTTATCACATGATTGTAATTATTGTACATATATCAATGGTAATATTATTTTGTGACAATTTGATGATTTTAACAGGGAACTTCATCAGCACCTCCATGGTTTCCTTGGTCCCCTGGATGCAAAACCACCACTTATACAGAGGTAAATTTAACCATTTCTAATCTTTATGCATTTAAATAATTATGTTATGTATTTATTTTAGTCAAATAATATTGATCTCTATTTTTAGATGCTGAATATGGAGACTCCTCCTCATCTTTGTGAGCCAGCACAGGTAGGCATTGTTGCAGCTATGATGTCTTCAAATCCTTTGACTGAGGTATGATCCAATAACATGAAAATGTCATAATTTTGTATTTCTTATTTTATCTCATGTCATTTGATGTGCATAAATTATATTTATGTTTAGTCAATTTTGCTTCTTGATGCTTCTCACAGGAGGTCACAACTCTAGCCTGTCCAACTATAGATGAAGAGAGAGAAAAGATGACTGAGAGTGATCATTAGATAGCAGTAAGTGATTGATTACATATGCAATGTTATATATTTCATGTTTTCTAGATATTAATGTGCATATTGTTTAATTGTATTAACAGGTGAAGCTACATGAACGTCTATCGAGGAGGTCTACTCGACGTCAGAGAGAGGATGAGTCACTAATTGGCTCTCCATCTTCCTGGTCAAGCAAGGGCCGTCGATTATTTGATGAAAGTCCATAGGAAACTAGTTTTTGGGACATTTTTTGTATGCCTAGATGGCTTTGTATACATACTTTTGTATGTTACTGATGTATATTTTTGTATATGCCTATATGGCTTTGTTTGGACATGCCTATATGGCTTTGTATATAAACTAGATGTTATGTTCATGACATTATGTATATGACAGTTTATATTAAATATTTAATATCATGATTATCTATCAATACAGGAATTTGGTTTTACACGTGCCAATTGCATTTGCTTGAAAGTTTAAAAATTGTTTTCAAATAATCTATTTTGTGCATATCTTGCAATCATTGCATTCCATGAGATTGTGCATTTCTTTGAGGCATCATGTCAAGCAGTTCACGCGCCTTGTCTATGCTTCCATACTTTCCATACATGTCTACAAGGGTAGCTACAAATACAATATGTGACAAAATTCCTATATCCTTTATGCTTTGATGGTTGTCCACACCATGTTCCCCAGATCTCGTTTTGGCATAGGAAAAAAGGATGTTGGATAAGGTTGTGTAGTTTGGTTTTAGACTTGCCAATTGCATTTGGTTCAAATTTTCTTTTGTGTATTTGTGAAATTTTTAAATCCTTATGAAAACTCCATTTCGTGCATATCTTGCAATCATTGCATTCCATGAGACAACATTTCTTTGAGGCATCGTGTCAAACAATTCACGTTCCTTTTATATACTTCCACACTTTGCATACATGTCTCGTAGGGTAGTTGCAATTACAACATTTGACAAAATTCCTATATCCTTTATGCTTTGATGGATGTCTATACTGTGTTCCAAAGATACCATTTCTAAGGTTTTGGAATTTGGCTTTACACCCGCCAATTGCATTTGCTTGAATGTTTCTAAAGCCTTATCAAAAAATACATTTTGTTCATATCTTGCAATCATTGCATTCTATGAGGTGACATTTCTTTGATGCATCATGCCAAACCATTCACATACATTGTCTATGCTTCCACACTTTGCATACATGTCTTTGAGGGCAGTTGGAACTACAAAATCTAACAAAATTCCCATATCTTTTATCCTTTGATGGATGTCCATTTTGGCATAAGCAAGGAGGATACTGGCTAAGGTTGTGGAATTTGGCTTTACAGACGCCAATTGTATTTTCTTGAAAGTTTATAAAGTCTTATAAAAAAAATCCATTTTTTGCATATCTTGCAATCATTGCATTCCATGAAATGGCATTTCATTTCAAGGCATCATGTCAAATAGTTCACATACCTTGTCTATGCTTCCACACTTTGCATACATGTCTATAAGGGCAGTTGCATTTTGGTAGAGATAGGGAGGATACTGGCAAAGGTTGTGGAATTTGGCTTTACACGTGCCAATTGCATTTGCTTGAAAGTTTCTAAAGTCTTTTTAACAAATCCATCTTTTGCATATCTTGTAATCATTGCATTCCATGAGAATACATCTCTTTGTGGTGTTGTATCAAACAGTCCACATGCCTTGTCTATGCTTCCACACTTTGCATACATGTCTACAAGGGTAGCTGGAATTACAACATGTGACAAAGTTCCTATATCCTTTATGCTTTTATGGATGTCCATACACTGTTCCAAAGATCCTATTTTGGTACAGATAGGGAGGATGCTAGCAAAGGTTGTGTAATTTGGCTTTACACGTGCCAATTGCATTTACTTGAAAGTTTCTGAAGTCTTTTCAAAAAATCCATTTTGTGCATATCTTGCAGTCATTGCATCCCATGAGAGGACATCTCTTTGTGGTGTTGTATCAAACAGTCCACATGCCTTGTCTATGCTTCCACACTTCGCATACATGTCTACACGGGTAGCTGCAATTACAACATGTGACAAAATTCCTATATCCTTTATGATTTGATGGTTGTCCATACGTTGTTCCAAAGATCCTATTTGACACGTTCTTTTCATGCAATGATGATAACCTCCCAAGCCTAAGTGACAAGTTCATACAACATTATGATCAAGTGGGTCACTTCTGATAAAATGAAGTGTAAGGTGACTAATCCTAACCTTCACTATCCTAATAAACATGAATTACTAGACAACAATCTTAAGAATTGCCATTATGACCTTGGATGCCTAAATCTTGATAATAACTATCCCAACCCTCAACATGATAACATGGATCCATGGAAATATCCTAAGCAAAAGGATTGTGATAGGACAAACCTTCAACATAATGTTTTTCCTCTTAATGACAAAACTGTTCTTCACCCTAGACCCATGACAACACTGTACAGAAAGACACTGCTTGGGATGTCCATATAGTCAAGTTTAAAACAAAGAATTAGGTGGCAATAAAAACTTGGGGCTTATGTGTTATATGACAGTCAGGTCTGCCCTTAGTTGTTTTGACTGGGCCCTTTGCTTCCCAAGATGAGGGTTAGAGTATCTTCATTTGCATTCTAGGTTAGGAAGATAGAAGCCTGATTTCCACCATCCTCTCCATGAGGAAGATCTTGTAAATCTTGAATAGTACAAGTAAACATTATGACTTTCATGCAGTTATGACAGTTCCATACCTCAAAAAAACCTATTTCCTTAATATCCAATTATTTCACAACTCTAGTGGTGGTGCTTGGACCACTTTATTGCCTTCATTCCATTCATTTTAACAAGGCTTCAAGGATTATGAGTATAGGAATCTCCTGAGATGGTTGTTGGTCAATGCATATGGAGAAAAATACTTCTTGTTGTTGCTATAGTCCTGTGACTGTCAAATTTTTTATGTGCTTTTGGCAGATGTAGTTAAAGTTTTAGGTATCCACCAAGTTGCCATGACACACCCATAGTGTTTTGACATCATTTCTCTTTACAATAAACTGAATGGATTCAAGAAGAAAAGATAATTCTTAATACATAGTCACAAGTAATGAGCCCTAGCATCCATGACAGAAATACCCCTGCTACACAAATATTTGTCAAGTTCAAAAGAGGAAATCATGAGCTAGCACTGCATGCATGGATTTAGGAACTTTCACCTGGAGGAGACAACCTATATCCCATTATTCTCATATCAATCTTCCTGACAATATTTGGGCCACATTGAAATTTAAAAGAGACAAGATGCTAATGTACTGTTATGACTATCTTCTTCATTTATATCCCGTAGAGATCCTCACACTATCTTCACTGCTCATACCTAGGTGCATTTTTGGATAGTGTTCAAAACGCAAATGGAAAGGGAGGTTCATACCATATCTTTTATATCCTTATAAAATAAATGATCACACCTTCTCATGGCTCATAGATACTTTAATAATTAGAACGAGACTGTCATGGTTTAAGTCCCTTACACTAACCCTCAAATATCCCAAATGACTGAGTAAAGATCCCACTGTCCACCTCTAGACTATCCCTTAACACATTTTAGTTTAGTGATTAGTTTTAGGATTGTGTTAATAGTTAAACCTGCATAATGATATGATTTTACAACCTCACAACAATGGTTGATGATGATGTTCCTTCATTGATCAACTTCCAGGCACCTTGTATCAATCACTATTTCTTGCATAGAGGTAGTCCTAAACCATTCAACTTGACTATTCTTGTACAACAGTGGTAGTCCTCTCAATGGGTTAAGTGTTTTTAGTAATGTCCCCTTGATGCCCTAGCTAGTCCTCTAATAGTGTTATAAGTCTCCCTTACTATCATAACCCTTGGGAAGAGGACTGTGGATTATTTTATTCAAGGTTTGTGGACCATACATGCAATCACCTTTCAGATAATTCCCTGTAAAACTCATATATAGTTATGACATTGTTGGTTGTCCTTGTGTGAAGACTCAAACATGTAAACACTTCCTCATAATGGAACAAGCCATTTTCTCATGAAGACTAACAGATTCCGTCCATAAGGTTTAACTTACCGTCCCAAACAGTATGATAGTCAACCATGCCCTATTTTAGTAGCCTATCAAGGGATTACGAATCCACCATAATGCTTGGGTAATGAGAAATCGTGTTAAAGATATCTTATGAGTGATGAATAACCCTATGAGGCAGATGACAACTTAGTATCCTATCAAGGGATTGCGAATCCACCATAATGCTTGGGTAATGAGCAATCGTGTTAAAGATATCTTATGAGTGATGAATAACCCTATGAAACAATGACAACCCTTCTACTGACCAAGACAATGATCTACAGACTGGGGTAACTTTGTGCATCATAATAGTCTCAAAGTGCCTTTAGTTCCAAATTTGAAGTTTATAACAATAAGAACATGATAACCTTAACAAAATTTATCATAAAACATTCATACAACTTCTTTCTTTGTGACCAAAATCCTTTCATGAAATGTACCTAGTCTATTGTGATTGTCACAACAACCAACCCTTGAAACCCTTATTCAAACTCATTGATGGATTTCGAGCTTCATTACTTTAGACTTGCAACCACTAGCACAGGCATTAAGCATGCATCAAAAGACACAGAAAAAAATCCCTTTCAACAAAATGGACACTAGGGTTTGGTGAGTTGCCATTGGCAACAAAACCCTAGGTCCTTTATATCTCATTTTGGAAGCAAAACCTACACAAAAACATTAGTAAAACACAATATTATTTTAGTTCAAGCCCACAAATAGCTTAATCACCATGTAAATAGCATGAAATTATGTAAATGCAATATATTTTGACCTCTAATCATGGCTGTCACAGTCAAGACAACAATGGATCAGTCCATTATCTCTTTGTATTTTGCCCAGAAAACCTTATGAAATATGGGCTCTAGTTAGGTAGAATGAATAACATACATCTCTGAATGTTGTTCACACATGATTAGGCATCGATTAAGGTTTTAGGCATTGAAATGTGTCCTCCACAGGTGGCAATGTATCCATAAACTAGTCATTAATGGAAAAAAAACCCACCACTTTCCTTAAACTCTTTCATGCCTATATAAGCATGGCATGTAGGCCCTTTATAGATAACACCAAACCAAATAATCACCTTTCTCATATTTAGAAACACCCCCAAAGCCATAAATCAGTGATAAGTGGGATATATGCTAAGGCTAAGGTTTAGGCTTTATGTTCTAGCCTTCACATTAAGGGTGGAAGGTAATGAATAATTAGAATTTTAAACACTTTTCCTTCCTTGCCAAATTCAAATTTGGGCGCCAAATCATTTGAATGGCCCTTTCAAAGGTTTCAAATCTTATTCCAAATAACCTAGGATTAACTTTAAGACCTTTATGACTGGTAAAGAGTCTTGGGGTAGATCTAGGGGACCTTTAGGATGACTGAATGGTTTGAACAGTCCTAACTTGACCACAAGATGCCTCTAAATGGGAAACATACCTCCTTTCAAAACATGCATAGTCACTTCAAAAGGCATTCAACAACATAACAAAATCAACCCTCATGCACATACTCAGGCATTGAATACCTCAGAAACCAATACTCACCAAAATACACATCATAGGACCTCAAAGTCATGTAGGAATCCACACAGAAAAAATCAAATGAATTCAGATAGGACACATGGTAATGACCATGAACTTGGTGATATTATAGGAGATGATTAGAGGTACTACAAGTAACTAGAATTAATTAGGTGTTTGTCATACAAAGATCAAAGGCAACCCTAGGTTGACTATCATGTATCAAAGGCATTATTGTCTTCCTAGAGGATACTTATACCCTGGCGTTACTAATGTGAAGTCTACAAGTAGGGAGTGTAGAAGAGAGAAAGAAGAGGGCTGTCATAATGAAGAGACAGTTGTGTTAGTAATCAGAGAGTAGAAATCCTAAATTAAGAAGGGAAGACAACCCCATCAAGTCAAGCATGTCATTCCCACATAAAGACAACCCTAGCAAGGCCAATAAACCAACTATGACACAATACACTTATGGACAAGCATGCAATCATGAATTAGTCCTTAAAGTCAAGAATGTGATAGTCATTAGCAAGAAGGAAATCACTTACTTTGGGACTGTTATCACGGCATTAAAGTCTTCTCCCAAACCTACTCACTTGTTCATCAAGAAAAGGATATTCATGATAATCAGAACTCGCTCACATATCATGTAAGGTAACAACCATAGGACAGTGTGGATTGTAATGGGGAGCCAAATCACATGTCAATTTAGTCCTAGGTATAGAAAACAATCCTTATTAGAAAATATTATATTGTTTTGTATCTCAGACCAAGGGTATGTACAAAGGAATGATGCAAGTTTACATTAGTAATGCACTATCAACACATATTAGGATAGTGTTGTCCCACATATTAGGACAATGTTGTCCCAACAAAATAGAGAAGAGTGTTATAAAGATCTTAGAACACTCATTTTATAAATGTACAGTTATATGCAAATGGTAGCAATCATATGTCAAGCTTAGAATGGTCATATCAACCTAATGACTACTTGATTGAATCCTTAGGGTAATGAGAACACCATATATAATTTTGTCATTCCGTTATGGTTTCAGTTATCTGGCAAAATGTCCAACCCAGAACACTTCTAAGGCTTCATTAAATGGTCTAATATCTACAGAAAGATATGCATGAGCAATGGTAGTGGAAAATAAGGAACCAGTATAGTTAGATTTCAAATCTTCAAATCAAATGCATTCTTACAAAATGCTTCAGTTTCATGCAATGGAAAGGTGCTAGGAGTGACATTTTGCATTCCATAGCTTGTGGGGCTGCACAAAATTTGCCAACACATCAGGGTGGGTGGGTAAATGTCAAGGCAGGTCTCATTTCATGTGCCAAGTGTCCCAGTCATTCGGGGCAGCAGGCTACCGGCAAAGTCCCTTAGAATTCCTAACACCAAAACACTGCCAAACTTTGACAGAGCAGTTCACAGAATTTGGGGTAGGTGGGAATGTTCTGTTTGGACCTACAGGTGTATGTGGGGTTCATCCACAATAACATCTCTTAGTTTTTGCAACTCCAGTCTATTTGACTGTGCAGAAATCAAATGCATTCTTGCAAAATGCTTCAGTTTCATGCAGTGGAAAGGTACTAGGAGTGACATTTTGCATTCCATAGCTCGTGGGGTTGAACGGACATCGCCAATGCATTAGGGTGGGTGGGTAAATGCTAGGGGAGGTCCCATTTCATCTGCCAAGGGTCCCAATCATTTGGGGCAACAGGCTACCGATAAAGTCACTAAAGACCTTAAAACAAAAAACTACCAAACTTTGATGGAGTAGTTCTTAGAATTTACAATAAATGGGAATGTTCTATTTAGACCTACAGGTACATATGGGGTCCTTTCACAATAACCTCTCTTAGTTTTGGTCAACTCAAATCCATTTGACCATGCTGAAATCAAATGCATTCTTGCAAAATGCTTTAGTTTCATGTAGCACAACCTTGCTAGGTGCTATATTTTTTGATCTACTCATTGTGAGGCCAAACCAACTGCACCAATGCATTAGGGTGGGTGGGTAAATATTAGGGGAGGTCTCATTTCATGTGCCAATCGTCTTAGTCATTTTGGCTTGCAAACTACCGGCAAAGTGACTTTGTCGGTAGCTTACAACCCATAACAAATGGGACCCTTAGCACACAAAATGAGACCTCCCCTAGCATTTAGCCACCCACTCTGACGTGATGGCAAAGTCTGTTTGGCCCCATGAGCTATGGAATGCAAAATGTCACTCCTAGCACCTTTCAACTTTGTCGATAGCTTGCAGCCTAGAATGACTAAGACACTTGGCAGACAAAACGAGACCTCCCCTAGCATTTACCTACCCACCTAAATGTGTTGGCGTGGTCAGTTCGATCCCATGAGCTATGGAATTCAAAATTTTAGTATTAGCAACTTTCTACTTTATCAGTAGCTTACAGCCTGGAACAACTGGGATGCTTGGCACACAAAATGAGACCTCCCTTAACATTTTCTCGCCCACCCCAATGTGTTGGCATAGTTAGTTTGGCCCCACGATGAGAAAAATAAAAAATATAGCACCTGGCAATGTTGTACTACATGAAAATGAAGCATTTTGCAAGATTGCATTTGATTTCAACACGGTCAAATGGACTGGAGTTGACCAAAACTGAGAGATGTTATTGTGGACAGACCCCACATGCACTTATAGGTCCAAAAAGAATGTTCCTAGCTGCCATGAATTTCAAGAACTACTCCGTCAATGTTTGGCAGTTTTTGGTCTTAGGATCTTAAGTGACTTTGCCAGTATCATGCTGCCCTGAACAATTGGGACCCTTGGCACACAAAACAAGACCTCCCCTGGCATTTACCCACCCACCCTAATGCATTGGTAAAGTCTGTTCGGCCCCACAAGCTATGGAATACAAAATGTCACTCCTAGCACCTTTCCATTGCATGAAACTGAAGCATTTTATAAGAATGCATTTGATTTCAACATGGTCAAACAGACTAGAGTTGACCAAAATTGAGAGAGGTTATTGTGGATGGACCCCACATGCATCTGTAGGTCCAAACAGAACATTCTCAGCTACCACGAATTGCGAGAACTACTCCGTCAAAGTTTGGTAGTTTTTTGGTCTTAGGGATCTTAAGGGACTTTGCTAGTAACTTGTTGCCCCAAATGACTGAGGTGCTTGGCACATAAAACGAGACCTCCCTTGGCATTTAACCACCCACCTTGATGCGTTAGTGAAGTCCATTTGGCCCCACGAGCTATGGAATGCAAAATGTCACTCCTAGCACCTTTCCACTGCATGTAAATGAAGCATTTTGGAACAATGTGTTCCTTGCCACCATAGGCTAATGAAATTGATTTAGAAAAAAATTGAGATAGGTGTTTGTAGGTGGACCTAAGATCCACCTATACATGCAAAGAAGATGTTCCTAGGTGTCATAGTTTGATGGAACAGTCGATCCAAAGTTTGTCACGTTTTTTTCTTAGGGCTCTTGAGAGATTGTCTACATTCGATATAGCCAAGAATGACCATGAGGCTTTGCCACTGAAAAGACATCCCCCTAACATTTAAACACCCACTCGGATGCGTTGGTGCCATCCATTTGGCCCCAAGAGATGTTGAATGTAAAAATTCAGTTATAATACCTTTTTGGTAGACGAAAATTCAATAAGTAAAGGTGTTCTCACTTGATCCAATATCTTGTCGGGTATCAATTGAGGTTGCCCTTACAACTGCTATCAATTTTTTGTCATTAAAACTCATTAAGACTCATTATGAAATAGTAACATCATTAAAATAAATTAGAACTCATAGTAACATCGTTAAAACTCATTAAAACTCATTATGAAATAGAAAGTAAAGGACCTATCATCGTGAAATAATCATGAAAACCTACCTTACTTTCCTTATAAAGTCAACTTCATAAGGATTATGCCTACCTCCATCATACTAAAATCATGTATTGCAAATGCAATTGCACTATTTAGCTAAAATGAGTAGCTAAAATATACAAGGTGAAATTAGGATAGCAAAGAAAAATAACATACATTTCTGTCATTCCACTAATTCAATCCAATGAACCATCAAGGTCTACTCTACTCTTTATTGTGTCGAGTATTGCCTCATGATCAAACTCACGAACCTTCCACAAGGTCTTGTTCAATGGTCTACCCCCATATTTGTTCAAATGAATGTTTGAAGCCACAACAAGGTTAGAATAATGAAGAATCTTCCTATGTGGGTCAATGTCCTCGAACACCCACACATCAGACTTCTTCAGTGGGTACCTTCTAAGCCATGTTCTAGTAACAACCACTGATCCTGTAGGGTACTTGATGTTTTCTCCATCTATAATAGGGGAATCTAATAATTTCTTTTTTTCTTCAACACAACGACACAAATAATAATCCATTCCTTCTTCATTGTCTTCAACTGCAATAATTGCATTAACATGTCCTGCATTGATACGTCCATTCAGTTTGATGAATATAGTCAACAATACAAGAAAAAATACAAAATAAGATGAAATATTAAATTTTATTAAATTTGAATGCTGATAATACCTAGTTGAACTAGATCTGAAACATGGTCAAAATTAACCCATGATTCAATCTCTGTCATTTGTAGTGATGTCGGTAGTCGATACATGTCAATCAGGCTTAGGCCTCTTGTACACCAATCATAAACCCACTCCTTTGACTCACAATTGTACCAAGATTCATATGTACATGAAGAATAAAAGCATGCCATATGTTGCGTATGAATACTCCATGAACCTACATTAGAGCTTCTAAAAGAGTGTATCTCACTCGATCCTGTTAATTTACAATAGTCCTCATATTTTGCAATGTTAGTACCATCAACCAACCCAAAATATCTACAAACTATAGACTTACCTTCATTACTCCGACCCATTGTAGTGTTACACCATTCGACAAAAGATCTTGCATCTGTCAACTTTACATTATCTTTGTACTTCAACTCTTCTCATGCCAATGCTCTTTTGATACATGCTCCTGCACCATCATGCTCCCCCTTTCCATGCCCGACCTCACAAAAATTCCACATATGTTGAACACCATTCACTGTATGCATCATGCTCAACCAATAGAACATCCGCGTGTTCTTGAATTGTGATGCACAATTATTTGACCATATGATATGCTGATGAAATGATATGTTCCTGTTAGCTAAATCACGGTAGAACATCTGAAAGTAACCTTGCACAAACTCCGTAGAATGTGTACAATAATCACTAATATAAAAATGATATTCCCTCAAGATCTTCCTGTCGTCCTCTGTACTATCTTTTGCATGAATGAATGCTATTTGCACAAATATAGCAACCTGTGTAGAGTTGTAATACTATGATTGCACCTCGTTTTGTGGCTGTAGTGTGTAGTTCTCTACAAAGTCAACAACTCAAATGATGGTACCAAGTGGAAACGTGTCCTTGCATAACTTGAATTGCAAGTCCAACCATCAAGCTCTATGGGTATGCCTTGCATACTCGTACACTATACTGTCACGAAATGTAGACATAAACTGATACACTGGAATCTTTTGAATAACCAAATCACACCTCTTTTCTTCTTTACCATCTTTTGTATTGTAGGACACTGTTTTATACTTTCCAAACTCTACTAGTTCATTTCCAACTGCATGTGTGCTTTCCATATGTTCACATATTGACATATGTTGCAAGCCACCACAATGCTGACATGTGCCATCTAAGCATAGTTTCTTGTAGAATATTTGACCTTCCTCTCTTTCACATAAAATTGTTGATATGAAGTCTCTTGAAGTAGTTGGTGGGGCACGTATGCCATAATCCTGCAAAACATTGTTACTATGCAAATCTAAACATATAGACTGATAAACATGAAAATGGTTAGAAAATTCAATATGTAATCTACAACAAGTAGTGCGTGTGTGATTTATTTTGACATAGAAAGGTTTTAGCATTTCAAAATATCTTTGACAAATTTTAATTTGAGGATACGTCTCTTGAAATTTCTTGAAAAATTGTGTTTGGGTCACATCCAAAAAATGCTTTGGATGTGGTTCATGGTTTCGACAACCAATTCTTCTTCTCACAACATCTCTTGCATTAGGAGATACACTTGTGTTATTTTTCCAAAATTCTTCAATGATGGATCTCAAGGCTTCAAAAACAATTATCTTTCCGTGGGAGTCTCCCAGAGAATGCCCACAATTCTTTGGTGTTTGGGTCCTCAACTCTTTCACGTCTTCCAATGGCTCTCATTAGAGTTTTTCTACTTATTTTCAATACTTGACTTGTCTTTCTAATGAGGCGAGCTTTCTTTGTTTGTTGGCTTACTATTGTCAATGTAATGACATGTCGTGTGACATTACTATATTTGGTGCATGAGGTGGAACCCACAATCTCATATACACTCATTAGATTCTTGACAATTAATTTTTTACTTGAGGCATCCGATGTTCTTAGGCCAAGAATCTTCATAGTGGGCCTAAATTTTAGATTTCTCATCAATTCAACAAATAATTGACATCTTCCAATTTCATTTTAATTCTCAAAGAATAATTTCCATATCTTATTCACATATCTTTGGCAACTGCTCTTGGGAATCTTATCCTACATGGGCTTCAACACATTCTCATCGATATCGATTAGAAACTTAGGCTTCTTATGCAAAATTCTAGGAGGCGTTTTAATTGGTAAAGTTGACTCAACATTAAGAATTTCTTCAATATTTACTTGAGATGGGATAGATGATGTACCTTCAATTGGAGATGAAAAAGATGAAAAGGCTTGAATTTGAGATGGAGAAGATGATGTACCTTCAACTTGATGTGTGAATGATGGCGTGCCACCAACTTGAGAAAAAAATAAAGATGTACCTTTTACTTCACCTGTGAAAGATGGAGTGTCTCCAATTCAAGAAGATAATGATGGTGTTCCTTCAACTTGACCTATGGACGATGGAGAGTCTCCAACTTGGAGATTCACTTTCCTCATTGAACAGAGGTTTTGCATTCGTTCCCTTTGTGCCACCAGTTCCATCTCTCTTAGCTTCATTAGATGTGTCATGTTCCTCTTCAATTGGTAATGGTGGAATGTCTTTTTGTATGGTTGACAATTTCCTACTTTTGTGAATTCACCTCATTATTTCTCTTTTCCTTTCATTCTTAGCTTCACGCTCCTCTGGTGTTAGAGTTTTTGCTCATTTCCTTAGCATGATGATGATTTCAACAAGCATGATGAATAAGACAATGATAATTAGAACTTTGATAATGACAATGAATAATGGCAATGAATAACAACTAACAATGAATAACAGTTGATTCATAAAAATAGAGCATATCCTTTATCAATAACTGATAATGACAATGAATAATAGTTGATTCATGAAAGTAGAGCCTATCCTTTATCAACTGTCTTGGCATGGTTCTATAAGTCTGATTTTCAGTAGAGTTAGGGTTAGGGCAGAATAACAATGTGCAAAAATTTAGGGCAGAGTTTTGTTTCATGATGACCTTGGAAAGGAGGATCTTTTGTGAGTTTTAGCAATATCTTATCAACCATGGCTGTCATGAAGTTGTGTATAATGCCTTGTCCAAATATCTTTGATATTTTTCTATAGGTATCAATAAGGTGAAGCTAGAGCATTAGTGCAAGGTTTCCAAGATAAATTATCACAAGTAATACATAACCATCACCCTAAGATGCAAAGGTATTATCCGATGATGAAAAGATAGCCGCCACTATCATAAAAATTATTGGAGGTATTTAGGATTATCATGATATACTTGACTGAAGATCATCATTTCATGTAAAACAAGTTGTCCTAAACTATATTTTGAGTATATCCCATATGTGAACATTATCATATACAATGATAGACAAATTGCTTATAGAGGTGATGTTGAGGGAAAAGACTATCAAATTGCGCTATGGCTATTACAAACAACCACATTGATTGTCACATCATAAACATAGAAGACTATCATGAAAATCTAGATCACTATTAAGGTCAGATATTCAAAATATGCAATAGGCTCTCACTACCCTATTCACATGAAAGATTACTATATCAAATGAAAGATTATGAGGATATCAATATGTTTATGGTACTCCTTAGGATTACAAGATAAGAGATGACAATGATGAAAAGGAATGATAGTTAGCATGCATAGAACTAGTCAAATTTGGATTACTTGCAGCCATAGGAAGGTGGCTACTTGTACCCATAGGACTTGTAGCAAAAGAGAGAGTGAGCAATGTATCACTTGCAACAACAAGAAGTTATAGTAAAGTAGAGGCTACTTGCAACAACTTGAGGTGTACCCATGGAGTGATGGGCACTTGCAACAAAAGGAATGAGGTGCTTGGGGTAGGCACACTTGCTAAAATAGGGAGATTGTTGAGGTTTGAGGGTAGCATAAGAGGCAATGTTGCAAGGTGGCCAAGGGTTCATGAAGAGGAGTGATGGTGTTGCACACACACATGCAATAAAGGTAACATAATGAGAGTTCTCATGTGGAGAAAGAGAGGTTGCAAGATCAACAATGAGGAGTTTGGTATTTATGCTTGAAGAGTACATGCTTGCTAGTAGAGTAGAAGCAACCAAATAAGAATGGGTCATGAAGATGAAGAGGTGGTAGTGGAAGTGTCGGTTGCTGATGTGGTTGCATTAGTTGTGTAATGAAGGTACAAGTTGGTTTCATGGTTGTGAGGTGCACAGAAGATCAAAGAAGGAGATCAAGAGGCTACATGAAGGCAACAATATAGTAGAAAGGGTGGAAATAAGGAGCCATGATTACGGAAGGACATTGCCAGTAGTGTGATTTATGACAAAGATATTTGAAGGGCTATTTGGCGGCCATGATTGGGTGGCAAAGGAAGTTGTAACAACATTGAAGGAATCCATTCAAGGAAGGATGGAAAAAAGGATAGTTGAGTAGATGTTGGTAGCAAAATAATCAGCTACAAAGGATGAAGGTAGGAATTTAATGCCTATTATGAGTGGTAGGTAGTGGTGTCTTCAAATAGGTTGTAAAATGCATATATTATATCAAATGCAAAGGTATTGGCACTTTGGGAGAAGACAATCATAGATTGTAAGTTTAACAAATGCACACTATCAATAACAGTAATGTTTCAAGTTCTGCTCATTTCATATTGTTTGTTATGTTTCATGAAAAGATAACCCTAAGAATAAATCCCTCATAGATTATATCAAATCCTAAGAACATACCAATTATATGCAAAATAACTAGTGACCGAAGAACACCTAGAAACAAACTAATTGCTAGTCTATCATGCCTAGGTTTATGGATAGTTATTTTTCTACTAATTTCGGATGATTATGAGGATATCAATGCATGGTCACCTATATTGTATGGTACTCCTTAGGATTACAAGGTAAGAGATGAAAATGATGAAAAGGACTGATTATATATAGATTAGAATTGTCAAGCACCTTAATTGGACTATCAACACAACCAAGACTATCATGACAATCAATAGGAACATCAAACCCTATGAAGATAATTTCATATCTTGTCAAGGTGTAAAGGGGTTTTCTAGAAATCATAAATGTATAGGAAAATCATTGTAACCTTAGGAATATTACATGACATTGTTCGAACAATAGTCCAAAATAAGAATGTTCAAACCCTAGGGCTTTAATAAGCAAATTGGTGCATTACAAGGGCAATCACAAGATCATTGAAGGATAAATGGTGAGATAGGTTATTAAAGAAGAATATAATGATGAGAAGATGAGAAGGAAGAAGATATAATGAATATCTAAGGAAGAAGTTCTCATAACAACAAATAGAAGATCTAAGGAAGAAGTTCTCATGACAATGTAAATAGAATGTTTCTATCAAGCAAATGTGTTTATTAAAAATAGATCTGCTCTAAAAGCAACTCTTGAGGATACAAATTGGTTATGTCATGTGGTTAGTATGGTCAATTGACCTTTAAGTACTTGGACTTGTTACATACTAAGAAATTTGTGGATTGTTCAAGATCTTCTTGAAGAGTTTGATCATAAATTGATAAGATAGTGATAGAAGCCTATGTGATAACTATGCATTGAGAGTCAAATTGTGCTATGACTATTACAAACAACCACATAGACTGTCACATCATAAACATAGAAGACTATCATGAAACTCTAGATCACTGTTAAGGTCAGATATTCAAAATATGCAATAGGCTCTCACTACCCTATTCACATGAAAGATTACTACATCTAATGCAAAGGTATTGGCACTTTGGGAGAAGAAAATCATAGTTTGTAAGTTGAATGGCCAAGAGGATGATAGTGACAACTCATTACTATATGAGAGCCAAATATATATCAGATTTGTAGCATCAATAGCTCACTATATTTTAAATGTTAATACAACCGGTTACATTAGTGATTGTGAGTGTTCTAAAGAACATAAAGTGAATTAAATTGGACATAAATAACATACCTTAGAATTTGATATTCAAGTTGACCAATCCTCCAAAATCCTCAAATTGTTCTTTTTCGCAAGTTTGACTATGAATTCTATATAACTCTAGAATAGGATTAGTGAAATTTATGGAAAAAGCAAACATGTATATCATCAAATTCAATCTATAGCAATGGTAATTAGCTTTGAAATGATATGAAACATGAAACTTTCAGTTTAAATAATCAAATTTTGTCCAAAAACATGCAAAACCAGTTCTTCTACATTGAAAAAACAAAAAAGGTGGTGGATTGATAAAAAAATGATTCTTAATATGTCAAACAACATGAAAAAGTGTTTTCTTGTCCGATAGAACACATGAAAAGGAGGGAATAACAAACATGTGGGATCTCAATCATGGATCCCACATGGTTTTTTCCCATTTTTTTTGCTTCCCATAACGCTAGCGCATTTTGGGAAGCATGAAAACATTAAGCTTCCATGCATGCAAACAAGTAAGTTTAGTGTTTTCTCTCTAGATGTATAAGTATATATTATAAGTATATATCTATAAGTATATATATCATCTCTATCATCCCTCTACTTCTCGATCTCTCTACTTATGTCTCTGGCCATGTCCCTCACCCTCTATCTCCCTATCTCTCCCTCTCTAAACTCCTAACCCCTAAACCCTAAACTCGATCAACCCTAAATCCCTATCTCCTTGTCTCTATAATCCCTCTACCTCTCAATCTCTCTACCTATGTCTCTAGCCATGTCCCTCACCCTAAACATGTGGGGTCTCAATCACAAATCCCACATGGTTTTTTCCCATTTTTTTTGCTTCCCATAATGCTAGCGTATTTTGGGAAGCATGAAAACATTAAGATTTCATGCATGCAAACAAGTAAATTTAATGTTTTCTCTCTAGATGTATAAGTATATATCATCTCTATCATCCCTCTACTTCTTGATCTCTCGCTTATGTCTCTAGCCATGTCCCTCACCCTCTATCTCCCTATCTCTCCCTCTCTAAACTCCTAACCCCTAAACCCTAAACTTGATCAACCCTAAACCCCTATCTCCTTGTCTCTATAATCCATCTATCGCTCAATCTCTCTACCTATGTTTGGCCATGTCCCTCACCCTCTGTCTGCCTATCTCTCCATCTCTAAACTCCTAACCCATAAACCTTAAACTTGATCAACCCTAAACCTGATCAACCCTTAACCTGATCAACCCTTAACCTGATCAACCCTAAACCCTTATCCCCTTGTCTCTATTATCCCTCTACCTCTCAATCTCTCTTCCTATGTCTCTGGCCATGTCCCTCACCCTCTATCTCCCTATCTCCCTCTCTAAACTCCTAACCCCTAAACTCTAAACCTGATCAACCCTAAACACCTATCTCCTTGTCTCTATCATCCCTCTACCTCTCAATCTCTCTGCCTATGTCTCTAGCCATGTCCCTCATCCTCTATCTCCCAATCTCTCCCTCTCTAAACTCCTAACCCCTAAACCCTAAACCTGATCAACCCTAAACCCTATCTCCTTGTCTCTATCATCCCTCTACCTCTCAATCTCTCTACCTATGTCTCTGGCCATGTTCCTCACCCTAAAATCGAGAAACCCTAAACTTGAGCAACCATAAACTCATAAACCTCAAATAATGCCCCTAACCCCTAAACCCTAAACTCGAGCAACCACGCTAAACCCCTAAACCATAAATAATTCCCCTTTAACCCTAACCCCTAAGCCCTAAACTCGAGCAACCCTAAACTCATAAACCCTAAATAATGCCCCTAAACCTAAGAAACTCTCTCACTCTGTCTCTCTCCCAAAACCCCTAAATAATGCCCCTAAATCCTAACTCCTAAACCATAAACCATAAACCTAAGAAACCCTAAACCCGTAAACCCTAAATAATTCCCCTAAACCCTAAACTCATAAACCTAACCAATCCTCTCTCTCTCTCCCCTCTATCCCTATCACCCTATCTCTCCCCTCTCTCCCTCTTCCTCCCTCTCCCTCTCCCTTGTCGACAAAGAACATGGAAACAAGAAAACTAGGACATGCAAAGAGGGATGAGGATATAAATTGGGATGATGAAATGGAAATAAGATAATTTATGAAATTTCATTAGATGGGAAGAATGATGAGGAGAGGTGGAGAGGGGAGGGAAGTAGAGAGTGAGATAGAGAGGGTATGAGGTGGAGATGGGAAGGAAGTAGAGAGTGAGAGTGGGTAGGAGGTAGACAAGGGAAGGAAGAAGAGAGTGAGAGAGAGGGTAGGAAGTAGAGAGGGGAGGGCAATAGAGAGTGAGAAAGGGTATGAGGTAGAGAGGGGAGAGAAGTATAGAGTGGGAGAGAGGGTAGGAGGTAGAGAGGGGATGGAAGAAGGGAGTGAGAGAGAGCGTAGGAGGTAGAGAGGGGAGGGAAGTAGAAAGTGGGAGAGAGGGTAGGAGGTAGAGAGGGGAGAGACATAGAGAGTGAGAGAGGGTAGGAGGTAGAGAGGGGAGCGAAGAAGAGAGTGAGAGAGCGGGGAGGTAGAGAGGGGAGGGAAGTAGAGAGTGAGAGAGGGTAGGAGGTAGAGAGGGGAGAGTAGAGAGTGAGAGAGAGGGTAGGAGGTAGAGAGGGGAGGGAAGCAAAGACTACTCCAAGAGAGAAGGTATGAGGTAGAGATGGGAGGGAAGTAGAGAATTAGAGAGGGTAGGAGGTAGAGAGGGGATGGAATAAGAGAGTGAGAGAGAGGGTAGGAGGTAGAGAGGGGAGGGAAGTAGAGAGTGAGAGAGAGGGTAGGAGGTAGAGAGTGGAGGGAAGAAGAAAGAGAGAGGTTAGGAGGTAGAGGGGGGGAAGTAGAGAGTGCGAGAGAGTGTAGGAGGTAGAGAGGAGAGGGAAGAAGATAGTGAGAGAGAGGGTAGGAGGTAGAGAGGGGAGGGAATTAGAGAGTGAGAGACGGTAGGAGGTAGAGAGAGGAGGGAAGTAGAGAGTGAGAGAGAGGATAGGAGGTAGAGAGGAGGGAGAAGAGAGTGAGAGAGAAGGTAGGAGGTAGAGAGGCGAGGGATGCAAAGACTCAGAAAGAGGGTAGGAGGTAGAAAGGGGAGGGAAGTAGAGAGTGAGAGAGATGGTAGGACAGTTACCCTTGTAGACATGTATGTAAAGTGTGGAAGCATAAACAAGGCATGTCAATTGTTTGACCTAACACCTCAAAGAGATGTTCTTTAATGGAATGCAATGATTGCAAGATATGCAAAAAAATGGATTTGTTGAAAAGGCTTTAGAAACTTTCAAGCAAATGCAATTGGCATGTGAAAAGCCAAATTAGCTCAGCATAACGCGAGCACGTTATAATGCGCTCGTGTTATGCTGAGCTAATTTGGACATGTTTTTCCAGTTTCTAACCAAATTTTTAGATAATTTGGAGTGTGCTCCCCATCAGGATTACACTCTTTTCAATGAAAAGTAAAAAAATACCACCATAATCTTAAGCTCTCTGTTAGCTATCTAACCATATAATGTTTTTCACATTTTGAGTACGTTAAGGGTTTCATTAGGAATTTCTTTTGTTAGTGTATCCATTTGTTGTCAAAAACCAGTGTCTAGTATTTTTATTTTTTTAACCGTTCATCGAAATTTGAAATAAGTTACATTTTTAGAAACTAGACTTCATTCTACACATATTCAAAAAAAAATCAATTTTTGATTAGTTTTCAAAAAATTTAGGGGGGAGCATGCTCAATTTTCTATTTTTCAAGATGTGTCCTCTTTGAAAATTACTAAAAAATTAATTATTCATGAAAAAATTGTCAGAAAAATTAGGGATAAACTAAATGGTGTGAGCTAATTTCTCACTAAAGCAATTTTTGAAATACTAAAAAAAAGTTAACATTTTAGGGGGAGCACACTAGATGCTATGTTATGTTTTTTTGAGAAAAACATGACCAATTTGTGTGCTCCCCCTTTTTGAACCCCTTAATATCAACCATTTTTGAGAAAAATTAGTAGTTTAGAAACTAGATTCGGAGCACTATGACTCTTGTTTCGGTTGCATCTTCAAATTTTGAGTGTAACTATCTTCAATTTCTCATCCAACATCAATGTTTCCTGATTTCAAAAAAAAAAGTGGCATCTTAAGACCCCCTTTTGGTCCCCCATCTTTGTGCACTTACCCCTATCTTTCTCATCTCCTCTTTGAATAGGAGATCTTGATCTTCCCCAAATTCTTCATCAAACATAGGACCCACAACGTCCATTATCTCATTTTCCATAGATTGAGAATCCTCTTGGATTTTCATAGAAACTTCCATGTCTTCTATACCTTCACCTTCTTCAAGTATGTCTTCAATCACATCTTCATCTTTAAATTTGTAACCAAATATGGTACCTCTATCACCTTCCAAGGCACTACTAAAAGATGTTACCCCTTCAAGATAACTCTACCTTTTCTCTCCAGGTTCCTCTAAATTGAACTCTGAATTTCTACTTTTACTTCTAACTAGTTGTAGTATTGCCACCTTGTTCTTGAGATCCATCATCCCATTCTACACCATCTCTCTCATATCTGCAATCTTATTCTTTCCTCTAATCTTCTTCCCCTCTTTTCTAACATTATTCTTTCTTTCAATTAAATTTTCAAAGGTTTCTTCCATTAGCTCATCAACTGTACATGCCAATTCTCTTATCCCTATCATTTGCTTCTAAAGTCTACAAAAATCAATTCTTTCCTCCAACTGGACAATCCAAACTCTTAGTCTCACATTCATTCACTTAATTTTCTTTCTTTTGTAATATCAAATAGAGGAAATGTGTGCATTCAAGTCACTTACTTTGATCTTCCCTATATCAATCAGTGCAAAGCTGCCTCAAATCAACAATTCTACTTCTACTTTCAAATCCACTTCAAGGTACAAACTGCCTCACTATTTTGTGATCTATTTGTACATAGAGAATACAATTTCTCCTTCTTTTCTCTCAATCTAATTCCACAAGCTCAAGTGCAAATTGCCTCACATTGGTAGTTCTATTCACATGCTCAAGGACTTCCTCCTCACAACTCCACCCTTAGGTCTTGGTGAAAACTACCACACGTTCAGTGATCTGTCCACACACTCAGGAACTACTGCTCTGATACCACTAATGCAATGCAACACTCAACCTCACACAAACTCATTTTCAACCACAATAAAATGTAGAACAATCTTCCATTGATTTAATGAAATCAAACACTTACATGCATATTACATCAAATATCATATTACACAATCTGCAACAACATTACACAAATGGTCTTTCATGGCCTCTCACAGAAAAACTCTCTTTCCTCTCATTTTCTCAGCATTCCTTCATGGCTATTCTCTTCCCAAATTCGACACACTACACTCAACTCCACATCTTCACTAAGGTAGTCTTTTCTCTGCCTTGAGCATTCTCTTGGGTGGTCTCCTCTCTGCCCCTCCAACTGAGCGCTACTTCTCCTCTTCTAAACTTCCCTGAAATCTAAATTAAAAACAATTAAATTCTCACCCCAAAGTGGTGTCCCACTCCATCAATAAAATCTACATTTTTAAAAATTCAAATGTGTTGGAATCTTCTATGTTTGGCATTCAAATTTGCTCACATTTTTCTGAAGATGCCCCCCAAAATAGAGATCTAAACATAGATTTTATTATCAATAAGACCCAAAATACTTGCCTCTTACTTGTCCATATCCCTGTGTCTTCAAATAAATGATGATATCCATGTTTTCAGATCTAAATTTATCTTTGTAATAGATAAAAGAAATAATTATCATTTCTTGTTTTACCTGGAGCCGTTATGAAGTAGAATTCGCAAGTAAAATTGGAAGATTTTCTTCCTTTTTCATATTAGCATTTTGAACTACATTAATGAGCAACATAAAATGATTAAAATAACCTCAATAATACCTCATAAAGCTACAAAAACAAATTGGAGGAGAAATTTCATTTTTGTGAGTCATTTTATGCTAGGAAGATGAAAATCAACTTTTTGCATAAATTTTACCCAGAAGCTCATTTTGTACGAAAACTTGCCAAGTAGCATGGAATGACATCCTCAAGGTCCCCACCAAGCCATTTTTTCCATCCTTCATAAAACTCAAGAAATTAAATTTCCCATAAACTGCCAACGCTGAATAGAAAATTTGAATTTCTCTCAAATGGTGATGAATTTGAGTGCAATTCCTTTTGTTTATTAGGTTAAATACCATCACAAACCTTTCCCTAGAAGGAATTTTACCGAGTTCCCATCGCCAACTAGGACAAATTTTTTAATTTTAAATTCTACCAATCTGTGAAAAATTTGGCCACAAAACCTTCACCACATTATGAAAAACTCATCCAATGATATATCTTTCAAAAGATTTCAACCCAGCTCTGACCAATTTTTGGAAACAATTGTTTCCGTAAAACTGCCCTACGGAGCCTTAAAATGACAATTTGGCGAAAACTAGGATCTTGCAACTTTGAGCAAATCTTTGGATTCCAGCTACTGAGAGATGCCTAAAAACACCAACACAAACCAAAACAAACACCAAAATGAAAAAAAAAAAATTGAATTATTTTTGGGTGATGCAAGATCGCTTGTGGACCTAAATGCTCCTACATCAAAGAGAGCACTTACAAAAGAGTGTAGTGAGCTTGAGAGATTGAAAGATTGAGTACAAGGTCCTGTTATCACATAGAATTGCACCCAACTTGGAGGGAGTCCAAGCATTCTAATGACACAATGGGAATGATCTCAAGGTGTGGGACCTTGCAAATTGAGATCAAACCTCCAGAGAAGGTTGGTTCCTCATTCTAAGCCTAATGCTTAGAGAAAACTGACTAAACCTAGTGCTAATACTATAGGGGAAAAGGGTTAGGAGGAAACATGAATGGAAAAGGGGTGAGGCACCAGATTTAATGAGTAGTAGTAATCCTGGAAGAGACACAACAATGATCTCAATCATAATGGGAGTTCACACAGACTTATAGGGTTGATTGAGGCTTTAGTATGAAGACCTAACCTATGGAGGAACCACTTTACTCACAGAATAGATTAAAACTTCAAGTAAAACACAGAAATCAGAGTATAAGAGAGGCAAGATATTGTGCATATATTGATCATGAAGGCTAGAAACTATTACAATACAAAATAACCAGTAGAAAAAAGAGACAAGTATAGTTAATTACAATCATTGGTAGATTGATCAAAAGACAGCAGAGGCCAAGTTACAAGCACAATGAGTCACATTCCAATAATCCTGTAATTACACTAAGAGGTACGACTATAAGAAATCTGGCAGCATAACAACCCAAAAATTACTAACTCCTCCTTGAATAATGAGGTTACAATGCCTTATATAGATCAAGCTCTTGTGTAGAGGGTGTTGAGGTAGGTCCACGGGATCCGAGAACACCAATGCCACCATCAATGCAGAACTAAGAACCAAGTGGCAAGATGGATAGAGACCATGCCTCTGGCAGACCTACAACACTTGAAACAGCTTCCCATACGCAAGATAGAATAGGGCATTGAAGATGAAAGCCCAAAAGTGATCATCAACCATAGGAAGATCTGTCACCTAGCCATAGGAGTTGCCTCGCATTAAAGAATCATGCCATTCTTTTGAATTTCATCTGCAGAGCTCACCAAATCGAATCAATGCAAAATATCTACCTCTGCAACACCTCAAGCCCATCACTGAGATGTCTTGTTGGCCAAGCCTGCATATCCATTCCCAGTCGGCAACTATCTTGATATCCAGATATGCACATCCAGATGAAATTTGGATCATATTTTCAAAGTGAGGATATCCTCCCAAAAAAAGCTTGCCAAATGAAAGAGGAGGAAATTCTAAGCACTTTTGCCTTTTAGATCATGTAGAAATTCCTCAGGATGAGGGAGATATCTACGGTCAAAGTCGCAGTCAACTGGCATATGGATATCCACGTGTCATCATTTTGCAACTGTGCACAGAATCTTTCCTGACAGGAAAGATTCACCTATGACACCACACTGCCATTAGATCCTTATCAGCCCCTGATACACTTTACACGTGTCCTCATTTCACAGCCCACAGGAGGAATGAGATGTCAGCTTCAACAGCCTACAGCTATGTGAAATCTGGATATGCACCCGTCAAATTTTCCTTCGTAGCATGGAGAAACCGTCATCTGCATGGACATTAACCTAATATCTAGATATTAACTTAATATCTGGATGCCTCTTGAATATCCTGATGATGTCATCAACATGAAGAACTTTGTCAAAGAGGAGATCTAGATTAGGATACTAGCACTGTAGGATGATATACCGGAGGCAAATGTCTGGATGACGTCATCGTCATATGCACTTCTTTGGGGAGAGGGTCTGGATGATGTCATGAGGACATTCACAAGGGACCTAGATATTAGTTAAGATCTGGATGACGTCATCAGGATATCCATGCCGAAAAATGACTAAGCATGAAGATGGGAAATCCCTGCGAAGGAAGGCAATTGAAGACAAAAGGTTTCTACATCTTTCTGGGTTTTTTGCAAGGATTCTCTAGATGTGTTTTTAGGGATTTTTGCAAGGTGGAGCATGAGAATTTGGAGCATGAAGGCCTTTTCCTCCTTCTATTTAGGCTTTCTCTAATCGGATTTCTATGATAGAAGGAGGGGGGCTTGAATATTTGGGGCTAGGCAAAATATGACAACATTTTGGTGACCTCTCGGGGATGTTTGCCTGCTAAACAATCATATTAGTGGCCTTAAACATCCATTGGGCATGGGGTCAAAAGAGACTACAACAAGAATAGAGGGGCTGAAACAATTGGGCTAGCACCACCAGGGCAAAACAAAACAAACAAAGCAAGCATGCATTCTCCTAATGAGAATACAACAGGGTGCAAAAGCACTTATTGAAAGGAAACACCTAACCTATTTACAAGACCTCACAACCATGCTAAAAGCAAGGTTTGAGATGAATCCCATTGACTGGGATGGGCAGAACCTCTCCATTCAGCCTGGACAGTTGGAATGCATTGGCATGTTTGCAACTGGTGATCATGTAGGGGCCACTCCACATGGCATCAAAATTTGAATGTCTTCTAGCTTTGGCCCTATCTGTATCCCATTTTAGCACTATATTTCCTTCACTAAATGCTCTACCGGTAGATATTTTGTCAAAAGTTCTCTTGACCTAATCTTGATGGTCTTCAAGGGTCTTCATGGCAGTATCTCTCTTCTCTTCAAGTTCCAATAGCTCTGCAAGTTTGATTGCCATAGTGATATAGGATCATTCTTGGTTCAAGAGCAATCTTGAATCAACCAAAAAAAATTTTCATTTTAGTTTGTTTGTAGTTCAGTTCATTTCTTTTTCCAGTTTAGTTCAGGCAGTTCAGTCAATAGCAGTTTCTATATTTTGGTCTGCATTCTTCCGTGGTATCATTTCGGACCTTGTGGAACTGGACTTAGTATCTTGATACATTCATCTACATCATATCCAACTTACAGAGCATTTGGATCAAGTACCAGAAAGATATTGCTATTAGAAGATCAACTGTTTTCTCAGAACAGAGCATCTTGACAATCTCTGATAATCAGCTAAAGGAGAAGACTTGTAGAGCATTCCTTGAGTTGTGGAGCCTAATGACAAATCATTCATTGATCTTTGGTTCATGGCTGACCTTCCCTAAGATCCGCACATCATTCAATGCATTTGCAGAGGTGTTCTATGTAATTAGGTCTGACCTATCCATGTAGACATGTTACAACTCTTCATTGGAGTTTGTGATCTTCCTTGGCTGACGCGAAGGAATCTTATGATCTGGAGATGATATATATTAATGTAATAGATCCTTAGGAAAGTAGTTCATGATAATAGAGACAATTGATAGTTGGATTCTTTGCGAAGGAGCTTCAAAGCTATATCTTGTGCATATTCTGATATTCTGTAATCAGGCCTGTGAGCCCTGATTGTAAGCCCGCATATTGTTGACCAATTTGTATTTGAATTCTATGATATACTAAATGACTGGATCTATATTTGTTTCATATTTTTGAGTTATTTCCATTCTATTTACTCTTGCTGCATGGTTTGGACAGTTCATTCTATGAACCCTCCTACTGTGAAAGTTCGAATCAAAGTGAAAGTTTGAATCAGAGTGAAAGTTTGAATCATTGGAAGTGAATTGAGAAAAGTTGGAGAAGGATTTTTGTAAGATCTTGTTGTAAGCAGATCGTCGATTGTGAGGTAGTTGTCACCTTGTAGCCTGACCACCGAGTTTGAGGCAGTTTTCACTTGATCCTAGGAAGAATGTTACCGAGGAGAATCCCTGATGTTAGAACAATGGCTGGTAGGATGGATGAGATGATGGAAATGATGAAAACAATGAGGATTCGATTAGATGTTGTTGAGGAAGATAGGCGAAGAGGATTGACACCTAGACCTAATGTTGAAAGTGATAAGGAAGAAGAATTTCAGTTTGTTGAACAAATTGGTGAAACCCTAGGAGGAGATGAAGAAGAAGAATCAGATCAAGTAAAGATGTTGCGAGCTATTTCAAAGATTGGGAAAAGACCTAGAGTTGATGTACCAAATTACACTAGCAATTTGAACCCTGAAGAGTTGATTGACTAGATAAATGATATGGAAGAATACTTTGAATATGAAGAAGTTGAAGATCTGGAGAAGGTGAAATTTGCAAAGACAAAGTTGAAAGGACATGCTGCTATATGGTGGAAAGATTTCCAGTTGGAACATATAACAAGTTGAAGATGAAGAAGTTTGTATCTTGTAGGATACTTAGAAAATTTGATTCAGGAAATGTATATGAATTGGAACTACCAGAGACATTGGGTATTTCACCTATTTTCAACATTGCAGACCTATACCAGTATCATGAAGCAGAGTTTAGTGACAGCATGGTAGAAGACTTGAAGAAGCAGTTACCACAACAAGCACCAGAGTAGATTGAAGACATTTTGGATAGAAGAGTTGGACGCAGCACTAGAGGAAGACAATACAAAGAATAGCTTGTGAAGTGGAAAGGCAGACCAAAAGAAAATTAATCATGGATTTCTTAGGCTGAGGTGAACTGTCTTGGTTTTCCTCTAGCCCCAACAAAGTGAGAGACTCACTTTTTCAATAACCCCAGATGTCTGATGCAGAAGCATCCCTGGTTCAAGAGCAATCTTGCATCAACCAAAAAAATATTTGCATTTTAGTTTGTTTGTAGTTCAGTTCGTTTCTTTTTCCAGTTCAGTTCAAGCAGTTCAGTTAGTAGCAGTTTCTGTATTTTAGTCCGCATTATGCTGCAGTATCATTTTAGACCTTGTGGAGATGGACTTAGTATCTTGATACATTCACCTACATCATATCCAACTTACAGAGCATTTGGATCAAGTACCAGAAAGATATCGCTATCAGAAGATCAATTGTTTTCTCAGAACAGAGCATCTTGACAATCTCTGATAATCAGCTAAAGGAGAAGACTTGCGGAGCATTCCTCGACTTGTGGAGCCTAATGACACATCATTAATTGATCTTTGGTTCATTGCCTACCTTCCTCAAGATTTGCACATCATTCATTGCATTTGCGGAGGTGTTCTACGTGATTAGGTCGGACCTATCTGTGTACACACATTATAGCTCTTCATTGGAATTTGTGATCTTCCTTAGCTAACGCGGAGGAATCTTATGATCTGGAGATGATATATATTGATGCAATAGATCCTTAGGAAAGTAGTTCATGATAATAGAGATAGTTGATAGTTGGATTCTTTGCGAAGAAGCTTCAAAGCTATATCTTGTGCATATTCTAATATTCTGTAATCAGGCCTGTGAGCCCTAATTGTAAGCCCGCATGTTGCCGGCCAATTTGTATTTGAATTCTATGATATATTGAATGACTGGATCTACATTTGTTTCATATTTTTGAGTTGTTTCCGTTGTGTTTACTCTTGTTGCATGGTTTGGATAGTTCATTCTGTGAACCCTCCGACTGTGACTACACTACATAGCATCATTCTCCATCAATTCTAGCTACTGTGCCAACTCAAGAGAAGGCAATTCCAGTGATAATGGAACCCTTACCCCCCTTCCATATACCAACATGAAAGGGGAATTACCTATGGCTCTTTTGGGAGTGATCTTGTTAGCCCAAAGAGTAGTCTTTAACTTGGAGTGCTAGGTTCTTTGATTATCTTCCACCATTTTCTTGATGACCCTAATCAAGTTCTTGTTGGTGGACTCAGCCAAACCGTTTCCTTGTGGGTAGTAATTAGATGAGGTCTTCATGTATACTCCATATCTCAATGCCCATTCACTAACTTTTGTGCCTATAAAGGCTTTGGCATTATTAGATATGATGGTGGATGGCACACCAAACCTTGTGGCTATACCCTCAAGGAAGTCCACAATAGATGCTTCTGTGATGTCCCTTAATGCAACTGCCTTTGTCCACCTAGTGAAATAATTAGTGGCTGTGAGAATCCACTTATGGCCTACACTAGAAGGTGGATTAATTACTCCAATGAAGTGTAAACCCCATTGAGCAAAAGGTTGATCTGTTCGGATTGGATGAAGGGGAAGAGCTGCCAGTCTCTACTTTCTAGCAAATAATGCACATTCTTTACATCTCCTGATCCACTTGTGTACATCACTGAATAGATTAGGCCAATAATAACCTGCCCTCATGATTTTCATTGTAGTTGTTCTGGGAGAGTAATGGCCACCAGCAAGGCCACTATGGAATCCTTCTAAGACTATAGAAGTCTGATCTTGTGTTATACACCTAAGAAGAACTCCATTGATATATTTCTAAACAAGACACCATTAATAATAACATAATGAATGGATTAGAGTCTGAAATACCTTCTTTTAGCTTGATTCAATCCATCTAGATATTTACCTGATTGCAGGAATGTGATCATGTCATGATACCAGTTAGATGGAGTATGAGGCTCAACTAATTGTGCCTGCCCTTGAACACATACAGCTTCACTTCTGTCTTTGACATTTGCTGCCATCTATTCACATAGACCTTTGCCACGAACCAATCTGGTAATGTTGATGTTGATGTCATATTCCATCACCTTGGTGATCCACCTAGCCCTCTTCTCATTCATATCCCTACTTAGGAGAAATTCTTTGACACTAGGGTGATTCATCATCAGCTAAATCTTGCTGTTAGAAAGCATATGTCTGAACTTTTTCAGTGCCTTCACTACAATAAATACCTATTTTTCTATAAAATTATAATTCAGTTCATATTCTTTGAGAGGCTAGTTGAAGAAAGCAATTGGCTTTTCCAATTTCTCTTCATTTTGTTGTGTTAGGATAGCTGATATACCTCTTTGCCTCCAAAGGCATAAAGGATGAAATCCTTCTCATAGATAGGGTTTACCAGTGTAGGAGCCTATACGATAGCCTACTTGATAGCCTCAAAGCTATCCCTGCCCTCCTTAGACCATGTGAAGGCAACATTCTTCTTTAGCATAGCTGTGAGGGGTTTTGCTATTGAAGCAAAATTAGGTATGAACCTCCTTACAAAGTTGATCTTTCCCAGGAAATTCTGCAGACCTTTCTTATGACTGGGAAGAGGAAGAGCAAGAATGGCACTTGTTCTTTCTGGATCAATAGCCAATCCTTCCTTGGAAAATACATGTGCTAATAATTTGCCTTCTGGGACAGCAAATATACATTTCCTTGTATTCAATGATATCCCATATTCCCTGCATCTTTCAAAAACTTTTCTCAAATGGCCCAAATGGTCAGCTGCATGCTTGGAATACATGATCAAATCATCAAGATACACTAGAATAATACCATTGATCAACCCTTTGAAGGCCAAATCCATTGCTCTTTAGAAAGTGGCTCCAACATTTGTTAATCCAAAAGGCATCTTTTGATAAGCCAAAGTGCCCCACTTGGTGGTAAAGGCTATTTTATACTGGTCTAATTCTCTTACAAGAATCTGATTGTAGCTTGAGTAGCCATCTAGGAGTGAAAACCTTTCAACACCTGCTACTATTTGTAAAATTTGCTCCATGGAAGGAGTGGATAGTGGTCTTTAAGGGAGTCTTTGTTCAATCTCTAAAGTCCACACACAATCTAATTTCCCCATTCTTCTTCTTGATTGGAACAAGGTTGGCTACCCAAGAGGAATGTTTGATGGGACAAATGATCTTAGCATCTATATGCTTGGATAGCTGTTTTCTCATTAATGGTTCAATTTTTGGATAGACAGGTCTTTGCTTTTCGCAGACTGGCTTGGCATTGGGGTCTAGGTCAATAGTATGTTGGATTAAACTAGGATCAAAGCATTTTAAATCCCTATAATCCCAAGCAATTGGATCAGCAAATTCATTGCAAAACTCAATAAAACATTGCTTTTCAACTTGCTCACATACCTTGCCATGTTTGAGAAATCTACCCTGTGCAATCTCCACTTCTTCATAGTCCTACCTCTTGACTGTCATGTTCATTTTTTCCTTCTTTTTCTGATCATCAACACCAAATATGCTTTCCAAGGTGATCATTTCTCTGGGCAACTTGTTGGTCTTTAGCTGAATGATCTGATCACCATATTGTTCTTGCAAATTTAACTGGTTTTTGGAAACAAACTCTACCTCATCTTGCAAGAAATTCACAATTTGCTAGTCACTATCAAACACTTGCCAGCTTATCACATTGTCAGGTACAATAGGCCTAACCATAATCCTTACATGCTAATCTAAAACTTGTTTGACATTCTGAGGAATATCAAACTGGGCACCAACAGTAGCTAACCTATCAGGATCTTTGTTATTTTGTCTGGGGACTGCCTAAATGTTGAAGGCATCAAACTCTTCAATCAGGTCCCATACTCTATTTTTGTATGACTTTAGCAAGTCATTCTTTGAAGCACTTAATTTTCTAATTTGGTGGACAACAAGTTCACTATCACCAAATACTTGTAACACTTTTATTCCTCTTTTTTGAGCTAGTTGTATGCCTTGAATCAAGGCTTCATACTTAGCCACATTGTTAGTACAACTAAATTGCAATCTAAATGAAGAGAAATAACTTTCTTTTTGGGGTGAAATGAGTACAACCCCAACACCTACACCATTTTTTCTTCTGGAGCCATCAAAATACATTTTCCATATCCCACTTGGATCTGATTTTTTCTTTTCAAGATTGGGGATACCAGCATCCTCCTCATGGATACAATAAGTACCCATCCTCGTTTCCTTTATGTGATCAGGAGTGTCAAACTGAAAACAATTAGCCCACTCATCTAGTAGTATATCAGGTATTTCATCCACACGGGTGATAACTTCATGCCTGCTATTATCCTCCTCATCTAACTCATGTATTGTGCAATTCATGTTGTTTGGATTAGGAGAGTAGGGCTCTATATGGTCATTCGCAATGGGCTCAGCCCTAATGGTTACTTTGGTACCATCTCTAGTTCTAAACAACATGTGGGACTAGTCAGAAGACAAATACCCACCTATATTAGTAGTGAAATCCCTAGATAAACATATACCAAAGTATGTAGGGAGATCTATTACAGATATATCTTGTGAAACAGAGCAGCTAGGACATGCATGCAAAGTGAGTTCCAAACCTTTAATAACACCCACTATCTTGATAACAGTACCATCTAATTGAACTACACCTCTGTTCACATGCTCATACTATATACCTAGCCTATAAGCAATATTTTTTGGCATAACAAAGGTACTCGCCCTAGAATCTATCATACAATTATGCAACAATTTATCACCTATAATTAGGGAAACATAGAATGTGTTGGTTTTTCTTCTGAATTAGCATTAGGGTTTGCCACTTCTAATGCACAGGCAGATTTAGCCAACTGAATACAGGAGGTTGCGTGAGCTCCTCCCCTTCACTTCTGGTTCTGCCGCACCAAGGGGGTGTCCCTATTTGATAAAAGTATAACCTTGACTAGCTCAATGACAGAAGGATTTAACTTGACAGCAACAGGCAGAATACTCTCATGTATGGACCAAGATTTGTGTAACAAATCACAAGGTTGGCAACATTCTTGGACATGATGTCTGGTTGGGTATGAGAGCATGCAGGGATCCTAATCCTACTCCTACAACTAACAGGTGGAAGGATGAAATGGTTTGATTTGATTTTTGGATGCAAAGCTAGACATGGTATATAACCTCAACACATAGCTAGATTGGTGCCTATCCAGGGCTTGGAGTCGGTAGACATACACCTGTGAATGATCAACATGAACAACTAAAACTAGATTTCAGGGGGATATACATGATATCTTCCTTACAGATATCTCCCAATACAGAGTGTTAAGCTGTCTATACTTATGGCATCCCTATTGCAATATACCCTTCCCAATATTCAATCTGAAAACAATTTAATCTACCCCTTGAGCAGAAGTTAAAAGATTAAACATTCAACACAGGAATTCTATGTTCTAGAATCTCAGACATTCCTTGAATGCCTGGACTCAGAAGAAAGATACATGCAAAACTGGAGACAGAATCAGCATAACACATGCAAACATAGCATTATTCATATAAAATTGACCATGAAATCAGTGGATTCATGCACAAACGTACAACAAGAGATACATAAACTCGCAAGTTTTGCTGCACAGAGCAACCAAAACCAGTTGTATCTTATTACAGAGCCAAAATGTCCAGTTTTCAACAACGTCATAAATGGTAACACAGTCTGCCTATATTGGCCAGAAAGTGTACCCGCAGCAATTAATTACATGGTCAAAAATCAAAAATCCGCTAGATACAGACTCCACAAAGGAATGGCGCTCAGAAGTTATTGCAGCAACAGACAAGAGAAGCCTCGAGCCTTGCGCCGCCATCTGGGAGTCTTCACTCAAAAATCGGGCAACATGATCATGTGTACCATTGCCCATACCTCTGCACCGTCGCCATTAAAGGCCTCAACCACCCGCGGCCTACCTAGAAACCGTCGCTGCGTTCAAACAGAAGTTCCCGCCAAAATGCACTTTACTGAAGTTTCAAATGTGCAGGAAGAATAGTCCCACATTGGTGCCACGGAGACTCCTTCAATACCTTAAAAACATGGTCGCAAGCATAATAGGTGTCGAGCGCCTTTTGCCGCGCTCGACGCATAAGCCTTCTCCAAAAGCCCATCACCAAAACCCAAGCCATCAGACCGCCCCAAAAATCTCTCACCGAGCTCAACAGTCTCGCCGACCGCTACCTTCGCTTCCCCATCGGCCAAAGATGCATCATCGAGCCAACCATCCAAACCTTCACCGATCTCATCAGTTACACCGATGAAGCCACCGCAATCCCCTGTCGGCCAGACCAATACCATCGGCCAAGCAAAAGATCCCTCTGCCGATAGACCACACTCTCACCGATGCACCAATGAATTATACTCTACTCCTTCATCGGCAAGACCTCCCACTATCAGCCCACCATAATCCATCCTCGCTGATAACACAAGTCACGCCGAAGACCATACACAACACTTCCCTTCATCGGCCAGAGATTAGTCTATCGGCCAACCATTTCACCGTTCACCCGACAATACAACCCATGCCGATAGACCCTGGCTCTTCCCCTTCCGTCGGTGTAACACACACCATCGGAGCATCCAAAAAGCTTCCTGCCGATCTCAGAGGTCACGCCGATGACATCTTCGCTAGCCACACACTGCTCCTCCATCGGCCAAACTCCTTACATTGGCGGGCCACAAATTTGCTTCGCCGACAGCCAAACACATGCCAATGGACATCCATCGGCCAGACCAAAACAATCGGAGCACTCAAGAAATCTTTCGCTGATGAGGCCGATCACTCCGATAAGACCAAAAACGTAAAGCGCTGAACTGTTGAACCGTTGAACCACGAGCTGGTTCAACCCGATGGTTCAACCGAGAAGTTCAATGCCGAACGGAGCACTTCAAAAAGAACATTCGCCGAACACAAACACAAAACCTCGAACCGTTGAACCTCGAACCAAAAGGGTTCAACACTAGGGTTCAACGCGATGGTTCAAACATCAAAAATAATACTCCATAGGCAAAAAAGCTTCGAACCATTGAACCTTGAACCAAAACAAAAAGGTTCAAGCGGGAGGTTCAACGATGCAATATTTGCGCAAGGCAAATGCATAATGCGACCCGTTAGAAGAAAAATGAACCTCGAACCGTTGAACCATTGAACTTAGAGAAAAAGGGCTCAAGTTCAAACCAAAATGTCAAAGGCACAAAAACGAACGCATGCCGATGGAGAAAAGACGAAGACCCCTCCTCAAGAAATGAGATGCAGATGCTGAAAAACACTAAAGGGGTGCCAAAACTTAGAACCTTTTGGATATTTCGGGATGGTGCCTGCATGAAAATTGCTAAATTAACTGACAGTGAATTCAGGCACCAACAGAATGGAGGGGGCTTACTAGTTTTTCTTGTACTTACTTCCTCCTTGGGCTGGCATAGATTGATTGGGGCAACAGTCCTTTCACTTACCAATTCCATACCAAGATGACTTAATTCAGTTAGGGCTTCTTGGAGGAGGTTCCTTTGAGATGGAATCAACAATGCATCCCACATGCTCACACCTATATTTGTTTTCTTTATTTGCTCCACTATGTTGAAAAGTGTTTGGCTACCCTTTTGAAATGTTTTAGTGATTGTGGGGTCACTTTTCTTTTGTTGTTCTTCACTTGGTTTGACTATTGGGACTAAATTAGCCTTACCAATAGTTGGATCTGCTTGCTTTGAAGGGACATCAGGCACCTTCTCTTTAGTTGTAACTGTTGGAGTTGCATTAGGGACATGTGCATGGCTGATTGTAGGAACTGGTGTGTCTTCAACAACTCTTCTCTTTGATCTTGTATTAAATGCAACCGGGCCAACTCTTTGATTAACACAACAGTGATCATCATGAGTCCAATTCATTAGGGTTGCATTGTTTTGCATCTGTTCTTGACTTTCAACCGCTCCTTGGTTGATGTTAACTTGTTGTCCTGAACTTGATGGCTGCTCTTGCACTATCAAAGCATGACTTAAATGTCATCCTTGGCACAAATTTTGGTCATGTGGCTAATTGCAAGGGTAACACCAACTCTCATCTTGGGCTAGATTGTTCTAAATTGGGACAAGGGTCCCTGAAGTGCTTGCTACATTAGGATTAATAGCATTCAAAGGTCTGACATAACTAGGTTGCCCTTGCCTTTGCAAATTGTTCTGATATGACAACATGTTCTATTGATAACCTTGATTGAAGGGTTGATAGGGCTGATTAGGCTGCTGATATGGCTTGTTAGGTTGTGTATTCTTCCTCCTTGCCAATGCCAATCATTGCTCAACTTTCTGACTAGAGCATTACTTTCTTCCAATTGTTTGAGTATAGGTGAAGCTAGAGAAGGAATAGGGTTGACTGTAGTGGGAATTGGAGCAATGGCAACATGTTGTATGACAAGGGCTTCTGGAAATAGAGGCATAGGTGGCCTTGGAGCAAGCTTTCCTGCTTGAATTAGTCAATTTTCTACTCTAATGGCTATATCATAGGCATCAGGCAAGACAACTCCACCCATGGACTGAATCATCACAGCAATATTAGAATTTAAAGACCTCAAATAGTATATAAATGCAGTGTTTGGAGAGGGCTTCACCAACAGAAGAATCTTGTCTCATGTCTTCTAAAAATGGTAGTTGAAAGCTACCATGTACTCATGTGGAGCTCTCTTGATTGAGGCCAACTACTCCATAAGTGACAAATGGTCACTTCTATCTTCAAAGTGTTGACACAACTTGGTGCCCAAAGCATCCCAGTTATGGATTGAATTAGGTTGGAGACCTCTATACCACTACAAGGCCTTACCCTTGAAAGAAGAGGCTAGAAATCTCACAACCACGTTGTTAGCAGTGACATGGTGGACTAAACAAACACTGGCAACATCATGTATGTGCTCAACAGGAGTGGTAGAGTTCCCACTGTTGAAAAATGGTATAGCCTTTAAGGTTGATGTAGGAATGTCATCATATTGTGCTAGGTCTAAAGGGCTATCCCCATGAAATGCAACAAATGGAAAATTTCTTGCCATATTAAGGATATTCAGGTTAATCATTGGTATATGTAGGGTTCTTCCTGAATACTGAAATCTAACCTAAAAATTGACTGGGGAAGGAGTAGATTGTGCTCTTGAATAGTATGAATTATTGCTTCTACTTGTCCTCACAGGGGATCTAGATAGTCTATTTCTTCTTCTTCTATTAGAAAATGAGAGTTCTATGAATTGGGAGTTACCTCTAGAAGAAGACCTTGTCTGCACTCCAGGCATTGAATGTTGAACGGTAATGAAGGAACTAGATTAGTAGAGTCGCCAGGTGTCTGTTGACACTTTCACAACAACATGTAGACCGAGAGTGACACCAAATCCTCAGTCCAACTCTCACTCAAAGCAGAGTGGTCCCACTGGGAATGCCAGAAATTGTTAGCACCAAGGTGGGGAATTGATATACTATGTACTTGCAAGATGTTTTCAAGACTACAACAGGCTAAGAATAGCACCAAACTTCTAGCTTCAAACTTAGTCCCACAGGGCATGCCAGAAACTATTAGCACCAAGGTGGGGAATTGATATACCAGGTACTTGCAAGATGTTTTCAAGACTACAAAAGGCTAAGAATAGCACCAAACTTCTTAGCTTCAAACTTAGTCCCACCAGGCGTGCCAGAAATTATTATCACATAGAATTGCACCCAACTTGGAGGGAGTCCAAGCATTCTAATGACATGTAATGGGAATGATCTCAAGGTGTGGGACCTTGCAAATTGAGATCAAACCTCCAAAGAAGGCTAGTTCCTCATTCTAAGCCTAATGCTTAGAGAAAATTGACTAAACCTAGTGCTAATACTGCAGGGGAAAAGGGTTAGGAGGAAACATGAATGGAAAAGGGGTGATGCACTAGATTTAATGAGTAGTAGTAATCTTGGAAAAGACACAACAATGATCTCAATCACAATGGGAGTTCACACAGACTTATAGGGCTAATCTAGGCTTCGGTATGAAGACCTAACCTATGGAGGAGCCGCTTTACTCACATAATAGATTAAAACTAAAAGTAAAAAATAGAAATTAGAGCATAAGAGATGCAAGATATTGTGCATATGTTGATCATGAAGGCCAGAAACCATTACAATACAAAATAACTAGTAGCAGAAAGAGACACAATATAGTTAATTACAATCATTGGTGGATTGATTAGAAGACAATAGAGGCCAAGTTACAGGCATAGTGAGTCACATTCCAATAATCCTATAATTACACTAAGAGGTTCAACTACAAGAAATCCGGCATAAAAATTACTAACTCCTTGAATAATGAGGTTACAATGCCTTATATAGATCAAGATCTTGTGTAGAGGGCATTGAGGTAGGTCTGCAGGATCTGAGAACATCAATGCCACCATCAATGCAGAACCAAAAACCAAGCGGCAAGGGGGATAGAGACCATGCCTTTAGGAGACCTGCAACACTTGAAACGACTACCCATACGAAAGATAGGACAGGGCATTGAAGATGAAAGCCCAAAAGTCATCATCAACCATAGGAAGATCTACCACCTAGCCACAAGAGTCACCTCGCATTAAAGAACCGTGCCATCCTTCTGAATTTCATCTACAGAGCTCACTAACTCATATCAATGCAAAATATCTGTCTCTGCAACACCTCAAGTTGGTCACTGAGATGTCTTGTCGGCCAAACCTGCATATCCATTCCTAGTCGGCAACTATCTTGATATCCAGATATGCACATCTGAATGAAATTTGGATCATATTTTCAAAGTGAGGATATCCTCCCAAAAAAATCCTTCCAATTGAAAGAGGGTTAAATTCTAAGTACTTTTTCCTTTTGGATCATGTAGAAATTCTTCAGGATGAGGGAGATATCTGCAGTCAAAGTCGCAGTCAATTGGCATATGGATATCCACATGTCATCATTTCATAGCCGCGCACAAAATCTTTCTTGACGGGAAAGATTCACCTATGACACCGCGCTACCGTTAGATCCTTATTAGCCTCTGATACACTTTACACGTGTCCTCATTTTGTAGTCCCATAGGAGAAATGTGACATCAGCTTCAGCAGCCTGTGGCTATGCAAAATTCGGATATGCACTCGTCAAATTTTCCTTTGCAGGAGGAGAAACCGTCATCCGCATGGACATTAACCTGATATCTAGATATTAACTTAATATCCAGATGCCTCTTGAATATCCTGATGATGTCATCGGCATGAAGAACTTTGTCGAAGAGGAGATCTAGATGACGTCATCAGGATACTAGCACTACAGGATGATATACCAAAGGCAGAATATCTAGATGACATCATTGTCATATGCGCTTCTTTGGGGAGAGCGTACATATGACATCATCAGGACATTCACAAGGGACCCAGATATTAGTTAAGATTTGGATGATGTCATCCAGATATCCATGCTGAAAAATGACTAAGCATGAAGATGGGAAATCCATGTGAAGGAAGGCAATTGAAGACAAAAGATTTCTGGGTCTTTCTTGGTTTTTTGCAAGGATTCTCTGGATGTGTTTTTAGGGATTTTTGCAAGGCAAAGCATGAGGATTTGGAGCATGAAGGCCTTTTCCTCCTTCTATTTAGGCTTTCTCTGATCAGATTTCTATGATAGAAGGAGGGGGGGCTTGAATATTTGGGGCTAGGCAAAATATGGCAACAGGTCGAGGATTGGAGCAATGAAGGAAGATGAAGAGGCATGCAACTCGAACTAGTCATTGGGATTCATCTTAGAGAAGTTATAAGGCATGCTTGGTGGAAGAAAGGTGGCAATATTTAAAGAAAATGATTGTTGTACATTTGAAATGTTAGTGGATGTTAACACATTGTGTGGACATTTGTGTGTTGCACTGGTGTCCAAGTACAATAGGTCATATGAAGATTTGAAATGTCAGCACATCACAAAACAAATACAAAAGTAACATTAATTAACATAGAAAATAGGAAAATACACAAAAATACAAAATACAAGTTGGAATCAAGGGTGAGAAAATTCTAAGGCAAGGCCAAATGAGCCTAATAACATACTAGGGATTAGAAACACTAAACCAAGCCCTACAACATAACATAAAAATTGCAAGGGTATGCAATTTTTGATATTACATTTTCCCCCACTTTAGTGGGATAATGGCACTAGGTGATAGGCGCTAAAGTACAAAAGAGAAATAACATAATATAAAGGATACTATAGAGGATATGTGATAATTCTCCAAGAAAAGGAATCATGTCCCCAAACTAAGAATCTATAAAACAAACATGTTAACAACAAAAACCTACACAATAAGTAATGTTAGAATAACATAAAACCCACAACACAAAGTCATTAGAGATCAAATATTTCCTGCAAAACAAGATAGCTAGAAAATCATATATAATCTAATGTGTACACAAAACATACATAAAAGAAATTACACAACAAAGGACATAAACAAGCACAAGAATATACAATAAACACATAAAGAAACAAAGAGAAAAATAGAACAAGAATTTTCTAGCATACTCTATTGCTAAAAAAGGAGAGAAATAATGGACCAATAAGCTTTATTGGTAGGAAAATGTGAGGTATGATTCAAGATCTAGTGCACTCTATTTCTAGGAACCATAGAATATCCTGATGAATCACAAGCACTGGTAAACTTTGTTGCTAGGTGACCCATGAAAGGTGTAAAAAGTACTTGATATGAAACACAAGGCCTAGCATGTACTCTATTTCTAGGTGGCCCATATGTAAATACAATACCAAAAATTACATGCGCTAGTGTTTTTTGTTGCTAAGAAATCCTAATAAGGGTGGTTAATCCAAGTAACTTTCTATACTTGGGACCACAAGCTACTAATGCTATAGGGAGCATGGTGACAATGTGCTTGTGCATATGTGTGGATGCACATCTGAAAGTGCAAATATGCCCCCTTAAAATTATTGCATAAACCAAGAGTATGTAGTTGAATTTTAGGTAGAAAAGCAGAAAAGGGGAAATATATCTAGGCCACATATATGAGTATATATTCACCTAGAGTCACCAAAGAGAGATGCCCCAAAGGAGAGGCACAAAAGATGTAGAAGAAAACAATGAAGCACTAGAAATCATGCTCATGGAATTGATAAAGAGAAATGATATATATATATATATATATAGGAATGATAATCAGTGAATAGGGACAAGATTTTCATCATCCCCCAATTATGTACATAACTACAAGCACAAAGGAAGAAAGACACATAGCAAATGAAGAAAGAAAAAGTTTAGATCAACATGGAAGAGACCTAAATGGCTCAATGCTTTGCACCATCCACAAAATATGTGCAAAAGGTCAAGCATACAACATATAGAAGAAAGTAGATACAAAAGAAAGGTCACAACATTTCATTCCTTCAATATCCATGTACACCTACAAGGGTATCATGGGTCCTCCAAGGGGAACTAACAAACATATAGTGATCATGAATACAAGAGTACAAAAACAAGCATACTAACTAAAGATATATATACACATGAAACGAAAATGTTACTCAATGGCCTCTAGATCTAATGAGTTGTCCTCTTCCCAATCTTGCCCATGTGGGAGTGGAGGACCACTAGATGGAAAAATAGATGCATGAATAGCATATATAGGAATACAAGTAAAGCGATGTTGTGCAACAATGGGAGGAGTAGTGCCCTCTTAGAATTCATTAGAGAGTCAAGTGTTAGGGATTTTGTGAAGATTGTAGACAATACTAGTACATCTGATATTAAATTAAACAAGCACTCCTCTGGAAGTGAGGCATGTGACTCAAGGGTGGAGTACACTACTAGAAACAAACATGTGACCACTAGGATCAACAGACTAGGGTGGAGGATCCTCCATGCTAGGGGAGTTGATGTAGAAGGGTTTGGAGGTAGTGAAATGGGGTTAGGATTAGGCCAAAGAAATGGTGGGTTCCAAGAATAGTGCTCAGGTTTACTTTTGGGAGGTGGACTCGGAGGGATATCAAGGTCTAATGTGAAAGGATAGAGTTCTAGAAATACCTAATGGTAGGTGCACATGAAAAGGGCCATTGAAGAAAGGGTGGCACATTGGATATAACACTCACATTGGATAGGTCAATAGGTTGAGAAAATGGGGATCAATTTAGGATCTCTGGGAGTAAAGGAGGCTTAGTGGATGGATCGAAGACTACTTGGACACATAGAGGTCTTTTTTCTTGGGGCTCCTAGGGAGGGTCAGAAGGTGGAAGGATAGAAGGGGGTTGGTCATGGATAGATCTATCAATGGAACAATGTTGATTCTTATGCTATTGAGTTGATAAATTTCATCTACTTCATGTCTGAGATGTAATAAAAGAAGGGGGAGGGTTAACCAACACAAGTTGCATTCCACTATCCATCATACATATAGAAGGAGGAAAAAGAGGATCAAATCGAGATTGAATAACCATAGGTAAGGGGAGTGGGACAAAAGAAGGAATGGGAGAAGGCATTTCACTCATCTTATATTTTTGATAGAGCTTAAGGAGAAAATTAATATGATGTCAAGGGGGCTATAGGCCAAAAATAATCGAGTGAAAAGTTATCCCAAATGGAAAGGGGATGATACTAACTATGAGAGACAATATGAACCACACCATTGTTGGGGAACTCTAAGAACTTGTGGATGATAGAAGAAATGAATCACATTGCAGTGAACCATGGATGGCCCAACAAGATGTGAAAGTGGTCTAAAGTCAAAATGACACTAAATGAGATATCCAAGGTCTTGGGTCCAACCTAGATGGAAAGAATGATAAAAATAAAAGTGGGTGTAATGTCCCCTTTTTGTATATGCCCTAGTTTTTGCCCTAAAATCATAATTCCAAGCAAAGCAAGAAATGAAATAGAGTTAGCGATATCATTTACCAATTTAAATGGTTAAACAAGATGGATCCTAGTTGAGAACCTGAAATCATGTTAGATACTTGTTGTCACATGAAATTGCACCCTGCTTGAATGGGACTCCAAGCATTCCAATGACACAATGGGATTGATCTCTAAGTGTGGGACTTTGCTAAATGAGATCAAACCTCTAGAGAAGGCCGGCTTCCTTGTCTAGTTATCACCTAAAACTACTGTATTTTAGGGTGAAAAGGGGAAGAAATGTGCTGAAATGAAAGATAAAGCATTAATACTTAAAACATGAAAGGGTGATGCACCAGACAGATTTAAAGAACCTTTGCAAAAAACTGAAGCATGCACAGCACAACTAGATACAGCAAGCAAATATGCATAGAATAGATGATTCTAACAGAGGTAAGAAGCAAGATGATTGAGAGGAACAAGAAATATTCACAGACAACCATATGCAGATTCACACAGAGATAGAAAAATCAGCAAAAGGCATGATAGCTTGCATATATCTAATGAAAGGCAAGGTTACAGTATGAAAAGTTCTGTTTGGAAATAGGAAGAACAAGATGCTCCAAAAAATTTCCAACCCTTTTTTACATCATAAGCCTTAGCTTATATAGCACTACAAAATATCATAAGTCGGTTACAACCTTGCTTAGAGAGCAGCCATCAAAAATATCTTCCTCGAAGGGACATCCAAATGTCAGGAGTAATGGCACAAAAGATCTAGAACAAGGGCAGATAGGGGAGATATTTTGGGTCTTCAATGCAAGCAGCTGCTTACTCATCATGCATGTAGAGATGAAACAGTGGAAAGATATTTTATCATTAATGCGAGCTGCTTGCTATGTCTGCTGTAATGAATGCCCCAAAAATATCTTCATCTGCTAAAAGTCGTCACTGACATATGCATTTGAAGATCTAAAAGTTGAAAAGCGACAAAATCTCCTGAAAACCCTGCCAAATGAGAGAGGGGATGAAAACATACAACTTTGCCTCTTACATCATGTGAAAATTCACTAAGACGGAGGAGGTACAGGCGGTCAAAGTTTTGGTCAAACCCCTGTATATATCATTTCTGCATTTGTGTGTATATCGGCCTTGTATCTTCATTTGTGTCTTCTATTTGTATATCGGCATATACAAACTTGATATGCAAGTTGCGGACCCGAAGCTCCTTATGAAACTATTGAAAAAAGCCGTCGGGTCCAGGTTGTATGTTGACCCTTATATATCTGCTCAGCATACAAAAGTACCTACATATTGCGGACCCCACCAGTCGCATCTCCCTTTCTATCTACGCAAACATACAAGCTACGGACCTGAAAAATCACCCTTAGCTACATTTCATTTTCCTGCCGGGTCCGTCTTGTATCACTTTCCCCTTGAGAAGCCCCTGCCGGAAACTTACGCGAAAGCTGACACATGGCAAGCTATGTGGCATTAATTGAGAAGTTAGGGGCTCTTTGCAGAAGCATATGTAGATGATGACACGTGGCGCCTTCCGCGCTTCTCCTGAGATACATAGAAACACTGCTTGAAACCTACGCGGAAGCTGACATGTGGCATCCCCTCTTGAAACATCAACAGGGTCTTGAAACTTGCAATGGATAGCGACACATGGCGTTGTCTGCTTATCTTTTGAGAAACATATTGAGACCCTCTACAATTGACACATGGCACCCTCCGCGCACACTTAGAACATATAAAGGGGCCTTTTGAAACTTCAGCAGAATCCGCCACTTGGCGCCTTCTGCGCAGAGAGAAACAAGATAGAAACTTTTTGAGACCCACCTAAGATTCACGCGGAAGCTAACATGTGGCGAGTTCCACTTCACTTTAGAAACATTATAGGGGCCCACCTCTTCTCTTAGCTTAGCACCGAAACAAATAGCAACTCACTACGGAAGCTGACACTTGTCGGCTTCCACAGCAACCATAAGAGACACGTGGCGCTTTCCGCGTGCTTGTTGAAACATAGAAACTGCCCCCGCATGGTGACACTTGGCGCCTTCTGCACGGAGAGAAACATATAAAGGGGCTCCTTGAAACTTAGGCGGAGGCTGACACTTGGCACCATCCGCACCACTCTTGAAACTTAAAGAAACTGTGATGAAACTCTGGCGGAAGCTGACACATGGAACCCTCCACGACAACGTTGAAACTTTTAGGGGCTACTCTTCGCCTCACATGTGGCATGTTCCACGTTGATCATTTTAAAGGCCGATGGAGTTTTGCAAGCCCGCCAAATGCCCATTTGAACTGTATGTTGACCGAAACATTGACCATGAATAACTTCTTCGTTTGGTCGAATTTCAGGGTGATGTAAAAAGCAAACCTGCTTATTTTTTCAAGCTCTTTCCAATGGTAAGGTTTTTTTTAAGCAAGGCTTCTGGGAAATTTGGCACTTTGCTTTATAGGGACCTTTTCAAAGGGATTTTCAAGGAAAATACCAGGTTAGCTATTTAGCTCTGAGCAGAGGGAAATAGGATAACATTTTGGCGACCTCTATGGGACGTTTGCCTGCTAAACATGGGATCAATGGCCTTAAGCATCCGAAGCATCCATTGTAGTCACATGAAATTGCACCCTGCTTGAATGGGACTCCAAGCATTCCAATGACACAATGGGATTGATCTCTAAGTGTGGGACTTTGCTAAATGAGATCAAACCTCCAGAGAAGGCCAGCTTCCTTGTCTAGTTATCACCTAAAACTATTGTATTTTGGGGTGAAAAGGGGAAGAAATGTGCTGAAATGAAAGATAAAGCATTAATACTTAAAACATGAAAGGTGATGCACCAGACAGATTTAAAGAACCTTTGCAAAAAACTGAAGCATGAACAGCACAACCAGATACAACAAGCAAATATGCACAGAATATATGATTCTAACAGAGGTAAGAGGCAAGATGATTGAGAGGAACAAGAAATATTCACAGACAACCATATGCAGATTCACACAGAGATAGAAAAATCAGCAAAAGGCATGATAGCTTGCATATATCTAATGAAAGGCAAGGTTACAGCATGAAAAGTTCTGTTTGGAAACAGGGAGAACAAGATGCTCCAAAAAATTTCCAACCCTTTTTTACATCATAAGCCTCAGCTTATATAGCACTACAAAATATCCTAAGTCGGTTACAACCTTGCTTAGAGAGCAACCATCAAAAATATCTTCCCCGAAGGGACATCCAAATGTCAAGAGTAATGGTGCAAAAGATCTAGAACAGGGGCAGATAGGGGAGATATTTTGGGTCTTCAATGCAAGCAGCTGCTTACTCATCATGCATCTAGATATGAAATAGTGGAAAGATATTCTGTCATTAATGCGAGCTGCTTGCTATGTCTACTGTAATGAATGCCCCAAAAATATCTTCATCTACTGAAAGTTGTCACTAAAATATGCATTTGAAGATCTAAAAGTTGAAAAGCAACAAAACCTCTTGAAAACCCTACCAAATGAGAGAGGGGATGAAAACATACAACTTTGCCTCTTACATCATGTGAAAATTCGCTAAGACGAAGGAGGTACAGGCGGTCAAAGTTTTGGTCAACTGCTTGTATATATCATTTTTGCATTTGTATGTATATTGGCCTTGTATCTTCATTTGTGTCTTCTGTTTGTATATCGCCATATACAAACTTGATATGCAAGCTGTGGACCCAAAGCTCCTTATGAAACTATTGAAAAATGTCGTCGGGTCCGGGTTGTATGTTGACCCTTATATCTCTGCTCAGCACACAAAAGTACCTGCATAGTGCGGACCCCACTAGTCGCATCTCCCTTTCTGTCTACGCGAACATACAAGCTGCGGAATCGAAAAATCACCCTTAGCTACATTTCATTTTCCTGCCGGGTCCGTCTTGTATCACTTTCCCCTTGAGAAGCCCCTACCAGAAACTTACGTGGAAGTCGACACATGGCAAGCTCCGCGACATTCTTGAGAAGTTAGGGGCTCTTTACGGAAACATATGTGGATGATGACACGTGGCGCCTTTCGCGCTTCTCCTGAGATACATAGAAACACTGCTTGAAACCTACGTGGAAGCCGACATGTGGCATCCCCCGCATCACTCTTGAAACATCAACAGGGTCTTGAAACTTGCAACGGATAGCGACACATGGCATTGTTTGCTTATCTTTTGAGAAACATATTGAGACCCTCTGCAGCTAACACATGGCGCCTTCCACACACACTTAGAACATATAAAGGGTCCTTTTGAAACTTCAGTAGAATCTGCCACTTGGCGCCTTCCGCGCAAAGAGAAACAAGATAGAAACTTTTTGAGACCCACGTAAGATTCACGTGGAAGCCGACATGTGGTGAGTTCCGCTTCACTTTAGAAACATTACAAGGGCCCACCTCTTCTCTTAGCTTAGGACCGAAACAAATAGAAACTCACTATGGAAGCTGACACTTGTCGGCTTCCACAGCAACCATAAGAGACACGTGGCACAATCCGCGTGCTTGTTGAAACATAGAAACTGCCCCTGCATGGTGACACTTGGCGCCTTCCGCGCGGAGAGAAACATATAAAGGGGCTCCTTGAAACTTAGGCGGAGGCCGACACTTGGCACCGTCTGCGCCACTCTTGAAACTTAAAGAAACTGTGATGAAACTCTGGCGGAAGCTGACACATGGCGCCCTCCGCGGCAACGTTGAAACTTTTAGGGGCTACTCTCCGTCTCACACGTGGCATGTTCTGCATTGATCATTTTAAAGGCCAATGGAGTTTTGTAAGCTCGCCAAATGCCCATTTGAACTGTATGTTGACCGAAACATTGACCATGAATAACTTCTTTGTTTGGTTGAATTTTAGGGTGATGTAAAAAGCAAACCTACCTATTTTTTCAAGCTCTTTCCAATGGTAAGGTTTTTTTAGGCAAGGCTTCTGGGAAATTTGGCACTTTGCTTTATACGGACCTTCTCAAAGGGATTTTCAAGGAAAATACCAGGTTAGCTATTTAGCTCTGAGCAGAGGGAAATAGGATAACATTTTGGTGACCTCTATGAGATGTTTGCCTGCTAAACATGGGATCAGTGGCCTTAAGCATCCGAAGCATCCATTATTGTCACATGAAATTGCACCCTGCTTGAATGGGACTCCAAGCATTCCAATGACACAATGGGATTGATCTCTAAGTGTGGGACTTTGCTAAATGAGATCAAACCTCCGGAGAAGGCTGGCTTCCTTGTCTAGTTATCACCTAAAACTACTGTATTTTGAGGTGAAAAGGGGAAGAAATGTGTTGAAATGAAAGATAAAGCATTAATACTTAAAACATGAGAGGGTGATGCACCAAACAGATTTAAAGTACCTTTGCCAAAAGCTGAAGCATGCACAGCACAACCAGATATAGCAAGCAAATATGCACAAAATAGATGATTCTAACAGAGGTAAGAGGCAAGATGATTGAGAGGAATAAGAAATATTCACAAACAACCATATGCAGATTCACACAGAGATAGAAAAATTAGCAAAAGGTATGATAACTTGCATATATCTAATGAAAGGCAAGGTTACAACATGAAAAGTTCTGTTTGGAAACAGGGAGAACAAGATGCTCCAAAAAATTTCCAACCCTTTTTTACATCATAAGCCTCAGCTTATATAGCACTACAAAATATCCTAAGTCGGTTACAACCTTGCTTAGAGAGCAACCATCAAAAATATCTTCCCCGAAGGGACATCCAAATGTTAGGAGTAATGGTGCAAAAGATCTAGAACAAGGGCAGATAGGGGAGATATTTTGGGTCTTCAATGCAAGCAGCTACTTACTCATCATGCATCTGGAGATGAAATAGTGGAAAGATATTCTGTCATTAATGCAAGCTGCTTGCTATGTCTGCTGTAATGAATGCCCCAAAAATATCTTCATCTGCTGAAAGTCATCGCTGAAATATGCATTTGAAGATCTAAAAGTTGAAAAGCAACAAAACCTCCTGAAAACCCTACCAAATGAGAGAGGGGATGAAAACATACAACTTTGCCTCTTACATCATGTGAAAATTCACTAAGATGAAGGAGGTACAGGCAGTCAAAGTTTTGGTCAACCGCTTGTATATATCGTTTCTGCATTTGTGTGTATATCGGCCTAGTATCTTCATTTGTGTCTTCTATTTGTATATCGGCATATACAAACTTGATAAGCAAACTGCGGACCCAAAGCTCCTTATGAAACTATTGAAAAATGCCGTCGGGTCCGAGTTGTATGTTGACCCTTATATCTCTGCTCGGCATACAAAAGTACCTACATATTGCGGACCCCACCAGTCGCATCTCCCTTTCTATCTACGTAAATATACAAGCTGCGGACTCGAAAAATCACCTTTAGTTGCATTTCATTTTCCTGTCGGGTCCGTCTTGTATCACTTCCCCTTGAGAAGCCCTTGCTGGAAACTTACGCGGAAGCCGACACATGGCAAGCTCCGCGTCATTCTTGAGAAGTTAGGGGCTCTTTACGGAAACATATGCGGATGATGACACGTGGCACCTTCTGCGCTTCTCCTGAGATACATAGAAACATTGCTTGAAACCTACGCGAAAGCCGACACGTGGCATCCCCCGCGTCACTCTTGAAACATCAATAGGGTCTTGAAACTTGCAACGGATAGCGACACATGGCATTGTCTGCTTATCTTTTGAGAAACATATTGAGACCCTCTATAGCTGACACATGGTGCCCTCTGCGCACACTTAGAACATATAAAGGGGCCTTTTGAAACTTCGGCAGAATCTGCCACTTGGCGCCTTCCGCGCAGAGAGAAACAAGATAGAAACTTTTTGAGACCCACCTAAGATTCACGCAGAAGCCGACACGTGGCGAGTTCCGCTTCACTTTAGAAACATTACAGGGGCCCACTTCTTCTCTTAGCTTAGCACCAAAACAAATAGAAACTCACTGCGGAAGCTGACACTTGTCAGCTTCCACAGCAACCATAAGAGACACGTGGTGCTTTTTGCGTGCTTGTTGAAACATAGAAACTACCCCCGCATGGTGACATTTGGTGCCTTCCGCGCGGAGAGAAACATATAAAGGGGCTCCTTGAAACTTAGGCGGAGGCCGACACTTGTCACCATCCGCGCCACTCTTGAAACTTAAAGAAACTGTGATGAAACTCTGGCGGAAGCCAACACGTGGCGCCCTTCACGGCAACGTTGAAACTTTTAGGGGCTACTCTCCGCCTCACACGTGACGTGTTTCGTGTTGATCATTTTAAAGGCCGATGGAGTTTTGCAAGCCCGCCAAATGCCCATTTGAACTGTATGTTGACCGAAACATTGACCATGAATAACTTCTTCGTTTGGTCGAATTTCAGGGCGATGTAAAAAGCAAACCTGCCTATTTTTTCAAGCTCTTTCCAATGGTAAGATTTTTTTAGGCAAGGCTCCTGGGAAATTTGGCACTTTGCTTTATAGGGACCTTTTCAAAGGGATTTTCAAGGAAAATACCAGGTTAGCTATTTAGCTCTTAGCAAAGGGAAATAGGATAACATTTTGGCGACCTCTATGGGATGTTTGCCTGCTAAACATGGGATCAGTGGCCTTAAGCATCCATTGGGCATGGAGTCAAGTTTAAAATATGCTGGGAAACTAGGACCTGCCTCTCAAAACACAAAAAGGGGAGAAGGCCTGCTTTCTCCTAATGACAAAGCAGCCTATGCAGAAGCACTTAGGGAAGTAAAAGGATCTAAACTACTGTGCAATAACACTTATTGAAAAGAAGAAGTCTAACCTACTAATTTATAGGGTGCTCATACCTCAAAACATATTTTCAAGTGTATCCCATTGACTGGGATATGCAGATTTTCTCCATTCACATTTGACAACTGAAATGCAGTGTGCTTCTTGCATTCAGTAATGAGAAAGGGGCCACTCCACATGCTGTCAAATTTGGAATGCTTCCCTGGTCTACTCCTCAGCTCATCCCATTTGAGCACCATATCACCCACTCTAAAATGTCTGGGGGTGGCCTTCTTGTCAAAATTTCTCTTTGTTTTCAGCTAATGATGTTCCATGGCTGCAATAACTTTATTTCTGCTTTCCTCTAGCTCCATAAGCTAAGCATATCTTACAACCATGGGGCTTTCTGCTTCAAGCACTTCTAGATGATGCATGATGTCTAGTGCTGGCAGTTCCATAGACATAGGCAACCTTGCCTCCTTTCCATACACTAGCAGATAAGGGGAGTTCCCAATAGACCTCTTAGGAGTTATCCTATCAGCCCACAGAGCAAACTTCAAATCAGTGTGCTAGGTCCTCTGATTATTCTCCATTGTCCTCTTAATAATCCTAATGAGATTTTTGTTTGTGGATTCAGCCAAACCATTACCCTATGGATAATAATTTGATGAAGTATTCAAATAAATCCGATTCTTGACAGCCCAATCAGTTATTCTTAGGCCAACAAAAGCTAGAGCATTATCAGAGATGATTGATTCGGGCACTCCAAATCTGGAGACCAAATCACAATAAAAATTCAAAACAGCACTTTCATTAGATTCTTTCAGAGCTGCTGCTTCAGTCCATCTTGTGAAGTAGTCTGTGGCTGTGAGTATCCACCTGTGGCCTGCACTTGATGGTGGGTTGATAGGTCCAATAAAATCAATGCCCCATCTCATAAAGGGCTGCTCTACCTGTATTGGGTGTAGAGGCAAAGATGGCAGCCTTTCTTTTCCTACAAAAAGGGCACACTTAACACACTTTCTAGCCCATGCATGGGCATCCTTAAATAAGCTAGGCCAATAATAGCCAGCTCTCATTACTTTCCAAGCAGTAGTCCTTGGGGCAAAATGACCCCCTGCTATTCCATCATGGAATTCATGTAACATCCTGTCAGTCTGATCAGTATCAATACATCTAAGCAATACACCATTAAAGTCCTTTCTAAAAAGGATGCCTTCTATTAAAACATATGGAATGGATTGTAGCCTGAAGTATCTTCTTTTAGCTTTATCTAAGCCTGCAGGACATCTACCAGTTTGCAAAAATTGGGTCATATCATTAACCCAACTAGTACCTACTGCTGCTGTATCATCATGATGCTCCTCCTCTATGATCAGGAGCATCTCTTCTTCTTCCTCTACCTCATCCTTAGAACTAGTGACAAGCTGCTCACTAAGTCCTCTGCCTTTGACCAGCTTGGTTATCTTGATCTCCACATCATATTCCATGACCTTGGTGATCTAACTAGCCCTTTTCTCATTAACATCTTTACTCAGTAGGAACTCCTTCACACTAGGATGAGCCACCATCAGGTGTATCTTTTTATTTGAAATAAGATGCCTAAATTTTTTCAGACCCCTGACTACTGCTAGGACATGCTTTTCAACGAAGCTATACTTCTGCTCATACTCCTCCAACCCTTGGCTAAAGAAGGCGATTGGTTGTTCAAAACCCTCGCTCTGCTGCTGCACCAGAATGGTGGAGATGGTATCTAGGCCGCCATAAGCATACAGGATAAAGTCCTTAGAGAAATCCAGATTGATTAGGGTTAGTGCAGTTGCTAATGCCTCCTTTATGGACTGGAAGCTAAGTCTGGCTTCTGATGTCCAACTGAAAGTTATGTTCTTTTTCAACATAGACGTCAAGGATTTTAAGAGATTTGCAATATCAGGTATGAACCTTCTCAGAAAGTTAATTCTGCCAATGAAGCATTGCAGTCCCTTCTTATGACTGGGTAAGGGCAATTCCAAAAAGGCCTTTATTCTCTCCTTATCAATGGTAATACCCTCCTTTGACACAACATTCCCCAACAACTTGCCCTCATGTACAGCAAAAATGCATTTCTTTGGATTAAGGGATATCCCAAACTCTCTGCATCTTTCAAAGACTAGACTTAGGTGGGATAAATGCTCAGATGCATTTTTAGAGAAGACTATTATGTCATCCAGGTAAACCAGCACTAGCTTATACATCAGGCCCTTAAAGGCCATGTCCATGGCTCTTTGAAAAGTAGAGCCAGCATTTGAGAGGCCAAAAGGCATCCTCTTGTAGGCCATAGTACCCCACTTGGTTGTTAAAGCAGTCTTGAATTGGTCTTCTTCCTTGACTAGCACCTAGTTATAACCAGAAAATCCATCAAGCAAAGAAAACCTCTCTGAGCCAGCCACCACCTACAGAATTTGCTCCATTGAAGGCAATAGGTAGTGGTCTTTTAGGGAGGCTCTGTTGAGGTCTCTGAAGTCAACACACAGCTTGACCTCCCCATTTTTCTTCCTCACAGGCACAAGGTTAGAAACCCAAGAAGTGTGCTTGATTGGAAAGATGATCTTCCCCTCAATCAGCTTGGTTAGTTCTTTGATCATCAGGGGTTCTGGCTTTGGATTCAGAGGTCTCTGTTTCTGCCTCACCGGTTTTACACCTGGCTCTAACTCTATGGTGTGTTGGGCAATATGAGGATCAAATCCCTTTAAGTCTGCATAATCCCAAGCAAACACCTCTTCAAATTCTTCACAAAGAGCAATGAAAGCTCTTCTGTCTTTAGCTGAGCAGATTTTACCAATTTTAAGGAGTCTACCCTTGAAAACTTCTAGCTCTTCATAATGCTCCTCCTTTACCTGCATACTGGTTTTTGTCTTCTTCTTTTGGTCATCAGTGCCAAAAATAGATTCCAAGGTGACTAATCCCTTGGGCAGCTTATTTGTTCTTAGCTGAATGATTTGATCATTGTCATACTGTTGTTTGAGTTTATCCTAATTCATTATGGAAAACTCATCTTCTTCTAATAGGAACCTCAGGATCTGCTCATCACTGTCAAAAACTTGCCAATGAATATTATTATCAAGGATAGAAGGCCTAGAAATTATTTTTACATGAGGCTGAACCTTTTCCCTTTGAATATCACTGGGGATGTCAAATTGAGCCCCAATTGAAGCTAATCTATCAGCATGATGGTTCTGACTCCTTGGAATGGAGATCAAATTGAAAGCCTCAAACTCTTCAACCAAATTCCATACCCTGTGTTTGTAGCACTTCAGGGCATCACTTTTTGTAAGGTGCAGTCCCCTTACCTGATTCACAATGGGCTCACTATCTCCAAACACTTGTAGGCAGCCAATCTTCCTCCTTCTTGCCCACTGCAGACCTTGGATCAACCCTTCATACTCAGCAGTGTTGTTAGTACAAGAAAAGGCAAAACGAAAAGCAGCATAATAATTTTCACCTTGTGGTGACATAAGCATTGCACCACCACCAGATCCATTTTTGCCCCTAGAGCCATCAAAATACATTTTCCATACCTCATCATGATGCTCTACCTGCTGCTCTGCTTTCTTCAGAAGACTTGGTATTGCTCTTTCATGCTCATGCAATATGTACACTCCCAGGTCAGTTTCTTGGATATGTCCCTCAGGATCCTCTACAACATTTTCAAAGGCCCACTCCTTCAAGAGTACCTCTAGTATGCTCTCAGCTTGTAGTTCCTGAGCAGCAACTAGTTCAGGGTCATTAGAGATAATGTAATTTGCATTAACAACACTGGGTGTGTAAGGCTCTATGTGATAGTCTGAAAGTAACTCAGATTTCAAAGTTACTTTGGTGCCATATCTGATTCTGAAAAACATGTGGGACCAATCAGAAGATAGATATCCTCCTATTTTGGCTATAAATTCCCTTGATAAGCACATGGCAAAATGAGGAGGCAAATCTATTATGAACATCTCCTGTAAAATAGAAACATTGGGGCAGGTGTGTAGGGTGAGACCTAGGTCTCTTATGATACCCACAGTATTAACAGATGTACCATCCAACTGGAGTACACCTTTCTCAAGTGGCTGGTATCTAAGCCCTAACTAATCTGCAATCTGCTTAGGCATGACAGAACTGCTTGCTCCACTATCCACCATGCAATTGTGCACTAGTTTGTCCCCAATTATCAGTGATACATAAAAGGAAAGAGGTTTGGCACCTTGGTTAGACTGCTTAATATCATCTTGGGATGAATTAGCAAGAACAGTCCTACTTGGGTCGTTAGTGGTATCATTGGATACCTTTAAATCAGACAAGGCAGACTGCAACATCTTCTTTTGGCCAGGGATTGCTAAGGAATCCCACATAGACATGGTTACATTCATCTTTTTCATGTTTTCAATAATATTGAAAGGTGGAGAGGCACCTACCTTCTAGCTTGACTTTGTAGCAGCATTATCAGCCTGCAAATGAGGCATCTCCCTTGCTGTTGCTGGAGTATTTCTTTGCAAGATGCGAGGGATATGGGATGTAGAAGCATCAGTATGTCCTCTACGTTTGCTTGCTGCTGGCTCCACCTCATAACCCCTCTTCTTAGCCCTTGTATTGGCAGCAACTGAATTACTATCACTGTTTACCTCACAGAATTCTCCTTCCTACCAATTCATGAAAGCAGAATCATTTTGAGGTTGCTGTTGTTGTTGTGCAGCTCCATCATTTGGTGTGTATGGCTGTGTAGCTACCACATTTTGTGTCATCAGAGCTTGATTTAGGATTCCACTTGAATAGGCTACCTGATTGTGTGGCATATGGCATGGGACACACCAATCAGGATCAACTGCAATGTTATTTTGAACAGGGACAAGGTCCCTTGTTGCATTAACAGGTGCTGGATTGTAAGGCTGAAAAGGCCTTTGGTTCATATTTTGCTTGACACCTTGGTAGTTGTTCTGATAAGATGGCCTATTGGCCTGGTAAGGTTGACCCTGCCCCTGATATGCTTGGTTCTACCCCTGATGTTGTTGTTGATAAGGCTGCCTACCTTGAGACTGTTGCTTCTTAATGTTCACTAGATCATTCCCAAAAGTCTGCAGAATATTTTCTATTTTCTGCTGGCTACTTTTTATTTCTTTTAGCTCTTGAGATGAACTAGAGGCAGTAGGTTCAGAAGTGGAGGTACTTGGTAATGCTGCAACAACAGGTGTAGGGACCAAATATGGGGTGGGCAAAGGTATAGAAGCCTGGATCTCAGGAAAGATGGGCATAGGGGGCCTAGGTGCTATTTTTCCAGCTTGAATTAGACTGTTCTCTGCTCTGATGGCTATTTCATAGGCATCAGGTAGGCTTGTACCTCCTAGTGATTGTATCATCACTGAAATATCACTATTCAAAGCTTTCAAGAAATATAAGAATGCATACTCAGCTGGAGGTCTTACTGTGGCAGGGATTCTGTCCCATGTCTTCTGAAATCTAAAGTTGAAGTCCATCATTGGTTCCTGAGGAGCTCTCTTTATGGTGGTCATCTGTTCCACCAATGACAGATTATCTGATTTATCCTGGAACTGCTTATTCAGCTTGTCTCCTAAGTCATCCCAGGTTCCTATAGTCTATACTGGTAGACTTTTGAACCATTGTAATGCCTTCCCTTTGAATGAGGCAGCTAGTAATCTAATGGCTACATTCTCCTGTGTTACATGATGTACTCCACATAGAGAAGCCACATCTCTTATGTGTTCAATGGGTGTAGTTTGGGTTTCCCCTGTGAAATAGGGCAGGCTCTTCAAGGCTCCCATAGGTATGGCATCATGTACTGTTAAGTTCAAGGGGCTTCCCCCATCAAAAGCCACAAATGGCTGATTTCTTGCCATCGGAGCAGCTGGAGGTTGGTTTGCTTGAGTTGCTACAAGGACTACAGAGGCAACTGGTCTGAAATTTGGTGGAGTTGACAATGTCCTCTTAGAATAGGGAGTTCTTACTACAGTTCTACTCTGCCTCCTAGGTGCAGAAAGCTGTAGATAATCAAATGAGCTTGAACTTGAACTCCTAGTTTGTATCCTTCTCATAAAAGTAGATCAACAGAACTGGTTTCCCTGATCTTCCTCAGTATGAGTCACTAGATATGCCATTTTTAACCTCCTATAGGTCAAAAAATCACCAGTTGCACATCAAAACTAGTAATAAGAGTTTGTATTATCCCACTGGGCGTGCCAGAAACTGTTGTCACATGAAATTGCACCCTGCTTGAATGGGACTCCAAGCATTCCAATGACACAATGGGATTGATCTCTAAGTGTGGGACTTTGCTAAATGAGATCAAACCTCCGGAGAAGGCCAGCTTCCTTGTCTAGTTATCACCTAAAACTACTGTATTTTGGGGTGAAAAGGGGAAGAAATGTGCTGAAATGAAAGATAAAGCATTAATACTTAAAACATGAAAGGGTGATGCACCAGACAGATTTAAAGAACCTTTGCAAAAAATTGAAGCATGCACATCACAACCAGATATAGCAAGCAAATATGCACAGAATAGATGATTCTAACAGAGGTGAGAGGCAAGATGATTGAGAGGAACAATAAATATTCATAGACAACCATATGCAGATTCACACAGAGATAGAAAAATCAGCAAAAGGCATGATAGCTTGCATATATCTAATGAAAGGCAAGGTTACAACATGAAAAGTTCTGTTTGGAAACAGGGAGAACAAGATGCTCCAAAAAATTTCCAACCCTTTTTTACATCATAAGCCTCAGCTTATATAGCACTACAAAATATCCTAAGTCGGTTACAACCTTGCTTAGAGAGCAGCCATCAAAAATATCTTCCCCGAAGGGACATCCAAATGTCAGGAGTAATGGCGCAAAAGATCTAGAATAGGGGCAGATAGGGGAGATATTTTGGGTCTTCAATGCAAGCAGCTGCTTACTCATCATGCATCTAGAGATGAAACAGTGGAAAGATATTCTGTCATTAATGCAAGCTGCTTGCTATGTCTGCTGTAATGAATGCCCCAAAAATATCTTCATCTGCTAAAAGTCGTCACTAAAATATGCATTTGAAGATCTAAAAGTTGAAAAGTGACAAAACCTCCTGAAAACCCTACCAAATGAGAGAGGGGATGAAAACATACAACTTTGCCTCTTACATCATGTGAAAATTCACTAAGACAGAGGAGGTATAGGCGGTCAAAGTTTTGGTCAACCGCCTGTATTTATCGTTTCTGCATTTGTGTGTATATCGGCCTTGTATCTTCATTTGTGTCTTCTATTTGTATATCGGCATATACAAACTTAATATGCAAGCTGCGGACTCGAAGCTCCTTATGAAACTATTGAAAAACGCCATCGGGTCCATGTTGTATGTTGACCCTTATATATCTGCTTGGCATACAAAAGTACCTGCATATTGCGGACCCCACCAGTCGCATCTCCCTTTCTGTCTACATGAACATACAAGCTGCGGACCCAAAAAATACCCTTAGTTGCATTTCATTTTCCTGTCGGGTCCGTCTTGTATCACTTTCCCCTTGAGAAGCCCCTGCCGGAAACTTACGCAGAAGTCGACACATGGCAAGCTCCGCGACATTCTTGAGAAGTTAGGGGCTCTTTGCGAAAACATATGCGGATGATGACACGTGGCGCCTTCCGCGCTTCTCCTGAGATACATAGAAACACTACTTGAAACCTACACGGAAGCCGACACGTGGCATCCCCCGCGTCACTCTTGAAACATCAATAGGGTCTTGAAACTTGCAACGGATAGCGACACATGGCGTTGTCTGCTTATCTTTTGAGAAACATATTGAGACCCTCTGTAGCTGACACATGGCACCCTCCACACACACTTAGAACATATAAAGGGGCCTTTTGAAACTTTGGCAGAATCCGCCACTTGGCGCTTTCCGCGCAGAGAGAAACAAGATAGAAACTTTTTGAGACCCACCTAAGATTCACGCAGAAGCCGACATGTGGCGAGTTCTGCTTCACTTTAGAAACATTACAGGAGCCCACCTCTTCTCTTAGCTTAGCACCGAAACAAATAGAAACTCACTGCGGAAGCTGACACTTGTTGGCTTCCACAACAACCATAAGAGACACGTGGCGCTTTCCGCGTGCTTGTTGAAACATAGAAACTGCCCCCGCATGGTGACACTTGGCGCCTTCCGCGCGGAGAGAAACATATAAAGGGGCTCCTTGAAACTCAGGCGGAGGCCGACACTTGACACCGTCCGCGCCACTCTTGAAACTTAAAGAAACTGTGATGAAACTCTGGCGGAAGCCGACATGTGGCGCCCTCCGCGGCAACGTTGAAACTTTTAGGGGCTACTCTCTGCCTCACACGTGGCATGTTCCGCGTTGATCATTTTAAAGGCCGATGGAGTTTTGCAAGCCCGCCAAATGCCCATTTGAACTGTATGTTGACCGAAACATTGACCATGAATAACTTCTTCGTTTGGTTGAATTTCAGGGTGATGTAAAAAGCAAACCTGCCTATTTTTTTAAGCTCTTTCCAATGGTAAGTTTTTTTTAAGGCAAGGCTTCTAGGAAATTTGGCACTTTGCTTTATAGGGACCTTTTCAAAGGGATTTTCAAGGAAAATACTAGGTTAGCTATTTAGCTCTGAGCAGAGGGAAATAGGATAACAATACTCATTGAAAGCATAATCCATAAAATAGTTCTTTCATACTAGGGTTAGGAACATTATCTTAACCATACGGGATTCCCTTTAAAGTTATATCCAAACAACCCATCATCATTATGGAGCACCACTTGGGAGATCATATGAGGCGCCTTGAGCTGTTCCATCTAGCCCAGGAGCATGGAATGACACCCGCCATTTGGCCTCCCAGCCCCACTTGGGGTGTCCTTACCGAAATGGAGTCCTAGGTACTTGCATTCCTTATATGCACTATCTTCGCTCCAAAATGGACAGACCAATTGGATGAGAATCTTAAGGAAATCATTATATTGATTCTATTGTGCATAGGCAAAATTATAGAAAGAATAATAGTATTAGGAGAATAACAATATCTGCTGTTATTAATTACTGCATATATATCTCTATTGTTGTACATATATATATCACTACTGAAGTTTATATATTTATCTCTACTCTAGAAATCGGTTCGTATTCCATATATTTCTTCTTCTTCCCATCTTACCCCTTCCATCCATTCTTCCTCTCACACTTTATAGCCTCTCAAAGGAGGTGCCTACAACAAATGGATATATCTCTTACCAAGAGAGATATCCTTACAAAGAGTCACACCTCTTGACAGTTCTAATCGCTGCAAAAGACATTGCATTACACATATCAGCAAGTCGTTTCCTTTTCACATGGAGCGCTTTCAATACTAATTGTATCCCTTTGCTATTAATCACTGCCCTTGCACTATACTCTTCTTTTTAATAACTAAGTCTTTGTCTTTAAGCGTTGCTCTTCATAGAGTGAGATCATTGCTTTTACCATTACAAATCATATGTCATATGATATTAATCGCACCACTTATTAGGTATGTAATCGTTGTCTTAGTAATACTTTAACCACTGCATTTTATATTAATAGTTTCTTTGTACATGTTATTACTGTGCATACGATATAAATCACTGCACTTCTCATTCATTAGTCAGACCTCTTCTAGTCACATAGATCACTTCATGGAAGGGAGTCGGCCTTAATATCTAAAGATTACTTAAATCTTTAATTTAAATCATGAAGATGACTTATTTATAATTATATTGTATAATGTCTTAAGTATGAGACATTTCAGTCCACCCTGCCTAAGATTGCTTGTCCTCAAGCAATCACAATCTAGGATGCCCCTGAAGTCACCAAGATCCCAATTCAACCTTGTAGATTTGTATTGCTCCTTCTTGTGATGTAATTAGCTTTTGTTGTGATACTTTTATGTATTTGCGAATTGAAAATTTTGTAGCTAGTTATGTCTGATTTCATAAGTTCCAATCCACTAACCTTGGTCAATCTATCCAACCATGGCACCTTCACATGAGATGATACATATAGATGTAATCATGGAATCCCAATCATCTAACTATCTAACCAACATGTGGAATACCGGGAGTCACAAAACTATATTCTAACCATATTATGGTGTTAGCATACTGCACATATCACCAAACATAATATCTCGATATGGATAATCACCTTGTAAACATAGCTACTGTCGCACACTATGAAACACTAATTGCTTAGTCAACACTAGTTGTCAATGAGTTCATGTTTTCTTATATAGCCACCACTACTAGCTCCAAGCTTGCAATAGCACAAGTACAAATATTTTATCACTTCTAACTACTTGTGGTACCTTGTGTTATCTTCCAGAACATTACCATGCTTCAAGATAATGCCACATGAATTTCAACTTTGTTGAAAGTGCACCTACATTGCCATTCATGCTTCCAACAATACTGCATTGTATATATGCAATTGTGAGTTCTCCTCTAAATGACTTGTGGTTGCTACAACAACATTACCACAGTTAAACCAACATGCATATTGTACTGTAACATCTAAAACTCACATCTTAGCGCATTGCATTATGTAGATAAACTCTTACTTCAAGAACTCTCTACAAGTGAATATCACCTGAGTCCTAATTGGTTTTTTTGTCAGAATTAGACATTAGAAGATCAAGACTAGTGAGTTTTAGTTATCAAAATTTAATTAATTCATATCTACGACTATAACTTCAATTCCATACACAAGTTCAAATTTATTCTAATACCACATGGTGAATTGATTTTTGACACCTATCATAATAATATCTTTATCAAATCTAAAACAAAATACTATTCTAATACATTAATTTATTATATTTCTACATTAATTTAAAACATTAATTACAATATTTGGTACCCATCAAATCTCAAAAATCTTTTAAGACTAATTATTATTTAATTATTTATTTTTAATTAAATTATAGTCAAGATCATATATTTTCACTTTAATATTTAGTAACATAATTGAATAATTTTTAGTATATATTTTTAACATGTAATTAGCCATTTTTTTAATAAAAAACTAATTTAAAAGTTTATATGGAGAGAAATTTTTGTTTTTTGCAAACGTCTCACATAGGCTGCCTCGGAAATGGCGGATAAAACACAGTTATTCCACGCATACATTTGGTAGTTGAGGACAAAGTAATGGTGAAAACGAAATTTAACTTGGTAGTTGTACATTCAATCCGGGTATCTTAATAATCATACAAAAGTAAACGAGAGAAGCATCTAAGGGACCCAATCTTGTCTGGTAAATATTTCACCTATTTTTATTTGTCAAAATCGATTTTGATTGTAAGTACTAAGAAGTAGATTATGCTTAAGAATAGTTCTCTGTATAAATCCAACATCAAGATTATAATTGTATCGTATAATTTTTTCTTGTTTTCACAATTTTTCTGTCAAATTAATGGCGGTCAATAGCAAGTATGTTTACCAATCATGTTTTCAGATTAGACAGAAGTTATTCTTACTGTAAAATTTTGTTAATTGGCGTGTGATGAATGTTTGCAGGTGGTGGACGAAGGAAACGGTGGCCGTGGTGACAGGGGCGAATAAAGGCATTGGTTTTGAAATTGTCCGTCAATTCGCAGAAAATGGTCTCACCGTTATTCTTACTGCAAGAGACGCCAATAGAGGATTGAGTGCTGTAAAAAGGCTCCATGATCAGGGCCTGCATAATGTTGTGTTCCGGGAGCTGGATATTGAGAAACCCCATAGCATTTCAGATTTTGCAAGGTGGATCAAGGATAACTATGGCACCCTCCACATACTGGTAAAACCACACCCACTTCAGTGCAATTAAGAAGGAATTCTCGAATTATTGAAGAAGGAATTTTGTAAAAATTGATCAACCTTGGGGTAAATATTACCACTTTTGTTGAATTGAAGGTTGTTTTTTTAATTAATTAAAGTTGGGAAGAATACAACTGTAGTTCCTGAAAGAATTTGAACTCAAAATACAGTACCTCAGGTGTGCTTAAATTTTACCAATTTACTGTTATACAGAACTCACATGCTCAAAGAAAGAATTCATGGAATAACCTTCACTTATAAATTTTGGCAGGTTAACAATGCTGCTGTAAATGGGATTATTACAGATTATGAAGCTCTGATGCACGCCTTCCAAGTTTCGGCAGGGGATGACCATATATTTGTAAGAATTTTACTTTGCAATTCCATTGCATTGGTATTCAACTAGAGTTTTTTTTGGAAGAACATATACAGTTGGTGTGTTAATTGGTCAATCTTTTTAAGGGTTTATATGTAAATGTATGGATTGTTTATGTGGGAAGGGTTCAAGCAACTCATACATTAATTAACTGGTCAATATCTTAAAAAGGAATTTATATGTAAGCACATAAACTGTTTATGTAGGAAGGGTTTAAACAACCATGTTATGGTATATTATGGTCAGTATATTGGCTGTATAAATTCCCCCAAAACCCTTGTTTCTAAATATCTTTTACATTGTGAGGAAGAGTTTAAAATGCCTATGTGGCACTGGTTGTTTACGATGAGAGTAGGTCCCACACATAAATAAAATAACCAGTAGGCACCAGCATCTAACAGAAGGCCAGAAAGCCACATTGTGATCAAGCTATTTATATCGGATTTGGGTTTCCACCATCAGCAGTTAAAAATGAACACTTATAACCAATGTACCGACTATTTATGTGGGGACACAAGGAAAGAGGTTTTTTTCACATTCAAGATCATTTATGCCATGCAGTAGCAGATTCATATGCCATTTGCCCTGTTTTTTTCTCAGAACAACCCAATATTAGCCAAAGCATTTAAAACAAACTACGAGTTGTCAAAGAACTGCCTAGAAATAAATTACTATGGAACGAAGAGAATCACAGAAGCATTACTGCCGCTGCTCCGACCAGAAGGTCGAATTGTGAATGTGTCCTCAGAAGCCGGATTACTACAGGTATAATAACTATGAATCGATTTTCTCATTCCAACATTGTTATGGAGTTTTATTGGGAGGGGGATTTAACTGTTGGGTTTTTACAGTTTCTGAAGAATGATTCCCTTCGAAGGCAGCTTTCTGACGTCTCAAATATAACAGAGGAATTAATCGATAACATGGTTGAAATGTTTTTGGAGGATATGAAAAAGGGGGAAGTGGAAGGGAAGGGTTGGCCCATTTTTTCAACTCCATATTCTGTGTCGAAGATGGCTTCAAATGCCTATGCTCGCCTCCTTGCACAGAATTTCTCAAACAGTGAAGAGGGGAAAAGGATATATGTGAATTGTGTTCATCCAGGAAGAGTTCAAACCTACATGAGTGAGAACAGGGGAATCTTAACTCCCTCACAAGGAGCAGAAAGTTGCGTGATGGTAGCTCTGTTACCACCTGGTGGGTCTTCTGGGCAATTTTATTTCCTCAAGGAATGCCAGGAATTTTGAGGGCATTCCCACTTTCATGGGAGTGTTTATATCTTCTGTCATCAAAACTATCTTTGCTTCAGTTTACTTTCTGTATTAACAAATTTGTTTAGCTTTATTTGGCTTCAAATCGAATACATTGAAATATTTGGATAAAGTATAGATTTTGAACATTGTTTTAGAGAATCTGCTGCATTTGGAGCATGAAAATACAACAAAGGAATCATAATTTTTTTTTGTGGGGTTAGGGATTGAGCTTGGGTTTGCTAAGGTTTCGCGTAAGTAGAGTGCAAGTCATGTTTTGTCTTCTTGTCAATATGTTCAAACATATTAATGCATCTTTATGATGATTCTATGACTTTGTTGTTTTAGAATAGGACTCTCTCTATTTGGGTTGAATTGTCTAACATGTCCATCTTTGCTTCAATTTTTTTAGACTAGTATATTTATATTTAAAAGAATATATCTACAGTACGCCAAGAAATATCCTCTCTAGAACCTATTCCACTAATTGATTGAAAATAGGTGGTCTAGAGAATGTCTCTCCATATACTGTAGATTTATTTTTTTAAATATAAATATACTATAATGGCCCCAAAATAATGGCACCCCTTTTTCATTTCCATGTGATTAATCAGTAAATTTTAATGAAAAGAAATCTATAATATATGAGGCCTCCCTACATACATATTTCATGTTTACATTGTTAACAAAAAACCAAGGAATGACTCAAAGTGACAACTCCAATTTCCCTATTTCATTTTTACTACTAGTATTTCACATTGTTGCACATTTATAGATGCCTCTCTTCCATTTATTCCCTCTACATTTTTAGTTCAATGTTTGATGTTGTCTCATGTTCAAAGGAAATCATTTGCAATTAAGTATTACAAGAAAATATGGATTGTGGCGCCTTCCTAACATTCAAGTATTAAAACAGAAAAACATTTGAAGCATCTCCTTTCCACTCCCAGCCTGCACATTGTTATTTGTTGTTGTATCATTTAACAACACAAAATAATAATTAATATATTAGGTGCCTCATTCTACATATTTCTGTGTTGCAAAACTTTTAAAAAATAAAAAACTGATGCAAATACCTTTTAAAAGAAATAAAGATTTTCTCCATGCCTTGGATTGATTCGTCGGAAGGCGATTCTTTTGTTTTCTGTTGGCACTCCCCTTCATCTCACTTCAAATCTTGCAATTTGAAATGCTTGCCTGAGTTATTTGATTCCAATATATCTCCAGTTGTCTCCATCTTTCTCTGATCTCCACCCCCGATGCATATAGAAGAAAATACAAACTAACAAACCCCAAGCCGAAACAAAATTGTGGCAAGGAAAGATCAACCAAATAGAACACCAAAAAAACAACAAAACCATACAGTTAACAAACACCAAAACCAAAGCAAATATGAATATTAAACGAATTAATTGTGCAGGCATATAATGCCTTAACTACATAGTATATTCTCTGTCATGCCACTACGGCTCGTTACAATCATTATTGACTATTCGCCTTCCATTGCTATTTTTGGTTTTTTCTGGCATATTTACTATTTTGATTTTTTTTACAAATTGGAATCTTATAAAATTACATGGAATCTTGGAATCTTTTAGCTCTTCAACTCCACCCGTGCTATGATTGTAGGAACGCCTCTCAGCGTAAAAAAGCTATCAAATTCCTAGGCCATATTGTTTGTCATGCGCTTTATAATTTTTTTATTGGAGGGTTTCATATCAAACCCAACTTGATAAATTTTGTTTAACTTCACTAAGAAAACACATTTGTGCTGAGTTAACATCACAAAAGACTTCAAGGAATTCTCTGATATTCAAGTTAGGAGCCAGCTTTTTTTTTATAATGTAGTTATATTAATTTACTTCAAATTGGATTTCAATCAGAATTGCCTAACAAAAGGATCTAAAATTATTCAATTTTGGCATGCTCTAACTTCAAACAAATTATTGATGCCCTTTTAGTATTTTAAAAAGATGATGGTTGGGTAATTTTTGGTTGTAAGAAAAGCATCATAGTGGCTAAAATCCATAAGTCAAGAATAACCACCTAACTTTAAATCATCGTAAAAATCCAAAATTCAAGGATAACCACTTGACTTTATATCATCGTAACGAGTTTACGTAAGTTATCATAACAAGATTACAAGACATTTCAATCTAGAACATCTCTATTTATCTCAAACCTTCATAACTAAACAATAGTTGTAATGAATACATAAACACCTCTAGTTTAGAATAAAGGAAAGAGTGGCATGTCATCATCTTCAATTCCTTCTTCAAGTTGGTGGTCTCATAGCCTATTATTTGAAGGCCAAAGATCTCCTAAGAAGAATAACATGTCATACATGTGTGATTCACTTTTCTTATTGATTTTCTACAATACACACAACATGCTTTATTGGGTAACTAGTTTTCTATGCTTGTTGAATTGGAGGAGAGCATAGGAGAGATATTCATAGAGGATGACTCCATGATGATTTATGTTTTATTAGCCATAAGGGGCTTATTGAGGTTGCTTCCTCTTTGACAGGTAACCACCTTGCATGGTTTCCATTACAAAAATATAACTCCTTGGTGATTTGTAGAAATTTCTAGACACTTTGGACCATTGGGACAATTATAAGAAGTGATAAGGAGGTCAAGACACACAATCATTAACATTTTTAGGCCATTTTGAAAACATTCACCAATGCACCCTATGTCAAGAAATGAGTGCCCCACACTAGCTTCCTATCCTTAGGCAAGGAACCAGTGCTTGACACATTTGTTTTTGTAAGAATATTAGTCCTATAACTTCTAGATTCATTAAGGAGTTTTCTAACATATCTATATGATATTTTTTTGTAAATTTTATTTAATTTTTCATCAAATATAAGGTTTTAATTTCTTGATTTTATCTCTCGTATTTGCATGCATTTTCCTTTTTTTTTACACTAGATTTTCACAACAAAACACTAATAATTTTCTTCTTTCTATCCCCTACAAACAATTGGACTCAATGAATCTAGTATCTTTGACACAACATTTGAAACTTGAGAATTTTATTAGATTCTATTCCAGGTCAAGGAACTAATGGTGCTACACTACTACTAACACATTTACCCTAGTGTAGACATACCCCTACATCAATGCTAGTGTATTTGTTTCAACTCAAAATACCATAAAATCTTATCAACAATTGTTGATCTCAACATTTCAAACTTTTTTTTTGTGATTGCATTGATGGTCATTGGGTTCATCTATACCCTCTTATTTCTCATTTCCTCTCTCTCAGGCATTTTTCATTTTTTGTTTGTCTTGTCTAGTTGTCAATCCTAACTCTATGCGGTAGGTTAGTGTTGGCCTAGTTGGAGATAGTCTATTCATAAGCACCAATTTATTACACACATAAAAAGCAAAAAAATTAAAGCACATAAACATCTCTCTTTTATTTCCTTTCAACATAAAGTCATCAAAATTGCTAGAAAGATTCTAAACTCAAAGAAGGAACCCCATAGATTATATAGGAGAATTTGGGACTTGAAGAAACTTTGTCAGTTGTCACTAAAGGGAATTGAAGGGATCCATCTACAAAAGCATGGATTATTCAAACAAAAGGCCTAGAAAGGCCATCTTTGAAGAAACATGGGAGTATGTGTAAAACACACTACAATTTATTACATGATTATTATTCCTTTTATAATGTATCTTTGACATTTGTTACATACTTGTGCTTTACATGATGTTACCATTTTCTCTTACCTCGAATTCCATACATCCTTTGTATTTAACCAATTAAGGGGGGGAAATATTATCATTGACATTTAATCATGGTTATGATTTTAGTGATGTAATTATGATAGTTATGATCCTTTTCTTGGTACTAAATAGAGCTTCGTCATCATATCTAGATGGAGTATGTTTCCACATAATTAGAGCCCTTATCAAGCTATCTATAGAGTTAGATCCTATCCTATGTGGTCTAGAGTTCTTTGATGCCCTAAACACTTGGTTAGATTTGATGTAGTTTAAGTAATGGGGTCGAATGAAAGACAACCTAAACCTAGAAGCATACAAACTCAACCACAAATTCATATTCCATATGGAATAAAAGCAATGCTATGCTCATTAAACTATTAAAAATTTACCTTCATAGGCTATAACAAGTTGAAAGGAGCCTAAACTCATTACACAAAAAAAACTAGCAAATGGGTTGTTCTATGCCCAAGATGAATGAATCTTTGGTCATCTTCCTTCTTTTTGAAGTCTCTCTTTTTTGAGAAAACATTCTAAGGCTTTCTTCTAGATCTTATCAACAACTTTCACAACTATATACTTCTTCTTGGCCTTTATTTCTTGGCCTCTATCTTACTACCCTCACTTTTTTTTTGCTTGTCCTCATTCACCACTTCTATAGAAGAAGGTTGATAATTTTATTCTCAAATTTTATATTAAATATTAACCATTTCCTCTTCCTTTCTTGATCAAATATCCTTCAAATCTACCCTAGGTAATAGCCCAAACATTTTCTCTAACAACTAGAAAATCTAATGACCTACACAACTACTTGAAACTACTAGATAGCCCAAAATTCATGGAAGGTGATTGGTCAAAAATAATAATAATAAACCACCAAATGATAATAGGTCATATCCCTAGCACCATCCAAGTAGGGAAAGTTCCAACAAGAAAACATGTAACCAAGAAAATCATATAAGCCATATTGATAGGTTGGAGACATAAAATGAGTCAATTTGGATATAAGACAATGCCAAATGGCCAGTGGAGTCAACATCATCATGAGTCATCACTATCAACTATCATTTTCATCTTATTGTTATTGTGATCCTAGATGTTGTCGAAGTCATAGTTATTTCTAAAGTCACTACTAAAGTGACAGGATGCTACTGAAGATGCAACTATATTTTGTTTTACTATTAAAGTTAGTTGGAATGATCCTTTGACCTCTTAGAATCATCTCGTCTTTCCATTTCCTCAAAAACTTGCACACAAAACCAAAATTTTCTTAGCTCCACTTTCTATTCTATTTTTTGTGATACAAAATTGCTCAGGAACTTGGATGCTCCTAGATCAAGATGCCTTCACATTTGTGTAATATTAAAAATTACATACCCTTGCAATTTTAATGTTATGTTATGTGGCTTTCTTAAGTGTTTGTAACCCCTAGTATGTTCTTAGGTTGATTTTGACTTTCCTTGATTTTGACTTGTGTTTTGTATTTTCATGTCTTTTCCCCTTTTTTGTGTTAACTAATGTTACTTTTATATAATTTATCTCATGTTGTGTTGACATGTAAAATATTAAAATGACCTATTGTACTTGGATTCTAGTGCAATGCATGGACATCCATGCGACATGTTAGCATCCACTAATATTTTAGATGTACAACAACTATTTTCTTTGAATCTTGCCACCTTTCTTCCATTGAGCATGCCTTGTAACTACCCTAGGATGAATCACAATGGCCTAGTACAAATTGTATGCCTCTTCATCTTCCTTCCTTGATCTAATTTGGACCTCCTACTTAATCTTTCAATCTCTTAGGCTCACTACACTCTTTTGCAAGTAATTTCTCTATGTCGAAGTTCTTAATGTGATTATTACTAGCACTCTTTCTAACATTCAAAGTTTCTTTGAGCATACAACATTCTAGCATTGGTTTACTTGGCACTTCTCTATTCTTAAGGACATCTTGCTTGTGCTATTAATAGGTTTTCATCTCCATCTTGGTGTGATGTGATTGTGTTCAAAACTTTCCATTTTTCTCTCATTTTCTAATTGTATTTTTGAACTCTTTGGTGTATTTGGCACTTGTTGGGTTCTAAATTTCCTTTGGCAATCTCATGCACACTTCTTTGTCACTTCTTGACAAGAAAACATGTAACCAAGAAAATCATATAAGCCATATTGATAGGTTGGAGACATAAAATGAGTCAATTTGGATATAAGACAATGCCAAATGGCCAGTGGAGTCAACATCATCATGAGTCATCACTACCAACTATCATTTTCATCTTATTGTTATTGTGATCCTAGATGTTGTCGAAGTCATAGTTATTTCCAAAGTCACTACTAAAGTGATAGGATGCTACTGAAGATGCAACTATATTTTGTTTTACTATTAAAGTTAGTTGGAATGATCCTTTGACCTCTTAGAATCATCTCATCTTTCCATTTCCTCAAAAACTTGCACAAAAAACCAAAATTTTCTTAGCTTCACTTTCTATTCTATTTTTTGGGATACAAAATTGCTCAGGAACTTGGATGCTCCTAGATCAAGATGCCTTCACATTTGTGTAATATTAAAAATTACATACCCTTGCAATTTTAATGTTATGTTATGGGGCTTTCTTAAGTGTTTGTAACCCCTAGTATGTTCTTAGGTTGATTTTGACTTTCCTTATCATTTTCCTACCCTTGGTGCCTAGTTGTGTTTTGTATTTTCATGTCCTTTCCCCTTTTTTGTGTTAACTAATGTTACTTTTATATAATTTATCTCATGTTGTGTTGACATGTAAAATATTAAAATGACCTATTGTACTTGGATTCTAGTGCAATGCATGGACATCCATGCGACATGTTAGCATCCACTAATATTTTAGATGTACAACAACTATTTTCTTTGAATCTTGCCACCTTTCTTCCATTGAGCATGCCTTGTAACTACCCTAGGATGAATCACAATGGCCTAGTACAAATTGTATGCCTCTTCATCTTCCTTCCTTGATCTAATTTGGACCTCCTACTTAATCTTTCAATCTCTTAGGCTCACTACACTCTTTTGCAAGTAAGTTCTCTATGTCGAAGTTCTTAATGCGATTGTTACTAGCACTCTTTCTAACATTCAAAGTTTCTTTGAGCATACAACATTCTAGCATTGGTTTACTTGGCACTTTTCTATTCTTGAGGACATCTTGCTTGTGGTATTAATAGGTTTTCATCTCCATCTTGGTGTGATGTGATTGTGTTCAAAACTTTCCATTTTTCTCTCATTTTCTAATTGTATTTTTGAACTCTTTGGTGTATTTGGCACTTGTTGGGTTCTAAATTTCCTTTGGCAATCTCATGCACACTTCTTTGTCACTTCTTGACAAGAAAACATGTAACCAAGAAAATCATATAAGCCATATTGATAGGTTGGAGACATAAAATGAGTCAATTTGGATATAAGACAATGCCAAATGGCCAGTGGAGTCAACATCATCATGATTCATCACTACCAACTATCATTTTCATCTTATTGTTATTGTGATCCTAGATGTTGTCGAAGTCATAGTTATTTCCAAAGTCACTACTAAAGTGACAGGATGCTACTGAAGATGCAACTATATTTTGTTTTACTATTAAAGTTAGTTGGAATGATCCTTTGACTTCTTAGAATCATCTCATCTTTCCATTTCCTCAAAAACTTGCACACAAAACCAAAATTTTCTTAGCTCCACTTTCTATTCTATTTTTTGTGATACAAAATTGCTCAGGAACTTGGATGCTCCTACATCAAGATGCCTTCACATTTGTGTAATATTAAAAATTCAATACCCTTGCAATTTTAATGTTATGTTATGGGGCTTTCTTAAGTGTTTGTAACCCCTAGTATGTTCTTAGGTTGATTTTGACTTTCCTTATCCTTTTCCTACCCTTGGTGCCTACTTGTGTTTTGTATTTTCATGTCTTTTTCCCTTTTTTGTGTTAACTAATGTTACTTTTATATAATTTATCTCATGTTGTGTTGACATGTAAAATATTAAAATGACCTATTGTACTTGGATTCTAGTGCAATGCATGGACATCCATGCAACATGTTAGCATCCACTAATATTTTAGATGTACAACAACTATTTTCTTTGAATCTTGCCACCTTTCTTCCATTGAGCATGCCTTGTAACTACCCTAGGATGAATCACAATGGCCTAGTGCAAATTGTATGCCTCTTCATCTTCCTTCCTTGATCTAATTTGGACCTCCTACTTAATCTTTCAATCTCTTAGGCTCACTACACTCTTTTGCAAGTAAGTTCTCTATGTCAAAGTTCTTAATGCGATTGTTACTAGCACCCTTTCTAACATTCAAAGTTTCTTTGAGCATACAACATTCTAGCATTGGTTTACTTGGCACTTTTCTATTCTTGAGGACATCTTGCTTGTGGTATTAATAGGTTTTCATCTCCATCTTGGTGTGATGTGATTGTGTTCAAAACTTTCCATTTTTCTCTCATTTTCTAATTGTATTTTTGAACTCTTTGGTTTATTTGGCACTTGTTGGGTTCTAAATTTTATTTGGCAATCTCATGCACACTTCTTTGTCACTTTGTGCAGACCTAGGGGTGATATTTATAGATTTTTCTTTGCTTATCTTAGTTCTAAATACAATTCGGATAGGTACACACACTCTTTCATTTCTTCTTCATCATCGATTGCTCTTGGAAGTTAAAAAGATAAATAGGGGCTTGATCACTCATGGAAATCTCCCAAGAAACCCCAAAGCTTTCTCTTGTCCAAGCTATATGTCTTTAAAAGCAAGAAAACACATGGAGGTTTGGTTGTATCTTTCCCTTTGTTCATTTCAATATTCAATTTGTTTTTGTTAGCTTAGCTTCATTTTTATCATTTATGTGCATTTTTGTATTCCTCTTGTTTGTTTTTGTTGTTGTGCTTGTTTCCTAGTGTGTAGAGAACTAGAAGCCTAGAAAAATATTTGAGTTTTACAACTTTTTGGGATGACAATAAGTGAATAGGACTACAACACATCACACGGAGGTCCACACATCATAGTAGTGTCTGAGGCAGAGGGCTACTTAGTTAGTTTACCAAGTATGTTATGAATTATTCTTTTGTGTTGTGAGTTTGGTTTTTCAATTCTATTAATCAAATTCTAGTAATTAGCATTTTTCAATCCAACTCATTAATTTATCTTGGAAAGTACATTTTTTGCTAAGTTAAAGTGTTTTAGAATATTTCTAGTTGGTTATTGTTCATTCTATTATAGAATAACAACAAAAAATATCTCTTTTGGAACTAGTCACATTCTAGTGTAAAAATTGAAAATATCAACCTTCAAAACAAACAATACTTTCTATTTCACATTTTTAGTTTTATATTATGGTGAACCCAAGACACTATCATCTTTTGGTTCTGCATGTTGTGACACTCATTTTTCTCACATTTTATGAGTTTCATATCCTAGACCCTTTATTCTAACCATGTTGTTTGTAAGATCTATCATAACTATTTAGAGATGTCTTTTTCTAAAAAAACTACCACTCCTATTCAGACAACCCTTGATTTTTCTAACTTCTAGATTGATCCAAACACTACAACTCTTCCCACCTTGCCTAGTTCTCCTCCCACTATGTTTCAAGACATTGAAGGCAGCTTCAATCATGGAGTTGGACCCTCCATATGGGAGTTGAGAGTCACGTCCATAAACTTGATAAAAATTTAGTAGATGTTTAATCTCACCTCAATGATGATGAGAAAATACATAATACCATTGATCCTATTTTGGATACCATGTGGACTATCTTATGCTATCATCCTAAAGTCCTTGATTTGTTGTGTGGAATAGCCTTGAATGTCATCAGTGATGTTTCTACATATGTGGCTAATCACAATTGAGCTTGAGCAAGATTCACATTCTAATATTACAAATAATTAACTTTCTATGTCATTGCCTAGACCATGTGTGCACACAACTAATCCTATGCATGTTGCCACTTCTCTAATTTAGCATGGTCATGCTAATACTAGTTCGTTTCGGATGCATTGTAACCCCATTTATTCATATGCATTTGTTCCTCCATCCTAGTCTTTGCCATTCAAATGTTAAACCAGCCTCCTTAGTGCTTCATAGCCTTTCCCCTCATAGCCCTTCACTCTTTCAAGTATCCCTACTACTGCTACTTCTACTGCACATTTACACACAATTGACCTAACTATAAAGCAATTAATGCAAAACATGGGTAGTCTACTGCAACATCTTGCCTCATCAGGTCCATCACTTCACAACCCTTTACCACTCCATATTATTGTCGTAGTCCACTATCTCTCAAAATTATTTCTACATCTCTTTTTACTAGATTTGAGGTACCATTGTTTGAGAAGTATAGTGGTAAAGTTGATCCACATACACATGTCCAAATTTATTGCACTTGGAAGTGATTTCATCTTTGAAGATAAGTTGTTGGAAAAGCTATTTTTGTGATCTTTGAATGACACTATGTTGGACTAGTTTTGCTCCTTAGTAGATCATTCCATTTTCTCTTTCGATCAACTGGTAAACTAGTTCATACAACATTTTAAGGTAAACATTGGCCCCCAGGTCACTTTCACTGATCTAGTGCATTGCAAAAAGGGCCTCAATGAAAAAGTAACTAATCTTATTTTTCATTATCAATCAAATTATTCTCACAAATTCTGCATGCACTCCTAGATTCAAATATGCAAAAGGTTTTCATAGGAAACCTTCAGCATCTTATCTAGGATAAGATTCTAGTAATGTGTTATCTATCATTTCCTCACCTCTACACAACCTTGCACAACTATTAGTAGATTGTTAGCTAGTTTGAGGCACCTTCTTCTACCTCACGATCTCTTTCTTCTTTGTTAGGGCCTTCTACATCATTTAATAAAAAATATAAAAAGAACACTAATTTCTTCTCCAAAACAACACATATGTGGATGTCATTAACACTATCAATACAACATCACCTTCTTATTTAATGATGGATTTATCTGTGGACATAGGGTAATCATCGCTTTATATAGCTATCTGATTTGCTTCATTCTATTCTTCAATAGCTCCTATCAAACAATATTGTGTGATTGCCTAGTATTCATGCTCTCAATACAAATCAACCACTTCCAAATAACTACTACTCAAAATCCTTTTGTTAGCTCCATTGTGTACCTGGACATGACATAGAAAAATGTATATGCTTAATGCATTTAATTCAAGATTTGATTGATTCAAATGTTCTCCAAATTGCTACTGTCAATAAAAAGTTTAATAAGTTTGTATCTCAACCCAACCAAAACCTCAAAATTTACAGTAATCCATTTCCACAACATACCAACCTGAATTTCATTGATTCCATTCCATTTCATAGTTCAGAGCCTGATGCTTCTTCTGTCCCTCTTATGCTAGATGTGGACTCTCTTCCTTCCTCTTTACCATTTCCTTTTATGGTGGACATGGTGGATTCTTGACCTCGAGCCTCTTGGGTTGAAGCCATCTTGGAGCCCATCATTTCATTTTCTCCTATGGACGTGTATGTGGGTGTATATGGTGGTCCTCTCTACATCCATGCTCTAGTAAACTAGAAAACTCTTTGTAGTGTTCTAGTAGACCCAATTAGCATGATGGATGTAGTTTTGGAATAATTTCTATATGTCCAATAGCTACATAAAGATGTGTACGATCCATCTAACATCTCTTTGTGAATGCATAATGGCCTTTCCATACCCACTTTAGTATTTATCATTCTTTCCTTCTAGTTTCGACCCAAGACCTTAGATATCCCATTTAGTATCATTTTAACTTTAAACCACTTTCACATCTTGTTGGGTCATCCATGGTTCACTGCAATGTGATTCATTTCTTCTGTTATCTATAAGTTCTTAAAGTTCCCCAACAATGGTGTGGTTCATATTGTCTCTCATAGCTAGTATCATCCCCTTGCCATTTGGGATAACTTTTCACTTGATTACTTCTGGCCTACTCCTTCTAGCCCCCTTGACATCATATTAATTTTCTCCTTAAGCTCTATTAGAAATACAAGATAAGAAAATACCTTCTCCCATTCCTTCTTTTGTCCCACTCACCTTAACTGTGGTTATTCGGTCTCGATTTGATGCTCCTTTTCCTCCTTGCATATCTATGATGGATAGTGGAAAGCCACTCATGTTGGTTGACCCTCCCCATTCTTTTATTGCATCTCAAAGATGAAGTAGATGAAATTGATCAAATCAATTGCGTAAAAATCAACATCATTCCATTTATAGATCTATCCCTGACCAACCCCCTTCCATCCTTCCACCTTCTGACCCTCCCTATGAACCCCAAGAGAAAAGACCTCAATGTGTCCAAGTAGTCTTCGATCCATCCACTAAGCCTCCTTTACTCCTAGAGATCCTAAATTGATCCCGATTTTCTCAACCTATTGACCTATCCAATGTGAGTGTTGATGGTGTCAGATTGTCATTGATGTCAAAAGGATCTTGCAGGATCTTGGGTTGATATTAGTAAACATTTGAGTAGGAGACATCATCTCATGTGTTCTTTCTATTGTCATATCACAGCTTGTTCAGTATGGTAAAGTGTTGTGTTATTCAGATTGAGTTGATGATAATATTGATCTGTGAAAATGTTGCTTTAAGAATATCAATTGTGTTTGTGCAAAGTCTTCTTGAATAGATTCTCAAGATTGAGTTACATCAGGATGTCAGAGATGTGTTTGAGGATGTTGATCATACAGGAGCTCAAATGGGTTACATGCATGTTCATATTTACGCAGATTGATCATATTGGTGTTACAATGTATGATTGATCTTGGCTTGACAAAGTTCACTTGCTTCAGTTCTACAAGACCAGTGCAGATCAGGTGTTTATGTTGGAGGGTTTACTTTGTGTGTAGTACTTGCTCAAGTCTTTATAATCATGAGAGGGCTTGTTTCATTCTCAAGGTTACATTGATTGCAAGAGATGATCAATCATTTCACAGATATATTTTTTTTGAAGATCATTTGAGGTTTTCAATTGTCTAAGTTTTTATTATGATGGAGGTGATCTCAGGAGCTTAAATCGTATATGTTGAAGTATTAAATCTTTTTGCTCATGACTCAAAAGGGTTTATTTTTTCAAGGGTGCCTTGAATTTGATGTGTAGATGATGTGTACTGATATCAATATTGCACCAGACATGCTCGAGGGTAAGGTGATCAGTATGATGTGGTGTTTTTGACATTGCAATAAGGATGACTAAAGATGTATTATCTACTCTAAATCATTATTTATTTCTAAGTCTCTAAATTTCCTACCTGTCATACACTTTTCTTATGTTTGAAAGGTGACTCACAATAGCGGGTATATAACTTAAATATCACCGTTTGGAGGGGTCCTTAGTCATGGTGGTGACCGGCCCACTTCATATCTCTAACCGACTCCATCGGTCTCTCTCACAAGTGATCGGGCGCCAATAAAAGATCAAAGGATGAGTTTGAAAGTTCATCAGGTGCGAGTTTATCAATCAACGGTCATATTTAAGTTTATGGTGGGTGCAACGGATATTTGGAATCTTTGTTTCCATTTTAAATATATATGGAGCCCGATTAATATCAAAAGTTTTTTTTGGTTTTAAAAAGGAAGACCATTGAATAGGTGGAGCCCGATGTCTAAGGTGAAACCGGTCGACAAAATAGAATAAATGGATATGGTTTAGAGTTTGGTGGAGCATAAAAAGGTTGTAAAAAGTATAAACTTTATGCATTTAGAATGTTTCTTATAAGAAACATTAGTTGCTTGAATAGGTAAGTCCCTATTCATATGTAGTTTTTGGAGCCTATTTTTCATGAAGTTTTTTTTACAAGGCATCGGTTATTTTGGTTCACATTTTATGAAGAATTTTTTTTAGAAACTCTTTTTCACCTAGAGAGATTTTTTGGAGATTAAAAGGAAAGAAGAGATTTTCTTTTTGAGATAGATATATTGTCATTGAAGTTTTTTTCAGAGAAGAGATTTTTGTATGAAGAATATGAAGAGTCTTGTTTGAAGAAAATGAAAAATTTTATCAGAGATTTTTTATTTTACAGAGCATTGATTAGATTTGTGGAGATAAAGATTTTATTATCAAGGAAGATTAAAGATTTATTGAAGAGTTTGAATGCAGGAATTTACAGAGAAGGAGATTGAAATGAAAAGTCATATACAATGTTTTTGCAGGAATATTGTATGTATGGTTTTTGTGTGTTTCAATATGCAGGGTTGAAGAATATCTTGATGGGAATGAAATGTATTTTCTTTAAACGAATATGAAGAGACTTTTTGAAGATGATCAAATAGATTTTATTTTCTTCTACAAGGGAAGATTAAAAATATTGTTGTTGAAGACAATACAGATGAAGATTTGCAGAAGATGAATTTGAACAGGCAGATTGAAAAAGCAGAGAAGAATTGAATGTGAAAGGATATATAATGAATCTACAAGTGTTTTGATTTGAGTTTTTTGTTGAGGGTGCAGATCAATGATGAAATTTTTAATACATATAAATGTATAAAATATGAAAAACCAATTTGTAATGATAGAGAGATGTTTCCCTGATCAGGTGAATTAGATGATTCAAGAATAAAATATTAGAGGATTGGAATGGTGGAATGAATGTTGCAGATGAGTTGATTTGAATGGTGCAAATCAGATTGAGCAGTAATCACTTCTTGCACATGAGATTTTTAGTTCTGATTGATTGAGAAATGCCAGTGAGGCTTGTAGGTCAGTAAGACCATTTGTCAGTGAGACACTTACATCAGCCAGTGAGGCTTGTAAAGATATTTTCAAGGTGAAGCCAGTCAGGCAGTTTTGGAGTGGTTTTTATACCCCAAGAGGGTTTTCCACTCGTGCAAATTTGTGTTATGTGTCATATTGTTTTCATCTATATGTGTGTATGTTAATACGTTGCTTATAAGGTTTTGTTCTCCTTCTTCATTCATAGTTTTGTGTATATGTGGTTGACAAATCAATAATAGCTTTCTCTCCTTTGTGATCTGCAAGTTAAATTTTGAAAAAGATTTAAGAATTCACACAACACTGATTCACCCCCCCTCTCAGTGTTGTCCTGGACTCCTACAATTGGTATCAGAGCCAGGTTCCCTTTTGCAGCTTAATCAACTTGGGTAGGTCCTGTGTGTGGAGTTCAATGGGTAAGTGCAGGAGAAATAAGAACATGAGAAATGTTAAGATTCAAAAGACACAAAAGACATCATTCATATCAAATCCAGATGTTGATATAAAGTCAGTTGATAAAGATGTTCTCCATGTTGAATCTAATATTGTTTCAGATGTTCCTCAGTTTGATGGTTCAAATTTTTTAGTTTGGTATGTTAGAATGCAATTATATTTATCCTCCTTAGGATATGATGTTTTAATGTCAGTTGAAAATGGTAATTCTGCAAATAATAAAGAAGTTCTTGAATATAATGATATTGCAAAGAAGGCTATATTATCTGCTCTATCTAATGATGTTATTTGTAAAGTTATGGATTGTGTTACAGCTCAGGATATGTGGAGGAGATTGAAAAGAATTTACCAAGGTAATGATAAAGAAGAGGACACTTTGGTGTGTCAAGAAAGTGGAAATGAAAGGCAATCACATGAAGAAGTTGAGACCCAATCAAATTCAGAAGATGATGATGATCAGGATTATGATGAACAAGACTGTGAGATTGATCTGGAAGGAGAGCTTATATATGCTCTAAGTGAGCTCAAGAAGTATAAGAAGGAGAACCAAAAATTAATGTTGCAGCTACAATAAGAAAGAGATTTAAAAGACAAAGCTCTTACACATCTTGAAGAGGCTGAATGTCAAATTATTAGTTTAAAGACATATATTGATAATTCAGATAAACTAATTGCTAGATTGAAGACAGAAATTGAAGAAGCTAAGAGGATAGCTGATGGCTCAATTTCTAACCTTGAAGTTTCAAGGATTGAAAATCTAAAACTGGAGAGTGAAATTATTAATCTGAGAAAAGAGTATGATGGTCTCAAGGTTTTATCTAAGAAATATCAAGTGTTTGATAAGATGCTTGGTAAACAAAAACTATATGGAGACACTACTGGACTTGGTTTTGAAGAAGGAGAATGCTCAAAAGCAAGAGAGACTCCTAGAAGGAAAATTGATTCAAGTCATCATGTTGCTACCAGAGAAGGTAAAAGGAAGAGTGAAACAGAACAGAAAACCAAAGATGAATTTGTGCACAATCAAAGAAGGAATTTCAGAAAACCTGCTGCTATAAGACAAGCATACATGTACAGGTATAACTATTCTTTTAATGGTTATTGTTATACTTGTAATCAATTTGGACACAAATCAGTTAATTGCAGAAGGAATACTAATATTGTTTGTTACAAGTGTAATAAGGGTGGACATATTCAAAGGAACTGCAAAATGAATAGAATGAATGAATCTGCATGGAAGCCTAACTTAATTGCTCAGGAGATGACAAAAGGGTACTATCAGTCATTTGGTTATGATTATAACATAGTTTGTTATAATTGCAAATCTTTGGTCATAAAGCACACAGTTGCAGGAGAACATCACCTAATTTGAAAGGTTGGGAAAAGAAAAAGGTTGAAAAGGTTTGGAGAAAGAAAGCACCTGTGAAGATTTGGAAGCAGAAAGAAAGTAAAGAGAAGTCAGAATCTAAGCCTGTGCATCTTGCACAAGTCATTACATCTATTGCATAACATAGCATGAAGTAAGGGGGAGGTATCAAATGTTCTATCAGTTAACCCCAAGAAGTTTCAGGAAGAAGATCATTTGATATGATGATCTTGTCTGTCCATCATTCTTACCATGCTTTGAAATTATTGATGATGATGTTGCTAACAATGTTGTTTTTCAGTATGTGACAATGATACAGATGATCTTTAGTTCTATATGCATACAAGATGTTAAAAGGATGGTCAGGGGTTCAAAGCAAAGAGTTTGATAGTGTTGAGAGTTTTGGTTTATAAATGATCCTATTCAGATTTTGTTCATAGCATGTTGTTACTGACAATGGTTGAGTTGGTATGATGTTGCAGTTCAATGAGATCTTGATATGGTGAAGTGTTTGTTGTCATTAAGATACTTTCAAAAGCCCTTATTAGATATTAGCATGTGTTGGCTAAGGTGGCTGAAAATGAAAAATTCAATTCATAGCACTTATCTATGTTTTTGATTTATGCAAAGTGTTGTTGCAAGCAGAATTTGTTGATGCAATTTGTTTGTTGTTGTTTGAATGACAAAGTCAAGAGGCAGAAGTTCTTGTTGGTTGTAGGATGTAGTTATGTATACATCAGATTTGACAGTATGTTGTGAAAAGTGTCTTGTGCAGAACAGGAGGATAGTTCAGATGGTCTTCAGTCTTTGTCATGTCAGAAAAGGTGTCAGAATAGTTTGGTTGCAGGATGATAATTCATATCAAAGAAGTCAATTTGATAGTCATATCAACTACCTTGTTGTGTAATGTTTTTATGGCATATGTTTGCATAAGTATTGAAAATTTTCAGGTGATTTGGAGATAGTGTTTCACTTGTTTCATTGATGATCTTCCATGTTTTAGACAGAGTTCTTCAAGCTATGACATTGTTGGTGATATCCTGCATTTCATCAGAGGAAGTTAAAATCAGCAATAGCAGATGGTAATGTTCAAAAAGGTTTGTCATATGTTGGCTTCAGGATTGTTATCATCATAAATCATTACTTGTTCAAAGGTTAACAGGAGTTTATGCCTTCAAAGTGTTCATAATTCAATATGATTATAATGATTATGATCATGCTATAACATCTTTAAGTGGAGTTGTTCTCAGGGGAGTTAATCAGAGGATTGAGTTGTCACTATCATGGGAAATTTGAAAAGAGATTTGTTTTCTTCATCCTCATTTTGGTATTGTGTCAAAAAGTGATATTATATCAGTGGTTTGTGTTGGTTATTCTTGCCAGTAATTGTCAGTGGTATTCAACACAGGGGGAGCAAATAGTTTTTGTGTCTTTGTCATCAGATGTCAAAAAGGGGGAGAAAGATAAATTGCATCAGATGTTTTTGCCATCAATGACAAAGGGGGAGATTGATGGTGTCAGATTGTCATTGATGTCAAAAGGATCTTGCAGGATCTTGGGTTGATATTAGTAAACATTTGAGTAGGAGACATCATCTCATGTGTTCTTTCTATTGTCATATCACAGCTTGTTCAGTATGGTAAAGTGTTGTGTTATTCAGATTGAGTTGATGATAATATTGATCTGTGAAAATGTTGCTTTAAGAATATCAATTGTGTTTGTGCAAAGTCTTCTTGAATAGATTCTCAAGATTGAGTTACATCAGGATGTCAGAGATGTGTTTGAGGATGTTGATCATACAGGAGCTCAAATGGGTCACATGCATGTTCATATTTACGCAGATTGATCATATTGGTGTTACAATGTATGATTGATCTTGGCTTGACAAAGTTCACTTGCTTCAGTTCTACAAGACCAGTGCAGATCAGGTATTTATGTTGGAGGGTTTACTTTGTGTGTAGTACTTGCTCAAGTCTTTATAATCATGAGAGGGCTTGTTTCATTCTCAAGGTTACATTGATTGCAAGAGATGATCAATCATTTCACAGATATATTTTTTTTGAAGATCATTTGAGGTTTTCAATTGTCTAAGTTTTTATTATGATGGAGGTGATCTCAGGAGCTTAAATCGTATATGTTGAAGTATTAAATCTTTTTTCTCATGACTCAAAAGGGTTTATTTTTTCAAGGGTGCCTTGAATTTGATGTGTAGATGATGTGTACTGACATCAATATTGCACTAGACATGCTCGAGGGTAAGGTGATCAGTATGATGTGGTGTTTTTGACATTGCAATAAGGATGACTAAAGATGTATTATCTACTCTAAATCATTATTTATTTCTAAGTCTCTAAATTTCCTACCTGTCATACACTTTTCTTATGTTTGAAAGGTGACTCACAATAGCGTATAACTTAAATATCACTGTTTGGAGGGGTCCTTAGTCATGGTGGTGACCGGCCCACTTCATATCTCTAACCGACTCCATCGGTCTCTCTCACAAGTGATCGGGCGCCAATAAAAGATCAAAGGATGAGTTTGAAAGTTCATCGGGTGCGAGTTTATCAATCAACGGTCATATTTAAGTTTATGGTGGGCGCAGTGGATATTTGGAATCTTTGTTTCCATTTTAAATATATATGGAGCTCGATTAATATCAAAAGTTTTTTTTGGTTTTAAAAAGGAAGACCATTGAATAGGTGGAGCCCGATGTCTAAGGTGAAACCGGTCGACAAAATAGAATAAATGGATATGGTTTAGAGTTTGGTGGAGCATAAAAAGGTTGTAAAAAGTATAAACTTTATGCATTTAGAATGTTTCTTATAAGAAACATTAGTTGCTTGAATAGGTAAGTCCCTATTCATATGTAGTTTTTGGAGCCTATTTTTCATGAAGTTTTTTTTACAAGGCATCGGTTATTTTGGTTCACATTTTATGAAGAATTTTTTTTAGAAACTCTTTTTCACCTAGAGAGATTTTTTGGAGATTAAAAGGAAAGAAGAGATTTTCTTTTTGAGATAGATATATTGTCATTGAAGTTTTTTTCAGAGAAGAGATTGTTGTATGAAGAATATGAAGAGTCTTGTTTGAAGAAAATGAAAAATTTTATCAGAGATTTTTTATTTTACAGAGCATTGATTAGATTTGTGGAGATAAAGATTTTATTATCAAGGAAGATTAAAGATTTATTGAAGAGTTTGAATGCAGGAATTTACAGAGAAGGAGATTGAAATGAAAAGTCATATACAATGTTTTTGCAGGAATATTGTATGTATGGTTTTTGTGTGTTTCAATATGTAGGGTTGAAGAATATCTTGATGGGAATGAAATGTATTTTCTTTAAACGAATATGAAGAGACTTTTTGAAGATGATCAAATAGATTTTATTTTCTTCTACAAGGGAAGATTAAAAATATTGTTGTTGAAGACAATACAGATGAAGATTTGCAGAAGATGAATTTGAACAGGCAGATTGAAAAAGCAGAGAAGAATTGAATGTGAAAGGATATATAATGAATCTACAAGTGTTTTGATTTGAGTTTTTTGTTGAGGGTGCAGATCAATGATGAAATTTTTAATACAGATAAATGTATAAAATATGAAAAACCAATTTGTAATGATAGAGAGATGTTTCCCTGATCAGGTGAATTAGATGATTCAAGAATAAAATATTAGAGGATTGGAATGGTGGAATGAATGTTGCAGATGAGTTGATTTGAATGGTGCAAATCAGATTGAGCAGTAATCACTTCTTGCACATGAGATTTTTAGTTCTGATTGATTGAGAAATGCCAGTGAGGCTTGTAGGTCAGTAAGACCATTTGTCAGTGAGACACTTACATCAGCCAGTGAGGCTTGTAAAGATATTTTTCAAGGTGAAGCCAGTCAGGCAGTTTTGGAGTGGTTTTTATACCCCAGGAGGGTTTTCCACTCGTGCAAATTTGTGTTATGTGTCATATTGTTTTCATCTGTATGTGTGTATGTTAATACGTTGCTTATAAGGTTTTGTTCTCCTTCTTCATTCATAGTTTTGTGTATATGTGGTTGACAAATCAATAATAGCTTTCTCTCCTTTGTGATCTGCAAGTTAAATTTTGAAAAAGATTTAAGAATTCACACAACACTGATTCACCCCCCCTCTCAGTGTTGTCCTAGACTCCTACAAGTGTCATATCTAACACTACCCTTTCTTCAATGACCCCTTTCATGTGCACTTGCCATTGGGTCTTTCTAGAATTCTATCCTTTCACATTAGACATTGATATCCCTCATCCACCTCCCAAAAGTAAACCTGAACACTATCCTTGGAACCCACCATTTCTTTGGCCTAATCCTAACCCCATTTTACCACCTCCAATCCCTTCTACATCAATTGTCCTTAGCATGGAGGCTCCTCCACCCTAGTCTATTGATCCTAGTGATCACATGTTTGTTGCTAGTAGTGTACTCCACCCGTGAATCGCATTCCTCACCTCCAGAGGAGTGCTTGCTTAATTTAATATCAGTTGTACTAGTATTGTCTACAATCTTCACAAATCGCTAACACTTGCCTCTCTAATGAATGCTAAGAGGACACTACTCCTCCCATTGTTGCACAACATCCCTTTACTTGTATTCCTATGTATGCTATTCATGCATCTATTCTACCATCTAGTGGTCGTCCACTCCCATAGGGGCAAGATTGGGAAGAGGACAACTCCTTGGATCTAGAGCCCATTGAGTAACATTTATTTTTCATGTGTATATATGTATTTAGTTAGTATGATTGTTTTTGTACTCCTGTATCCATGATTACTATATGTTTGTTAGTTCCCCTTCGAGGACCCATGATACCCTTGTAGGTACATGGATATAGAAGAATGGAATGTTGTGAGCTTTGTTTTGTATCTACTTTCTTATATATCTTGTATACTTGACCTTTTGCACATATTTTGTGGATGGTGCAAAGCATTGAGACATTTAGGTCTCTTCCATGTTAACCTAAATTTTTTCTTTCTTTGTTTTCTATGTGTCTTTCTTCCTTTGTGCTTGTAGTTATACATGATTGGGAGATGATGACAATCTAGTCCCTATTCATTGATTATCACTACTATATATATACTGACCCCAAGCATTTAGATTCCTTTGCATGCCTTCATATGATGTTGCTTGTTCCTATGTGGCATTGTCTTTCATTTCTCTTTATCATTCCATGAGCATGATTTCTATTGCTTCATGTTTTTTTCTAGTAGCATCATCTTTTGTGCTTCTCCTTTGGGGCATCTCTCTTTGGTGACTCTAGGTGCGTATCTACGAGTTCATATATGTGGCCTAGAGATATTTTACCTTTTCCCCTTTTCTACCTTAAAATCTTGACTACATACTCTTGGTTTATGCAATAAATTTAAGTGGGGCATATTTGCACTTTTAGACGTGCATCCACAGATATGCACAGACACATTGTCACCATGCTCCCTATAACATCAGTAGCTTGTGGTCCCAAGTATAGAAAGTTGCTTAGATTAGCCACCCTTATTAGAATTTCCTAGCAACAAAACACACTAGTGCATGTAATATTTGGTATTGTATTTGCATATGAGCCACCTAGAAATAGAGTATGCTAGGGCACTTGTCTCATATCAACTACTTTTTATACCTTTCATGGGTCGCCTAGCAACAAATTTTGCTAGTGCTTGTGATTCATTAGGATATTCTATGGTTCCTAGAAATAGAGTGCACTAGATCTTGAACCATACCTCACATTTTCCTACCAACAAAGCACATTGGGATTATTTATCTCCTTTTTTAGCAAGAAAGTATGCTATAAAATTCTTGTTCTCTTTTTCTCTTTGTTTCTTTATGTGTTTATTGTATGTTCTTGTGCTTGTTTGTGTTCTTTGTTGTATAACTTCTTTTATGTATGTTTTGTGTACATATTAGATTAAATATGATTTTCTAGCTATCTTGTTTTGCAGGTTATATTTCTCTAATGCCTTTGTGTTGTGGGTTTTGTGTTATTCTAACATTACTTATTGTGTAGGTTTTTGTTGTTAACATGTTTGTTTTATAGATTCTTAGTTTGGGGCATGATTCCTTTGCTTGGAGAATTATCGCATATCCTCTATAGTATCCTTTATATTATGTTATTTCTCTTTTGTACTTTAGTGTAGCCTATCACCTATTGTCATTATCCCAATAAAGTGGGGGGAAATATAATATCAAAAATTGCATACCCTTACAATTTTTATGTTATGTTGTAGGGCTTGGTTTAGTGTTTGTAATCCCTAGTATGTTATTAGGTTCATTTAGCCTTTCCTTAGAATTTTCTCACCCTTGGTGCCAACTTGTGTTTTGTATTTTTGAGTATTTTCCTATTTTCTATGTTAATCAATGTTACTTTTGTGTTTATTTTGTGATGTGCTAACATTTCAAATCTTCATATGACCTATTGTACTTGGACACTAGTGCAACACATAGATGTCCACATGATGTGTTAACATCCACTAACATTTCAAATGTACAACAATCATTTTCTTTAAATCTTATCACTTTTCTTCCACTGAGCATGCCTTATAACTTCCCTAGGATGAATCCCAATGACTAGTTCAAGTTGCATGCCTCTTCATCTTCCTTCATTGCTCCAATTTTGGACCTCGTACTCAATCTTTCAATCTCTCAAGCTCACTACACTATTTTGCAAGTGCTCTCTTTGTTGAAGCTTTTAATGTGATTGGTACCAACACTCTTTCCAGCATTCAAAGGTTCTTTGAGCATACTACATTCCAATGTTGGTCTTCTTGGCATTCTTCTATTCTTGAGGACATCTTGCTTGTGGTATTTATAGGTTTTTCATCTCCATCTCAATGTGAGATGATTGTGTATAGAACTTTCCTTTTTGCTCTCATTTTCTAATTGTATTTGTGAACTCTTTGGTGTTGTTGGCACTTGTTAGGTTCTACATAGTTTGTCACTTGTTGCAAGCCTAGGGGTGATATTCATAGATTTTGTTTTGTTGCTCTTAGTTCTAGGCACACTTAGGCTAGGTGCACACACTCTTTTATTTCGTATTCACCATCAACTATTTGTGGAAGTTGAAAGGCTAAATAGGGGTTTGACCACTTATGGCAAGCTCCCAAGCAATCCCAAAAAAATTTCTTGTCCAATGCTACAAGTCTTTAAAAGCACTCAATGCATGGAAGTTTTCTTGTATCTTTCCATTCCTTTGTTCATTTCAATATTTCATTTGTTTTTGTTTCCTTTTTTCACATTCACACATTAGGGTTTGGACTCCTAACGGCATAGTACCTACCCAAATAACAAACTTGTGTTGTGATACCAAATATTGGGGATTTACACCCCTATTACATATGATTGATAGACCAAGATAAAGAAACTTAAGATAATTATGGGATCCAAAAATAGTCAAGAATATCTACCAAATCTATGTAACATTGATAAATGTAAATTTAATAGCATGCGAGCACAAGATTTTACAAAACACCAAGATTTACATGGGGAACCCTTACCAAGAAAACCCACCACCAAAAGACAATCACCATTATATTATTTATTTTTAACTAAATTATAGTAAGATCATATATTTTCACTATAATATTTAATAACATAATTTAATAATTTTTAGTATATATTTTTATCAAGTAATTAACCATTTTTTAATTAAAAACTAATTTAAAAATTTATATGGAGAGAATTTTTTTTTTTGGGTAAATGTCTGACATAGGCTGCCTCTGAAATGGCGGATAATACAGAGTTATTCCACGCATACAATTGTTTTCTAGTGAAATGAGGACAAAGTAGTGGTTGGTTGTTGTACATTCAATCCGGGTATTTTAATAATCATTCCGCCATCAAGGACAAACAAAAGTAAACGAGAGAAGCATCTAAGGGACCCAATCTTGTCTGGTAAATATTTCACCTATTTTTATTTGTCAAAATCGATTTTGATTGTAAGAAGTAGATTATGCTTAAGAATAGTTCTCTGTATAAATCCACCATCAAGATTATACTTGTATCGTATAATTTTTTCTTGTTTTCACAATTTCCGTGTCAAATTAATGGCGGTCAATAGCAAGTATGTTTACCAATCATGTTTTCAGATTAGACAGAAGTTATTCTTACTGTAAAATTTTGTTAATTGGCGTGTGATGAATGTTTGCAGGTGGTGGACGAAGGAAACGGTGGCTGTAGTGACAGGGGCGAACAAAGGCATTGGTTTTGAAATTGTCCGTCAATTCGCAGAAAATGGTCTCACCGTTATTCTTACTGCAAGAGACGCCAATAGAGGATTGAGTGCTGCAAAAAGCCTCCATGATCAGGGCCTCCATAATGTTGTGTTCCGGGAGGTGGATATTGAGAAGCCCCACAGCATTTCAGATTTTGCAAGGTGGATCAAGGATAACTATGGCACCCTCCACATACTGGTAAAAACACACCCATTAAGTCGAATTAAAGAAGGATTGTTTTTTCATTGATGAAAGTTGGAGTAAAAACACACCCACTCCAGTGCAATTAAGAAGGAATTCTCAAATAATTGAAGGAGGATTTCTGTAAAAAATGATCAATATTGGGGTAAAAATACACCCACTTTTGTTGAATTGATGATTTTTTTTTTTAATTGATTAAAGTTGGGAAGAATACAACTGTAGTTCCTGAAAGAATTTTGAACTCAAATACAGTACCTCAGGTGTGCTTAAATTTTAGCAATTTACTGTTATACAGAACTCACATGCTTAAAGAAAGAATTTTTGGAGTAACCTTCACTTATAAATTTTGGCAGGTTAACAATGCTGCTGTATATGGGATGATTACAGATTATGAAGCTCTGATGCATGCCGTCCAAGTTTCAGGAGGGCATGACGATATGTTTGTAAGAATTTTACTTTGCAATTCAATTGCATTTGTATTCAAATGGATTTTTTTTGGGAAGAGCATATACAGTTGGTGTGTTAATTGGTCAATCTTTCTAAGAAGGGTTTATATGTAAATGCACGGATTGTTTATGTGGGAAGGGTTCAAACAGCTGATACATTAATTAACTGGTCAATATCTTAAACAGGAATTTTTATGTAAGCACATAAACTATTTATGTAGGAAGGGTTTAAACAACCTTGTTATGGTATATTATGGTCAGTATATTGGCTGTATAAATTCCTTCAAAACCCTTGTTTTTAAATAAACCTACCATTGTGAGGAAGAGCTTAAAATGCCCATGTGGCATTGGTTGTTTATGATAGAAGTAGGTCCCACACTTAAATAACTAATATGCACCAACATTTTACAGAAGTCTAGAAGACCACATTCTGATCAAGCTATTTATATGGAATTTGGGTTTCCACTATCAGCTGTAAAAAATGGATACTTATAACCAATGTACCCACTATTTATGTGGGGACACAAGGGAAGAGGTTTTTTTCATATTCAAGATCATTTATGCTATAAGAATTTAAATTTGCCATTCAGTAGCAGATTCATATGCGATTAGCCCTGTTTTTTTCTCAGAACAACCCAATATTAGCCAAAGCATTCAAAACAAACTACGAGTTGTCAAAGAACTGCATAGAAATAAATTACTATGGGACGAAGAGAATCACAGAAGCTTTACTGCCGCTGCTCCGACCAGAAGGTCGAATTGTGAATGTGTCCTCAGAAGCCGGATTACTACAGGTATAATAACTATGAATCGATTTTCTTATTTCAACATTGCTATGGAGTTTTATTGGGAAGGGGATTTAACTGTTGGGTTTTTACAGTTTCTGAAGAATGATTCCCTTCGAAGGCAGCTTTCTGACATCTCAAATATAACAGAGGAATTAATCGATAACATGCTTGAAATGTTTTTGGAGGATGTGAAAAAAGGGGAAGTGGAAGGGAAGGGTTGGCCCATTTTTTCAACTCCATATTCTGTGTCGAAGATTGCTTCAAATGCCTATGCTCACCTCCTTGCACAAAAAATCTCAAACTCTGAAGAGGGAAAAAGGATGTATGTGAATTGTGTTCATCCAGGAAGAGTTCAAACCGACATGAGTGGCAACAATGGAAGCTTAACTCCCTCACAAGGAGCAGAAAGTTGCGTGATGGTAGCTCTGTTGCCACCTGGCGGGCCTTCTGGGCAGTTTTATTTCGTCAAGGAACGCCAGGAATTTTGAGGGCATTCCCACTTTCATGAGAGTGTTTATATGAATAATTCCCTCAGTTTACTTTCTGTATTAACAAATTTGTTTAGCTTTATTTGGCTTCAAATGGAATACGTTGAGATATTTGGATAAAATATAGATTTTGAACGTTGTTTAAGAGACTCTGCTGCATTTGGGGCATGAAAATGCCAAAAAAGGAATCATAATTCTTTTGTCAGGGATTGAGCTTGGCTTTGCTAGCGTTTCGCATAAGTAGACTCTATGTCACGTTTTGTCTTCTTGTCAATATGTTCAAACGCTCTGAGTTAGATTTTATTGTTGGTTAATGAGAACATCTTTATGGTGATCCTTGACTTTGTTGTTTTAGAATGGGACTCTCTAAGGTCCCCTATTTGGGTTGAATTGTTCAGCATGTCCATCTGGCTTCAATTCTTTTAGACAAAATAGTCAAATCCCTAGGCCCATCTTGTTTGTCATGAGCTTGACAAATTTTGTTTGACTTCACTCTAAAAAAAAATAAAAAAATAAATTGTGTTGAGTTTAACATTACAAAAGATTTGAAGGAACTTCCTAATACTCAAGTTAGAAGCCAACTGTTTTTTAATAATGTAGTTATATTAATTTACTTCATATTTGATTTCAATGGTGGTTATTTAACAAGAGGATTTAAAATTGTTTACTTTTGGCATGTTCTAACTTCAAACAATTATCGATGTTCTTTTAGTATCTAAAGATGAGGGTTGGGTGATTGTTGGTTGTAAGAAAACCATCACAGTGGCTAAAATCCATAAGTCAAGGATAATCGCCTAACTTTAAATCATTGTAAAAATTCAAAAGTCAAAGATAACTGCCTAACTTTAAACCATCGTAACAAGTTTAAGTAAGTTATCATAACAAGTTTACAAGACATTTGAGTCTAGAATAACCCTATTTATCTCGAACCTTCATAACCAAACAACAATTATAATGAATACATAAGACCCTCTAGTTTCAAATAAAGGAAAGATTGGCATGTCATCGTCTTCAATTCCTTCTTTAAATAGGTGGTCTCATAGCCTATTATTTGAAGGCCAAAGATCTCCTAAGAAGAATAACCTATCATATAGATGCTTCATTTTGCTTATTGATTTTCTATAATACACACAACATGCTTTGTTGGGTAACTAGTTTTCTATGCTTGTTAAATTGGAGGAAGGCATAGGAGAGATATTCATAGAGGATGACGACATGTAAATATTATTTCATGGAATGCATTGGGCCTTATAGGGACTTCACAAAAGTATTTTTGCATAAGCTACTTGTCAAAAGCAAGGAGCTATTGATATTGTTTATTTATAAGAAATTAAAATTTCATGTTTTCTACTTTAGACCCCATTAAAGTGCATTTGTTTAAGCATGTCTTAGTTTTCCACTTCTCACAAGGAGGGGGCAAGGCAATGTAGTCGTTCTCCTTTCTATGGATCCTACTTCTAGAGTTTTTTCTTACAGTTGAAACTTGTCATATTGTGTATGTGGTTCACATTTGACATTAAAGGTCATCATTTGAGGATTGTAAAAATTTATGCACCTAATAATAGTCCAAATTATTTAGAGTTGTGGCAGTGAGTGGAAGCACTTTGGAAGATAACTCTCTTCTTGCCAACTAGTCAAGTATGTAGTGATTGTAATATGGTTGGGTAACCAAAATATTTATGAATTGTTTTGTCACATGTTATGTTGGCAAACAAAAGGTTTTGTTTTAGTTTCGAGACATAACCTTTTTAGTAGTTTAAATCTATATTTGTTATTCACATGGTCAAATTTTTGCAATGGGACAAATGGTGTGCTCAAACCATCAGATCATGTCATGATCTATGAGCAACACTTGTTCAACTTTAATTTTGATTGGTCAAGTCATTTGGTTCATTTAAAGGAAGTTGTTTTTGACCATTCTATAATCATATTCTAGTTGGTTTAGGGCAATAGGTTATGTAGAGTCCACCACAGAATTTTTATAACGTGAAATTATGATTCAATTCATTTCTCTTGTTTCAAATTTAGCCCCTTGAATTACCCATGGAATATGACTCTACTTGGATTTAGTTGTAGAAAGAAAGCATCTCTCATGATTATTCTTAAATCATTTAGATGGTACAAGAAAAAAGTTAGGATTATAAATGAGACTATCAAATCTCTCTAAAAAGTAATCACGTCTCTCTCCTTTGCACATCCAACCCATTTTGTTGTTCAGTTGTGATCTCCAACCTCTCTATTCAAACAAAAATTTAAACTTGTAGGGAAAGATACCCATAAATATGCTCAATCTATTCCCATGTTCATTGGCTCAAGGATAGAGATTGAGTCTCTAAATTTTTATTCAAAACCTTGAGATTTAGGATAGAGATTGAGTCTCTAAAGTCACAAAAACTTCTTATGGTTAATTGACTAATATTTTTGAGATCTCTAGAGCTTCTCAAATTGTGCCATAAACTAAAATTACAATTCCAATAGGACTATTTTAACATGTTGAGTCCCTTCAAAAGTTCATGGTTGTTTTCCTTGCAATCTTAGCCCTATTAATAAGGATTTTAGTGATACACTCATTTCTATAGATAAGATACATGATTTTGACTTATGCACATGGCTAATAGCTTCTCCTATAAGTTTTACAAATCTCCTTTGAACATTGTTGGTTCAATCTTGATACAAATTTACAAGGAAACTATTCAAACTCATTGGGTAGGATATATTATTAGTCATTGAAATATCAATTTTATCACTAAGGTATGAGATCATGAGTTTCTTACTAGTTGAAATTTGGCTATCCTTCTTAATGTTTCTTATAAAATCTATTCCAAAGCTCTTATAGTTTGTGTCTGTTGTCTTTTTTTTACAATTATTAGAATGGAAAAAACTAGATTTATTAAAATTTGTTACATTTAGATTTCAATAATTTAATGTCAAAGTTTGGGAAGGTAAAGAGTTGGAAAGGGTCTCATGAAAAAGAGTGTTTTTGTCCTAAATTTGCCTACGTGCCCATTTGTAACTCCCATCATAGTTCTCTTATAATGTCATACCTGTTGCAAGTATGGGCCTAACCGGTGTTGTCATTGATGTCAACATACTCCTGTTGCATTGATGATAAGGATTGGATGAGCTGTATGCTAAGGATATTGAGAAAATAAGTTCTAATCAGGAACAATGAAGAACAGTGAAGACAGTAAAGTCAAAGTCCAAGATAAGATGAGTATCAGAGGATGCGGTTCAAAGGGTTTGTAGAAATGTGTCTTAAGATGATCCAGTAAAGATTTCAGAGATCCACATGAAGATCTGAAGAAGTTGTGGCCACTCAAGTAAAGCCAGTTCTGGCAGGTGTTTAGAGGTGACAAAGTGATACAGAGAGGTCCGGTGAGATCTGGAAATGCATTATCCTATTCTGTAGATTTGGTTGAGTATTTAGGAAGTCCTTGTGAAGTGTCAACTTGATTGGTTCGTGGTCTGGAGGTCCGTAAGAATCTATTCCTTTGTGACAGTGATGACAAACTGTGTTCTTGAGGTTTCGGATGAAGGAGAGAAGGATTTCAGTAAGCAGATGTAGTGTGGATGTTCTTGGTGATTCAGGAAAGCTTGTGGAGGTCTTTGGATCGTGTCCAGTTTGTGTTGGTGGTCCGCATTGGAGTTTGAGTTCACAATTGAAGAATTACTTCTAGATGATGGTGTTCTTCTTAAGACTGGTCAACCGGATGAGTTACACATCCTGTGGATGTTCTTGTAGATGTTTGCCGACTTAGATGATCATTCCTAAGTTGATGTCTTGTATAAATAAGGAATTGTAAAGTCATTCCAAAGTTGAGTGTGTGGTGATGAGAGTGTGGTAGTGAGGAAGAGAGCGAAAGGCAGAGCAAAAGTATTGGGCTTAAATGGAACTGATTCAAGCATGATGAAGATGCTATTTTCCAGTTCATGTATGTGATACTTATTATTTTGTAGATAGTGTGTCTCTTGTAGGTAGTGGGCCTCTTGTGAAAAGTGTGCTCGGGCAGTGAGCCCTAATTGGCAGGTGCCAATTTGTTCTTTATATTCTTTTAATAGAGAATACTTTCTTGGGTTAATCACCCCATGGTTTTTCCCTTAACCGGGTTTTCCACGTCAAAATCTTGGTGTCTTATGTGTTAATGTGTTTCTACTCTTGATTTAATGCATTATGTTTCCATGATTGATTTATCATTATGCTACTGAATTACAAGGTGGAATTAAGTGTTTAATAGGAAGAAAGTTTTGTACAACTGATTCACCCCCCGCTCTCAGTTGTCTGCCCTAAATCTAACAATTGGTATAAGAGCTAAGTTCCTCTAAAAGGAGCTTAACCGCTTGAGGACATTCAGGATGTCATCCTATAAGAAGGATAGTCTGAAGTTTGAAGGAACCAATTTTAATCTTTGGAAAAGTTGCATGAAATGTCACTTGCAATGTATGGGAATGCAGTACTGGACCATGACTTCAACGAAGTATACTCCTCCACAGGGTGGCCCAAAATCCCCAAATGAAATCACAGATGCTGAAAACAATCTGCAGACTAAAGAAGCTCTTCTAAGTGCCTTGTCTGATTCAGAGCTTTCTAATGTTGTTGACCTACAAACTGCCTTTGAGATTTGGAAAAAATTGGAACTTCTGCATGAAGGAGACAAGTATGTTAAATGTGCAAGGCTACAGAGTCTGAAAGAGAAATTTGAAAATCTGAAGATGAGAGAAGATGAAAATATCACTACTTTTATGCCAAGAGTAAATGAGCTCGTTTGTGGCATCAGATGTGCTGGTGGAGTCTTGGATGAAGATGAGATTTGGCAAAGTTCTCAAATCCCTTCCTGCCTCTTATAAAATCAAGGTTGCTGCCATTGAAGAATTCAGAGCCCATATAACTTTCACAAGAGATCAATTGGTTGGTAAATTAGCTGCATTTGAATTGACCAAGTTTGGAGATGATCCCCCCAAGATTGAATCTGCATTCAAAGCCAGTGCCTCTGTAAAAGGTAAACAAAGGTTTGATCCGGGAGATAACTCTTCAAGGAAACTATCATGGTATGAAAAAGAAAGAAAAGACTTGGAAGAAGAAGAAGCAGAAACTGCTCAAATTGAAGCCCTTATTGCAAAAAGATTGCCAAGAGGATAAGGTAAGTATGAAGGAAAATTGCCTTTTAAGTATTTTAACTACAATAAGATTGGTCATTTTGCCTCAAGATGTCCGGAAAGATTTTCAAGGCCAAATCCTAACAGATCAAGGTTCCAAAAGAATTGTTACTATGTTCATGAAGAAGATGATAATGAAGGAGTAACAGATGATGAATCAGAGACAGGAAACAAATCTGGAAATGATTGGGTGTTTGTTTCCATTAAGGAAGAAGAACCAATGCCCTCTGAATCTGTTAATCATAAAGTTGTAGAAAGAGCTCTGGCTGCCCAAGTTGAAGAAAAGGATGATTGGGTCATTGACAGTGGATGCTCTCACCATATGACAAGTGACAAAAATAAGTTCATAGATTTGGAAAGGTATGAAGGAGGAGTGGTAAAGTTTGGTGATAATTCTGCTGGTAGAATCAGAGGTAGAGGAACTATTTCCTTTGATGGAAGGAGCAAAACTGGTAATGTAATGTATGTTGAAGGATTGAAGCACAATCTTCTCAGTGTTAGACAGTTGGTGGACAAAGGCTATGATCTTCGATTCAAGAATGGAAAATGTAAGATCTTTGAAAGTTCTGGAATAGAGATTGCATCCGGTACTCAAACAAAAGGTAATATCTTCCATTTAGTTGGTATCGGTAAAAATTATCTATTTGTGCAAATTGATCATAGTTGGTTATGGCATAGGAGGATGTGTCATGTGAATTTTGATAATATCATCAAGATAAGCAATACTCAGGCTGTAAGAGATCTTCCAAAATTAGTGAAACCTACAAATAGTTTGTGCAAAGAATGTCAGTTGGGTAAACAAAGCAGAGTCTCATTCAAAAGCAAGGAACAATCTTCTATCGGATTATTAGACTTAGTTCATACTGATTTATGTGGTCCAGCAAGAATCAGAAGTGTGCAAGATGATATATACTTCATTTTATTAATTGATGACTACTCTCGGATGATGTGGGTAACTTTTTCGAAAGAGAAATCAGAAACTCTTGAGAAATTCAAAATATTCAAGGCTATGGTAGAGAATGAAATCAGATTAAAATTAAAATGCCTGGGATCTGATAGAGGTGGAGAATTCACATTTGGTGAGTTCATATAATTCTATGAGAAACATGGAATAAAGAGACAATTGTCTGCTCCTAGGAATCCACAGTAGAATGGAGTAGTGGAGAGAAAGAACCGGACCATCCAGGAAGCTTCTAGGACAATGATGATAGAAGTTGTCAGCACTACAGTCTATACCCTCAATCAAGTATAAATCAGAAGCAATACTGGTAAGACTCCTTATGAACTTTGGTTTGGCATCACTCCTACTATGAGGTATTTCAGAGTCTTTGGTAGCAAATGTTACATTAAAAGAGATGAAAATCTAGGGAAGTTTGATGCTAGAAGTGATGAAGGAATATTCTTGGGTTACTCTACTCAAAGCAAAGCATATCGGTGTTATAACAAGAGATCGAGAAAGATTATAGAAAGTTCAAATGTGAAGGTTGATGAAGGAATTGAAAAACCCTCAAGGTTTTATGAATATGATGAGGATGATTAGAATGGTGTTCTGATTCAAGGAGCCCAAGTCCCTTCTGAAATTTAGATTCAAACTGATCCGGTAAATTAGGAAGAACAGATGAGTTTTAATGAGCCCGATCAAGAATCAAATGTGCAAGAAACTCCCAAAGTTCCCAGGTATGTAAGACTGAACCACTCTAAAGATCAGATCATAGGTGATAAAAGCAAAGGTGTACAAACAAGAAGAAGGATTACTCAAGATTCAGAAGAGTATTGTCTGATTTCAAAGATTAAACCTAAGACAGTGAATGAAGCTTGTAATAAAGAAAACTGGACTAAAGCAATGGAGGAAGAGTTGATGCAAATTGAGAAAAATCACACTTGGGATCTTGTTCCCAGACCTAGAAACAAGAATGTGATTGGAACCAAATGGGTCTTCCAGAACAAACTGAATGAAGTTGGTGAAGTAATTAGAAATAAAGCCAAATTGGTCTGCAAGGGTTATTCTCAAATAGAAGGAGTTGATTTTGAAAAAAAATTTGCTCCGATGGCAAGAATTGAAGCAGTCAGACTATTTATTGCTTTTGCTACTTTCAAGGATTTCAAAGTATATCAGATGAATGTCAAGTCTGCCTTCCTAAATGGTGACTTGGAAGAAGAAGTATACATTGAGCAACCAGATGGATTTCAATTGTCTGATCATGGTGATATGGTCTGCAAATTGAAGAAAGCACTGTATGGACTGAAGCAAGTCCCAAGAGCCTGGTATGAAAGATTGGATAAACATCTTTTGAAGATTGGTTTCAACAAAGGTACTGCTGATAGTAATTTGTATTTCAAAATTGATCATGAAAACATCTTGATTGTTGAAGTGTTTGTTGATAATATCATTTTTGGAGGAAGAGATATTATGTGTAAAACTTTTGCAAATCAAATGAAAAGTGAATTTGAGATGTCCATGCTTGGAGAAATAAATTTCTTCTTGGGTCTGCAAATCATTCAAACAAAGAAAGGAATCTTCATTTCTCAGACCAAATATGTGAAAGAGTTGTTGAAGAAGAAATTTGGGATGGAAGACTCAAAACCAATGAATACTCCCATGGCAACCAGATGTAAATTGAGCAAAGATGATGACTCTCCTAAGGTTGATCAGAAAAAGTACAGGTCAATGATTGGAGGATTGTTGTATCTCACCCAAACTAGACCTGACATTATGAATGCTGTTGGTCTTGTTGCTTGATTCCAAGCTGATCCTAGAGAATCTCATGTCATGGTAATCAAGAGGATTTTTAGATATCTAAAAGGGACAGTTGAGTATGGATTGTGGTATCCAAGAGATCATGATTTCTCTCTTCATGCATATACAGATGCGGATTGGGCAGGAGATGTGGATGACCGGAAGAGTACCAGTGGTGGAGCATTCTTTTTGGGGAAGAGATTGGTTTCTTAGTTGAGAAAGAAACAAGAGGCAATATCTCTGTCCACTGCAAAAGTAGAATATATTGTAGCAGCAGGTAGTTGTACTCAAGTTTTGTGGATGAAGCAAATGCTAAGAGACATAAGAGTGGAGTATGAGGAGCCTATCACAATCTTTTGTGATAATTCAAGTACAGTAAATATATCTAAGAATCTGATGTTGCATTCAAAGACTAAACATATATCCATCAAGTTTCACTTTTTGAGAGAGCAAGTGAACAAGAATGAAGTCAAATTAGAGTTTGTGCTTTCCAAGGATCAGATTGCAATCATCTTTACTAAACCTCTACCTAAGGACTCTTTTGAGTATCTCAGGGAGAAGTTAGGGGTTATTGCCCCTCCGGTGATGAACTAAGGTGCACTGATGTGCATCAGTCTGGTGGATATCACAGTCATATCTTGTGGTCTGGATTGATGATGGGGAGCTGCTACTAAGGGGGAGCAGCTGGTATGGTTCTGAAGTGGTGGAATTGCAAGTATGTGCCCTTTGCCATTGATGTCAAAGGGGGAGAGAAGACATGTGAAAAAAACAAGTGGTTGCTGATCAAAGGCAGAGCAGGAAAGGAAGAGAAGACATGTGAATAGTTGTTGCTGATAGGGGGAGTTGTGACAGTGAGGAGAAGTTTTTGTCTTGATGGTTAAAATAGTTTTTCACATCATATGTTGCCATCAATGACAAAGGGGGAGATTGTTGCAAGCATGGACCTAACCGGTGTTGTCATTGATGTCAACATACTCCTGTTGCATTGATGATAAGGATTGGATGAGCTGTATGCTAAGGATATTGAGAAAATCAGTTCTAATTAGGAACAATGAAGAATAGTGAAGACAGTAAAGTAAAAGTCCAAGATAAGATGAGTATCAGAGGATACGGTTCAAAGGGTTTGTAGAAATGTGTCTTAAGATGATCCAATAAAGATTTCAAAGGTCCGCATGAAGATCTAAAGAAGTTGTGGCCGCTGAAGTAAAACCGGTTCTGACAGGTGTTTAGAGGTGACAAAGTGATACAGAGAGGTCCGGTGAGATCCAGAAATGCATTATCCTATTCTGCAGATTTGGTTGAGTATTTAGGAAGTCCTTGTGAAGTGTCAACTTGATTGGTTCGTGGTCTGGAGGTCTGCAAGAATATATTCCTTTGTAGTGATGACAGACTGTGTTCTTGAGGTTCCAGATGAAGGAGAGAAGGATTTCAGTAAGCAAATGTAGTGTGGATATTCTTGGTGATTCAGGAAAGCTTGTGGAGGTCTTTAGATCGTGTCCAGTTCATGTTGGTGGTCCGCATTGGAGTTTGAGCTCGCAATTGAAGAATTACTTCCGGATGATGGTGTTCTTCTTAAGACTGGCCGACTGGATGAGTTACACATCCTGCAGATGTTCTTGTAGATGTTTACCGACTTAGATGATCATTCCTAAGTCAATGTCTTGTATAAATAAGGAATTGTAAAGTCATTCCAAAGCTGAGTGTGTGGTGATGAGAGTGTGGTAGCGAGGAAGAGAGCGAAAGGCAGAGCAAAAGTATTGGGCATAAATGGAACTGATTCAAGCATGATGGAGATGCTATTTTCTAGTTCATGTATGTGATACTTATTGTTTTGTAGATAGTGTGTCTCTTGCAGGCAGTGGGCCTCTTGTGAGTAGTGTGCTCGGGCAGTGAGCCCTAATTGGTAGGTGCCAATTTGTTCTTTATATTCTTTTAATAGAGAATACTTTCTTGGGTGAATCACCCCATGCTTTTTCCTTTAATCAGGGTTTCCACGTCAAAATCTTGGTGTCTTATGTGTTAATGTGTTTCTACTCTTGATTTAATGCATTATGTTTCCATGATTGATTTATCATTATGCTACTGAATTACAAGGTGGAATTAAGTGTTTAATAGGAAGAGAGTTTTGTACAACTAATTCACCCCCCCTCTCAGTTGTCTACCCTAAATCTAACAATACTGACATTCCAAGTGAAGAGTTGTGTCATCTAAGGAGTCTCATGGATTCCTTTGAGTGTGGCATCCCAAATTCCACGAGAGCCAAAAATTACAACACATTAAAAAAATTATAAGGCTTGGAAGGTGTATCAAACCTAACCTAATATTATAACATTCTCCCACTTGTTGTATACATTGCAAAATCAAAGGGAAACAACAAACAAACAAAAAATCTAACAAATAGGGTTTTTGGTGTAATTTATTATGTTTCACCTATGCCAATCTATGCCCTAAGTGTAATATTGCACCTATTTTATTGAGTTTACTTAGGATAATGGGATAATTTATTTCTCTCACCTAAGTAGCTAATAATGACATTTGTCACCCTTGATTTTGAGGTCATCAAGTGCCACCACTGCCTCATCAATTCCTAATTGATGGCAATTAGGTTCCATCTCTGTCTCACTTGATTGACTTAACTCAGTTATCTAGATTAGGAATTAACTCATGACCTCTTGGACATGTGTCATCCTAACTCACTCATCTAATATACTTATATATGTATGATATTCTTTAAATTATTCAAGTCAAATAATGAATATAATATTTAGCATTATTACAACTCTTTCTATTTTGTGGCTAATTCATCAATAGTAGGTCCGAGGTTTATTTTGTTTATCATAAAATCTAACATGGTATCAGAGTCATGATGTCCTAAGATTAGTTGATTTCTTACTTTCAAGAGCACTAGGGTTTGAGCGATTTTTAGTGGAACTTATTTTTGGTGAACGGTGGAGCATTTTTACCTCATCATTGTGTCTTAAAAGCTCTAGATAATTAGTGAAGATTTTTGTTTTATTTGGACCTAACTCTAGGAGGTTGTGTGGCTTGGTTTATTATGTGTATGCTATGTGGTCTTTACTTATAGGTAGCACATTTTTTGGAGTAATATGGAACAATCCTAGATATAACTTGGATATTTACAAAACTAATATATTGAATTATAGATATTTCTCTTTTTGTTAAAAAAAATGAGATTTTTGCTTAATTGTATTTTAGAATATTTAATATTTCAGTTGGGATGCTACAAATTAGGTACCATTGATATGCTATCAATGCTCTAATAAGACAACATTGAATAGTGGGAATCCTCCACTTGTGGTAGGTGGGAAAGATTGTAGTGAGTTGATCATGTAGACAAGGTATAGCACAAGTAGTTGAAAGATGATAGTATGCATCAATTAATAGACTAAATTACTAGATAGTGGTTGTCAATGGTGAGCCCTAGTAGTGGTAGTATGTGTGTATATATATATATATATATATATATATATATATATATATATATATATATATATATATATATATATATATATATATATATATATATATATATATATATATAAAGAAGGTCACTTCACAGGAGATTAACAAATTGTGCATATAACAAATTGGACCGTATTTCAAGTACGACTTACAATTTTTATCAATATCATATACAAAATAAGCAATGTGTTCCTATTCACAAGTCTTCAATAGTCAACTGCAAGAGAGAGAGCATCATCCTAGTGCTTTTCCTCCAACCATAGACCAGCAGTCCCCCACACACCTTTCTATTAGAAGTGGCCCTTCCTTTCACGAGAGTAAAAGATAATGAGAATCAACTAATTCTTTATGCCATCTGATAACTAGTGATGTGTCCTCGCGAATGACAGTCGGGTTTAAAACTCTAGTCTAGCTCTAGCTATGTATGACCCATTCTGATTGTTCATCTATTTGGTACACTGTGAACCTACAATACAAGCAGTGACTTTTGTATTACTTTGGCCAAAGTTTCATATACATATATATAGTCATATGTTCACTCACTCTTTTCTTGACTTGGAGACAACATTCTTATTAATCATTATTTCCTTTATATATAATAACTCTCTTGGTCTTGCTTATACCACATTAGTCATTAAGACATATACTCTTATCTACTAGTCAGTCTTGACAAGTCTAGGGTGAGAGTTTAAGTGATTGGTGTAAACATACATTGAATCCCTCTTTGCATCCTTGCAATCATGGGTCTATGATGTCCTATCATCTACTCAATGGATTGTTTACCTATTCTCATGCTCATTCATAATCTTCTATACATACAAATTTGAGATTCTAGACATATAGATTAACAATTGAAGACTCTATCTGTCGTAATAAACATTCGACTCATAATTTGTCGATAATAAGTTATAACTTTGTAACCATATGAATTAAATACTTGTCTTTGTGTATATCAAAGAGAGAATTCCAAAATATCATGATGGGTCTAAATCTTGACCTTTCATTGGCATAAAAAGTGTTTCTCAAGATATTCTTGTGGCTATTCTTAGCTTAAGATTAGGTAAAAGAATATTCCTTCACAAAACTAGGATATAGATAATTCAAGATAATTCTAAAATAGCATCTACAAATAACTCAAATTTTATTCATATTTCTCCTGAAATAGCATTCTAATGTCAAGTGTTTCTACACTATGACTTTGTCTCTTTTGCTAGCTTTTTAAGCTTTCAAAAGCACACTCGCAACCTTCTTAATCCACTACTGATAAGAAAAGTATACTTTTACAAATGACCTTCTCTTAGGTCCTTCATTAAATTTGCTATCAACCCTTATTATGTTGCTAAATAAACTTGGTTTCAAATAACAGTCAGTCTCTTATAAAACTTGGCCTATACTTTTCACCATCGACCTCCATATAGTAACACATTTGACCTTAATGTATAACACAGTCAGCTTGACTATATTAACACAATCAGCCTGACTATATTAACACAATTGGCCTGAGTATAATTTAAACACAGTTGGCATCAGTATAATAACACATTCGGCCTCAGTATAATAACACAGTTGGCCTCGGTATATATATATTATCTCAGTCAACCTGAATATATTATCATAGTTGACCTAAGTATATTATCATAGTCGGCCTAAAGCATGAACAACTGGCCATATATAATTTCTACTTCCACTTTTCTAAAACACCATTATCAATGGTTTGATTTCATAGTCCTTCAACTTTTACCATCATTACTAATATGTTTTGATAATCAATAAGGAACTTCCATTCTTTCAAAGGTGGGGTCCACAAAACCTGGTTCTCATTTCTCTCCTTTTTAGGCTTTGCTTCTTTAGAAGACAAAAGATTTCTAGTCAATTTTGACAATAGCTAACTTTGACAAGCTAGCTTCTTTGTTCTTCTCTTTTAGTTGACTCTTACAATAAGAATTATAAGCATTCGTAGTTTCTTTCTAGAGCTTTTTTGAAGATTTTTCTTTGATTTGAAAACTCTATTAGTTCTTTCAAGGCAAATCTTCTAACGATGATACTAAAGCCATCTCCTATAAATCATTTTATAAAAAAGTTAGGTTTGTAGAAGAAACCCAAGCTATTAGAGAAAACTCAACCAATGTTAAAGAAATCAAATAAAAGGTTCCAAATTTTGGTACCATAATCACATAAAAAGAGAAGATGGTTAGCTATTTTCTTCCATAATCAAATAAAGAGAACAACTGTTTATATATATCAAGGAAGAATCTTCTTAAACAAGGAAGAATCTTCTGGTAGAAAAATCTTAGCCTTGGGCACACTTTTAACTCTCCAAATCTTATACAAAGAGAAAGAAGATCTTTTAAGTAAACTTTGATATCATTAATTTTACATATCTATCCTTGACCATGTAACCCCCATCCCCTTTTATGATTCTAGCCCTGTTGAAATTCCAACTTGACTTGAAAGAGAAACCACTATTTTAAGAGCTTTTAGGAAACTTCTTTCAAAAAGCTGCCAAGCTTAGACATATTCAATATTCTGTGTGGAAACTTGTGTATTGGATTTTTTGTACATTCAACCCTGTCATTTTTCAAGTCGTTTGCATTATCTTCCTTTTCTCTAATCTCCACGAGCCTGCCGATCTAGACCATGTCTCATCATACGAAATTCAACGCATAAAATTTTAGGCTTCGTGGAAGACGGCAATGGTCATTGTGATGGGTAACAAATTCAAGCTGGATATTTTAATAATCCTTACGATTTCCATGAAAATTCAAAAGTAAGCGAGAGAAGCATCTAAGGGACCCACTGTCAAACTAATTTTCTCCATATAAACTCACCTTCAGGATTATACTTACCCACTTTCAAACTAATTTTCTCCTTATAAATCCATCCTCGGGATTATACTTATTGTAATTTGTATAATCTTCTTCTTGTTTCACAATATACCTGTGAAATTAATGGCTTTCAATAGCAAGTATGTTTAGCAATCGTATTTTTTTATTAGACTGAAGTTATTGCTGTGCTGTTTACTGTAAAATATTGTTAATTGACGTGTGATGAATGTTTGCAGGTGGTGGACGAAGGAGACAGTGGCCGTGGTGACGGGGGCGAATAAAGGCATTGGTTTGGAAATTGTCCGTCAATTCGCAGAAAATGGTCTCACCGTTGTTCTCACTGCAAGAGACGCCAATAGAGGATTGAGTGCTGCAAAAAGCCTCCATGATCAGGGCCTCCATAATGTTGTGTTCCGTGAGTTGGATATTGAAAAGCCCCACAGCATTTTAGACTTTGCAAGGTGGATCAAGGAAAACTATGGCAGCCTCGACATACTGGTAAAAACCACTTTACTTAAATATTTTTTTTTCTCCTTTTTATTGATTAAAATTGGCGTTTGATTATTGACATGGATGATATTTAAAAATAACCAGTAAAAATGCACCCATTTAAATCGAATTAAAAGAAGATTTTTTTTGTATTGATCAAAACTGGCCAAAAACACATTCACTTCAATTAAATATAATTAAAGAAATAATTCTTGAAATAACCTTCATTTATGAATTTTGGCAGGTTAACAATGCTGCTGTATTTGGGATCATAGAAGATTATGAAGCTGCATATCGGGCCCTCAAAGATTCACAGGCCTATGACCATATATTTGTAAGAATTTAACTTTACAATTCAATAGTATGGAAGAGATTATATACTTGATATGTTAATTGGTTAATTCTTAAATATCATCCACTTCAATAGTCAAAGGTTAATTTTGGTCAATAAAAATAGGATTAATATTTAGACCTTTTGTTGTGAATGAGGTGTAAACTTTCTATTGACTATTTGACCATTGAAATAGATGATATTTAAATAGCTTGTTTACTTGGAAATCTGATCCCACATAAATAGTTTACATCCCTGTTCTTTATGGTGGACAGTGAAGACACATGGTCCTCTTCCACGTAAATAGCCAACACACGGGCTATTTAGAGACAACTGTTTTTTCAGCTATTCTTAAATATTATCCATTTCAACAGTCAAAAGTTAATTTTGGTCAATAAAAATAAGATAAATGTTTACGACTTTTTATTGTGAATGAGGTGTAAAATTGCTATTGACTGTTTGACCATTGAAATGGATGATATTTAAATAGACTGTTTACTTGGAAATCTGATCCCCACATAAATAGTTGACATGCCTGTTCTTTATGGTGTATAGTGAAGACCTAGGTTCCACTTCAACATAAACAGCGGGCTATTCTTAAACATCATCCACTTCAATAATCAAAGGCCAATCTTGGCCAATAAAAATAGGACAAATATTTACCACTTTTTAATGTGGATGAGATGTAAATTTTCTATTGACTGTTTGATCATTAAACTGGATGATGTTTAAGTACAGTGCCAATACATGGACTATTTAAGGACAGGCATTTTTTTTTTCCACATTCAAAATCATCTATAATTTACTAAGAATTAAGAATTACCTCCATTATTCAGTAGCAGATTCTTATTCCATTAACCCTGTTTTTTTCTCTCAGAACAACCCAGTTTTTGCAAAAGCATTCAAAACAAACTATGAGTTGTCGAAGAACTGCATAGAAATAAATTACTATGGCACGAAGAGACTCATTGAAGCATTACTGCCGTTGCTCCGACCAGAAGGTCGAATTGTGAACGTTTCCTCAGAGGCCGGAATGCTAAGGGTATAATAACTCTTTTTTAATCAATCAATTTTTTATTTCAGCATTACTATGAAATCTTATTGGGAGGCTGATTTAACTGTTGGGTTTTTACAGTTTCTGAAGAACGATTCCCTCCGAAGGCAGCTTTCTGACGTTTCAAATATAACAGAGGAATTAATCGATAACATGGTGGAAATGTTTTTGGAGGATATGAAAAAGGGGGAAGTGGAAGGGAAGGGTTGGCCAATTTATTCAGCTCCATATGCTGTGTCAAAGATTGCTTCAAATGCCTATGCTCGTCTCCTTGCACAAAAATTCTCAAACAGTGAAGAGGGGAAAAGGATATATGTGAATTGTGTTCATCCAGGAGTAGTTCAAACTGACATGAGCGGTCATGTGGGAAGCTTAACTCCCTCACAAGGAGCAGAAAGTTCTGTGATGATAGCTCTGTTGCCACCTGGTGGACCTTCTGGGCAGTTTTATTTCATCAAGGAACGCCATGAATTTTGAGTGATTTCCCCTTAGATGAGAGTTTTCATATGAATAATTATTTCATCAAAACAATCTTTGCTTCACTTTACTTTTCTATATTACCAGAGCTGGTTGGCTTTATTTGGCTTTACATGGAATATAAAATATAGATTTTGAAAGTTGTTTAAGAGACCCAGTGGTGTATTTGGAGCATGAAAATACAACTGGTGATTCCATGATTTTGTTGTTTCATAATAGGCTTATCCTAAAGTCTCCAGTTGGGTTGAGTTGTCCAACATGTCTATCTCGTTTTCAACTTTTTTAGACAAAAATGTCAAATCTGTTGGTTAATCTTGTTTGTTATAAGCTTGATAAATTTTACTTGGGTTCACTTTAAAAACACATTTGTGTTGAGCTTAACATCACAAAAGATTTCCAAAGAGTTCACTAATAAGCTATCTCTTTGTATAATGTGGTTTATGTTAATTTACGTTGACCTCTTACCAAAAGATTTAAAATTGCCATTTTTGGTATGCCATGACTCTACATAGGCTATTGATGTTTTTTTTTCATTGAAAAAAGATGAAGGTTAGGCAATTGCTGGTTGTAAGAAAATCATCAATGGCTAAAATTAATGAGTTAAGGATAATTATCTAACCTTAAATTGTAATAAATTTACATGACATTTGATTTTAGAATATCTCTATTTATCTCAAATCTTCATAACCAAACTCTAGTTATTATGAATAGATAAGTACCTCTAGTTTTCAAGAAAGGAAAGAATGGCATGTCATCCTTTTCAATTCCTCTCTCAAGTAAATGGTCTTATAGTCTATTATTTGAAGGCCAAAGATCTCCTAAGAAGGATAGCACGCCAAATATGTGCTTCATTTTTCTTATCAATTTTCTACAATACACATAGCATGCTTTGTTGCATAACTAGTTTTCTATGCTTATTGAATTGGAGGAAGACGTAGTACCTGGATATTTATAGAGGACTCCTCCACATATAAATATTATTTCATAGAATGTATTGGGCCCTGTAAAGACTTCGAAAAAGATTTTTTATTTAATCCACTTGTCGAAAGCTAGGAGCTATTGATATTGCTTGTTTATAAGAAATTGAAATTTCATATTTTCTACTTCAAACCTCATTAAAGTACATTTGCCTACACATGTCTTAGTTTTCCACTTCTCATAAGGATGAACAAGGTAGTGTAGCCATTCTCCTTTCTATGAATCCCATCTCTATGGTTCTCTCTTAGGGTTGAAACTTATAGTTATATTGTGTCATGTGGTTCAGATTTGACATTGAAGGTCATTATTTCAGTATTGTAGGTTACATTTATACACCTAATTTAATGGTCCAAATTGTTTAAAGTTGTGGCATTGATTGGAAGTGCATGGAAGATAACTCTTCTCCTACCAACTAGCCAAGTATGTAGTGATTGTAATATGGTTGAGTAACCTAAAGATAAGTGTTTTTTCATGTGTTATTGAACTAGCAAATGAGAGGCTTAGCTCAAAACCTATGCAATAGTTTAACTCTATTTTGTGCCTCACATAGTCAAATTTCTACAATAGGAAAAATGTCGTGCTCAAACTATTAGATCATGTTATGATCTATAAGCATAACTTCTTTGAAACTTTAATTTTCATTGGTAAGGTCATTTGTTTCATTTAAAGGAAGTTCTGTATGGCCATTCTATGACTAGTTTCTAGTTGGTTTGGGGCAATGGGTTTCATAGAGTTCATCACATTCAATTTTTCATGAAGGTGTCATTTTTTATAACATGAAGATCCTATATTATTCAATTCATTTCTAAATTCTCACATCTTGAATTTAGCCCCTTGGATCACCTATTGAATATGAGTCTACTTGGATCTAATTATAGAATGAAAGTGTGTCTATCACATGATTCTTCTTTTATTTAGATGGTACAAGGAAGTGGTTAGAACCATAAATGAGACTATCAAATCTTTGTAAAAAGTATTCATGTATCTCTCCTTTACTCAAGTTCAACCCTTTTGTTGTTCATTTCTGATCTCCAATAGATATCTCTTCTCAAACACAAGTTTAAACTTATAGAGAAAGATACTCACAAAGATGCTCATTCCCATGTTCATTGGCCTAGGGTTAGAGATAAAGCCTCTAATTTTTTATTCTAAACCTTCAGATTTAAGAATTCTAGGGAGAATATTTAAGTCATAAAAACTTATCATGGCCAACTAACTCAACTTTTTGAGATCTCTAAATCTTTTTAGACCACTATAAACTAGAATTTAAATTTCACAAGGATTTATTTGGTTCATGTTGATGCCCAAGTCAAGAGTTATGGATGTTTTTCCTTGCAATATTAGAGCTATAGCTAAGGATTTTAGTGATGCCCTTGTTGTTAGGAAAATACACCCACAAGCCCACTAGCATCTAATATCAAGATAAATATTAAATACTAAATTAAAACAAATATGTAGATACTTTCCACATTAACCCTATGAGGAGAGAGTTACAAATTACCCAATCTAAGTAATTTTCAATAGCATTTTGACATAGTAATAACACTTATTAAAGAACATGAATGTAGAAAAGAAGGAGAAGAACAATAGAACAACAATAGAATAAGAGTCACACAATATGCCCTAGGAAGAGCCTTTGAGGAAAAACCTAGCCTCCAAAGCACACACCCAATGTATTATCAACAAAAAATGCATTACAATACAACAATAAGAGCAACACTTTTGTTTTGGAGGAAAATTGGTCTCTTGAGGGATGCAAGATAATACTCTAATGTGGTGGAGGTAGAAGGTCTAGTTGACTATAGGGTGATTAAGAACTCGAGAGTAGGATGTTGGGGAGTTTGTTAATGTCCTCTCTATTTTGTTGGATTTGGTTATGGTGGACTTAGTTGTGTTAGGAAAAGTACCCACAAATCCCTTAGCAATTAAATCAGATCTTCACATAATTATTAAGCATTGTAGTCATTTCCACATTGACCCTTCAAGAAGAATAGTGTAGTAAAAAAATATATAGAAATTTCAATAGAATTTTGACATGTAAACAACACTTAGAAAAGAAAGAATGAGAGAGATAGAGGGGAAATTTTAACCACAAGAAAGGGAATGACATAGATATAACCTAAGAAAACCTTTTGGGAAAATCCTAGCCTCCAAAGCACTGAACCAATGTATTTTCAACAACACTAAACCTATTACTTGATACAATATTGGGTTCTTGCCTCCATAAAGATTAACATCCTCTTCCTCTAGTAGAAATCCAATAGAATAACTCTACAAAAAACAACCTCACTGCTTCTCCTCCTTGCCACTATCCCAAGGCCTCAATATATAGGAAGATACAATACAAATACCATAAATGATATTGTTGGTGTGAATGAGGTATACTACTTAACTGGTTCCACATTAGATCCTATTCACAATTGTCTAGTTAAGTTTACTTAGGGAACACTTAGGATAGTTACCTTTTTGTGTCTCATGTAATATGATTACAAAACTTGTCATAATCCTATGTTGTCCTATGTCTAACCAAGGGATTCTCATTATAATCTCATCATTCATGTACATAATGTATGGATATTTCCATTCTTTGATAGAATATAATTATTCTTTCAGGTTGGGTCTCTCTTGTGCTTTCATTGAAACTCTTAGAGCTTGGGTGGCTACCTTCGTAGCCAAATCTTACATGGTATCAAATCTTGTAGAATTCTTTCATGTTAGTCTTTTGAGATATCCCGGTTGAAAATCTTGGTTTCTCTTAAAAAGTTGAGTATGCTCTTCTCTTGCATCGAATGATAACCTAGAGAATCATAAAAACTTGATAGAAATTCCATATTTGGGAGGGTTCATTCTTTATGGATTTGTATTGTAGGTTCATTTTGGAGTATGTTGGAGTAAATCTGATCTCACCATTGAGTTTAGGTTGTCTAATAAATTTAGATCTATCTTTTGATTTGTCTAAATTGGACATTGGAGGCCAAATCTACAAGGATTTGAAGTTGGGAGGTGGTTGCCAAATCTAGAAAGTAGCCACATTTTTGGTGTATTTTGGACCAAATATGACCTTGTCCTCATGTCTAGAAGGTCCAAGAACTTAAGGATCAACAATCATTACATAAAATTTGGACACCTTTGCTTGGAGCCATCAATGAAAAATTTTGCCCTCTCAGCCATATGGATGATACCGTAGAGAATATTTTCTATGCAGGTAGACTATTTTGCAGCATCCTTTGTTGGTGTTACCTTTTCATTCACCCTTATTCAATTTTTCATGATCCTTCCCTAAGCAAAAAGTTGATCTACCATTTTCCCTTAATGGTCAATATGTTTATTCCTTAAGTCGGCTCTTTGTCTTTAAAATTCATTTGCTTGTCATCTTATGTGCAAAATTATTGTAGTATTGAACCTTCAAACTTGAACCCTTTTCAAGAGTTCAAAAGTTCAATGGTTCAATGGTTCAATATTCAATGTTTCTTGAGGAAGTTGTTTACCCTTGGTCCCCTTTGTGTAACTCAATTTGTATCTTTGAACCTTCGGGTTGAACCTCATATCGGAGTTCAAAGGTTCAATGCTCTGTAACAAATATACCTATGTAATTAGCCTCACTTTTCTTGAAATCTTGTTTAAGTTAAATTGTGGGAAAATTTTAAAGGAGAAAATCATTCAGAGGGAGATATATTCGGAACATCTTATGAAATGGAAAGTTTTAATTTTCAAGGAGTTATGAGTAATGATTACACATCAAGGTCGTGTGTGAGAACTACTTACAATCAATGCATTTGTCAGAGTTTATGTCTTATCCAGCAATTTCGGCACGAATTAATTGATCCAATAATTATTCGACCTGATTTCATGCCTTTTATCGAGAAAGAACAGGACAATTTTAACAGTAAAACATACAGGGCGATACAAAAGGAGAACAATGCTGGAGGTAAAAGATTTTTCTTGCCCAATTTGATAGTGATTTCAGATCCGTTGAAGGTGAGTTTGACTTTTCTTATAGCTGATCCCATTACTTTATTGAAAAAGAGAATCATTTTGAGTTTCTGGTATTGTTAAAGAAGTTCAAATCATTTTCCATTCTATTTATCCAATCTATAGCCATGAAAGCTACCTATCTTGGTTCCAAACATGGTTCTAGCCTTGTTTGTTCTCTTCCTGAATATGGGGATACCTTTTTAGCTCATTATGATTTAGAGGATTTTAAGGAAAGGGTTAAAAATCCTATGTCTGCCCCTATGATGGAAAGAATAGTGGAAAGTGGTTTAGTCAAAGTTGTAGCCTTTCCTATGGCGGCACAATGCCCTGAGTTAGTTCTCGAATGTATGAGCAGATATGACCCCCAACATAGATGTATTAGAACTTCTGATGGTAACGTGTTATTGCCTGTTAATAGACAAACCCTAATGGCTGTAATGAAAATCCCACCTAAGGAGCCATACTCTGATCTTAATATTACTTCCTCTTATAGTTATTTTTCATTGAAGAATGCAAATTACAAGAGTGTAATTGCAAGAAATTGGCTATTGAAATTTTAAAAGGGAGGTTCAAGACTGTCCAGAGAACTAACAAGAGAACATATGATACCAGAAATAAAAGATATCATGGTATTGTTACATAGGTTAAAAGGTAGTTCTCAAGCATTCTATTGGGAGGACTGGATGTATTTCTTCATTCAAGTGATCCTTCAAGGAGAACAATATTTGGATTATGTAGAAATCATAGCTGAATGTTTACATCAGGGTTTGAGTAATTATTTGGGAAATAAAGACTTTTATATGTCCTCATATCTCTTTTACTGCCTAGCATCCACAAGGGAATGGAGAGGATTACCTCATGCATCCTTAGTTGAAGATAGAAAAATTTATGATTATTACTCACATTTACAAATGCAAAACTGTTATGAAAATTATGGAAGAGTTAATGATGTTTTCATCGGTAGGATGGCTTCTGAATTGATAGGCAATATTAATAAAAGGATGTCTGATGAAGCCATGCAACTAATCAGCATTTATGGCAACTTCTTCATTCAGTTTCCCAAATTTACTTACATCAAAGTTGGTGGTTTTGATGGTGAGCCTGTGAAACTACCCAGATATGTCTTTGACCGCTTTGTATTGACCGAAGTTTGCAGGTAGTTAGCTTGTATAGATAAGAAATTTCCAATGAAAAGAGAGTCTAGTATAGCTTTCCCCGTTGAACTTGGTCACTATTCATGTCAATTAGTTTCTGATGCTTTAAATTTAGAGGTGGGCCTGAAAAAGTTCAATTTTCAGTATTATAATGCTAGACCCAAGTTCGATAGCAAAGGTTTTGCTAGAGACAATTTGGATTTTGGAGAGGGATTTTCACACATTCCCCAGATAGAGGACTATTGGGAGGATTGCCCAGATGAATTTGAAGTTAGAAAAAGGCTTTGGTGCAGATTCTCCTTAGGGCAAATAGTCACCCTTAATCTGAATATGAATATCATTGGAATAATAGATGATGAGGAATAGGTGATTGATTCTCATTTTGAATAAATAAAATAGCTGCCTATTCCAGAAGTTGATTGGAATAGAGATGAAGAGGATCAGATTGAAGTTAAAACCCTCCCCGTAATAAGGAGAACTGAAAAATGGTTAAGGGAACGGAGATTGAAAAAGGTTCAAAATAAAGATTCCAAGCGGTGTGCACCCATTGATGAATCACTATCTCCTGTAAGCCCTTCTAATCAGCTTATTAATATCTGTGATGCAGGTACTCCCAAGTCAAAAATTGAAAAAGGTTATGTCATCAAAAGGTCCAAGAAAACCCTTGTGACTATTCTGTCTTCTCGCACCACCAGATCAAGAGCTAAAAGTAGGAAGACGAAGGAAATTTCAGAAAGAATAGTTGTGGACTTAAACACTGAAGAAGATTCAGAAGAAGTAATGAGTGATAAAGGGTTTAATTCACCAATGGCAGAAGAGATCAGTACGAACCAACAAGAAGAGATTTCTTCAGATTCTATTGATCTGATGATAATACCAAATGCACCTTCTAAACAACTTAATAATGATAAAGAAGTTCCAGTCAGTACACCTAAATGGTTGGAAAATTAAATTAATGATAAAAGGAAAATAGTTCCATTTTCTTTACCATTGGAAGATATGGTTAGCAAATGTCTGGGAAAGGATCCAAAATCCAAAAAGCTGAAAACCACTTCTAGGGTGGACATTGACCCTAATACAGGAAATTGGAATGTAGAGATAGCCCGACCAATAGCTGATGAAGAAGTTCAGGACCCCACAGTCTAGGATTTTGCAATAGAAAGAATAGATCTTGGAACTGCATCACGTGCTGTAGACATGCACCATCTCAAAGCATCTACTAAAAAGATAGTTAGCCGTACATGGAAGGATGAAAAAGATAAGAGGGAGTTGAAGCAAGATTTACGATCAATGGTAGAGTATATTGACACCATTCATAATCCAGATCCACAACCTATTTCTCAATTACCTCTGTCTTTTGACCCAAAATCCCCAGTCAATTAGAAAATGCTTGATCAAATACATAGAAACAAGATGGTGACCAAAGTGTTGGATGACTGGCTGGATGGTATCATCCAAAAGGGTACATAATATATTAATGAGTTGAAAGGTATATATGATGAAACCATGGCTACTATTGAAGATTTAAAAATACAGAATGCCTCATGGGAAAAAGATGAAGGGAAATGGATGAGTGTAATAAATCAAATAGGTGAAATTCAGAAGTACGGGGTGACAAAATTTTTATCAGAAAGGAATATAACAAGTCTGAACGATAATATGCTATATGTAAGCAGGAGAAACATCAAATGGAGAAACTCAGTGACTAGACAAGGATGAATGGAGTTTACAAAGATGATTAAAGAGATAACTGAGTTTACTCAGTCTTTATAGCATGATTTGGAATGTATCGATGTGAAGTACATAAAGGATGATGGTGTGCCAAAAAAAAGATATTGATACTGTGGTACAATCCTTCAGAGAGAAAATTAGTTTTTTTAAAGAAAATGATACCTTGATAATTGATGATTTCTCCCGGATATCAAAAGTGGAATCACTACTTCACCTTTGTGTCGATGCACTCCCAGAGCATGCGGAAAAGGTAGCAAACATTCGAAGAGAAAAGGATGTTTGGAAGGCACGAGTTAAGCATATTGGCATCCCTAACTTCCCAAAAATTCAAGAATTTGTTGCCACATACCAGGAATGGAAGATGCAACGTGTCTCTTCAGCTGAATAAAGAAAATTCAAAGATTCCAATGAGCGTTGCCCCAGTCATGATCATGCTTACATAATCTTTTTATTCAGTTATTTAGTTGGAGAATTATGTTTAAAAACTTTGTCTTTCAATCAGCTTTTAAGAAACTAAATCCTGCTATGGGTCAGAGTTTGTTTTAACTCTGGGTTTAAAGAACAGTTAATTAGGGTAAACTATATATATGTTTTTGGTTGTTAAAACTGATATACGGAGAGATAGAAAAATAAGAAACAAGGAATTTTGAGCGGAACTTTTATGTTTAGGGTCAGTGCAAGAAGTTGGGTCCACTTTTTGGCCAAAAAGTGGAAGTGTTTTCCCTAATTTTTAGAATTTGTCACATTTGACCTTAAAATTTGAAGCCCTTAGAAATGGAATCTTTAAAAAAGTTACTAAATATAAAATGTAGTACTCAGAGTCTAGTTTCCAAATATGTAATTTTTTTCAATACCCAGATGATACAAATTGATTTTCAATAGGCATTTCAAAAAACCACTATTTAAAAAGTCACTTTTTTTAACCATACCATGCACGTGTACGACCAACATGATTTGACCTAAATAAAATTATTTTTTAAAATCCTTTTGGGAAAAGATGTGTAGTACAGTGAAGTTTGATGAATATTTTTTTATAATTTTTTTATAAATAATTTTTTTTTATTAATTTTTTATTAGGCCTAATTGCTACTTTTGAAAACCCCTCGTGTACGGCCAACATAATTTGAGCAAAAAAAATCATAAAATTATTATTTTTTTTCATTGTGTAAAGAATGATGTGTAGATTGATGACACATAATTTTTTTTAAAAAAAATTTAAAAATTAAAAGTTATTAAAAAAATACAAACACCTGTCATTTCAAGTTTTTGGACCAGTTTGCTCATAAATTTAATAATAAATAGAAAAACAAGTCTAATCCAAAAAAAATTACATATTTGAAAACTAGACACTATGATTTGTAATGGGTTTTAATTTCGTAAAAAAATTCAGAAAAAAATGTCATCAGCCATATAGGTGAAGTTAGTCTTTCCTTTGGTTTTGTACTTAGAGAAATACTTGCAGGTCCAAGGCTCAAGGTCGGCTACCCATGCCTTTCCCGAGCCTAAAACGAAACCAAAAGCGTGGGTGTGAAATTCAAAATTTTATAAACGGGTACCTGTTCTAGAAAATAATAAAAAATAAAATGGGTACCTATTTTAAAACGGGTACCCATTCTAAAAAATAATAAAAAAACAAAACAGGTACCTGTTTTAAAACAGGTACGCGTTCTATAACGGGTACCCGTTTCTAAAAATAGTAAAAAACAAAACGGGTACCCGTTTTAGGTTCGAGCGCCCGTTCCTAAATGGGTACCCGTTTCTTTGAAAAGGGGTACCATTGCTGTCGGCATTTTTTTTCCTTGCGCGACTTCCCCTACATGTGGACCGAGTTTCTTGCACTTACCCTTTATAATGTTTGTGATGTTTGTCTGAAAGATTTTCATCTGTGAATGATAAGAAGAAATGATTGCTGCAGGCTTAAATCTATGTGTTTAAGCGCTTGAAATCAGGTTTCTGTGCAAACTCTTCTTTTATGTGGTAATTTTTATTTCATTGGATGACTCATCATATATGTTTTATCATTTGTTGGTTCAGTAATACATGTATATATTTGATTATTGTTGAAGATGGAATCTGTGCGTTCTATCACTGAATGATGTTATATGGAAGAAAAGATATCGCATTCATGACATAGTGATGTATGGATGTTAGTTTGCCTTAAATGCTTTCTAGTTCAAAGTGTATCCAAATGATTAGAATAGTTTGAATTAATTGAAGACTTAAAAGGGAGCTATACCTTAATTCAGAGGGGAATTATTCCTGATAGTTCACCCAATTGTTGTTTAACTTATTTGTTCTAAAAAGAAAGGGTTATAGAGTCAGAACAAAATATTTTTAGACCAAGACAAATCTATTAACCAACAGTTTTTGGTGACTCTGCTGGGGAATCGAAGTTGTTTGTTGAAAGATTAGTTGCCTTAATATGAAGCAATGATGGTGCTTCCTCATGAAAAATATAATTCCTGTTCTGTAGCCTAATATTGGTTTTTAAGACGAACATGAAGACATAATTGGTCAATTAAATACTCTTGCATGGCGCACTCGCCGAAATATTGATGATTATAGAAGGGCAAGCTGAGTATTAGAAAAGGAAGAAGAATTAGCCGATAATTTGAGATTGTTGTTACTCAGACAAAAAAGGAGGCAAGCAAAAAATGCAGTAAGAAATCAAGCCCTTGAAGTCCTAAGAGGTCAAGAACAACCTAGAAACTAATAACTACTTATCCAGTTACAATATAATAAACTGGAGTTCAGAGGATACACAAGGTCTTTGAGGAGAGAAGGAGTTGAAGATCCTACTTTTCAAATGCTGCAAAGCCCAAATTTTCCTTATATTCCTACTCCTATTAGAAGAGCTAGAAGTAGACCTCCTAGCCATCCTAAGCCCTCTACATCCTCTGTCTATCAAGCCTTAACTCTTTCTGGTATTGTCTCTCCCTTTGCTATAAGCTTTCTACCAATGGCCCAACCTTGGGGAGTAGCTATAGGGCCTCTAAATTTAGGGGTTAACCTGAATCCTTTGCCTAAAAATGCAAGAGAAAACTTACCCAAGTTTAATGGAGATGGAAGACAATCACCAGATGAGCATCTGAATGCCTTTGCCACAGCGTGTGGTGAGTTAGGTGTACAGCATCAAGATGTAGCCATAAGGCTTTTTGTACAAACTCTAACTGATACTACAGTAGAATGGTTTTATCATCTATTTGACTCTTCAATTACAAACTAGAATGATATGAAAATTGCATTTGAAAATAGATTCAAAAGCACAAAAGATGAACATTCCCTTCTTGCTCAATTGACTCAGCTCAAGAAAGAAATTCATGAGCCTATGAGGGAATTTATAGCCAAATTCAATAGAATTGTGCACAAAATCCCAAATGCTAAAAGGCCAACTCCTGAGAATCATAAATGTTTCTTTATCAATTCTATGCCCCCTGATATTAATTTCCATCTTAGAAGAGGTGCAGTTGCCGACTTAGCAAACGCACAAACCTTGGCAGTTGGGTTAGAAGATGATCTTCTTATGGCTAGAAAATGGAAGAAAGAAGTCCAAGTACCTAATGCTCATCCCTTATCCTCTACAGATCCTGTGGTTCAAAGATTAGTTAATGATATGATTACTTTAAAAAGACAATTGCCTAAGGTTGGTACTTCATTTCAACAACCATATCAAGATGTCAGCAGGAGAAATTTTAATCAACAGATAAATACTGGTAAGACATTTCCACTTACATCAGCACAACCAAGGTTAGCTATTGAAGCTCCTCCTGGAAGAGGGAATATGTGTGCCTTTCATTTGACTACTGATCATGATGGAAATTCTTGTCTGGAGATGTTTAGATATGCTCAAATGGCCACTAGTCAAGATGTATTGGGAGAGATTACCGAAGAAGAAAGGAACTCTGAGGAACCTAGCGACTCTGAAATACACTTCTTAGAATATGAATCAGATTCAGAAAGAGGAGGTGAAATATTGGTTACTCTTGAAGATCCTTCATGTGATGTGCTTACCAGAAGTCAGAAGAATCAAATTTTCTAATACTCAAGAAGTGCCTGTTAAAGGTAAGGAGCCTCTTATTAGAACCTTTGATACTAATTTGAAGGCCCAAGAAGTTAAATTGTTACACAGAAATGATCGTGAAACCTCTTTTGATATTATAGAATTTTGTAAGTCTACAAAGATTCAAATATCTCCTGCTGAATACCTTAAGTTAAATCCCAAAGAACTTGATAAATTGATTAAATATGTCAAAGGTGATCCTTCACAAATTGGGCCTGAAAGTCAACAAAATATTAATGCTGAGTCCCCGATTGTCCAATTATTTCATTCTCCACTTGAATCACCCACACACACTCCTAAAATGGCCGTCAATTCATCTAATGATACTTCTTATATGGTCGATATGAAGCCCAACCCATTTTATGTTTCTTTATTCATAAATGACCATAAACTCGGTAATTGTATTATAGACTCATGTGCTTCTGATAATATTATGCCTTCTTCCGTAGCCAAAGCCCTACGCCTATCCCTTAAAAAAATATTTGGTAGGTGTTACTCCATGGATGGCAAACAGATTCCTTTGCTCAGACAAATTAAAGATGCATGGGTTGCTCTTGCAGCCTATCCTGATAAAAGAGTGAAGTTGACTATCTTGGTAGCAGATATTCCTGCTAATTATGGGATGCTGTTGAGTAGGACTTTTTGCAAAGATTTGGGTGGGGAGATTAAATTGGATTGGTCAGAAGATACAATTCTAGTGGGAAAACGAAAAGTTAAACTAGAACCTGAACCTAAATGCAAGTTTATTGTATACCCTTTTGATGATCCTAAATCTTAGATTCTATTTGAAGAATGCAAATTTGGTAATTATTTTCTCTCTTTTGAAGACATGAAGGAAGAATCCGTCCTAAAATCTATTCATTCATATGATCTATGGACCATGGAATTTGATGGCAGTTGTGCTACCATTGGTTCAGGAGCAGGGGTTGTTTTGATCTCACCTGAAGTTAAAAATTTTCCTTACTCTTTCAAGTTAGAATTTAAAAATACTAATAACATTGTAGAGTATGAGGCCCTATTGCTTGGGTTAAATGAAGCCAAAGGAAAAGGTAGAAAGATGGTCAAAGCAAAAGGAGATGCTGAATTGATTGTTAAACAGGCGAGAGGCATTTTTTAGTTAAAAATGAAAGATTGAGACATTACAGGAATGGAGTTTGGGACAAGATAGAATATTTTGATGCCTTTTCTATTGAGGCAATTCCCAGAGGTCAGAACACATAGGTGGATTCTCTAGCAGTGTCAGCTTCTCTTCTTCTCCCACACCCTGATTTCAAAAAGAATTCATATAGAATAGAACTGATCTACCGTCCTAATGTTCCAGATAATGTTGAAAATTGGCAAGTTTTTGAGAATGACAGACAGATTAGAAACTTCTTGGAGAATGCTGAGATGTTCTTGGGGACTTATTTTGAAGGACCCGAAGAAGAATGTAAAGAATTTAGTCCTGATCTAGGGATCAATTCAAAAGATGATGTAATTCAGTTAAAAGGAAACAAAATTCCTAGAGGATTGGTCTCTCTGGAACATTTGTTTAATTGACAAGATGAATATATCAAAGACAAACTTGCTTAGACTCCTGACAAATTGGGATATTGTAAAAAAATAAACATTGGGAGTAAAACTGATCCTAAATGGATTTCTATTGGCAGGTGTTTCTCGACAGAGGAGAAATACAAGTTGATTAATCTGTTGACTAGGTATAAGGATGTCTTTGCTTGGTGCTATGATGACCTTAAGGATTTTAGGGGTGGGCAATTCCAGCATTATATTCTTTTAAAAACAAATGCAATTCCATTCAGCCAAAAGTTAAGAAATTATAACCTAAAGGTTGCTGAGGCTATCTATAAGGAGGTCGACAAAATGTTGAAGGCTAGGATTATTTATCCAATTCATCACTCCACCTAGGTGGCAAACATTGTCCTAGTACGCAAAAAAAATGGAGAAATAAGAATTTGTGTTGATTTTAGGAATCTGAACCAAGCCAGTTTGAAAGATAATTATGCCTTACCTGTGATGGATCACATTTTACAAACAGTTGCTGGATCAGAGATGATGTCCATGTTAGATGGGCTCTTAAGTTATAATCAAATAAGTGTGGCTGTAGCCGATCAACATAAAACTACTTTCACTGCACCATGGGGAACTTTTGCTTATAACTATATGCCCTTTGGTATGATTAATGCTGGTGCAACTTTTTAACGGGCAATGAATTCATCCTTTAAAGATTTGAACGATAAAATTATTGTCATTTATCTTGATGATTTGACTATTTTCTCTAGAAGAAGAGAAAATCATTTGAAAGATCTTGAGACCATTTTGGAAAGGTGTCGAAGTCATGGGATATCTCTTAATCCTAAGAAGTCGATATTCTGTGTAACAGAAGGTAAGTTATTAGGATATTTAGTTTCGAGCAATGGAATCAAGATTGATCCAGAAAGGGTTAGAGCAATACAACAGCTAAGTCTTCCTTCTAACAGGACTGGAGTTAAGTCTTTCTTTGGCTAGGTTAACTTCCTCAGAAGGTTCATTCCTGATTTTGCCCAAGATTACGAAACGTATTATAGGGATGATGATTGAAAAATAGGCATTCAGATGGAACGAGACTGCTAAGAAAGCATTTGAAAATATTAAAGAGGCGATTGCACAAACACCTACTTTGGTAAACCCTGATTTCCAAAAGGATTTTATTATTTATTGTTATGCTTCAGAACATACCATGTTTGGTATCTTACTACATAAAAATGAATCAAATGTAGAAGCCCCAATAGCCTTTATGAGTGTTCCTCTCAAGAAGCATGAACTTAAATATTCTTTAACCGAGAAGCAAGCTTTCGCTATGGTAAAGGCTATTAAACAATTTAGATATTACATACTACATTCTCATTCAATTGTATTTGTGCCTAGTTTGGCTGTAAAGAGCATTCTAACTCAACAGGATGTTGGGATGAATGATAGAGCAACATGGGTTGCTAAGATTCAAGAATATGACTTGGAGGTTAGGCCAACCAAATTAGTTAGAGGTCAAGGCTTGTGCACATTGATTGTTGAAAGTAAAGAAGAAGAGGAAGAACTTCTCACTGTCCTATTGGTGAGTTTAAAAGATCCATGGTTCCTAAACATGGCACATTATCTTACTTATGGAGACTATCCCAGTCACTTATCCCCAAAGGAGAAAAGGAATATGAGGTTAAAAGTAGTGAAATATGTCATTTGGGGTGATGTCTTATACAAAAAGGGACTAGATGGAACCTTTCTGAGATGTGTAGATAAGGAACAACAACACAAGCTTTTGGAAGTTTTTCATAATGAAGCCTGCGGTGGACACTTCTCTTCTTCGATCACAGCCTTTAAAATCCTTAGAAATTGTTATTATTGGCCAGACATGTTCAAAGATGCATACAGATGGGTAGCTAATTATGAAAAATGTAAAATGTTTTCAGGAAGACCACAACTTGCAGCATTGCCTTTGAGGCCTATTGTTATTGAAGAACCTTTCAAACAATGGGGCTTAGACTTCATTGGGCCTCTTTTGCCTCCTTCGAGTGTCGGACATACACACATTTTAATAGCAATGGACTATTTTACAAAATGGGTTGAAGCAGTCCCTGTGAAGAGAACCACTTTAGAAATAGTATGTAATTTTCTTAGAGAGAATATACTAGTACGTTTTGGCGTCCCTCAGAAACTTGTGGAAGATAATGCTACCATCTTTTCCTTAATTGAACTTACTTCATTTTTCTATGAGCATAGTATCTCTCTTTCTCACTCATCAGACTATTACCCTCAAGGGAATGGACAAGTTGAGTCCAGTAATAAAAATCTGATAGCCATCATGAGAAAATTGGTGAGTGATAATCCCAAATATTGGCATAAAAAAATGTATGAAGCACTCTGGGCTAACAAGGTAACCCCAAAAAGGGCAATAGGAATGGCGCCTTTTGAGCTGGTTTATGGAATAGGAGCTCAGTTATCATTACCTCTCGAATTATCTGCAGCCAAATTACAAAAGGTCATTGAAGATTAATACTTTCAAGATTCCTTAGAAAAAAGAGTTATGTACTTAACCAGGATTGAAGAGGAAAGGAATGAACTAGTTGATCGGATTAGTGCCCATCAAGCCAAGGTTAAGAAGATTTTTGATCAAAAAATAAGGCCCAGAAAATTCACGGAAGGAGACCAAGTGCTGTTGTGGGATAAGAGGAGAGAACCTAAAGGAGCACATGGCAAGTTTGATTCACTTTGGAAGGGGCCATTAAAAATTCATCAGGTACTGGGCCCTAATTCTTTCAAATTAGAATATCTAGATGGATCTGTTCTACCCCTGTCCTATAATGGACAAGACCTTAAATTGTATCAACTGTAAAATAGGTGTCCCCTATTTTGTACATAGTCGTTTCTTTGTTGTCGCGTGTTGTCATTTTCCTTTTCCAGTTTTGGTTTGCCTTGGTTCTTTTTCTTCTGCCCAGATGTTTTAGTTCATACATAACTAGAGTTCAGATCCAGTAATTATTTGACCCGAATTCGTGCCTTTTATCGAGAAAGAACATGCCAATTTTAACAGTAAAACATACAGGGTGATACAAAAGGAGAACAATGCTAGAGGTAAAATATTTTTCTTGCCCAATTTGATAGTGATTTTAGATCCGTTGAAGGTGAGTTTGACTTTTCTTATAGCTGATACCATTACTTTGTTGAAAAAGACAATCATTTTGAGTTTCTGGTATTGTTAAAGAAGTTTAAATCATTTTCCATTCTATTTATCCAGTCTGTAGCCATGAAAGATGCCTGTCTTGGTTCCAAACATGGTTCTAGCCTTAATTGTTCTCTTCCTAAATATGGGGATACCTTTTTAGCTCATTATGATTTAGAGGATTTTATGGAAAGGGTTAAAAATCCTGTCTGCCCCTATGATGGAAAGAATAGTGGAAAGTGGTTTAGTCGAAGTTGCAACCTTTCCTATGGCGGTACAATGCCCTGAGTTAGTTCTTGAATGTACGAGCAGATATGACCCCCAAAATAGATGTATTAGAACTTCTGATGGTAATGTGTTATTGCCTGTTAATAGACAAACCCTAATGGATGTAATGAAAATCCCACCTGAGGAGCCATACTCTGATCTTAATATTACTTCCTCTTATAGTTATTTTTCATTGAAGAAGGCAAATTACAAGAGTGTAATTGCAATAAATTGGCTATTGAAATTTCAAAAGGGAGGTTCGAGACTGCCCAGAGCACTAACAAGAGAACATATGATACCGGAAATAAAAGATATCATGGTATTGTTACACAGGTTAAAAGGTAGTTCTCAAGCATTCTATTGGGAGGACTGGATGTATTTCTTCATTCAAGTGATCCTTCAAGGAGAACAATATTTGGATTAGGTAGAAATCATAGCTGAATGTTTACATCAGGGTTTGAGTAATTATCTAGGAAATAAAGACTTTTATATGTCCTTATATCTCTTTTACTGCCTAGCATCCACAAGGGAATGGAGAGGATTACCTCATGCATCATTAGTTGAAGATAGAAAAATTTATGATTATTACTCACATTTACAAATGCAAAACTGTTATGAAAATTATGGAAGAGTTAATGATGTTTTCACCGGTAGGATGGCTTATGAATTGACATGCAATATTAATAAAAGGATGTCTAAAGAAGCCATGCAACTAATTAGCATTTATGGCAGCTTCTTCATTCAGTTTCCCAGATTTACTTACATCAGAGTTGGTGGTTTTGATGGTGAGCCTGTGAAACTGCCTAGATATGTCTTTGATCGCTTTGTATTGATTGAAGTTTGCAGGCAGTTAGCTCATATAGATAAGAAATTTCCAATGAAGAGAGAGTCTGGTATATCTTTTCTCGTTGAACTTGGTCACTATTCATGTCAATTAGTTTCTAATGCTTTAAATCTAGAGGTGGGCCTGAAAAAGTTTAATTTTCAATATTATAATGCTAGACCCAAGTTCGATAGCAAAGGTTTTGCCAGAGACAATTTAGATTTTGGAGAGGGATTTTCACACATTCCCCAGATAGAGGACTATTGGTAGGATTGCCCAGATGAATTTGAAGTTAGAAAAAGGATTTGGTGTAGATTCTCCTTAGTGCAAATAGTCACCCTTAATCTGAATATCAATATCATTGGAATAATAGATGATGAGGAACAGGTGATCGATTCTCATTTTGAACAAATAAAACAACTGCCTATTCTAGAAGTTGATTGGAATAGAGATGAAGAGGATCGGATCGAAGTTAAAACCCTCCCCGTAATAAGGAGAATTGAAAAATGGTTAAGCGAACGAAGACTGAAAAAGGTTCAAAATGAAGATTCCCAGTGGTGTGCAACCATTGATGAATCACAATCTCCTAAGCCCTTCTAATCAGTTTATTAATATCTGTGATGCAGGTACTCCCAAGTCAAAAATTGAAAAAGGTTCTGTCATCAAAAGGTCCAAGAAAACCCTTGCGACTATTCTGCCTTCTCACATCACCAGATCAAGAGCTAAAAGTAGGAAGAAGAAGAAAATTTCAGAAAGAATAGTTGTGGACTTAAACACTGAAGAAGATTCGGAAGAAGTAATGAGTGATAAAGGGTTTGGTTCACCAATGGCAGAAGAGATCAGTACGAACCAACAAGTAGAGATTGCTTCAGATTCTACTGATCTAATGATAATACCAAATGCACCTTCTGAACAACTTAATCCTGATAAAGAAGTTCCAGTCATTGCACCTAAATGGTTGGAAAATTCAATTAATGATAAAAGGAAAATAGTTCTATTTTCTTTACCATTGGAAGATATGGTTAGCAAATGTCTAGGAAAGGCTCCAAAATCCAAAAAGCTGAAAACCACTTCTAAGGTGGAAATTGACCCTAATACAGGAAATTGGAATGTAGAGATAGCCCGACCAATAGTTGATGAAGAAGTTTAGGACCCCATAGTCTAGGATTTCACAATAGAAAGAATAGATCTTGGAACTACATCGCGTGTCATAGACGTGCACCATCTCGAAGCATCTACTAAAAAGATAGTTATCCATACATGGAAGGATGAAAAAGATAAGAGGGAGTTGAAGCAAGCTTTACGATCAATGGCAGAGTATATTGACACCATTCATAGTCCAGATCCACAACCTGTTTCTCAATTACCTCTATCTTTTGACCCAAAATCTCTAGTCAATCAAAAAATGCTTGATCAAATACATAGGAACAAGATGGTGACCAAAGTGTTGGATGACTGGCTGGATGGTATCATCCAAAAGGGTACAAAATATATTAATGAGTTGAAAGGTATATATGATGAAACCATGGCTACTATTGAAGATTTAAAAATACAGAATGCCTCGTGGGAAAAAGATTAAGGGAAATGGATGAGTGTAATAAATCAAATAGGTGAAGTTCAGAAGTATGGGGTGACAAAATTTTTATTAGAAAGGAATATAACAAGTTTGAATGACAATATGCTGTATGTAAGCAGGAGAAACATCGAATGGAGAAACTCAGTGTCTAGAGAAGGATGAATGGAGTTTAGAAAGATGATTAAATATATAACTAAGTTTACTCAGTCTTTACAACATGATTTGGAATGTATCGATGTGAAGTACATAAAAGATGATGGTGAGCCAAAAAAAGATATTGATACTATGGTACAATCCTTCAGAGAGAAAATCAGTTTTGTTAAAGAAAATGATAACCTGATAATTGATGATTTCTCCCAGATATCAAAAGTGGAATCACTACTTCACCTTTGTGTTGATGCACTCGCAGAGCATGTGGAAAAGGTAGCGAACATTCGAAGAGAAAAGGATGTTTGGAAGGCACAAGTTAAGCATATCGGAATCCCTAACTTCCCAAAAATTTAGGAATTTGTTGTTGCATACCAGGAATGGAAGATGCAATGTGTCTCTTCAGTCGAACAAAGCAAATCCAAAGATTTCAAATCGCTGCCCCAGTCATGATCATGCTTATATAATCTTTTTATTCAGTTATTTAGCTGGAGAATTATGTTTAAAAACTTTGTCTTTCAATCAACTTTTAAGAAACTAAATCCTTTTGTGGGTCAGAGTTTGTTTTAACTCTGGGTTTAAAGAACAGTTAATTAGGGTAAACTATATATGTGTTTTTGGTTTTTAAAACTGATATACAGAGAGATAGAAAAACAAGAAATAAGGAATTTTGGAGCGGAACTTTTATGTTTATAATGTATGTGATGTTTGTCTGAAAGATTTTCATCTATGAATGAGAAGAAGAAATGATTGTTGCAGACTTAAATCTGTGTGTTTATGCGCTTGAAATTAGGTTTCTGTGCGAACTCTTCTTTTATGTGGTAATTATTCTTTCATTGGATGACTCATCATATATGTTTTATCATTTGCTGGTTCAGTAATACATGTATATATTTATATATTTGATTATTGTTGAAGATGGAATCTGTGCGTTCTATCACTGAATGATGTTATATGGAAGAAAAGATATCGCATTCATGACATAGTGATGTATGGATGTTAGTTTTCCTTAAATGCTTTCTGGTTAAAAGTGTATCCAAACGATTAGAATAGTTTGAATTCATTGAAGACTTAAAAAGGAGCTGTACCTTAATTCAGAGGGGAATTATTCCTGATAGTTCACCCAATTGTTGTTTAACTTATTTGTTCTAAAAAGAAAGGGTTATAGAGTCAGAACAAAATATTTTTAGACCAAGACAAATCTATTAACCAACAGTTGGCATAGGCAAAATCCTAGTATGAGTTTTTCTTTTTAAAATTATATTTTTAATTTATTTTTTTAAATTAAAAAAATCTTTTAAGCGTACCAATAGGGTACATTAAATATATTTTGCAAACTATTCCTCTTGGCCCCGTACCTATGGTAGGTCATACCAGTAGGGTCAAACTTGGATAACACCATATACTGGTAGGGAGATTCCTTGGTTGATGACCTTATATGCTCATCCACCACTATAGTGGTAGAACTTAGATCCTGCCTTTGTATCTCACTTGGCAGATTTCAAAATCAACGGCCCCACCACCCACTGACAACTTGCCAAACCATTCTCCCACCACAAAATAGTCTTGGATAGATCAAGAACACTTTACTGATTTGGCAAGTGGCAGCTATAATTTCACTAATTATAAAGTGCCAAGATCATATATATGTCTGGCCTAGGGTATTATGATTGAGTGAATTTGGGGGGTAATTTTGTGATTATACACAATGTCCATTTTTCTCTATTGGTATTTGTTTCGCTAATGGTAGATTCTAATTCATTTGAGATCCTCACTTCTTATCACTATCACTCATGGAAAGAAATATGTTATGATTACTCTAGTCTAAGGGTTTATGGTCTACTTTAGGTGATAATCAACTTGAGTTTACTAAGGAGTATGAGATATTTTCTCACAAGAACAAACTTGATGAGGCTATGGGTTTTATTGCTTTATATTATTATGGGTTGTAAAATATTTTGTATGTAAATTATTAAATAAAATATTTTACACTTTTGATGAGGCTATGGCTTTTATTGCTTTAAAAAATTATTAAAGAAAGACAGAACAAAAAGATGACAAATATTCATAATAAAAGTAAATAAATATTCATTTCTACTTTTTATACGAGCTCAAAAAAATTAAACTTAAATTTGAATTTAAACATAAAAAGTTTGTTTTAAAATTAGAAAGTGTAGCTTTTAAAACATAATTTAAAAATAAAAGATTTTCCAAAGAAAAAATAAATCAAAAAAGAAATAATATTAAAAAAAAAGTGAACATGATTTTTTTAAGGAATTATAATAGAAATATTTGTCCCCACTTAACTCACGTAGTTAAGTAATTTATATTTATTTATATTTAAGTAATTTATATTATATAAAAAAGTTTTGCTTTTTAAGAGTTTCTTAGGAGGCCCATGATTTTTTATATAAATTTACCCTAATGAGCTTGGTGTTCAATATTGAGAATTATACAACACCTAAGTAGACCTATGGGATAAGTACACATGGCTATTTGGTAAAGTTAGTGAATTCCATGCTTTGCAAATAGAGGTAGAATTGACATCTCTTTCTCCTAGAATGCATTTCCTTCCATTGAAGATTATTTGGTTAAATTCAAATCTTTGAGATCTCAATTGGCTAGTTGTGGGAAAGATAAATATGATAAAGAATCTATATTCTTTCTTTTGTCCAAGTTAAAAGGACCATATGAAATCTTTTTTTCTACCTTTTATTCCACTATGGATGCCCTAGGTGATGCATTTACTATGCCTTCTTTTGAGATGTTTTGTGATCATTTGACTAGAGAGCATGCTAATCTTATTGAGTTAAATGCATTCCCCAAGAGTCAGGCATTGGTAAACCAATCATCCAAAGGAAAAGGTAATAAGAAACTAAAACCTAAGATAGAATCAAATTTAGTTAATGAGCCTGCCACCTCTTCTAAAGAGGACAAACATAAGAAGGACAAGTCCAAGTGTGCATATTGCAATAAACTAGGGCATGATGGACATAATTGTTATAAGAAATTTATATGAGTTGAAGCATCTTCTTCAAAAGAACAAAATCTAATCGCTTTCAATAATGTCATCTAGTTCTTCTTCTTCTTCTTCTACGCCATCATCATCTACATAGTCAAGGATAGCTGGATTGGTTATTGTGATAGAAAAAGATGAAGGCTAAGGCACTTTTTGCATCTATAAGTCTTAAGTCAAGGATATGGATTCTTGATTCTAGATCTTCCCATCATATGGCTTCTTCATAGCACATGTTCTCTTCATTTGATCCTTGTACTATGTCACCTATTTTGATGGGTACAACAACACTTATATGAATGCAATTGGGAAAGGATCTATTGATATTGGAAAGGGTGCCTTCAATAATGTATTGTGTGTTCCTTATTTGTCAAACAATCTCCTTTCTATATATCAAATTAGGTTGATCCCACAATAGTGTGTCTCACTTGTGATACATACTAATTTGACTGAAATAACATATGTTTAAGAAAAATAATGTTTTAAGCCTACAGGAGTTCCATCTATGGGGATTCTAATGAAGGGGGTTAGATCAAACCCCCTTAGATAAAACCCCCTTGGATAGAACCACCCTAGGCTTGAATCAAACCTTAGAAAGAGTCTCCTCTACACCTATCAAAAAACTAAGAAAAAGAAATTGCCTCACCTTTTTGGTGATCAAACAAAGTCATTTGGAAATGTCATTTTGTAAGTATATAACCCTTAGTATTAGATTTCCAAAAAATATAATATACATGTATTACATGTTTTCTCTAATATTATTATTTTTGAAAATTTTATAATAAATGTAGGTCCATTACAAAAAACAACGAGCTCTATTTAAGATGTTAGGAAAAATAACAAACATTGTTAGAAAAATCACAAAAAATGTATTGCACTCAACATAGATGTCATTGATGTAATGAAAAATAAAAAATAATTTTGATATATACACTAAGAGAAATGTGTTACGAAATAATATAGGTTTGAAATTTTTGTTAGTGCTAATTCAAAAATGTATAATAAAAAAAATTTAATAAAGAATTGCCTATCATGCACTAGAAAGTGGAGTTCATGGTCTAATTCCAATAGATCATAGAATTTTTTTATTTTTAGTGAAAGTTATATGTTATGGAAAAATGTCACTCAATAAAAAATTTAAAAAATAAAAATTGATTGAAATTTAAAACACAAAATGATAGAAATAATTATTTAAAATTTTAAAAAAATTATAGCTTGAATCTACATATAAAAATCCACAAACTCATTATTTTACATCATTTGTAAATTCTTGACCATTTGTTCCCTATAAATGACACAAAGTAAAAAATGTTGATTTTAAGCATCCCACTGAGACCAAAAAGTGGGACACACTATTGTGGGATCACTCATTACCCATGGTGAAGCAGGGAAAATATTGAGTTCACATTTGATTTAGTGTTTATTAGAGACTTGTTATTAGGATGGTTGATCATGCATCTCGCTTGTACACCTTTTCACATTCTCCCCCTAATGATATGGTAGTTCCTTTAACTGATATTAACACTCATGCATCTAGTGTGGATTGTATTTCTAATAAGAATTTTGATCACTTGAACCTTGGTGTTCATTCATCCACTCTAGTTTTTGAAACTTTTGTTAAGCTTCCATCTCCTCCACCTCGTACTTCTTTAGAGTTTAGCAATGTTATGACTTCTAGTACTTTGATTCAACAAGATTTTTCTTGTCTTTTAGATTTAGCTTTGTGGGATGACTTTTTAATATGTATTGTAGATTTGTTTCAAGTGAGTCCCATCTTGCAAATTTAGAGGACACAATTGAGGATATCCATTTCCTCTTTGATCATAGTTATGGCACGATTGTTATCTCACCATATTTATCTTTGGAGATTGTTGATCATGACTTTCCACATTGTCTTGGATTGTTACACTATTTGATTATGATTAGAGCTCCTAATTTTGTTGTGGCATCTTTTAATTGTGACATGTGGACACTTGAGAAATTTTAAAAGGCATGCATTATGAGACTTCTTCCCTCATCTCTCCTCTTAGAGTTGGAGTTTCTTCCACACACACCACTGGATTTTTTTCTTCCCAAGGGGATAAATGTTGTTTGTAGGTGTTGGATTATCTTCAATATTCCTAGATTCAAGCATTCACCATTGGCATAGAAGCTACTTCTTTGTGGGGGATTCATAGTCTCATTCTTTCCATCTTATGGGGGGCTATTGAAGTTATATTTGTGATGGATGTAGTCCTTGGGGGGTCCTCTTAAGTTCTCCTTCCATCACTTGTACATGTTTGTTTGCATGTTTTCTCTCTTTTGGAGAGGGTTTTTTTTTCTACGAGTTTTTCTCCTTTACTTCATTTGTGAAAGATATTTTGTAAATGGGTACCTAACATGGCCTTTTATCCAAGACCCATCCTTTCATATTTGCATTTGTTTTGTCCTCCCTAAGTTGAACTTAAATGGAAGTGTTGGTGAGAATGCCTAGGTATATTACCTAACGGGTTCACATTATGTGTTGGATTATCTTCAGTATTCACACTTGTCTAATTAAGTTTATAGGTAGGCAACACTTAGAATAGTTATCTTTTGTGTCTCGTGTATTATGATTATGACACTTTCATAATATTATCTTGTCCTATGTATCACCTTGGCCTATATAACCAAGGGCTTCTCATTGCAATCTCATCAATTCATGTACATAATATATGCATATTTTCATCCTTTAATAGAATAGAATTAATCTTTCATGTTGGATCTCTCTTGTGCATGGTATAGAGCATTCTATACCAAATCTTACAAGTATTATAAACCAAGTGCTAATACCATGGCCCAAGTAGTCAACATGCAAAGGAGAACTCATGACATGTGTCCAAGAGCTAGAAGCATCTTTCTAGAAGCTTCAAAATCTTTCTCATGAACTTGGACGTCGAACTTTAGTAGAGGATAAAAATGGCCCTCTAGAGGACAAAATAACAACTTCCCAAGTCTGAAAAGGAAAAACCACTTCTTACACATCATCAAAGATACTTTTTACACCTCTTACAATGTCATAGATTCTTCTTACACATCATAATGATCGTCAAGATTCCTAGTCCACTTTGTAACTCCCTATAATCATGCTATTACATGCATCATAATCACTATATTTATGATAGATGCTCTTACACATCATTCATGACAAGATATTCTTTTACAAATATATTTACATAAGTAAATACCAATAATTTCACATGGCACAATGATCAAGGCATAAAGTGGGACATCCCATTTCATGACAACTCATAAAATAATAAATAATTAAGTAATTCAAACATTAGGACCTCCAAGGTGTATGAAACACCTAGTCCCAACAAGTTGTAGAGAACGACATTCTTTTGCTTTGGATTCCTTTTAATAGTTTTTTAGTTGTATGTTGTTGTAGTGTGCATTCCCACTAGTAGCTATAAGCTTGTGTCGGGAGATAGCAATTTTGGAGAAGGCCCCACGTAGGTCCATAAATTCATTGCATGAGAAGTTCATATTAGATTCTACCTACACTTGTGTAGGATCTTTACTACTTGTATAGATTACCTAGGCCCACAATTTGTAGTCACATTTTGAGTGGAAGGGCGTTTCACTTTATTTTACTTCTCTCATACTAATAAATGTGTGCGTGTATCACTCAATCTGAGGGGGCTAAGACTAGGCATGCAACTAACCAAATCTAGAAGGTTTCACATGTGTTTTTCATGTTAACCCCCTTCCCTTCTACTCATAGAGAATTGTGTAGAAGAAAAGATAGTTCAATAAAAATATTAATTAGACAATTCATTAAGTTAAGGTAAGATAAAGTAAGAAACATACTATAATGTTTGATTGAATAAACATTTGAATAACTTTTACAACTTAGTTATTACAGTTAGTTTTTATAAAGGATTATATTAATGATGTCTATAATACTTTTGTTCTTAACATAGATGCTACATAGTAAGATTTCATTCTTCAAAATGACTATCTAAAATGAATTAAATCAGATGGTTTTATTTTTTCTTTTTAACTTTTTCATAAAGGAAGTTTAAAAATATTTTTTTTAATGATTTACCATAAGAACCACTAAGTAAGGATTCCTCAAAAAAATTAAGGAATAATAATAATTTTTATCAATTGAATAGATTCAATAATAAAAAATAGAAAAGAGAGATTCAATTGATTATGTTAATCTTTTTTATCACTTAAGAGACATATGAGAAATAGGTCTCATGCATAAGTATGAATGAGGCAAAGGAGGGAAAATTCCTCTTTTTGACTTTAACCCTCCCACTCTAGTCATTGCTTGTATTTCTATTATTTCAAAAGTAGCAACTTCCACTTTGGCCACTAGAATTTTTGATATTATTTTATATTTCTAATTAAATGAATGGCATATGTTTTTTTTGGAAATATTAGCTATTATTAAAATATGATATTAGGAAATATAACCACTATTACTCAAAAATGCTTAAAATGTTTTCTTACATATTCATCCATATGTCAAATTGGATATCTCTTTATTGGAATTATTAATAGAGACTCAAATAATGGATATGCAAGTATGGTAATTTATATGTTGTTCCATATTTTTATGGATTTAGAAACTTGTGTTGTGTATAAGAACAAATAACATTTGGGAAATTATGTACGATTATGTTAGATTTAGGGAAGACAACTGAGAGGGGAGGTGAATCAGTTGTACAAAACCTTCCTTTAATTTAAACACTTAACTCCACATTGTTAATTAGTAGCTTAATAGTAAATCAATCATGAAAGCACAATGCAACAAATCAAGAGCAGAAACACATCAACACATGAGACACCAAGATTTTGACATGGAAAACCCGGTTAAGGGAAAAACCATGGGGTGACTAACCCAAGAATGTATTCTCTGTTAGAAGAATAGAAAGAACAAAATGGCACATGCCAATCAGGGCTCACTGCCTGAGCACACTGCTCACAAGAGGCTCACTACCTACAAGAGACACACTGTCTACAAAGAAATAAGTATCACATACATGAACTGGAGAATAACATCTTTCACCATGTTTGAATCAGTTCCATTTAAGCCCAATACTTTTGCTCTGCCTTTCGCTCTCCTCCTCACTACCACACACTCATCTCCACAAGGACAAGTTTGAAATGAATTCACAATCCCTTATTTATACAAGATATCAACTTAGGAATGATCATCTAAGTCGGCAAACATCCGCAGGATGTGTAACTGATCCGATCGGCCAATCTCAAGAAGAACACTATCATCCAGAAGTTAATCTTCAATTGTGAGCTCCAACTCCAATGCATACCACCAACATGAACTGGAAATGATCCAAAGACCTTCACAAGCCTGCCTGAATCACCAAGAACATCCACACTTCATTTGCTTACTAAAATCCTTCTCTCTTTCATCCGGAACCTCAAGAACACAGTCTGCCATTACTGTCACAAAGGAATAGATGCTTGCGGACCTTCAAACCATGAACCAATCTAGTTGACACTCCAAAAAGACTTCCTCAACACTCCCTCAAATCTGTAGAACAGGACAATGCATTTCTGGATCTCACCGGACCTTTCTGTAACACTCTGTCACCTCTGAACACCTACCGGAACTAGTTTTACTTGAATGGCCACACCTTCTTCAAATCTTCATGCAGACCTCTAAAATCTCTACTGGATCACCTTAAGACTCATATCTACAAACCCTTTAATCTGCATCCTTTGATCCTGATCCTATCTTGGACTTTTACCTTATTGTCATCACTGTTCTTCACTGTTCCTGATTGAGACTAATTTTCTCAATATCCTCAGCACACAACTCATCCAATCCTTATCATTAATGCAACAGGAAAATGTTGACATCAATGACAACACCAGTTAGGCCCATACTTGCAACACTCTCCCCCTTTGTCATTGATGGAAACATATGATGTGAAAAACTATTTTAACCATCAATACAAGAACTTCTTCTCACTGTCACAACTCCCCCTATCAGCAACAACCATTCACATCTCTTCTCTCCCTTTACTGCTCCCCCTTTGATCAGAGACCACTTGTTTTTCACATGTCTTCTCCCCCCTTTGACATCAATGGCAAAGGGCACATACTTGCAATTCCAACACTTTAGAATCATACCTGCTGCTCCCCTTGAGTAGCAGCTCCCCATCATCAATCCGCATCACAAGATATGACTGTGATATCCACTGGACTGATGCACCTTAGTGTACCTTAGTTCATCACCGGAGGGGCAATAACCCCTAACTTCTTCCTGAGATACTCAAAAGAATCCTTAGGTAAAGGTTTAGTAAAGATGTCTGCAATCTGATCCTTTGAAGGTACAAACTCCAATCTGACTTCATTCTTGTTCACTTGCTCTCTCAAAAAGTCAAACTTGATGGATATGTGTTTAGTCTTTGAATGCAACACCGGATTCTTAGATATATTTATTGCACTTGAGTTGTCACAGAAGATTGTGATAGGTTCCTCATACTCCACTTTGATATCTCTTAGCATTTGTTTCATCCACAAAACTTGAGTGCAACTACCTACTATTGCAATATATTCTGCTTCAGTTGTAGATAGAGATATTGCCTCTTGTTTCTTGCTTAGCCAAAAAACCAATCTCTTCCCCAAAAAGAATGCTCCACCACCGGTACTCTTTCGGTCATCCACATCTCCTGCCCAATCCGCATCTGTATATGCATGAAGAGAGAAATCATGATCTCTAGGATACTACAAACCATACTCAACTGTCCCTTTTAGATATCTAAAAATCCTCTTGATTGCCATGACATGAGATTCTCTAGGATCAGCCTGGAATCTAGCAACAAGACCAATAGCATGCATAATGTCTGGTCTAGTTTGAGTGAGATACAACAGTCCTCCAATCATTGACCTATACTTTGTCTGATCAACCTTAGGTGAGTCATCATCTTTGCTCAATTTACATTCGGTTGCCATGGGAGTATTCATTGGTTTTGAGTCTTCCATCCCAAATTTCTTCAACAATTCTTTCACATATTTGGTATGAGAAATGAAGATTCCTTTCTTTGTTTCAGTGATTTGTAGACCCAAGAAGAAATTCATTTCACCAAGCATGGACATCTCAAACTCACTTTTCATTTGATTTGCAAAAGTTTTACACATAGTATCTCTTACTCCAAAAATGATATCATCAATAAACACTTCAACAATCAAGATGTTTTCATAATCAATTTTGAAATACAAATTACTGTCAGCAGTACCTTTGTTGAAACCAATCTTTAAAAGATGTTTGTCCAATCTTTCATACCAGGCTCTTGGGGCTTGCTTCAGTCCATACAGTGCCTTCTTTAATTTGCAGACCATATCATCATGATCAGACAATTGAAATCCATCCAGTTGCTCAATGTTCACTTCTTCCAAGTCACCATTCTGGAAGGCAAACTTGACATCCATCTGATACACCTTGAAATGCTTGAAGGCAGCAAATGCAAGAAATAATCTGATTGCTTCAATTCTTGCCATTGGAGCAAAATTTTCTTCAAAATCAACTCCTATTTGAGAGTAACCCTTGCAGACCAATCTGGCTTTATTTCTGATTACTTCACCAACTTCATTCAGTTTATTTCAGAAGACCCATTTGGTTCCAATCACATTCTTGTTTCTAGGTCTGGGAACAAGATCCCAAGTGTGATTTTTCTCAATTTGCATCAGCTCTTCCTCTATTGTTTTAGTCCAATTTTCATAATTGCAAGCTTCATTCACTGTCTTAGGTTCAATCTTTGAAATCAGATAATACTCTTCTGAATCTTGAGCAATTCTTCTTCTTGTTTGTACTCCTTTACTTATATCACCTATGATTTGATTGCCAGAGTGGTTCAGTCTTACATACCTGGGAACTTTGGGAATTTCTTGCACTTCTAATTCTTGATCAGGCTCATTGAAACTCATCTCTTCTTCTTGATTTACCAGATTAATTTGAATCTGACTTACAGAGGAAGCTTGGGCTCCTTGAGTTAGAACACCATTCTGATCATCTTTATCATATTCATAAAACCTTGAGGGTTTCTCAATTCCCTCATCAACCTTCACATTTGTACTTTCTATCATCTTCCTCAATCTCTTGTTATAACACTGGTAGGCTTTACTTTGAGTAGAGTATCCCAAGAATATTCCTTCATCACTTCTAGCATCGAACTTGCCTAGATATTCATCTCTTTTAATGTAACACTTGCTACCAAAAACTCTGAAATACCTCACAGTAGGAGTGATGCCAAACCAAAGTTCATAAGGAGTCTTACCGGTATTGCTTCTGATTTGAACTCGATTGAGAGTATAGACTACAGTGCTGATAGCTTCTCTCCAATAGATCTAAGGAACATTTTCTTCCATCATCAATGTCCTAGATGCTTCCTAGATGGTCCGGTTTTTTCTCTCCACTACTCCATTCTGTTGTGGAGTCCTAGGAGCAGACAACTATCTCTTTATTCCATGTTTCTCACAGAACTTTATGAACTCACCGGATGTGAATTCTCCACCTCTATCAGACCTCAGACATTTCAATTTTAATCCAGTTTCATTCTCTACCATAGCCTTGAATATTTTGAATTTCTCAAGAGCTTCTGATTTCTCTTTTAAAAAGGTTACCCACATCATCCGGGAATAGTCATCAATTAGTAACATGAAGTATTTATCACCTTGCACACTCCTGATTCTTGCCGGACCACAAAGATCAGTATGAACTAAGTCCAATAATCTAGTAGAAGACAGTTCCTTACTCTTGAATGTGACTCTGCTCAGCTTCCCCAACTAACATTCTTTGCACAAGCTATTAGTAGGTTTCACTAATTTTGGAAGATCTCTTACAACCTGAGTATTGCTTATTTTGATGATATTATCAAAATTTACATGACACATCCTCCTATGCCATAACCAACTCTGATCAACATGAGTAAATAAGCAACTTTTACCAGTACCAACCAAGTGAAAGATATTACCTTTAGTTTGAGTACTGGATGCAATCTCTGTTCTGGAACTTTCAAAGATCTTGCATTTTCCATTCTTGAATCAGAGATCATAGCCTTCGTCCACCAACTGTCCCACACTGAGAAGATTATGCTTCAATCCTTCAACATATAATACATTATCAGTTTTGTTCTTTCCATCAAACGAAATAGTTCCTCTACCTCTGATTCTACCAGCAGAATTATCACCAAATTTTACCACTCCTCCTTTATACCTTTCCAAATCTATGAACTTTTTTTTATCACCTGTCATATGGTGAGAGCATCCACTGTCAATGACCCAATCATCCTTTTCTTCAATTTGGGCAGCTAGAGCTCTTTCTACAACTTTATGATTGACAGATTCAGAGGGCATTGGACCTTCTTCCTTGATGGGAATGAACACCCAATCACTTCCAGATTTGTCTCTTGTCTCTGATTCATCATCTGTTACTCCTTCATCATCTCCTTCATAAGCATAGTAACAATTCTTTTGGAACCTTGATTTGTTAGGATTTGGCCTTGAAAATCTTTCTAGACATCTTGAGACAAAATGACCAATCTTATTGCAGTTAAAACACTTAAAAGGCAATTTCCCTTTATACTTACTGGATCCTCTTGGTAGTCTTTTTGCAATAAGAGCTTCAAGGTGAGCAGTTTCAACTTCTTCTTCTTCCAGGTCTTTTCTTGCTTTTTCATACCATGATAGTTTCCTTGAAGAGTTCTCTCTCGGATCAAACCTTTGTTTACCTTTTACAGAGGCATTGGCTTTGAATGTAGATTTAGTCTTTGGGGGTTCATCTCCAAACTCAGCCATTTCAAATGCAGCCAATTTACCAACCAATTGATCTCTTGTGACGGTTGTGTGAGCTCCGAATTCTTCAATTGCAGCAACCTTGATTTTATAAGCAGGAAGGGATCTGAGAACTTTTCCAACAATCTCATCTTCATTCAAGACTCCACCAGCATTTCTAATTCCACAAACAATCTCATTTACTCTTGGCATAAAAGTAGTAATATTTTCATCATCTCTCATCTTTAGATTTTCAAATTTCCCTTTCAGACTCTATAACCTTGCACATTTAACATACTTGTCTCCTTCATGCAGAAGTTTCAATTTTTTCCAAATCTCAAAAGCAGTTGGTAGGTCAATAACATTTGAGAGCTCTGAATCAGATAATGCACTTAGAAGAGCCTCTATAGTCCACCGATTGTTTTCAGCATTTGTGATTTCATTTTGAGTTTTTGGGCCACCTTGTGGAGGTGTATACTTTGTTGTAACCATGGACCAGTACACCATTCCCATACATTGCAAGTGACATTTCATGCGACCTTTCCAAAGATTAAAATTGGTTCCATCAAACTTCAGACTATCCTTCTTGTAAGATGACATCCTAGATCTCCTCAAGCGGTTAATCTCTTTTTAGAGGAACTTGGCTCTGATACCAATTGTTAGATTTAGGGCAGACAACTAAAAGAGGGGTGAATCAGTTGTACAAAAACTTCCTTTAATTTAAAGACTTAACTCCACATTGTTAATTAGCAGCTTAATAGTAAATCAATCATGAAAGCACAATGCAACAAATCAAGAGCAGAAACACATCAACACATGAGACACCAAGATTTTGACATGGAAAACCCGGTTAAGGGAAAAACCACGGGGTGACTAACCCAAGAATGTATTCTCTGTTAAAAGAATAGAAAGAACAAAATGGCACATGCTAATCAGGGCTCACTGCTCACAAGAGGCTCACTGCCTACAAGAGACACACTATCTACAAAGAAATAAGTATCACATACATGAACTAGAGAATAGCATCTTTCACCATGCTTGAATCAGTTCCATTTAAGCCCAATACTTCTGCTCTACCTTCCGCTCTCCTCCTCACTACCACACACTCATCTCCACAAGGACAAGTTTGAAATGACTTCACAATCCCTTATTTATATAAGACATCAACTTAAAAATGATCATCTAAGTCAGAAAACATCAACAAGAACATCCGCAGGATGTGTAACTGATCCGGTCGACCAATCTCAAGAACACTATCATCCGGAAGTTAATCTTCAATTGCAAGCTCCAACTCCAATGCGGACCACCAACATGAACTGGACATAATCCAAAGACCTCCACAAGCTTTCCTGAATCACCAAGAACATCCACACTTCATCTGCTTACTGAAATCCTTCTCTCCTTCATCTAGAACCTCAAGAACACAGTCTGTCATTACTGTCACAAAGGAATAGATGCTTGCAGACCTTCAAACCACGAACCAATCTAGTTGACACTCCAAAAAGACTTCCTGAACACTCCCTCAAATATGTAGAACAGGACAATGCATTTTCGGATCTCTCTAGACCTTTCTGTAACACTCTGTCACCTCTGAACAACTACTGGAACCAGTTTTACTTGAGCGGCCACACCTTCTTCAGATCTTCATGTGGACCTTTGAAATCTCTACTGGATCACCTTAAGACTCATATCTACAAACCCTTTAATCCACATCCTTTGATCCTCATCCTATCTTGGACTTTTACCTTATTGTCATCATTGTTCTTCACTGTTCCTGATTGAGACTAATTTTCTCAATATCCTCAGCACACAACTCATCCAATCCTTATCATTAATGCAACAAGAGAATGTTGACATCAATGACAACACCAGTTAGGCCCATACTTGCAACATATTATTTATGTGAAAGACCTTTTATAAGCTTTGTCTTTAGCTTTATGTTTGCTATCTTTAGGAGGTATTCCTCCATTAGCAAGATTTTTTGGAAAACTTTATCTATTTTGGTGTTGATGGAAAGTAGGTTTTTGTTTATTAGTTTCAAGAGGACTCTTTATGATGAAACTATTTCACTATATTATTATCAAAATAATTAAATTCTTAATTATTGAACAAAATAAAGAAGTATTTAAAATTGAATTAGGTACACGGCTGTTGTTACTGTTTCAATCTTTGGGCTATAGTTTGATCAAAGTTTCTCTCATATTTTCGAATAAGGGAAAGGAATCTTCAAAATACTAGATGGGAATGGCTCCCTACTTGACCTCTCTTTGAGGTTAACCCCTAATGTTGGGCACCAAATCTTTTCCCAGGATCTTTTCTATATGTCCATTCCTTTTATTAGTAGGTCTACCTATTATTTACTTATTTGATCAAGGCATTTCATCGGTCATCAAATCAATGCCCCTTTCCTCCCTAATTAATAAAGGTGGGCCCCTACCTATATAACTAAAGGGCTCATTGCTGAAATAGTAAGATCACAAGAATTTTAGCAAAATTAAATGATTAATGGTTTATTTACCCACTATCTTTGTATATTCCTACTCTATCCTCTCTCCCTATTCTCCATATACATAGGTTGAGTTCCCCACATCTCTAGTTGAGTCTAGTCCACTCACTCGCTTGACCTTTTTTAATATAAATGTAACAATTGATTCATTAGGACACAACTTTCTACTAGTTCCTATTGTCAACTTGACATTCATATTGTGTATGTATGTAAAAACAATAAATCACATATGTAACAATAATAATTTAGATTTTGTGAATCAATCAACCCCAATAAAATGGGGAGTCATGAGTTGATCCAAATCATTCCCTCGAACTCCTTCAAAGTCTTACTCATTAATCTGCAGGGCAAACTAGAATAGAGAAGTTGATCCAAGAGATGGAGTTGAGCTATCCACCTATCCCACTATAAAAGGAGGTAATAGACCTTTTATTTTCTAAATATCTTGACTAGGAGCACTCAACTAACCTTTTGATTTCTCAAGAAGGAATCTCAATCTCTTTTAGGGAGAAAGAAAGTATGGTTCTCAATTCCAATGCATGCTAAGGTAGCTAATTTGTCAAATGGATCTTAGGAGATAAATATAGAGATTTCAACATTCTGACACATATGATTCAAACATAAGATAATTCAATCTCCTTGTAATGAACACGGATCCACAAAATAAAATTCACAATTTGATCCTAAATTTTATAGTAGTCCACATGTATGTCAAAGTGGAGGTGAAATGTAATGGTAAAAATTGTGCATGTACCCATGCCCTTTTCCCTTATTTTTTGACCCATGGTGACAAGGTTGTCCATTATGCATTGACTAGTCTAAAAGATGGTATATTTTACATGGTAGTTGGCAAATAACATTATCATATCTCAATCCATCATCGCTCTTCTCCATTAATTAATTTTCATCACTTCATCACTCATCCCTAGAAATTAATCTGGATGGACCTAGATCCACCTTTCAGTACCTTGGTTCAGGTTTGTGAGTGCACAATTGATCAAAATTATTTTTGCACCCATGGATCTAAACCCCAAATTTTCAAAATTCAAATTTTTAGTTTTAAACTTTTTTTCCTTTTCCTATTGACCATTATGAGCCAACTAAAGTATGAATTATTCCAATTTGTGTGCTAGGTTGGTGTATTTAAGGACTAATCCTAATTCATTTGAATTATTTAAGAATAAGAAAGTATAATCTAGATAGCATCGAGGAATAAAGGGAATCTAGCAAAATATTGTTACATTAGCATTACATCATTATCCTAGGTCATTGCTGCTTGTTCTCGATCTTGGCTCATAGCCATTGAATTAGTCTATCTAGAGGTCTAATTGTTCATGAGAACATGACCTCCTTATTCAAGATATTCTCCAAAGTGTTTATAAACAATTTTAGTTCCTTGCTAAGATTTTAACATTAGAAGATCAAAGTGTGAGTTCAAATTATTAAATTTTAGCTAGTTCATATGCACGATTGCAAGTTCAATGCAAGTTAACATCCATTTTAATACCATGATAAATTGATTTTTGATACTCATCACAATAATATCTTTATCAAATTTAAAACTAAATACTATTGTATTAATTTATTTAATTTCCATATTTAATATTAATCTCAACTCACAAATTTTAAGATTAACTATTATAATTTATCTATTTACACCAGAACATATACTTTCATTACATTATTTAACAATATGATTTATTAATTTTTAATATATTTTTTAAAATAATTAAATCATTTTTATTAAAAAGTTGAGATTTTTAGGGAGAAAATGGCGTAGGGTTAGGCTTTTCAATATTTCTATTTATAGAGAAACACGTAGATATATTGGATTTCTGGAAAAAAAAATCAACCGTCCCATTTTCCAAGTAGCTTGCCTTAACGTCGGGTTTTCTCTACTCACCACGACTCTTCCATCTAGAAAAAAATATTCAACGCATGCACTTATTTTCTTGTTCTCTTGGAAGACTGGAATGGTGAGGACAAAGCAAATGAAGAATTCAAGCCTACTTAGTAAAAGGAGGACAAGATAAAATGGGTAGCAAATTCAGGCTGGATATTTAAATAATCCTTACGATTCCCATAAGAGACATAGTCAACCAAGAGAAGCATCTAAGGTACCCATTGTCAAACTAAATTTCTGGAGTTCTTCAATAATTAAAGATTTTTTTTTTTAATCTTGACCAAAGTTGGGATATAAAACTTACCCATTTCAGTTGAAATAGAGAAGGATTTTTATTTTTTTAATTGGTTAAAGTTGGATAGGCCACAACTGTAGTTTCTAAAGGGATTTGAACACAAAATAGAGTCCTTTACGTGTTTAAATTACAGCAGCAAGTTATTGTTACACTGTACTCATATATACAAATCAAAAAATTAAAATAACTTTTATTTATAAATTTTGGCAGATTAACAATGCTGTTGTATTTAGAGTCATATATGATCATGAAACTGCCATGCATGCTCTCCAAGTTTTACAAATGTATAACCACATATTTTCTAAGAATTTAACTTTTCAATTTAATAGTATTGATTTAAAAAAGCTCACACAATTTCACAATTTAATAGTATTGATTTAAAAAAGCAATATTTTTATGAAAGAGCTTATACAGAAAGAGTTTATATGTGATAGTAGCTCTCTTGCCACCTAGTGGACCTGGGCAGTTTTATTTCATCAACAGGGCATTCCCACTTTCATGAGAGTGTTTATAAGAACAATTATTTCATCAAAACAATCTTTGCTTCAGTTTCCTTTCTATATTAGAATAGTTGGTTAGCTTTATTTAACTTCAAATGAAATACATTGAAATCTTTGGATAAAATATAGATTTTCCACATTGTTAAAAGAAACTCAAAGGTGTGTTGAAGCATGAAAATACAACAAAGGAGTCATAACATATTTTCTTTTGGGAATGAATCTTGAGCTTGGTTGTGCTAAGGTTTCAGTCAAGTAGTGTCTATGTCATGTTTTGTCTCGTTGTCAGTACATCCAAATGCTGCTAGTTAAATTTGGTTGTTCAGTTAGTGTGAAACATCTTATGCTTCTTTCTCGTGATTCCATGACTTTGTTGTTTCATTGCAAGACACTCACAAAGTCCACATGCTCATCTCACTTTTGACTTTTTAAAAGACAAAATTGTCAAATTGTAGGCTGCCTCGTTTGTCATGAGATTGATAAATTTTACTTGGATTAACTTTTTGACTTTTTAAAAGACAAAATTGTCAAGTTTGTAGGCTGCCTCGTTTGTCATAAGATTGATAAAATTTACTTGGATTAACTAAAAAATATGTTTGTGTTGAGCTTAACATCACAAAGGACTTCAAGGAGTTACTATGTTTAAGTTGGGAGTTAAGAACTTTTTTTTATAACGTGCTTTATGTTAAATTTATCTAGAATTTGATTTCAATGTTGATTACTTGACAAAAAGATTTAAAATTGTCCTCTTTTGGCTTGTCTTGACTTCAAACCTGTTATTCAATGCCCTTTTGGTACCAAAGAAGGATGAGCTTTGGGTGATTATTGGTTATAAGAAGCTAAAATCTATTAAGTCTATTAAGTTAAGTATGAATATCTAATAGTCATAACACATTTATAAGACATTTGAGTTTAGAATATTTTTTTTAAGCACTTTTAGTTTAAAAAAAAGGAAAAAGTGACATGTCATCTTCTCCAATTACTTCTTCAAATAGTTGGTTTCATAGTACATTATCTAAAGAAAAAAGTTCTCTTAAGAAGGATAACAATGTAATAACTACCCTAGTTACTACTATTTTTTTTGCACATCAAGTACTAACTTAATTGACCAAGCATCTTCCATCTAATTTAGAAGTGCCAACTACATAGACTTACCATCTAAAATCGTGGCAAAAACTTTGTGCCACAACTCATATATTCGCACTTGAATATGGTAAACTCTCAATGTTAGGGTCATCCCTAGACTGAGACCTAAACCTTGAGGGTTCATTTGTAATGGCCTTGCCTACATATCCCTTCCTAGGAATCAAAGGCTTTATAGTTTGTACACCACAGTAGAGAGAACTCATCCTCTCCTCTGATATGAGATCTCTAATCTCACTTTTAGATCACAGTTGTTAGTTGATCTTATGCTTCCAAATCCTTCCATACACAATAGTAGGATAGCAATGCGTTCTAACAAAGGTTAGTCCAATGCCAATATCAATGAACAAGCACACACAAAATCACATGGGGACCAAATTATATAAGCATCACACATTCACACATAGTGAATGGCTCAATCATACATCATATATACACAATGTGATTAACTCATGCATGTGTCACATATAAATAGAGTGACTAACTCACACATATATCACATATACATAATGTGACCACTTCATACTCACATTACAGGTACACATAAGCACTAGCTAGCAAAAGGAAATGGTTGCAACCTTATTGCAAGCATCTACCCCTTTACCTGGGTCACTAACACCTAAGCCCTTAAGTACATCTCAACTAGAAAAAATAATGTCGGTGCATCTCATGCTACACCGTGGGTCCCATCTTTTTCCTAATTTACTACCAACTATGATAACAAGCAAGCATCCCATTCTACTTGTGGTCATTACTGGCTAAGGTGTAAGTGTAACAACATACAACACATGAGGCCATTAATAAGATTTCCATAGCCCACTAAGTATCTGATTCATCCTAAAATTGGATAAACATTATCATAATATCTTATGGTTTTACCTCAACTAAGACTAAGGCCTATACTATAAATCACTTGTTCTAATTTAACAATCGAAACCTTGAGAATCATAACTCATGTAAAAACAACATAGGAAACACACATAATCATTATGATACCCTAATGCCAAAACTAAACTCTTGAGATGGGTAGATATTGGCATCCATCACCTACATACCACTAATGAAAATCATACTAATCCTAGCATCTATCACTTTCATGCCACTAGCAAAAGTCTATCTAAACCCTATGAAATTGAGTAGCTCCTGGCATCTATCACCTGCATACCACTGGTGAATTTTTTCTAACCCTATAAAATGCCACATCCCTCATCAAAGAAGGCCAGCTCGATGGAGACTACGTGACCAAAATAATAAGAATAAAATTAAATTATAAGATTTGCATTTAATAGGGGTCAATGGATGGAAATAAAGGAAAGAAAGGCCATTTTCTATGGAGGAGACAAAATTATAGCATGAGTATGGGCGCCCTGCAAAGAAATAGATTCTATCTACCATGACTCTTCGAGGAGGAGAGGGCATAGGTTATGGATGGCCATCAACACATTAAGGATGGAGGAATTTTGATCAGAGAAAAAAGGGAGAAGATTTGCAGGGGAGGAGGGAGGACGCCAGGGCATGGAGAAGAGTAGGAGGCATGAGAGAAGGCAGGATGTGCAGGAGAAGGCATGAGGGGAAGAAATGTATTGGGATGAAAGTTTCAGGCACTTCCTCAATCGCATGAGCACTCTCTCTCTCTCTAAGACGTTGACATAATCTCTTCATAACATAGATCTATATTTTTAGGTATACTCTCTTTTGGATAATGTCAAAGAGCAAAAGTTATTTTATGCCATCTACAAGTTTTGGGTCTGAAGCTATTTATCAGGATTACAGAATCGTCTGATATCTTGATATCATAGTCAACGGTGTCAATAATATTAATAGGTGGATTTGGGTGCATTCCATTATGAAGGAAATGGATGAAGAACAAAGAGTCAGAAGCAATCATTTTGTTGTGCAAGGAGATCTAAGTGGAAGATAAGAGTTTGAGATCTGTCCCACGGTCAGTGCAACATTTAGGAGGCCTACTTTGGCACTCAAATGGACTGAGATGGGCCTTTTGGTGAGAATTTTGGAGGAGATGAAGTGGTGTGCCGTGAGAGAGGGAAAGCGAAATAAGGAGAGAGATGAGCCTCTTTGTCTCTAGGCTGCAAGCTCAGCCAATAGAGAAGCCATAAAATTGAAAGGAAAGAGAGAGGTCAAACACGAGGAAGACAGAGTAGGTGGGGAAAAAGCTTCGATGGGGCTCATTTTGGTTTCTTGCATAAACCAACAAGGTATTCTTTGAGTGAGATGACCTAGGGACGTCCATGGGAATATGTGAAGGACAAATCACCATCAAGGATATCTTTACCATCTTGCATAGAGCTAAGTACATTCCTCTATGATTTACTCTCTACAACAATAATGAACTCTAAGACATTCCTTTCCATAGCTTAAGATATTTAATCTAAGCAATCTAAGTTGAGGCCTGCATATGGATATTGTTTGGTATTTTGAAGTCTAGGCTTACACCTACTAGTTGCATTTGTTTAAAAGTTTTTGGAGGCATTTTGTCAAACAATTTATATGCCCTGTGCACACATCAACATTTGTATACATCACAATATATATATATATATATATATATATATATATATATATATGCAGTAATCTTTATGTTTCGATGGCTGGCCATTCTCTTTTATAAACTAAGCTAATAGATATATATTTATTTAAGGAGTGTGTTAAAGACCACATTGAATATGGAAACAAATGATAACATTTTAGAATGTATGGTGAAAGGTAAATGTTTCTCATGCCTGCTAAAATGATATAGTCCATATATCACTATAAGATTGGTATAGTTAGAGAATGGTTCCATAAAGGAAGCTATGGTGATAAGACATTGACCGCATCCAATACCATCATAGAACCTTTGGATTAAATTGTAAAATGGTTAGGAATAAGGTAGAATCGAGACCTCAAATTGAGTAGTGTTGTACTCTAAATGTCATTGAAAAGAGTGAACTCTATCCAGGATGCTATTATATCTTAGAGCATAGATTCAAAAATAGTTTATAAGGAATAGTGAAATGCTATATCACAAGGTACTAGTAGAAGGGAAAACTTGATATTATTATCAACCCTAGTCTATGACAAGGACATAAATTGAAGGGATTAGTTTACCCTTGTTATCCTCATGTAAATGATACCATCATCTTGTCTTTCCCTTTGAACTTGGATATGTAATGGCATCAGTGTAGAGTGCTCTATTACCTCTAATGGGGATCTAAATATACTACTTAGAATGTTGAGTCCCTTGGTAACACATGTAGAGTTCCGTCAAGAAAGATGTCTTAATATAATAGACTGACACTTGATCTCAATGAATCATATTTTAGTAGGTTAGCACTAAGAGGCATATACAGACCTTTGGATAAGGGTTGCATTGGGAAGGTGTTATGTTTGTTGATGTCATGTACTTTATGATGACTGAATCTATTTTATATTGATAAGGTTGTCATGCTTATTTCTATGTAAGGTTCTGATTATGGCAATGTTAGCAGTGTTATGGATGTATGTCCATGTCAAGCATAAATTCTAATAGATTAAATGACATAAGTGTATATGTCATTACTCCTTCCAAATGTTGCAATTTTAGGTGACTCTATTCTCAATATTTTAGATTGGGTAATTGAATGTTCTTCATATTATAACACATGTAGTGATTGATTAGGAGCATGCTACTATTTCTTAAATTCTATGAGTCATGAAATGCTTAAAAATGGATAATTATTTGGGATGGTTAAACACCCCGATTTCCTTTCCTTGTGATAAATTTCATGGAAACAGTACAATGACTTATTACATACAATTATGTAGTTCTCTTCTAGTGTGATTTGCAAGCTACCTATTGAATAGAACAAGATGTTATGATATCCCCTAGTTATAATCAACACTATGTATTATGTACTTAGTCTCAAAGTGATGACTTCATGATCTATAGGGCAAGTGATAGATATAGGTATGGTGTAATCATTGGGATATTGAATGTGGCTTGATATCCTAGATATATAGTTATTAAGAAATGATTGTCCACAATATGACTCTGGTATGGTTCTTGTTTAAGCCAATTTACTAAACTAGGAGCATGGTCATGTTTCCCTACATACTGGTTAGCATTGTTGATTGTTGGGGATCATTTAGAGAAACCTTGTTGGGATTTGGAATAGAACCCAAGATTTGGGAGTTTTGTTATTAATCATTGAACTTGGTAAGTCAAGGTTTGATTTGGAATGGGTATTAACAATTAGTGATCTATTACATGGTCTAGTCTTAAACCCTTATATGGTTATCCTTATTTAGTATTTCCTTCTATTTCACTTCTAGGAGGAAAGATACTTTTATGGCAATGAAACCCTGAGGGTAGGAACCTAGGTGGTTAACTCTAAAGAGATTAAAGTGAGGAGAACTACATGTGACTTTGATCCTGTTTGGAAGCGGGTATGTAGGCAGTTCTTGGGTGAAGGATGCCCCTAAACCTCAAGTCCATAGGGGAGGGGTTTAGAGAATGACTTTGAGATATGGGGTGTTCCTAAACTTGATCAACCTTCCCTCTTTGGTATGTTTCAGCTCGAGGCTAAAACTATATTAGATGATTGTGAACTCACCATTTAATTAATAAGTCCCTACTATATCTACCCAAGCCAGTAAAAAGGCACTCTATCAGTACTATGCTTCTCCACTCTAAGGTTGTTGGGTTAGGTTCTCTCAAGCTACCCCAATATTGGATGAACTTTTAGAATCAACATATTTATAGTTTGTCTCTAATGTAATGTATGAAGGTGCCTTTGGACTTGTCTCGATTAATATAATCAGTGTTTTGCATGTTGAACACTATGGGCTATTGATGGTGGGATTTACTAAGTAAACATGGTATTTATCTTTTACTGAGCTTGTGATTGTTAATATGCAAAAGATATGCACTTAGAAATAGAATTATGTTTAAATTTACTATTGTGGGTTTGAGTTGTGTATGATGCATACCGTGTTTCAAAGTGACAATTGAATGTATGGAATGGCCATCGATATTACATTGAGTTTGTATATGTTTATGCATATGTGACCAGATAAAGTCTAGCTCATGTGGGTTCAATATATATTTATTGAGGGTTGACCTATAATATAGACCCCTAGACATATAAGACAAGGTGTATTGGTTTATTGACCTATATGTGGTATGTAACTAAGTCAACCTGACTCATCTTGGTGAATCCTTGTGATATCCTTATTGTGTGTGTACCTAGCCATAAGATGATCCACATGTCAGAACCGAGTCTGATATAGGTGCGGATAGCCGGCTGTCACTAGTACCGTGCAGGTCATGGATGTCAGGTGCTATCCACCATATCTTAGGATGAACCAGTTGTCACCAGTAGCATGGAGGTGATAGATACCAGGAGCCATCCAAGTTATGATATAGGTGTGGTTTAGCCGATTGTCACCAGTACTGTGGAGGCGACAGATACCAAGTGCTATCCATTGTATCTTAGGGTTAGTCGGTTGTCACTAGTACCATGGAGGTGACAAATGCCAGGAGCTACCCTTTGGTATGATAGGGCTTAGCCGACTTTCACCAGTACCATGCAGGTGATAGATGCTAGGAGCTACCCAATACCAGGTTGGACTGACTTTTGCGAGTGGCATGGAGGTGATAGATCTATCAGGATCCACTGACTCGATGGTTCAGTGGGCTGTGGATATATTCTCAATAGCCACAGGTGATGTATGTTGTTATACCTACTCCTTAGCCAGTGATGACAACAAGTAGTATGGGATGCTTTCTTGTCATCATAGTTGGTTGTGAATGTGTATGTTGTTACACCTAGTCCTTAGCTAGTGTTGACAACATGTACTATGGGATGCTTGCTTGTCATCACAGTTGGCTGTGAACTAGGAAATGATGGGAGCTTATGTGTTAGTGAACTGGGTAATGGGAAGGTGCATGTAGTAGGTTACATCCACTTTCTATTACTAGTTGGGCACTATGTAGGTGTGAGTCAACCATTGTATGCATATATATTAGGAACCCTATGAGTTATGTGTTATTAAACTTGAGCCCTTACCAGTGATGACTACAAGTAGTATGGGATGCTTGCTTGTCATCATAGTTGGCTACAAATAGTGAAAAAAATGATGGAACCCATGGTGTACCATTAGATATACCAACATTCCTTTTTAGGGTTGGGATATATTTGATGACTTAGGGGCTAGTGAATCAGACAAATAGGAAGATGCTTGCAATGTGGTCGCAACCTTTCCTTTTGCTACCTGATCATGATGTAAACCTATAATGTGCACATGATGCCTGCATAGGCTATTCACATGGTGTATATGTGAATTAGTCACATTGTGTATATGTACTTCTTGCCCAAGTTATTCACATTGTGTATATGTGATTTAGGTGTGGATTAAGCACCATGTGTATAGGGGTTGTATGCATAAGCTAGTCACTCTTTGTGTATGTGACACATGCATGAATTATTCCCCCTATATATATGTGCAGTATGCATGATATAGTCACTCTAGGTGTATGTGATGCATACACAAGTTATTTTATCTATGTATATGTGATCTGCAGGAGCTAGTCACATCGTGTATATGTGACAGATAGATAAGTTATTCACTTTCCGTATAGGGGTTGTACCCATGAGATAGTCACACTAGTATGTGTGACCCATGTGAGTGAGTCATATTGCGTACAGGGAATGTATTCTTGAGCTTGTCACTATGTGTGAATAGATAATGCTTATATGAGTTGGTCGCTATGTGGTTTTGTGTATTTTCATACATTGATGTTGGCATGGAACTATCCCTTGACCGGATTGCAATTGCTATCATACTATTGTATATGAAATGATTTGGAATCATAAGATTCACTTAAAGACAATGATCTAAAGGTGATATTAAATATCTCATATCAAATGAGAGGTTGAAGCCTCTATTATTGTTGAATGAACTATGGAACCTCTGATTCCCATGAAGGGATACATATGCAGGGCTATTACAAATGTACCCTCGAGGTTTAGGTTTGGGTCTAGGAATGATCCAGACCTTGGGAGCTTACCATACTCTAACACGAGTATATGAGTTGTGGCATAGAGTTGATGACGTGACTATGGTTGGTAAGCCTTTGAATTTGGCACTTCTAAATTAGATAGAAGATGCTTGGATAATTAAGTTAGTACTTGGTGTGTAAAAAAAAAAATTAGTAGTAACCTGGGGTGGTTATTACATATAATTAGGTAGTTCTTGGCATCTATCACCTACATGCTACTGTTGAAAGGTTGCTAACCCTATGATATATCTAAATACTTCTTTAGGTAGAGCATGCTCCCGACTCTTGTAAAGCTAGAGTAGTGATAAGCTTATCTATAAGAAGCTCATAGGTTTTACAAATTTTGGTGATCACTTCAAGATGAGTAGGACAAGCTATGTTAGGAGAAATAATTATTCTCTACCTATATGCCCTCCTATAGTCTCAACTTCTAGAAAGAAATCCCAACTTCTAGTTCCCCCAATACAAATTTCCGCTTGCCACTATCTCTGATCACTGGTATAGTCTCAGCTTCACCACCCTTACGCTTATCCTCACCATAGTCTTTCTCATTCCCTATTTCTAAGCCTTCTAACAAAGAGATTTTAGTTTCGATGCAGGAGCATCAACCACAAATAAATTAGAGATCTTAGCACATGAATAAAGGAAGAGAAATGCCTCTTTTAGAGGCTTAATTTAACATGGAGTGGATACATTTATGGTATATTTTAAGGCACCCAAGAGATTGACAGTATGTTGGGCAAAAGAGTGAGACCATGGGTAGTATCAAAAATGAGTTTATAGTAAACTGGGATGGATTGCACAGTAAAGACAAAGAGATGGTAGTAATTCTTGCTGCCACTAATAGGCCATTTGATCATTCGAAGGCAGCCTCAGAGGGTAATGGTTAACCTACCAGATGCACCAAATAGGGTAAAATATTAAAGAAAATACTTGAAAAGAAGAAAGTGGCACCTTTATTGTGAGCTGTAGATTTAAATGAATTTCTTGTGGTATGCTACAATAGATAGGAAATGTATTTATTAGATAGTGAAGTGCCAAAAGTAAAAGTTACCATGAATAGAAAATATGAAGCATTGGGAAAAAGTATGGGTGGCCTACTAAGGCAATCAAACACAAATAAAATAAAATAAAATAAAACTTACCAAAATCTTTTGGTAGGGGGTGCCTTGATGCCTTTGCTTTGCAGAAGATTTTAAAGTCTATATAATGTAGAAATTCATAAAAGAATGAAGGCCTGTGGAGAGGGGAAGAGTGTGTGGAAAATATGAGATGGATTGTGTGTTGTGAGGCATAGAGATGTTGTAGCAGCAGAGAAGATGAATTGAGAGAAGTGTTTAAAAATAATGATCCCTGTAGTTTGAGAGTGGGCCATGAAAGGTCATTATCTTGTAATTGGTTCATGAGTATTTATATCAATAAAATGAAGTTTGATTTTGTGGTATGTTTGTGTGAGTTGTGTTTGCATTATGCTAAGAGCTTGTGAGTTTGAGTTTTGGTAATGTGTACCAACGGCATATAGATATTCATTTGTGTCATGTTTTCCCCTTCCCCTTTGCATAGCATGAGGTTTAGGAGTAACAACCTTAATTTTTCTTTTTTCTTTGAAGAAGTTTCTTCCCCCTCAAGCTCCACAAACTCTAGATTAGAGGAGGGGCCAGAAACAACTTGAACCAACTCCCCTAAATCTTCCCCACCATCACAATCATCCTAAGTATCTTCCTCCATTGGCTCTGAGGAATCTGTATCTGTATATTCCACAACCCTAGTTTGATATCTCTTTTTAGGCTTAGATTTTTCACCTAGGGTCTCTTTACTAGGAGTAAGGGCTTTCATGTAGTTCACAATGTGCAGTATGAGGCCTTCATGAAGGATCAACATTCATATTTTGCAATGGTATTGCTACAATGAAAACTTATTCATAACTCTTTGGGGATGAGATCCCCTTGTGGTGTGAGGAACAAGATGCCTTCCCACAAGCCATGACTAGTGAAGGATCCATAAAAGTATACTTTCCAATCATTGGATTCTTCAAGAGTTAGGATAAAATCATTTGGAAAATCCATGATCAACAAGTGTCCACCAAGGGTGTTTCAACCAACTAATTATCTACTACCACCTATCCCTTGCCTACTTTGTTATCAACATACTCATTATCAAACTCACTAACCATCATGACCCATTTATCCATTCTACCTATTAAGAAGGATTTTGATAAGAGATACTTGAGTGGGTTAATTTTTGAAATGAGCCTAGTATGATGATTTAGCATGTGGTTTCTAAGTTTTTATGATGTGAAGACAATGGATAAACATTCTCACTGCATTAGTGTGTATTGATTTTATATGCTACCAAGGTCCAACTGATGTAATAGATATCTCATTCGTATCCATATTAATCATTTTGTGCCAAGAATGCCCCCAAGGTTATTGATGTAGTAGAGATGTAGAGTATCAAAGTTTTGTCTAGTGTAGGGGCCATGAGAATTGGTGGGGTGGAAAGTTATTACTTGAGCTGAACAAAATCCTTTTGACAATTTCACATCCCATTTTTAGTTATTTATTTGGAACATATTAGTTTATGGATTTAAGATTTATTATTCCATTTTGTATTGCATTATAATGAGACAAATGATACTATAATGTGTTATGTTTTGTATTGAAACCATAATGTGTATGCACTATAGCGTGTACATGCTATAATGTGTATGTGTTTTTAATTCCTAAATTTAAAATTATAAAAATCCCACCCATAGGCTTGGATTTCCAAGCCTAAGGGTTGGACCTCCCCTTTGGCTCTAAAATATGTGTTTTGAACACAAAATAACGAATTCAAACTTCATCATCATCAGATTTATGTGTTTTACAAAAAAAATTATGAGACCACTACCAAAATGACAAGCAAATTCTTAGCTCTCTAACCATATAATTTTTTTAGTATTTAAATAGGTTAAGGTATTTAAATTTTTATTTTCTTTTAACAGTCTCTTTGCATTCCCCAAATACATATGTATTGATTTTTCTTGATAAATTTTGATGCACTTATCCAAATTTGAAATAAATTATATATTATTTCTCTATGCTTCATTCTGTACACATTAAAAAAATTTACATTTTCGATTATTTTTGTACAAGTTATGTGATGCACACACTTAGTGATGCAATTTTTAGGATGCATCCAATTTGAAAAATCATATATATATATATATATATATATATATATATATATATTCAATGAAAAATATAAAAAATGCACAAATTTTAGTACTCACTCTTAGCTATATTTCTGTCAAGAAGTTTTTAAAAATACAAAATGCAACAAAAAAATATTGGGGCGCACACCAGATAGTATGTTATATTTCAATGATAAAAGCAGGAACACTTTTGTGTGCATGCAATATTTCACCCTCTTAATCTTAACTATTTTATAAAAACCTTAGTATTTTAGAAACTAGATTTAGAGTACTACAATTTTAATTTTTACCATATCTTCAAATTTTGAGTGTAAACATCTTGAATTACTCACCCAAGTTCAGGTTTAGCTGATTTCAGGAAAAAAGTGGCCACTTTTGACCACCTTTTTGTATCCCATTTCCATGCACTTACCCATTGATTTCAAATCCCTTCTTTTGATCCCTTATCGAGATGCCATCACAAAGCCCCATGAATTCTATGATAGTCTCGTCATTCTAAAATTCATCTAAAGATATAGGATCCTGGTGGTCCCAATTGATGAGGTTGAGGTATGTGAGTTCAAGGTTGATAGTGTAAATGGTAATTTCATAGAAAAGGTTTGTGATGGAAAGGTTATTGAAAGAGTTAGTAATGGACCTTATTTTGACATTTTCAATACCGAGAGAGGCTTCTCCAACAACCTTAAAATTGTCACTTAGATTATTGGATTGCACATCAAGTGATATGAAACCCAACCCTTAAGTTTTGATGTTTTCCTTCATAGGTATGGGGTCAAGGATACGTTGCTCATGGATCTTGAGACCTTTACCCTTGTATTTCATGTTTTTGTACATGTGAAGAGATTTGGGATATTATTTTTTAGGAAGTATGATGAAAATTCTTCATATTTGTAGAGCTAGGAGCTCTAGAGTTAAACTTTCAATTTCTTTATCAATGAGGAAGCCATGTTGCACAAAAGTGGTGGAACCATACTGTTGTGTGTTTTGTGGTTTTCTTAGTCATAGGTTAGGTTAGCCATGAGAATGTGGGGAGAGAGGAAGCTTACCCATATGAAAGGTGTTTTGTATCGCATACTCTCCACAACCTTGTCAATGATCATGAATTGGGTTTTAGGATGCAAATTTGTGGATGTGGAGTTAAGACTGCCAAGACCTATGTAAGAGGATGATTGTTTTACTTTAAAATGGGTGACAACTTTGGTGCTGGGATAATGATATGCATTTTGGTATGGCCCTTCCAATATCTTAAAGTATTGGAAGGGGCGAGGTTCAATGGGATAGTGACTTCAACACCTTCATGAGGGAATTTTAAACATTGATGACCTGGGTAGAGGGAATGACCTAAATGGTATGGATCCATGGTCAACCCAAGAGGATGTTGTAAGGTAATTCAAGATTGATGACATGACATAGAGTTTGTTCCAATATTGGTCCCACCTTTGGGTAAACAAATGATGCCTCTTAAATCTCTCTCTAAATTTTTATAGGCCTTGATAATGATCACTTGTGGTTCCAAGTCTTTATCAACGTATCCTAGCTAGTTAATTAATCTTAAGGTGCAAAGATTTAAACCAAAACCATTATCTAACAACTCATCTAACAAAAAAATAATCCATCTAGCCCATAAATAAACCTAGGCTAATTAAATAAATATCATTTATTTAATTAGCTATCATACTGTACCTAGCCCCTAGACCCAAATTAATTAAGTAAACCCTTAATTAATTTATGCCACTAATTAACCCATCTTCTAATTTTTAACAACCATATTAATTAAGTTAATCACTTAATTAATTAGCATAACCCCTCATTATCCCATCTTCTCACACTTGATTAAAAATCAACATTTTTTAATTACGGATGTTCACATGTCTCTCTGGACCTCATATTTCTTCATTCATGCAAGAGTATTATTTAAATAATAAAGCTCACACATGTCTTCACCTCACCTTTCCAAATCCATGCATATGTCAATTCTCATCCCATTCATCCATAAAATTCAATTTTTAATTCACTCTCTATTGGGAATTAAGGTGTCTCAACCTTTGCAAGTTCCTAATGTTATATTTATTTTTCAGCACTATGTTGTAGGATCCCATGTTGACTTGACATAGTTTTTTCATGTGTCGGCACCTTGTGTACATGCAACAAGATAAATTTTGGTGACTTTGTCATCTGCAATTTCCCCTAGAATAATTAACGGGGGAGTGCAGTGTCTCCAAAGCAAAAAATGCCTTATATTTAATAAAGGCATCAACAATTATTTTGTTATTTCCTGACAAGGATAAACTGACATTGGATACCTGACAAAGAGGCTTGATAAGTAAGTGGCTGGAGAATATGAAAGGTCATGGGATGCGAATGAAAATCGACATTGTGTACTCCTGAAAGAGCTTGCATTGTAAGTGTGTTGTAATCATCTTTTGATTTGATAATACATTGTGCAGGTTTTGGAGTGTGAGATTTTTTACCTGAAAGGGTTTTCCCCATGTATATCTTGTGTTATAAGTTTTACATTTGCATTTGGATGTTATTAGCTTTCTATTAATGTGCATCTTAATCTGTAACTGTAAAAGTTAAAATTTGCATAAATCTTTCCTCAATAGATCAATGTAGGAAGCGTTTCCGCATACCTTGCTTCCTTTCACTCTCCCCCACACAAATGAATTTTTAATTCATTCATAAGTCATTATCTTAATTAATGCAAAGCCTTCCTAAGATGGAATTTAAATTTCTAAAATATTGTGAGCCCTCCAATATTGATGATGCAACCCTAGTCCTTGATTTCACTATGAAATCTCCACCATTGAATCTCCACTTCAAACTTCCACCATTGATAAAAAAATCCTCCAAAAATTTATAAATACAAGCCACCTCCAAGCATTTTTAATAACAAGTCTTCAAGCATCGAATTCATGTCAAAATCTTAGCCAATTCCTCTCATTTCGTTTCTAAATCCTTACCTTCACTTTTGTTGGTTAGAATAGAGCAATCCACATATATTTTGCATTGAGTATAGTTAGGAATTGCTTCTTGGGTGCATGCATTCCTCAACCTTATCAAGGAGAATGGAGTGTTAAAGATTTAAGGTGTAATTGTTGTTTTATGCTTCCTTTATGTTTTATTGTCTTTCACCATTTCCATCATCTTGAGACCCCATGTTAGGAATAAAAAAAATAGCCCTCAAATAAATAGACCAAATCACTTCAAAGCTTATTTAGCTAAAAAATGATCAATCAGCAACATCTTAGCCCTATTGGAAGATTTCTCACTCTAACTTGGCTCTGATACTATGTAAAAATAAACTCAAAACAACAATAAAAACATAATAGCAGCTGTAAATAGGGAAAAATAGAACATAAAATAATATTAAATCGCTGAAGAAAAATATTATATTAATCTAACTTTAATTACATTCAATCCAATGCTATGCACCATTGTGCACAATTACAATTTAAAGTTGTATCTTACAAAATAAAATCTGAAAACTCCCAATTTCTAGAGAATTCTTCAATCAAGAATGTTCTAATTTATAAGTTGTTCTATCCTAAAATGCTTTTTTTCTTAGACTATTCTATGGAATAATCTAGAGAATCTTATTTTCCTAGCACCGACAATATTTCATATTTTTCAAGCTTTTCATATTTTTCAAACTAGATGAAGGATAACTATTGTAAGTAATTGTCCAATATAAATAGCTAGCACTTTGTGGTCAACATGCCACATTTTCTAGGCTATTCTTAAATATCATCCACTTTAATAGTCAAAGGTTAATTTTGGCTAATAAAATTAGGACAAATATTTACCACCTTTTGTTGTGAATGATGTGTAAAATTGCTATTGATTGTTTGACCATTGAAATGGATGATATTTAAGTAGAGTGCATTTTCTAATAGGGAACCGCTAATACACCCACTTCAGTAGAATGAAAGAAGAAATTTGTAAGCTTGCTTTCATTTTGGACAAAATGTTTGATGGGATTTGGGTGTAGTAGGGATCACCATAGATGATGAAGTTGTTGAAGATAAATCGCAGCTAAAAGAAAAACTAAAGTAGATATAGAATCACACACACAGAGATAAAAATAGAGACACGAATTTAACATGGTTCACCATCAAAATGGCTACATCCACTAAGGAAAGTAGGACACACTATTTCATTAATCAACCCAATTACATTAGTCTTCATCTCTACCAAAATCTCTCACTTGAAGTCCAAACCGCACTGTTGTCCCCACTTTCCTTGAAAACTCATTGTTACTTAACTACAGTACCAAGTAACCACTCCATTGGCTGACCAATCTCAGTGAGAATTCCAACCAACTCAACCAAACTGATCCTCTATCTATCAGTACCAGTTAATCCTTCTTCAATCCAATCATGAAGTTTTGTTTCTCTGTATTCTCCTTCTTCACCTTGGTTTTCATCTTCAGCTAGTTCAACAAACTTTTCAGCATCTGCTGTAGTTCCAACTTCAAAATTGCCAAGTCTATTTTCAAGTGGGCAAGGCTGCATGGTAGGGCGGTCAGTTATTCTCATAGCCAGCTTATCTGGAATGGCTATTCTATAAGAAGGAACCCACTCCTCTAGATTGCCACTCCCATCTTCATTCAACACATCTTTGTACCAAACCTTAATTCGATGAGGAGCCTTTTTAATTATTGTGCATTTGAACCAACAGCTTCTAATGCCACTGTCTTGGCACGGCAATTCAATCTTCTTGCCAATTCCAGCAATGTACACTATACCGGAGCACCTTCCCTTCCATTGCACATCTTTTGATTTCTCTAATTTTAGCCTTTCTAATACTCCAATGCCAAGTCCAACCCTTGGAAGCTTAGTCTGCCAATTTTCTCATCCAGACTTCACACTAGATTGCAACTTGTCCACAACCTTTCCTTTTTCCTATTCAATGTAACTCGTGACACTAGGAACCAACCTGAGAATGACCATGACGATGGAAAAAGAGCTCCCTTGATAGAGTGGGCAAGGTGAAGCAGTTGGAAGATGAAGGGAAGGAGCGACGCCAGCAAGAAGGTTGCCAAGGGAAAGAGAAGCAACGCCAGGGGCTCATACTGTCTCAGAGCGTCGTTTGCCCACGCCCTCCACATGGAAATCAAGAGGGTACCATAGAGAAAAAGGGTCATTCCAAATTCAAATCGTAAGTTAGCCATAGAGAAGAACTTGGGACCCCCAAGATTAAAGGGAGAAGATGAACTTAAAGCACTGGTCCATCATATTTTAAGATCTGTTGTCCATTGAAGAATGCGATAATTGTCTCCAATTGATTCAACACTCGTAACTAGATTCTCCAACAAAGGCAAATGTTGTTCCAACTTTTGTATATCCTGCTGGACTCTGGAAGTTGTTCCACCTACCATTTCTCTTGCAATTGCTGTTGTGATAGAACTGCTGCCATTGATAGACTCTTCCACTGCTCTTCACCTTGAACTCAGTTCCTTCAACTGTTCTAAGGTGCCAGAATCTCAGGCATAGTAAGTTTCTTCATACACAACCTTTGTATTTGTCACTGCATTGCCTTTTGGAAACACAACCGAGTACTGCAACTAGTCTGTAACTCTATCTTCTATACCAATCTAGTCATCAACCTCCATGTCAACTTCCATGTCTACATCTTCACAGGCAACATTAGAACTCTCAACAAGCATTTCAAATGATGTACCAGTTTCCATTTTCAAAGGAATCTCATCAGTTTTCTGAGGACTTGAGGAAACACTTGCAGTAATCTCTGTGACATTGGATTCTTCTAACTGCCTTATCTCCCCTTCCTCTAAATCATTGCTTGTATCATTGCTAATATGTACTGAAGGTTTAGGATCTCTATTTACAGCCTCCGGTTGTTTTTCCCAAAAGTCCATAGGGGTATTTAAGTTACCATTGTGACCTGTCATCATTAAAATAGCCAAAATTCAACCTCTCAAGCTCTGCTTCAAAGGATGCTCGGATGGGGTCATAGAAATCTGTTTGTTTAGATTCATCTTTTCTCCTCCTAGAAACCTTAATTTCTGTGCCAAGACCTCCAACAAATGGATCTCTTAGATCAAATCCTGCGATACCACCAAAGTCTTTCATAAATGGATTCTCTGAATATGGCTTCCCATAACTAGTAAAAGAGCACTTGTCACTCATAAGAACTTCAGATTTAGCTGCTCTACTCTCTGAAATGGCATTATCATTTTCCCTTTCAAAATCATCATCCCAAACCATTGTGTTTTTAATTTCTGTATTTTCTACAGAGGTTCTTGCACTTTCTTTCACAAACATTTGATCAAATTCTAATAGGTTAAGAAATTTATCAATGACAAAAACAACATCATCTAACCTATCCATTTCACATGAAGCAAGACTTTCTACGACATACAAGGTGCCTACTTTGCTACCTTGAGCAATTACCAAGGCCCCTTTCGTGACTTTCTATCTATTCAATTCAAAATCGAATTTACATCCTTGTGAAAACAACTCTCCAACTGAAATAAATTTTGTTTGCGTTGAGGGACATATATAACATCTTGCAATAGCCAACTATTTCCATTTTTTAATTTTAACAAAACATCCCCTTTGCCAATAACATCACAAGATTCATTATTTCCAAGAAGAACCTTACAAAAGTCACCGCTTTGCAGATTAATGAAGTACTCTTTGCATGGAGTGGCATGAAGCGATGCTCCCGAACAGAGCACCCAAACATTTGGTGGTATTTCTTTTGAAGCTGAAACAAGAACACCAATTGTTGCACTGGCATCCTTTTCACATACCGGATTCGCTTCATCTTCTTTTGGCTGATTTTTAGCCTTCTTCAAAAACCAACAATTCTTCTTGATGCGGCCTTGTTTGCCACAATACCAACAACCAGCATCTCTCTCGCTAGATATTCGCCTCCCTTGTGATTTCCTATGACTTCCTTCATCAAGCGGCATTGCTCTCACTCAAGCTCAAACCTCTCATGCCAAATGATCGAGCACCAAGGCTCTGATACCAATTGTTGAAGATAAATTGCAGCTAAGAGAAAAACTAAAGTAGATAAAGAATCACACACACACAGATAAAAATAGAGACACGAATTTAACGTGGTTCACCATCAAAATGGCTACATCCACCAAGGAAAGCAGGACACACTATTTCATTAATCAACCCAATTACATCAGTCTTCATCTCTACCAAAAAGAGAACAAGAAGGGAATTATATAAACTCTTCAGGCAAGTGAAGAGACAAGGGAAGAGGAAGACGAAAGGGTAGTGACGGTTGAACTTCATTTCTAACAGAAGATGCATATCATGCTGCCCAATTTTCGCAATGGAAGATAATATAAATGTTAGAATTTAACTTTGCAATTTAATGGCTAATTCATATAGGGTTCGTTTAATTTTCTCTCCCTCTTCCTTCTCAGAACGATTCAAAGTTGAAAACAAACGAGATGTCGAAGATGTGCATAGAAAAGAATCACGGAATCATTATTACCGACGCTGCTCTACTCAGGAGGGCTCTACTCAGGAGGTCGAAATGGGAACATGTCATCAAAGATCGGATTGCTATCGGTATAACTTATTTTAATAATCTTCTGTCATACATTATGATATCTTGTTTCAATATTGCTATTTCAAATTATTGGGAAAGGAGGTTTAATTGTGGCGTTTTGCAGTTTCTGAAGAACGATTTCCTTCGAAGCCGGCTTTCGGAGTTTCAAGTAGAACATAAGAATTAATTGATAACATGTTTGGAATGTTTTTGGACGATCTGAAAAGTAGTAAAGTGGAAGGGAAAGGTTGTCCCATTTTAGTAGCTGCATATTCTCTATCGAAGAATGCTTTGAATTTTTATGCTCGCCTGCTCGAACAAAAATCATCCAATGAAGAGGGAAAAACAAATGAATAGTCGTATGGGTTGTTTACCTTTTTTCGTCTTTCATAGATTTTGACTAGACTTATTCGACTTCCAATCATCCACTGATTTAATATCTTTATTTTTAGATTTGGTCGACTTTATACATTAGTCGATAAATTTTCCACTGCGGGTATGTTTACAAACCGGCTATTTAAGCTTTACCGACTTAACATTATCACAAAGAGCAGAAAGCTGCATAATTTTAGGTCTGTTGACACCTGTTGGACATTCTGCTTACTTTTTCTTCATCAAGGAACCTCATTCATTTTGAGGGCATTACCATTTTGAGGTTATTCATTAAATTACGTTGATAGGTACCAACCTTGGTTTAAATTTGATGGTCGACTCTGCCTGCAAGCAATTTTTTTGGTGATGGTTATTTATTTGAATTAGTCTTCTTTTAAATATTACTTTGATATAGTCTTTTTAAAATTATAGAGTATTTTATAACTAAAATGATAAAAATAACTTTACGGCCATCAAATTTAGACCCAGAATTATTACCAATGTTAAAATATACGAATCTCACAACTCTCCCCAATAAATTAATGTGCATGTCCTTCAAATACCACAATTATATATATAATTGTTTGACATTTAAAAAATAGAGTACTAAATATCATAAGATTTCAATAAATATATAAATGTTTCACATAACAAATGTTTATATATTAACTTTTAGCTTTAGTTTTTTTTAAGTTAATATTTTTTAATAAAATTTATTTATCACAATTTTATTAATATTTGTAAATGTAGCGAGGAAAAATAAGGAATATATATAGTTTTATGTTTTACCTCCTAACATATTTTTTATTAAAAGATTTGTTTCAATTTTTACTAAGATTAATCTTGTGGATTAGAAAATGACGCAAGGTAAATAATAGAAGATAATGCAATATAATTCAATACATTCACTTTTAATCACACTTTCACACTTAATAGAACAGAGTAGAGTGCACCCTAGTTCTACTAGGTCTGTTCTTTTGATATATTATGTATTGTGGATTGCTCACCAAACCAACATAACCTAGCTATGGCAAAGTCTATAATGAAGGCATATACTTGCATATGAAAAATGTGCTGTGATAATGATGTGAAACTCAATTTATAGGAGGTTGAGTGAGATGATGGATAGTTAGGATTAATAGATAAAATGGATGGCTAAGATTAGATGAGAGGATTATAGGACATGGATAAGGATCTTCTAGAACATTCTTTTATATGATTGGTTGAAATTGAAAGGTATAGTGTTATAATGGATGGTGGAAATGAAAAATGAATTTAATTTTGGATCAATCATTTAATATTTGTGGCAAGTGGTTGATGATGAGGATATGTGAGGGTAAATTAATTAAATAATAAAATTATTTAATTAATTTATAGAGATGAAGTTGTTAGAAATGATAAATTAATTAAATAAATAAAATTTATTGATTGATTTAAGAGGAAATGGTGAATTAAATACATAAAATAAAATTTATTTATTTAATATGAGAAAAATGAATTAATGAAAGCAGGATAAATTAATTAAATAATAAAAATATTTAATTAATTTAGAAGACATGCTAGGATCTGAAAAGTGGTGTTAGAACTATGTCAAAAATGAAGGTGAATACATGACCATTTTTAAGTGTCTACATTGTATCCCTCTTTGATATAGTGTCTCGTTAAGGTGGCGTCGTGTCAAAGAATAAAAAGATGCCCCAGTTAGTGATAGAAATAGGAATGATGGATAATGGATGTCCCTTCGAGAGTTTAGGGTAAGTGCAAAAAGATGGGGGGCCAAAAAGTGGCCAAAAAATTTTCAAAAAAATTTAAGGCAAAACACGAGCGCGTTATAACGCGCTCGCGTTTTAAACTGCTAGTTATAAAAAAAAAACCCCGCTGCCATTTCATTTCATTTAATTTCAATGAGCTTTTCCTCCGCCTGCGGCATAAAACCCTTCCAAAAACGCGCTTGCGTTCTACAAAACGCCATTCAACACAAAAGATTTGTCGATTCATCGCCGAAATGCCGCCGCGACGTCGAGCACGCTAAAGGGGTGAGTTATCTTTGTTTTTTTGTTTGAATTTCTTCCTAAATAGGTAGGTTTTTGTTGATTTTTGATGTATATTTTATTAATTGTAGGAAATGTTAATGCACCTCCTCCTCCTCCTCAAAATCTACAAAATCTTGAGGAAAAAATACATGCAGAACAACAACCTCCTCCATTCATTCCTCGACATGCCCCTGGAACACAAGATAATATAATGGGGGAAATTGAAAACAACAAAAAACAAATTGAAGATATAATTGCAAGGTTGAAAGATCCTTCCACTTCAACCTTGCATAGGTCCACACTTGCCGAATCTCTTGAGTCTATGTTATCAAATGTAAATTCAATTAGCAAGCAAATAACTAGTTGGACCGATAAAAAGAGAGAGTTTAGAGATTACTATGCAAATAAATTGTCATACCAAGATGTCAAAAAATTACAAATTACAAAAGTAGACTTGTGTTCAATTTTCACAAACCCACAAACAAATCAACCTCCACCCATTACATGCAAGAGGTTCCCTATCCATTGGTGCAACAACCAAGCGATAAGGGACAATTTTGGGCAAAGGTGGTGGATGGTTTTTGACCATCCTCCATGCAATAACAATGAGGTCCCACAATACTTTTTGAGGAAACTCTACTCTGAGTTTGTCCTCAATAAAGTGCCAAACTATTTTGATATGCGGGACTTCCAGGGTATAGGTGGGGGCTCAGCACAGGATAGACCAGGGGCACGTCTTGACCCACAGCGGGTAGTGAGACGAGTAATCAACAGACCAGCCCACGAGCATGTTTCTATCCCTTCCATTGTGAAGGAGAGTGTTGAGGTCGATACACTGAGGTCGATTAGTGCCTTGACCCAGAGCATCATAGAGCATGCCGATCCTGCAACACAGAGTGGGTTGGGAGATAGTGCAAGGAGTAGGGTCCCACCGCATACTTGCCAGGCTTGCGGGTCAGCCTGTGGTTATGACCCCATGGATAGTCAGGACGCAGGTGCACAGGCTACATCTGCAGCTGAGCAGATGGTGATGACAGATACCCTCCTGAGTGAGACTTTTGGCCTTGATACTCAAGTAAATATTAGCAAGTTTATTGAATTTAATTTATTAAATTTTATTTTTGAAATACAAGATTAACTAATTTAAATTGATGATTTTAATGAAATTTCAGGGTCATAGCGTCGATGCAGTTTTCAGTGGTTCTCCACCTACATTTTTCACTAGATCATCTACTGTCGAGGTATGTAACTAATAAACAATTATAAATATTACATGTGAATAGCATCGTTATATGAATGGTATTCTAATTTCTGATTTTGGATGTTGAATAGGTTAACACTATAGATTTCATGGCAACACCTGCCAGCGGTGGTGGACTTCAAAGCTTTACGGAGGTAATAAAATAAATAGTTTAATGAATGAATTGTACTTACTAAATTTTTGTATGTGATTTGTGTGTTTTATTGTGTGTACTTCCATGTTTAGATGAGCGTGTGTGTATGTTAGGAGCCATGATTTGCATCACTATTATAGTTTTGGTAATTGAATAATGTTGTTTTATTTTCAGATGATGCAGGCTGCGGATACACCTCCCCATGTTCATAGGGCAATGGAGCAGGGTGTGGCCTCTGCGATTCATAGCTCTATGGCATTGACAGGGGTATGAGGCAGATTAGTAAATTTCAATTTACATTCATTGTTATAGTTGTCTATTTTTGAAAAATCAAATGATTATTGATTTGAAGTTTAATTTCTATCTGGATGGTTTCTATAGGACATGACATCACCAGGGCCTATTCCTGCTACTGAGGCAAGCGAGGAGACAGATTATATGTTAGCGGTAAGTGATTATTTTGTTAAATGTTTCATTTTTTTATAACATGTAATTTCTATATATTAATATCTATACTTTTTTTTGTAACAGGTAAAGGTGCAGGAAGAACTAAATAGGAGGAGTAGCCCTCGGGTTCGTAGTAGACCACCCACATGCATGTCTCCATCCCCTAGAAGATCAAAGGCTGCTCGTGATTTATTCTCTTCACTAGCTAGAGGGGAATGACTTTTTATTGTGTTCCTCTGTTGTAGGCCTATATGGCATTTGTGGACATATATTTTGTATTGTACATAGTTCACATTGTATGCTTATATGGCATTCTTGTAAGCCTATATGGCTATTTTGTATATATGTTATACTTATATCGACAGATATTGATGTATGCGTATATGGATATTTGGTTAATACAAATCTTTTTTATTGATGGCGTCCATACTTGCATTATAAATCCACTTTTGAATGGATATTTGTAGATAGCTACTTCAAATATTTAAAGTCTGATTGTATTACATAGGATGTTTGCATTTTCTTTGATAGGCTTGATAGGCCATGGATTACATGATGGTGTTTGATGGAAAAGTATGGTACTAGAAGACTCTAGTTCATTCTTAATAGGCTTGTGATTGATAATATCTTTGCATGATTGCACTTGATCTTGGATCATGGGCATGTTGTTAGGATTTTGATTGCATTGTGATGTTTGATGGATAGGCATGGTGTAAGTGTAAGATACCCAACTAGTTCTACGAAAAATTTTCCTTACTTAAACACTTTTACTTGCTAACAATTCATCAACTACTTCAATAACATAAAGATATACATCAAGATAACTATTTGAATGAAACAACATTAGAGTTGGGTACTTGTCTTGTTACTTGATTCAATCAACTTGCAATGTCTTATTACATGGAAAATGCTTTCAATAGCATGAAGTACAACTCATTCAATGGAAATACAAGGATAGGCCTTGAAGCCTTGATGTTACAATGTCTTCCTTACTTGAGCAACATTTGAAGATTTGGAATGTTTAACTCATCACCTCACAAGGTAGGTGCATATTTGAAGGATTTACAGGTTTTTCTGACTTGGGCGCCAAGTTGAGGTGACCTCCTGAAGTTGCGCCTTGTCAACATTAGGCGCCAATTAGAGTTTATGGATGCTCTGGATTGTTTCCAAGAGTAGGCGCCAAAACATCATCATTATGAAAGTGTTTTAAATGCTAAGCGCCCAAATGAGCCCTTTGGAGTCTAGGCGCTCCTTTCATGCATTCTGTGTTCTAGGCACCAATTGAAAGGAGTGGAGAACAGGGCAAGCGCCTTCCAAACTAGGTGTTTCCTTGAGGTGACAAGGACTTAGAAATTGCGCCTAAGGTGAGCGCCTTGAGTGAAAAGGTCTAACAAACATCTTTGAACCCCCTTTCAAGGTTAGGCGCATTTTGGAGGTGGAAACAAGTAGAAGGTGTGCCTTAGCTTCTTTTGTCAATTCTTGCAAGTCTTTGTTGATTAGGAAGGTGGAATGCTTCATTGTAGAATGAGCGCCTATCTTCTAATGTCCAAACTACTTCTTCTGGCTCACTCTGTGGCTAGGCGCCAGAGCTAAACTATTCACACAAGGGAGTGCGCCTAGACTCACTTGATGTTTTCTTACTACATCAACCCCCAGAAGATGTTCCAAGGTGTTCCCTTTTACAAGCACCTGACCTCCCAAGTTCCTTCATGTGCTATTCCTTGAAGGCGCCAAAACTAAGCTCCAGTGCCATGGGATTGTACCTAACATCTTTGAAGAGTTTCTAAGCCTTTTGCAAGTTGATATCCCAAACTCATCTTCTAGGCGCAACAGGAGCTTTCCAAAGGAGTTTCCAAGTTTTAGACGCCAAGCGAGGTCATGGGTGAATGGAACTGCGCCTTAGGAGATGACTGGATCCTAAGCGTTAGTCTGGAGTTACAGTGGAATTGATATGCGCCTCAACTAGCTTAGGCACCCATTTGAAGTGATTCCTTTAACACTTCTCTGTCAATCTCAACTGCAAGGATGATCTCCTAATCCAATTTTGATCCTCTGGAGATGCAAATAGCTTTACATTTCACTAGGTGCCATCAATGATGATCATCAACCAAAGCGCATTTCAAAGGTGAGATAGGCAAGTGAGGCGCCAAACTAGTCCTTAAGACTTATCTCCTTCTATCAAGTCAATTTCAACTATGTGAGAGAGTTCTATTCTAGGCGCAAAATGGAAATGTTTCATCAATTGGTGCATCTTACAAAGCTCCCAATTCTAGGCGCCAGAGCCAAAGAGTTTTTCCCAACACATGCACCTAGGCTAGGAATTCACCTAAGAGACATCACTTAGCTTTAAAACTTTCAATCTATAGCCATCTGGGCTAGGCACTCCAATGGAGGATCCTTGAACTCATGCATTGGCGCCTTCTAGTTCTAGGCACCCATTTTGGATGATTCATCCTGATACTAGCGCCCAAAATGACTAGACTCTCTTCATCATCCAATTCACTTAGAAGACTCAAGTTGGAGACTTAGTTGTCTATCCATGTTCTTCAGAAGATTTATTGTACCTCTATGCACTATCTCCTTCAAGGCGCTCCTTAAAATCATTGGAAGTGCTCAGGACTTACCTTAGTCCAAAGTGCCACAATCCATTCCTTAAAGCACAAAGAATTCTCAAAGGTGCCCCTATTTACCTCTAAGCACTCAAATATCATTTAGATTTAAGGCGCACATTTAGCTCCAAAATGCAAATTTCCATCATCAACCCATCAAGGTGCATCATCTTCCCTTTGTATCCCCTTCAAGGCGCAGACATTCACTTCTTCACACTCAAACTCACTCTCTGGCGCTAGAATAGGTGTATAACTTCAAATAAGGCGCTAATCTTAGGTTTCTAAGTACTTAGTTTGATCTTAAGGCTATCCTTCCTCTAAGCACTCTCTTCAACTCCCTCACTGAAGGCCCTCTGTAAGTTTGGGCGCATTTCATCCCAAGGCGCTTCAACATCATCCAAGGCGCAAATTCACTCTCCAAGACAAGGTGCAAAAAACCCTATCCTAAGGTGCTCAAATCTTGCTTCTAGACCTAGGCGCACAAACATGAGATTAAGGATCATTCTGGCCACCATCACTTCCCTAAAGGCGCAAAATTGGTGTAGATACATTCCATTTATTAAGGATCATTCTGGCGCCCAAATCTTGTCAAAGCAAAGGATCAATAGGTTCTCTCTAAGGCGCACTCCAGGGTTTGATCTTGCAAGACTTCTCACATCAAAATTTTGACCAAGACACTCAAGGCACTAGTCTTTATCATCTAACCCTACAGTGCACTTACTCATTATGATATACTCCTCAACTTTGTATTCAACCTTGCCCAAGGCGCATATTCACTATAAGGCATTCTCACGTTGTCAAGGCTCAGAGGGCTTTAACTTGCTAAAGGGTAGAGGTCTAGGCACATATCTGACTTGAAGCTCAAGGCGCTCCAACCCTCTTGCTCTGGAATTCCTTCTAGGCACTAAGTGACTTCTCCAATTCCTTAAAAACATTTGAAGTGTTTTACCTTCTCAAGGTGCTCCTTCGAACTTGACTCCAAGGTGTTATAATCTCAAAGGTGCTGACATCATCTCAACCAAAGGCGCTCAATGATTCATCCCATATCTAGGCACTAAAACACTTAATCAACCAAGTCATTCAAGGCGCCATTCAGTAAACTCATCTTCCATGATATTCCTATCAAGGCGCATATCACTTCTCTCATGGGCTTTAGGTGCTCAGTTGAGTGTTTCAATACTACTTAGGTGCCAAATTCATTTTAATGCACCAAACACAAAGAGCTTTCAAACACTGGGCGCTCACAAAGAGTCTTCCAACCTTGGGCGCTAAATTAGGTCTTTGCAACTATCCATCATCATCCTTAAGGTGCTAAAAACATCATCTCCACTCTAGGCAAAAACATCATCCAACTCCTTAAGGCACTTCACTGTCAAAGTCTGAAGGCGCTCTACCTAGACCTTTCCCCTAGGTGCCAGAACTCCTAAGCGCTCATCAGATAACTCTCTTCTTCAAGGCGCAAATCTTCCTATACTATGATTGCCTCTGAAACGCTGATTAACGTGATGTGAGGGTGCAAAGGCTACTCCAATCCTCAGTGAGCGCCTAGTTTAAACAAGGAGAAATAAAGCATTCAAAACTATCCAAACGATCATCCCCTTCCTAATGTCTTCACTGCTCCGAAAAACCTTGGCCAAAATGACACATAACAACTCCTATGAGCGCCCTTATGCCCTAGGATCATCTAGTTTGTGCGTCTTGTAATGAGGAGTTCATGTAAGTTTGGAATGAGCGCCTTGAATAAGTGTAAACTAGCCTAGAGAAGGGTATGTGCGCCTTGAGCGCCTTGAGCATTCCAGAGATAACTGTGCGCCTAGAATAATATGAGCGCTCATGATGATGATTAACGCCTTGATGAGACTATGAGCGCCTTGTTCAGGAGATACCTTGTTTGATCATAAAATGCGCCTTGAGTCTTGAAGGTTTTGAGCGCCTAGGTGATTTGGATGTTGGGATGTTGGTATGCGCCCAAGATTGAGGTAAGTGAGCGCTTGTAATGGAGGAGAGCAATGAGATGGAATGTCTTGTAGAGATTGGCGCCCAGAGACCCATTTTTGTGCCTTTGATGATGACCATTTTTGCATAAGAGTTTAGCGCCCTAGAGTTGTAAACTTTCTCTTTGGGCACCCCTGAGTGAATGTTGGCGCCTTGGACAACTAAATACCCCTTTGATGGAGTGGAGCCCAGAAGGGGAGTAGGAGGAAACCCAATCTTCAAGATTCATCAAGCTTCAAAGTTTAGGTCAGAGGTTATCCACTTTATCCAAGGAAGGTGTTATCATCTACACTCCGAGAAGGTAATGTCAAAGGCCATCATGAAGGATCACTTCATCAACTTCAAGTCCTTCAAGTTCAAGTCCTTTCACCTAGCAAGTCCAAGAGAGATTTCTACTCTGATTCATGAAGTAAGCTTATATCATCCTTATCTACTTTGCAAGAAGAAGAAACATTACAAAGTCAATCAAATGAGTTACAAGTACCATACATCCAATTGCAAGGAGTGAACCACCTTAAGGGAAAATAGTTGTCTTGAAGTTACTTGAAATGTCAAAAGGTTTAGCGCCTCCAAGTAAGGTCAGAGGTGAGGTTAGAGGTGAAATGCGCCTTTGGACCATTCTGGCGCCTTGGATGAAGAACCTATATCTTGGGCCCAAGAGGTAAAATTTGTGCCTTAGTGGATTTGGAGAGTTACAGAGATTAGAGAAAAGCGCCTTGAAGACAGAGTTGTTCAAGGCACATGTGTGATTTGGTCAAAAATAGGCGCCTAGAGTGAATATGCTTTCATCCTGACTTAATACACTGCCTCCTTCTGACAATTTTTGGGGCAGCAGAAAACCTTTCACCACGGGCAAATGCCTCAGAGCTATAAAAAATTGAGAGAGGTTATTGTAGAGGCACTCTACGTGATCCTGTTGCCTTAGACAGAATGTTTTTAAGTGACACAATTTTTGAGTAACATTTCGTCAAAGATTGCTGCCTTTTTGCACTTTGGACTCTTCAGGGATATTGTCGGTACAATGTAGCTCCGACTGTTTCGACATGTTTGGGTGAAAAATAGGACCATGCCTAGCATAAATGTACCCATTCAGACGCGTTGGAATAGTCAGTTTGGTCGCATCAGGAGCAGGACGAAAGTTACACCCCTTTGCAACTTTACACTGCCTCCTTCTGACGATTTTTGGGGCAACAGAAAACCTGACACCACGGGCAAATGCCTTAGAGCTATAAAAAACCGAGTGAGGTTATTGTAGAGGCACTCTACGTGATCCCGTTGCCTCAGACGGAATGTTTCTAAGTGACACAATTTTCGAGTAACATCTCATCAAAGATTGCTGCCTTTTTGCACTTTGGACTCTTCAGGGATATCGTCAGTACAATGTAGCTCCGACTGTTTCGACATGTTTGGGTGAGAAATAGGACCATGCCTAGCATAAATGTACCCATTCGGACGTGTTGGAATAGTCAGTTTGGTCGCATCAGGAGCAGGACGAAAGTTACACCCCTTTGCAACTTTACACTGCCTCCTTCTGACGATTTTTGGGGCAACAGAAAACCTTTCACCACGGGCAAATGCCTCAGAGCTATAAAAAACTGAGAGAGGTTATTGTAGAGGCACTCTACATGATCCCGTTGCCTTAGACAGAATGTTTCTAAGTGACATGATTTTCGAGTAACATCTCATCAAAGATTGCTGCCTTTTTGCACTTTGGACTCTTCAGGGATATTGTCGGTACAATGTAGCTCCGACTGTTTCAACATGTTTGGGTGAGAAATAGGACCATGCCTAGCATAAATGTACCTATTCGGACACGTTGGAACAGTCAGTTTGGTCGCATCAGGAGCAGGATGAAAGTTACACCCCTTTGCAACTTTACATTGCCTCCTTCTGACAATTTTTGGGGCAACAGAAAACCTTTCACCACGGGCAAATGCCTAAGAGCTACAAAAAACTGAGAGAGGTTATTGTAGAGGCACTCTACGTGATCCCGTTGCCTTAGACGGAATGTATCTAAGTGACACGGTTTTCAAGTAACATCTCATCAAAGATTGCTGCCTTTTTACACTTTGGACTCTTCAGGGATATCGTTGGTACAATGTAGCTCCGACTGTTTTGACATGTTTGGGTGAAAAATAGGACCATGCCTAGCATAAATGTACCCATTCGGATGCGTTGGAATAGTCAGTTTGGTCGCATCAGGAGCATGACGAAAGTTACGCCCCTTTGCAACTTTACACTGCCTCCTTCTGACGATTTTTGGGGCAACAGAAAACCTTTCACCACGGGCAAATGCCTCAGAGCTATAAAAAACTGAGAGAGGTTATTGTAAAGGCACTCTACGTGATCCCGTTGCCTCAGACGGAATGTTTCTAAGTGACACGATTTTCGAGTAACATCTCGTCAAAGATTGCTGCCTTTTTACACTTTGGACTCTTCAGGGATATCGTCAGTACAATGTAGCTCCGACTGTTTCGACATGTTTGGGTGAGAAATAGGACCATGCCTAGCATAAATGTACCCATTCGGACGCGTTGGAATAGTCAGTTTGGTCGCATCAGGAGCAGGACAAAAGTTACACCCCTTTGCAACTTTACACTGCCTCCTTCTGACGATTTTTGGGGCAGCAGAAAACCTTTCACCACGGGTAAATGCCTCAGAGCTATAAAAAACTGAGAGAGGTTATTGTAGAGGCACTCTACATGATAGCGTTGCCTTAGACAGAATATTTCTAAGTGACACGGTTTTCGAGTAACATCTCGTCAAAGATTGCAACCTTTTTGCACTTTGGACTCTTCAGGGATATCGTTGGTACAATGTAGCTCAGACTGTTTCGACATGTTTGGGTGAAAAATAGGACCATGCCTAGCGTAAATGTACCCATCTGAATGCGTTGGAACAGTCAGTTTGGTCACATCACGAGCAGGACACCAAAAATGCAAAAGTTGCTTTGTGCAACTTGACAACATTGACACTTTTTTGCAACATGACTCAAAGACTCAAACTGACCCCAAATGACTCAAAGTGACTTAAAATCACCTTGATTATAGAGGTCGAGGCGCTCCTTATCATTCATTCATTATGAGCGCCTTGGGAGAATGGTATATAGGTCATCATCATGATTGGGCGCCCTGGATCCAGAGTGTTGGAGAGATCATCAAATGGTGTCTAGTAGGGTGAGTTATGAGTTTGGTCGCATCAGGAGCAGGACACCAAAAATGCATAACATGATGATGTAAAAATGTGTACATATGTGTAAAAATGCAGGAGGAAATAAAAAAAGACAAACCTTACAAATTAATGTGCATACTTACAACTCAATGTAACATAACTTTACAAAATCAATGTGAATACTTACAAATTAATCCAATGAACCATCTGGATCTGCTCTACTCTTTATTGTGTCAAGTATTGCTTCATGGTCAGACTCACGCACCTTCCACAATATTTTGTTCAAAGGTCTACCCCGATACTTTATCAAATGAACATTGGATGCCACGACAAGGTTCGAGTAATGAAGAATCTTTCGATGCATGTCAAAGTCTTGAAATAGCCAAATATTAACACTCTTATGTGGGTACCTTCTAAGCCATGTTCCAGTAATAACCACTGATCCTGTAGGGTATTCGATGTTTTCTCCATCTGTAACAGGGGCCTCCAATTTCTTTTTGGCCTCAACACAACGACATAAGTAATAATATGTTCCCTTTTCATTATCTTCATCTACAATAACTGCATATACGTGTCCTACATTGATATGTGTAGCAAATTAGATGAAATTAGTCAACATTACAAAAACACTACAAAGTAAGATGACATTACCTGGTTGAACTAGATGAAATTAGATGCATATATGTGCCCTATATTACCTGGTTGAACTAAATCTGATATGTGGTCAAAGTCAACTGATGATTCCATCTGTGTTAGTTCCAGTGCTGTCGGGGGTCGATACGTGTCAAGTGGGCTAAGATAACTTAACTGCCATTCGTCAACCCACTCCTTTGACTCGCACTCATCCCAGACTTGAATTGTACAGGAAGAACAAAAGCATGACATCTTTCGTGTATGGATACTCCATGAACCTGCAATTGAGCTTCTGAAAGAGTGCATCTCATTTGATCCTGTCAGTGTACAACAATCCTCATATGGTGCAATGTTAGTATCATCTATCAACCAAAAAAATCTATGAACTAAAGACTTACCTTCATTACCTGGACCCATGGAAGCATTACACCACTCGACAATCGATTTTGCATCTGTCAACTTTGCATTGTCTTTATACTTTAACTCTTCTCGTGCTATGGCTCTTTTGATACATGCTCTTGCACCATCATGCTCCCCCTTTCCATGCCCGGCCTCACAAAAGTTCCACATATGTTGAATACCTATAAAATTATGCCTCCTACTCAGCCAATAGAAATTTAGCGAGTTCTTGAATTGTGATGCACAATTATCTGACCATATGATATGCTGACTGAACGATATGCCCCTTCTAGCCAAATCATTGTAGAACACCTGAAAGCAACCTTGCACGAACTCTGTAGAATGCGTGCGATCATCACTAATATAGAAATGATACTCCCTTATGATCTTTCTGTCATCCTCTGTACTATCATTCGCATGAATGAATGCGATGTGCACAAATATAGAAACCTGTGTGGAGTTGTAATATTGTGATTGTACCTCACGCTGTGGCTGTAGATTGTAGTTCTCTGCAAAGTCAACGACTGAAACAATGCTACCAACTAGAAATGTGTCCTTGCATAACTTGAATTGCAAGTCCAACCATCGAGCTCTATGGGCATGTCTTGCATACTCATACACTATGCTGTCACGAAATATAGGCATAAACTGATACACTGGAATCTTTTCAATAACTAATTCACACCTCTTTGCTTCTTTACCATCTTTTGTATTGTATGCCACTGTTTTATACTTGCCAAACTCTACTAGTTCATTTCCAACCGCATGTGTTATTTCCATATGTTCACATATTGGCAAATGTTGCAAGCCACCGCAACGATGACATGTGCCATCCAAGCATAATTTCTTGTAGAATATTTGACCTTCCTTTCTTTCACATAAAATTCTTGATATGAAGTCTCTTGAAGATGTTGGTGGGGCACATATGGCACAACCCTGCAAATCATTGTTAGTATGCATATCTAAACATATAGACCTATAAGCATCAAAATGGTTAGAAAATTCAATATGTAATCTACAACAACAAGTAGTGCGTGTGTGATTTATCTTAACATAGAAAGATTTTAACATTTCAAAATATCTTTGACAAATTTTAATTTGAGGATACTTCTCTAGAAATTTACCATAAAACTGTGTTTGAGTCTCATCCAAAAAATGCTTTGGATGTGGCTCGCGGTTCTGACTACCAATTCTCCTTCTTACCACATCCTTTTGATTCGGAGATACCCTTGTGTAATTCTTCCAAAAGTCTTCAATTAGTGATCTCAATGCTTCAACAATTGGTTTATCTTTTCGTGGTAGTCTCCCCGAGAATGCCCATAATTCATTGGCATTAGTGTCCTCAATTCTTTGGCGTCTTCCAACGGCTCTTGATAAAGTTTTCCTATTAATTCTCAATTTTTGACTTGTCTTTCTAATGAGACGAGCTTTCCTCGTTTGACTACTTACTATAGTCGATGTAATCACACGCCGTGTTGCATTACTATCTTTTGTGCGTGAGGTGTTACCCACACTCTCATACGCACTCATTAGATTCTTGACAATAGATTTTTCACTTGAAGCCTTTGATGTTCTCAACCCAAGAATCTTCATGATAGACCTATACTTTATACTTCGCATCATTTCAACGAATAGTTGACATCTTGCAGTCTCATTTAACTTTTCAAAGAACAATCTCCAAATCTTATTAGCATATCTTCTACAAGTGTGTTTTGGAATCTTACCTTCCATTGGCTGCAAAATATTCTCATCAATATCAATCAAATACTTTGGCTTTCTATGCAAAATTCTAGGTGGTGTCAAGTTAGGTAAATTCATCTCAACATTAGGAATTTCATCAATATTTAAATGAGATGGGTTAGATGGCATACCTTCGATCGAAGATGGAATAGATGACATACCTTGAGGTTGAGGTGGGAACGATGGTGTACCTCCTTCATCACATGTGAGTGATGATGTACTCTCAACTTGAGATGTGGTAGATGGTGTCCCTACATGTTGTCTTGCAGTAAAGGATGTGTCTCCAACTATGGTATTCAAATCTCTCGTACCACGAAGTTTTTGCATTCATTCTCTTTGTGCCACCAATACCATATCTCTTTGTGATGGTTGTGGTTCCTCTTCAATTGGTATGTCTTCATTTATCGTGTCCAATTTTCTCTTCTCACGAAGTTCCCTCATAGCCATTGCTTTCTTTGCATTCTTAGCTTCTATCTCTTCCTGTGTTGGTTTAATTCTTGATCATTTCCTTGGCATGACGGAGAATTTGTCTGTAGCATGATAAAGAGACCAATATTAGTTCCTAAGAAATGAATACATGATAATAGTGGGATTGTATTTTTTTTATGTTGTAAGGATTTATTCTTGTATAGTTTGACATCATGGTATGAACTAAGGTTTGTTTATTACACATAATTATTAAAGAGCCCAAGTGTAGAAAATATACATGGCATCATGTGAGATTGTAGGTTGCTTTCTTGATTGGGAATGTGTCTATTTTAAACATGTATGATAAAGCATGATAAAGTAATTCAATCAGAAATAAAGAAAATGTAAAGAACATGCATGTAAAGACTTGACATACCTAAAAAACAAAGATTTGAATGGAGAGAGTACCCAATTATGTAGTGTTTTTATCTTCTTGCATCAAACTCCTCAACAATTTGAGTTTTTCATCACTTGCTTCCTTTTCAATGTTAAATTCTTAAAATTGAATCAAAATTAACATTGCAATACTACAAAAATTGAAACTTGTATAGATATATATCAAATTTGGTTTGAAAACTATGTTATTTTCTCCTTCTCAAGTTGGCAAAGCAGAAAAGGTGGTGGAAAGATCATGCAAAGGTGGTACAATGTGTCAAATGTGCATGTGAACTTCCCAATAGCACGAAAGCACTTCTTTTTTGTTGGAGCATGCGCAGAATCAGTAAGAAAACAGAGCATGTGGGCCTAGATCACAGGGGTAACCACTTTTTTACCGTTTCAGTAGAAATACAAAACACGAGCGCGTTATAGCGCGAGCACGTTGTAACGCGCTCGTGCTATAACGCGCTCACGTTTTGTCCTGCTATAGATCCCTAATCCCTAAACCCTCAACTCTGATCCCTTGACCCTCAACCCTCAATGTCAAATCCTAATCCCTCAACCCTATCCCTAAACCCTCAACCCTCAATGTCAAATCCTAATCCCTCAACCCTCAACATCAAATCCTAATCCCTCAACGTCAAATCCTAATCCGTCAACCCTCCAACCCTATCCCTAATCCTTACAACCCTCATCCCTTAACTCTGATCCATCAACCCTCAACACTATACCTTAAACCCTAATCCCTTCAACCTCAACCCTATCCCTAAACCCTTGACCCTCGAACCTCAGCCCTCGACGTCAAACCCTAATCCCTCAACCCTTAACTCTGATCCCTCATCTCTCAACCCTAACGCTAAACCCTCAACCCTCAACATCAAACCCTAATCCCTCAACCCTCAACCCTAATCTATCATCCGTCATCCCTCCACACTCTACTTTAACCCTAATTCCTCGACCCTCAACCCTATCCCTAAACCCTTGACCCTCGAACCTCAACCCTCAACCCTCAACATCAAACCCTAATCCCTCAACCCTTAACTCTAATCCCTCGACCTTCAACCCTGATCCTAAACCCTAAACCCTCAATGCCAAATTCTAACCCCTCAACCCTTCACTCTAATCCCTCAACCCTAAACCCTATCCCTAAACCCTCAACACTATACCTTAAACCCTAATCCCTCAACCCTAACCCTAAACCTTGTCCCTAAACCCTACTCCCTTCAACCTCAACCCTATCCCTAAACCCTTGACCCTCGAACCTCAGCCTTCGACGTCAAACCCTAATCCCTCAACCCTTAAATCTGATCCCTCATCTCGTAACCCTAACCCTAGACCCTCAACCCTCAACATCAAACCCTAATCCCTCAACCCTCAACCCTAAGCTATCATCCGTCATCCCTCCACACTCTACTTTAACCCTAATTCCTCGACCCTCAACCCTATCCCTAAACCCTTGACCCTCGAACCACAACCCTCAACCCTCAACATCAAACCCTAATCCCTCAACCCTTAACTCTAATCCCTCGACCTTCAACCCTGATCCTAAACCCTAAACCCTCAACGCCAAATTCTAATCCCTCAACCCTTCACTCTAATCCCTCAACCCTAAACCCTATCCCTAAACCCTCAACACTATACCTTAAACCCTAACCCTAAACCTTGTCCCTAAACCCTAATCCCTCAACCCTCAACCCTAATCTGTCATCCATCATCCCTCAACTCTAATCCCTCATTCCTAAACCCTAAACGCTATCCCTATTCCTAGACCCTCAACAGGCTCGATACTATACCTTAAACCCTAATCCCTCTACCATCGACACTCTTATTTAACCCTAATCCCTTGACCATTAACCCTATCCCTCAACCTCAACCCTCAACCCTCAACCCTCAACTCTCAACATTAAACCCTAATTCATCAACCCTAAACCCTAATCCCTCAAACCTAAACCCTATCCCTAAACCATCAACCCTCAACACTATACCTTAAACCCTAATCCCTCAACCCTCAACCCTAAACATTATCCCTAAACCCTAATCCCTCAACCCTCAACCCTAATCCCTCATCCCTCAACTCTAATCCCTCATCCCTAAACCCTAAATGCTATCCCTATTCCTAAACCCTCAACAGACTCGATACTATACCTTAAACTCTAATCCCTTATCCCTAAACCCTCCAACCCTATCCCTAATCCTTATACCCTCCACACTCTACGGTAACCATAATTCCTCAACCCTCAACCCTATCCCTAAACCCTTGACCCTCAAACCTCAACCCTCAACCCTCAACATCAAACCCTAATCCCTCAACCCTTAACTCTAATCCCTCGACCTTCAACCCTGATCCTAAACCCTAAACCCTCAACGCCAAATTCTAATCCCTCAACCCTCCACTCTAATCCATCAACCCTAAAACCTATCCCTAAACCCTCAACACTATACCTTAAACCCTAACCCTAAACCTTGTCCCTAAACCCTAATCCCTCAACCCTCAACCCTAATCTGTCATCCGTCATCCCTCAACTCTAATCCCTCATTCCTAAACCCTAAACGCTATCCCTATTCCTAGACCCTCAACAGGCTCGATACTATACCTTAAACCCTAATCCCTCTACCATCGACACTCTTATTTAACCCTAAGCCCTTGACCATTAACCCTATCCCTCAACCTCAACCCTCAACCCTCAACCCTCAACTCTTAACATTAAACCCTAATTCATCAACCCTAAACCCTAATCCCTCAAACCTAAACCCTATCCCTAAACCATCAACCCTCAACACTATACCTTAAACCCTAATCCCTCAACCCTCAACCCTAAACCTTATTCCTAAACCCTAATCCGTCAACCCTCAACCCTAATCCCTCATCCCTCAACTCTAATCCCTCATCCCTAAACCCTAAATGCTATCCCTATTCCTAAACCCTCAACAGACTCGATACTATACCTTAAACTCTAATCCCTTATCCCTAAACCCTCCAACCCTATCCCTAATCCTTATACCCTCCACACTCTACTGTAACCCTAATTCCTCGACCCTCAACCCTATCCCTAAACCCTTAACCCTCGAACCTCAACCCTCAACCCTCTGTTGGCAAGAGACACTATATGGATTCATGGTTGTTGTCATTGATGGCAACAAAGGTCATCCCACATATCCGCAAGTCATGATGTGTCTCTACCGGAAGTCAGAATAAAGAATGTTGTGGTCCGGTGAAGAAGAACAGAGCATGTGGTAAGGTCCGACAGATTGGTCCGGATCTCTCAGAGGAAGTGTCTTGGTACAGTGCGGATTTGGGGAAGTCAAGAGGACTACCTTGAGTGGTATATTCCAAGGATTTAGCCTCCGGTGATGGACAAAGAAAAAGATATGAATGGTTGAGTACCGGATTCCTGAGAGACAGTGAAAACAGAGGAAGAACTGACTGGCAGAGTATTAGACTGCTTTCCGGATGTGTTACTGTTGATGACAGAGGTTGTGAAGGCATGAATCATGTTTGGCCGACATGATTAATGATATCTACAAGCATATTCTTGATCCGCATTGCTTGGTGAGGAAGGATTCAGCCGACAGAATGAGAGCTTGTAAGAAACTAGACTGTTCCGGATGCCGACTAGAAAAGTGATGAAATTACTTATGCGGATATATATAGAGGATGGATTTAGTTGTGAAGGGTGTGTTGTTGTGGAGATATATGTGAATAAAGTCCAGATAAGAGCAGAGGTAGCAAAAAGGATCCGGTATGTGAAAGATAGCAGAATAAAGAACAGAGGAAAGATGAAGTGCAGCAGATCAGTGTTCTGAGCCTAACCGGAACTGAACTCCAGCATATGCAGATGCTTCCAATCAGTTCAAGACTGTGATTCTCATCACTTTGTAGACAGTGTGTCTTCTTGTAGGCAGTGGGCCTCTTGTGAGCAGTGTGCTCGGGCAGTGAGCCCTAATTGGCAAGTGCCATTTTTGTAATTTCCTATTCTTCTAACAGAGAATAATTTTTGGGTTAATCACCCCGTGGTTTTCTCCCTTAACAGGGTTTCCACGTCAAAAATACTGTGTCATGTGTTTCTTATTTCATGATTAATGTTTTTGTGTTTGATTCTATGCTGCATCAATTAAAAGGAAATTTCAATAAGGGAAATAATTAGGATAACTGATTCACCCCCCCTCTCAGTTATCAACAATTGGTATCAGAGCTAAGTTCCTCCTAATAGAGCCTAACAGCTTGAGGAAGATCTGGGATTTCAAATGGATGCATATGGTTTAAGGGAGCAACTCAAGACTGCTCTTGAGGATCTTGAACAGTCAAATTCTGAAGTCAGTGAATTAAAGGAAAGACTCAAACAGGCTGATGAATTCATGAGAGAATTAAAAGACAAATTAAGTCTCTCTATGAAAAAGAGAAAGGAGTTGCTTCAACAGTTGGCAAGACAAAGTGAAGAAAGCAATACAAATGAAGAATTGACTGAGCAAACCAAGTTATGTGAAAAATTATCAAAAGAAGTCATTATGTTAAGACATGAAATGGAATCAGGAACTATAAAGTTTACTCAAGAGATTGAAGAAAAAAGAAAGGCTGAAGACAATCTAAGACAATCTCTTAAAGAAAAATCAGAAGAATGCCACCAGATGGACAGGATTATCAGACATCTTGAATCTGATCTTGAAGATGCCAAAGATAATGAAGGAAAACTTGAGGATCAAATTGCCTCTCTCAAAAGAGACCTTCAAACAGCAAATGAATATAAAGAGAAATTCAAGATAAGTTCTGCTCAACTTGAAGTTCTTCTTGGAAGTCAAAAGAGGACAGATGACAAGTATGGTTTGGGATATGAGAAAGGAGAAAGCTCCGGATCCTGTTAGAAGAATCTTGGATCAGAAAATCCAAGGAGCAGGCCTAGAAGACCTCCGGTAAGACAGCCAAATGCTCAAAGATATCCATCCTTCAATGGATACTGCCACAGCTGCAACCACTTTGGTCACAAAGCTAATCAGTGCAGAATGAGAATGAATCAGATTAATTCATCCTTCTCCGGACAGTGCTTCAACTGCAAAAGGTATGGACACAAATCCCATGAATGCAGAATTATGCAAGTAAACAAATCATTCAAAGGTAGATGCTTCACATGTAATAGAGTAGGTCATATGGCTAATCAATGCAGATCAAGAGGATATCAGTCAAATATGCAAAGAAATGTTATTTGCCAAATCTGCAATAGGTCCGGTCATAATGCTAAAGTCTGCAGAAACAAGAATCAGGACAAAAGAGGTCCGGTGTATAATCAGAATCAAGACAAGGGTAAACAAAAGATGAATGCGGATGAGGTTAGGAATCAGATGAGCAAGATTTGGGTGAAGAAAAGTTCAGAGAATGTAGAGGTTGGATCCGCACCAGACTCTGGTGCTGATATCTCTTCCAGAAATTAAAAAGTGAGCTCAGGCTCAGGGGGAGACTCAAAGAAAATCTTGTTCCCCCAGCCAAACAAGTGGTGCCGAATGTGGCACAAGATGCGGATCAAAGGGTTTGTAGATATGAGTCTTGAGATACTTCAGTCAAGTTTTCAGAGGTCCGCATGGAGTTATGAAGAAGCTGTGATCGATCAAATAAGACCTGTTCAGGGAGATGCTCCGGTATGATAAAGGATTACAAAAAGGTCCGGAAAGATCCGGAAATGCACTATCTTGTTCTGCGGATTGGACAGAGTGTTTGGAATGTTCTTGTAATATGTTACCTCGATTTATTCATGATTGAAAGATCCGGATGATATCCACAGATCAGGACTAATCCGGGATACTCCAAACTATCCAGACAAGGCAAACCGGAATGATGAGGTGAAGCATTTATTGCAGACAGATATTAGGGTTCGCGGAGCAATTTATGGGATTTCTCAAAGGTCATTTGCTCATTCTGCACTCGAGAAGAAGCGAAAAGTGGAGCTCTGCAACAAGGTTCATCAAGCACACCAAGGATCTCCTGCCGAAGTTATTGCATAAAGAAATCAATCCAACCACTCCGTGCAAACCGAAGGCGCATAAGGTATTCTCCGTTTTTCATTACTTCACTGAAAATCCTTGAAGAATGGCTACTCCAAACATAGTTAAGATCTCTGATAGACCTCGCCCCTCATTCAAGAAACATCCCTACAAATCATTGGAGGTAGACCCACTAGGAGCCTTCTCTAGTGTTCCTCACGGAGTTTTACATACCGAAGACATTAGGGTTTACATACATGCAAACATTGAGGAATTTGGGGAATTCAAATTAAGAGACCTCTATCACAAGCAACTGATAGACAATGCTTTTGAGCTTAAACCAGAGTATAAGGATATCCAGAAGAAACAATTTGAGCAATTTATTCATTTCCCCTGCTTTGAAGAAGATGAATGGGTCCGGTATGTACTGAGCAGGATGCATGACAACTTTCTATGGCTAGATAGACCCTGCAAGATCACAAAAGAGGCAATTAGAGCAGTAACTGGTCTATACTCTTCCGGAGGGGTACCTATCCTCAAATCTGTCAAGAACAACATTGTAACTGAGGCCACCGGATCAAAATTTGACAAGAGGGCAATGACCATTGAAGATATTTCGGATCCGGATATCAAATATGCATCAATGATAATAGGATACAAGATCTATCACTCCAGCAGGGAGAATTCTGTATCCGGAACTGCAATATACACTGCCTATGAAATGCTAAGAAAGAATGCAGAATATGATCTCTGCGAACTACTGCTAAGCCAATTAATGGAAAATATACAGAAAATCAAGAGGGATAAGAAGAATTCCTTTAAGTATGGTACTCTTATTGTATGTCTATTCTTCTACTTCATGAATGAGCTACCCGGAACAAGTGGATGGGTATGGCAGAATGACAAACTTGTTGCAGTCCAGATAAGAGACTATTTGCATGGACTTGGGGATGCAAAAGCAAGAAATACAGCTCTATGGGGATACTTCAAAAACTTTCAGAGCATGATGCAAGCAAGAGAGAGAATTCCCCAGTCTCTCATTGAGAAATACAAGGACTCAGTGTGCTTTATGGTTGACACTGATCAGTGCCTAATGGAGGCAGTGGAGCCAAGGACTGTCTGGATCATGCCCATGGGGTATGAAGTTGATGAACAGATAGTGGAGCTGCATGTTCAACACATGCTAAGTCAGCCCAAAGATCCTAAGGCAGAAAGGTTTGGAACCTTTGAGGAGCTGAGTGTAAAAATACATGTAGAACTCAGGGAACCTGAGATTAAAAGAAAGGTGAGAAAAGAAGTAGAGCACATTGCTCAAGGCCTAGGCATCTCAAAGGAGGCACTTGATGCCAGTCGGGAAAAGAGGAGGAAGGCTGAGGAAGAAGAGAAAAGTAAAGAAAGTGCTCCGGTTGAAGCTCCCACCCGGACCAGATCATCAAAGAGACCTGCACCTCCCACAACCAAAAGTTCAAAACTGGAAGTCCAGGCATCCGATAAGAGATCCAAGACAAAAGCCACAAGGGCTTATGGAAGCCAAAAGGATGAAGAGGAAACAGAGTCAGATGAGGGAGTTAAAGAAATAAAGAAACAGAAGAAGAAAGGATCCGGTAAGCCCTCCACAGGCCAAGACAAGGATGAAATGGCAGAAGGATCTGTTGAAAAGCCCACTCTGTCTCTAGAGAGCATAATCAAGTCGGTCACGGTGGATGGAAACCTTCAACCAATGACTGAATCATATGATGACTTCAGTGAGGCCGACCAAAAGACTCTGCAGGAGGCCACAGTAAAATATCTTAACATATATAATAAGGCTTTCATTGAAATAATATCTCTTATTCCTAAAAGCCTAGAAAAGGAATTGGAAGTAAGAAGAATAATGCTCATGCTAAAGATCTTGAGATCCAGGAGCAGATAGCTATTCAGCTATATCCTCAAATTGATCCCAAGACAATGAACATTATCTTCAAGGACTGCAAAGATGAGTTCAGAAGCAAAGCCAGGATGAATCAACTCATGCTTGGTGAGACTGACAAAGTGGCCCAAGAAACAGAAGAGATCCTCCGGAAGGCCTTCAAAAGGTTCAATCTTCCTGTTGTAGAGGACTTAGGTGCAGAAACAGCTGCTGATTTGGAATCTTCTGTTCCGGAAGAAGTGAGCCCTGAACAGACAAATATCTCTCCTCCGGCTTCCCCTACAGTCTCTGGATCCAAAGAAGAAGAGCAATTACAGGAGAAGGAAGCAGTGGTGAAAGACAAAGAGGTTGATAGTTCTAAGACTGCAGAAGAAAAGAAACATCTGTCTCCGGCAAGAGACACTACACAAACTGTTCAACAATTTTTGAGCAAAGAAACTTTAGAGATTGATGAACCGGAGCTTCTAAAAGGCCCATTTGATTTTGACTCTCTCTCTCCGGTACAAACAATGAAGATAGCTTCATTTGCAAATGCCAAGGCAAATGAAAAGCTCCTGAAGTCTCATATGGAAGACTGTGAGTTGATAGAGGCTGCTTCCGGAGTACTTGTAAAGATTATGCCATCAATCCAATTAGATCCGACAGCCTCCACTTCCGGTAATCTAAAAACCTTAGTCAGCAGTGTTGATACACATTTTGATTCTCTAGAAAAATCAGCTGAAGAAAAGGTCCGGAAGGAATTTTTGGATAAAAGATTTTCAGAAATATTAGAATTAATCTCTAAGGATAGGAAGATTGTGAGCATTGGAATAAAGAGCTTAGAGAATGCTCTTAAGGATGGCGGTGACATCTACAAATTTTGTATATCCTGGTCAAAGGCAACAGCTGCATTTGACAAGAAAATAAAAGAGGAACAGGATAAGCTACAAAGCTTATCTCAAAGTTTTGATCCTCTCTCTTCCTCTATAATAAATCAAGAATGTCAGACTATTGCAGTCTTGAATGAAATAAAGAATCTTGAGAAGGAAAGGAAGAACATCACTAACCGGATGGGAGAACTTAGAAGGATTATAATCCCTAAGTTGGAAACTATGCATGAGGCCATCAGTGATGCTCAGACCACCGCCCAAACAAAAGATCCGACAGATCTCAAGCGGGCAGAAGCTTTTGCATTTTTGTTAAGTGGTCACATTTCAATTTTGGATAGAATGAAGCAAAGTTGGGCTACAGAAATGATCCAATTGTAGACATCCTTTGCAGACATTCTTCAGTATATGTGAGTATGTAAATATGCGGCTAAGTACAAGAAATTTTTGAAAATTTTGATATGCGGACCCTACCCTTTGCCATTGATGTCAAAGGGGGAGTGAGGAGCAGTGAAAAATGAGGAATCCAACTAAGGGGGAGTTCCGGAAATTGTATATAAAGACAGAGCATCAGCAAAGGGGGAGCATAGTGAAAACACTTAGTCATTTTTCACTAAGTGTTGCCATCAATGCCAAAGGGGGAGATTGTTGGCAAGAGACACTATATGGATTCATGGTTGTTGTCATTGATGGCAACAAAGGTCATCCCACATATCCGCAAGTCATGATGTGTCTCTACCGGAAGTCAGAATAAAGAATGTTGTGGTCCGGTGAAGAAGAACAGAGCATGTGGCAAGGTCCGACAGATTGGTCCGGATCTCTCAGAGGAAGTGTCTTAGTGCAGTGCGGATTTGGGGAAGTCAAGAGGACTACCTTGAGTGGTATATTCCAAGGATTTAGCCTCCGGTGATGGACAAAGAAAAAGATATGAATGGTTGAGTACCGGATTCCTGAGAGACAGTGAAAACAGAGGAAGAACTGACTGGCAGAGTATCAGACTGCTTTCCGGATGTGTTACTGTTGATGACAGAGGTTGTGAAGGCATGAATCATGTTTGGCCGACATGATTAATGATATCTACAAGTATATTCTTGATCCGCATTGCTTGGTGAGGAAGGATTCAGCCGACAGAATGAGAGCTTGTAAGAAACTAGACTGTTCCGGATGCCGACTAGAAAAGTGATGAAATTACTTATGCAGATATATATAGAGGATGGATTTAGTTGTGAAGGGTGTGTTGTTGTGGAGATATATGCGAATAAAGTCCAGATAAGAGCAGAGGTAGCAAAAAGGATCCGGTATGTGAAAGATAGCAGAATAAAGAACAGAGGAAAGATGAAGTGCAGCAGATCAGTGTTCTGAGCCTAACCGGAACTGAACTCCAGCATATGCAGATGCTTCCAATCAGTTCAAGACTGTGATTCTCATCACTTTGTAGACAGTGTGTCTTCTTGTAGGCAGTGGGCCTCTTGTGAGCAGTGTGCTCGGGCAGTGAGCCCTAATTGGCAAGTGCCATTTTTGTAATTTCCTATTCTTCTAACAGAGAATAATTTTTGGGTTAATCACCTCGTGGTTTTCTCCCTTAACAGGGTTTCCACGTCAAAAATACTGTGTCATGTGTTTCTTATTTCATGATTAATGTTTTTGTGTTTGATTCTATGCTGCATCAATTAAAAGGAAATTTCAATAAGGGAAATAATTAGGATAACTGATTCACCCCCCTCTCAGTTATCAACACCCTCAACATCAAACCCTAATCCCTCAACCCTTAACTCTAATCCCTCAACCTTCAACCCTGATCCTAAACCCTAAACCCTCAACGCCAAATTCTAATCCCTCAACCCTTCACTCTAATCCCTCAACCCTAAACCCTATCCCTAAACCCTCAACACTATACCTTAAACCCTAACCCTAAACCTTGTCCCTAAACCCTAATCCCTCAACCCTCAACCCTAATCTGTCATCTGTCATCCTTCAACTCTAATCCCTCATTCCTAAACCCTAAACGCTATCCCTATTCCTAGACCCTCAACAGGCTCGATACTATACCTTAAACCCTAATTCCTCTACCATCGACACTCTTATTTAACCCTAATCCCTTGACCATTAACCCTATCCCTCAACCTCAACCCTCAACCCTCAACCCTCAACTCTCAACATTAAACCCTGATTCATCAACCCTAAACCCTAATCCCTCAAACCTAAACCCTATCCCTAAACCATCAACCCTCAACACTATACCTTAAACCCTAATCCCTAATCCCTCAACCCTAAACCTTATCCCTAAACCCTAATCCCTCAACCCTCAACCCTAATCCCTCAACCCTCAACTCTAATCCCTCATCCCTAAACCCTAAATGCTATCCCTATTCCTAAACCCTCAACAGACTCAATATTATACCTTAAACTCTAATCCCTTATCCCTAAACCCTCCAACCCTATCCCTAATCCTTATACCCTCCACACTCTACTGTAACCCTAATTCCTCGACCCTCAACCCTATCCCTAAACCCTTGACCCTCAAACCTCAACCCTCAACCCTCAACATCAAACCCTAATCCCTCAACCCTTAACTATAATCCCTCGACCTTCAACCCTGATTCTAAACCCTAAACCCTCAACGCCAAATTCTAATCCCTCAACCCTTCACCCTAATCCCTCAACCCTAAACCCTATCCCTAAACCTTCAACACTATACCTTAAACCCTAACCCTAAACCTTGTCCCTAAACCCTAATCCCTCAACCCTCAACCCTAATCTATCATTCGTCATCCCTCAACTCTAATCCCTCATTCCTAAACCCTAAACGCTATCCCTATTCCTAGACCCTCAACAGGCTCGATACTATACCTTAAACCCTAATCCCTCTACCATCGACACTCTTATTTAACCCTAATCCCTTGACCATTAACCCTATCCCTCAACCTCAACCCTCAACCCTCAACCCTCAACTCTCAACATTAAACCCTAATTCATCAACCCTAAACCCTAATCCCTCAAACCTAAACCCTATCCCTAAACCATCAACCCTCAACACTATACCTTAAACCCTAATCCCTCAACCCTCAACCCTAAACCTTATCCCTAAACCCTAATCCCTCAACCCTCAACCCTAATCCCTCATCCCTCAACTATAATCCCTCATCCCTAAACCCTAAATGCTATCCCTATTCCTAAACCCTCAACAGACTCGATACTATACCTTAAACTCTAATCCCTTATCCCTAAACCCTCCAACCCTATCCCTAATCCTTATACCCTCCACACTCTACTGTAACCCTAATTCCTTGACCCTCAACCCTATCCCTAAACCCTTGACCCTCGAACCTCAACCCTCAACCCTCAACATCAAACCCTAATCCCTCAACCCTTAACTCTAATCCCTCGACCTTCAACCCTGATCCTAAACCCTAAACCCTCAACACCAAATTCTAATCCCTCAACCCTTCACTCTAATCCCTCAACCCTAAACCCTATCCCTAAACCCTCAACACTATACCTTAAACCCTAACCCTAAACCTTGTCCCTAAACCCTAATCCCTCAACCCTCAACCCTAATCTGTCATCCGTCATCCCTCAACTCTAATCCCTCATTCCTAAACCCTAAACGCTATCCCTATTCCTAGACCCTCAACAGGCTCGATACTATACCTTAAACCCTAATCCCTCTACCATCGACACTCTTATTTAACCCTAATCCCTTGACCATTAACCCTATCCCTCAACCTCAACCCTCAACCCTCAACCCTCAACTCTCAACATTAAACCCTAATTCATCAACCCTAAACCCTAATCCCTCAAACCTAAACCCTATCCCTAAACCATCAACCCTCAACACTATACCTTAAACCCTAATCCCTCAACCCTCAACCCTAAACCTTATTCCTAAACCCTAATCCCTCAACCCTCAACCCTAATCCCTCATCCCTCAACTCTAATCCCTCATCCCTAAACCCTAAATGCTATCCCTATTCCTAAACCCTCAACAGACTCGATACTATACCTTAAACTCTAATCCCTTATCCCTAAACCCTCCAACCCTATCCCTAATCCTTATACCCTCCACACTCTACTGTAACCCTAATTCCTCGACCCTCAACCCTATCCCTAAACCCTTGACCTTCGAACCTCAACCCTCAACCCTCAACATCAAACCCTAATCCCTCAACCCTTAACTCTGATCCCTCGACCTTCAACCCTGATCCTAAACCCTAAACCCTCAACGCCAAATTCTAATCCCTCAACCCTTCACTCTAATCCCTCAACCCTAAACCCTATCCCTAAACCCTAACCCTAAACCTTGTCCCTAAACCCTAATCCCTCAACCCTCAACCCTAATCTGTCATCCGTCATCCCTCAACTCTAATCCCTCATTCCTAAACCCTAAACGCTATCCCTATTCCTAGACCCTCAACAGGCTCGATACTATACCTTAAACCCTAATCCCTCTACCATCGACACTCTTATTTAACCCTAATCCCTTGACCATTAACCCTATCCCTCAACCTCAACCCTCAACCCTCAACCCTCAACTCTCAACATTAAACCCTAATTCATCAACCCTAAACCCTAATCCCTCAAACCTAAACCCTATCCCTAAACCATCAACCCTCAACACTATACCTTAAACCCTAATCCCTCAACCCTCAACCCTAAACCTTATCCCTAAACCCTAATCCCTCAACCCTCAACCCTAATCCCTCATCCCTCAACTCTAATCCCTCATCCCCCAACTCTAATCCTTCATCCCTAAACCCTAAATGTTATCCCTATTCCTACACCCTCAACAGACTCGATACTATACCTTAAACTCTAATCCCTTATCCTTAAACCCTCCAACCCTATCCCTAATCCTTACACCCTCCACACTCTACTTTAACCCTAATCCCTTCAACCTCAACCCTATCCCTAAACCCTTGACCCTCGAACCTCAACCCTCAACCCTCGACGTCAAACCTGTTGGCAAGAGACACTATATGGATTCATGGTTGTTGTCATTGATGGCAACAAAGGTCATCCCACATATCCGCAAGTCATGATGTGTCTCTACCGGAAGTCAGAATAAAGAATGTTGTGGTCCGGTGAACAAGAACAGAGCATGTGGCAAGGTCCGACAGATTGGTCCGGATCTCTCAGAGGAAGTGTCTTGGTGCAGTGCGGATTTGGGGAAGTCAAGAGGACTACCTTGAGTGGTATATTCCAAGGATTTAGCCTCCGGTGATGGACAAGGAAAAAGATATGAATAGTTGAGTACCGGATTCCTGAGAGACAGTGAAAACAGAGGAAGAACTGACTGACAGAGTATCAGACTACTTTCCGGATGTGTTACTATTGATGATAGAGGTTGTGAAGGCATGAATCATGTTTGGCCGACATGATTAATGATATCTACAAGTATATGCTTGATCCGCATTGCTTGGTGAGGAAGGATTCAGCCGACAGAACAAGAGTTTGTAAGAAACTAGACTGTTCCGGATGCCGACTAGAAAGGTGATGAAATTACTTGTGCGGATATATATAGAGGATGGATTTAGTTGTGAAGGGTGTGATGGTGTGAAGATATATGCGAATAAGTCCAGAACAGAGCAGAAGTAGCAAAAAGGATCCGGTATGTGAAAGATAGCAGAATAAAGAACAGAGGAAAGATGAAGTGCAGCAGATCAGTGTACTGAGCCTAACCGGAACTGAACTCCAGCATATGTAGATGCTTCCAATCAGTTCAAGACTATGATTCTTATCACTTTGTAGACAGTGTGTCTTCTTGTAGGCAGTGGGCCTCTTGTGAGCAGTGTGCTCGGGCAGTGAGCCCTAATTGGCAAGTGCCATTTTATAATTTCCTATTCTTCTAACAGAGAATAATTTTGGGTTAATCACCCCGTGGTTTTCTCCCTTAACAGGGTTTCCACGTCAAAAATACTGTGTCATGTGTTTCTTATTTCATGATTAATGTTTTTGTGTTTGATTCAATGCTGCATCAATTAAAAAGAAAGTTTAATAAGGGAAATAATTAGGATAACTGATTCACCCCCCCTCTCAGTTATCAACAATTGGTATCAGAGCTAAGTTCCTCCTAATAGAGCCTAACAGCTTGAGGAAGATCTGGGAGTTCAAATGGATGCATATGGTTTAAGGGAGCAACTCAAGACTGCTCTTGAGGATCTTGAACAGTCAAATTCTGAAGTCAGTGAATTAAAGGAAAGACTCAAACAGGCTGATGAATTCATGAGAGAATTAAAAGACAAATTAAGTCTCTCTATGAAAAAGAGAAAGGAGCTGCTCCAACAGTTGGCAAGACAAAGTGAAGAAAGCAATACAAATGAAGAATTGACTGAGCAAACCAAGTTATGTGAAAAGTTATCAAAAGAAGTCATTATGTTAAGACATGAAATGGAATCAGGAACTATAAAGTTTACTCAAGAGATTAAAGAAAAAAGAAAGGCTGAAGACAATCTAAGACAATCTCTTAAAGAAAAATTAGAAGAATGCCACCAGATGGACAGGATTATCAGACATCTTGAATCTGATCTTGAAGATGCCAAAGATAATGAAGAAAAACTTGAGGATCAAATTGCCTCTCTCAAAAGAGACCTTCAAACAGCAAATGAATATAAAGAGAAATTCAAGATAAGTTCTGCTCAACTTGAAGTTCTTCTTGGAAGTCAAAAGAGGACAGATGACAAGTATGGTTTGGGATATGAGAAAGGAGAAAGCTCCGGATCCGGTCAGAAGAATCTTGGATCAGAAAATCCAAGGAGCAGGCCTAGAAGACCTCCGGTAAGACAGCCAAATGCTCAAAGATATCCATCCTTCAATGGATACTGCCACAGCTGCAACCACTTTGGTCACAAAGCTAATCAGTGCAGAATGAGAATGAATCAGATTAATTCATCCTTCTCCGGACAGTGCTTCAACTGCAAAAGGTATGGACACAAATCCCATGAATGCAGAATTATGCAAGTAAACAAATCATTCAAAGGTAGATGATTCACATGCAATAGAGTAGGTCACATGGCTAATCAATGCAGATCAAGAGGATATCAGTCAAATATGCAAAGAAATGTTATTTGCCAAATCTGCAATAGGTCCGGTCATAATGCTAAAGTCTGCAGAAACAAGTATCAGGACAAAAGAGGTCCGGTGTATAATCAGAATCAAGACAAGGGTAAACAAAAGATGAATGCGGATGAAGTTAGGAATCAGATGAGCAAGATTTGGGTGAAGAAAAGTTCAGAGAATGTAGAGGTTGGATCCGCACCAGACTCTGGTGCTGATATTTCTTTCGGAAATTAAAAAGTGAGCTCAGGCTCAGGGGGAGACTCAAAGAAAATCCTGTTCCCCCAGCCAAACAAGTGGTGCCGAATATGGCACAAGATGCGGATTAAAGGGTTTGCAGATATGAGTCTTGAGATGCTTCAGTCAAGTTTTCAGAGGTCCGCATGGAGTCATGAAGAAGCTGTGATCGATCAAATAAGACATGTTCAGGGAGATGCTCCGGTATGACAAAGGATTACAAAAAGGTTCGAAGAGATCCGGAAGTGCACTATCTTGTTCTGCGGATTGGACAGAGTGTTTGGGATGTTCTTGTAATATGTTACCTCAATTTATTCATGATTGAAAGATCCGGATGATATTCGCAGATCAGGACTAATCCGGGATACTCCAAGCTATCCAGACAAGGCAAACCGGAATAATGTAGGTGAAGCATTTATTGTAGACAGATATTAGGGTTCGCGGAGCAATATAAGGGATTTCTCAAAAGTCATTTGCTCATTCTGCACTCAAGAAGAAGCGAATAGTGGAGCTCTGCAACAAGATTCATCAAGCACACCAAGGATCTCCTGCCGAAGTCATTGCATAAAGAAATCAATCCAATCACTCCGTGCAAGTCGAAGGCGCATAAGGTATTCTCTGTTTTTCATTACCTCACTGCAAATCTTTGAAGAATGGCTACTCCAAACATAGTTAAGATCTCTGATAGACCTCGCCCCTCATTCAAGAAACATCCCTACAAATCATTGGAGGTAGATCCACTAGGAGCCTTCTCTAGTGTTCCTCATGGTGTATTGCATACGGAAGATATTAGGGTTTACATCCATGCGAATCTTGAAGACTTTGGAGAATCAAAACTAATGGATATCTATCACAAACAATTGATAGATGACTCCTTTGAGATCAAACCTCAGTATAAAGCCATCCAGGACAAACACTTTGCACAGTGCATTCATTTCCCCTGTTTTGAAGAAGATGAATGGGTCCGGTATGTACTAAGTAGAGTACATGACAACTTCCTATGGTTGAACAAGCCCTTCAAGATCACCAAGGACGCAATTAGGGCTGTAACCGGTCTGCACTCATCCGGTGGATTACCTGTTCTCAAATCTGTCAAAAATCAGACAGTCAGTGATGCAACCGGATCCAAGTTTGACAAGAGAGCTATGACAGTTGATGATATCATTGAACCGGATGTCAAATTTGCAGCTATGATAATTGGTTACAAAATCTATCACTCCAGTAGGGAAAATTCAGTACCGGGAACTGCAATCTACACAGCCTATCAGATGTTAAAGGAGAATGCAGACTATGACTTGTACGAGCTTCTAGTAAACCAACTCTTTGAAAATCTGCAGAAGATTAAGAAGGACAAGAAAAACTCCTTCAAATATGGCAATCTGATCCTGTGTCTCTTCTTTTACTACATGAATGAGCTTCCCGGATCCAGTGGATGGATATGGCAGAATGACAGACCGGTTACCATTCAAATCAGAGACTATTTGCATGGACTTGGGGATGCAAAAGCAAGAAATACAGCTCTATGGGGTTACTTCAAGAACTTCCAAAGCATGATGCATGCAAGAGAAAGAATACCCCAATCCCTTGTTGAAAAATACAAAGACACAGTATGCTTCATGGTAGAAACAGATCAGTGTCTGATGGAGGCAGTGGAGCCTAGGACTGTCTGGATCATGCCTATGGGGTATGAAGTGGATGAACAGATAGTAGAGCTGCATGTTCAACACATGCTAAGCCAGCCCAAAGATCCTAAGGCAGAAAGGTTTGGAACCTTTGAGGAACTGAGTGTAAAGTTACATGTAGAACTCAGGGAACCGGAGATAAAGAGGAAGGTAAGAAAAGAAGTTGAGCATATTGCTCAAGGCCTAGGCATCTCAAAAGAGGCACTTGATGCCAGCCGGGAAAAGAGGAGGAAGGCTGAGGAAGAAGAGAAAAGTAAAGAAAGTGTTCCGGTTGAAACTCCCACCCAGACCAGATCATCAAAAAGATCTGCACCTCCCTCAACCAAAAGTTCAAAACCGGAAGTCCAGGCATCCGGTAAAAGATCCAAGACAAAAGCCACAAGGGCTTATAAAAGCCAAAAGGATGAAGAGGAAACAGAGTCAGATGAGGGAGTAAAAGAAATAAAGAAGCAGAAGAAGAAAGGATCCGGTAAACCCTCCTCAGGACAAGACAAGGATGAAATGGCAGAAGTATCTGTTGAAAAGCCCACTCTGTCTCTAGAGAGCATAATCAAGTCGGTCACAGTGGATGGAAACCTTCAACCAATGACTGAATCTTATGATGACTTCAGTGAGGCTGACCAAAAGACTCTGCAGGAAGCCACAGTCAAATATCTGAACATATATAATAAGGCTTTCATTGAGATCATATCTCTTATTCCTAAAAGCCTAGAAAAGGAATTGGAAGTAAGAAAGAACAATGCTCATGCAAAAGATCTTGAGATCCGGGAGCAGATAGCTATTCAGCTATATCCTCAAATTGATCCCAAGACAATGAACATAATCTTCAAGGACTGCAAAGATGAGTTCAGAAGTAAAGCCAGGATGAATCAACTCATGCTTGGTGAGACTGACAAAGTGGCCCAAGAAACAGAAGAGATCCTCTGGAAGGCCTTCAAAAGGTTCAATCTTCCTGTTGTAGAGGACTTAGGTACAGAAACAGCTGAGGACTTGGAACCCTCTGCTCCAGAAGAAGTGGGCCCTGAACATACAAGCATCTCTCCTCCGGTTTCCCCTACAGTCTCCGGATCCAAAGAAGAAGAGCAATTAAAGGAGAAGGAAGCAGTGGTGAAAGACAAAGAGGTTGACAGTTCCAAGACTGCAGAAGAAAAGAAACATTTGTCTCCGGCAAGAGACACTGCACAAACTGTTCAACAATTTTTGAGCAAAGAAACTTTAGAGATTGATGAACCGGAGCTTCTAAAAGGCCCATTCGACTTTGACTCTCTCTCTCTGGTACAAACAATGAAGATAGCTTCATTTGCAAATGCCAAGGCAAATGAAAAACTCCTGAAGTCTCATATGGAAGACTGTGAGTTGATAGAGGCTGCTTCCGGAGTACTTGTAAAGATTATGCCATCAATCCAGATAGATCTGACAGCCTCCTCTTCCGGTAATCTAAAAACCTTAGTCAGCAGTGTTGATACACATTTTGATTCTCTAGAAAAATCAGCTGAAGAAAAGGTCCGGAAGGAATTTTTGGATAAAAGATTTTCAGAGGTATTAGAATTAATCTCTAAAGATAGGAAGATTGTGAGCATTGGAATAAAGAGCTTAGAGAATGCTCTTAAGGATGGCGGTGACATCTACAAATTTTGTATATCCTGGCCAAAGGCAACAGCAGCAATTGATAAGAAAATAAAAGAGGAACAGGACAAGCTACAAAGCTTATCTCAAAGTTTTGATCCTCTCTCTTCCTCCATAATAAATCAAGAATGTCAGACTATTGCAGTCTTGAATGAAATAAAGAATTTTGAGAAGGAAAGGAAGAACATCACTAACCGGATGGGAGAACTTAAACGGATTATAATCCCTAAGTTGGAAACTATGCATGAGGCCATCAGTGATGCTCAGACCACCGCCCAAACAAAAGATCCGACAGATCTCAAGCGGGCAGAAGCTTTTGCATTTTTGTTGAGTGGTCACATTTCAATTTTGGATAGAATGAAGCAAAGTTGGGCTACAGAAATGATCCAATTGCAGACATCCTTTGCAGACATTCTTCAGTATATGTGAGTATGTAAATATGCGGCTATGTATAGAAAATTTTTGAAAATTTTGATATGCGGACCCTACCCTTTGCCATTGATGTCAAAGGGGGAGTGAGGAGCAGTGAAAAATGAGGAATCCAATTAAGGGGGAGTTCCGGAAATTGTATATAAAGACAGAGCATCAGCAAAGGGGGAGCATAGTGAAAACACTTAGTCATTTTTCACTAAGTGTTGCCATCAATGCCAAAGGGGGAGATTGTTGGCAAGAGACACTATATGGATTCATGGTTGTTGTCATTGATGGCAACAAAGGTCATCCCACATATCCGCAAGTCATGATGTGTCTCTACCGGAAGTCAGAATAAAGAATGTTGTGGTCCGGTGAACAAGAACAGAGCATGTGGCAAGGTCCGACAGATTGGTCCGGATCTCTCAGAGGAAGTGTCTTGGTGCAGTGCGGATTTGGGGAAGTCAAGAGGACTACCTTGAGTGGTATATTCCAAGGATTTAGCCTCCGGTGATGGACAAGGAAAAAGATATGAATAGTTGAGTACCGGATTCCTGAGAGACAGTGAAAACAGAGGAAGAACTGACTGACAGAGTATCAGACTACTTTCCGGATGTGTTACTATTGATGATAGAGGTTGTGAAGGCATGAATCATGTTTGGCCGACATGATTAATGATATCTACAAGTATATGCTTGATCCGCATTGCTTGGTGAGGAAGGATTTAGCCGACAGAACAAGAGTTTGTAAGAAACTAGACTGTTCCGGATGCCGACTAGAAAGGTGATGAAATTACTTGTGCGGATATATATAGAGGATGGATTTAGTTGTGAAGGGTGTGATGGTGTGAAGATATATGCGAATAAGTCCAGAACAGAGCAGAAGTAGCAAAAAGGATCCGGTATGTGAAAGATAGCAGAATAAAGAACAGAGGAAAGATGAAGTGCAGCAGATCAGTGTACTGAGCCTAACCGAAACTGAACTCCAGCATATGTAGATGCTTCCAATCAGTTCAAGACTGTAATTCTTATCACTTTGTAGACAGTGTGTCTTCTTGTAGGCAGTGGGCCTCTTGTGAGCAGTGTGCTCGGGCAGTGAGCCCTAATTGGCAAGTGCCATTTTGTAATTTCCTATTCTTCTAACAGAGAATAATTTTGGGTTAATCACCCTGTGGTTTTCTCCCTTAACAGGGTTTCCACGTCAAAAATACTGTGTCATGTGTTTCTTATTTCATGATTAATGTTTTTGTGTTTGATTCAATGCTGCATCAATTAAAAAAAAAGTTTAATAAGGGAAATAATTAGGATAACTGATTCACCCCCCCTCTCAGTTATCAACAAAACCCTATTCCCTCAACCCTTAACTCTGATCCCTCATCTCTCAACCCTAACCCTAAACCCTAAACCCTCAACCCTCAACGTCAAATCCTAATCCCTCAACCCTAAACCCTATCCCTAAACCCTCAACACTATACCTTAAACCCTAATCCCTCAGCCCTCAACCCTAAACCTTATCCCTAAACCCTAATCCCTCAACCCTCAACCCTAATCTATCATCCCCCAACTCTAATCCTTCATCCCTAAACCCTAAATGTTATCCCTATTCCTACACCCTCAACGGAATCGATACTATACCTTAAACCCTAATCCCTTATCCCTAAACCCTCCAACCCTATCCCTAATCCTTATACCCTCCACACTCTACTTTAACCCTAATTCCTCGACCCTCAACCCTATCCCTAAACCCTTGACCCTCGAACCTCAACCCTCAACCCTTAACTCTGATCCCTCGACCCTCAACACTATACCTTAAACCCTAATCCATATCCCTCAACCCTTAACCCTTAAAACTTAAACCCTATCCCTACACCCTCAACACTTGACACTATATCTTGAGCCTTAAACCCTCATCCCTAAAGCCTCAACCCTTAATCCTTAAACCTTAAACCCTAAACCCTATCCCTAATCCCTCTACCCTCAACACTCTAACCCTAACCTCGACATTAAATGCTAATCCGTCAACCCTAAACCCTAATCCTAAACCCTCAACCCTCAACCCTCAACACTATACCTTAAACCCTAATCCCTCAACCCTCAACCCTAAACCTGATCCCTAAACCCTAATCCCTCAACCCTCAACCCTAATCCATCATCCCTCAACTATAATCCCTCATCCCTAATCCCTAAATGCTATCCCTATTCCTAAACTCTCAACAGACTTGATACTATACCTTAAACCCTAATCCCTTATCCCTAAACCCTCCAACCCTATCCCTAATCCTTACACCGTCCACACTCTACTTTAACCCTAATCCCTCGACCCTAAACCCTATCCCTAAACCCTTGACCCTTGAACCTCAACCCTCAACCCTTAATGTCAAACCCTAATCCCTCAACCCTTAACTTTGATCCCGCGACCCTCAACCGTAATCTGTCATCCCTCATCCCTAAACCTTAAACGTTATCCCTATTCCTAGACCCTCAACGGGCTCGATACTATACCTTAAACGCTAATCCCTTATCCGTAAACCTTCCAACTCTGTCCCTTATGCCTTAACCCTCATGATGAATAGCCTTGAATGTAAAAAAATTTGAGTGGGACATAACGCGAGCGCGTTATAACGCGCTCGCGTTATGTCAAACATGGCAAAAGACAGACTTGCGGGAAAAAATGTAAGGCAAAACATAACGCGAGCGCGTTATTTCTTGCTTTGGGAATCCCAAGCCTTGGGCTTGGGATTTGCTTTGGATTTCCAACCCAAAGGCTTGGAGTGCCTTATGAACAGCCACAGACGTGTTTTTCTATATTCTTCAAAATTTCACATAATTTCGTTCGTGCTAACCCTCAGATTTGCACGTGTTTCAAGGTTGAACAAATCGAACACATGGGTAATGTTAGGCTTTCTCTTAGCTATTTGACGATGTGGTTTTTTTCACATTTTAACAATGTTAAGCCTTTCATCTTTAATTTCTTTTGTTTGTGTGTCCGTTTTTATGCAAAAACCACTGTTTGGTCTTTTTTTCATTGTAAAATAACTATTCATTCAAATTTCAAAAAAATTACATATTTAGAAACTAGACTCCATTCTACAAATATTAAAAAAATAAAAAAATGATTTTCAATTAGTTTTCAAAATTTATAGGGGTAGCACGGCCAAAATTCTATTTTTTAGGATGTGTCCACTTTAAAAATTAGTAAAAAATCAAATATTCATAAAAAATTATCAGAAAAATCGGGCATAAACTACATGCTATTAGCTAATTTCTCACCAAAGCGATTTTAAAAATACCAAAAAAAAGTTAACCTTTTGAGGGAGCCACAAAACATGCTATGTTATGTTTTTTTGACAGAAACAACACCAATTTCTGTGGCTCCCTCTTTTGAACCCCTTAATCTATGCCATTTTCAAAACAAAATAGTAGTTTAGAAAGTAGACTCGGAGCACTACGAACATTGTTTTGGTTGCATCTCCAAATTTTGAGTGTAACTATGCTCAATTTCTCATCCAAGGCCAGTATTTCCTGATTTCAGAAAAAAAGTGGCCACTTAAGACCCCTTTTTGGCCCCCCATCTTCTTGCACTTACCCAGCATGGTGAAAACCTGTTTACAGGTGCCATGTGTAGTAGCCTCACATTTACCATCTAAATAACCACTTTAACTTCCACTTTCCACTCATCTACCACATCATCATCCATTTACTCTATCATCATCCTATCATGGCTTGAAATTTTCACTTAGTGGCATTTCCCATCATACCATAATAAGTCATCCATTATACCTACCATAATAACCTATCCATCCATACCATAATAAAATCCTATTACTTGGGAGCACATTATTGACATCTAGTTGTGGTTTGGATTGCTCTCTCAATTTCCATACGACGTTGGAAAGAAAGTCTTTAGCCTAAGTCTCATGCATCTCATCTCAAAACATTCAAAAATCTTAAAAAAAAAATAGCTTAATGAAACAAGAATAAATTAATTAAATAATAAAATTATTTAATTAATTTAGAAGACATGTTAGGATGAAAGGTGGTGTTAGAACTATGTCAAAAATGAACGTGAATACATAGTCATTTTTAGGTGTACAAATCTAATAAAAATCCACTCATATATTTATATTAAGTAGAAAATTTCATTTTTTTAAATTTTTAATTAAAATTTTTTATTTTAAATATTTATTAACTCTTAACCGATGAAAAAATTCTAAATAATCATTATATTTAAACAAAATATAGGAAATAAAATCTTAAAATCATTTCAATCAAATAAAGCTTAAAACAATATATGTGCTCAAACTATACATAAATCATTGTAAACATAACTTGACCTTAGAAAGGTTAAATTATATCTTATTTAAATATTTTATTTTCTTTTGCTTATTTTTCATTTTATATAACTATTTTATTTGTTTAAAATATTAAAGAAACATTTAATTGATTTGCCCTTGAGGATCTTCCTCACTTCGAATGGACTTTACTTTAAGAAGAGGTAAGTATATAGTGGTTGCTAACTAAAATCACAAACCTAGTATGTTGAGATGATGTTGGATAAAGTAAATAATGGTGCTAGGTGTCAAAGTCAAAATCCTAACCTAGATGGAGATGAGGCAAGTACACAGTGGTTGCTAACCATAATCGAAATCTAATATGATGTGATGTTGTTGGATGAAGCAAATGATAATGCTACGTGTGAGAGTCAAACTCCTAACCTAGATGAAGATAATGAAAGAGGCATGTATATAGTGGTTGCTTAACCAAAATTTCAAACCTAATATGATGTAATGTTGTTCGATGAAGCAAATGATGGTGCAAACCTAATATGATGTGATGCTATATAGGATGAAGGAAATGACGGTGCAAAACTTGTAATTCTATGATGCTGTTGAATGAAACAAATAATGGTGCTAGGTGCTAGAGGTGAACTCTTAACCTAATTGAAGAGAATGAAAGATTGTCACTTGTAACCAATTTACTCTTATAACCCCAAAAAATAATAATAATAATAATAATAATCATATTTAAGTATTAAAAGTATGTAGGTTCCGCAATGCCTTCGAATATCACCAGACTCTACCATAAAGGGGTCCACTTCAAATATTGTTCTTCCTTAATCTTTTTCCAATGACCGTGATAGTGAAGTCGTAGCTGCTTCTCCAGGCAAGAATATAGAGGGCTCTACCCTCTGATTCAAGTCTTCTGAACTATTCCAGAAATAACCATGGACTCGAAAATTGCTGAGCGCGAGAATTTTCTATTGAGTCATGCCCTAGTTTGCAGGTTTTATAATTATTGACCCAAATTGTCTGGTCTTAAAGAATGCATTTTCAAGAGTTGGCAGTGCTTTTTGGAAGTGGGTAGTTTGTTCAGTTTAGAATTGAGCTCTATAAAAGATAAATAATAGGGGTCTTCTGGTTTAGTCGCCATTGCGAAATCTTTCAGACAATTTATGTCTGGCAAATGAGACAATCAACAAAACTTGTACAACCTATGCTCATTTGTGTGTTGAGATGGATCTATTGAAGAGTTCCTTGAGGAGATTACCTTGAAGGTGGGAGACAAGATTTGGAGGCAGCCAGTAGATTATGAGAAAATAAATTTTAGGTGCAGAAGAAGTTTTGAGTGTGGGCACCCTCCCTCGCAATGCAAAAAAACCAGATCTTCAAACTTTCTTGGGCTAATCTCAGAAAGCCTACCTAGTGGAACGGGGCGAAACCACAGCATCATTTTGTTGTCCATCAGGAGGAGGAAAATCTTGAAAATGGTGATAATCCCACAAGAGACATAGAGGCTCCTAAGGCCTCCACCACTCTCTCTCCTCAAAACTTGGTTCCTGGTGAGACTTCACTCTCTGATAGAGTCTCCAGTGATCTTGCTCCAAACAGGTCAGTCACTGATCAGCTTTACTCCAAGGACCTGGAGGCTATGTGACAACTTGCTGGCAGATTTCAAATTTTTCAACTGCTGCTATATTCGACTGTTACCTGTTAAAATCATCTTCTTCGACTGTTTCGACCTTCTGTTTGTCCGTCCGGTCGAGAGAAATCGACCAGGATCGAATTTCGACAGCCAGGACATTTTACAACATACCGACTGTTTAACCTTTACCAGGTTGGACAGTGCCTTGGATACTGCCAGAGGTGAGTTGGATCGTCCGGGTGGATCAATTATGCCTACCCATAAGCAGGGATGGATTGAACTAAATAGGAAAAGAAAAAATCCATACTGTAGCACTCATCCAATGACACACAGATCTGCCACCCCGAAGTAATAGGTGACTTGATTCCACAATTGATTTTACTAATTAAAGTAGGAAGGATCATCCTCTTTTTTATGATTAGATCTGGTGACTTTTTACCCTAAGAGCAGAAAAATTATGATGATCTGCAGATCATCCACTAACAACTATACAATCCAAAAATGATGGAAGACTCCAAAATTCTTGGTTAATTGAATTGAAGAAGGGAATGTACATTTATACAAATAATTTACAACTGAATAGAAACTAACTCCTTTGGAATTGCCTACAAACAACTAACTGACTGCTTGCTAATGAAATAAAGAAACAAAACAATAACAAGCAGTTAGTTGTTAGTAGGCAGTTAGATAGGAGTTAGTTTCTATTCAGTTGTAAATTATTTGTATAAATGTACATTCCCTTCCTCAATTGTCGTCCATCATTTTTGTATTGTATGGTTCATAATTTAATTTTCTGCTCCTACAAATAATAATATATATATAAACAATTATTTATAGACAAAAGTAAATAATACCTATAAACTAAAATAACATTATTTTGGAGCCTCAATTACTGTTTCAATAACATAGAACTAATCAGAATGATATATTCACATTCATGAATTGTTCATTAGAATATCCCTTCGATTATGTCCTGTCATTAAATTCATGACCTCTTTACTCATATCTCTAGACACACTATCTAGATTCTTAACATTAAGAGTCTATCTTGGTTGGATGCGTTTAGTAGGTTTTTGTGGTGTAAATTGCAGTGACCACTTTGAACGAAGTTTCTCTGTGATCTTTTTCTCTGTGGTAACGAATATTCATGGTTTTTTTTAATTTTATTTAGTTGCTTCTCAGTTTGATGGGCTGCGTAATCTCTTTCCTGCTGTTTTAAATGTATACAGATTTAGGTTCTTTTTTAAAAGCTGGTCATATTTATTATACATGTTTGTAGTAGGAAGGTATTAATATAATACATTATTATTGTTAAAAAATATGTTTGTACAATTTTTTAGAAATGTGTGAGAAAAATATGATTTCAAGATAAGAAAACACCTGGTATATATAATGCTTTGTTATCAGTTTTTTTTTTTTTTTAATTTACATTTAAAATCTGCCCTGCAAACATACATAATAGATTGTCTTTTAGGCAGCACTTGGTGTATGTTTCTCATCTTCTTTAAAGATTTTTATATTAAAGCATAATTGTTTTGTGGCAACTATAATTTATTTGCTCTATTTTTATCCTGCAATTGAGCTTCAGTGTCTACATATTATCCAGATATTCTCTTATATATCATATGAAGCCATGAAAACAAACTTGTATTGCAATATAGCGAGGAACTTATCTTGTACAGTCATCATAGAAAACATGGGGAATCTGCTTCTGCTTCCTAGGTGATATAATATTTACGCTGGGCTTTGATCCCAATATTTAATTACAAAAAGCAGTTTAGCTGCATTTTAAAAATGATTATATAACAAATACAACAGCAGATGCTTATGCTTTCGAATAAAATGAAAATACCCTCAAAACGAATGTGCTTCCTTCATCAAGAAAAGCTGTCCAGAAGGTCCACCAGGGGGAAACAGAGCTACCATTACACAACTGTGGGCTCCTTCAGAGGGCGTTAAGCTTCCCAAATAACCACTCAGGTCCGTTTGAACATCTCCTGGATGCACATTATTCACATATATCCTTCTCCCTTGTTGGCTGTCTAATAATTTCTGAGCGAGCAGGCGAGAATAAGCATTCAAAGCAATCTTTGACACAGAATAGTGGGGTGTAAAACAAGGCCAACCTTTTGCTTCCAATTTACCACTTTTCATATCATGCAGAAACATTTCAAGCATCTTGTCGAGTAATCCCTCTGTTATTTTTGAAACATTGGAAAGCTCGGCTCGAAGGGAGTCATTCTTCAGAAACTGTAAAAGATCACAGTTAGCCAAAGAAGAATTGCTGATAAAACTAAATAAATATGGCCATGATTATTATAGCAACAAGATATTTTATACCCGTAGCAATCCAGCCTCTGAGGAAACATTCACAATTCGACCTTCTGGTCGGAGCAGAGGCAGTAATGCTTCTGTGATTCTTTTTGTCCCATAGTAATTTATTTCTATGCATTTCTTGGACATCTCATAGTTTGTCTTGAATGCTTGAGCGAAAACTGTATCGCTCTGTGAACAAGTAAAATAAAAAAAAAAAATTAAAATCAATAATGTTCACAAATAATCACAAGGGATATTGAAGTTGAAAATAAAATCTAATACAATAAATTAAGAGGGTGAAGCTTAACCAGCTGGCACGTTGTAAACAGCCAGCTGGTTGAAAATCTAATCGACTGAACAGGTTAATCTAATCGACTGAACAGGTTGAAGGAGTTGCAATGAGCAGGTCAACTACAAAAGTCAGCATGAAAGGAGGTCAAAAAAAACATAAACAGTGGACAACATGCAGGCTGTTTACGGTGGGCGAATTAGGTAAAGCTTAACCACCCGCACGTTGTAAACACCCAGCTGGTTGAAAATCTAATCGACTGAACAGGTCGCAGTAATACGATCGACAATCTAATCGACTGAACAGGTTGAAGGAGTTGCAATGAGCAGGTCAACTGCAAAAATCGGCATGAAAGAGGGTCGAAAAAACCATAAACAGTCGACAACATGCAGGCTGTTTACGGTGGACGAATTAAGAAAGAGTTTATATTGTATGAGAAGAAAATAAATTCTGTACAAATTTGAATATTTACCATTAAATCATATGGCATTTGTGAAACACATGCAGCATGAATTGCAGCTTCTTTATCTATGGTGGTACCAAATATACCAGCGTTGTTGACCTGCAAGAATCCATTCACCATAGCTTAATCATTTCAGAAGGTCAACCCAGATTCTTATATTCCTAAGTTAAGTGTGCTCCGAACTAAACACCAAGTTTGTTATTTCTAATTTTAGATGATTTAAATAACAAAAAAATATTGAGTATGATCTGAAACGTCGAAGCAAAAATATATACAGTTGAATTCAAAAACACTCTACTATTAACAAAAAAACATGTCAGTTCTTTGAGTTATATCGTACCAAGATGTCCAGGCCGCCATAATTATGTTTCAACCACATTGTGAAATCTGAAACGCTCTGCAAGCTCTGTATTTCCAGCTCATGGAATACAACATTGTTGAGACCCTCATCATGAAGGATTTTGGTGGCCGCCAATCCTCTACTGAGGTCTCTTGAAGTGAGAACAACTGTCAGACCATTTTCTGCCAACTGACGGACAATTTCAAAACCTATACCTTTGTTTGCCCCTGTGACCACAGCCACAGTCTCACTAGTCCACCACCTGCATTCACATTCATAATCACAAAACATTCTAACACACCAAAAAGTTTTTGCAGAAACAAGCAAACATAATGAAACACAACTATTCCATTCCATACTTGCTGTTGATGTCACCCTTTTCGAAACCCATTAGCTTTAAGTTATAAATCCCAACAAAAAACAACAGTGGAAAGAATATGAAAAATGTTTTGGGTGGATGACAGGTATTCCAGATGATGGATTTTATAGAACAATTGTGATTCCCTGTCGGCCTTTGATTATAATTAAAGGGCCCATGATCCACCAGTTCCCATAAAAGAGCACGAACTGCTGACTTCATTTACTTATTTAATTTTGGTATATAATATTCATCTCTCAACTTAAATTCTAAGCAATATACATTGGTTGGTTGACAATGTGACAATGATGGATAGCTTAGCTACTCTTGTGTAACTCAAATAGTTTATAAGGACGAATCTGATTCTATTATGAGCTCAATAGATTGCCTTCATTATTAGACACCCAGAGATTAGTGGAGCATACCTTGAATCTTTAAAGCAAACCAGTGCATTATCCTTTTTCACGTTTAAGCCGCGTGTGATCATGGAATTTGGACCCAATATTTTAAGCTATTGTGGAGGAGACCTCAATGACATTAAAAACTATAATCTACAGGTTTTTCAAGTTTATCCTACAAAAATAAAGAATAAAGTTTGCTTGCAAGAACCTTCCATCTAGGTATTAGAATGTCAACGCGATGTACGTTTAACACTAAACTGCTAGTGACATCACTATCAACATGGGACATATTTGGTAGAGTTTGGAGTGTCCTTTTGTCAAAGGCTCATTTGTCAACTCTTGGTGTCACTTGCAACAGTTTTGTGCTTTAAGGCTTATTTGTCAACTCTCGGTGTCACTTACAAACATTTTTGTGCCTTAAGGCTCATTTGTCAACTCTTGAGGTCACTTATGGCTGTTTTTAAATATTATCCACTTTAACAGTGAGAAGTCAATTTTGGCCAATAACAATAGGACAAATATTTACCACTTTTTGTTGTGGATGAGGTGTGAAATTGCTATTGATTGTTCGACCATTGAAGTGGATTATGTTTAAGTAGAGTCGTCACTTACAACATTTTTGTTCCTTATAAGGCTCATTTGTCAACTCTTGGTGTCACAACATTTTTGTGCCTTGTAAGACTCATTTGTCAACTCTTGGTGTCACTACATTTTTGTGCCTTTTTACTTTCTGCGTTTTTAGAAGTAAAGTTCTACAAATAAGAGATGGTGAAGAAAGAGAGAAAAGAAATGTAAACTGCATTTTTGTGCCTTTTTACCTTGACTTTTTAGAAGTAAAGTTCTACAAATAAGAGATGATGAAGAAAGAGAGAGAGAAGAAATGTAAACTATATTTTTGTGCCTTTTTACTTTGTCTTTTTAGAAGTAAAGCTCTACAAATAAGAGATGGTGAAGAAAGAGAAAGGAAATGTAAACTTTCAGGTTGAAACTTGAAAGGTTTTTTAGAATGATTAAAAAATATAAAGTTTTGTTGTAGGTTCAATTCTAGATGAATTTGATTGGTTTGTAATAATAGGTACAACATTTGGAGTCTCTCACTTAAAGAAAATGTAAGAATCATATAAAATTTATAAGAAAAGTTTTATAAGGGGTACAATAAAAATTAATTTAAAAAGTATATTATAAGAATTATTCTCTTAAATAAATCTATCAAAAGGGTATAGTCTCTAATGAGTTAGAAGAATTTGATAGAGTACAAATTTCGTAATAATAATATCAAATTGCCTAAATTTTGTATTTGTTTATTTGTGAAAGTAGGGGCATATGTGTAAAAAGTAGGCCTACTATAAATAAGAGGATTTGACATTAGATTTAAAAAATATATTAGGAAAATGCTAATTGCGCATGCTATGAACCTTTTTACAAAGTGGCAATATTTTAACAACGATAAGAAACACTTCAGACTATATAGCTGAAAGCAACTTGACTCTTGGTGAAGAACTTGATCATTGCACAAGCATGTCACTTTGTAAGAGAAAACTTATAGCATGTGTGATCAAAGGATTATTCTCAATATTCTCCCATATTTTTAAAAATTTGAACAACACATCATCTTATTCTTGGGAACCCATTTTAAACTAATAACCCTACTTTTACTACTTTTACACCAATAACCCTATGTAAATAAAAAAATACCCCTACATTATAAAAAATACTTTACTAGGGTGATCCTTGATGGATACGTCACAATTATGATCAAAGTCTTCAACTGACTATCTAGCATAGGATCCCAACTAGTGCCTAAATTAGCTTGGGGTTGATTCTTGTCTCTTCATAAGTTGTCTCTTTTGAATTTCCAGTGGTCAAGAGCATATGGTTAAGAATATGTCACCATGAATTTAATTCCTTGCATAGTATGCAGTATGAGAGGGGCCTAAAAGGATATTTTCTTGAGTAAAAATACTCTACTGATAGTTACACTTGTATTCAATTAGTTTCGTGAAATATCTACACCTAATGGCAACTTTATCATCTTGAGATTAAAATTTAAAAATGGAAATCACAGAGATTTTATTATAGAATGTAATTTATTATGAAGTGTTGAGTTGTTAAAAATAATTTCATTATAAACATAAATTATATATTTTAACTCTAGCAGAATACAAATTTGTTCAATGTTTAGAAGACACAAAATTCCTCCAATATAAGAGCTCCTTGAGGAATGGGATCATGTTATGAAATAATTCAAGGTAGTATATCCAGTTGTTAGCCCTAGCTTTGGGATAGAGCATGAAAGTGATTTTGTAAGCTTCACTACACCATATGTACATGAAAATATGGGCAAGAAAGGTTCATATGTTGAATACATGTATCAAGAAGTAATCCTTGATATATAAAAACCACACAGTGTTTGAAATTTTAGGTTATATGGAAATTTTTAAGTTTATCAAATATTTTAAAATAGTTGTAGGATAGGGAGGAATGGCTAACCTATAATTTATTTATTCTTTGTGAACCTAGATATAATTATTTGATAAAACATTTGTATAAAATGAATTAACAGAAATTACAATTTAGAATAATGAAGAAATTAAATTTATTATTAACAATTAGGTCTAGGGAGGCTCCTTGAGTAGAGCTATATTACATCATGATTTATAAGTAACATATATTCCACCTTCTTGTTGATGGTGGTTACTCAATCATCTAAAGATCATCCTTTTTTACCACTATTCCATCACATTTTAGCTAATGTGTGGGATGATGGGCCATTGGTAATCTTGAGCACATAATTTTACTTGAACACCTCACTCATTTCTCAAAAGGGGTTATCTAGCTCATCAAGTGGGTATGGGGCCTTGAGCCATTCCCTATGCTTGCATCTAGTTAGATTTAATGGTAGAATGTCACAATTACTCATGTTGCTCCTCTCCTAGGGTAAATTGGTAAACAAGTAGTGGTAATATACAAGAAAGTTAGTTCATCTCTACTAAAGAACTTATGAAGATTTATACTCGTTAAAACAATAGTCCAGTAATGTAGTTGAAACATAATATTAAACTCGTTGAATGGATCATTCCAAGGGTTCTTAAATTAGAGCTTCATTTGGTTGTGTTTGGAGATAAAGCCTCCAAGGAATTCTTCAAATCCTTTTTCCTCAAGTAGGCCAAGTATCAAATCAAGGATATCTAGTTCATTTATGGATGAATTATTCTTCTTGAAGATATCCATCTAGCTTGCATATATCATTACAAGCTACTTTCATGGCCAAAAGGAAATCATGGATCATGCTTAAGATTTGCAACAATTTCTAGGGGTGTTTTGCCCAAGCTAAGTTGATCTACCTAAGTTTCTTTTGATTCTCTACCCATACTTGATCAGTTATGCATTTTACAATTATATGTAGATGGCTAATGAGAAGGGAGCCTTAATAGATGAATTTCTTTATGAATTGTTTAAAGAAATATGGCATTTCACTATTATATACCTTCTATAATTTTACAAGGAATCTCTTTACAATAAATCCTTAGGTAACTTTTTATCAAGCATGGGAATGTCAAATTTATAGCCAATGTTGGGGATTTGGAGTCTATTAGTAGTTGGAGAACAATCACCTTATCACATGTCTCTTACAAGATCCTAGCCAAAGCATTATCTATATGCATCTACATGTAAATGCATGGAAATGGGGGGTAAAAAGGGCTCAAAAGTGGCCATTTTATTATAAAAACAATAAAAGTTGAACTTTAACAAATAATTTGACATACCTACGCTCAAAACTTGACAATGTGATAAGAATAAGAATACTACTAAGAATCTAGTTTCTAAACTACTATTTAAAAAAAAATGGTGGAGATTAAGAGGGTGAAGTTTTGGGTGCATGCAAAGTTATCCTATTTTTTACCTAAAAATATAACATAATGTTGGTAACTAAGATCGTATGTTAGTATAATAAGGAGATGGTGCAAAAAGGAGCAGAGCATATGTGAGCGGAGGAGTAGAGTAATCTCGGCGAAGGCACCTCCAAACATCCAACAGGAAACCAAGGGCAAGGTTGCTGGGTGCATGAATTCGAGGTAGAAATTATGGCAGAACAGATCAAAAGCTGAGTGGACAAGGAACCCTGGAAGCAGAACAAAGCCTCTGTGTTTGGTCAAGAAAGAAGATTTCAAAGAAATAATGGGAGGTATGGATGGCATGGGCAATCTTTTGCAAAATAGCACAAGCAAAGGCGATGGGGTTAGAACAACAACAAGAACAATCTATGGAGGAGCGAAGGAAAGAGATGGAACAATTACAATACCAACAACCCTCAAAGTTGGGAAGATTTACATGTGAACGAAGGGAAAACAAACCCTAATCAACTTCTTGCAGGCGAGCAAGATCCAGGGATCCATAACAAAAGTTGGAGAAACAAAGGCAAAGCAACAATTGGCAACACATATAGGACCTCTAGGGTAATAAGCACAACCAAAATAAGGCCCAAAGTAGAAAGATTGGAACATGTTGGTCTCTTCACCAAGTGGTATGGAAAAGGCTTGAATTGGGGTGAAATGATCTATTGGTGGAAGAAGAAATGGGGAGAAGATCTACAATTCAAATCTCTAAGTAACGATTACTTCGTGGTAATCTGCCCATCACAAGAAATAAGGGAAGAAATTGTCAATGGCATATGGATTCTAGACGATTGGGGTTTCTACATCCGCAGATGGAAACCTGGCCTTGACCCATTTAGCCATCAAATAGAAAAGACACAAGAATGGTTTAAGTTGCCGCACCTCCCTCTGGAGTGCTAGGCTCCTAAGATTTTGGAAGAAATAGGCAATGGCCTAGGTTCTTACCTCTGCACAGAAGAAAGAATGGAAGCAGATGGGATCAACACCTATGTCAAATTAGGGGTGGAGAAAAGCTCCTCAGATCTACCATGGTAGGAGATCGAGCTACATTCAGATTGGGGAAGCTAGATGCAAAATCTCTCCCCAGATCCCTATCCCAAAGGTAACCTAGTCAAAGTACTGGGATGGAGAATTCCCCCTATAGTTCCAAACCAAAAGAAGGATGTAAGCCCTAAGGTGGCAGGGTCTTCTTTCTTTGCAATAGATAAACCAGAGAAAGAATGCAAGGAAGATCACAGACAAGATCAGAAGAACCTAAGGGGACTGGAAGAAGGACTAGAAGAGGAGTTGGAAAAGGCATTAGAAACCCTCAACAAAAAGGATGATTTGAATCAAAAGATATCGGAGGTTGTTGACCTACTAGGAAACAAGGTAAGAAAGGAAGATCTCAACTCCTTAATTCAAGTAGGCAATGAGTTAGCCGAATTAGCCACTGCAGCCAAAAGTGGAGCATTTAGTTTAGAGGAGGATTGCATTGAGGAGGAGTCGATTGACGAGACCAAGCAATGAGACTCTTTAACCAGAAGAGGAAGAAGCTAGACAAGAAGATGACAGAGAGCTAATTGATCTCATTACCCCTCACCTGCATAGTAGAAAGCTTGGTATTGGTCAAAAAGAATCTCTCAAACCCACACTAGATTGCGGGGAAAGTAAAAAGAGTGGGAGAATCTCTAATCGGGAAAAATTGAAGTGGGATGGAGAGGCTAGTGGGTAACTAAAAATAAATGAAATGATGGAAGTAGGGAAGGGTGATACCCTTCTCGAACAACAATGAAGCTCCTGTTGTGGAATATTAGGGGCTTAAATGCCCCTAACAAGGGGTCCCTAATATGGCACCAGATAGAATCTTTTCAAGTTGACATTTGTATGCTACAAGAAACCAAATTAGGAGATCAAGAAAAGGAGTTGTTCAGCAGAAAGTTGAAATTCTGGAAATGGAGTGGAGTCAATGCCTGTGGATCCTCCAGAGGACTGATGATTCTTTGGAAGCCACAACATGTTTTAGTAGAAGAAGTGGCTACAAATAGACACTAGATAGCATGTAAGGTAAGAAGTCTAGCCTTCAACCTGAGTTTTTTCCTTATAAATGTTTATGGCCTGGTGAATTGCATTCATAAAAGGAAAGTATGGGGAGAACTGGCATCCATCAGTAACCTCCTGGGGATGGAATTTTGCATCATTGGAGGTGAATTCAACTCAATTCTAAGATCAGAGGACAAGAAATGGGGGATGAATAGGAAACTATAGTCCCATATCGATTTTGAAGCCTTCGTTGAAAGTAATTCGTTAATAGAGATACCAATGTGCTTGCATGGATGCTATACATGGACAAATAAAAGAATGGGCTTTTGTAGCATTACAGAGAAGCTGGATCAATTTTTCTTTAGGGGGGATTGGGGTTAGTTTCCCTATTCAATGAACTGCAATATAGAATCTGGGGCAGGGTCTGATCATTATCCTATCCTCCTAGAAATTTTGGGAGAAAAAGGCCCCGTCAGATGCCCATTCAAATTCAAAAATATGTGGTTCAAGGATCCAAGCTTCATGGATCTAGTTACTCAATGGTGGAAAAGTAGTGACCCAGGTGGTACAAAAATGTTCAACATCACAACTAAATTAAGAATGGTGAAGCAGAACCTCAAAATCTGGTACAGGACTGTCTTCAAAAACATATTTGAAGAAAAAAGGAAAACAGAGGAGTTAAAAATTTTATCAGAAAAGGTGATCAAGGATGGCATGGATGACCAAAATTTTCTAGAAGAAAAAGCACTTCTAAGTAAGATGAAGGATATACTAGCCAAGGAAGAAATCTTCTGGCAGTAAAAATCCAGGGAAACCTAGTTAAAAGCTGGAGATAAAAACACAGTTTTTTCACATTTCTACAAAGGCAAGGAGAGAAGTGAATAGGATCACTCTCATCAAAACCCTGGAAGGCAGAATGCTGGACAAAGTGGAAGAGGTAAAAGAGGTGATAGTAAAATTCTTTGTTAACCTCCTAAACGATTAGGAGGGGTCCAACTTGAAGGCCCAGGGTAAGCTATTAGAAGGCATTCCGGCACTAGTTTCAGAAGCTCAAAATGCAATGTTAAATAGCAAGTTCACTAAAAAGGAAGTCAAGGAGGCTTTATTCCAACTCCACCCAGACAAGGCTCTTAGGCCAGATGGTTTTCCGGCTACTTTCTTTCATAAATGTTGGAGCATAGTAGGGAAAGAAGTCACGGAAGCCATTGAGGACTCCAGAAGCTCAGGGCAAGTGCTCAAAGAGATGAACAATAATTTCATTGTGCTAATCCCAAAGAAAGAAAAACCAAAATTTCCAGAGGACTTTAGGCCAATCACCCTTTGCAATACAATTTATAAGATTTTATCAAAAGCCATAGCCAATCGGCTAAAGAAGATTCTTCCAGACATCATTGCAGAGGAACAAACTAGTTTCATTCCTAGGAGATCTATCCTTGATGGCGTAATCATTGCCCAAGAAGTGATCCATTCCTTTCAAAAACTAAAGAAACTGGCTATGCTGATGAAACTAGATATAAGAAAGGCATACGACAAAGTCAATTGGTGATTTCTTTTCAAAGTTTTGGAAGTGTTTGGCTTTCATAAGGGCTGGATAGATTGGGTGTTCGAATGGGTAGCCTGCCCTAGATACTCTGTGCTAATAAATGGCTCCCCTAAAGGCTTCTTCAATGCCTCGCAGGGACTCTGACAAGGGGATCCCCTGTCCCCCTTTCTATTCATTATCATGGCAGAAGCTTTGGGAAGATCCATCAGTAAGGCCTAGAGAGAAGGCAAGGTGCAAGGCCTACAAGTAACCAGCTCTCTCCTAGAAATCACTCATAAAAAATGTGCAGATGATACTATGTTGTTTGGCACAACACATGAAAGAGAGGCTAGAAAAATCTGCTGGAAGAGTACACCTCGGCCTCGGGGCAGGAGGTAAGCACAGTAAAATCAGAAGTTTTCTTTTTTAATATAAGAGCAGACAGAGAATCCCAAATTCTTAGGATTCTAAAATTTAAAAAAGACCTAACCTCCCATGCAAATACTTGGGCCTACCACTAACCAAAGGTCTTCAACCTGGAAAGACATGGGATGTATTGATGGAAAAGGTGAAGAATAAGATGGCTTCTTGGAAGATTCGTTGGTTGTCCTAGGCAAGCAGACTTACCATGATCAAATTGGTGTTAGCAACCATTCTAACATATCCAATCTCTTGCCTTCCTCTTTCGGCCGAAGTGAGTAAGACTTTAAATCAGTTAATGAGAAAATTCTTCTGGTACGGAAAATCAGAATAGTGGAAGTTCCCGTTAGTAAAGTGGGACAACATATGCACGAGTAAAGAGGAAGACGAAATTGGAGTAAGGTGCTAGCTACAGAAAATATTGCTTTGGGGGCAAAACTGGTCTGGGCCATTCACGCCAAAAGGGAGCTCAAGTGGGTAAAGATAATAAGGACAAAGTATCTGGACAATGAAACATACAGTATATTCAAGCCCGCTCTCTCCTAGCAGGTTCAAGAATTTGGAATTTTATAAAATATTGTAGAGAACTCATTTCAGATCATCTCACATGGGACATTGTGGATGGGAGGTATGCCTCCTTTTGGGAAGACTCATGGGAAGGAGGGCAAAAATTAGAAGAATTTGAGTAGTTAGAAGAAGTCAAAAGGATCACAAAGCAGGCATGGGGAGATAAGGTAAGAGATTACATGGAAGTTTTTGAACAACATGGAGTTCCCAGTTTCAAGTGGAAAAGCATTCGAAACCTGGGGCTGGATGACAGGTCAGTAGAATCCTTTGAGAGGGTGTTGAAGAACCATAAAATTTGCTTAAGGCAGGACCAAGATATTCTTTGATGGAATGCCTCGGTAGATGGGGAGTATAATGTCAAAGCTGGGTACAAAGCTTTGATCATCACCAGAGCAGACCAAACAAGATTGTCGATTTATCTATGCTAGAGTAAAGAGTGTCTCTCGAAGGCAAGAATTTTCTCTTGGCTAGTTGTGTAGGGCAAGGCATTAACTATAGATAGATTCAAAAGGCTAGGATACCAAGGCCCTTCACGCTACCCCTTGTGTAAACAAGAAGAAGAGAGTGAGGATCATCTTTTTTTAAATAGTTCTTTTTTCTCAAAATTGTTGGCACTAGCTCCTCTCAAAGCTACAGTGGCAATCAGATCTCCTGAACAAGTTAATTGACATGCTCATTGGATGGCCAATGGGTCACAAAAAATCTATGTTCAAGAATCTTTGGAGGGTAAGCCCATCGATTGTAATATGGGAGATTTGGAAGGAGCACAATCGAAGAATTTTTCAAGACAAGGAAATGCCTGCTCTCTCACTTCAAAACAAGATTGAAGTGGCTCAAGCATAGTAGAACTGATAAATTCAAGATTAGAGGAGCAAATGCCAAAGAAAGTTAACTTCATGATTTGGGATGCCACAATGTGTAGCTCATGGCATGGATTGCAGGCCCCCACATTCAGAGGAGTGGGCCCCACCAACAACCAAGAATTTGGATGGCTCAAGATCAACTTCGATTGAGTGTCCATGGGAAACCCAAGCACCTCAGGAGCCGGATGCATCATCCGGGATTGGAATGGCAACATCATGAGAAAACTGGCCTCTCCCCTCCCAAAAGGAACAAATAACCTAGTAGAATTCCAAGCACTTATTTTGTACCTAAATCTTTGTGTTGATCTGAAGGCAGCCAAAGTCAAAGTGGAGGGTGATTCTACACTAGTTTTCAATGTGCTTCAGTCAAGAAGGGTGATAAATTGGAAGTTGGGTGCTCACCTGGATATCGCCCTCAATTTGGCAGACAACTTTGAGGGAGTAATGTTCAATCACATTTACAGGGAAGGCAACAGAGAGGCAGACCTGCTTTCCAATCAAGGGGCGGATGGCATTCTGATAACATGGGAAGTTAGTATGTGACTTCACTTCTATGGGAGCTAAGGAGGGGGCCCTACCAAGGTGGCAGTATTTGATAAAATAAGAAAATAAGAGGCAATAGGGTGGTATGCTGTAGAGAAGGAGAAATCATTAAAAATTAATTCGCATGAAGGAAGCCTAGCATGATATCACGACTTAGTGAGGAGTGCGAGCAAGTGAATTTGTCAAAGTATTTCAATCTTGACTAGAAAGATGATTTGGCTCCTTTCGCACGAGCCATCATTTAAGAAAGTCCAGAACCTTCTCATCACTTTAAGTGATTAAGGACAGGCAGTTAAGATAGAAATATACATTTCTTCCATCACTTAGCAGGACTATGGACAAAGTGCCAAGATTGGATCTTTTCCTCTCCCTAGAGCATTTACAGAGCAGGCAGTTAGTGTGTGAAGGAATGGCAACGCCAATTTGCTTGACCAACTCGGTCAAGCAAATGGCTTTTCAAGGGAGAATCACTGAACAACTCTTCCAGTAGATCCTGATTCAGGGTGACACATTCTTGATAGGAGCAGTGAAATTGATACTAAGCAGGTCCTTCGTGGAGGATGGAGAAAGATACAGGGTTGACCCTAACATTGCATCCTAGTTTGTGGCCTCGTTGCTTGACCTAAATGTGGAGAAGGCTGTGATTAGCACTGCAACTCGAATGGCTTTCAAGAACCACCTACTCGACGGCCTCGATGAAGCCCTAGCAAAGGCAATTTTTGGAGCAAGAATTCCAGAGCGAAAGGATTTGGAGAAGATGGACAAGGATGAGGGTGTCATTCCTTACTACTTGTTTCTACTGAACCTGAGTGGCATAGATCTGCTAGAGTACAGGGAAAGAGCAAAGAAAGGTTGGGCATTCCTAAGGAAGTTGTTCCACTTTGAGGACACAGAGAACTTCGCGTGGATTCTTGAATTCCACGATTACTTACTAGAGCGAGGTGTTGGGTAAGGGCTTGTTTTCTTCAACCCAAGTATAATGATCTTTTTGGCTTGTCTCTATTTCTCTGTCAGTAGATGTTAGTTAGCAATGTATAGATGTCTATAATTAAGATATAGTTTAAAGAAAGCTTTTTGCCAATGAGTCCTGCGTGGCATTTTGATGGTTGTTAAGACCCTGCAAGGTCATTTTGTTTAGCTTAAGATTTCAAGCCAGTAGTAGGCTGAAGATGGGACTTTGTCATACAAACAAAGATAAGCTGTATGTTTTTTACTATTTTAATATAAAATCTCTCTTATGCATAAAAAAAAAGATCGTATATTAGTATAGATTATTTTTCTTAAATTTCTTATGGATATATTATTTTTCATTGATTTTCAAAGTGGACGTATCCTAAAAATGAAAAATTAAGTGTGCCCCCCTCTAATTTTGAGAAAAATAATCAAAAATCGCTTTTTCAATGTGTGTAGAATGAAAGATAGAATGTGAAGATTTTTTTTTCAAATTTGGATGAGTGGATCAAAAATTTTATAAGAAAAACAATACATGTGTTTTTGGCAAAAAAGAAGACACTAGTAAATTAATTAAAGATATTAACCTTAATATATTTGGTTTTAGAAAAAAATAGATGGTTAGAAAGCTAAGATGGGGCTTGATGTTGTAGTGGTACTTTTTAGAATAGTGCTTAAAATATGCAAACTTGATGGAAAGCATGCTTGAGATTTGTATGCTTTTTATATGTTTTGTAAAATAGAGATTTGGTCACACTACATATAGGTCCATCCCCTAGACTCATATATCCAAGCCAAATCCAAGCCTAAGGAGTAGGATTCCTAAGCAAGTTAATCCAAATGTGCGCACATTATAACATGTGTGTGTTATATCACACATGTGTTTTGATTTGTAAAAGACAGGCAAGAATGATTTTCTTTATTTTTATGCTAGTTATAACCGTCTTCTTACTTCTATAGTGTAGCCTAGGAAAATGAGTGTCATATAAACCATCCACATTCTAGACAATATCATTTTTGTTCAAATGAAAATTTATGGAATGGGTTAGAGTGCATTGCAATGGGAAGCATTTAATAGTTTCATAGTTTGTGGCGAATTTAAATCTTAGTGCATCACAATGGGAATCATTTAATAGTTTCAAAGACTATTTAGGGTTGAGAATTAGTAAAAATATACAAGCTTTGTAGTCTACATACATCCTTCACTACCAAAAATAAGTATTGGGAAAGAAAACAATGTTTCTAACTAGTTGGATTCTAATGGTAGCAATATCAATGATATAGAAATAGATCCCAATGATGGTGTGAAGACTAAATTCATTCATGATATGCTCCCACTTTGCAATGTGAATGAATAGAAGCTATTAGTTATAAACCAATTCCTTTCCCCTTTAGCCTTAGTTGAAAATATGATTACTAGAACAAATAACTGGACTACAAGCAGTGAAATTCTAAGACTTGATGGTAACATTTCTTTAGAAGATAGGGAAACAACAAAATTGATAAAATCAAAAAGTAAAAAGACACAAAACTTCTTTTGGCCTCAATTCACGCATTTGGAGAAAACATTAAATGTATAGGTTCTAGCATTTTTTTTGTTTCCATCTTATACCAAATAGAGGTCTTAAATACAAAGGTGCTAGCAAAGAATCGTATTTTGATCACTATTAATAATGAAAATAATCTTAAGTTTGAAGTAAGCGTTAAAACCTTTTTAAAAAATTGTGACCACTCCCAATAATGAGCCATGTAAACCATGAATATGTATTAAACATTTATATAGTGATCTCAACAAGGCCATGAAAGTATAAATAATGTCATGAAAATGCCATATCTAGTTCCATCAAGCCTACAATACCATATAGGCATATAATGAATGTCTAAACAAAGCCATATAGGTTTACAATGACATACGTTGGTAAAATACAAATTTATTCTTACAAAGCCATATAGGCATACAATTATATACATCAACAAAATACAAATATATGCCTACATGTCATAAAGTCATTAAAAAATATCTATATGTAAAAACTAAGGGGTCTTATTAAACAATCAGCCTCTCTTGGCCCACCAAGAAGATGAAGAACCAATCTCATAATTGACAGTTTCCCTCCACTAATCATACCTCCTATGCTAAAGATGTTCTTTCATTTGTTGGTACTTTCATGTTTGCAAATTTAGATGTTCATGTTTCTTCTACATGCACTTCTTGGTTTCACACAGTTTCAATGTATCTGTCATGGCTCTCCCTTGTTCGCATTATGGGGGGTTTCTACTGTTGATGCTAATGTTTCCTTAGTTTCATGTTGGAGTGAGTTGTGTATCTAGTATTTGTTCCTATGTACTAGGTGGATGCAGTGGTACATCAGTCGCTAGTTATCCAAGCATTTTGGTGAGATGGAACATTTACCATATGGACACTCTTGCATTCCTTTTGTGGAGGTGACCTATTTTCACTTGATCAGTTCTTTAGACTTTTGGTACCTATGCCATTTGTATCTTCGAGTTCCATATGTTTTGCCTTTGTTTGCCATATGATTTGAGCAGTGTCATTGGGGGCACTCATGCAGATTCTTGTCTTCTTGATTTTGATCTTCATCTTGTTTTAGAGGAGGTTCTTCTTTTAGCACTATAGAAGTCAGTCTTTGACAGTGTTTGCAGCTTCTTCATGCTTCAGTGGAGTTCTTCATGTTCATCTACATGTTCCTATTCTTTTGGGACATCTTTTGTGGAGGCTTCTTAGTCCTTCACTCTTTCTCTCTCTCTCTCTTGTAGGGAGGTTTGTTCTCTCTTTTAGGGAGGATTTTTTCCCACATGGTTTTCTCCTTTTCTCTATTTGTGAGAGACTCTTTTGTACATGGGTACATCATCAGGCCTAGTTGCCGGGACCCATCTTTGCTTTCATGCATTTGTCCTTAATTTTTTAGTTTCTCCCTAAGTTCATCTTAAGGGGGGTGTTAGAGTAATAGGTTCTTTAGTTAATTAATTTAATCATATTGATTAATTAATTAAGTCACCTTTACTTTATTTCACTTAAGCTAAACTTAGGAATCTCACATTAGGGTTTTCTAACTTGCAAATATAAAAGCAAGTTCTCTCATGTAAATCATTAATCCATTTCATTAATTGCATCCTTTTTGTGCAAATTGATCTCTTTGCTTTTTTCTCTTGTGGAAGGTTAATCTTAGGTTTTGCAGGTGTTCACTAGGTCTGTGAGGTTGGTTTCACAACTTCTACAAATTGTAGCTCCACCTATTAATACAAATAAATAATATACTATACATTAGAACAAAAAACATGCCATGTAAAATGACATACATAAATAATCACTTACCACAAGCCCATAATCATTTCTCAATCATCATCTGCTTCTCATCATCGACCTAAGGGACAAGTACATGAACTAGAGTTCTCACCTCCTTTTGTGGCAAGCATATAGAAGTAGTTTAGAGTAAAGATAAATGTCATTTATTTGCACTAAATGTGTGAATACAATAAATTCCCAATGATATTTACATTATTGGCTCATACCTGTGTAAGAGGCATTGAAGATGATACCACTACATCAAACCCCATGTCTCTAGTGATCCATGAAGATCTCTAATGAAGTCATCAACTGAAAACAAGAATAATGTTATCTGACAAAAATAATGAAACCTATGAAAATACAATACATTACATATTTCATTATCTACATACATGATTGTTAAAAATACTAAATTTTATATTAATGAAACTTGAGAAATGACTACTACCACCAACATGTATAGATACATGGAAGGTCCAACATCCACCTATTCAACATCAAATTGTCCTTTTAAGATCAAGATTGTTATATGAAAACAAATTGGCATGTAATATATTTACTAATTTATTATAGATAAGGAGTTGTCAGGCCCACAAAAGTATGTGATGGAGTGGCATGGGATATAGGATGCATTATTTAACCCCAAAATCTTATAATAAAATACACAAATTTTTCATTAATTTTGATTCATAATGGATTAATATAGTTAATTCTAAAATTTTATAGGAAATATATTAAATCGCATAACTTTATTTAAAATTACATGTAAGTCAATACCAAAGGTCACCTCCAGTAAGGTGTATGTCATGACCATACTCTCTAACACAAAGGATGATATGGTTCACCCTATGTTGCATACTCCTTAGTGTGCAAAGCATCTTACTCATCCTATGGAGCATCCTACTTAGCCTATGTAGCAACCTCATCAACATATACACCCTATGTATTGTACCTCATCACAAAGTCCTCGAACTCATAACTACATATAGCCCAGGATTAAACTGAGTATTATTTTTTCCCTCAATGTTTTGGATCACACTCCATGATCCATCATCAGGAGAATAGAAAGCAAGAGAAGAGAAGTCAAGGGCTCACTATGTTGATGGATCATGGAGTGTGATCCAAAACATTGAGGAAAAAAATAATACACAGTTTAATCCTGAAGCACTCATTACAATATTATGGACTGTGGAAATCTGATGTCTATTATGTATAGCCTTGCAAGCATGACAAATGTGTAGTGATACTTAACACATCAAAGGCTCACTATCACCATGCTAGGATAGATGCATGTTATGTTCAACCAAGTACTATGTTAGTGAACTAATAGAGTGGAGTGTTTGAACCTCTACACTCTCCTCCACCACTAAAGGGATTGTGACATGGTGAATGAATGGCTAACCAAGCATTATCACCAACTGATCCTATGCACAATGTGTGCCCTCTCTATCTTATGCAAAGTATTTTCTTTTCCCTTAAAAATCTCATATATACAAATAGTTTAAAATATCATTGAGAAAAACTTGCAACAGAGTTTCTTTAAGAAATATTAAGGCACCTCATTCTTATTACATAGGATCTAGTCAAATACCATCCACCACCTATCCTAAAATTTGTTATTTGTTTGCTCATGGTTGCACCAATGGATTGAGAATCTTTTGCAACTTGTTTCCAAAGGTGCATTAGCTTTTGGGTTGGTAATAATGCACATAATTTATCTTTGGTATTTTTTTATTCTTGACCATACCATAAGACAATTTTGTAGCATAAAACTAATGACAATTTTCTCTATGGGTTGCCCATCTATTTATTTACAAAGTCACAGAATCAATGTGAGATATCAAAGACTCCAACAATACTACAAAAGCTTGGTTGTGCATGCTTGTGGCATTAGGAAATTTTTAACATTTCTATCAACATTTTAAGTCAATTTTATTATTTTCAATTTGTCCTAAAACATTTTCTTACGTTTTAAGAGGATGCACAATAATTGCAAGAGTTTGAGTGGGATTTTGTTTTTCATGTTCTTGTGAATCATTTTCTTCATGCATTTGATTAGATGGAGGATTTTGATGTGGAGAGGGTCTGGATTAACTGTAAAGAAAAAATCAACAAATTAAAATTAATGCAAGAAAAATTAGTTTAATCTTAACTAAAATTATAAAAAAAAATGATATAAATTACCTCTTGAATGTTAAGGCATTGTTGACAAAATAGAGATGGCTTTGATTCATATTAGAAATGTGGTTATGCTTTTCCTCACTCATATATTTCTATAATTTGGGAAAATAGAATGAGAAGGGATAACTCATAGTTGTTATTTATTTTTTGTTTTATGACACTCATAATGTGAGTGTGTTTAGGTTTGAATTAAATAAGCCTAAATGTGCTTGTATTTATAACATGATTGATTCTAAACACACTCGCATTATTACATGAGTTTTTTAATGTATTTTTGAATATGAATGCTATATCTTTTATTTTACCTCCAAAATATTTTGGGCCACTTTTTGGCCCCCCATCTTTGTACACACATATCATGTGCTAAGTTATCTAATAACTACTAGTAGAAAGGGGTCCAAGAAATTTTGAGTTTGAATTTAATGATTTCAATTTAGGGTTCATTCCCATGTGGTGTGAAATTGAACTAGATCAATCCCAAGTCACTAGGAAATGAACCCTATGGTCACATGGTGAAATGACAATTTTTACACAGAAAGTGAATGTATGGAAGTAAGTGAAAATGAGAGTACAATAATGATGAGTAAATGAAAAATGTATGGAGAATGATACAAATAGAATGAGATGGATGTGAATAGGATTTGATACATGAGCCAACCTCAACACAACAATATGCCACTTGTTGATATGTTAAATGGCATTAAGTACATTCTTATCAAGGTGGGAACAAATGTAAATTGGAAATGCCATGATTGTGCTAATTTTACCATTACATTGTTTCCCCACTTTGATTTGCATGTAAATCTAACATGAGCATGCATTTGAAAGTATATACAAGTTATAGGTCAACATTAAAATTAAATATTTAGACACTCATAAAAAGGATATAGGATCTATATAAAGTAATGGATCATTGTCGAATTATTTTGTATGCTTCTTGGTGTCAACACTACATCCAACACGAAAAATAGCAAAAAGAAATATGATGAGTAGATCCCACATCATAATTAAAATATGCACAAAACTACAAGTAGTTTAATCTATCTATGAAAAAAGGAGAAGAGGGAGAGAAGGGTCAAAAAATTATGTCTATACCAAAAGAGTGAAATGATAATATTTTGCATGATACAATAATGCAATATGGAACCATGTGATAGAATTCCATGTGATGTGGCAATGTGATAGTGCTCCACATGATGTGGGAAATGCAATCAACACTCTACATGATGTAGTACTATGATCAATCACCATGCAATATGTCAAATGTGATAAATCTTTGTGTAATGTAGGAATGTTATGCAATGAATCTCTATGTAGTGCACCAATGTGATAGATCTCTGCATGATGTAGGTGTGTAATGTGATTGAACTCTATCTAGATACAATAGTACGTTTCTATTTACTATAAGTCACTATATGAAATCTCAACAGGGGAGGATAAATGATTCATGGTAATAATAATGATAAAACTAACAAACTAAGGTGTAAGCACATCTAATCACATATATTATCTAAGGATGTATTATAATATATAACAAGCATATAAGATCATAGATTTGTGATAAGCATCAAGGTATAATGTTGTCCCCAATATAGGTAGACCATGAAGGAAAGATGGTCCTAAAGGATAGATAAGGATCATGTAAGCTTATCAAATATGTATTCAAATCAAAATATATTTCTATAAAGCACAAATAAGTACAGGATATAGTGTGAAAGTACATGTAAAGATCATTGCACCCAATATGGACAAGATGATTAGATGAAGATTATAAGAGTATTAGTGGAATGTATAAGATAAAGTCATGACAAGAATCTTAAATGTGTGATCATAATAAAAGGTATGATAAAGATAATAAGGCATAGTAGAAAAATCATGAAAATATAGCCATGACAAGATGATACTCATAAAGTGATAAACATGGAAATGTAATAGTCTTCTTTGGAATATGTGTAATAGAATTTTTGGCATGAAACACTAGTTTTTTCACTATTGCTTCCTTATCCTCCTTTGGTGGTGTTGATTCATAGAATTGCAACCCCTAGTTCTAATGGATGAATCACAATCACCTAGATCTAGAGATTGAGTCAATCTAGACAAAGAGACAAACCTATGATAAAACTGAGGACAATTAAGAACCAATTCAACAAGAGTGGGATGATGCTTCTACACTTTATCCCTACCAAGATTAGGGAGGGTGTTCCTAGAGACCTTTATATAATAAATACAAATTGACTAGTGACATGGCTTAAGCAATGCCTATGCATAAAGACACTAACAAGGGAAACTAACAACAAGTTATGATGCAACTCTACATGTGAAAAAATTATTCCCCATAGAAGTAAGCATTCATAATTTCTTACTTCATTACTAACTTCTAACTAATAGTATGCACAATTCTCTAAAGATGAATCACAAATTACAAGTTCACAAAAGATATTGCAGAGATTTATAATGATGGATTTACGCATACTAGAAAAACATAATTAAAGAATGGTTTGCCAAAGTAGATGAATGAATGATTTTTCATTTGATTTTAAAATGTTGGATCAAAGTTACAATTAACAATAACCAATTTATGGAATCCTATATTAATAGAATCAAGAAAACAAGTTATTCCAAACCAATGCTATAGCAATACATAGTTAAGGAAAGGCCTAAATTACCAGGGATTTGTCTCGCAAAGCTTAGGCCCTCAATTGCTCTCTCATTCCTAGTGGTTAAATTCATGCTTAGTAATCTAGTTTCAATTTCAGCACCCCATATGTTAAGTAAAAAAGATTTTATATTAGGATACTCCTTATAGAAATATTTGCAACATTCTTTGAATGTAAAATAACTAGACTTTAATAAAAGTGCAACAAATGTGCACCCAAAAACTTTGGTCAAATTCCCTAAAAGTTGTTAAATAAAGATATGGAGACAAACCAAATCAAGGAAATAAGAGTTGATATTACTATTGATTATCCAAAGAGGAAATATAGTAACAAATGCAAAGATTAAACTCAAAATGAGACTCCATTAATGTTCTCCCAAAGTTTTAGATGGATTCCTACACTTGATTATAATGCCAATTACAAAACAATGACCCTACATTGGCTTAGAGATTCAAAAACTTGCTTTAGAACCAACAAAGACCAACCTAAACAAACCCATAAAAATTATAATTTATAACAAATGAAAAACACCCAGATTTGGCACCATATGACACCTACTAGAATTTGGATCATTGATCAATAACTTCACATAAGAATCAAGAAAATGATAATTGGATCTTTGTGCTCCTCACTCTGCCTAAACTTACAAAATAAATCCATCATTTTTCCCCAAATGATTTGTCCTAGCACACCATTTTATCTTTTCCCACTCAAAAATCTATTTATAGCAAATAAAATCCACAAAATTCACCATGCAGTAAATAAAATTTCCAACAACCTAGTAAAAATATCCATTTTCCCATAAAAATACTTGCATATTTAAACCTTGTGTAAAATTTTGGTCTTCAAACCCTCACTTTGCCCTACCCATGAAGATTTCTTCTTTGCAGCTATAGCTGCATTGTGCCCCTCTATAAAACCATCTTTAAAAATGGCAAGAGTTACGGTGGGGGGTACTTAAATATTATGACCACTTGATCCCCTTTTAAAACCTTAGGCTCCCTCACTTAAGATTTACTCCAGCAAATAAAATAATCTAGTCTATAAAAATTAAACAAGACACATCAAACCTTTAAATTTCATGAAGCCATTTCATTGCATGAATGGGGCCTGCCATACTTTAAATTGCATCTTCAAATGAAAGAACGAACCAATGACCAAGATTAAGAGGAGATGAAATCAAAGGTAAGTGCACAACAGAGAAAGGAAAGATGCATGTAAATTGTTTAGCCACTGGCTTCACATTAGCCACCCTGCATACACACACTGCCACACAGACATTTTTTAGTTGTGATGCCTTTCCAACGGATTGGTACCACTCCAATTTCATTATCCTGCACCATTTTTTATATTCATTATCTTCTTGTTGAGCTGGGATTATAAATATTGAACCTCAATTCTGAAATAGATGCCAGACTATCAATCACATAGCTATGCTGGCCATTTCCGAATGCCAAGCTAGCTCAGAAAGGTAATCCACCTCCATAAAAGGATGAGGTATGGCAGGAAACATCAGTTAAACTACTAATAAAATCTGCACATACCTATTCTTCTTATCGATCTTTGAGCCTACATTTGTTAGCTAATCCATGAGAAATGGTGGCTAATTCTCTAAAATTTTGTCTCATTAATATACTAGTATTATTCATATTCTGAGGTTGTTTAAATTGATGCCTACATAACACTTGTATTTGTTGCACATTATCTCACACATATTATGCTAATATATACATACATCAACATATCTAACTACCTTCCTCTACTGCACCGATTTACCATGTTGCTAAGTAATGTTACTTGTATATTGTCTTAACAATCATGGCACCACTCCGTATACTACTGGCATTTTAAAATTCTGCCATCCTAATGTATATTTAGATAGATTTGCATTGATAAATGATTGCCCATGTCTTATTTTCTGCATTCACTTTGAATGAATCCATGGGTATAAATATAGCGTTGTGGCATCTATTTCCAACAATTTAGAAGGATAGTGGGTAAACGAAAAGGGGATGCAAATTAGATCACTAGCTGGGCATTGGCCATTTTTTAAAAAAATGTGTTTTAGTTGAAAATCAAAGCTTTTGCATTTTAATAATTTAATTGAGTACTTATATCATATTAACTTTGCCTTTAAAATACTTAAACCTTTCACCATAAATAGGCCCACCACTTCTATAAAATGAAATAAATTCATTTTGAATTAAACCAAGGGTGCAAAAATAGTTTTAAAACTAAAATTTCACACCATCACACCTTCCACAGTTAATAAAATCACTTCTCAAAATCACTGGGATGTGTGGATCTCAACAAATATTATCAAATCATTTTTCTCATTTAGGATAGTGTTGGCCAATAAAAAAATTTAAAATTTGTGTTTCACTAGGATTGTAACCACGTGCTCAAATTTTGCCTAAGAGACCTTTGAACTAGAGGTAGATGGATGCTACGCCCTTAATATTGGTGTACATAGGGTTATGAATAGTCGGCTTGTGGCTATCTTAACTCCTAATTAAGTCATATTATCATTATTATATTGTTATTTAGTTGTTTAGGTTGGCCTAAGGCTTCTATAGGTCTATCTAAGGCCTGGGTGATATCCTAGGCATAAATAGGTATATATAGGAGGTAGTGAGTCTCATTTCATATCATATTCAGTATTGTGTTCTCATTGAAGACTGTTGGAGGTATCCCCCTCGAAGTGGATTAGGAGGTTGCCCCCTCGAAGTGGCATATTATTATCAAGTATTTTCAGCATATTTACTATTATATTCAGATATTGTGCAAGTTGTTTCATTCCAAGTGGTATCAGAGCATGATCTTGGCACCGTAGAGGCAAGATTTTTTCTCAACATTGGAGGCGATTTTGGGAAGAGCATAACTTTCAGATTTTAGTGAATTTTTTAAATATTTTTAAAGGGTTTTTTAAGACCATATTAAAGAAGATACAGTCCAGATTTCATAGGAATTGAAGCAAAAATAAGCGAGTTATTGCAAAATTAGGGTTTCCAACAAATTCGCTCTCAAGGCAGCAAATTTGCTAAGTTTTTGGATTTTTTTCTGGGTAAGTGGTATCTTGGCCTTAGTAAGTTACAATAAAAATTTTAGAAAATTTACATTTCATTTGTGTGACTTATTTCAAAAATATTGGTTTCCATCATGACGGGGCCTGCAACAAGAGGCAAAAAGAATGCTGCCACACCGGGGAAATCCTCTGATAAGGATGAGGAAATAATAGAGGATAGTAATCCCAATGAGGAAATGAGTAAGGTCAAAGAAGATGTGTCCTCAATTAAGAGGGATATGTGTGACCTAAGAGGAGATATATCAGATCTACAAAGCATGTTCAGCGCCTATATGAATGAACCAAGAAAGGAGTTCTCAAGCAACCAAGGTGAAACCTTCAAGTCGGCTAATAATGACACAAATTTTAATACTCCTATGGGATCTAGGAATTTCTTTCCTAAGGTGGATATGCGCAAGTTCGATGGTAAGGATCCTCTAACATGGATTAACCAACTAGAGAATTTTTTTGAAGTACATCAAATCCCATATGGACAAAAGGTCACGATGGCTTCCCTATATCTAGTACCAGATCAATTCATTTGGTATCATTGGCTTTGTACTCATCAGAGAAAAAAGGGTCTCACCGTCTCATGGTCAATTTTTACAGAAGAACTCCAAGCACAATATAGCAATAGTGTGACAGACAATTTCTTCAACCAGCTTGCTAAACTTCAACAAACAGGATCAGTTAAGGATTATATTCAAAAATTCCAAAATCTATCATTAAGAGTGGATACAATTACAGAGGAGAACTTGAATGATTTATTCTTGGGTGGTCTCAAGGATTACATTCAACATGAGGTACGTATGTTTAGTCCTAGCTCAGTAAATGAGTCTTTTATCTTGGCACGCAGGGTAGAGGAGAAATATTTGATTCCTAGAAAGTAAGGGGCTAATATGACAAGAGAGAAAGGATATTCAACACCTTCTCTTCCTCAACCTACTAGGTTGACTCCACAGCAAATTGAGGAGAAAAGAGCAAAAGGGTTGTGTTTCAATTGTGATAGCAAATACAGTCGAGGACATAAATGTAGTGAAAAGAAATTGTTCTATATTGAAGGTCTAAGTGAGGAAGAAGAGGAGGAACCCATATTAGAGGAGGATAGGGAGTCATGTGAGGAATCACATGATTCTCAGCCAATCATTTCTTATCATGCACTCTCAGGTTTTAGTGCACCACAAACTCTCAAGGTAGTGGGTTTCTTAAATAAGCAGAAAGTAACAGTGTTGATCGACTCAGGTAGTACTCATAATTTCATCAACAAAAAGTTGGCAACTCGTCTAAATTGTTTTATATATCCAGCCCCAGAGTTTTAGGTTTTTATTGTAGATGGGGCTACAGTTAGTTGTTCGGGGAAGTGTCATAGCATTAAATTATCCATGGGAGATTATCAACTTGATACCCCAATGTATGCAATATCCATGGGTGCAGCAGATATTATTTTGGGAGTACAATGGCTTACTACATTGGGAACAATTGAGATGAACTTCCAAGAACTATTCATGAGATTTCAATCAGAAGGAAAGGTAGTGGAGCTAAGGGGGTTGAAGGCAAAATCCCCACAGATGGTAAGCTCTCATCAAATGCAAAAGTTGCTTAAGAAAGGAGCAGATGGATTTGTGGCCCAGCTATGTTCATTAGAAGTCTCTCAATCTAATGCTCCTACTCATCCAGATTTACAAGCCATAATTGATCATCTCTCAGTGGTTCTTGGAGATATGCCTAAAGGACTTCCTCCTAAGAGGGATCATGACCATGCCATACAACTAGTTCCAGGGAGCCAACCACCAAACATCAGGCCTTATAGGTACCCACACATACAAAAAAGTGAGATAGAAAAAATTGTTGAGGAGATGCTAGAGGTAGGAATTATCAGGCATAGCCAAAGTGCTTACTCCTCGCCTATGGTGATGGTGCGTAAGAAGGATGAAACTTGGCGCATGTGTCCAGATTATAGAGTGCTCAACATGGTATCAGAGCTAGGCCAGGCTAGGAGCCCCAAGCACACGAGAGGTGTGGCTTAAGGGGGGGTGTTGGTGTAAGCCACACTCGGACCGACGATGGACTGGTCCAAGAGGGACCAGTAGCTTAGTGGTAAAGCACTCCAGCAGCGTATGGAAGGTCCTAGGTTCGAGTCCTACCTGGTCCATGTCTTAACATGGTATCAGAAACATGTACACCATTAAAGATAAGTTTCCTATTCCAGTCATTGATGATTTGCTAGATGAATTGAATGGAGCTATGTATTTTACCAAGTTAGATCTTAGATCTGGTTATCACCAAATTCAGATTAAGGAGGAAGATATTTGTAAGACAGCATTCCGAACTCATGAGGGTCATTATGAATTTTTGGTGATGCCATTTGGCCTTACCAATGCACCATCTACATTCCAAAGTTTGATGAATTCCATTTTTAAGAAGTTCTTGAGAAAGTTTGTGTTAGTGTTCTTTGATGATATATTGATTTATAGCAAGACTTGGGAAGAACATTTTCCCGCATGTAGATCAAGCATTACAATTACTCAAAGATCATCAACTCTATGCTAAGCCATCCAAGTGTGCTTTTGGTCTTAAGGAGGTGGAGTATTTGGGACACATAGTTTCACATGAAGGAGTAAAGGTGGACCCTAACAAAATTAAGGCTATCATGGAATGGCCTATTCCAAAAACCATTAAGAAACTGATGGGTTTCTTGGGATTGATCGGGTACTATAGAAGATTTGTGAAGAATTATGGTCGTATAGCAGCACCCCTCACCACTCTCTTGAAGAAGGATTCTTTTCATTGGAATGAGTCTGCTAATGTAGCATTTGAGCAATTGAAGGAGGCTATGTGTACAACTCCAGTGCTTGCCACTCCGGACTTCACCAAGGAATTCATTGTGGAATGTGATGCTTCTGGAAATGGGATAGGAGCAGTTCTCATGCAAGAAGGTCGACCAATTGCTTTTGAGAGTCATCAATTAAAGGGTAAAAATCAGCTCAAACCTATTTATGAGAAGGAAATGCTAGCAATCCTTCATGCAGTTAAACAATGGAGGCCTTATTTAATGGGTCGACACTTCAAGGTTAAGACAGATCATGATAGCCTAAAATATTTTTTGGAACAAAGACTATCCTCTGAAGAGCAACAAAAATGGGTCACTAAGATGTTGGGATATGACTTTGAGATTGTCTATAAGAAAGGGAAGGAAAATATTGTGGTTGATGCACTTTCTAGGAAGGATGAGAAAGATGAAGCCTTATTGTGTGCCCTTTCAATATTACAAGCAAATTGGGTGGAAGAAGCCAAAGCAAAATGGCAAAATGATGTTGCAACAAGTAATCTCATCTAACAATTAAAAAGTGATCCTAGTAGTTCAGATAAGTTTTGTTTGAAGGGAGATATTCTTTGGTATAAAGAGCGTTTGTATCTCTGCAAGAATTCCACTCTTAAACACAAGATTCTCATAGAGCTACATGAGTCCCCAATTGGTGGTCATTTAGGATTTTTGAAGACATATCATCGGGTCAAGCAAGACTTTTTTTGGGAAGGGTTAAAAGGTGATGTTCAAAAATTTGTGGCTGAATGTTTGGTTTGTCAAAGAAATAAGGGGGAGACAATTAAGACACCAGGTCTCTTGCAGCCCTTATCTATTCCTAGCCAGTGTTGGGAAGAGGTATCCATGGACTTCATCACAGGGCTTCCCAAATCTAAAGGTCATAATGTCATCATGGTAGTAGTTGATCGCCTCACTAAATATGCACATTTCATTGCATTATCACATCCTTTTACAGCAAGTACATTTGCAAAAGTTTTCATGGAGAATATCCAAAAGCTACATGGTACACCTAAGGTTATTGTCAGTGATCGTGATCCTATCTTTACTAGTCACTTTTGGAAAGATTTATTCTCATGTTTGGGTACTCAATTGGCTCATAGTTCTTCATACCATCCTCAATCAGATGGGCAAACTGAGGTTGTTAATAAATGTTTGGAAGGATATCTACGTTGTTTCACTTTAGAAAAGCAATCTCAATGGGTAGATTGGCTACCACTGGTAGAATGGTGGTATAACACTTCTTTTCATAGCTCATCAAAAATGTCTCCATTTTTGGCACTTTATGGATATCATCCTCCTTCCATCACATCATCATTAAAGGTGTCACCAAGAGTTTAGGTAGTAGAGGACCACTTGCATCATCAACAACAGGTACTTTCAGGACTCAAGGAGAATTTAGCTATGGCACAAAATCGAATGAAACAACAGGCGGACCAACATCGTAGTGAAAGAAATTTTGAAGTTGGGGATTGGGTCTTCTTGAGATTGCAGCGTTATAAACAAATCTCAATGAAGCAACACAAAAAGAATAATAAGTTGTCTCCAAGATATTATGGGCCATACCAAATCATGCAAAAGATTGGTAGTGTTGCCTACAAGCTAGAGTTGCCACCAACAACAAAGATACATCCATTTTTTCATGTTTCTTGTTTGAAGAAGGTAATTGGGCAGAATATTCCTACTCAAACAATACTACCAGAACTCGATGAAGAAGGAAGAATAATTGTGGAACCAGAGGGCATTCTTCAAACTCGCACAAAGAAGCTGAGGAATAGAACCCTCACTCAGTATCTCATCCAATGGAAGAATTTACTAGTTGAAGAGGCCACATGGGAGGATGAGGAGTTCATTCAAAAGAATCCACACTTGGTTAGCATTGAGGACAATGCTTCTTTGAAGAGGGGGGGCATGCTACGCCCTTAATATTGGTGTACATAAGGTTATGAATAGTTAGCTTGTGGCTATCTTAACTCCTAATTAAGTCATATTATCATTATTATATTGTTATTTAGTTGTTTAGGTCGGCCTAAGGCTTCTATAGGTCTATCTAAGTCGGCCTGGGTGATATCCTAGGCATAAATAGGTATATATAGGAGGTAGTGAGTCTCAGTTCATATCATATTCAGTATTGTGTTCTCATTGAAGACTGTTGGAGGTATCCCCCTCGAAGTGGCATATTATTATCAAGTATTTTCAGCATATTTACTATTATATTCAAATATTGTGCAAGTTGTTTCATTACAATGGAGCATATCAAAACTCTCTCCATCACCAGAATTTAGAATTTCTTTCATGTCTAAGTTGTTTGCAAATAAAACTCATGACCAACCTACCATTCTAAGGCCAAAAATGCAATTGTAACATCAAACTTAAAACTGGGTGCCTGATATCTAGTGGCATGAAGTTGATAAATGGTGACATATATGTGTGACTTGATCTTTTACTTGTGCTTGTAATTGGTTTGATATACCTCATGAAGATCGTTCTCTAGTGTTATATGGTGGTTCATTAGGAGTGGGATTGTATGTATCCAAATTGAAATGGCTCAACTCTACAATAAACTTATATGAATCTCGTGCAAATTTCACAATTCTACCTTTATGGACAAATTTGACATATTGATGCACAACTAAAGGTACAACTCTTAATTGTTCTAACCAAGACCTATACTAAGTAATGTAGAAAATATATTGGAAGAAGGAGCAATATGACAATATTTACAATTCCTTAGGCCCGATGTTAAGAGGTAGTATAGCACAACCCAAAGTGTGGAACAATAATCAATTAGTCATGTTTAAGGATACTCTTTGAAATAAGCATAAGAATTTGTATTCAAATGTTTAGAGAGTAAAAACGTGTTACTGTATATGTCATATTGATTTGTAGCATCAATAAGGATGTCACCAATGATGTTATATTGTATTTCACCTATCACATACAATGGATCGTAATGATTATTTCAAGGGATCTCTTCATCATAAAATATGATCAATGTAGTACCACATGAGGAAGAAGATTTCTCTTAATATTATATTGTTCCAACAAAAACATCTATATGTAATGTAGTATATGAATCATTATAATGATAATCTAAAGTATCATGGTTTGTATCAATTGAATCTTGTATCTCAGCATTGTTAGCATGGCTAAGGAATTGGTTGGTATAAATTTGTAAATTTTGATTTGGAGGTGAAACTCAATTATTTATATTATCATTTCAATGCCTTTAATATGGATCATGTTATTGTTAATAAGATCTTGTATCTCATGCTTCAAATCCATGCAAGATTGATTATAATGTCCTTTGACTCAATGATAATTTCAAATTGCTTGTTCACTATAATTCTTCTTGAGTGCTTTCTTAGGACCCAGTTGATGAATAGAAGGAAGATTAATCAAATTTGAGCTCAATAAACTTTGAAGCACATTGTCCAAAGGTTCTTGAACTTTGTAAGTGCACATTAAATGTCTTAAAATACAATGACATAGTAACATGTTGCACAAATGTGTATCGATTTCGCTCATAATAGCTAGTAGAAAGGGGTGGGCAAGCTTGAATTTGAACTTAATGTTTTGAATTTTGAATCCCGAGCCACTCAAAAATGAACCTTGAGGTAAAATGATAATATCAAAGTAGGGAGTGAATGTATGGAAGTAAGTGCGAAAAACAATACAATAATATTGAGTAAATAGCAAGTGTATAGGGAATGTTGCAAATAAAGTGAAACAAATATGAATAAAATTTGGATCATAAGCCAAGCTTAACACAAAAATATACCACTTGATAGTAGGGGGTATTTTTCACAAATGGGGTAGCAAGCTAAGTGAACTTGATCTTAGGGGAAACTCCATGGTAGTTGGAGTAGTACTGAGATGGGTGACTTCTTGGGAAGTCCCAATGCTTCACCTCTATGAACATCACCTAGATGCACTGAGTGCTAAGTGGACCATTCATACTAATGAGAGATAGGTTCACCTAGATGCAATGAACGCTAAGTGGACTATTTATACTAATGGGAGATGGGTTTGTATGAACCACTCCCTGTAAAATATAAGTAAATAAATTTAACTCAAAAACTATAATAAAACATCATAATATACACTTAACAATATATTATTACATTGAGGAAGTTCCTTCGATATAAAAACAAAATGAGAAATGACATGGATTTTGTTAATTTCACCATTAATTTAGGTTATTTGCAATAAAGAATTGAATAATGGGCGCATAGTCCACTCGCTACAGTCCAAAAACCCAAACGGCTGACTTTTTTTTTTAATTTAAAAAAATAGTACGCGACATACATTCCCCATAACTCGTTTGACAATGTGACAACGACGGTATATTTGATGTTTCATTAATTTATATGAAAGATTCTATTTTTACGCGCCTCCACTTATTAATTATTATTTATTAATCACGTTAGCCTTGGCACGTCTTCAACCTTTTTTAAAGGCATTCCTCTAATATTTCTCAGCCCCTTGGACGCGATGAACCCCTTTAGGTTACAAAGGTTTTTATGGCCTTTTATTTGGTGTCCTTGGCTCCTCAAGTGACACAAGGGACCAACTTGGATCTGATATTGAATTATTATGTTTACTATAAAAAAAATGTACATATTTTTTATTTTGGATATGTGATGTTTATGTGATTATTTCAATTGCATCCATCTCGTGTGGTATTGTCTCTTATTCTTGTAAATCTTAAAAATATGTTTCCCCTATCTACTTTCTCAACAATGTAATGCTCTGAAGTATGTTTGGGGATCTGTTGTAAGAGGGTTGGAGTATGAAACTCCTTAACTTCAACTCAAACCGTATTACCAATTTTACAAGATTGAAGATATGAAAGATGTGTAATTCAAAATGCTTAGATGTTGTAGTATCTATTGATGCTTGTGTAAGCCTTATGTTACTCCTTGTTAATACTTTTAGATAAGTCTCTTAGTGATCAATGCATGTTTTTTTATGATTGCTAATGTCTTAGGACTTATCTTTAACTCACAACCCTAGGTACTCATTCGAATATTTTTTGCATGCAAGTAGAGAGGTAATGGTCAAAATTGGTGAAAAGATGTCTAGAATAAGTGGGACAATGTTTGAATTTGGCAATTAGGTTCATAGGTGCAATCATGTCTAAGGGACATAATCACGTGTGTAATTCAGTCTAAGATGTAGGAATGGATACAATGAAAGTCGACCTAGTCGATTAGGGGCTAATGAAGGATTAGGTTCAAGTTCATGTAATCTTGTTAAAAAATAGGCCAAATTAAGTACCATAATAGCATATTTTAGTACAAGGTCAAAGTTCATAAAATAAGAGGGTAAAAAGACAAGGTATACACTTTTCTCCTCTAGACATTTTGCCCCCACTTAGTGTGCATGGGACCTATGTGATTCAAAAATCAAATCAAAGAAGTTGGACCATTGTGTTCTTAGTTTTTCCACTTTAGTCAATGATTTTTAGAAGCCTTTGAGGTGATAAAACTTCTCAAGTTTAGAGGCTTTTACTGTTGAGACTACATTTTTGTCAAATATAGGTTTGGGATGGTCCAACACATCTTAGGGATGCGTTCAAACAAAAGTGCATATCACCAAATGAAGTAGAAAACTAATTTTATAAAAACCACTAATTTGTGTAGGTAGGAAAATCCTCATCAACCACAATGATTTCATCTCAACCATGTGATAATTTTGAAATTGCCTCTTGTAGAAGTGGCAAATTGTTGCATGAGCATCTAGGCATAGAAGCAAATCCTTCAAGTCTTGAAGTTTTGTGCACAAGGCTACGCACATACAACATATAATAGATTGTGCGATGGCACACAATAGTTGGTAAGAATGCAACACATGTATAGCAACAAAGAGATCAAGCATGACTTGGGTTACATGGTTTTGACAGAGGATGGGAAACACAACATCCATGTGGTAGATACATGAGGTGGCAATTGGCGATTAGACTCCGTGTCAAAATGGATAGTGTGCATGTCAAAGGATCATCCAATCCACATTAAAAATGATATTTCCTTAGATAGATGACATATTTTTATATCTATAATTTATGTAGCAAAGTTGGTAAATTCAAATGTTGGAGCAAGTTGTATTAATGACAACTAGTGGATTTTGGCCACCAAAATTTGATTGTAATTGTATATAAATATGAGATTTGTGTTCAAAGTTAAGGTCTTTAGTTAGCAAGGATGGTGCAGGAGCACCCCTACAAGACAGGATATAAGTTTATTGTCCGCATGACAGGACATTAGTCTATTTTTAGCATGTTTGACTTCATAATGTAATAAGGTCCATTGGACCAATGCATATGTATTAGATCAGCCTAGGAGAGTGTGCAGGTAGTTAGAGTTCGTGATCAGGTTGTCTGAGCTGTCTTCTCCCAACCGTTTGGAAGCTCCCAGCCGCTGGGAATCGAGTTGGTAGTACTCGTACGATATTGCTATAAATAACTCAGATCAGTTAGGGTTTGAGATAATCATAATGAGAGTAGTAGTTGTGTTATGTTGTACTGGTGATTGAGTGAGATCCAGAGATCAGCCCAGACATTGTGAAACATTGTTGTAAAAACAGGACATTTGTGTTTCATCTGAATAAGATCTCATCAATTGCATTATCTGGTTTATCAGTTGTTTATGTTTTGATTTCTATTCTGATTACAAGTTGATGGATTCTTTCAACCCTTCCACCGGTTGATTCTGTGAATCGGTGGAATGGTCATGCATGTTAGTTTAGGTTGTATTTTAGTTTTCTGTTTATGCATTTCATTGTGTGGGAGATCGATTGGTAGCATGCTATGAATCAACCTAGCATCCTCATGTGCTAGGGTTAGGAAGATAAATCTTTAAGTTTTGATCAGAAGGTGATCCGGCCCGATCATCATATTTTCTTTGTGAAATTGTGCGGTTCTGTGAGTTTGCATGCAGCTGACGGATATACAGGGATCTGCATGTGCTTTTCCAGACGGAGTGAATCGTATCGTCATCTACGAGTATATCGCTATCCGGATCGGGTTATGAAGTTGACGAAGACTGTATGTTTCAAGTGCATCAGGATGATATAGGTTGGATATATACTCAGTGTATATATCATCGTCAGGATCATCTTTCGTGTGTACCCATCATCCGCATATCGCTATCGTATGCGGAAGTGAAAGTTCATTTTTTGGCTAAGGACCGGAAAGGTCATCATCAGGATATTAAGAGATCACCCGGATATTCATTATCATGTTGCGGAGGATATAAGTGTCTTATATCCTGTTGACATCATCATCAGGTGCATTGACATCATCATCAGGTGCATGTGACGTCATCGTCATCAGGATATTGCGAATATCACCCTATGCAAGTTTATCCTGCTGTCGCTAAGTGTTTTAGCATCGGCGTAAGTCATCGGCATAAAGTTTGGGTAACATCATCAGGATGCTTCAATATGACCGGATAAGTCATATCCTGATGCTGTTGTTTGAGTAGTCGGATATCGGGGTGACGTAAGCATCAAAGGAAAGGTGCTTGAAGTTGTCGTCATCAGGATATATCGAAGGAACCAGATATTTTATATCCTGCTAATGAAGGTGATGCTGAACATCATGATGATGAAGGTAGAGGTTGGCGGTAAGATGAATAGTGAACATCAGGAGGATGTTTGCGCTTGCCGAATGTGATGATGCTGCTGACAGGCGAAAGGCGAAAGGCGATAAGGAAGTGAACAGTAGTTAGCAGGAGGATATTTCATGCTCATTTGAAATATGATGATGATGATAAGCCGATAGGTATTATAACATGTTGGTTGTATTAATGACTCCTCCTTCCCATTTGTAAGCTCCCGTTGCGTTTACCTCTGCATCATAGTGGTATCAGAGCAAAGGAAGTATCTTCTGGAAAAGATAAGGATATAGCAGGATGTCAGGTGACGAAGGAACATCTGAGGTTCCGGCAAGGATGACCAACGTTGAGTTGGCAGTTCTGGTGAAGAAACAGATTGCAGAGAGCAAGGCCGTGAAGGCTCAGAATCAGGAATTGAAGGATGAGTTAGCGAAGTTGAGGAGCAGAGTAGGTTCTGGTAGAGAAGAAGATAGGGAAGAAGAAGAGATCCCTAGTTGGAACGAGGAGGTCGTTCCTGCAGACCAGAGACCACTGTTGAACGCCCTCAAGGCCATGGAGAGGAGAACCATGGATGTGAAACTGGATTTGCCAGTGTTTACAGGAAAGATGGAACCTGATTCAGTGATGGAGTGGATAGACTCCTTGAATAATTTCTTTGAAACAGAGGAGATACCAGAACAACAGAGAGTGAAAATAGCCCAGTCAAAAATGAAAGAAGCTGCCTTGACATGGTGAAATTTCGTCCAAGATGATAGAGTACAGGAAGGAAAGCGTAGAGTCACTACATGGAAGAAAATGATGGCATTAGTAAAGGAAGCTTATGTCCCATTGGATTACAGTATCCAATTGCACAAGAGGAAGCAAAACCTGAAGCAGAAGGAGCTAGATGTCAGCTCATATACAGAAGAATTCATGAAACTTTGTATGAAAACAAAGGTAAAGGAAAGTGAAGAAGAGAAGGTAGCCAGATACCTTAATGGATTGAGGTTCAACATTCAGGAAGATTTAAGTCTGCATAACCCAGATACAGTTCAGAAATGCTTTCAGTTGGCATTGAAAGTGGAAGAGAAGTTAAAGAGAAAACAAGAACAACACAATAGAGGAAGAGGAAGACAACAAAAGGGTGGAAGAGGTCCTTTTAGAGGTAGAGGACATGGACATGGATATCAAGGAGAATCCAGTCATGACAATAGTCAGGGAAACAATAGTCAGAACCAGGGGGAAAACTATAGTCAGCAAGGAAACTTCAGGGGTAGAAGACCTTTCAGAGGAAGATCCCAGGGCAGAGGATCCATCAGATGTTATAACTGTAACAAAGAAGGCCATATAGCCAGCAGATGTCCAGAAAAGGCCACAAGCTCAACAGGAGAAAGGAGAACAAATCTGGTCCAAGAACCTGATAATCAAAGTATGACAGGCTCTACTTCTTTTCAGAGTGTGAATGCTCCTGATAATTATGGATACCCAGAAAGTGGAGAGTCTCTAATGATGAGAAGAACAGTGACTACCATGAAGGTACCTGACAAAGAATCCCCTCAAAGAAAGTCTCTTTTCAGGACTATTTGCAAAGCAGGAGGTAAGGCATGTAAAGTTTTGATTGATTCTAGTTCTACTGAAAATTTTGTGTCTGAAGAAATGGTGACAAAGCTTAAGCTTAGGAGATTGCCTCACCCATCCCCATATAAAGTCTCATGGCTTACCCAAGGTCAGCAGACAACTGTAGAAGAGCAGGCTTGGGTAGAATTTCAGATTGGAGCATATAAGGATAAGTTGTTGTTTGACATTACCAAGATGGATGCTTGCAATCTTTTATTTGGTAGACCATGGCAGTATGATTTGAAGGCACAACATGATGGTATTAGAAATACCTATACAATCACTAAAGATGGTAAGGTTATAACGTTACTACCCTTGACAGAGAAGGAGGAGAAATCTAAAGGAAAAGAGGTGAAGGTAATGCTGATGGAAGGTAAACAGTTCATGAAAGAAGTAGCAGCAGAAGGTGCAGTTGCATATGCCCTAATCCCATGTATGAGGATGAATAAAGAACAACAGCAAGAAGTCAAGGAAGAGAAAAAGCAAAGGTTCATAGACCCAGCTATCCAAGAGCTATTGGATAAGTACAAAGGTATCATCTCAGAGGGAATGCCAAGATCCCTACCACCTGTCAGGGATATTAGTCACTGCATAGACTTAATTCCAAGGTCAACACTTCCAAACAAAGCAGCCTATAAGCTAACTCCAGAATAGAATGCAGAAGTAGCCAGACAAATTGAAGAATTATTGGATTCAGGTCTGATTGGGAAAAGTTTAAGTCCATGTTCAGTACCAGCTATACTAGCACCAAAGAAGGAAGGTACTTGGAGGCTTTGCACAGATTCTAGAGCTATTAACAAGATCACAATCAGGTATAGGTTTCCAATCCCTAGGATAGAGGATTTATTTGACTGTTTGGGAGGTGCTAAGTATTTTACAAAAATAGATCTAAAGAGTGGATATCATCAGATCAGGATTAGGCCAGGAGATGAATGGAAAACAGCATTCAAAACAAATGAAGGGTTATATGAATGGAAGGTTATGCCTTTTGGTTTATCTAATGCACCTAGTACTTTTATGAGGTTGATGAATGAGGTTTTGAAAGAGTTCATTGGTAAGTTTGTCATAGTGTATCTAGATGACATTCTGATTTTCAGCAACACAAAAGAAGAACATCTCAGACACATAGATTTGGTTCTTAAGAGGTTACATGAAGAGCAGCTGATGATAAATTTAGACAAGTGTTTGTTCATGCAAGAGGAGATCACATATTTGGGTTTTGTCATTTCACAAGGAAAGTTACAAATGGATAGGGAGAAGGTAAGTGCCATATTGTCTTGGCCAACCCCAAAGACTATGAATGATGTCAGAAGTTTCCATGGGTTAGCAACCTTCTATAGGAAGTTTATAAGAGGGTTTCGTCATATTTGTGCACCCATGCTTGATACCATCAAAGGAGGACAAAAGTGCAGATTTGTTTGGACTCAAAGAGCAGATGATTCTTTTGAAACATTGAAGAAGAAGGTGGCACAGCAGCCAGTCCTTGCACTTCCAGACTTTAACAAAATCTTTCAGGTGGAATGTGATGCCAGTCACATGGCCATTGGAGCAGTACTCAGCCAAGAAGGTAGACCTATTGTATTTTTCAGTGAGAAGCTCAATGATGCTAAAAAGAGGTATTCTTCATATGATTTGGAAATGTATGCTTTAGTCCAGTCACTCAAGAAATGGAGGCATTACTTGATGCCAAAGGAATTCATAGTATTCACAGATAACCAGGCTCTGAGTTTCATAAACAGCCAGGAAAAGCTGAACCACAGACACATGAAATGGGTAGAAACCTTACAAGCTTTTACTTTTACATTGAAGCATAAGAAAGGAGTCAAGAATAAAGTTGCAGATGCTTTGAGCAGGAGAGTTCTAACAGTCAACCAGATTCAGTTAGAAAGTGTTGGCATTGATTCACTAAAGACCATGTATGAGACTGATGAAGATTTTGGGGAGATATATCATGTATGTACTTCTTTTAGAGAGAAATATCATGCTGAATTCTCTGAATTTTTGATTCAGGATGGATTGTTGTTTAAAGGTGGACAGTTATGTATTCCAAGGTGTTCTATGAGGTTAAACATCATTAAGGAGAAACATTGTGGAGCTATGGCAGGTCATTTTGGTCTAGATAAGACTCTTGATCTTGTCCGAAGACATTACTTTTGGCCTAAGTTACAATCAGCTGTCAGAAAGTTTGTGGAGACATGTGTGATATGTCAGAAAGCTAAAGGCAGGTCGACTAATGCAGGTTTATATCAGCCCTTACCCATTCCTTCCAGACCATGGGAAAGCATAAGTATGGATTTTGTCTTGGGTTTACCAAGGACAAGGAAAGGGTTTGACAGTGTTTTTGTTGTAGTGGATAGATTCAGCAAAATGGCACATTTCTTGCCATGCAAAACCACTGCTGATGCTTCATACATTGTAGATTTGTTTTTCAGGGAGATTGTCAGAATCCATGGATTGCCATTGAGCATAGTGTCAGATAGGGATGTGAAGTTTATTGGTCACTTCTGGAGAACTCTTTGGAGGAAACTTGGAACAAATTTGTCTTTTTCCTCTGCATATCATCCTCAAACGGATGGACAGACTGAAGTAGTGAACCGTTCCTTAGGAAATTTGCTTAGATGTTTGACAAAACAACATGGAGAAAAGTGGGATACTATTCTATCTCAAGCTGAATTTTCCTATAATGATACTGTCAATAGGAGCACAGGGAAATCACCTTTTCAGATAGTTTATGGTATGCATCCTGTTGATGACTGTTTTGATGCAATCATAACAATAAGTTAAAATTCACATGACATGAACTGAAACTATACTTGAAAGACAAGAAGGAATCATTTGGTGATTCAACTAATCCCAAGTCTACAATGGTTCGGTTGGTCAAGTTCAGTTGGTCAATGTGAAGCTGTAATGTTCAAGGGGCCTTACGTAGTTTAGGTTTGTTCTGTGGTTTACTGGCCTAAGAATATATAAAGAGGTCATGAGATATGTCAATACTCTTCATTCCTTTGCATAAAGGTGCTACTGTGCTGCAAGTTTCAGATGTTTTTTTTTTATTTTTGCAGCTTCCTTCTTCATGTACTTATGAAAACTGTCTACTTAGACTCTGTTATGCATGCTTCTTCAGATTTGAGACAATTTCCTTTAGATTTCTACGTTTTCAGCTAGATATTTCAGATGGGTTGGGAAAAGTTAGAGAGATCTAATCTATACTTCATCTAATCTACAGAAGGATCTAATTGTTTCTGTTATCCACTATGTAAATACCACAGTAATTTGATCAAATCCACAGTAAAAACCTTAAATGTAAGTCCTGAGCATTTTCACAAACATACATTTAAAATTGCAAGCTCTCAAAGAAGATATTTCAAAACACAAAGAAGAGCAGGAGAACACTCAGAAGATAGATGCAGAACTCCAGATTCTATTGTATTAGAAACGAATAGCCATACATGATTTACAATGTAAGAATGACTCTTAGTTTCATTGATCATACTACAGAGAACTTACAAGCTTTACAGATACAGTAAGGCAGCCAGACATTCCACGCGCACCTTACTGCAGACAAACAGGCGACCTCCTTCTTCTACTCTAAACTATGCTAAGCTAACTGCTGTATTTTCCTAGAATCTCTGTTGTAGGCCCTAAAAATCCCTGTTGTAGCCCCTGTTGTAAAGTATTACAGTGTAGAGAGGCACAATATATAACATTCTGATTGTCCTCACTACAGCAAAAACCTAACTAAACCCCTGGTTCAAATCTCTAGTTACAGCAATAAATGCAGGTGAACCAGTTCTCAAAAATATCTCTGAGCTGTGGTCAAATCTGGGCGAAATATTGCCCCCTTCTGAGAAGTTCCAGCAGCTGGGCAATAACTTCTGTTTGTCTTTTGCAGAAATACCTCCAGCTGCGACCTTCCTCTTCACTTGAATGGCTTTGACTTTTGCATTTCATCTCTATCTTCTTGCTCCTGAGATCTGATCTTCTGCCTCCATGTTGACTTTCCAGCTGCTTCCTCAACTGCAAGCCTGCAAGACAAGACAAGCAATAAGTATTCCATTTATCACAAAACAGCATGAAAATTAAAATAAGTGTTTAAATCATGGTGACTGTGCAAGATCGCGGAAATCAGATCCAAAATCCGCTCAAAACGCATCAAAAATGCGCCCAAGCTGCTCAAAATTGATGGGTCAACCATCGCTGACCGGGAAAATGCCAGAGGCGCCAAAAAAACACTTTAAAACTCCACCGCTTCATTTCCCGCCCATCGGCATGATCATCCCTGTCGGTGCGTCAAAAAAAACAGGTTAGTCGATATACATCATCATCATGATATTCTGGAAATAGCATTCCCTCCTGAAGGTCCAGATGAATGTCATCATGATATTTGACTTCTGCATATGAAGAAACGGACAACATCATCATCATCATCATGTTGAGAATAGGAGGATGTGAATATAATCATGCTGCCGAGGAGAAGAAGATGATGGTGACGTCATCATGATATTCGGGCTTCATTGAAATGCTAAGGATGACGTCATTGTCATATCCGGTTAAGATCAGGGGGATAATTGTGATATCGGGTCACCCAAGGAGCATGATCAGGATGATGAGCATAATATGACCCTTTTGCGGCCAAGGCAACCTTCTCAAGAAAAATCAGCATGATGAAGATCATCATCATATCTGCTTTTATCGAACTTGGAATAAAACGTCATCATGATATTCGGGCAATCGGATCGTGCTTGAAAAAATATCCTGTTTGAAGGAAAAATGTGATGATGATCATCAGGAGGATATTTGTTGCTGTCGAACATAGAAGAAGACATCATCATCATGTTTGGCAAACGGATCGGGTTTTGGAAAATATCCTGTTTGAAGGAAAAATGTGATGATGATCATCAGGAGGATATTTGTTTCTTCGTTATAAGATCGGGATGACGTCATCATCATATTCGGAGCCTTCGTTAAACTTGAACATGACGTCATCATGATATTTCGCCAACCGGATCATGTTTGAGAAATATCCTGCCGAAGGGAAAATATGATCATGATGAGGATCATCAGGATACTTGCAAAAGGTTGTATTTCATCGGCAGGAGGACTTGGCGAAATATCGGGCGCACAAACAAGATCATGATGATGATGTTGTTAATAGGACAGGATAAAAAATGATGATGATGACCCTCCTCATCGATTTATCATGATGATGTCATCATGATAAATCGTCTTCGAAGCACAAGGGTGAGTTAAGGTCATCATGATATTCGGGCCAGGGTGATATTACAAAATATGATGATGCTGTTGAGTAATGTAATATCGACCACTTCTTAATAGATAGGCTGATCATCATGATGTTTCGGCAAACGGATATCAGGAGGATATGAAGATGATGATCCTCCTTCGAAATTATCATGATGATGTCTTCATTACTTAGCGAATTTCAGCGAATGTTCTGTGAAAGATCAGGATGATGATCATGATGTTGCGAAAGGAGACCAGGAGGATATGAAGTCGTCGTCATCATCTTTCGAATGTCAGCAAATATCATGATGATGAACCTCTAATAGGTTTTGAACGTGCGCACACAAATATGCCGAAGATGAATTTGCTAAGTCAGGGTGATCTTATACCATCAGCATGATATTTTAAGATCGGGCGATGCAAGGATATCATGATGATGCTCGCGATGCAAAGATCGCTCGACGGGGAAACTTATCGTGACTTAAAGTTAATGTCATCATGATAATTGAACCTCAGGATATTATCGGGGGGGGGGGGGGGGGGTTCAAATATGATGATGATGACGTTTATACAGCAAAACTGAGTTTATAATATGACCTTCCTAAAAGACATCATGATGCTGCATAATGCGAAGATCATGATGATGCTGCCAACATGACTTAGGATAAAAAATGATGATCCGCCTGCGAATATCAGGTTTGACCAAGACTTTGACCGTGCATAACTTTCACATACGGTCGAATTTTCAAGTGAAGTAAAAGGCAAACCTGCATAAAATTTCAAGCTCTTTCAAAATATGAGGTCACAGAAACAAAATATGAACTTTGACAAACAGACCTCATGATGATGACCTACCTTATGCAATATTATGATGATGATGCACCTGACCCTCATTTTTACCAGACCACCAGGAAGCAGAAAAAACACAAGCAGAAGCAAAAAACAAGACATCAGCAGGGGTCCTCGTTTTGCTAAGGAGCAAAATGGGGCGTGTTGTGAACATCACAACAAATAGCAACCAAAACAAAACAATTAAATTCAGAGTGTTCAAGGAAACTAGGTGAAATGAACTCATAACTTCCAACTATCTTTCCTGCAAATTACTATTCAGCTTGAGACTCAAAGTGTTCAATAAAGATGCATGAATTTTCATTTTCAGTTTAGTTGTGTGCATGTGATTAATTATCCTCATCTTGAAGATCGGTTGAACAAACCAGTGACTGACATTAGCCTACGTAGGTGAGGATATTCCCTCATAGCCGACCGGATAGAGCCTTGCTGCCAGCGAGCGTCTATAGCCCCGGCAAGGTTATCGTTACAATTCTCCTAAGTAGAGCCCCACTGCCAGCGAGCGTCCATAGCCCCGGTAGAGTTACTTAGATGGATTAATCTGGATTTTCAGTATAATCCGCTTTATTTATTTATTTTTTGTTCTCTAATTTAGAAAGATTTCATAAGATATAGCAATTGTAACTTCATGATGATGCAAGGAGTGGACACTTGCTGGAATTAAGCTGAGAATTGTAATGGTAGCAAGGGTGACCTCTGATTTTTCACCTAATATCTACACTGGTAGGTTCAACAAACCCAAGGATTTTAGGTGTGTCATCGTGAGAAACCTGCTTCGAATTCTCAATCACATTTATTGAATGCAAAACTTCAGAAGATGAACAACTCTCTACATTCATGACAGTGACAAGATATGTGTAAATTGCAAATGGTTAACCTGAATATCCTAAATTATATACTGTTTTGAATGGTTGCTAGTTCTGCTCCTTAATGCTCTACAGTAAAATAAAGATCCCTGCTGAGGAGACAACAAACAAACCAAACAAACAGGCTGTACAAACAACACAACAAAAGAAAAAACTGTACAAACAGAAAGAAACAAAAAGAAGACAAGCTATACAAACAACTAACCTAAGAAGAAAACAACAAAAGAAGACCACAAAAACAAAAACAACCACCCCACCAGACTATATACCATCCTCTCCAAGGCAAACTGAAACCCAGGAAAAAGACCCAAGAACACCCCTACTTGCATATTTCTTTAGGTTGTGCAGGAGTAACAGGGTACTGGTGATGGTTCTCATCCTAGCAGATTTATCTTTGAATTCTGAAAAAAATTCTGATATTCTAGATTCATTGTGTTTATCAGAATAGCTCTTAATGACTAGTAATTGAGGCTGCTCATCAGGTTTATGATTAATCCATATGCATGTCTTATCTCTTGAATTTCCATAATCAAAATAGCATTTATCATTGTTTACTAAGGAAAAGAAAGAGACAACCTGATGTGCCTTTAGCTCTGTGGAACACACTTGTTTATTAGTAGCTGGCTCTTCATCTAGCTTTGCATTTTCATTGCCCAGCTCTATGTCTAGTCCTTTTTCAAGTTGAAAGATGAATGACTCTAGATGTATCATTTCTTCATCTTCATCCAGCTTTGTTCCTTCATTCTGGATGTTCAGTTTATCCTCAAATTTAGCACACCTCTCAATGTTCTCATTAGTTTCCTGCACATCAGCACTTAAGTAAGTATCTTCATCATCATCTGATATACAGAAATTAATCATTTCTAAATCACTTGAGAGTAAAGGTGGGACAACATCTTTTGATTGATAGGAATACTCCCCTGTTTTACTTTCAACATGGCATGAGGGTGATGTCTGATTGTGCACAGCAGCTACATGATCCTCTGTATTTTCAATTTTCAAAAATTGTTCATCAACTGACTCACATTTATCGTCCAGTGTGGAGTCTGCTTCTATTAACCTGCAACAATCGTCACATGATTCCTGGAGAGAGATCTTATTATCCTTTATTCCTAGCATTGGTTCCATCTTTGTATCCTCTACACATTTAACGACCGTTGCTGCTGCATCCTCCTGTCGCCCAATAATCTCCTCACTTCCTTGCCAACTTTCAGCCTTATACACATATTGGACTGGGAAATTGTATGTAACGCACTCTTCCACCTCTTGTCTAATGTCATGACCAAATCTGTCTATTGCATTGTTTTCCTCATCTGAAGAATTTTCGTCAGACTCAATGAATAGTGCTGTTCTATTGCTGACACACTTCTTTCTACTGTTTAACATCATAACCTCCTCAATCTGCGTCCCATTGTTGGTAACTCTATAGACACCTGGCTCAACAGCAGCATATAAGATTTCATTAGTTCGATTATACTCTGTTATCATATGTTTCATTCTGGGCTCTGCCTCTATTCTGATCTGGTTTGGGATGCCTCTCCATGGTAACCACATGTGTGAAAAGTCAGTAGCCATATACCCGTTTAATGTCTTGGACCAATCTCTACTTAGCAACATTCCATAATTTGCGGGTATATCCACTACTTGGATGTCAATGATTTGGCTCACCCTAGGGTCTGAAGCTAACTGCACCTGTATGTTCATGAGTTCTCCTATCACACTAACCTCGGTCTTATCTAATTGTGTGACAACCTTGGCAGATTTGGTGGGAGTCAGCCCGAGAGTTTTACATATTCCTAAGGGCATTACGTTGGCTGAAGCACCAGAATCTACCATGCAATTGTGTATATTCTTCCCACACAACCTAACAGTTAACAAGAAAGGTTGAGTATCCCTCTTATCCGCATGTATTACTACATTTGTGTTGGAAGGCTGCTCAACTTTCTTACCTTTCTCCTTAGGTGGTGAATCACTACTAGGAACAGTTATATCAGCAGACACCATGTTTGTTATGGATGTATCCAGGGATTTTAAAAAAGCATTTCTGATCCCTGGGGTCTTCAATAATTCATTTAGAGGTATGCTGACCTTCATTTTCTTTATTTCCTCTGACAAGTAATTCATTAGTCTTGTTGTCTCTACTGCTTCTGTCTTACTTGTTTGATCCTTTTGCACTGCTGTTCCGTTATTTGTGTGCTGACTAGCTTTAAGTACGGCAGGATTGTTGCCAGCATTCTGGTCTGGGGGTGTATTGATGTTATTCGGAGGAGTGGAAGTGGTGAAAGGTCCTCCCGGCCTAGGGTTGTTCCTCAAATTGTAGGTGTGGCTTTTATTTGTCTGTTGAAAGGCCTGCACCTCCTCTGTTTCATTTAATATCTCGTTTTCAGATTCAAAAGGAAACTGAAAAGCATTTAACACAAAGGCTGATTCGGGATAAAGACTTTCACAACAGTATGGTTCATCCTCTAGCAATTCATCCTCCCTCTCTTCTGCAGTTGCAAAGGTAAACGTTTCTAAGACTAATGCTGTGTCATATTCTGAGGGTACTACCTCATTTCCCTTAGGAATGAGAAATTCAGAGGTAGGAGGCTGTACATCTATGTTGAAGATACTAGCTGCCAAGTGGAACTGTGGACAGTCATGCTCAGCATGGGCATTAGTATTGTGAAATCTACACCAATTTTTGGGTGCTGTATTGGCCATTTGTATGTTAGTTATTTGTTTTGCACCATGATTATCTGTATTCTCAAAAGGAGAAGCCAGAGTACCGTTGTTGGGCCCAGTGTTCCATGTCTTGGGTGGCCTAGGTTGATTCTGGTTCTTGTTATTATTGCCCCAGGTCCTATTATCTATCACTGGCCCCCTATTTTGCATTGGTTGCCCCTGACTGGGGCCTTGATGCTGATTGTAGTTTTGGTTCTGATTGTACTGCTGATTCTGGTTGAGACTATAATTCTGATTTTGGCCTTGGTTGTGATTTTGATGTGGATTGTAGTTTTGGTTGCTTCTGCCATAGAGATTCTCATTTCTTAGCTGTGTCACTTCGGTTGTTAATCTCTTCAGATGTGCAGTAATTTCTTTGATGTCTTCCCTATCATCTTGTGCTTTTGCCACAGTTACATCCCTAGGAAGTTGGAAGAAAGGCTGACCATTATTTTGACTGTTATTGGAAGTACTAGCCGTGTAAGGAGTTATAGCCTGGATTGGAGTAGGATTATACACAGGTGTGTAAGAAGGAACCGGATTTATTAGTGGAGCATGCTGCACAGGGACTCCATTCCATGGGTGTGCCTGATTCTGCATCCCAAAATTTCCTCCAAATGGACTGTAAGCTGTATGTCTCATTTCTTGGTTCACTGAGGCTGCCTCTTTATAGGCTTTGGATATTGAATCTATGTCAGGTTTTCTCTTGACAAACATGACAGTTAAAGGATCCAAAGCAGCATAGTACATAGCCAACAAGGGAGCATCATCTATGGTATAAGGGGCTGCTAGCCTAGAATAGGCCTTTTGAAATCTGTCATTGAAATTATCAATTAGCTCTCCCTCACCTCGTTTTATAGCAGCCAACTTATGATACAAAGCACAAGGGTCAATGGGTCCTCTAAATCTTGACAGAAATGCTTCTTCCATAAGTGCCAAGGAAGAAATGTAACCATTGGGTAAGTTTACATACCAGCTAGAGGCCTGCTCATTCAAGGTGTAAGGAAACAACCTACACACAACATCCTCGTGCTCGAACATAGCCCTAAAACATGCTTCCTTAAATATTCTAATATGATCTTCTGGGTCTTGATGCAACTGGTATTTGGGACATATCTTTTCCGGATTTTTGGGCATGTCATGATAATCATTGAAGAATATGGGAGAATTGACATCGAAATAAGCCATTGCAGGTGTTTGAGCTTGACTTGAACTTGCAGAAATACCTGGATTGATTGGTGGATTAGGATTTAGAGGAGGATTGAGACCTCCAGGAGTGCCTGAACCAAGATTTAAAGATCTGAACAGTGATCTGTCAGGACTTACAATACTATGGATGTTAAAAGGTGACCCAGGAGGTGTTCCAGATGAACTTCCTGCTTGCGATATCTTTGGATTCCAGATTAAAGGGCTTTTACTTCACCTTGTATCAGGTAGTTGCACAAATATATCTCCTGAACTGGACCTAGACCTAGTCACTCTGTTACTGTCGTTAGCCAGTTTGAAATGAAACCTAACCCAGGCAGGCCCTCCTTCTAGCGCCAGAAAACTGTTGATGACTGTTTTGATGCAATCATAACAATAAGTTAAAATTCACATGACATGAACTGAAACTATACTTGAAAGACAAGAAGGAATCATTTGGTGATTCAACTAATCCCAAGTCTACAATGGTTCGGTTGGTCAAGTTCAGTTGGTCAATGTGAAGCTGTAATGTTCAAGGGGCCTTACGTAGTTTAGGTTTGTTCTGTGGTTTACTGGCCTAAGAATATGCAAAGAGGTCATGAGATATGTCAATACTCTTCATTCCTTTGCATAAAGGTGCTACTGTGCTGCAAGTTTCAGATGTTTTTTTTTAATTTTTGCAGCTTCCTTCTTCATGTACTTATGAAAACTGTCTACTTAGACTCTGTTATGCATGCTTCTTCAGATTTGAGACAATTTCCTTTAGATTTCTGCGTTTTCAGCTAGATATTTCAGATGGGTTGGGAAAAGTTAGAGAGATCTAATCTATACTTCATCTAATCTACAGAAGGATCTAATTGTTTCTGTTATCCACTATGTAAATACCACAGTAATTTGATCAAATCCACAGTAAAAACCTTAAATGTAAGTCCTGAGCATTTTCACAAACATACATTTAAAATTGCAAGCTCTCAAAGAAGATATTTCAAAACACAAAGAAGAGCAGGAGAACACTCAGAAGATAGATGCAGAACTCCAGATTCTATTGTATTAGAAACGAATAGCCATACATGATTTACAATGTAAGAATGACTCTTAGTTTCATTGATCATACTACAGAGAACTTACAAGCTTTACAGATACAGTAAGGCAGCCAGACATTCCACGCGCACCTTACTGCAGACAAACAGGTGACCTCCTTCTTCTACTCTAAACTATGCTAAGCTAACTGCTGTATTTTCCTAGAATCTCTGTTGTAGGCCCTAAAAATCCCTGTTGTAGCCCCTGTTGTAAAGTATTACAGTGTAGAGAAGCATAATATATAACATTCTGATTGTCCTCACTACAGCAAAAACCTAACTAAACCCCTGGTTCAAATCTCTAGTTACAGCAATAAATGCAGGTGAACCAGTTCTCAAAAATATCTCTGAGCTGTGGTCAAATCTGGGCGAAATATTGCCCCCTTCTGAGAAGTTCCAGCAGCTGGGCAATAACTTCTGTTTGTCTTTTGCAGAAATACCTCCAGCTGCGACCTTCCTCTTCACTTGAATGGCTTTGACTTTTGCATTTCATCTCTATCTTCTTGCTCCTGAGATCTGATCTTCTGCCTCCATGTTGACTTTCCAGCTACTTCCTCAACTGCAAGCCTGCAAGACAAGACAAGCAATAAGTATTCCATTTATCACAAAATAGCATGAAAATTAAAATAAGCGTTTAAATCATGGTGACTGTGCAAGATCGCGGAAATCAGATCCAAAATCTGCTCAAAACGCGTCAAAAATGCACCCAAGCTGCTCAAAATTGATGGGTCAACCATCGTTGACCGGGAAAATGCCAGAGGCGCCAAAAAAACACTTTAAAACTCCACCGCTTCATTTCCCGCCCATCGGCATGATCATCCCTGTCGGTGCATAAAAAAAAACAGGTTAGTCGATATACATCATCATCATGATATTCTGGAAATAGCATTCCCTCCTGAAGGTCCAGATGAATGTCATCATGATATTTGACTTCTGCATATGAAGAAACGGACAACATCATCATCATCATCATGTTGAGAATAGGAGGATGCGAATATAATCATGCTGCCGAGGAGAAGAAGATGATGGTGACGTCATCATGATATTCGGGCTTCATTGAAATGCTAAGGATGACGTCATCGTCATATCCGGTTAAGCTCAGAGGGATAATTGTGATATCGGGTCACCCAAGGAGCATGATCAGGATGATGAGCATAATATGACCCTTTTGCGGCCAAGGCAACCTTCTCAAGAAAAATCAGCATGATGAAGATCATCATCATATCTGCTTTTATCGAACTTGGAATAAAACGTCATCATGATATTCGGGCAAACGGATCGTGCTTGAAAAAATATCCTGTTTGAAGGAAAAATGTGATGATGATCATCAGGAGGATATTTGTTGCTGTCGAACATAGAAGAAGACATCATCATCATGTTTGGCAAACGGATCGGGTTTTGGAAAATATCCTGTTTGAAGGAAAAATGTGATGATGATCATCAGGAGGATATTTGTTTCTTCGTTATAAGATCGGGATGACGTCATCATCATATTCGGAGCCTTCGTTAAACTTGAACATGACGTCATCATGATATTTCGCCAACCGGATCATGTTTGAGAAATATCCTGCCGAAGGGAAAATATGATCATGATGAGGATCATCAGGATACTTGCAAAAGGTTGTATTTCATCGGCAGGAGGACTTGGCGAAATATCGGGCACACAAACAAGATCATGATGATGATGTTGTTAACAGGACAGGATAAAAAATGATGATGATGACCCTCCTCATCGATTTATCATGATGACGTCATCATGATAAATCGTCTTCGAAGCACAAGGGTGAGTTAAGGTCATCATGATATTCGGGCCAGGGTGATATTACAAAATATGATGATGCTGTTGAGTAATGTAATATCGACCACTTCTTAATAGATAGGCTGATCATCATGATGTTTCGGCAAACGGATATCAGGAGGATATGAAGATGATGATCCTCCTTCGAAATTATCATGATGATGTCTTCATTACTTAGCGAATTTCAGCGAATGTTCTGTGAAAGATCAGGATGATGATCATGATGTTGCGAAAGGAGACCAGGAGGATATGAAGTCGTCGTCATCATCTTTCGAATGTCAGCAAATATCATGATGATGACCCTCTAATAGGTTTTGAACGTGCGCACACAAATATGCCGAAGATGAATTTGCTAAGTCAGGGTGATCTTATACCATCAGCATGATATTTTAAGATCGGGCGATGCAAGGATATCATGATGATGCTCGCGATGCAAAGATCGCTCGACGGGGAAACTTATCGTGACTTAAAGTTAATGTCATCATGATAATTGAACCTCAGGATATTATCGGGGGGGGGGGGGTTCAAATATGATGATGATGACGTTTATACAGCAAAACCGAGTTTATAATATGACCTTCCTAAAAGACATCATGATGCTGCATAATGTGAAGATCATGATGATGCTGCCAACATGACTTAGGATAAAAAATGATGATCCGCCTGCGAATATCAGGTTTGACCAAGACTTTGACCGTGCATAACTTTCACATACGGTCGAATTTTCAAGTGAAGTAAAAGGCAAACCTGCATAAAATTTCAAGCTCTTTCAAAATATGAGGTCACAGAAACAAAATATGAAATTTGACAAACAGACCTCATGATGATGACCTACCTTATGCAATATTATGATGATGATGCACCTGACCCTCATTTTTACCAGACCGCCAGGAAGCAGAAAAAACACAAGCAGAAGCAAAAAACAAGACATCAGCAGGGGTCCTCGTTTTGCTAAGGAGCAAAATGGGGCGTGTTGTGAACATCACAACACATCCAAGAGGAATTTTGGAATTGAGAGATCTACCTACAGTAGACCCTATTAGTGCAGAAGGAGAAGCTTTTGCAGAAGCCATAAAAGAGGTTCATGATCAAGTCAAGACCCAACTACAGCAAACCACCTTGAAGTATAAGGAATATGCTGATAAAAAGAAGAAGGATGTATAGTTTGATGTTGGAGATTTGGTATGGGTTCATTTGAAGAAGGACAGACTTCCTAAGGGAAAATATACTAAACTCATGCAGAGAAAAGTTGGACCATGTCAGATTTTGCACAAGCATGGACAGAATGCTTATGAGATACAACTCCCACCTGATCTTGGTTTGTCCCCTATATTCAATGTATGTGATTTAACTCCATACAAGTCTTATCCAGATGCAGATCAGGAACTCCTACAGGATACAGTCGATGATAACATTCCCAAGCATGATCCTCCACAGTTGCAGTAGGTTTTGGACACCAGAGTGGTCAAACAGACCCGGAACAAACAGTACTTGGAGTATCTAGTCTCTTGGAAGGGAAAACCTAATTCTGAAGCAGTATGGATGACTGAAGAGCAGATCCAGAAACATGGTGCAGATCTTCATACTCTCATCTCAAGTGGACTTGAGATTTCTTCTTCTGGGGAGTATGGTGCAGGAGCACCCCTACAAGACAGGATATAAGTTTATTGTCCGCATGACAGGACATTAGTCTATTTTTAGCATGTTTGACTTCATAATGTAATAAGGTCCATTGGACCAATGCATATGTATTAGATCAGCCTAGGAGAGTGTGCAGGTAGTTAGAGTTCGTGATCAGGTTGTCTGAGCTGTCTTCTCCCAGCCGTTTGGAAGCTCCCAGCCGCTGGGAATCGAGTTGGTAGTACTCATACGATATGCTATAAATAACTCAGATTAGTTAGGGTTTGAGATAATCATAATGAGAGTAGTAGTTGTGTTATGTTGTACTGGTGATTGAGTGAGATCTAGAGATCAGCCCAGACATTGTGAAACATTGTTGTAAAAACAGGACATTTGTGTTTCATCTGAATAAGATCTCATCAATTGCATTATCTGGTTTATCAGTTGTTTATGTTTTGATTTCTATTCTGATTACAAGTTGATGGATTCTTTCAACCCTTCCACCAGTTGATTCTGTGAATCGGTGGAATGGTCATGCATGTTAGTTTAGGTTGTATTTTAGTTTTCTGTTTATGCATTTCATTGTGTGGGAGATCGATTGGTAGCATGCTATGAATCAACCTAGCATCCTCATGTGCTAGGGTTAGGAAGATAAATCTTTAAGTTTTGATCAGAAGGTGATCCGGCCTGATCATCATATTTTCTTTGTGAAATTGTGCGGTTCTGTGAGTTTGCATGCAGCTGACGGATATACAGGGATCTGCATGTGCTTTTCCAGACGGAGTGAATCGTATCGTCATCTACGAGTATATCGCTATCCAGATCGGGTTATGAAGTTGACGAAGACTGTATGTTTCAAGTGCATCAGGATGATATAAGTTGGATATATACTCAGTGTATATATCATCGTCAGGATCATCTTTCGTGTGTACCCATCATCCGCATATCACTATCGTATGCGGAAGTGAAAGTTCATTTTTTGGCTAAGGACCGGAAAGGTCATCATCAGGATATTAAGAGATCACCCAGATATTCATTATCATGTTGCGGAGGATATAAGTGTCTTATATCCTGTTGACATCATCATCAGGTGCATGTGACGTCATCGTCATCAGGATATTGCGAATATCACCCTATGCAAGTTTATCCTGCTGTCGCTAAGTGTTTTAGCATCGGCGTAAGTCATTGGCATAAAGTTTGGGTAACATCATCAGGATGCTTCAATATGACCGGATAAGTCATATCCTGATGCTGTTGTTTGAGTAGTCAGATATCGGGGTGACGTAAGCATCAAAGGAAAGGTGCTTGAAGTTGTCGTCATCAGGATATATCGGAGGAACCAGATATTTTATATCCTGCTGATGAAGGTGATGCTGAACATCATGATGATGAAGGTAGAGGTTGGCGGTAAGATGAATAGTGAACATCAGGAGGATGTTTGCGCTTGCTGAATGTGATGATGCTGCTGACAGGCGAAAGGCAAAAGGCGATAAGGAAGTGAACAGTAGTTAGCAGGACGATATTTCATGCTCGTTCGAAATATGATGATGATGATAAGCTGATAGGTATTATAACATGCTGGTTGTATTAATGACTCCTCCTTCCCATTTGTAAGCTCCCGTTGCGTTTACCTCTGCATCAAAGGATAATGGTCTACATGTGTATATCTTGAGCACATATTGTACTTGTAGAAAGTTGTAAACTCTGCCGTTAATATTAATAATTTTTTTTATTTCCACTATTACTCTTGACATTCCTCATCTTTGTTGTGTGTTGTTCCACTAAGCCTTTGTGTTGCATGACTAGACTTTCCTTAACTAGAACCTCTCATCATGTCTACTATTATTGTGGTATTAGAGTGTAAGGTTTGACCATAGAGTGGTGAGAATTATCACTCATTATTGTCTTGAGATCCATATTTAAGAGATTTCTATCTTCTGTAAGTGTGAGCATGGGTAGAAGGCAGTGTACATCTTCTAATGCATTAGCTATTAGGTAGAAGGCATGGTGAAAATTTTGTTACAAAAAGAGTAATTAAGAAAGAGAAAGAGTGAGTAAAGAAGTTGATGTAAGTAAATGAGGAAGAAACCAAACACCTAGAGTAGCAAATTAGGAGAATGTGATTCATGACCTCTAGGAGAGGTTGTAGGTGATGGAGAATGCTTAGCCAAGAGATATGGATGTAGACTCAAGTGATGATGAGACACAAGTGTACATGGACAAGGTTGATGAAGACCCAATAGAAGGGAGACTACTAAGAGCCATCTCTTAGGTTGGTAGCAAGTTGTGCATGAACATTTCTAGAAGTTATTCAAGGAGTCTTTATTTGGAAGATTTAATTGACTCGATTATAGAGTTAGAAAAGTTACTTTGAATATGAGTCTGTGGAAGGTCCTCATCAAGTGATATTCACATGTACCAAGCTAAAGGGGCATGCATCACTATGGTGAGTCCATATCTAGAAGGGTAAGGAGTGACAAGGGAGGGAGAAACTCTACACTTGGAAGAAGATGGTTTCCCAACTAAAGGCAAAGTCCATGCTTATGAATTACAAGATGATTATGTTTTTTATTAATGGTAAAATAGATTTTGAAGGGGCCCTAAAACCCTTTACAAAAGACTGACTAACAACAAAAGCACAACCAAATGAAAAAAAATGTTCGCTTACGTGAACCCATAGCCAAACAAAAACCAAACAACAACAAGAAAAAATAGTAAAAAGAGACTGAAATAGAATAGTTATAGATGCTTCAAGGTCTCAGTAGCTTCCATTTCCTGTTGATAGAAATCTTCATGTGATTTGACAAAGCCCATCAAATATTTAATTTTTTCCTTGAACAATTTCTTCTTGCTAGCACGAGTTCAAGTGCTTGGTCCAACATGATCATTTTGACTTCCTTTCTCAGCCCCTTGCACAATCTATCCTTCATGCAGGTCTTTGAGTCTTTCAATCAAGATTTTGACACTTGCAGCACTATTTTGGATAGTGCACTTACTCACCTGAACCACTGATTCTAGGTTATCTTTGATAGATTTCAAATCATTTTCCAGAACAACACTATCATTGATATCCTTTTTCCAATTTTTAGTAGTAATCAACTCCTTGAAATCACTATTTAGATTAGCCAAACCCTTCTCAATTATATCAAGTTTTGGGATTGCCTCCCATCCCTATAGTATGCTAACATCTTCTTCCCTCATGATATGGTGCTGACCTCAAAGTCTTCTTAACATATTAGCCATTTGATGTTAATATGGTTTATCTCTACATAAAACCATTTAGTCATTATATGTTGAGAAGAAACTTCACCCCTCACTGTGCCTAGTACATCTAACAGTTCATCACAATTAGATGCCTTTGAAACGAGCTTAAGAAAACCCTCTAGAATGTTAGGAGTAGGGTCAGAGATTGGAGGGAAAGGGATCCCAAATCCCAGATCCACCAAGATAGACTTCCCATTGCCTTGTTATCTCTTTGCACATGAGTTTTTTCAACTTCACCACCCTTGATCAGCCCCTCACCACATTATTTTTCATTACCAGTCTCTAAACCCTCCAACCAGGTGATTTTACTCTTCCTCCTCCCCCTTTTGGTAGCCTAAGGCTTAGGGGAATCAATATTGAGTTTCCTCTTTTTCTTGGAAGGGGTAATTTCCTCCTCAAACTCAACGTACTTCAAATTAGAAGAACCTAAAACTTCTTGGACCAAATCCCCTGAATCCTCCCCACATTCCCAATCCTTTAAGGGTTTAGATGATGAAGTATCAGTATATTATACAACACTAGGCTTGGTTTTCTTTTTAGGCTTAGCTTTATCACCCAAGACCTCTCTACTAGGAGTAAGAGCTTTCATGTGATTAATAATCAAGAGCATGAGTCCTTGATGGAGAATCCACATATTAGGCACCTTTCTACTCTTTCTATTGAATGTTCCATGGAGACCATGAGATAAAAAAGGAAATGAAACACACATTTTGTGACAAAAGTGATTAATATAAGCAGTGTAAAATGATACCCATATATAGATTTAAAACTCCCTTGGAGGGAAACATACCTCATTATAGTCTTCACCATAGTTGCCCAAATCAGTTTTAAAGAGGTGTGCTCATACCCCAATTGCAGCTTAACCAATCTATTCCTTTTGTCACCTTTGAAGAATATTTGGAGAGCTTCATCATCTGCCTTCCTATCCTTGAAAACTTTCCCACCTTCTGTGGAGAGACTAGTAACTTGGGCAATAAAGTCCTCATTTTATGTGCATTCCCACCCAAAGATAGCCACCTTCCTATTTTTCCATCCCCGGGCAAAAGCCTTTGTAATGGTAGGGTCATGGCCATTAAGTCTTTCAATATATGAGGTTAAATCCCCTTCCTCCAATATTTTCCAAACCTACATGGCTTTTGACGGACCCCTACACAGTTGGATGGCTCCACCCTATTTATTTCACTGCCCATATTCTTTAAGTTACCTTCTCCTCTATTCACAAATACCCACAAAATCCCATGTTTACCATTTCAATTGTGAGAGATTGATAAACACTGTGTATAGCTCAAAAGTTGCTAGAAACAATCATGAAGTATTGGTGTAAATTCCCTTTCCCTGTTCATAATTACACCTCAAGTGTGAGTTGTCAGCTGGTAAGTAATAATTATTTAGAGTGAATTTAACTTGCATAGGGATGGAAACAAAAACCTCTCAAATCTTAATGTTTTCATAATTAACTCCCAAGTTTGCAAAAGAATTCACTCCTTTATTGCCCTCGCGGAAAACATGTGTAAAATTAACATCATCAAAGGAATCAACAAGCTTGATGGAGTCTTTGATAAAGGTATCAATCATCCAACTAGAAATTTGAATGCCCTTAAGGCATAGGATTATATTTAATGTAGAATATCCTTCCACAATAATGTTGTTAAAGCCTTTAGAGTGAGCTAGTTTAATAGCATTAAAAGTTGTAGCCACTTCAGCATAATAGTTAGATTGAACTCCAAGAGGAAGAGAAAAAGTAGAGATAAACTTGCCCTTATCATCTCTCAAAATTCCACCACCTCCAATAACTCCAGGGTTGCCCTTGGTGGCCCCATCAAAATTAACCTTTATCCACCCCAAAGGAGGTGGGTTACAAACCACCCCTTCTCTTGAATTTTTCATATTCTTGAAAGGGGTTGATATGTTAAAGTGTAAATTCCAATCCTTCACTATCTGAAGATCCCTAGGAGAGACCCCAATTCTAGATTCATTGGAGATTTTCTCTGAAATCCCAAACATGAATTTTATTTAGTAGCCATAATGATTCTTCTAGCCACTGTATCAACAATACATTTCTTCTCTCTGAATATGCAATTGTTTCTCTCCTTCCATAACCCCCAAGTTGCATGGGGAAGCATTAGGGGCCAAATAAACCTCAAGGAGGGATTTGAAGAGGGAGAGACCCGTTGATTGAACATCTCTTCGAAGGAATTAGGAGAAACCCAACTAACATTTCAAAGAGAAAACATTTTTTTCCCAAAGAGCTCTCAAAAAAATGAACCAAGAAGTGAAAAACATTCTCTGCATCACTCTCATAGAGGGTACATCTATTGGGAAGAGCAAAGCCCCTTTTGGTGAGATTTTCTAAAGTTAGGTTCTTGTTTTGAGCCAGGATCCAAAAGAAAATGTTGACTTTTGGGATCAACTCGGGACTCTAAACCTTAGCCCAAAAAGGAGAGGCAATATATGCACCCCCAAGAGCAGCAAACCCTGAAGCAATAATATAAGAACTATGAGGAGTATCATACCACAAAAGTTCATCTTCCTTAGGGACAAGGGGTATATGAAATCAAGAAAGTAGGGATTGAAGCCTTGAGGCATGGATATCTAAGGAAGAAGAGGGAATCAGATCAATTCCAAGATTCCCCCTCCATATAATTAGCCACTCTATCACCAAATGTCCTTAAACAACTCTCTTTCAAAGGTCTAGCCCACTCACAACTAGACAGAGAAATATCTAAGATCCATCTATCATCCCAAAAATTGATGGAAGCACCATTCCTAATTTTCCATTTAACTCCTTTTCTTATAAGGCTTCTACTATCCAAAATGTTTTTCTAAATATGCAAACCAAGGGGTAAGTCTATACATTCAAGAGAGTCATGCAAGCTCCTGTGATGAGAAATATATTTTCTCTTCATGATTTTAATCCATTCATTGTGATCAAAAATCAATCTCCAAGCTATTTTGGCCATTAGAGCATAATTAAAATCCTTGATCTTTCTAATGCCAAAACCTCCTTTTTTATCTACAAACTCCCTCCCAGGCCACTAAAGGGATTATTTTTCCTTCCTCTGTACCAGCCCATAGGAGCTTTTTCTAAATTTGTTCCAACCTCTCGGTAAACTTCCTAAGGATTTTAAAAAGGCTTATGGCATAAACTGGCAAATTTTGCAAGGTGGCTTTTATCAAATGAACTTTCCCTACTTATCTCAAAAGAGTCGCTTTCCAACCAGCCAACTTCATCTGAAATATATCCAAAAGCTCCACCCAAAAGGACTTTATAATCTTTCTAATGAAGAGGGGTATTCCTAAGTATTTGGAGGGAAAAACGCCCACTTGGCATTGAAGAATATGAGAAATCTTGAGCTGATGAAGAGTAGGAGTGTTCATGAAAAAGATCGTACTTTTTGGAAGACTAATTTTATGGCCTGAAGCCAATTCATAATTCTGCAGAATGGATTTAAGTTATCTTACTTCTCTAACCAAAGCATCACCAATTATAATAGTATCATCCACAAATTTCTGATGTGAGCAAGGAGGGCCAACTGATTTAGGAAATACCCCCTTTTAATCTGCCATCATTGATAGCCTTGAGAATATAACTACCCAGGGCTTCAGCCATGATCACAAATAAGAAAGGAGATATGGGGTCCCCCTGTCTAATACCCCTGGTACTCTTAAAAAAGCTAGATGAAGAGTCATTAATTAAAACAAAAAAATTAGGAGTAGAGATCATCTTTGAAACAAGATCTAAGAATCTAGCATCGAAACCAAACATTGACATAACTTTCAATAGAAAATCCCAACTCACCCTATCATATGATTTCATGAGATCCAGTTTGAGGAGAAAACCTTCTTTTTTATTCATAGACAACAAATGAAGAACCTCCTAAATAGAAATAATGGAACCCAAAATTTGTCTTTGAGGAACAAACCCACTCTACTAGATTGAGATCAAACTGGGGAGAACCACTTGCAATCTATTTGCCATCACCTTAGAAAATATTTTATAAATAGAGTTGCAAAGGCTAATAGATCTAAAGTTAGCAAAGGAATCACCACCCAATTTTTAGGGATAAGCACAATAAAAGTAGAATTCAGCGCCTTCAAAACTCTTCTACTACCAAAGAATTCCTTTGTAGTAGCAATCACATCCTTAGCAATAATGTCCCAATAATTCTAAAAGAAAAAGTGGGGGAATCCATCTGGTCTAGGTGCTTTGTTTCCCTCAAAGGAGAAGACAATAGTTCTGATTTCTTCATCCATAGGGAGTTTACTCAACTGAGAGTTATCCTCTTCATTCAAGATTCTAAGGATCTCTTCCAAAATATCTCTCTCAATGTCCATGTTGATAGGAGTGTCAACAGAAAGAAAGTATTTGTAAAAACAAGCCATTGCATTATGAATCTCACTATACTCATGTATCCAAATATCATTCATCTAAATTTCCTTTATTCTATTAGTAGATCTATGCTTGATAGTAGTAAGGTGAAAAAAAATTGTATTGCAGTCCCCATTCTTCATCCAGACTACTCTAGGTCTTTGCCTCCCAAATTCCTCTTCCTTAGATATAATAGAATGAAGTTATGAAAGGAGTTCATTTTCCTTCTTAAGCAAGCTTAAGTCCATTCCCTTCTACTGAATGTCCTGCTAGATATAATCTAATTTACTATTAATAACCTCTTTCCTCTTAAAGATATGACCAAAGGATTTCTTATTCCAACCCTAAATATTGATTTTGACATTGGATAGCTTTTTAGCTACCCTATACATGGCCGACCCTTCCACCTTGATGTTCCACCATTCAAAAATTTTGGTTTCCAACTCAAGATGAAGAGTCCACATTTTTTAAATCTAAATGGAAAACTTGTTTTTCTTCCCATTTATTAGCATAAAAAATGATCATGAAATTATCTAAGCCAAGTCTAGTGAGAGTAGATAAGGAACAATAGAATAAAGACAACCAGTCAAAGGAAATCAGAGCATGGTCAAGTGTCACCTAAATGAGAGATGCTCCAATTCACCTATTTGTCTAGGTAAAGTTCACTCCTTGCAGATCCAAGTCCACAGGTTCTTGATCATTAATAAAGTCCGCCAAGTCTCCCCCGCTATCCAAAGAGGTTTGTGACCCTTCTGTCTTCTCATTTTCCTTCAGAGGAGTGTTGAACTACCCCATCAAAATCCATTTTTTGTTATTATAAATTAATTTAAAAAATCTAAGATTGTTCCATAATTTTTTCCTAGCACCTCTAACATTTGAGACATAAATATTAGAAGAGATCCAAGAAGTATTATCCTTAAAATTAAAAAACTAAGTGGAAACATGATTCACTCTTCACACAAATCAACTTCATTCACCACTTTAGGATTCCACAACATGGAAATACCTCTAGAAGCCCCATCTGCACTTACCCCATGAAATCCGCTATCCTTAGAAAACACGTTCTTCAACTTTCTCAGCTTACCCACTTGCATCTTTCTTTCCTAGACCAGTAAAATGTCCAGTTTGTGCTCTCAAACTAGATTAGTCAAGAGGTCTTGTTTATGAGAATTGTTCAGACCCCTAACATTCCAAGATATTATTTTCATTTCTTTGAATTAGGTGTGCTCTTCAAGCACATGCTCATGATGATCTATTGTAAGCCATCAACAATGTCTTTCCTAATGTCTCTTTCCATTACACTTTTTGAAGAAAATCTTCCTGAGTTCTTAGACTTTGAACCATAGTCTGAATATTTTTTATCTAGTATTCAACATATGATTTCCTCGCAAAGGAGTAGATACAAGTTTATTCTTTTTTCCTTTATCCATAGCATGTTGGCTATCGACTTAGATGGGTTCATGCTTCTCAACTGATTCACCTTTCAAACTTTTTCTCTTCAACTTCATTTCCCTATTTGTATTATCCAAACTTTTTAGCTCCAAATCAACCTGGGATGAAATATCCTTTTGAGGAGAGACACAACTCTCCTAATCCTTCAAGATCTTTGACTCCTCTAGGGTATGATCTACTATCTCCAAAACCACTTGGGGTGGTATTTACTTCTAAGGAGAGACACAACTCTTTGACTCCTTAGAAACATTTAACTCTTCCAAATGAGGCTCTTCTATTGATTCATTCACCACCACATCAGTAACCTATCCTTCCCCTTCCATAACAGGGTTATGTTGTAAAGAGGTCGGATCCACCTCATCTTCATTTCCCTTGAATTGAAGATTCTCCTCAATAGGATCCTCCTTTTGGGGTTTTGAGGCTTCATTCAAAGGATCTCCCTCCTTCATTTCCAAGTTTTCATCAATCCCTTTTTTCCTCCACATTTGTTATTGCATTTTGGTCTTTCAAGTAGGACATTGCTTCACCCAATGACCCATTTTCTTACACTTGAAACAAGTGAAAGGGATGGATTCAAACTCCACTGGTTGCTTCCAAATACCTAGCTTTGACTTGATGGAGATCGAAGAAGGAAAATTAGTGGATTGATCAATGCAAACACAATCCATTGCAAAAACCAATCTATGCCTTGAGATTGTCATAATATCAATGGTTAAGAGTTGGCCAAAAGCATTGGAAATACCCTTAAACACCTCCTCATACCAAAATTCCATAGGCATACCAAGTAACCTCACCCACACTGGGGCAATATTGAAAGAGCTATTCACAGGATCAAAACTTGTTTCACATCTCTTCAAAGACAAGGCTGACTTACCGATAAACCATGGACCCCCAACCAAGATACTACAAAGGTCTTCTTCACAATAAAATGAAAATGAGAATAACTCATTTGACATAGCTGCAATTTCCAACTAACCTTTAGTCCTCAATTTCTTAAGGGCCCAAGCCCTTAGCCCATCTATATTAGGCCTTGGTCCCATAAATCTTCCAATCAGTGTCATCTCCATCTGGGACACACCTTTATCCACAATGCAATCAAGAACACTAATGAAAAGCTCACTTGAACGAGGCTTTGAATCCACCACAACAAGAGGAGATGAATGTTTCCCTTTGGGCTTTTCCCCTAAAAGTGAAGCCTAAGGAATAGATCCCATTTCCTTCATCGATCAATCTCTCGTAGAATGGCCTTTACACTTCAAATTCTTGAAACCCTCAATCTAACCATCTTCAGTGACCTGACTCTCTACCAAGGATCCTTGTCCATTTTCCTTGGTTCCACCTCTATCCTATTCCTTGGAAAGGCCCACCACATGGGAGACCCCACCTCGGTCAGGTGATTTGTCATGTTTTTTTGACACCAAAATATATGAACCCTCTGCTACACTGATAGAAACCTATCTTTCATTAGCAACCCCACTAGACTCATGTCCTTCATTAGCAACCCCACTTGATTCCAACTCCCATCTGTAGAAACTCCATCATTCCCCTCCAACCATTCACAGTTTCATCTATCTTGTCTCCTGCCATAGAAAAATTTTGAACCTTGGTGTATGGAATTACAAGATGATTATGTTTAGGAATCTCTAAAACCTATGATAGATGGTGTTACACCCCATTTTTTGTGGACCAATTTACTTTTAACTTTTATGGTAAATACTATTTTGATGCAAGATGACGTCATTATGATATTTAATATTTTGATGAAATAATATGCAATGAAATGTTTTTGCATTTGAATGAATATATGATATTTTATCCACATTATGTTATGTTGTAATTTTTAATGGCTAACTACGTGAATGTTTTTCTAAGTGAAATGCAGGATACTTTCTTGCCCTCCAGAGAGTGAAAGAGAGTATCACCTAGGAGAGGAGAATAGACTTCAGAAAATTAGGTATTGCCATTTGAGTTTCTACACACACTCACATAGGTCTATTTTTAACGCGTGGAGTCAATTTGAGTTACTAATAGAATTGTTAGGTTAAGTCAAACCTAGTCTAGTTGAGCTATGTATTGGTCTCTTTTCTGTTAATAGAAACTATAAGGTGTTTAAGTTATGTTGTCGATGTAAATTGACTATGTGAAATTGTTAATTATATATATATATATATATATATCGTATTAAGAATAATAATATATGTATATATATATACATGTATATATAAGATATGCATTATATATAATATTCCTTGCTAATTAAAATATGTATTAGAATATGCACTTCGTGGGCATTCTGAGCCTCCATCGAAGGTTATTTATAAGGTTATGTATGAATGATGGTAGCGCCACCTTTTCCATATTATAGGTAGCAATTTTAGTAAATGCAAGCAAACTTTCTTGAAAATTCTACCACCAACTTTTGATGGCAGAAGCATGAAGCTATTTGAACTCCACTAAAGCCACAAGGTGGTGGCATTAGGCATAGTTCATGCCCTCTATCCAAGTTGAGTGGGATGTGATTCCCTAGGTTGTTTGTAGCCACTAAGTGGTAAATTCCAACTGTTTCTCTTTTGTGAATGAGAGGAGTGTTAAAACAACAATAGTTATTGCTCTTGAAGCATATTGATTTGGCATAGTTTGGAAAAAGAGAGAAGGAAAGTAAGTCATGGAGACAAGAAACTAAAATTAACCTAAAGGATTTCAGGGAAGAAACAATAGTAAAACAACATAAATTAGAAGCTTGGACAGTAAGAGAAAAAGGGAATCAAGCTCTAAAGAGAAAAGACAGTGGAACAATATGAACAGGTTCTTTTCTTATTTTATCCTGATGCTCTACATATGTTGTGCTCTACACATGATTATGCTCTATATGTGTTATCTTATAAGGTCGATAGCCTACTAAACATTGTTGTATATTATGAACCATTATTTTTACATATATATAAAGTCGTTTGATTATGGATAGAGGTTTATATCCTCTATGATTAAATATAATTGTTTTATGTTTTAATTACTTACGACAAGCTATTGCTATTATTAGTTTACCACAAGAGTATCTAAAATCTCTTAGAAGAGAGAGATCATACTTAATTAGTTGGCATGTACTTTGAGAGCCTTGATGTGCTCATATAACCTTTGGGTTTCGAGAGGCCAGAAAGTATATAAACTAGTGGTATTATAAGGCCAAACTATGTTTTTTGATAGGCCGACATGAATAAAAAATGTAACTTATGTCTAATGTGGCCAAAAAGCTTTATGATATTTAGGCTGAATTATTATAAGTTATGTGGCTGATAGAAGTACCGTGTTCTCAGGCTAGAAAGATTTGAAATCATTATGACTTAGTTGTGGTAGACTTGTTAAAGTTATGCCAACTTTGATATCATTATAATAATGTTGTATAAGCTGTGTGTCCCTGATTAAGCTTTGACATCTCTATATATAAGTAATCTTTAATATAAGATATTAATTTATTGAAGAACTCTTTAGACATTTTGTCTATATTATTACTATGAGACCATGAGGGTCAAGTTGATGATGTTTTGTTGTCATGCTTAACTGAAGTGCTTGAAAATATAAGAGTAGTTACTCTCGTGGTTAATATAAAGGAATTGAACAAGTGGTGGTAGCCAAGACCCAAGAGGTTACTAGAATGTAACATGGGTGTTCAATGTCAGAGAAACTAACCAACTAGTCATGTATTGACTTAATGAGTCTTCTCTATACAAATAAGATCATTATGAAAAGTCAAACCATTTGGTCAAACAAAAGTTTGAGTTAACCATAGGTCACTGAAGGTTTCCAAGTCAAGTTAGAGGTGGGTGAACATATGACTCCACTTTTAAGTGGTTGAATTTTATTCAAAACTTTAGCCAAAGTAGGTGCAAAAGTCTCTTCTTGCACTTGTCGGTTCACTGTGCTCCAAATTTGCATAGCCAGCTAGTAGTGTCATACTCAGTTAGAAGGAGTCTATAGTTGTATGACTATATTGGTTATGTAGGACACAACACTAGAAACTCATATGACATTACTAAGGGGTCCTTAGTCTATACTCTTTGTTGAAGGCTAGGGCCACTTCCAGATGGAAGGTGTGCGGGGGATCACCAGTTTGTGGATGGAGGTAAAGTGTTTGGGTGATTCTCTCCCTCTTGCAGATGACACACCGAGACTTGTGAAATAGAAGATTAATCCTACTATGGAAGTCCTGACCTTGTACTTATTTGTAAATTGTAAATATGTTTACTTGATTATAAATCATTTATGAAAATTGTAATTGAAAAGATGTATTTATTTTACAAATTAAAATGAAATGTTATTTTATTATGAAATGTTTTATTTTTCAATTATGCAAAGTGCTAATGATGATGTCAAGAAAAGAAAAATTTTATTTTCCTACTTTTTAAGGAATTGAATTATTTCTTTAGTTGAAAACCAAAAAGTTTACTATGTTGTATGGATAGATTTGTTACATATGGTATCAGAGCAAGCGGGTTCAATACATGGACTTATGAGCTCACTGTATAAAATTTTTTCTTCAAACATTATTAATTGCTAATGTTTGAATGTTCTTTTTCTAGAATGGTAAGAACAAAACAAACCCCAAGGGAGACGGTAATAGGAAATGAATGTTACTTAAAGGCTAAGAAGGATCAAGCCTCAAAAGTGAAACTCCTAGACAATATTAGTTACACTGAAGGTGCATGGTTAGCTGACTCTAAGACCTACGCTGATGCTCTTAAGCATATCAAGTAGGAGGAGAAGTAGAGAGACAAAGCAACTAAGACTATTGTACTTATTCCTAAGGTGGAACAAGTCAAACCTTCTGCACATAGGGAGTTACCATTTGGATGTGGCCCTAATGCCCCTGTCATTAGTCAGGAAGTTATGGATGAGTACTTGCGAGTACATCCACCTTCTAGGTTTGGTTTGGTAGACTTCAAGGATGAGGGTGAACCTAAAGAGTTTCTCCTTTCTAACAGCAACCTAAAGTCATGAGATGTCAAAGTTTGTAATAAATAAGGATATTATGCAATCCACAGATATTATAAAATAATTTTGGAATTTTGGCAATAATTTCCCTCTTTTTGTTTAAGATTGTATGAATGAAAATTGAGTAATGTTTTTAAATGAGTTCATTTTTTAGAAAAAACTAATTGAATGCTCAACATGAAAACTTCAGGAGAAGTAGGAATTCAATATGGTTTGAACTAGAACCAATCTTGGAGATAGCTAGGAGGTAGGACAACCTTCTGGCAACCTAGAAGTGAAATTGGGCCAGATTCTTGCAATGCTCAATGAAACAAGAGCAAGGATTGGTAACCTAGAACAAGAGGTCAGAGGTCAGAGTAGACCTAAGAAAGAAGCATCCCATGAATGAGACGATGAGATTCATCATGAATGTACCATCCAGAGTGGGTGTGGGGAAAATAATTCAAAACCAAGACCAAATGAAGAAAAGAGGAACCAATTAGCCCTCAAATTGTCCAAGGACATGAAGAAGGTCACACCCCCTAAATTTGATGGAACCGTGAGTGGAGATGCCATGGAGGCATGGATCACTGAAATGGAAAAATATTTTGAAATCAGGAACTATTCAAAAATAACTAAGGTGGTATGGGGAGCATATCAATTATCTAGAGAAGCATCCAGTTGGTGGATGAATAAAAAGATGGAATTGGGATTGAGCTCACTGAGTCTAACTTGGGGTAAGTTTGTAGTAATCTTCAGGCAAAGATGGTTACTGCAACTGTACTTTGATCAGAAACTTATGGATTTCTAGAACTTGAGACAAGGTGACTCATCAATAAATGAGTATCGGGAGAAGTTTACTCGTCTCCTTAAGTATGTTCCTCAATACCAACAAGATGAAAGGTTCTGTAGATAGAAGTTCATTATGGGGTTAAATGCCCAAATAGGAGGTGAGGTAGATGTTCATGGTCCCACTACTATGGACCAAGTCTATGAAAAGGCCATTAAGCAAGAACATAAGTTAAAGTCTATATCTGTATATTGGGAAAAGAACCGTAAGAAGTTCAACTAGTCACAATCTTCACAAACATTCAAGAAAAAGAGTGATAAGCAGGATTTCTCAAAGAAGAGTGACAAGGGATTCTGAAATAATCGAAATGATTCTAGAGGTGACAAGAAAATTAGCAACAATAACAAGAAGGATAGAGACAAAACAGGAAAGCTCTCTTAAAGGTGAGGACCTCTTAGAGGGTGTTTTTTTATGTGGAGGTGACCACTATGCTAATCAGTGTCCTAATAAGACACAAGGACTCCAACCACGAGGAAACCCCTTACCACCGCAACAAGTAGCTTTCCAATAGAGAATCCATGTTGCACTAGATAATTGACAGGTGGAGTACCAAATTACTCTAGTTGAAACTCCAAGTATTTTGTTTGGTGTTCCAATTTTAATTTTAATAGACACTGGAGCCACTGAATGCTTTATTTTACCAAAAGTATTAGATAAAATATCTAGAAAAGTTGGTTATATGGACAAATCATGGTCAATAGAGTATGATAACCAGACAAGAGCTTAGGTAGAGCAGTGTTTGTTCGAAGATAAGGTTGAACTTCTGAGCTTTATGACTGAATTAAACCTTTATGTAGCCCCTTTAGTATCTTATGATGTCATCCTAGGAATAAACTGGTTATGGAGACATAGGGCTAAAGTAGACTGTTTTGCAAAAATAATAGAATGCCTAGACGACCTTGGAAATAGAGTTTTTCTACAAGTTACTTATAGAGAGATCAAGATAAGATAAATATATGTCTTATAATTGAAGAGGGCCAAGCGAAAAGGGTGCCAACTCTTTGTAGTTAAAATGGAGAAAATGGATTATTATAAAGATTTCACCTTTCAAGATGACTTAATGTATTATGAGTCTCAAAAACTCCAAGGAATGGAAAAAGAGGAATCTATAGATCAAGAAAGATCAAATATGGAGAAATATCCTTTTCTACAGATTTTGAGGATGTATTTCCTGATGAATTACATGGATTACCTCCTAAGAGAGCTTTTGACTTTTCCATTGATATTATCCTAGGATCAGAACCTATATCCAAAGCTTCTTATCAAATGACTACAATAGAGTTGGAGTTAAAAGCTTAGCTACAGGAGTTGCTAGCAAAAGGACTGATAAAACCTAGTGTTTCACCTTGGGGAGTGCCAATGATCTTCGTTAAAAAGAAGGATGGCACACCGCGCTTGTGTATAGACTATCTTATGCTTAATAAAGCAATGATAAAGAATAAGTATTCGTTGCCACATATTGATGACCTATTCGATCAAATACTTGGGGTAGTTATGTTCTCAAAGATCAATCTATGATCCAGATATCATCAGTTAAGGCTGAAAGATGAAGATATCCATAAAACAACCTTTAGAATTGTTACATCATAAAATGCTCCCTTAGGACTTTTACCTCCTAGGTCCCTTGTTTTTCATAATGCATGTTAGAATTGAATCTTGAGACACAATGCCCTGAAACCCATGTCAAAATGGACTTAGGGGACATTGTAGAGCTTAAATCCTAACCCAAAATAGATCCCAGGGCTTGGGCACTCACGCCCTTGCCCTACCCTATTTTGGTGGGGTCCCAAATTTGAATGTCAGTTGGAGACCGTTAAAAGGTGTCTGTTGCCGACATCTTAAGTTTGAATTACAAAATTTGTAGTGGGAATGCATATATAAGCATGTTTAGGACTTATTTTCAAACTAGAAGATGATTATGAGATTTTGGTGAACTTATGATTTTAGAGCATTCAAGGCATTCATTCTGTTGCAGAGCAGATTTGTGTTGTTATTATGTTTGTTATTGCAGATTTGGCTTCATCTTCTCATGGAATGAAAGAGCTTCATCTTTATGAGAGCCACACCTCCGAGGTTGTATCTATTTGTACTTCAATCAATCGTTTATCAATTTATTTTTGCCTATGTCATGCAAGGACACGCATTCTTTATCTAACAACGGTGTTGGAAGGCTTGAATGTCATTTTGGGGCTTAACCGAGGCAAGTTCCTAAACACCATAACCCCCAACCCCTCTCCTTGTGATTGTAGGTGACAGATGTCAGATCTCAAAGAGTGGAGTTATAGAGGACTATTGCAGAACATAAGGATACCAGATCTGACGAAAAAAGGTAGAGAAAAGTACTACCAGGGCTTGGGTACTAGTCACTTTGCCCTCCAAGTTTGTAGAGTTGGAAATCTCTGGAACAATGATAATTAGTAGGAGAAAAGGTCTAAAAACCCTCAACAAAATACTACCTTGGGCTTGGGCACAAGTCCCTTTGCACCTAACTCTTTAGAATTCTAAACTTTGAAATCTAGTATGTATCTGATCTTCATTTAGTATCTCTGTGTGCGAGCATTTGTCAAAATTCATCTATTTATTCACGATTTTACATAATTAGGGTTTTGAGCATAATTGGGCTTAAATTAACACATTAATTATCAATTTCCAAATTTACCTATCATTACAAGTGACAACCAATCTATAGATGAATCCTCTTGTAGAAGTTGTGATACAACTCGGTTAAATGTCCTTGAATGTGTGTAGTGAAAGGAGGATCTAGCTAAATCATCCATTAATCCCATCTTCCCCTTTTTTCTACATAACATTTTGGTGAACCTATATTTTTCATAACATTGCATATTTCTGACTATTATACATCATATTTTCATTCATACATATCATTTACTTCATTTTACATTTATAAATCTTGCAAAAAATTGAAAAAATTGAAAAAATTGGCATCCTAGGCTTGCATTAGGGCATAGTTTGCATCAATTTCATTGAATTTCATCTAATCTTTGATTTTTACATTGGATCTGATATAAATTACAGAAATTCATCATCCTATAATCCTTTACATTGCATTTTCATACTAAAACTGCTAGGGTTTGCTTGAAATTTTGGATTTTTCTCATAACTTAGTGATTTCAAAACCTAGGGTTTGTAGTCAAAATCTTGTTTTAGATTTTACTATTCATCTTTAGCACTCATTCAAATCTAATTTTGTTTTTAGTGTTTCATCCTTGTGTGTTTTTGCATTTACATCTCAAATTTTGCATTTACACATAGTCAATTTTAACAAAAACTAGCATATTCATTCATTTCTCCTTAAAATTGCACTTGCATTGAGCATTGTAGGATTTTGAAATCATTTTCAGATATGATCTGAATTATTTCACATCTTAAATCTGATCATAATTAATTTATACATCATTTTGCATATTTTCATGCCTTAATTTCACTATTAGGGTTTAAAATCCTTGCATTTTCACTAGATTTTGACTCATCCTTCATCTAGATTTACATGATAGGTGTGTTGTGAAAGATTTTTCTGCATCATTGGAATGATAATAAGGTTTTAATTTTCTTCCCCTTATCAATTTCATCACTACACTACATATTTTGTGCATTTGCATTGAAAAAAGTGAAAAAAGTGAACATTTTAGGTGCATAAACAAGCATAAATTGGTGTTGTTTCTTTGAATTCATCCTAGATACCTTTCATTTCAGATCTTACACTCATATTCAAGCATATATTCATTCATAATTTGAAATTTTCACATAATTTCATATCATTATGTGAAAATTGGTACATTTTTAATTACACTGTGTATTTCAACAGTATGTGTTTGCACAACTTTTCAAATCTTTTGATCAAAACCTTTAAAAATGTCAACTTGGCCTTGTTGTGTTGTACTCTTTTCCACCTATCAACTCTATTTGTTGTGGACTATGTGTGTCCTTTAGTACCCATTTCCCTCAAAAAAGTGCTTGGGTGCGAAATAGTCTCACATCTAGGGTGTGTTAATTATCGTAAAACTTCGGATGAGTTGTCTTACTAGACCCTATTGCATATTGCTGATACAATACATTCATTATGGAAGCTTTATATTATTCTTCTTTGAAATATTTGCATGAGTATATCCTAGATTTTGAAAATTTCTCTAAATTCACTAATGAGAACCCTCATGTTCTAGAACACATAGCATTCGTATATGATATTGATGTTTCTAAATGTTCTACAAATGAACTTAAATTACTTTGTTATTTACATGATTTTGATAGCTTCACAATACTCATAGGAGCATATCCTTTGATATTAGAAGATTTAACTAAATTCATCTCTATGAATACTTATGAGAAAGATGAGTGTGAAAGATCTTTCGTTAATGCCTTAGAACTAATATCTAAAATATATGATGATGATGATGATTCTATAAGTTATCCTATTCCTCCTAAATTTTCAAGAACCTTGGATGAGAAGACAATGGATAGCTCCACTTTAGTTGTAAATTCAAGTCCCTTAGACATCACTAATGATACAATCACCACCAACCTTCCTAACAACACATTACCTTCCTTTCATTCTAATGCTCTCCCTGGCCAAGATGAAGCATTAGTGGATGAGAAAAGGTCTCTCACAATAAATCCTTTAGGGATAGATGTTGGGTATAATAAAGAGGAAATCAATGTTAATTCAATATTCACTAATAGGCTTATTCTACCCACTAAGGGGTTACTAGATAAGTGTAGCAATATTCCTAAGATGGTTGTGCGGGGGGCACCTAGTGCTTTTTATTTCTTAAAACCAATGATTATGGTTCAAAGTGATCGAAACCCACCTCGACCCCAGACTACATTCTAAACTATGCAAGACAAATCACTCAAAGAAATCAAGGTGTTCAAAATGTGTCACAACAACCACATCACAATGTGATTGCTCACACATACAACACCTGTAATAACAAGCAAAGTAAGAAAGCACCACATGTGCCTATCTCTCTTCCATGTTCTCAACCTATGCTCCCTCCACCACCTCATCTTACTCCAAAAAGTGGTCAAGAATATGATCTTGTCGAGCAACTTCGTGCTACTCCAACTAAGATCTCTCTTTGGGATTTAATATACAAACATCACCTACATACCATGGAATGCTCCAAGAAGCTTTACAAAAGGTGATTGTGCCACCTACTATTAAGTCGAATGATGTAGCAGCTCCCTTAGATTGTACGCATGTGACAAAAATGGATATTTTGTTTCAACAATACCATTAAGTAAAGATGAATATGATGTACTTATAATATTTTTCATGATAGATAAAAAGTTGATAAAGTGAGTTATGATTGACAATGGATCGACTCTCAATGTTTGTAGCATTGACTTACTACACAAAATCAAGATTCACACATCTTTAATCAAACTAGATATAATTAGAATTCTTGGCTTTGATAATGTTGGTATAAAATATGTGGGTGCCATAACTTTACCTATAAAGGTTGGACCCGTGACATTATCTACCCTTTTTCATGTCATGCCTATTTCACTTTCATTTAATATGATTCTTGGTAGACCGTGGATCTATGCCATGGGGGTAGTTTCATCTACCCTTCATCGATCATTAAAATTCATCTATCAAAACAAGCTCTACACCGTGGAAGCCAATCATGAACTGGATAGTTGTTTACATATTGAAACGCAAAAACAAGTTAACAATTAACAAAGTCTAAACAACTTACGAGTGGATTCATTGATGCCTCTTGCCACAGATAATGTTGTGCAAGACTCTAAACCATCGAATGCACTTTTTGGTGATGATTGGGGTTCATTAGATTTTACTTCTTCCTATACAAGGGAATGTAAACTTAATAACTCTAACACATCAAAAGTTGCATCAATCTCATCTAAGCAATCTTTGGAAACACCTAAGAAAACCAAAGCCTCCTTGGTAGAAAAATAAAGACAATACCCTTACTTATACTACAAATTATGAGACCTACGAGGCTTCACCTTCCTCTAAAGAAATGGATTCCCTCTATGGTCATGGATTTTAGATTTTGTACAAAAATTGTGACTATGCAGGTAATGGATGTGGTGTAAATCAACAAGGAATCAGAGTACCTTTACAAGTTGCTGGAATTAATTATACAACTAGTATTGGATACCACTCTTTAAAGCCCACCAAAGCCTCTCGTCATCCTAAACTCAATGTTAATACAATATCAACAAGACTGAAATGACATGCGAGATATCCTGAGCTGATAGACAAGAATTGTCCGCCAGGAAAGATCCCATTAAATTAGGTAAGTATTTCTCCCTCTTTAAGCCACACTTGTTGTAGCAATTATTATAGTTGCTCTTAAGGGAGGCCTCCTCCTAGATATATATGTTGTTAGCATTGTGATGTACATCAAGTAAGTGTTTCAAACCCTTTCTCTCTATGTCATGATCTCCCCATGTTGTGCTATGTTTTGTTTAGGTCTCTTTGGATGACCCTTGATACTCTTGTAAGGTCAAGGATACAAGGAGACCGCCTCTGTTGTAACTATTCTTCTATTTGTATCATCATTCTTCTATTTGTATCATCATTCTTCTATTGTTCCTCTCCAATATTTTATTATTGTGTGTCATGCCTTAGGGGAATAGTGTTGCGGTTGATGACCTGGGGGGCATCCTCCTACGTGACAACCCTAAGGCACTTGTTCTCCTCTCTCATTTTATTGTTTACCTTCTTCTATTGATTCTACCTAGTCGATGGATGGAAAAAAACAAATATATACTGATACAGATCGCGTGTCCCTTCAGCAAGCAAGCAAAAATAGACCTAGTCCATACATGAAGATGGGGTTGATCTATATATCTGATGCTTGGCTAGTAGAATCACTCCGTGTGATATTTTGATGTTGTCTTATCTTTGCTAACAAATCATAACAATACATCTGCTCTGTGCACTTTGTTGGTTTTGGTGTCTCGCCTTATTGTTACACTTAGTTCTAAGATGCCTACAGTATAAGCCCAACAGCTATCTCAAATTCGAACCTGTATGTGTAGCCTTGGCTTCTTTGTTTTCATGCATATCTTTCATGTTTTTCTTAGATTAAGATGTGTTTGTGGGAACATTCGGTGATCGTGAGCACATGTCACCTTTGGGGGCATGGGCTTTACGAAAGTTCTTGTTCCCCTGTGTGTTTTCTCTCTACCTTAACATGATTGATATCAGTACATGATATCAACCACCTTAAGGTGGGGGCATATATAAGGTAAGTTGTCTGATGATTTTAGTACTAACGAAGCATGTTTGTAAGCCCTATGTGGAGGCAGGATGTTGTATCTCCGGTGTGAGTGCACATCTTTATTCTATATTGCAATCAAAAAGCCCTCTGCAGAGACGAGATATCGTGCATATCCTTTTATTCAGAAGCCCTCTGCAGAGGTGGAGATGGTGTATCTCTTGAGCTAGTGCACATCCTTTTTATTTCAAAATTCCTTTGTGGAGGTAGGATTGGATATGAGACTATCCCCCCTTAAGCATGCCTTTGGTGGTTGTTGTGGCATAAGCCCAACCATCAAGTCTTCCTGTAGTGTGTTTGAGATGGTGGGAACTTGGCAATAAGCTCCTTCCATTGCCTTATTTTCCATGTTTAAGACGTATAGTATGTCTTTGGCATACTATACAATGCTCATGTTTTCCATGTGTCTTTTGTGTGCTTTCCCCCGTGTGTAGTCTCAAGGGTGTGGCAAAATGCCCCTCCTACACTTGGGCTTTGTATGGCATCTTTTCTCCCAAGCATAGTCTCAAGGGTGTGGCGAAATGCCCCTCTTATGATTTGGGTTTTGTATGGCGTGCTTTCTCTCAAGTGTAGTCTCAAGGGTGCAGTAAAATGCCCCTCCTACAATTTGGGATTTGTTTGGTGTGTCTTCTCCCCCATATGTAGTTTCAAGGGTGTGGCGAAATGCCCCTCCTACATTTTGGGTTGTGTGTTGCATTTTTACTTTCTATGCATTTATATATATGAAAATAAAAATTAAATATCACTGTATTCATCATGTTTTGCATGTCTTAAATACTGTCTTCTCCCTGTCTTGCGTGCCTATTACTGTCTTCTTCGTGTTTTGTGTGCCTGTTACTATCTTCATTGTGTTTGGCATGTCTGCGATGTGTTTTCTCTAATGTCTACCTGAGACTGGGGGCTAGAAATAGTTCCTCAATCTGTGTGTATGCATTAGCTTCAAGTGCCTAACGTGTTTGTTGTGTTTTGACCATACTTTAATGTATGTATGGGTCGAAAGATCATACATACATTAAAGTGGGGGCTAAATGTTACATCGTAAAATATCCCCTTAGGACTTTTACCTCCTAAGTTTAGCTCCCAGGTCCCTTGTTTCTCATCATGCATGTTAGAATTGAATCTTGAGACAAAATGCCTTGAAACCCATGTCAAAATGGACTTAGGGGACACTGCAGAGCTTAGATCTTGACCCAAAATAGGTCCCAAGCTTAGGCGCTCACGCCCTTGCTTTGCCCTATTTTGGCGGGTCCCAAATTTGAATGTCAGTTGGAGACCATTAAAAGATGTCTGTTGCCGACATCGTAAGTTTGAATTATGAGATTTGTAGAGGGAATGCATATATAATCATGTTTAGGACTTCATTTGCAAACTAGAAGATGATTATGAGATTTTGACGAACTTATGATTTTAGAGCATTCAAGGCATTCACTGTGTTGCAGAGCAGATTTGTGTTATTATTGTGTTTGTTATTACAGATCTGGCTTCATCTTCTCATGGCGTGAAAGAGCTTCATCTTCGTGAGAGCCACACCTCCGAGGTGATATCTGTTTTTGCTTCAATCAATCATTTATCAATTTGTTTTTGCCTCTGTCCTGCAAGGACACGTACTCTCTATCTAATAACGGTGTTGGAAGGATTGAATGCCATTCCAGGTCTTGACCAAGGCAAGCTCCTAAACACCACAACCCAAACCCCTCTCCTTGTGATTGCAGGTGACAGGTGTCAAATCTCAAAGAGTTGAGTTGTAGAGGACTATTGTAGAACATAAGGATCCTAGATCTAATGAAAAAAGGCAGAGAAAAGCACTACTAGGGCTTGGGCATTAGTCCCTTTGCCCTCTAGGTTTGCAGAACTAGTAATCTCCAGAACAATGATAATCAATAGCAGAAAAGGTCCATAAATACTACCTTGGGCTTGGGCGTGAGTTCCTTTGCCCCCGACTCTTTAGGATTCTGAACTTCAAAATCTAGTATGTATCTGATATTCATTTAGTATCTCTGTGTGCGAGCATTCATTGGAATTTGTCTGTTTATTCACGATTTTACATAATTAGGGTTTTGAGCATAATTGAGATTAAATTAACACATTAATTATCAATTTCTAAATTTCCCTATCATTACAAGTGACAGCCAACCTGTAGATGAATCCTCTTGCAAAAGTTGTGATTCAACTCAGTTAAATATCCTTGAATGTGTGTAGTGAAAGGAGGATCTAGCTAAATCATCCATCAATCCCATCTTCCCCCTTTTTCTACATAACATGAACAAGATATGGGCATTATGCATTCACAGTCCTACCTTTTGGACTGATGAATGAACCTATGACATTCATGAATTTAATGGGAAATGTATTTAGAGACTATCTAGATAAGTTTGTTCTTGTGTTTCTTGACGACATTCTGATATATTCCAAAAATGAGGAAGAACATCTCCAACATTTGTAGATCATTCTTCAGCGTTTGAGAGAGCACAAACTTTATGGTAAACTCTCTAAGTGTACTTTCTTCCAAAAAGAAGTACAATACCTAGGTCATGTAATCTCAGTAGAGGGGATTGCAGTAGACCTAGCAAAGATCAAAGCCATTCTTGAGTGGCCTACATCAAAAAATGTGCATGAAGTCTGTAGTTTCATGGGTTTGGCAAGATATTACAAGAAGTTTGTGGCTAACTTTTCAAGGATTGCCTACCCCATTACTTATTTGCAAAGGAAATGAAAAAGGTTTGTTTGGTCATAAAAATTTCAGGAGGCATTTGATCAACTGAAAGAAAAGCTAACTACGACACCAATTCTAAAAGTACTTGATCCAAAAGGTCATTTTATAGTCATCACCGATGCCTCAGGAGAAGGATTAGGTGGTGTACTTATGCAAGAAGGGTGAGTAATCACTTATGAGTCTAGAAATCTGAAGACATATGAACAAAATTATGCTCCACATGATCTCGAGTTAGCAATAGTTGTGCATGCACTACAAATTTGGCGACATTATTTGCTTGGGAAAGCCTTCGAGTTAAGGACAGGCCATCAAGGTCTTAAATATTTGTTTACTCAACCACATCTTAATGCTCATTAGAGGAGATGGTTAGAGCTAATATCTAACCATGATTTTAAGATCAATTACATTAAAGGCCAGGAGAACCAAGTAGCGGATGCCCTAAGTCGAAGGAGACATATCTCCTCGATGATCTCTATTCATTCTGATTTCAAGAATTAGGTGTTGCAAAAATCCAAGGGAGATGAATACTATGAATGGGTTAAGCAAGCTCTCTTGGATAATCCTCAAGATTCAAGGTATGATGGATTCTACTTTGAACTAGATGGACTACTAAGATTCAGAGGAAAGATGTACGTTTCAAACTTTGAGGAGTTAAGGAATATCGTGTCGAAAGAAGTTCATTCTGCACCATATTCAAGACATCCTGGAGTGACGAAACTGCTAGCCAATGTGAAACCACTATATTTCTGGAAATGAATGAAAAGGGATGCTGCAAGGTTTGTAGTTGGATGTTTAGAATACTAGAGGGTGAAAGAAGAACATCATCACCTAGTAGGACTTCTATATCCCATGAGATTCTAGAGTGGAAATGGAAGATCATCAGTATGGATTTTGTACAAGGTCTTCCTATGTCTATAAATAGGCATAATACTATTCTGGTAGTGGTAGATAGACTTACCAAAGTATCTCATTTCATACCTAGGAATTTGACAGATGGAGCACCAATCATAGCCCGTAAATTTGTGCAAGAAGTGTTTAGGGTGCATGGTATTCCTAAGAAGATCATCTCAGATAGGGACTCACGCATGACATCAAGGTTTTGAAAAACCTTATTCTTCTCACTTGGGACTCAATTTAACATAAGCTCCACTTATCATCCTGAGACAGATGGTCAGACTAAAAGAGTAAATCAAGTTTTAGAGGATCTATTGAGAATGTATTGCATGGATCAACAATACCAATGGGAGGATTATCTTCTGCTTGTAGAATTTTCTTATAATAATTCTTATCATTTTGCTATCAAGATGGCTCCATTTGAATCATTGTATGGAAGAAAGTGTCAAACTCCTATAAGCTAGGATAATCTAGAAGATAGGATTAGCCTTGGTCTGAAAATGCTATAAAAAATGGAAGAGCAAATCAAGAAGATCAAGAAAATATTAACAGAGGAAAATGATAGACAAAAAAGCTATGCTGATGCTAAGTGCATACCAAGACATTTCTCAGTAGGAGAAAAAGTTCTTTTAAGAGTCAAGCCTTAGAAGAGCTTAATTAAGTTTGGAAAGTCCTCCAAACGAGCTCCTAGATATGTGGGTCCCTTCGAAGTTCTTGAGGAAGTCAACCCAATTGCTTACAGGATTGCTCTACCACTAGCTCTTGCTCAGATGCATAATGTTTTTCATGTGTCTTACCTTAATAAATATATACTAGGTGTTTAATCATGTAATTGATTGGAGTGCACTATAGGTACAAGACCCAGGGGTGGTAATGATCACGCCTCTCAGAGTGCTCGAAACATGCAGGCTCCTCCTACGTAATAGAGAAGTCACTTAGTGCAAAGTCCAGTGGGACTAGTATGCAGAAGATAGTGCTACATGGGAGGACTATGATGAAATTAGACAAAAATTTGTTCATCTATTTCATGCTTTTAAAAATTGATAAGAAAAACTTGTGATTGTTTTTATATGTTATCATACATTGAATCATCGAGGACGATGATCCTTATGGGGGGAGATATGTTACACCCCATTTTTGATGGACCAATTTACTTTTAACTTTTATGGTAAATACTATTTTGATGCAAGATGACGCCATTATAATATTTAATATTTTGATGAAATAATATGCAATGAGATGTTTTTACATTTGAATGAAAATATGATATTTTATCCACATTATGTTATGTTGTGATTTTTAACGTATAACTACATGAATGTTTTTCTAAGTGAAATGTAGGATAATTTCTTTCCCTCCAGAGAGTGAGGGAGAGTATCACCTATGAGAGGAGAATAGACTTCAGAAAATTGGGTATTGCCATTTGAGTTTCTACACACAGTCATGCAGGTCTATTTTTAACTGTGTCGAGTCAATTTGAGTTATTAACAGAATTGTTAGGTTAAGTTAAACCTAGTCGAGTCGATTTATGTCTTGTTCTCTTTTCCATTAATAGAAACTATAAGGTGTTTATGGTATGTTGTCGATGTAAATCAATTGTGAAATTGTTAATTATATATATGTGTGTGTGTAGGAATATATATATATTGTATTAAGAATAATAATATATAGATACATGTATATATAAGATATGTATTATATATATGGGTAAGTGCAAGAAGATGGGGGGCCTAAAAGGGGTCTTAAGTGGCCATTTTTTTTGAAATCAGGAAATACTGACCTTGGATGAGAAATTGAGCATAGTTACACTCAAAATTCTAAGATGTAAAAAAAACAATGTTCATAGTGCTCTGAGTCTACTTTCTAAACTACTAATTTTTTTTAAAATGGTATAGATTAAGGTGTTCAAAAAAGGGGGCCACAGAAATTGGTGTTGTTTCTGTCAAAAAAATATAACATAACGTGTTTTGTGGCTCCCTCAAAAGGTTAACTTTGTTTTGGTATTTTTAAAATTGCTTTAGTGAAAAATTAGCTAACATCATGTAGTTTATGCCCAATTTTTCTGATAATTTTTTAATGAATATTTGATTTTTTAATAATTTTCATAGTGGACACATCTTGAAAAACTGAATTTTGGTCATGCTACCCTTTTAAATTTTGAAAACTAATTGAATTTTTTTTTAATATGTTTAGAATGGAGTCTAGTTTATAAAAATGTAATTTATTTGAAATTTCAATGAATGGTTAATTTATAATTAAAAAAAGAACAAACACTGGTTTTTGCTAAAAAATGGACACACAAACAAAAGAAATTAAAGATGAAAGGCTTAATATTGTCAAAATGTGAAAAAAAATTACATCGTTAAAAAGCTAAGAGAAAGCCTAACATTACCCAGGTGTTTGATTTGTTCGACCTTGAAACACGTGCAAATCTAAGGGTTAGCATGAACGAAATTATGTGAAATCCTATAGAATATGCAAAAACATGTCTTTGGACATTGGGAAGGCACTCCAAGCCTTTGGGTTGGAAATCAAAAGCAAATCACAAGCCTAAGGATTGGGATTCCCAAAGAAAATAATAACGTGCTCACGTTATAATGTGCTCGCGTTATGTTTTGCATTTTTTTTCTTTTTTGCAAGTTTGCCCGATGTTTGCCCAATTTGACATAGCACGAGCACGCTATAACGTGATCGTGTTATGTCTCGCTTGGAATGATTTATGTTCAAGGTTTTTAAGTATGTTTGATGTAGGTATGTTTGTATATATATTTATATGTATATATGTATATATGTATTCCAAATTGTATGTATGTATGTATGAATGTATGTATGCATGCTTGTATGTATGTATGTATATGCCTATATGTATACATATGTATTCTTATATGTATGTATGTATGTATATATGTATATATGTATGCTTGTATGTATGTATGTATGTATGGTTGTATGTATGTATGTACATATATGCATTGGTGCAGGGGCACCTAGATACTTTAATTAATTTCATGTTCATTTTGATGTTTTGGTGTTGTATAAGGTCCAAGTGACCAATTGTAAGGCCTAGTGCCATGTGTGAGTCCCAAATGACATTTGTCAATTGTAATTGCATAATGCTAAAAATAGCAATAATGCCAAAAATAGGCAGTAGTGTTTCCCAACCGCTTGGATTAATCTCCCAACCGCTTGGATTAATCTCCCAACCGCTTGGATTAATCTCCCAACCGCTTGGATTAATCTCCCAGCCGCTTGGAGTCAGTTTGGTACTACTCTAGGCGAATCTATAAAAACTAGGGAAATGAACAAGATCAGGTATTAGGGTTTGAGGTTGTAATCAGTCATATGATATTGTGATCGAATGTAATCAGATCACAGAGAGGAGGTTGAGTGTGATTGAACATTGTTTCAAAGAGAAATAAAGATATTTTGTTCTGTCATTTCGATTCTTATTCTCTGTAAATACGAATTGCATAGCTGTAGATTTCTATTCCTCTGTGTTTTCCCATTGTTACAATATGTCGATATGAAGCATTCCACTGATAAGATTTCTATCGAAATTAGTGGAATGGCTTCGTTGTATCATATTTGTTTGTTTTCTATTTTGTTTCATGATTTGGCGGCGCAGAGGACCAAATTTGGTTGTGCATAGTAGATCACCTAGCATCTCCATGTGCTAGGGTTTGGATCAAAGGAGTTGAGATGCTATTGGTGAGATAGAGACTGTCGGTAAACCATTTTCCTTTCAGAGCGTTAAGGGCAATCTGGCCAAAGAGGAGTTTAGGGCGTTGAACAGAAGTCGCGGCCCAAGATTCAGATTAGGGTGACAAAGCGCATCGGCCTAAATGTATGAGCGTTCACCGATGACAAGAGTCCCACCGAAGACACTAGCATCAACGTAAGTTTCGAATGTATGTTGCGAATGCATATGGGGAATGTACATTTCGGTGGATACAAATGGTAACCAGTCGTAGCGGTGAATCAGAGTATTGCCACCGGTATTAGCAAGTCACACCAAGCATGTGCTAAGTTGGTGTATCGGCACATCGGCTAAGGTTTATAAGTGTTTGCTTGCATTGTGTACTACGGTTTCACTGTACGCTCTGCATCATTTTGGTATCAGAGCTAGCAAAAGGTTTGTAGAAGTGTTGGCGTTGTCTGTGAATGTTTATGTCAGACAGAGAAAGCGAAGAAGGGGCTAGTGATATGCCTCTAAAGGGAATGACCACCGAAGTCGTCAAGAAATTCAAGGAGATGGAGGAGATGATCAAGATTGGAGTCAAGGAAGCACTCCAGGATGAGTTGAAGACCTTAGGAAAAGGTAGGAAATTAGACAAGGAGTCTGATGAAGCAAAAGAAGATGGGGAAGAGGAAACAACCCCAGAACAGACAAGTATATCTGTAGACTAGAAACAATTTTTGGAGGCCATAAAATCACTTGGTAAGGAGTCATCTGAGGCAAGAATGGAGATTCTGATGTTTAGTGGAAAGATGGACACAGAAGAAGTCATTGAATGGATCGAGGCTTTGAATAATTATTTCGAGTACAAGGAGGTACTGGAGAATAGAAGAGTCAAGTTTGCAAAGGCGAAATTGAAGGGCGCTGCACTCATGTGATGGAGCTACACCCAGGGAGAAAGGGTGAAGAGTGGCAAAAGCATGATCTCATCCTAGAGTCAGATGGTAGAGAGGATCAAGGCTCAGTTCCTACCAGCGAATTATGAGGTGCAGAAATACAGGAAAATGTAGAACCTCAGGTAGAAGGATATGGATGTATCCACCTATATAGAGGAATTTCATAAATTGTCTCTAAGGTGTGGACATGCTGAGGATGAGAAAGGAAGAGTTGCTAGGTATATTAATGGCCTAAAGTATAGTATACAAGATGAGATTACCATCTTGACACCAGAAACCGTGGATAAGTGTTTCCAAGTGGCACTGAGATTAGAAGAGAAGCAAAAAAGAAAGGGAGACCAGCATAATAGAGGTAGAGGTGGAAGAAATTTCAGGGGCAGAAATAGATTTGGTGGCAGAAATCAGTTCCAGAAAAATCAAGGGCAGTCCAATCAGCAAGAACACAGTGGAGAATCTGGTTCCAGAGAGGGTTTCAGAGGAAGGAGACCCAATGGGAGAGACAAATTTGCTGGACCAGGCAGAGGTCCTAATGCCTTCATGGGAAGATGTTATAATTGTAACCAAATCGGGCACACAGCAAGCAAGTGTCCGGAGAAAGCCTCAAGCTCTCATGGAGGAGAGAGAAGGAGCCAGTTGATTCAAGAAGAAGATTGTCAGAGTGTGAACTCACCTATGGGAAGCACAGCTCTAGCACAAGATGGAGAGAATCTCATGATGAGAAGGACGATGCTAAAGGTACCACAGAACAAAGAACCACCGCAGAGGAAGACACTGTTCAGAACTCTGTGTAAAGTTTCTGGCAAAAGGTGTAAGGTAATTATTGATTCTGGCTCCACTAAAAATTTAGTTTCAATAGAAATGGTACAGAAATTGAATTTGAAAAGATTACCACATGTGAGTCCATACAAAGTGTCATGGCTGAACAAAGGGCAACAAGTCTTGGTTGATGAACAAGCTTGGGTAGAATTTCAGATAGGGGAATATGGGGATAAACTTTGGTGTGATATAATTCCCATGAATGCATGCCATTTACTATTAGGAAGACCTTGGTAGTATGATGTACAAGCCCAGCATGATGGTAAATCCAATTCCTTTGTGATCACCAAGAATGGTAGATAGTATAAGATGGATCCTTTACCAGAAGAAGGTGTAGACAAGAATGTAGGCTCAAGTATCATGTTAATGAGTGGGAAAGATTTTCTCCATACTCTAAAAGAAGAGGGAACCCAAGGGTATGCTCTGATTTTGAAACCTAAAGACAATTCTGATTTGTCTGAAAACAACAAGGAAAAAGTCCCTAAGGAAGTGTAGGAATTGTTAGAAAAATATAAGGCTATCATGGTGGAGGATATGCCCAAGGTACTACCCCCTGTGAGAGACATAAGTCATTAGATTAACTTCATCCCAGGATCCACATTGCCAAATAAACCAGCTTATAAAATGACACCTAATCAGAATGAGGAGATTGCTAAACAAGTACAAGAACTATTGGATAAAGGCCTAGTGAGGAAAAGTCTTAGTCCATGTGCTGTACCCACAGTTTTAGCTCCCAAGAAGGATGGCAAATGGAGGTTGTGCACTGATTCGAGGGCCATCAATAAGATCACCATTAGATATAGGTTTCCTATGCCCAGAATAGAGGACCTCATGGATTGTTTGGGTGGAGCTCGGTATTTTTCTAAAATTGACCTCAAGAGTGGATACCATCAGATCAGGATTAGACAAGGGGATGAATGGAAGACAACCTTTAAGACTAATGAAGGTCTTTATGAGTGGTTGGTGATGCCATTTGGTCTATCCAATGCTCATAGTACTTTCATGCATCTAATGAATGAGGTATTGAAAGATTTTATTGGCAAATTTGTTGTTGTCTATCTGGACGATATTCTGGTTTTCAGCAAGACAAAAGAAGAACATTTGTAGCATTTGGAACAGATGTTGAAGAAGCTGCATGAGGAGAAACTAATGATCAATATGGAGAAGAGTATCTTCATGAAGGAAGAACTCACATACCTTGGATTTGTAATATCCCAAGGCAGTTTGAAAATGGATCCAGAGAAGGTAAATGCTATTCAGTCTTGGCCAGTACCCAAAACTGTCAGTGATGTAAGGAGTTTTCATGGGTTGGCAACCTTTTATAGGAAATTCATAAGAGGATTCAGTCATATTTGTGCACCCATTATAGATACCATAAAAGGAGGACAGAAATGTAAGTTTGTTTGGAATAAAGCAATAGATGAATCTTTTGAGATTCTCAAATAGGAAATAGCAGAGAAACCCATTTTGGTTTTGCCTGATTTTAATAAGTTGTTTACTGTGGAATGTGATGCCAGTAACCTTGCCATTGGTGCTGTCTTGAGTCAGGAAGGCAAACCTGTTGCTTTCTTTAGTGAAAAGTTGAATGATGCTAAAAGAAAGTATTCCACATATGATCTAGAATTGTATGCAATGGTTCAAGCATTGAAAAAATGGAGACATTATCTCTTGCCCAAGGAATTCATTGTTTATACTAACAACCATGCTTTGAGTTTTCTAAATTTGCAGGAGAAGCTAAATCATAGGCATATGAAGTGGGTCAAACAACTCTAGGTGTATACTTTCTCCATCAAACATAAGAAGGGACAAGCCAACAAGGTGGCAGATGCTCTGAGCAGAAGAGTGTGCACTATACAGGAGATCCAGTTGCAAAGTGTGGGAGTGGATTCTCTCAAGAATATGTACCAGGATGATGAGGACTTCAAGGAGATATATGTAGTTTGTTCACAATTTTCAGATTCCTATCATTCTAAATTTTTTCAATTTTTGCTACAGCAGGGGTTACTATTTAAAGGCAACCGGTTGTGTGTGCCTAGGTGTTCCATGAGGGAGAACATCATAAAAGAGAAACATTGCAGTAGTCTTGGAGGTCATTTTGGACTGGAAAAGACATTGGAACAAGTGAGAAGGTTTTACTTCTGGCCTAAGATGAAAACAGATGTCAGAAAATTTGTAGACAATTGTCACATTTGCCAGAGAGCCAAAGGGACTTCATCCAATACAGGTCTCTATCAACCACTTCCAATTCTGCAAAGGCCATGGGAGTGTATAAGCATGGATTTTGTTTTGGGTCTTCCCCGGACTTAAAGAGGTTTTGATAGTGTGTTTGTTGTAGTTGACAGATTCATTAAAATGGCTCATTTTATGCCATGCAAATGTACCAATGATGCTTCACACATTGCTAGCCTGTTCTTTACAGAAATAGTTTGAATTCATGGTTTGCCATTGAATCTTGTCACTGACAGAGATCCCAAGTTTGTGGGACATTTTTGGTGCACATTGTGGAAGAAATTGGGCACTCAATTATCTTTCACGTTAGCCTATCACCCTCAGATGGATGGACAAACTGAGGTGATGAATAGATCACTGGGTAATCTTTTGAGGTGTTTGACTAAATAGCATGGAGAAGCATGGGATATGATCATCCCACAAGTAGAGTTTGCATATAACGATTCTGTTAATAGGAGCACAGGAAAGAGCCCTTTTGAAGTTGTATATGGGATTCATCCCAGGGGAATTTTGGAGCTCAGGGATCTCCAGAATAAGGAGAAAAGGCATGTACAAGGTGAAGATTTTGCAGTCAGCATGAAGGATATCCATGATACTGTAAGGGAAACTATCCAGAAGAACACAGGGAAATACAAAGAGAGAGCTGATCAGAAGAAAAGGGATGTCCAATACAAAGTTGGAGATTTGGTAATGGCATATCTAAAGAAGGAAAGACTTTTGAAGGGTAGCCCATGAAGCTTCTTATGAAGAAGATAGGTCCATGCAAGATTGTACACAAATTTGGGCCTAATGCATACGAAATTGAACTTCCTCTAGGTTTAGCAATATCACCCATTTTCATTGTATCATAACTGTTTCCATTCAGGGGAGACAATGTTACAGATTCAGATGTGACAGGAGCAGGGAATGCAGAATGGATTTCTAATTTTCCACCAAGTTAGCCAGTACAATTGGAATGTATTTTGGACACCAAAGTTTGGAAGAAGACCAGACATAAAACCTACAAGTAGTATCTAGTCAAATGGCATGGTTTACCTGCTGAGGATGCAACCTGGATGAGTGAGGACATCATCAAACATGGGGTTTCCATTTCAAACTTGGTTCCTCAAGGGATTTGAGTTCTGTTAACCCCAGGAGTATGGTGCAGGGGCACCTAGATAATTTAATTAATTTCATGTTCATTTTGATGTTTTGGTGTTGTATAAGGTCCAAGTGACCAATTGTAAGGCCTAGTGCCATGTGTGAGTCCCAAATGACATTTGTCAATTGTAATCGCATAATGCTAAAAATAGAAATAATGCCAAAAATAGGTAGTAGTGTTTCCCAGCCGCTTGGATTGATCTCCCAGCCACTTGGAGTCAGTTTGGTACTACTCTGGGTGAATCTATAAAAACCAGGGAAATGAACAAGATCAAGTATTAGGGTTTGAGGTTGTAATCAGTCATATGATATTGTGATCGAATGTAATCAGATCACAAAGAGGAGGTTGAGTGTGATTGAACATTGTTTCAAAGAGAAATAAAGATATTATGTTCTGTCATTTCGATTCCTGTTCTCTATAAATACTAATTGCATAGTTGTAGATTTCTATTCCTCTGTGTTTTCCCAATATTGCAATATGTCGATATGAAGCATTCCACTGATAAGATTTCTATCAAAATTAGTGGAATGGCTTCGTTGTATGATATTTGTTTATTTTTTGTTTTGTTTCATGATTCAGCGGCGTAGAGAACCAAATTTGGTTGTGCACAGTAGATCGCCTAGCATCTCCATGTGCTAGGGTTTAGATCAAAGAAGTTGAGACATTGTCGGTGAGACAGAGACCATCGGTGAACCATTTTCATTTTGGAGCGTTAAGGGCAATCTAGCCAAAGAGGAGTTTGAGGCGTTGAATGAAATTTGGGGCCCAAGATTCAGATCGGGGTGACAAAGTGCATTGGCCTAAATGTATGAGCGTTCACCGATGACAAGAGTCCTGCTGAAGACACTAGCATCGGCATAAGTTTCAAATGTATGATGCGAATGCATATGGGGAATGTACATTTCGGTAGATACAAATGGTGACTAGTCATAGTGGTGAATTAGAGTATTGCCACCAGTATTAGCAAGTCACACCAAGCATGTGCTAAGTTGGTGTATCAGCACATCAGCTAAGGTTTATAAGTGTTCACTTGCACTATGTATTGTGGTTTCACTATGCGCTATGCATCATGCATGCTTGTATATATGTATATATGTATGCATGTTTGTATGTATGTATGCCTGTATATATGTAAGGGTTTTGTGTTTAGGGTATATAATGACATGAGCCCATATAGTATTTAGGGTTGAGGGTTGAGGTTTTTGGGTTTAGGGTTTAAGGTATAGGGTTGAGGGTTGAGGGATTAGGGCTTAAGTAATAGGTAGAGGGTAGAGGGTAGAGGGTTATAGTTGAGGGCTAATATTCAGCTTGTTGAGTGTATAAGTTTAAGTGTGTAAGACATGGGGGCTAGGTTTTAGGGTATTGGGTTTAGGGTTTACAATATGGATTGAGGGTATATAAGGCATAGGGTGACTTGGGTTGAGAGTGTATGGTTTAGGTTTTAAGTATAGGGTTGAGGCAAAATATTCAGGATTTAGGGTATAAGGGTGAGGTTACAGGGTATAGGGATGAGGATTTGTGGGTGTAGGCTTCAAGGTTTAAGGTATAAGGTTGAGAATTGAGGGATTAGGGCTTAAGTATATGGTTGAGGGTATAGGGTAGAGGGTTGAAAGTTTATAGTTGATAGATAATGTTCAAGGTTGAGTGTCTAAGATATAGGGTTTAGGGTTTAAGGTTGAGGGTATAAGGCATATGTTTGAGAGTTGAGGGTTTAGGGCATAAGTATAGGGTTGAGGGTATATGTTTGAAGGTTGAGGGTGTTGGTTCCCAAAATTGTAACTTGCTAATCCTAAGGGTATGCCAAGTCCTATGGTCAGACTAACAAGGTTTTGGCCAACAAAATAGAGTTAACCAATGTGGTGTAGAATTCCCTACTCCTTAGGTTCTGGTAGACCTAGGTGGGTTTACCTTCAGTAGTTTGAGAATATTTAAGGATTATGTATGCTTTGATTATAGTAATCTATTTCCTAATGGCACATGAGTGTGAAATAGATACAAGAGTAATAGCTAATTTTGAAAAAGGTCATGACTTTAGATTGACTATGATCAGTGCCTATTCCTATTGGGCTAATGGGGTCAAGATTTATGTGATATGCAAATTTATCTACTTGGTAGTTTTGGATGTTTATACTTTGTATAAACACACAAAATTGTTGGTTATCAAGCTCTTCTTATAAATCCCATTGATATCTTTCCTAGTTATTGTGATTATCTGAAAGGGTTTTAATTCTAGATTGAAGGAAACAAATTAAGATGATTTGTTTAAAGGATTTTAATTCCGGGCAGAAACCAACAAACATAAATCACTTAGAAGGAGTTTTAATTCTCTTCTCTCAGAAACCAATCAAGAAAATCACACAAAGGTAGAAAATGTGTCTTAACAAATTAAATATATGCTCAATATACTTGATATGAATAACAAGAAAAGACCAATATGGAGACAACCAAATAACTCATAAGAATTAATATCAACAATGTAGTTGAACACCATAGATTGAGCCACTGATTAAATTTTATTGCCCATTATATTACTTCAAAAAAGTTTTTCTGTATTTTGTTCTATGAGCATAACTATATGCTAATGATAGTGATTTTTGTGATATAGTTGTGATGATGATTGTAAACTTGGCCTTGGTTTCCCTTATATATGGGAAGCAAGAAGCTTCAGGCCGTTATGTCTAAAGTGGTGACTTTTCATTTACATTTTGACAAACATAACTAAAACCTTAACAACTGTAATTAACAAATACAACAATGAAATCCACCACAATTCGTTAATCTCTGTAAGGCACCCGTGACCACTTAAGATTTGTTCAAAGTCCCTTCTCATCTGTAAGCCACTGGTGTAAATTTTCAATGGGAGAATATGTCTTATTTTCAGGAGGAACCCATTCATCTGATACTTTCATGTATTTCTCAAAGTCATTAAACATGTTAACAGTAAAAATGTGTGCTTTGTCTAGCTTATATCTATTTGTTTGAACTTTTGCTGTTTGTGCCTCTTGAGGAGTGTTGTACTCTATAAAACAATAACCTTTAGTCTTTTGTGTCTCAGGATCAAATGGCATGAGATTCCGGAGGGACCCCATATGGCTTTGTATCGATATTACAACATCCTCTCGAAACCCTCTTTGTGGGAAGTCTCTTGAATATCTTCTTATTTCTTTGATGTGTTCACAAGTTCATTGCACTATAGTAACAAATTTTATCAAAGGGACCAATATTTGGGTTTCCCCAATATGGATTCATTCCTTCGACGTTTACTTATTTAGTATATCTTTCCTTTTTCAAAGGGACTGTGAATCACCTCACTCTGACATCCCGGAGTCATTTCGAAAACCTTTATTGTTACCTTTGTATCGAATTCCATCGTTTTATCGATGTGACAATTTCCCTTGTCCCATTGATGGCTATATTTCCCTCCGATGTTTATTTTGTAGGCTTTGGCATATATACTAGAAAATCTTCGGGACCTACCATATTGGTATATAGGAGGGACTTATGTAACCTCCTACCGACATGATACTCTTCCTTCAATGGTGTTAAAATGTATCTCATACTCATGCATATTGATTCATTGAAGAGACTCATGAACTAGTCATATTGACTTAGTGAAGTCTCTCTGAAGTCAAATATTTCTTTCAGTTTATCGAAGGGAGTATGTGACATGTCCTGCCAATGTATATCTATCTCCTCGATGAACCTTTTGGTGTTGTTGTGATATAGAAGGGACTCTTAAATCATCACTCTGATACTTTGTATTCTCTTTGACTCTTCAAGCATATAAGTCTAGTTTTATTCCCTCAATCTCTTATTGTTGCTCCAATATATTGATGAGTCACATCATAGTTATAAAATGTTTATGTCCCTTGATGGTTTATTTCTCAGGGTATCGAAGAGACCCTAAGCATTTTCTTCTTGACATGCAGCAGTGTCTTCAACACAAATTTAATTGGATATTGAAGGGACTCTGAAATGAGTTTCCTCGATGTAGTATTTTCTCATCGACATCGTTCATATTGCTTCTTCGAAGGGACCTTAGGATGACTCTTACTGATTTAGTAGAATCTCTTTGATATGATATTTTCATTTAGGGTAACAGTGACAAAATGTGAACTTATTAGGGTAATGGCTTATAGGTCAGATAAATGGAGTGTTTTGGATGAGAAAATTCTAAAATGACACATTTAGGTGATTGGATTATGGTGGGAAAAATGGATTTTTTAATAAAAAATATTAGGCTAATTTTTAGTTCTAACAGAGGGATAATGTTCAAGGTTGAGTGTCCAAGGTTAAGTATAGGGTATAGGGTTTAAAAGGGTTTAAGGTTTAAGGGTTTAAGGGTACCTAGAGGTTGAGAGTTTATTTTTTAAGGGTTTAAGGTTTGAGGTATTAAGGGTTTAAGGGTTGAGGTATTACGGTTTAAGACATAGTGTCAAGGGTAGAGGGATTAGGGATATGGTTTAGGGTTGAAGGTTTAAGGGTTGAGGGTTGAGGCTTTAGGGATGAGGGTTAATGGATTAGGGTTTAAGGTATAGTGTCAAGGGTAGATGGTTTGCGGATAGGGTTAAGGGTTGAGGATTTAGGGATAGGGTTTAGGGTCAAGGGTTAAGGGATTAGGGTTTAAGGTATAGTGTTGAGGTTTGAGGGTTTAGGGATAGGGTTTAGGATTTAAGGTTTAAGGGTTGAAGGTTGAGGCTTTAGGGATAAGGTTTAGGGTTTAGGGTTAAGTGAGAGACCTAGATGGCTAAGGAAGGATGGAGAGGTAGACAAGGAGTGACTGAGAGACGTAGAGAGAGGAGAGGTAGAGAGATGAGGGGGAGGCAAAGGTGAGAGATATAGAGGTGAGGGGAGAGATATAATAAAATGAGAGAGTGAAGTTGACAACTTGAGGGAAAGATGGGTAAGGAGGAGGGAGAGAGGTGGAGAGGAAGGGAAATATCTAGAGAGTCATGAGAGATATATAAGTGACAGACCTATAACCTAGGGCGACAGGGGTGAGAGAGATAGGAAAGAGATGGGGGTGAGGTAGACAGGGGAGGAGAGGGGTGGATAAGGGTTGAGGGTTTAAGGGTTGAGATATTAAGGGTTTAAGGGTTAATGGATTAGGGTTTAGGGTTGATGGATTAGGGTTTAAGGTATAGTGTCGAGGGTTGAGGGTTTAGGGATAGGGTTTAGGATTTAAGGTTTTAGGGTTGAGGGTTGAGGCTTTAGGGATAGGGTTTAGGGTTTAGGGATAAAAGATTAGGGTTTAAGGTATAGCGTTGAGGCTTAAGGGTTTAGAGATAGGGTTGAGGATTTAAGGTTTAAGGTTTGAGGGTTGAGGCTTTATGGATAAGTGAGAGACCTAGATGGCTAAGGGTTGAGAGATAGGAAGAGATGGGGTGAGGTAGATAGGGGAGGAGAGGGGTGGATAAGTGTTGAGGACTTAGAGATAGGGTTTAGGATTTAAGGTTTAAGGGTTGAGGGTTGAGGCTTTATGGATAGGGTTTAGGGTTTAGGGATAAGGGATTAGGGTTTAAGGTGTAGTGTCGAGGGTTGAGGGTTTAGGAATAGGGTTTAGGATTTAAGGTTTAAAGGTTGAGGGTTGAGGCTTGAGGCTTTAGGGATAGGGTTTAGGGTTTATGGATAAGAGATTATAGTTTAAGGTATAGTGTCAAGGGTTGAGGGTTTAGGGATAAGGTTTAGGATTTAAGGTTTAAGGGTTGAGGGTTGAGGCTTTGGGGATAAGAGTTTAGGGTTTAAGGATTAGGGATTAGGGTTTAAGGTATAGTGTCGAGGGTTGAGGGTTTAGGGATAGGGTTTAGGATTTAAGGTTTAAGGGTTGAGGGTTGAGGCTTTAGGGATAGGGTTTAGGGTTTAGGGATAAGGGATTAGGGTTTAGGGTTGAGGGATTAGGGTTTAGGGAACTGAGGGATTAGGGTTTAGTGTTGAGGGATTAGGGTTTAAGGTATAGTGTTGAGGGTTGAGGCTTTAGGGATAGGGTTTAGGATTTAAGTTTTTAGGGTTGAGGGTTGATGCTTTAGGGATAGGGTTGAGGGTATAGGGATAAGGGATTAGGGTTTAAGGTATAGTGTTAAGGGTTGAGGGTTTAGGGGTAGGGTTTAGGATTTAAGGTTTAAGTGTTGAGGGTTGAGGCTTTAGGGATAAGTGAGAGACCTAGATGGCTAAGGGTTGAGAGATAGGGGAGATATGGATGAGGCAGATAAGGGAAGGATTAGGGTTTAGGGTTGAGGGATTAGGGTTTACTATTGAGGGATTAGGTTTTAGGGTTGAGATATTAGGGTTTAAGGTTGAGAGATTAGGGTTTAAGGTATACTGTTGAGGGTTGAGGGTTGAGGCTTTAGGGATAAGGTTTAGGGTTTAGGGATAAGGGATTAGGGTTTAGGGTTGAGGGATTATGGTTTAAGGTATAGTGTTGAGGGTTGACTATTTAGGGATAGGTTTTAGGGATAAGGGATTAAGGTTTAAGGTATAGTGTCAAGGGTTGAGGGTTTAGGGATAGGGTTTAATATTTAAGGGTTCAGGGGATGTTAGGGATAGGTTTTAGGCTTTAGGGTTGAGGGATTAGGGTTTAAGATATAGTGTTTGTTGGCAAGAGACACTGTTTTGATGATTGAATGTTGTCATTGATGGCAACAAAGGAAAGAAACTCTACCAGTATGACAAAGAGACTTTACTCCAGAAGCATAAATGACTATGTATGAATAGTATACATTATACAGGGTAAGTAACAATGATTGGGATGGTATGCCTCCACAATAAAATATTAGTATATGCGGATCAGGTATGTTGTTCATAGCTATTTAGTAATGATTTGTTCCAGTGCTCAAGTCTTGACTTCCTTTGAAAGTCACATAGTAAAATATCTAAGTCTGGGTGAACAAAGCTAAGATAGGAATAGTGCACAGTATTAGAGGAAAGGTTCTACATTCCTTTGTAGTTGTATATTTTGTTTTGCGGTTCTGAATGAAAGGAAGCTAGGTGTGCAAAAATTGCTTCCTACACTAATCTAAAGAGGAGAGATGAGTGCAAATTCATTTTAATCCTTACAATTATAGAATTTTAAACCCAACAACAGAGATATTGCAACAATACACAACACAAGAATGTAAGACAAAAGAGAGAAAGACAAGATATAATGTGGGGAAAACCCTTATAGGTGAAAAACCCCACACTCCAAAACCTGCACAATGTATTATTAAAACAAGAAGGTTTACAACACACTTGCAATGCAAGTCTTTATAGGAGTCTTTGACACTTGTATTTGGAGACAAACCAACAACATAACAGTACTTGTCAATCACATAATACATCTCCTCTCAAAACACCTGCTTAAATAGAAGTTTACAAGGCAAAAATGAACTTTCCTTGAGATGGGCATCCAACTTGGCCTCATGGCCCAAAACTCATGCCTAGGGACACTTGTCATATCACCCCATCCCATTATGGTCGCCTATTCCCAAGTTGGGCAATGACAGATGCTCTTACGCATCTTACGATTGTCATAGAATTCGTCATAACTGACAATACTTATAGCTGTAAGAGAATCTGTCATACACTGACCAAAAATAGCATATTCTCTTACATGCCATAACCCTCCTTGAGGAACCCAAAGATGCCTTCTTCCAAGATGCCTTGTGACACATGTCTTCACCTATCATAGAACATTCCATTTATGACTCTTACGCACCATAGATTCTGTCATGGGAATCTGTCCTAACTATTTCGGTCAAGATTCACTTACACACTAGTCAAGATGCTGACACATGGAAGAAAACCTCTACCACACAAAGGGGACGCCTATCTCCACATGGAGTGAGTTGAGCATCCTAGTCATCTTACAAGTGGAGTGACAGATCATCATGCCACTTCACACTAAATGACAAAATAGGATGTGCAACAAAATTACAACATAGGCTAAATAAATACATTACAATAAATAATTGCAAGGAATTACCAAGGTTGAGACACCCTAATTCCCAACATTCTCCCACTTTTCAAACACCTTGTAAGAGCCAATAGAAATAACGTGATTTAACTACTATAAGCCGAGAGGCCCATAGACTCTGAACACCATCTGAACTTCTCTATGCCCACTGGTTTTGTTAATGCATCTGTAACATTCTTCAAAGTGTCTACCTTCTCCAAATTCACCTTCCCATCCTCTACCATGTCTCGTACAAAATGAAACTGTACATCAATATGCTTTGTTCTCGCATGGAGAGTTGGATTCTTTGCTAAGCAAATCGTACTCTAATTGTCACAACAGATACTAATTTGTCCTGCATCAACACCAATATCTAGACATAATCTCTTAAGCCAAATGGCTTCCTTGCAAGCATGAGTTGCTGCCATATACTCAGCTTCTATTGTGGACAAAGCAACCATAGGTTGTCTCTTACTTATCCAACTAATTGCACCACCGAACATAGTAAACACGTAAACACTGGTGGATCTCTTGCTGTCAATGTCACCCGCCCAATCATAATCCATGAATCCACAAATACAAACTAAATGCGAAGGTCCTATAGGATTACCATGATAGTATATGGAATACTTAGAAGTACACCTCAATATATGAATACTCTCTTTACTACATCCCAATGTACCCATCTAGGATTAGCCATAAATCAACTAAGGACTCCCACTGCTTAGGCAATGTCTGGTCTTGTGTAGACCATAGCATACATCAAACTACCAACAACACTAGCATAAGGTACTTTGCTCATGTCCAACTCACTAGGAGATTTTGGACAATCATTAACAGATAACTTTGTCTCCAAAGAAACATGAACACACAATGGTCTACAATCTGCCATGTTAAACCTATCCAACATGGTCTTCACATACTTACTCTGGCTTAACCAAAGTTTTTTGTTAGCTCTGTCTCTTCTGATTTCCATTCCCATAATGTAACTAGTTGCCCCTAGATTTTTCATCTCAAACTATGCTGACAATTAAGACTTCAAATCAGAAATCATATTCTTAACATTCCCAATCAACAACATATCATCAACATACAATGCAATAATGAGAATGCGATCATTGTCAAATTTATAATACACACAATGATTTGATTTTGATCTCAGAAATCCAACTGACAACACAAAGGCATCAAACTTCAAGTACCACATCCTAGGAGACAACTTCAAACCATACAAAGACTTTTCAAATTGTAAACCAAATTTTCTTTACCTTTCTCTATGTAATGCTCTGGATGTGACTTGTAAATCTCTTCCTCCAAATCACCATGAAGGAATGTTGTCTTCACATCCATCTGCTCGACCTACAAAAGAGAGGCTAGTAGTTTATGATAGTGATGTATCTGCATCTAAAATTAATAAATCTAGAGAAGAAGAGATGTGGCATGCTACTAAACACCTTGAAGTCATGAGAGAAATAGAAAAGGAAAAACAAAGAAAAGAAACAGAAGATAAGCTTAATGAAGCTCTCTTAAATAGAGCTACACCTTCAAACTCAAAAGTACCAAATATTACTTCAGGTGTAGAGAATGAGCTACCACCTCTTGATGAGAGTGAGCTTCCCTACTAATATAGGGATTTATCATATGGAAATAATTATTAAGAAGAAAATGAAAATAAATTGATGATGATGTGTAAAGAGTGGGTTGTGCTCCCAGAGATCAAGGAATGTCCTAAGAATTAGATACCCTTAAGGCTGAATTGGCAAGACTTGAAGATGAAAAGGCTTTGAATGACTTAAGAAGAAGGCTAGACAATTTGAGAAATAGTGGTCATGCTAATAACCATGGAACATTGAGCAAGAATGCTAATGTGGGAGTTTACAACAAATATAGTGGAAGGATTCAGGGATAAGCACCTACAAGACCTCCACTTAATATAGAAAGGCATAGATAGTTAAATTTCATAGGGATACCTAGCTATGCCAATCCTATTCTTGTTGAGGTCATATCCTAACTCATCAAATTTTGAGGAAATAATGACATATCTGAAGAAGATTATTTGAGAGCTTTTATTAAGCTCACTGATGAATTTGAGATTGAAGAGGAGGATGTTCTTACGAAACTATTTTTTCAATCTCTAGACAATGTTGCCAGAGAATGGTATAAAATCTTACCAAGTGCCAATATTAGCTCCTAGGCTGAATTCAAGTTTACAAAGCACTATGGTGACAAAACTAATGCAAGGTTTATAATAAATGAGTTTACAAATATTGCTAAGGGCTCAAATGAATCTGTGTCATACTTTAACACTACATTTGCTAGAATTATGGCAAGAATTACTCCTATCATGAGACCTAATGAGCCTATGTGCCTTGTCCTATACTGCAATACTTACGATACAAAGATGGGATACCTATTGAGAGACAAGGATCCCTAAACTTTAAGAGATGCATACAAAATAGCCTCTAATATAGAGAGCAACTAGAGATCATCAGACAAGCTCCATAAGAGGAGTGATCTCAAGATCTTGCCTCATGACAAAGGACAAGTTAACAAAATTCCTACACAAAGTGACAAACTTCTATGTATGAAAAGTGGGAATGATGAAAGGATGTAAGGTGTATGGTTAATTAGAATCAATCAAACCCTTCTTTCACACATACATTCAGGGACATAGATTGAGATAAGTCACAACTACATGGTAGAGGACTTAGCTATAGGTCTAATGTCACTATGAGATGATTGGAAAGATAGAATAGATTGATATTTTGTTAAAACCATAATTTGATTAGGCCTAAAACCCTAATTATGCAAAATCATAAACAAACGGACAAAACCCAACAATGCTCGTACCGGAAGGCACTAAATGCAGATTAGAGGCATACTAGATTTTGGATTCCAGAAGGCAGAAACTTCAGGGACAAAAGAGTGGGCACCCTTGTCCAATGCAGTACTTTTTCTAAGGGCTCTGGATCAAAATATGTTTCAGATTGTAACCTGCTCAGAGATTCTTAAAACTACAAAATTGGAGGACAAAAGAGTAGGCACCCTTGTCTAATTAGGGATGTTTTCTATCATTTTCTTTAGATCTAGAATCTTTCTACTCTGCTCTAATCTCCTACAACTGCTCTCTGCAAGATCTGACACCTGTAACCTGCAATCACAAGAGAGGGGTTGGGGGTTGTGGTGCTTAGGAGTTTGCCTCAGTCAATCCCCTGAATGGCATTCAAGCCTTCCAACACCGTTGTTAGAGAGAGTGTATGTCCTTGGTGGACATAGGCAAAAGAAAATGAAATGATAAATTGATTGAAACACAAAATAGATGTCACCTCAGAGGTGAAGCTCTCACAGGGAGATGAAGATCTTTCACATCATGAGGAGATGGATTGATGAAGACAAATCTACAACAAATAAGTACAAACACAACACAATACTACTCTATAACACATTGAAAGCCTTGAATAACCTTAGTACAAGATCACAAATTCACATTAGCCATCTTGGTAAAAAATGAAGTCCTAAACATGTTTATATATGCATTCCTGCTAAACATTCGTAATTCAAACTTGAGATGCTGACAAGGGAAACCTTTTTAACGGTCATAAGCAGACATTAAAATTTGGGACCCTGACAAAATAGGGCTAGACTAGGGTGTAGATGCCCAAGTCCAGGGGCCTATTTTGGGTCCAGATTAAGCTTAAGGTTCACCCCTAGGCCCCATTTGACATGGGTTTCAGAGGATTTTGCCCGGGATTCATTTTTAGCATGCGTGATTAATCCTAAGGGACCCAGGAGCTAAACTTAGGAGGTAAAAATCCCAGGGGGACATTTTACAACATAACATTTAGCCCCCATTTTAATGTATGTATCGTCTTATGACCCATACATGCATTAAAGTACGGTTGAAAACACATCAAACATGCTAGGCACTTGAAGCTAAGGCATACACCAAGATTGAGGAACTATTTCTAGAGCCCCCAGTCTTAGGTAAGCACTAGAAGACACATCGCATACATGCAAAACACAATGAAAACATAGGATTCATGCAAGACATGGAGAAGATAGTATTGAAGACATGCAAGACATGATGAATGCATCGATATAGCATTTTCATAACATTTCATATATATATGCATGGAATAACATTGCAACATAAAACCCTGGGTGTGGGTGGAGACCACACAAGGGGGGAAAACATGCCAAACAAACCTCGAGTGTAGGTGCAACTCATCGCTACACACACAAGAGGGGAAAACATGCCATACAAAGCCTGAGTTGGGGTTAACCACACAAGGGGGATAACACATAGAAGACACACAGAATACACGAGCGTCGTATAGCATGCCAGAGACATACTACACATCTTATACATGATAAACACGGGTGATGGAATGAGCTTATTGCTAACTCCCACCATCTAAAACATTCCAAACACACCTGATGATTGGGCTTATGCCACAACAACTGCCAAAGACACGCTTAAGGGAGGATAGCTCAGGATCCAACCCCGCCTCCCAATGAGGACTTTGTATAAAAGGATGTGCACTAGCTCAAGAGATACATCATCCTACCTCACAATGAGGGTTTTTTGATAAAAGGATATGCTATCCCACCTTGCAGAGAGGGATTTTTTATTGCAATTGATATAAGGGTGTGCACTTGTGCCAAAGATAGAACATCCCGCCTCGTGGAGAGAGCTTACAAACACTCTTCATTAGTATCAAAATCATCAGACAAATATAATTATATATGCCCCCACCTTAAGGTGGTTGATGTTGTGTACCGATATCAAGCACGTTAAGGTAGAGAGAAGACATGCAAGGGAACAAGAGCTCTCGCAAATCCCATGCCCCCAAGGTGACAGGTGCTCATGAGTGCCGAATGTACCCATAAACACATTGATATAATATGCTAAGATAAACAACAAGATGGTTAGAAAATCTTACTCTAAGATAACAACCATATCACATCACAAAATCTATGCATGAAAATAGTCACATCAAGGACCAAGGATATACTACGGTTCAAAGCCGAGTATAAGTGTTGGGCTATACTGCAAGTACCTCAGAACCGAGTGTAGTAACAAGGTGAGATACCAATCAAAGTGTACAAGAGCAGATTGATTGGATTGTAAAATGTTAGTTACAAGAAATGCCATAAGATGTTACAAGAAATGCCATAAGATAATACATCACACAGAGTGATTAATCTACTAGTCAAGTGTCGGATGTATGTATATCAACCCCATCTTCATGTATGGACTAGGTCCATTTTTTCTTTTTGCTTGCTGAAGGGACACACTGTCCATATCCGTATTTATTTGTTTTCGTCATCCACCGACTAGGTAGAGTCACTGAAGAAGGTAAAGAATAAAATGAGAGAGGAGAACAAGTTCCTTAGGAACACCATGTAGGAGGATGCCCCCAAAACACCCTCTGCCACACTATGCCCCTAAGGCATGACACACAACAATAAAATAGAGGAGAGGAAAGTAGAAGAATGATTATACAAATAGAAGAATGGTCACAACAGAGGTGGCCTTCTTGTATCCTTGACCTTACAAGAGTATCAAGGGTCATCCAAAGAGACCTAAACAACACATATAGCACAACATGGGGGAACACAACACAATTCTAACAACATATATATCTAGGAGGAGGCCACCTTTGAGAGAAACTAGAATAGGTGCTATAGCGAGTGTGGCTTAAAGAGGAAGAAATACTTACCTGATTCATTGGGATATTTCCTGGTAGACAATCCTTGTCTATCAGCTTAGGATATCTCGCATGTTGTTTTGGTCTTGTTGATATTGCGTTAACATTAAGTTTGGAACAAGAGGTTTTTGTGGGCTTCAAAGAATGGTATCCAATACTAGCTATGTAGTTAATTATAGCAACTTGTAAAGGTACCCTGATTCCTTGTTGATTTACACCGCAACCATCATCTAAATAGTTGCTATTTTGTACAAAATCTGAAATCCATGACAATAGAGGGAGTCCATCTCTTTAGAAGATGGTGAGGCCTCATAAGTCTCATAGTCTATAGTATAAGCAAGAGTATTGTCTTTGTTTTCTACCAAGGAGACTTTGGGTTTCTCAGGTGTTTCCAAAGATTGCCTAGATGAGATTGATGCAACTTTTGATGTGTCAGAGTTATTAAGTTTATATTCTCCTATAAAGAAGGGGTAAAATCTAATGAACCCCAATCATCACCAAAAAGTGCATTCGATGGTTTAGAGTCTTGTACAACATTATCTATGGCAAGAGGTATTGATGAATCAACTCGTAAGTTGTTTAGGCTCTTATGATTGTTAACTTGTTTTTGCATTTCAATGTGTAAACAACTATTCGATTTAGGATCGGCTTCAACAATGTAGGGCTTGTTTTGATAAATAAACTTTATTGATCGATGAAGGGTAGATGGAACTGCCCCCATGGCATGAATCCACAGTCTACTGAGAATCATATTATATGAAAGTGATCTAGGCATGACATGGAAAAGGGTAGATACTATCACAGGTCCAACCTTTACAGGTAAAGTTATGGTACCCACAGATTGTCTACTAGCATTATCAAAGCCACAAATGTTAAGCCTATTTGGTTTGGTTAAAGATGTGTCGATCTTGATTTTGTGTAGTAGGTCAATGCCACAAACATTAAGAGTTGATCCATTGTCAATCATATCTCGCTTTTCTAACTTTTTATCTATTGTGAGGAAGATTATAAGTAGATCATATTCATCTTTAGTTGATGGTATTTCATGTCGTTAAAATAGAATATCTATTTTTGTGGCATGCATACAATCTAACAGAGTTGCTACATCATTTGGTTTAACAACTGGTGGTACAATCACCTTTTGTAAAGCTTCTTGGAGCATTTCATTGTATGTAGGTGATGTTTGTATTAAATCCCAAAGAGAAATCTTAGCAGTAGTAGTACAAAGCTTCTCAATAAGATCATAATCTTGACCAGTTTTATGAGTAAGATAGGGTGGTGGAGGGACCATAGGTTGAGAACATGGAAGAGAGATAGGCACATGTGGTACTTTCTTACTTTGCTTGTTATTACATGTGTTGTAAGTGTGAGCAATCATGGGATGTTGCAGCACATTTTGAACACCTTGACTTCTTTGAGTGATTTGTCTTGTATAGTTTAGAATGTAATCCGAGGGTCGAGGTGGTTTTCAATCACCTTGAACCGTAATCACCAATTTTAAGCAAGAAGGTGCATTAGGTGCCCCTTGCACAATCATCTTAGGAACATTGATACATTTATCTAGTAACCCCTTAGTGGGTGAAACAAGTCTATTAATGAAAATTGAATTAACATTTTTTTCCTCTCGATTATGCTCAACATCTATCCCTAAAGGATTTAATGTGGGAAACCTTTTCTCATCCACCAATGCTTCTACTTTTTAAGGGAGAGCATCATGGCTAAGGGAAGGTACAATGTTGTTCAAGAGATTGGTGGTGATTGTATCATTAGAAATGTCTAAAGGACTTGAATTTACAACCAAAGTAGAGCTATCCATGGTCTTCTCATCTAAGGTTCTTGAACATTCAACTATAGGAGGGATAGGATAACTTATGGAATCATCATCATCATCATCATATATTTTAGCTATTAGTTCCAAGGCATTAACGATAGAAGAACTGTCACACTCATCATTCTCAAGAGTATTCATAGAAATGTACTTTGTTAGATCTTCTACTACTGAAGAGTATGTATTCATGAGAGCTATGAAGTTGTCAAAATTAGATACATAATCAAGGATTTAAAATGAAGAGCATTTAAATATATCCTTATGATACATAGCTTGTATATAAGTGAGAACATGAGGATTCATATTAAGAAATTTGTAGAAATTATCAAAGTTTTGATATATGCATGTAAAGATACAAAAGAGCAATGAGATGAAGATTCCATAATGAAATGTCTTGAAACAACAATATACCATAGGATCTAGTAAGATAACTGATGCAAAGTTCTATGATACATAATGCACCCTAGATGTGGGACTATTTTGCACCCAAGCACTTGTTTGAGGGAAACGGGTAAAAATACACACAAAGTCCACAAAAAATAGAGTGGATGGGAGGAAAGAGTACTACACAACAAGACAAGGTTGATGATTTTAAAGATTTTGATCAAAAATATATGAATGAGGTGTGCAAACACATAGTGTTGAAATACACATTGTGTAAAAATGTGCCAATTTTCACACAATGATATGAAATTATGCAAAATTTTCAAATGACAAATGAATATGTACTTGAATAGGAATGCAAGACCTGAAATGAAATATATTTAGAATGAATGCAATGAAACAACACCAATTTATGCTTGTTTATGCACCTAAAATGCTCAAAAATTTTCACTTTTTCGAATGTGAATGCATAAAATATGTAATGAAATTAGGAGAATGATGAGGGACAGATAATTAAAACCTTTTAATCAATCCCATGATGTATAAAAATTTGTCACAACACACTAATCTTGCAATTCTAGATGAAAGATTAGCCAAAATGTAGTAGAAATTCTAGGATTTTTGAAACCCTAATAGTGAAATTAAGGCATGAAAGTATGCAAAATGATGAACGAATGGAATATAATCAGATTTAATATGTAAAATAACTCAGATCAGATTTGAAAATGATGCAAAAATGCTACAGTGTTCAATGCAAGTGAAATTTTAAGGAAAGATTAATGAATATGCCTCTTTTTGTTGAAATACACAATGTGTAAATGCAAAATTTGAAATGTAGATGCAAAAACACATAATGATGAAACACTATAGTCCAAATTCATATTTGAATGAGTGTTAAAATTAGTAGTAAAATATGATGCAAGATTTTAGCTACAAACCCTAGCTTTTGGAATTACTAGGTTATATGAAAAATGTAAAATTTCAAGCAAACCCTAGCGAATAAAGTATGTAAATGCAAGGTAAATGATTATGAAATAATGTAATGCTATAATTTATCTCAGATCTGATGTAATTATCAGATATTTAAATGATTTAAATGATATTCAATGAAAATAGTGCAAATTATGCCTTAATGCCAGCCTAGGATGCTTGATTTTTTCATTTTTTTCAAATTTATGCAAGATTTTTGAATGTAGAATGATGAATATGATATGTATGAATGCAAATATGATTTACAACACTCAGAAAGATGCAATGTTTAGAAGAACACAGGTTCACCAAAATGTTATGTATGAAAAGTGGGAATGATGAAAGGATGTAAGGTGTATGGTTAATTAGGATCAATCAAACCCTTCTTTCACACATACATTCAAGGACATAGATCACGCTAAGTCACAACTATGATAGAGGAATCAACTACAAGTTTGATGTCATTATGAGATGATTGGAAAGATATAATATATTGATATTTTGCTAAAACCCTAATCTGATTAGGCCTAAAACCCTAATTATGCAAAATCATAAACAAACGGATGAAACTTGACAAATGCTCGCATAGGAAGGCACTAAATGCAGATTAGAGACATACCAGATTTTGGATTCTAGAAGGTGAAAACTTCTGGGACAAAAGAGTGGGTGCCCTTGTCCAATGTGGTACTTTTTCTGAGGGCTCTAGATCAAAATATGCTTCAGACTATAACCTGCTCAGAGATTCCTGACACTATGAAACTGGAGGACAAAAGAGTGGGTGCCCATGTCCAATTAGGGATGTTTTTTGTCATTTTTTTAGATCTGGAATCTTCCTTCTTTTCTCTAATCTCCTGCAACTCCTCTCTGCAAGATTTGACACATGTAACCTGCAATCACAAGAGAGGGGTTGGGGGTTGTGGTGTTTAGGAGCTTGCCTTGGTCAAGCCCTGGAATGGCATTCGAGCCTTCCAACACCATTGTTAGAGAGAGTGTGTGTCCTTGGTGGATAGAGGAAAAAGAAAATTATATGATAAATTGATTGAAACACAAAATAGATGTCACCTCAGAGGTGAAGCTCTCATGGGGAGATGAAGATCTTTCACGCCATGAGGAGACAGATTGATGAAGACGAATCTGCAACAAACAAGTACAAACATAATACAATACTGCTCTACAACACACTGAAAGCCTTAAATAACCTTAGCACAAGACCACAAGTTTGCATTGTCCATCTAAGTTTAAAATGAAGTCCTAAACATGTTTATATATGCATTCCTGCTAAACATTCATAATTCAAACTTGAGATGTTGACAAGGGAAAGCTTTTTAACAGTCACAAGACAACATTCAAATTTGGGACCCTGACAAAATAGGGCTGGAATAGGGCATGGGTGCCCAAGTCCAAGGGTCTATTTTGGGTCCAGATTAAGCTTAAGGTTCACCCCTAGGCCCCATTTGACATGGGTTTTGGGGGATTTTTCTCCAGGATTCATTTTAAGCACGCATGATTAATTGTAAGGGACCCAAGAGCTAAACTTAGGAGGTAAAAGTCCCAGGGGGACATTTTACGACATAACACAAACTAGATCAGATGATGCATGCTCTAAAGTAATGGAGTTACAAGGTGGCCAGAAATGAGAAAGGGTTACCAAATGAGAAGCCCAATTATGCTAAAAAAGAAAGAATTCCTAGTGTAACATACCATCTCATATTACCCTGATTAACAGCCCAATTTACCATTAAGTAAATGGTCATGATCACATAATCATTTTTCTGTTTACAATTAATCAACTCATAATCAATAAATAAATGCATATCTTTTCTGAATAATTTCAAAACGAAAATTTGAAACATATTCAAAGATAACATAATAGTGAATTCCTTCACTTTATAATCACAATGTTTTGCAAATGGTAATAATGATAATTTTACATAAAATTCTTGATTGTCAAGTCATATAATAGAATATACTACATTTGGAATATTGATATCTGTCTTCATAAGTCTTGGCTTGTCATTTGATTGGGAAGGAGAGAATCCCCTGAGTGCTTTTCCTCCAACCACAAACTGGCAATCCCCCACACAACTTCCTACCATGAAGTGGCCCTACCCTTCACAAAGGAAGTAGATATAAGGAACCATAAGGTTTGCCATCTAAGTTCTGGTGTTGTATCCTTCATAACTCATCACGGTCATACAACTATAGATCCACTCTAACTATGTATGACACTACTAGATGGTTATGCCATCTGGAGCATAGTGAACTGACTAATGCATGTAGATACGGATGCATTACTATGGCTAAAGTTTTAATATAAATAAACATTACACAATGAATGTAGTCGAATGTTCACACACCTCTAACTCAACTTAGAAGTTATCACATCATACAATATTTTTGGTTGACCCTTTTTGGTCACAAATTTAGTCCATCCTCTTAGACTTTCAACTCTGTTCCTGGAGTAAATTTTATTGGTTTACTCATTGCATCTGCAACATGGAATCAGTGACTCCATGTCACCCTATTCCTTTCTTAAATACATAAGTTCTTGGTTTTCTTTCCACAAAATCAGTTGTGGATAACATCTCTACGAGATGAGTTTGAATAAATGTTTAGGTTAATGGATCTCCATATGATCCTTGTTGACTAAAACATAGTTCATTCTTATCGATAATACCAATGTAAAACAAGTTCATGGTTTATCATTAATGTCAAGTGTACTTAGAGAGCCATTATCTCCAATTCTGATGTCAATATAAAATCATTAGTTATCTCAAGATAACAATAAACATATCAACTTTTTTCAAATATGGTAATCATAGTCTACTAAAGACTTGATGTGTAATAATATTACCTTCCATCTATGTAATAATGTTAAAAAAGATAACACAATCATTAAGATATGCTTCTCGAATGGTTTCTTTCCAAGATAATGCAAGATTACTTCCATGCATCTTATCCCATAATCAAAGTTCATAATATACATATATACTCATAGTATGATAGTATCATCATTATCAACTCAATCATCTCTAATGATCAAGAAGAGCCTACTTGCTCTCCTTATATCATACGACAATTGAAAGCATGTACATAAGGATTAAAAGAAATAGTCTTTATAATGTAATCATATGCCAAGAACCCTAAGGTTCTAGTCTACAACATTATGTCAATAACAAATAGCACACAACATACATGGAGTGGCTCTCGGCCAAAAACCTAACAGTGTTTTTCCCATCTTTCATTATCTTTGAAAGCATGGATAGGGTTTTGAATCAGTCTCATATAAGATTAAAAACTCTACAGTATTGAATACAATTTGTAAACATACGGGATATACTATGGTTTTGATAGTATCCATAATCACTGCTCCAGTTGTGGAGTATGCTACCAGTCATATCGGCCTCCACAGTTCAAAATAGAAACATCATATACTTTGGCCATAAGGCACATACAGGTTTAAACATAGTTCCAATGTCCTCAACCTCATGACTTCATTGGGCTCCACTAGTCACAAGAAGTTGATAGCCCTCAGCCATCATGGTCTCAACAGGCATAAATAATCATAATAAAGATTATATCCCTCGGCCTTACAGCTTCGATGGGTATTAACAATCATAATAACGTTTACAACCCTCGACTTCATAGCCTCGATGGGAATTAATAGTTATAATAAACTTTATAGCCCTCGGCCTCATGGCCTCGTTGGCATTAACAGACATAATAAAAAGTTTTGTAGAATTTAGCCTTCAAGGCCGTATGAACAACTTAAAAATATAATACTGTATCACCTATGTATAATACAATTGTAGAATACCTGTAATTATAAGGTGTTAGTGTATATTGGTTGTGAAGTTGCAACCTCTAATGAGCTTCCACTTCTCACGACTTCACATTGCTTAATCCCCGATCAATTTTCCTTTTCTCCTTCAATACTTTTCCTGAATGCTAGACAAAAGATCCCTCTATTCTATAGAGGAATCAAGAGTTTTACTCTCTTTCCCTCTCTCTCAAAAAAGCTCCACCACCCTCCTAGAAGTTCTCTACTCAAGAGGATGCAATGCAGCCACTAAGCTACATACCAAGTTGGTTTTGGGCTCCCAAAACTCTTCACCCACTCCTTAATTTGAGGAATATGGGCTGCAACAACTAAGAGCACACAATGATATCCATCACTAGGTAACCATCATAGAAAAAGGTGGTGAAAACAAATAATGATAACCATGTAATATACACATATATGCATCATAAATCATATTATAATATATAATATGGTAATCTTCACCGCTACCAAAATAACATTACTAACAACTTGGCAAACATAGAGTAAGCACCAAAATGCTAACAAGGGGGTCGAAACTAAACTCTCATTTTGCAATCTTACTAAAATGTCAAAAGAGAATAATCGATATACTCAGACGTAATAAGTAAACATATAGGAGATACTGACAAAGACATAGGTTAATTACAACTAGAAATAATGTTCCAAGAACATTTATTTAGTCAAGTCAACGTAGAGGACATCAAGAAAACTTAACTTGGCATAATGACAATTAGTCGAATAAAAAATGACTCAACAAGAGAGATTGGCCAAATCATACCCCGTCTCGCAATGGTTCTCGAAAAGAATAACATTAAAACTTCAGATGGAAAACTCTCTCTTTTTCCATAACATCTATTTCCTTCTCTCAGGTGATACTCTCCTTCCCTTCTCGGAATTGGAATTCTCTTTTCCTAGTTACACTCACAATCATTCAAAACCATGATCACTATATCATCATCAAATCATTATGCATTATAATAAAATAATCTCAATTACATGTAATCTCATGTCTAAATTAACAACATTAATCATATAACCAATTATTTATCCTGACATTTTCCACAAACGTCAAATCATTAATCTATGATTACTGATCTAGTTAATCTCATAAAAAGTAAAAGTAAAATATAGTCAAGGTTGGGGATGTAACACCTAGGTTGTGTGATTAGCCTTATAGCACAAATTGGCATAATGGCAAGCCTATTCCACCAAACCATAAAGGAAATACAAGTAGACAAACACCAGATCCTCTCAAAAAAGGAGTACACAATGTGGAGGAAAATCCTTGGTGTATGGCGTGTAATTTCCCCATTCTCCCTCACAATGTGTTGTGGCCTTATAAGTGATTAAATCAAATGAGCCTTGTGATGAATCCAGTGACCCTGAAGACCATGAGAATCAAAACACAAATATGGTATCATCACATTGGTATGCAAACAATGATGAATATTCTTCTATAGAGGAAGGGGGTTCGATTTGGATGTCAAGGATAAGAGACATATGAAAAATTTGTATCACCAGCAAGTCTTCTTAGACAATAAAGAAGAAGGTCACTATGTTTTCAATTTAAACTCTGATGTGTGTAAGTTTCAATTGAGAAGACCTCAGATGAAGAAATTGGGCCCCCTTACTACTACTACTATTGCTCAAGTGAAGAGCAATTACAATTTGAGAAATAAGATAGTTTGGGATGAAAGTAGTACTGCAGGAGCAACAGGAAGCATATTCATCAAGGAAACACAAAAGGGACAACAAGCCCATAATTCTGGAAATGAACATATAAAGAGTAAAATGGCTATTCAGGCCTCATTGGCCAAAGAGAGAATGGAGTCAGACCCAAATCTTAAGATAAAGAGTACAAGTGAAAAGAAGATTGGTGATAAGGGAGCAAGTGGTGTTAGGAATGAAGAAGTGAAAGACAAAGGGAATGTCATGCAAACCCTTTCTATGGGTGCGACTAATACTCTTAATTATCCTTTACCAAAATATGTCCCACATGATATGGCTCAAGTTTTCAATCAAATTAGAGTCACTGTCTCATTATTGGAGATGATGAGAATAACATAGCATAAGGACAGAACACTATCTCTCATTGGAGAGACATCATCTCACCATCAAAATTATGCAATTTCCAACTTTATGAGCAAGCAAAAAAAGATATGTTAGTGGAAAAGAATCATAAGGAAGTGAAGTCTAGGATACCAGAAATGTACTTGGGGACTACACTACACAAATGCCCATCACAGGTGGATCCCTTTTATGTCACATTAATTGTGAATAATAAGATGATAAAGAATTGTATGATTGACTTAGGTGCCTCCACCAATATTATGCCTCTATAGGTAATGAATGAATAGGGTCTGCAAGTGACTAAGTCATATAGGAAATACTTTGTAATGGACTTTAGAGAAGTCCTAGTCATCGGTGTCATGAAGGACATCATGTTTAAATTGGTTGCATTCTCAGAAAAGGAATATAAGATGAGTATCATTGTGGTAGACATTCCCGCTTAGTATGGGATGTTATTATCAAGTTGTTGACCTATTTTTTCTCTGTTCAAAGTCATAGTTCACCCTGTATTTTCCTTGAAACACCTTTAGAGAATGCCCCTACAAGGCTCAAACCTTTCAAATACTCATGATATGCCTCGCCAAAAATCTCAAAAGTCTTGCCTTGAGAATCTTTGCCAAAAACCCAGAAAAACCCAAAAATCTTTTAGCTTCAAGTATTTTCAATCGCAGGGAATTCTTAGTTTCATGCTTAGTATTTGTGTATGCATTTTCCAATGTATATTCGCATATACATTTGCCATTGTATGTTGATAACATACAAAGGAAATATACAAAGGTAATATGCAAGTCAAAGATGCTAAGGGGAAGATACAAGGCGGGATCCAAAGACAAATGTGCATCAGGTTTTCAATTGTATATGCAAGGGCCATATACAAAGGAGAATGTATATCGGCGCAAATGCAAAGTCAATATACAAGGCAGAATACACAAGGGAAGGTGGGGTCCGCTTGATACATCGCAATTGTATATTGGGTTGTTGTATCTTACATACAATCGGCAATATACAAAGGAAACATACAAAGGAAATATACAAAGGTAATATGCAAGTCAAAGATGCTAAGGGGAAGATACAAGGCGGGATCCAAAGACAAATGTGCATCGGGTTTTCAATTGTATATGCAAGGGCCATATACAAAGGAGAATGTATATCGGTGCACATGCAAAGTCAATATACAAAGCGGAATACACAAGGGAAGGTGGGGTCTGCTTGATACATCGCAATTGTATATTGGGTGGTTGTATCTTACATACAATCGGCAATATACAAAGGAAACATACAAAGGAAAGATGCAAAGTCTATACACAAGCAAGAGATATAAAGCCTCGGGCCCACTAGTTGTATCATGTGCGATTGTATCTTTGTACATACAATCGCATATGCAAGGGTCATCTACAAAGGTAACATACAAATGGCAGATGTATTTTTGCAATGTACAAGTGCGGTTGTATGTAGTTTGGCTTGTATGTTCACATTGTATATGCGATATACAAAGTCAAAGATACAAAGGGAAAACATACAAGCCGGACCCAACTGGAAAATATAAATTGGCAAACTCAAGGGTGGGGTCTGCGATCTGTATGTTAAGTGCATTGTATATGCCAATATGCAAGGGGAAGATATACAAAGCCTAAGGCCCACCAAGCGCACATACAAAAGAAATATGCAAGCACACATATAAGGGGCAAGTACAAGTTCAAATGCATGTTTGTATGCAAGCTTTCCTTTGTATATTTTACGTTGTATGTTCGCACATACAAAGGGTCATATAAAAAGCGATATACAAAGGCTACATGCATATGCCGAAGTAAAGTGGTTGCAATGTACAAGTGATTGTATGCATGTTTTGCTTGTATTTTTGCATTGTATATGCGATATACAAGGCATAATATACATTTCTGACATGCAAGGCCCGGATCTGATAAAATATGCAATCTGGTCTATAAAGGCAGATACCTTGTAAGCATCCTTGTTTGTATATATGTTCGCATTGTATGTTTGTGATATACAAGTCACACATACAAAGGTCACAAACAAAGGTCCAATGCAATAGTTGTATGTGAAGTGCAATTGTATGAATATTTTGCTTGTATTTTTGAATTGTATAAATGTGATATACAAGGGAATATGCAAAGAGGCACATACAAGGTCCAAATCCCACTGGAGATCAAATGTAGTAGATAAAATGCTGGAGTCCACATTGTATGTATACATGTGATTGTATATGCGATATACAATTGTGATATACAAGGCCAACATACAGGGGATTTCGGTGTGACCTCTTGCATCAGTGACTCAGTTCATAGTCTTTCCGATGGCCGATAGAAGATGCAGTTTTTTCAGCGATGGGTCCCAACTTCAATGCGGTGGCGAATCAGGTGGTGCCACGTGTCAAGGGCGATTCAAAGGCTGATTCAAAAGGTAAAGTTTGCGATTGTATAAAGGCATATGTAAAGTGATTTGAATATGCAAAGAGAAAGAAAGCGCAGTTGTACCAAGTGAACCTAAAGGCGCAGTTGCATTGTATATACAATGGAACATACAAAAGCATATACAAGCACACGGAAGCAAAGCGATATACATAGATAGTTGACCGCAACTTTGACCGCGAATATCTTGCGCATCCTGGCGAATTTCTACATGCTGCAAAAGGCAAAAATGGTTATTTTTGCCTCCTCTTTCATTTGGCGAGCTTTTGAGGGGAATATTCTCACTTTCATTTTTTGGATCTAGATTTGCATGTTTTGATGACTAGACGTTTCAGCAACCATTTTTGGGCAAGATGCAGATATTTGTTGCATTTATGGGTGCAGGTCGACGTTTAACAGCTCGTATTGATGACCAGAAACATCTCTCAACTGCCTTGCTTCAGATATTTTATGTATTCATTTTTGAGGATGGATTTTTTTGAGCTGCTGACATTCTTATCCCCAGAAAATATCTTCCATCTGCCCTATTCCAAATATTTCATACCATAACTCCTTGCAGTTGGAGGTCCCTTCAAAGATAGATATTTTCCTGTTACAATGCTTTGAGTGAATTTTTGTAACCGACTTAGGTCAGATTGAAATGCTATATATGCATAAGCATGAGATGTAAATAGGGTTGGAAATTTTTAGTATTCAATCTTTCTGTTTCCAAACAGAGCTTTCTGCTACTATATCTATGCCTTCTTATTGAATATATGCAAGTTATTTTACCTCTTTTATTGAGTTTTAGTTTAGTGTGAATCTGCATATGATTGTCTGTGAACATATTATTCCTCTCAATCATCTTGTTTCTCACCTCTGCTAGAATCATTTGAATCTGTGTATGTCTACTTGTTGTATCTGGTTATGTTGTGCATTTTCTCAGTACTATGAGGGTTCTTTTATTCAACTTGGTGAATCACCCCTTTATTTTCAAGTTTTTTTGTTTAATCTTTCATTTTAAAGCATTCCTTCTCCCTTTTCCTCTACAAATACAGTAGATTTTAGGTGATAACTAGTTAACGAAGCCGACCTTCTCTAGAGGTCTGATCTCATTTCCCAAGGTCCCATTCTTTGAGATCATTCCCATGTTTCTCTAGATTGCTAAAGTTTTACAACTGCAGCAAGGGTGCAAATCTGAGAGACAACAATTTCTGGCACGCCCGGTGGGACCCTTTACAATCATATTGCTAGTTTTGATGTGTAGCCAGTGATTATCAGACCTATAAGAGGTTAAAACCTGCATATCTAGCGACTCTTACTGAGAAAGGACAAGCAGACTAGTGCTGTTGTTACATTTTATGAGAAAAATTCAAACTCAGAGTTCAAGTTCATTTGATTACTTAGAGTTGTCTCCACCCAGAAGGTAGGGTAGAGCTATGGTAAGGACTCCAATTTCCAAAAGAATACAATCAACTCCACCAAGTTTCAGGCCAGCAGCACTTGTAGTACTTATACCGGCTCAAGCAAACCCACCTCTAGTTGTCCCAATGGCAAGAAATCAGACATTTGTGGCTTTTGATGGGGGCAACCCATTGAATTTGATAGTGCATGACAACATACCCATGGCAACTTTGAAGAGCCTGTCTTATTTCACTGGGGAGGATCAAACTACCCCAATAGAGCATATTAGAGACGTAGCTTCTTTATGTGGAGTTCATCATGTCACCCAAGAAAATCTAGCCATTAGGTTGTTGGCTGTCTCTTTTAAAGGAAAGGCATTACAATGGTTCAGGAGTTTACCAGTGTAGACCATAGGAACCTGGGATGATCTGGGTGATAAATTAAACAAGCAATTTCAAGATAAGTCAGACTTGTCATTGGTTGAACAACTAACTACAATAAAAAGAGCTCCCCAGGAGAAAATGAGGGACTTCAACTTCCGGTTCCAGAAGACATGGGACATAATTCTTGCCATGGTAAGGCCTCCATCAGAGTATGCTTTTCTATATTTTTTGAAAGCTCTAAATAGTGATATTTCGGTAATGATACAAGCATTGGGAGGTACAAGTTTACCTGATGCATATGAAATAGCTATTAGAGCAGAAAACAACTTGATTCAAGCTGGGAAAATAGCACCTAGACCACCAGTGCCCTTTTTTCCCGAGATTCAAGCTTCAATACCCTTGCCAATCTCGTATTTTGCCCCCTTACCTACTACTGCAGCATTGCCAAGTACTGCCAATTCTGAAATTGCTGCTCCTAGCTCATCACAAGAGTTAAGAGAGATTAAAAATAGCCAACAGAAAATAAAGAACATCCTGCAAACTTTTGGGAATGAGCTGGTAAACATCAAAAAGCAACAATCCCAGAACAGACAGCCTTATCAGCAACCCAGCCAAGGGCAAAATCAGCCATACCAGGCCAACAGGCCTCCATATCAAGGTAATTACCAGGGTACCAAGCAGAATGTCAACCAGAGGCCTTTTCAGCCTTACAATCCGGTACCCATTAATGCAGTTAGGGACCTTGTCCCTATTCAGAATAACCTTGCTGCGGAGTATGAATGGTGTTTTCCATGCAATCAGCCACACAGTCAGGCAGCTAACTCAAATGGGGTGATAAATCAGGCTCTGATGGTGCAGAATGTTGCACTCTCATAGCCAAACACACCTAATGAGGGGGTTGTACAATAGCAGGAGCAACCTCAGAGTGATTCTGCCTTCATGAATTGGCAGGAAGGTGAATTCTGTGGCGTGAATAGAGATGATGCCTCAGTTGCAGCAAATATAAGAGCCAAAAAGAGGAGTTATGAGATAGATCAAGCAACAAACAAAGGAAAAGGACCTGCTGATGCTTCTACGTCCCAGATTCCCCATATTTTGCAAAGAAATATTCAAGCAACAGCAAAGGAACAACCTCATTTACAGGCTTATACTGTTGCTACAAAGTCACAACAAAAGGTAAATGTCACTCCACCTTTCAATATCATTGAAAATATCAAGAAGATGAATGTGACAATATCTATGTGGGATTCCTTAGCAATCCCAGGTCAAAAGGACATGTTGCAATCTACCTTGTCTAATTTAAAAATGGCAAATGATGCAACTGTTGACCCAACTAGGGCTGTTCTTACCAATTCATCCCAGGACAATAGCAAACAACCAAACAAGAGTGCTAAACCACTTCCATTTTATGTGTCTTTAATAGTTGGAGACAAGATAGTACATAACTGTATGGTGGATAGTGGTGCAAGTAGTTTTGTGATGCCAAAATAGATTGCAGACCAATTAGGATTGAAGTACAAACCCTTGGAGAAAGGTGTGCTTCAGTTAGATGGCACAACTATTAACACTGTAGGTGTGATAAAAGATCTAACTCTCACCTCACACACTTGCCCAAATGTTTTCATTTCCTAGGAGGTATTCATCATAGACTTACCTCCTTATTTTGCCATGTGTTTGTTAAGAGAGTTCACAACCAAGATAAGAGGATATTTATCCTCAGACTGGTCACACATGTTTTTCAGGACCAGATATGGCACAAAGGAGACCCTAAAGTCTAAATTGCTTACCCAGTATCACATAGAGCCTTATACACCAAGTGATGTTAATGCAAATTGCATTATTTGTGATGATCCTGAGCTTGTTGCTGCTCAAGAGCTGCAAGCTGAAAGTATACCAGAGGTGCTGTTAAAGAAGTGGGCCTCAGAAAATGTTGTAGATGATCCTGAGGGGCACATTCGAGAAATTGGTATGGGGGTTCACATACTCCATAAACCTGAAATAGAAATTCCAAACCTTGTAAAGAATGCAGAACAGCAGATAGAGCAACAAGAGGAAGTATAGAAAATGTACTTTGATGGCTCTAGGAATAGGAATGGATCTGGTGGTGGTGCAATGCTTGTGTCTCCACAAGGTGAAAGATATTATTCTACTTTCTGTTTTGCTTTTTCATGCACAAATAACACTGCTAAGTATGAGGGATTGATCTAAGGTTTGCAGTGGGCAAGAAAGAGGAAAATTGGTTGTTTACAGGTGTTTGGGGATAGTGAACTTATTGTAAATCAGGTAAGAGGACTGCATGTTACGAAGAATGATACTTTGAAATGCTATAAGCATAGGGTATGGGATATGATTGAAGAGTTTGATGCTTTCAATCTGATCTCTATTCCAAGAAATCAGAACTATCATGCAGATAGGTTAGCTGCAATTGGGGCTCAGTTCGATATCCCTAGTGATATTCAAAGAGAAAAGGTGCATCCTCATGTGAAAATAGTTGATAGGCCTTCTATTCCTGACAATAACATTCATTGGCAGGTTTTTGAGAGTGATGAGTAGATTCTGCGGTTCCTGTTAGAAGAGGATGAGTTTTCTATGATGAATCAAGATAAACTCAAACATAAATATGATGATGATCAGTTTGTTCAGTTAAGGACAAACAAGCTGCCCAAAGGATTGGTAACCTTGGAATCTATTTTTGGTATTGACGATCAGCTAAAAAAGAGTAAAATTGACATGCAGGTCAAAGAAGAACATTATGAGGAGTTGAAAATTTTTAAAGGTACGCTTCTTAAAATTGGTAAGATCTGTTCACCTGAGGATAGGAGAGCTTTTATTGCTCTTGGTCAAGAGTTTGAAGACATGTTTGCTTGGGATTACTCAGACCTAAAAGGGTTTGACCCTCATATTGCCCAGCATACCATAGAGTTAGAACTAGGTACAAAACCTGTGAGCCAGAAATAAAGGCCTTTAAATCCAAAACTTGAGCCTCTGATGATTAAAGAGTTAACCAAGCTGATCAAGGGAAAGATCATTTTCCTGATCAAGCATACTTCTTGGGTCTCCAACCTTGTCCCTGTGAGAAAAAAGAAAGGAGAGATTAGGCTGTGTGTTGACTTTAGAGACCTTAATAGAGCCTCCCTGAAGGACCACTACCCGCTTCCCTCAATGGAGCAAATTCTGCAAGTAGTGGCTGGTTCTGAAAGGTTCTCCTTGCTTGATGGATATTTTGGCTATAATCAAGTGTTAGTCAAGGAGGAACATCAATTTAAAACTACTTTTACTACCAAATGGGGCACCATGGCCTACAAAAGGATGCATTTTGGTCTGTCAAATGCTGGCTCTACTTTTCAAAGAGCTATGGATATGGCTTTTAAGGGTCTGCCGTATAAATTGGTACTGGTGTACCTTGACGACATTACAGTTTTCTCTAAAGATGCAGCTAAACACTTATTCCACTTGAGGCAAGTATTCGAGAGATGTAAAGAGTTTGGGATATCTCTCAATCCCAAGAAATGTATTTTTGATGTGCATGAAGGCAAGCTTTTAGGACACATTGTGTCAAAAGAGGGAATTACCATTGATGTAGAAAGAGTAAGGGCTATTTTGGAGCTGCCTTTACCCAGTCACAAGAAGAGACTACAAAGTTTTATTGGCAGAATTAATTTTCTGCGAAGATTTATACCTAACATTGCAAATTTATTGAAGCCTTTGACCTCTATGTTAAAGAAAAATACAATTTTTTAGTTGGACAAAAAAGGTCAACCTCAGCTTTGAGTCCATAAAAGAGGCGTTATCAGCTGCACCAACTCTGGTAAATCCTGATTTCTCAAAAGATTTTATCTTGTATGCTTATGGTGGTCTAGATACAATCTCTGCAATTCTGGTACAACAACAGAGTGACAGCTTTGAACAACCAATCACTTTCTTTAGTCAGGGGCTGGAGGAGTATGAACAGAGGTATAGCTTTGCTGAAAAACATGTCCTTGCAGTGGTAAGGAGCCTCAAGAAGTTTAGGCATTTTATTTCTAATAATAAGATACATTTGATGGTTGCTCACCCTAGCATGAAAGAGTTCCTATTAGGTAAAGATGTTAATGAGAAAAGGGCTGATTGGATCACCAAAGTCATGGAATATGACATAGATATCAAGATAGCGAAGCTCGTTAGAGGTAGAGGACTTAGTGAATAGCTTGCTACCAGTTCTAAGAATGAAATAGAAAAAGAAGAGGAGGTGCTTCTGACCATTGAAGATGAACATCAAGATGATACAACAGCAGTGGGAACAAGTTGGGTTAATAACATGACTTAATTTTTGCAAACTGGTAAATGTCCAGTAGGTTTAGATAGAACCAAAAGAAGGTATTTTAGACTGCAGTCCATTCCATATGTTTTAATAAATGACATTCTTTTCAAAAAAGACTTTAATGGTGTGTTGTTAAGATGCATTGACAATGATCAAATTGACAAGGTGCTGCATGAGTTTCATGATGGAACAACAGGGGGTCATTTTGCCCCAAAAACTACTGCTTGGAAAATAATGAGAGCTGGATATTACTGGCCCATCTTATTTAAGGATGCCCATGCATGGGCTAGAAAATGTGTAAAATGTGCCATTTTTGCAAGCAAAGAAAGGCTGCCAGCTTTACCTCTACAGCCAATTCAAGTAGAACAACCCTTCATAAGGTGGGGTATTGATTTTATAGGTCCCATTAACCCACCATCAAGTGCAGGCCACAGGTGGATACTTACAGCTATAGACTATTTCACAAGGTGGACTAAAGAAGTGGTTCTGAAGGAATCCAATGAGAATGTTGTTTTGAACTTTTATCATGATTTGGTTTCCAGATTTGGAGTGCCTGAGTCTATTATCTCAGACAATGCGTTAGCCTTTGTTGGATTGAGGATAACTGACTAGGCTGTTAAGAATGGGATCTATTTGAACACTTCATCAAATTGTTACCCACAAGGTAATGGTTTGGTTGAATCTACAAATAAGAACCTCATAAGGATTATTAAAAGATCAATGGAGGACAACCAAAGGACCTGGCACACTAATCTAAAATGTGCCTTATGGGCAGATAGAATAACTCCCAAGAGGTCTATTGGAAACTCTCCATATATGTTAGTCTATGGGAAAGAGGCAAGATTGCCTATATTTGTGGAGCTACCAGCGCTTGATATCATGAATCAGCTGGAGATGTTTGAAGAGAAGGATCCCATGGCTGTCAGATATGCTCAACTTATGGAGCTTGAAGAGATTAGAGATAAAGCTATGAAAGCTATGGAGTATCATTAGCTTCAGATAAAAAGAAATTTTGATAAAAGGGCCACTCCCAGAAATTTTAGGGAGAGTGATATGGTACTCAAATGGGATGAGTTGAAAAGCAAGCTAGGAAAGCACTCCAAGTTTGACAGCATGTGGAGTGGCCCATTTATCATCACTGAATGCAAGGAGCACAATGCATTTCAGTTATCAAACATGGATGGAAAGAATTTGCCTATCCTAGTCAATGGGATACACCTAAAGAGGTGTTTTGAGGTATGACTTACCTTGTAAATCAGTAGATTAGGTTTCTTGCTTTTAATAAGTGTTGTAGCACAATAGTTTAGGTCCCTTTTTGCTTTCCCTAAGTGCTGCTAGCATAGTTAGTAGGTTGCTTCCAGGCATTTCCATTTGGGCTTTGGTCTTCCATGTGTTCTTCATTGCTGATATGCTGAGTTACTAAGGTCAAGATTGTTTGTCAAAGGAATATTTTTTAGTCTCTGTATAACTCCATGCCCAATGGATGCTTAAGGGCCACTGGTCTAAATTATTTAGCAGGCAAACATCCCATAGAGGTCGCCAAAATGTTGACCTATTTTTCCTCTGTTCAGAGTCAAATAGTTCACCCTGTATTTTCCTTGAAACTCCTTTAGAGAATGCCTCTGCAAGGCTCAAACCTTTCAAATACTCATGCTATGCATTACCAAAAATCTCAAAAATCTTGCCTTGAGAATCTTTGCCAAAAACCTAGAAAAACCCAAAAATCTTTTAGCTTCAAGTATTTTCAATCGCAGGGATTTCTCAGTTTCATGCTTAGTATTTGTGTATGCATTTTCTAATGTATATTTGCATATACATTTGCCATTGTATGTTGATAACATACAAAGGAAATATACAAAGGTAATATGCAAGTCAAAGATGCTAAGGGGAAGATACAAGGCGGGATCCAAAAACAAATGTGCATTGGGTTTTCAATTGCATATGCAAGGGCCATATACAAAGGAGAATGTATATTGGCATGAAAGAGTTCCTGTTAGGTAAAGATGTTAATGAGAAAAGGGCTAGTTGGATCACCAAAGTCATGGAATATGATGTAGATATCAAGATAACCAAGCTCGTCAGAGGCAAAGGACTCAATGAACAACTTGCTACCAGTTCTGAGAACGAAATAGAAAAAGAAGAGGAGGTGCTTCTAACCATTGAAGATGCACATCAAGATGATACATCAGCAGTGGGCACAAGTTGGGTTAATAACATGATTCAAGTTTTGCAAATTGGTAAATGTCTAGCAGGTTTAGATAGAACCAAGAGAAGGTATTTTAGACTACAGTCCATTCCATATGCTTTAATAAATGACATTCTTTTCAGAAAAGACTTTAATGGTGTGTTGTTAAGATGCATTGACAATGATCAAACTGACGAGGTACTGCATGAGTTTCATGATGGAACAACAGGGGGTCATTTTTCCCCAAAGACTACTGCTTAGAAAATAATGAGAGCTAGATATTACTGGCCCAGCTTATTTAAGGATGCCCATGCATGGGCTAGAAAATGTGTAAAATGTGCCATTTTTGTAGGCAAAGAAAGGCTGCCAGCTTTACCTCTACAGCCAATTCAAGTAAAACAACCCTTCATAAGATGGGGTATTGATTTTATAGGTCCCATTAACCCACCATCAAGTGTAGGCCAAAGGTAGATACTTATAGCTATAGATTATTTCACAAGGTGGACTGAAGCAGTGGTTCTGAAGGAATCCAATGAGAATGTTGTTTTGAACTTTTATCATAATTTGGTATCCAGATTTGGAGTGCCTGAGTCTATTATCTCAGACAATGCTTTAGCCTTTGTTGGATTGAGGATAATTGACTGGGCTGTTAAGAATGGGATCTATTTGAACACTTCATTAAATTATTACCCACAAGGTAATGGTTTGGCTGAATCTACAAATAAGAACCTCATAAGGATTATTAAAAGATCAATGGAGGACAACCAGAGGACCTGGCACACTAATCTGAAATGTGCCTTATGGGCAGATAGAATAACTCTCAAGAGGTCTATTGGAAACTCTCCATATATGTTAGTCTATGGGAAAGAGGCAAGAGTGCCTGTATCTGTGGAGCTACCAGCACTTGATATCATGAATTAGCTGGAGATGTTTGAAGAGGAGGATCCCATGGCTGTCAGATATGCTCAACTTATGGAGCTTGAAGAGATTAGAGATAAAGCTATGAAAGCTATGGAGTATCATCAGCTTCAAGCAAAAAGAAATTTTGATAAAAGGGCCACTCCCAAAATTTTTAGGGAGGGTGATATGGTACTCAAATGGGATGAGTTGAAAAGAAGGCCAGGAAAGCACTCCAAGTTTGACAGCATGTGGAGTGGCCCATTTATCATCACTGAATGCAAGGAGCACAATGCATTTTAGTTATCAAATATGGATGGAGAGAATTTGCCCATCCCAGTCAATGGGATACACCTAAAGAGGTGTTTTGAGGTATGACTTACCTTGTAAATCAGTAGATTAGGTTTCTTGCTTTTAATAAGTGTTGTGGCACAATAGTTTAGATCCCTTTTTGCTTTCCCTAAGTGCTGCTAGCATAGTTAGTGGGTTTCTTCTAAGCATTTCTATTTGGGCTTTGGTCTTCCATGTGTTCTTCATTGCTGATATGCTAAGTTACTAAGGTCAAGATTGTTTGTCAAAGGAATAATTTTTAGTCTTTGTATGACTCCATGCCCAATGGATGCTTAAGGCCACTGGTCTAAATTGTTTAGTAGGCAAACATCCCATAGAGGTCACCAAAATGTTGACCTATTTTTCCTCTATTCAGAGTCAAATAGTTCACCCTGTATTTTCCTTGAAACTCCTTTAGAGAATGCCCTTGCAAGGCTCAAACCTTTCAAATACTCATGCTATCCCTTGCCAAAAATCCCAAAAATCTTGCCTTGAGAATCTTTGCCAAAAACCCAAAAAAACCCAGAAATCTTTTAGCTTCAAGTATTTTCAATCGGAGGGATTTCTTAGTTTCATGCTTAGTATTTGTGTATGCATTTTCTAATGTATATTCGCATATACATTTGCCATTGTATGTTGATAACATACAAAGGAAATATACAAAGGTAATATGCAAGTCAAAGATGCTAAGGGGAAGATACAAGGCGGGATCCAAAGACAAATGTGCATCGGGTTTTCAATTGTATATGCAAGGGCCATATACAAAGGAGAATGTATATCAACGCACATGCAAAGTCAATATACAAGGCAGAATACACAAGGGAAGGTGGGGTACACTTGATACATCACAATTGTATATTGGGCGGTTGTATCTTACATACAATCGGCAATATACAAAGGAAACATACAAAGGAAAGATGCAAAGTCTATACACAAGCAAGAGATATAAAGCCTCGGGCCCGCTAGTTGTATGTAGTTTGGCTTCTATGTTCGCATTGTATATGAGATAGACAAAGTCAAAGATACAAAGGGAAAACATACAAGCCGAACCCAACTGGAAAATATAAATTGGCAAACTCAAGGGTAGGGTCCGCGGTCTGTATGTTAAGTGCATTGTATATGCCAATATGCAAAGGGAAGATTTACAAATCCTGGGGCCCACCAAGCGCACATACAAGGGGCAGGTACAAGTTCAAATTCATGTTTGTATGCAAGGTTTGTATGCATGTTTTTCTTTGTATATTTTACGTTGTGTGTTCACACATACAAAGGGTCATATACAAAGCAATATACAAAGGCTACATGCATATGCCAAAGTAAAGTGGTTGCAATGTACAAGTGATTGTATGCATGTTTTGCTTGTATTTTTGCATTGTATATGTGGTATACAAGGCGTAATATACATTTCTGACATGCAAGGCCCGGATCCGATAAAATATGCAATCTGGTCTATAAAGGAAGATACCTTGTACGCATCATTGTTTGTATATATGTTCACATTGTATGTTTGTGATATACAAGTCATACATACAAAGGTCACAAACAAAGGTCAAATGCAATAGTTGTATGTGAAGTGCAATTGTATGAATGTTTTGCTTGTATTTTCACATTGTATAAATGTGATATACAAGGGAATATGCAAAGAGGCACATACAAGGTCCGAATCCGACTGGAGATCAAATGCAGCAGCTAAAATGTTGGAGTCTGCATTGTATGTATACATGCGATTGTATATGCGATATACAAGGCCAACATATAGGGGATTTCAGCGTGACCTCTTGCATCGGTGACTCAGTTCATAGTCTTTCCGACGGCTGATAGAAGATGCAGTTTTTTCAGTGATGGGTCCCAGCTTCAATGTGGCGACAAATTAGGTGGTGCCACATGTCAAGGGCGATTCAAAGGCCGATTCAAAAGGTAAAGCCCGCGATTGTATAAAGGCATATGCAAAGTGATTTGAATATGCAAAGAGAAAGAAAGCACGGTTGCACCAAGTGAACCTAAAGGTGCAGTTGCATTGTATATACAATGGAACATACAAAAGCATATACAAGCGCACAGATGCAAAGTGATATACACAGGCAGTTGATCGCAACTTTGACTGCGAATATCTTGTGCATCCTGGTGAATTTCTACATGCTGCAAAAGAAAAAAATGGTTTTTCTGCCTCCTCTTTCATTTGGCGGGCTTTTGAGGGGCATATTCTCACTTTCATTTTTTGGATCTGGATTTGCATGTTTTGACAACTAGACGTTTTAGTGACCATTTTTGGGCAAGATGCAGATATTTTCTGAATTTATGGGTGCAGGTCGACATTCAGCAGCTCGCATTGATGACCAGAAATATCTCTCAACCGCCTTGCTTCAGGGATTTTATGTATTCATTGTTGAGGATGGATTTTTTTGAGCTGCTGACATTCTTATCCCCAGAAAATATCTTCCATCTGCCATGTTCTAGATATTTCATACAATAACTCCTTGCAGTTGGACGTCCCTTCGGAGATAGATATTTTCCTGTTACAGCTCTTTGAGTGAATTTTTGTAACCAACTTAGGTCAGATTGAAATGTTATATATGCATAAGCATGAGATGTAAATAGGGTTGGAAATTTTTAGTATTCAATCTTTCTATTTCCAAATAGAGCTTTCTGCTACTGTAACTATGCCTTTTTATTGAATATATGCAAGTTATTTTACCTCTTTTACTGAGTTTTAGTTTAGTGTGAATTTGCATATGATAGTCTGTGAACATAATATTCCTCTCAATCATCTTGTTTCTCACCTCTGCTAGAATCATTTGAATCTGTGTATGTCTACTTGCTATATCTGGTTATGTTGTGCATTTTCTCAGTACTATGAGGGTTCTTTTATTCAATTTGGTGAATCACCCTTTTATTTTCAAGTTTTTTTGTTTCATCTTTCATTTTAAAGCATTCCTTCTCCCTTTTCCTCTGTAAATAAGTAGATTTTAGGTGATAACCAGTTAAGGAAGCTGGCCTTCTCCGGAGGTCTGATCTCATTTCGCAAGGTCCCACACTTCGAGATCATTCCCATGTTTCTCCAGATTGCTAAAGTTTTACAACTGCACCAAGGGTGCAAATCTGAGAGACAACACAAGTAAATGGTCCCCCACTATAGGAGGAAGTATCTAGATGGATTCTTCCTATGCTATGATTCCTATAAATGGTGAAGAAGTTAGATTAGATATGGAGAAAAGGGATCCCTCCATCATTGAAGGATAATATGACAATGAAGAACATATAAATTTCATTGATATTGACTTAGATATATTTAGGATTGAAGTAGAATGCTCTGTACAAATAGAGGAGTGCCAACCTAAAATTACAACTCATGGAGGAATCCTCCAATGATATCTGGAAAATGACATTTGATGGTGCCTGCTCAAAGGATGGATCTGGAGCAAGGGTCGTACTCACTTCACCAGGAGGTGAGCTTTTCAAATCTACTTTCAAATTGGGATTTGGATGTACTAACTATGTGGTAGAGTATGAAGCTCTCTTAATTGGGCTCAACCTAGCCATTAAGCATAAAATCAGGAATCTCAGAGTCCAGGGTGACTCTAAGTTGGTGGTTTCTTAGGTTAGGTCCAGATATGCCTCAAAGAATAAGAGACTAAAGAAATATAGAAATGTTGTGTGGGATGTCATTGAGTCCTTTGATGCATTTTCTATAGATTGGATTGAGAGGGAAATGAATTCAAAAATAGATCTCTTGGAAAACATTGCTACTAGGTTAGAAAATATATCTATAGTTGGCATATCCAAGGTAGAGATGCTAACAAGACCATTAGTGCCTGATTATATCCACCACTGGTAGGTATTCAAAAATGATGATGGCATCGTTAAGTTTCTCAATTGTGTTGACGAATACCACAGTCAAGAGATCAATTTTCAACACTTTGTTGAGACCATTGATGGAAAGGAAACAATGTTTAGAAACAAAGTAATCTAGATGAAGACAAATAAAATCCCAAGGGCATTGGTGGCATTAGAAAGAGTCTTCGACGGGGTTGATGGAAGTATGGTTAAACCTTCTATTGCTCAAGAAAATAACTTAGAAGAAATCGATGTAGGCATAGACTCATCACCCAACAAGGTGTACATCAATAAGAAGATGAGTCCCAAGGTAAGAAAAATGCTTATTGTATTGTTTAGAAAATATTGTAGAGTCTTTGCATGGTCATATGATGACCTAAAAGCATATGGGGAGGATCTATTTCAACATTAGATCCCATTGAAAACATATGCTAAGCCTTTTAGACAAAATCAAAGACCTATTAATCCTACACTAACTCCCAAAATGCAGCAGGAGCTAGCTAAGCTTAGAGATGGGGGAATTATCAAGCCAATTAGAAACTCAACTTGGGTGTCTTAGTCCTTGCCAAAAATAAAAAATGGTGATATTAGGTTATGTGTAGATTTTAGAAATCTAAACATATTATCTCTGAAAGATAACTACCTCTGCCAAATATGGAGGCCATGTTGCAGAAAGTGACTAGGTGTGAGCTCCTATCCATGATGGATGGTTTCTCTAGCTATAATCAAGTGAAGGTTAAAGATTTAGAATAATACAAAACAACCTTCACCACTCCATGGGGTACCTATGTTTACATCAGGATCCCTTTTCGTTTAACCAATGCAAGGGCTACTTGCAAGAGAGCAATGGATGTGGCATTTTCTGACTTAATTAATATCATCATGGTCGTATACTAGGATGAATTGACAACATTATTTAAGAAAGAGGAGGATCACTATGGACACCTAGAGAAAAATTTTAAAAGATTCCTAGAGTATCAGAGTTTTTTAAATCCTAAGAAGTCTATGTCACAGAAGGAAAGATGTTGGGACATTGTACACTCAAAATCATGACTCCAGTTGCTTGGGGCTATCGAGTCAGATTTTGGCACGCACACAGAGCCTTCCATCCTTGCCATGGGGAGATCCACCACGTCACTCTCACTCACATGGAAGTAACCAGTCGAGAGAAGGTGAGATGCGACGGGGGTCTGGCTTGTTGGAGAGCTGGACTTTGCAGAGAGGGGTCAACAAGTCCTGTGGCCTTTATTGTTGTGTGCTAAGTTGAATGTTTTGTTCGATTGTAGTTGTTATTAAGATAACCCTATGACCCAAAGGGTCACTAGTTTCTCTTCTTCTATTGGGGTTTCTTCTATTCAACCTTTGTGTGGGTAAGCAGTTTTATTCGTTTATGTCCTCTTGTCTCTCAATGCATTGAATGTGATCTCATTGTATTTAGAGTTGCCTAGTTTCTTCCAACAATAAGAGGACAAATAGGATTTGTTGTGGTAGAGTAAATGTCTCTTGTTGTTGTCGTGGATTGATATCCTCAATCTTGTCACAAACAACACTCACCCACTCGCCTCTCACTCCTAGGCACATTCGTGAGCCAAGATATAGGTAGATGTGTGATGACTAACTTTAACTAGATTTAGGGTTTTGACCTAGGGTTTAGTTGACCTAGGGTTTGACTATGTTTTGACTTATTTTTACCTTGTGATGTGATCAAGGGTTTGACAGAATTATTTATCGTGATTACCTCGTAATGCTATCAAGGGTTTGCAAGTTTGTCTTTTCTAGGGTTTCTATATGCATGCAAAGTTAAATGATATGCAAACATTTTTTTGTGGCTTTTTAGTATTTTGGAAATAAAAGTGCTATTTAATCTATGAAAGGGAAATATAAATGCAAGCTAATATGACTTTTCCTAATGCAAGTTTAATCTATGTTTTTGGGTTTTCGATTGTTTTGAAGTAATCTAATCTAAAAAGGGAAAATGCTTCTTCAAATAATCTAGATCTAAGAATATGAAAACAATTATTCTAACATGCAAGATCTAACTATCAAGGAAAAATCAATCTTTTAATGTTCCCAAGAGAAAATTTGGTTTTCTAATTACTATGAATTTAATAAAACAATGAAGGAACCTGAAAGAAATGAAGATTTGTGTGACTCCACTACCCTCAGAAATCCTTGATATTGGCAACTTCGAGTCCTTTTGAAGCAGTGGGAGAACCTCTTGATGACAAAATGACAAAAAGAAGCAAAAAGAAGCTTGTTGAATCTTGAAAGAGCTCAATGAGAGCTTTGGTTGAGCATAATGGTGTTGAATGAAGTAGCGTAACGATGCTTGGTTGAACAATGAATAAAGCAAAAGGCACCTTCATCTTGTAAGAGCATTTGAATGCTAAGTTGGAGAGCAAAAACTGGCAAGAGTTGTGTGCATAATGAATTTGCCTCCCTTTGTGCTTGAGGGAGGGGGGTATTTATAGATTTGAGGAATGGGATTGATTGATAATTTAACTCATTTTATTGATGAGTTAACAAGGTTGACTACCTAGTGAACTTAGCTAAATATGGAGTGATAAACCAATAATAACTTATCACTGAAGAGGAATTGGAGATGTGAGGATGCATGAGATTGATTGAATAGTTAATTTTAGATCAAATGGAGTTAATTATGCATGTGTGGGCGCATGAAATAGTCAACTCCATATTAGGGATCAAAAATCATGCGAATTGGAAGAAAAATGGGTGTAAACGGAGCTAAAACGAGTGAGAAACCAGAGTTTTTCTACGGCTAAAAATATGACAGTCACCCCTTTTGCTAGTAGGGTCACCCGGGGGGTGGCCCTAGGTTGCCCAGGGGAGATCTGAGATGGACAAGGTTTTATGAAGAATTTCAAGGGGAAATGAAAGAAGAGAAGAAAAGGAGGGGTTCTGCCTCTAGAAATAGGTCAGTCATGTGCAAGAATCCAAATCTCCACTTGCAGTTGTAGGATCTCTCAGGGGGAGATGTGGAAATAATAGGGGGAGATTTGGACTAGTTGAGTGGAACTAAAAACCAAAAGCAAAAGATGGAAAGGGAGGACCCTAGAAGGCTTCTAGGGGGTGCAAAGGATGAAAAACACAGGGGAAACATGAAAACTCACCTACAAGATGCTTACAAGGCTTAGGAGCAAGGTTGAAAGCTCAGAAAATGCAAATCGACAAGTGTCACAAAAAGTGTCAAAAATGGGAAGAGCGAAATTGACAAAGAGGAATCAACACAAGACAAGAAAGAAGACACGTCATCAAGAGGTTTACTACTTAAATGACATTATTTCATGCTTACTTGTACATGAAAAGGATTAAAATCATCATATGGGTCCTCATGGAGGTTGTGCATGATTTTTATGCTTACATATTTACCCCCTCGGGGATGGTAGTCTACATGAAAGGTAGGTACCGTTCCTGAAGTAGGCCTTACCTATTGTTATTTTCCATAATTGTACCTACAATAACTAGTATTAGTCTGACATTTAAATATATCAAAACAAATAATGAAAATTGAAATGATAAACTTACCATGGATCATTCGAGTTCGAATAGTTGCTTGCCTTTGTTGGTTTGGACCTGTAGGAATGAATGCACACAAAATGACGCACAAAAAAGATGCATAAAAGCAAAGAACTAATCTAAAATGCACAAATGAAACTAAGCTAAGGGTAAACAAAGCAAGTCAAATTGTGAGATCAGAGCGAAATGGTGATGGAATCGATCATGTGAGCAGTCATTGGAAAGGTAGTACCGAGGAGATCGCAAATATGGCCACCTCTTCTTTAGCCACTAAGAATCAAGTATGTAAATAGTGAAAAACCCTTCTTTGAACCCGAGTTTGAATTTTGTGAAAAATCTCTTGAAATTGTCTAATTTTGTCAATTTTCCCTATTGCATTGTATCTGTCTCGTCATTTAGAGTAAGATAGGTTTTTCATTTTCTGAAATTAGTCAAAAAATGAAGTTTTTAGAGTAGTTTTTGATTGAGGAATCTCCCTCTAGGGTCGCCCGGGGGAGATGCTACAAAACAACAAGGTCGCCTGGGGGAGATCCTGCAAAACAACAGGGTCGCCCGAGGGAGATCCTGCAAAACACCTGGGTCACCCTAGGGTGACCATGTTGGGCTGATTTTGACTAAAATTTCATGTTGTTTGATGCTCATTTTACTTTGATCTGACATGTTTTGGTTACTGTATTCACTTGTTTATTGCAATTTTGAAGGGTTATACGCAGTTTTTTGTGTAAGGTTTTTCTACAATTTTACGATTTTTAGGGATTTTTATGAGTTTACGAGATCTAATCTAAAGTTCTCTTTTGATTTTGTAGGACATGCGTATCTGATGGAATGCCTGCCGAGAGCAGAGATGGATCTTAGGGATGTTTGCTTCGTTGAGTGATGAGGATCATGCTATTCTGAGGAGGGCAAGTCTAGCCAGAGTTTGTCACATGCCTGTTATTCATCCTGTGTCTTGTATATGTTGTGGCATTCTAACTTACTGGGATGCAGACAGAAACACATTCAGGTTCCCATAGATCTCTAGAGAGTGGACCATCACTCTATATGATGTGTATCATATACTTGGGGTTCCTATGAGAGGACATCCTCTACTCCTCTCAACTAGCGAGTCCTTCAAGGACAAGGCATCTTGGGCAGAGTTCATGGGGGCTAGTCACCCTAGAGATCAAACAGGAGTCCAGCTCTCTTCTATGTCATGACTTCGCATCCCACTTTTGAGGAGATTCCTGATTGGGTTGATTGCATCGAGGCTATCGGGAGATAAGGCCTCAGCTCATCTGAGATGGTGTTGGGAACCCATCATTCATGGTATTGAGGAGGGCATAGTTTATTCTTAGAGACTGGACATCTTGGCCATGGTTTACAGGGACTTCTATCGTATCTCACGGTGAGGGGCTCTAGCTTTTAGCCACTCTTTTTTATCATGACATGGATATTTGAGCACATGAGGCCCTATCAGAAGCTCATTCCAATTCTAGATAGACATTTACTAAGAGCAGCAAGGTGGATGCATGTTGGTCACTTTGATGATTCTTTACCCATTGTTGCTACTCTTATAGATGAGGATATGATCTTTGATTCTTATCATGACATGGAGGGACCATGGGCCCATGACGGTGAGGGCAGAGAGTACTATCATGGAGTATCTAAGATTTCAAACCGTAATGGTCTAGTTGAGGCCCATCATGTTGATCATGTTTCACAGTAGTTTGGGGAGGACCTTCCTGAGGATTTGTCCTCAGCATCCACATGCTACAGGATAGTTCTAGAGATGGGTCAGATTGTACAGAGGACTATAGTTTGGACTCCCTTGACTCCTGGAGTCTTCATTACTAGAGTTTTGAGACGAGGACATAGGGGAGGGAGAGGGGCTCCTTCCCGATCTCTGATTGTGGCTGTAGATTGAAAGTCTACTAATGAGGACTATGTTCCTTATGATGATGATTCGTCAGACAAGATCCTTCCTGAGGATTTGCAGGATGAGGATTTCGATGATACTGGTGATTCAGATGATGGTTGTAATATCCCTAAGGGTACTCCTGTTGTTCCTTGACCTCCTCATTTAGATAAAGTGATGCGACAATTTGACCCTGATTGGTAGGCTGGTGATCCACGTAAGTTTCATCTATTTGTTTTTCATACTCTTGTCCTTTCTCTTTTCATGAGGAACTGACTTGTCTTTCTCTTTTGATTCACTCTTTCAGGTAATGTCAGAGAGTGGAGGGATTTTGTTCATGAGATTAATGTTGGATTGGCTTCTCCCTTCACTAGGATGACTCGTGACTATCTTTTAGATGATCCTGGTGTGCCCCCTACTGCTGGATGACACACTGACATTTTTACTCCTATCTATCATGGATGTCAGGTGAATGCTGACTTGAAGACCCAGGTTGACACCCTTAAGGGTGAGAATCAGGTACTCCGAGCGATGGCTCATCTTAGTTTTGGATGACGTGATGCTAGCATGGTGGGGCCTTCATATTCACATGCTCACAGTAGAGCACCTCACTCTCATAGGTCTCATGGAGCGATGAGTGGTATTCATAGATGGAGGAGCCAAAGTCATAAGGGTTCTATTGGAGGGAACCGACCTTGACTTCTTTTCTTGAACTCGTGCCGCCTTACATGGGGAGCCTCTACTTATTTTGAGAGCATTTTGTCCTAGCTCTTTAATACTCTTGTATATGTAAAATTTGGATGTATCTGTAAAAGTTTATCTTTTTATGGTTTTCGCCTATTGGATTTGTACTCATCTCTTGTGCATGTTTGGAGGTTTGGGAACTTTTTGATTATCTGTTTGACCTTTTCAACTCTTTTTAATGATGCAAGCATGATAATGATGACATATTTTGTAATTTTTTTGTGGCATATATATGCGATGCAGTTCATGATATGATAATGTAGGAACATAAGAAATGCTGAAAATGAAACATTTACTTCTGCTAAATGTCATGAGATATGACATCAGACTTTATTGCTTTGAGATTCTTTTATTGATTTTTGTATGAATGCAATGTGGAAAAAACAATGTGACTGCTCTTAAATATGATTTTTGAATTGCGAGTTGTCCTGATATAAGAAAACTATTCAAGGCTGTGAGATAGGATAGGATAACTTCAGTGGGGAGCGGGAATGAAAATGGAGTGTTTCTAAACTTTGGCTTTGCTAAAGGCTAAACATTGATCCTTATCTAGATAAGACAAGTTGACAAGCTTTCAACTTAGACAAGTAGCAATTTTTATTGGTGTTCACTAGACTTAGATCATAGATGGAAATCAAGGTAGACCTGGGGTAAAGGACAAAAAGGAAAGAACAAGGGTCCCTTGGTAGAAGATGATCCAAGAGACTACTAGACTCTTTGGTTTTGCTCAGCTAGTGCATGTGTGTGCTTTGTACCTTTCTTTCTCTGTTATAATGTCACCCTTGAGGCTTCGAGCTTAGACTGATCTCCACCCAAGAGTATGGACATTCAGCAATCTTCTCTCTTTCACTCTTTTTTTTTGTATCTCTCCTTTTTTGCTTTTTCACTTTTTTTGTACTTTCCTCACTTTTTCTCTTTTTTTTTGGATTTTTTGACTTTTCAAGAAATGAATGCTTTTGGAACTTTGATATGCAATAATTTGATGTCTCAATTCTCACTTTTTGACACTCTTATTTTGATCACTCATTTTTTATTCACTTGAATCTTAGATTGCTTCCTTCAGAGTTTTGATTGTCCTGACATTTTTGGCCAAGAAAGATAAGGGGTTGAGCACCACCTAAAGTTTTTGTAATATGTTTGGACTTCTCTAATACTAGGGAAGAACTGGGAAGGTCTACTTGCAATCTTCCTTTGAACATTGTAAGTTTGAATATTGACTTTGTTTAGACCTAACATCTTCACTCATTAAGACTGGGATCGATATAAAGCTAAAAGCTAGGATTTGATTAGAATCACTGGGAATGAAGGGGGATAATGTCGATTGTGAAAAATGAGGGATCTCTAGGTCCTGAAAGGATGACATATATCTAGGAAACATTAGACTCCTTATTGAAGAGAAAATAGTACATAAGTTCAAGTCACTAACAGCAATGCAAGATGAATAGAATGATGCAAAAATGCAAGAAAAAAATTATTTTTGACATTTTATTTTTTTTTATTTTTTATGTTTTATGATTTTTTTTTGTTTTTTTAGACATAGTATTTCTTGAGGTGAAAGGCATTGATTGTTTCACCAAATTCCTCTTCCTCCATTGTGCACAAGAGATAGGCACCATTTTTGACATCTTCTTTGACCATGTAAGGACCTTTCCAATCTTATGAAAAAGCTCTTTTTTGTCTTCTTTTCTTATTCTTCGTGCTACCTCTTCTTAGGACAAGTTCTCCTATTATATAAGGTTTGTCATTTGAATCTATTGCTACTAACTTGGTGGTTTCTCTTGGCATTGTGAGATGAAGTAATTCTCGAAAGGCTTGTTGATGAGGAGTCCAATACAGGACTCCATCACATTTTAATAGATTTGCTAATAGGTAGAATTGTTCTTGCATGTAGATTTTCACATTTGGTCTCTCTTGGATTCTTTGCAAAAATTGGAACAACTCTAGGGGAGTTTGTGGTTCCCTTAGCTCATCAGGAGGGACAAAGATTATACTTGTCCTCCCATTTGGTTCTCATCTTAAGTCCATGGCATATATGATGTAACTCTTTGGTAGTTCAAAAATGACAGGGTCGTCAACACCAATTGTCACTCTCATCTTCCATTCTCTGTGAAAGATACCTTCGCTTTCTTCATCTTCCTTGGGAAGTCTTTCAACCATTTTGATTTGTACTAGAGGTGCTTCCCACTCTTTGAGTTCATTTTATTGAACCGAGGTAGAGGTGGTTGGTTTCTCTTACAGTTGAGATACCATGAACATTCTAGGTAGCATTCTTATGGCGTTAGTTGAATCATTGTCAATAGAATAAGCCTCCTCCATGGGTTTCAATGGTCAATATAAATCCTCTAATGGTGTGAGAGGTTCATAAGATTTTTTCTCTTATCGTGTCTCGAGGAAACATGATTCACTTAGCAGTGATAGTGGAGTGTAACTTTCTATTATGTCTTCCTCAGCATCTGAGAAAGCATGTGGGTCTGCATTTCTTAGATCTAATGTAGTGGTTTGAAACATCGGTCCTTCAGTTCTATGAGGCTTCTCTCCTATGCAAGGGAAGAGTTTGTAGGCCTCTTGGAAATCGATCATCAGTACCTTTAGGGGGAATTGGAGTGGTCCATCCTGCTCAATCAATTCCATGATCTCAATTGCCTTGTCTTTGGGAACTATTTCCTTTTGTTTTGGTAATGCCTCATTCTCTAAAGCTTTGATTTCTACGGCATTTATGGTCTTCTTTGGGATTTCCATTCATTTGATGCATATCAACTGAGGTGTAGGATTAGGGATGGTTAATTTATTGGTAAGGAGTTTGTAGTCTATGGGGATACCTATACACTTGTATGGCGTGTTTGATTTTAATATGCCAAAAGGTTCTAGATCTCCCTTTTCAACATACACTTTCCCTAAGTGCAAGAATGGATCTTCTTGAAATAATGTGGATGGCACAACTTTCATTCTATGTATCCATGGTCTTCCAAGAATCAAGTTATATCACATGTCTTTCTCTATGATGTAGAATGTGGTAGGAATAGTTTTAGGTCCCAAAGTCACTGGAAGAGTAATCTTACCTATGGTGGCAGCCTTCAGATTATCATATCCGCTTAGAGTATCCTGTGAAGCAGTGATATTTGTATGTCCATATCCCATCCTCTCTAATAAGGAGAAAGGAAATATGTTAACTGCTATACCATCATCAATTAAGGTCTGCTTGATGCAAGTATCGTAGATCCATACTTGAAGGTATAGCACAGGGTCTCCTTTTTTGGTTAACTATGCCTCGGAAGGAATCTGTTGTAAGTCAAAGAAGAACCCTAGATCTTTGAGTTTTGAGTTTGGTGGACTGATGTCGTAGTCCACATGATTGATTTTCTCACTAAGTGGTGGCATAATTTGGTCAAGATATTTTAGACCTATTACTTTTATTAATGTTGAGTGATGTGAAGGGGAGTTCCTGAGTAGGTCAATGAACAAAATGTGAGCATATATCTTCTTTAAATCTTCTATGATCTCATAAGGTCTGATTGGAGCTGGTATTGGTTCTACTACCGAGATGATACCTTCATATGCTTCTATTTGCTCATTTTCCTCCTCACAGTCTTCCTCTTCTTCTTCGTTGTACATAATCTCAACTAATCCCATCATCCTAGGTTCTCCTTTTTGTCCTAGTTGCGGTGGGATTTTAGAGTTACTACTCTGAGCCATCTTGTTTTGTTTTGTCATTTCTGTGTCTTATGCACAAGGAATGGGTCTTGATAAATTCTCATGTTTGCATTTTGTGGTGCTATTGGAGCTTGATTTTGTCTTGTATCTTTGTTATCTAGCGTGACTTCCTGTGGGTTTAAAAACATCTCTATGAACAAACGTTGTTGGTCTTCTGGCAGCCTCGCTATGAATCTATTGCACTCTCTACAAGATTTTGTTTTGTTTCCCCTTATTCTATGAAAAGAACAAAATTGATTTAATTCGTATGGGGGTCTTTCATTTCTATTCCTATTTCCGTTGTAGTTCCAACTTTGGTAATTGTCTCTAGGGTAGTACCCGTTGTTCCTAGGTCAATCTATGGCATTTATGTTAGGAGGATAGTAATCTCTCCCATTGTAATCATCCCTTACTTTCTTGATCAAGGGTTGATCCATCACCCCGTCTGTGGTTGCACTCCTATTGTTTTTAAGGATTTAATGACAGAGGCATTGTTTCATGTGTCTTCCTTCATCAGTTTCTGTTTGACCCATATACCCTTCTACCACTGTCAATGGCAGCTTGGTCAATCCTCAAAGCACTTTCCAATGCTTCTTCATAGGATTTGTATGGCAATTTTTGAACATCTTCTCTCATGTCCTTGTTAAGGGCATGTAAAAAGAGGTCGCATAGTTCTCGGTGATCCATGTTTGGAGCACTAGTCAAAGAATAGAGGACTTGCCTCCATCGGATGACAAAGTGGGCTATGGATTTGTTTAGCTCTTGTTTCATTGTGAGGAATTCTTTGATCCCTATTTTAACGAGTTCATTCATGTCGAATGCCATGACAAACTCTCTGATTAGCTGTCTGAATGAATGGATTGAAGCTTCTGGTAGGCGATAATACCAATCCAAAGTGATGCCTTCAAGAGTATTTGGAAAGATTTTTTCTACAACCCCATCCCAAGGGAGGAGTTCTCTTATTACCATGGTGTAGGCTTTAATGTGGGAGTTCAGATCTCCTTCTCCCTTGAACTTCAAGAGATCTAGTAGTGGTCAAGGTAGTTGCATGCTTCTTATGTTTTGGTCCAAAGGTTCCTTCAAATACTCAAGATATGTTCCTAGAAAGGCACTTTGAGATTGCGGGGTTGATAGTAATAACCCTATAGGTGGGTTTTGATAACCCATTGTTAGATTTGTTTGATTGTTCTAAACATGAGGATTCCCATTTAGACATGTGTCATTGCTAGCATTTTGTGAATAATAATTGAGATAGGGGGATTTTGAGATGTCCCATGGTCCTGTTCATGAGATTTTTTCCTTCTTTCAGGAGCATCTTTCTCCATTTCCAAGATCCTATTTATTTGTACTAGGGTTGTGATTAAATCTACAAAAGTAGCAGCTCTAGGTGTTTCTTCATTTCTAGGATTTTCTCGTTGAGTATTTTCATGGTGATATGCCTCTGTACATGCAGCGTTTTCTCTTTTCTCTTCTTGTAAGGCAATCCTCAATGCCTCTTGAGCATCTTTGGCTTCTTGTAGATGTTTTTCTAATCATTTAACCTCCTCATCAAGTTGAGTGCTTGATGTAGTTGTGGAAGGTTGATCAAGTCGATGTATCTCCAACCTTATCCTTCTATCTTTATGTGGTGCATTTGGTATGGCCGGATTGTTTTCCCAAGCTGGGTTGTTGAAAGATAGAGAATTCATGGATTCTCTTTCATTTGGTTCATAATCAGAATCTTCATAGTCATAACAGTTGGTGATTGGTGCATCAAGGTGCGGTGGCACATACCTATCAAATGAAGGAATTTCTGGTTCTCTTGAGGGAATGTTCCCTTGGTTTAAGTTAGGTTCTGTCATATTCAGAGGTACCATGGACACCAAAGAAAAAATGAAATAGATGATGGCATAGGCAATAGAAGATGAAGCGGCTAAAGCGGCTATGAAAATATTTTGGAGCTTGTGTTAAATTTTTTGAAGCGTTTGAAATGGGAACACAAAATTACTCATCCTAGAAGGATTTGCAATTTCATGTCAGGTTCACCAAAATATGTGGTGAAGCTAACGTCGTATGTGACAATGATGATGGAAATGAGATATGCACAATGGGAACACAAAAATCATAACCAAGAGGCTTTGCCTTTCACGTCGGGTTCACCAAAATATGTACGCTCAAAATCATGACTTTAGTTGTCTGGGGCCGTCGGGTCAGATTTTGGCATGCACACAGACCCTTCCCTCCTTGCCACGGGAAATCTACATCACTCTCGCTCACGTGGAAGTAGCCAGTTAAGAGGAGGTGAGACACGATGGGGGCCTAGCTGATTGGAGAGCTAGACTTTGCGGAGAGGCGTCTAAAAGTCCTATGGCCTTTGTTGTTGTGTGCTATGTTGAATGTTTCGTTCGATTGCATTTGTTGTTGAGATAACCCTATGAGATGAAGGGTCACTAGTTTCTCTTCTTCTATTGGGGTTTCTTCTATTCCACCTTTGTGTGGGTAAGCAGTTTTGTTCATTTATGTCCTCTTGTCTCTTAATGTGTTGAATGTGTTCTCATTGTATTTGGAGTTGTCTAGTTTCTTCCAACAATAAAAGGACAAATGTGTCTTGTTGTGGTAGAGTAAATGTCTCTTGTTGCTGTCATGGATTGATCTCCTCAATCTCATCACAGACAACCCTCACCCACTCTCCTCTCACTCATAGGCACATTCATGAGCCAAGACAGAGGTAGATGTGTGATGACTAACCTTAACTAGATTTAGGATTTTGACCTAGGGTTTAGTTGACCTAGGGTTTTGTTATTTAATAGCATAGCAATTAATCATTCATGAAAGCATAAAGCATAAACATCAGAGTAGATACATATCAACACATGAGACACCAAGATTTTGATGTGGAAAACCCGGTCAAAGGAAAAACCACGGGGTGATTAACCCAAGGATTATTCTCTGTTAGAAGAATAAGAAAAATAGATGGCACATGCCAATTAGGGCTCACTTCTTGAGCACACTACTCACAAGAGGCACACTGCCTACAAGAGACACATTGTCTACAAAGTAACAAGTATCACAAAATTGAACTAGAGATTGACATCTTTACCATGCCTGGATCAGTTCCATTTAAGCCCAAAAACTCATGCTCTACCTTTCGCTCTTCTTCTTCACTATGTCACACTCATCCACACACTTCACACTTTGGAATAACTACACAATCTTTTATTTATACAAGGCATCGACTTAGGAATAATCATCTAAGTCGGCAAACACTTTTATATCATCCGGAAGACGTGTAATACATCTGATCGGCCTGTCTTAGGAAGAACACCAACAATCGGTGGTCTTTACATCAAATCCACACTCTAAATTCAATGCGGACCGCCAATAAGAATTGTACATGATCCAAGGATCACCAAAACCTTTCCTGAGTCACCAACAACATCCGCACTTTATCAGCTTCCTAAAATTCTTCTCTTCTTCATCTAGAACATCAAGAACACAGTCTGTCATCATTGTCACAATGAAAATGGTGCTTTCGGACCTCCAAACCATGAAAAAATCTAGTTGTCACTTTACACGGACTTCTTCAACACTCCCTCCAATCCGCAGACTGAGAAAATGCAATTCCGGAGCTCATCGGACCAATCTGTGACACTCTATCATCACTGAACATCTGTCAGAACCGGTTCTACTGGAGCAGTCATAACTTCTTTAGATCATTATGCAGACCTCTAAAAACTTGACTGGATCATCTCAATACTCATATCTGCAAACCCTTTAAACCACATCCTCTGATCTTCATCTTATCTTGGACTTTTACCTTACTGTCATCACTTTTCTTCACTGTTCCTAATTGAGACTAGTTTCCTCAATATCCTCAGTACACAGCTCATCCAATCCTTCTCATTAATGTAGTATGAGTATGTTGACATCAATGACAACACTGGTTATCCTCATACTTGCAACAATCTCCCCTTTTGTCATTGATGGCAACATATGATGTGAAAAACCATCAAGACAAGAACTTCTCCTTTCTGTCACAGCTCCCCCTATCAGCAACAACTCTTCACATGTCTTCTCTTTCTTTACTACTCCCCCTTTGATCATCAACCACTTGTTTTTCACATGTCTTCTCTCCCCCTTTGACATCAATGGCAAAGGGCTCATACTTGCAACTTTAACACATCAGAATCATACTAGCTGCTCCCCTTGAGTAGCAGCTCCCCATCACCAATCTGGATCACAAGATATGACTGTGATATCAACTGGACTGATGCACATCAGTGCATCCTAGTTCATCACCAGAGGGGCAATAACCCCTAACTTCTCCCTGAGAAACTCAAAAGAGTCCTTGGGAAGAGGTTTAGTAAAGATATCTGCAATCTGATCCTTAGAGGGCACAAACTCCAGTCTAACTTCATCCTTGTTCACTTGCTCTCTCAGAAAGTGAAACTTGATAGATATATGCTTAGTCTTAGAGTGCAACACTAGATTCTTAGAAATATTTATTGCACTTGAATTATCACAGAAAATTGTGATAGGCTCCTCATACTCTACTTTAATATCTCTTAGCATCTACTTCATCCATAAAACTTGAGTGCAACTACCTACTGCTGCAATGTATTCTGCTTCAGTTGTAGACAGAGATATTGCATCTTGTTTCTTGCTTAGCCAAGAAACCAATCTCTTTCCCAAAAATAATGCTCCACCACTGGTACTCTTCCGGTCATCCACATCTCCTGCCCAATTTGCATCTGTGTATGCATGAAGAGAGAAATCAAGATCTCTAGGATACCACACACCATACTCCACTGTCCCTTTTAGATATCTAAAAATTCTCTTGATTGCCATGACATGAGATTCTCTAGGATCAACCTGGAATCTAGCAACAAGACCAGCAGCTTGCATAATATCTGGTCTAGTTTGAGTGAGATACAACAATCCACCAATCATTGATCTGTACTTTGTCTGGTCTGCCTTAGGAGAGTCATCATCTTTGCTCAACTTGCATCTGGTTGCCATGGGAGTATTCATTGGCTTTGAATCTTCCATCCCAAATTTCTTCAACAATTATTTCACATATTTGGTCTGAGAAATGAAGATCCCTTTCTTTGTTTGAGTAATTTGCAGACCCAAGAAGAAATTCATTTCACCAAGCATAGACATTTCAAACTCACTTCTCATTTGATTTGCAAAGGTTTTACACATGCTATCTTTCCCTCCAAAGATAATATCACTAACAAATACTTCAACAATCAAGATGTTTTCATGATCAATTTTAAAATATAAGTTACTATCAGCAGTACCTTTGTTGAAACCAATCTACACAAGATGCTTATCCAATCTTTCATACCAAGCTCTTGGGGCTTGCTTCAATCCATACAGTGCTTTCTTCAACTTGCATACCATATCACCATGATCAGATAATTGAAATCCATCCGGTTGCTCAATGTATATTTCTTCTTCCAAATCACCATTTAGGAAGGCAGACTTGACATCCATCTGATATACCTTGAAGTCTTTGAAGGCAGCAAATGCAAGAAATAATCTGACTGCCTCAATTCTTGCCACTAGAGCAAAGGTTTCTTCAAAATCAATTCCTTCTATTTGAGAGTAGCCTCTGCAGACCAATCTGGCTTTGTTTCTAATCACTTCACCAACTTCATTTAGTTTGTTCCGGAAGACCCATTTGGTTCCAATCACATTCTTGTTTCTAGGTCTAGGAACAAGATCCCAAGTGTGATTTTTCTCAATTTGTATCAACTCTTCCTCCATTGCTTTGGTCCAGTTTTCATCATTGTAGGCTTCATTTATTGTCTTAGGTTCAATCTTTGAAATCAGACAATATTCATCTAAATTTTGAGCAATTGTCCTTCTAGTTTGCACACCTTTGCTTTTGTCACCTATGATCTGATCTTCAGAGTGGTTCAGTCTTACATACCTTGGAACTTTGGGAGTTTCTTGCACTTCTGTTTCTTGATCAGGCTCATTCAGACCTATCTCATCTTCTTGATTTACCGGATCAGTCTGAATCTGACTTTTAGAAGAGGATTGAGCTCCTTGAACCAGAGTACCATTCTGATCATCTTCATCATATTCATAAAACCTTGAGGGCTTCTCAATTCCTTCATCAACCTTCACATTTGTACTTTCTATCATCTTTCTCAATCTCTTATTGTAACATCGGTATACTTTGCTTTGAGTGGAGTAACCTAAGAAAATTCCTTCATCACTTCTAGCATCAAACTTTCCTAGATCTTCATCTCTTTTAATGTAACATTTGCTACCAAATACGCTAAAATATCTCATAGTAGGTGTGATGCCAAACCAAAGTTCATAAGGAGTCTTACCGGTATTGCTTCTAATTTGAACTTGATTGAGAGTATAGACTGCAGTGCTTACAGCTTCTCTTCAAAACATCTAGGGAACATTTGCTTCTATCATCATTGTCCTGGATGCTTCCTGGATGGTCCGGTTCTTTCTCTCTACTACTCTATTCTGCTATGGAGTCCTAGGAGCAGACAATTGTCTCCTTATACCATGCTTCTCACAAAAATCTATGAATTCACCGGATGTGACTTCACCACCTCTATCAGACCTCAGACATTTCAATTTTAATCCGGTTTGATTCTCTACCATAGCCTTGAAGATTTTGAACTTCTCAAAAGCTTCTGATTTCTCTTTTAGAAAGGTAACCCACATCATTTGGGAATGATCATCAAACAGTAACATGAAGTATCTATCACCTTGCATACTCTTGACTCTTGTCGAACCACATAGATTAGTATGAACTAATTCTAATAATTCAGTAGAGGACTAATCCTTGCTTTGAATGAGACTCTGCTCTGTTTACCTAGCTGACATTCTTTGCACAAACTATTTGTAGGTTTTACCAATTTTGGAAGATCTCTTACAGCCTAAGTATTGCTTATCTTGATGATGTTATCAAAATTTACATGACACATCCTTCTATGCCATAACCAACTCTGATCAACTTGAACAAATAGACAACTTTTATTAGTACCAACTAGATGGAAGATATTACCTTTTGTTTGAGTACCAGATGCAATCTCAGTTCCAGAGCTTTCAAAGATCCTGCATCTTCCATTCTTGAACCGGAGATCATAACCTTTGTCCACCAACTGTCCAACACTGAGAAGATTGTGCTTCAATCCTTCAACATACAGTACATTACCGGTTTTGTTCGTTCCATCAAAAGAAATAGTTCCCCTACCTCTAATTCTACCAGCAAAATTATCACCAAACTTTACCATTCCTCCTTCATACCTTTCCAAATCTAAGAACTTGTTCTTGTCACCTGTCATATGGTGAGAGCATCCACTATCAATAACCCAATCATCCTTTTCTTCAACTTGGGCAGCTAAAGCTCTTTCTACAACCTTATGATTGACAGATTTACAGGATATTGGATCTTCTTCCTTGATGGCAATAAACACCCATTCATTTCTAGATTTGTTTCCTATCTATGATTCATCATCAGTTACTCCTTCATTATCATCTTCTTCATGAACATAATAACAATTATTTTGGAACCTTTGTCTATTGGAATTTGACCTTGTAGATCTTTCCGGACATCTTGAGGCAAAATGACCAATCTTATTGCAGTTGAAGCACTTAAAGGGTAATTTTCCTTCATACTTACCAGATCCTCTTGGCAGTCTCTTTGCAATGAGGGATTCAAGTTGAGTTGTTTCTGCTTCTTTCACTTCCATGTCTCTTCTTGCTTGATCATACCATGACAGCTTCCTTGAAGAGTTTTCTCCTGGATCAAATCTTTGTTTACCTTTCACAGAGGCACTGGCTTTGAATGCAGATTCAGCCTTGGGGGGATCATCTCCAAACTCAGTCATTTCAAATGTAGCCAGTTTGCCAGCCAATTGGTCTCTTGTGATAGTTGTATGGGCTCTGAATTCATCAATGGCAGCAACCTTGATTTTGTAGGCAGCAGGAAGGGATCTGAGAACTTTGCCAATAATCTCATTTTCATCCAAGACTCCACCAGCATTCCTAATTCCACACACCAGGTCATTTACTCTAGGCATAAAGGTAGTAATATTTTCATCATCTCTCATCTTCAGTCTTTCAAATTTCCCTTTTAGACTCTGCAACCTTGCACACTTAACATACTCATCTCCTTCATGCAGAAGTTCCAGTTTAATCCAGATCTCATAGGCAGTTGGTAGGTCAATAATATTTGAGAGCTTTGAGTCAATTAAAGCACTTAGAAGAGCCTCTTTGGTCTGTAGATTATTTTCAGCATCTGTGATTTCATTTAGAGTTATCAGACCACCCTATGGAGGTACATATGCTTTTGTGACCATGGACAAGTACGCCTTTCCCATACACTCCAAGTGACATTTCATGCGACCTTTCCAAAGAGAGAAGTTGGTTCCATCAAACTTTAGACTATCCTTCTTGTATGACGACATCCTAGATCTCCTCAAGCGATTAAGCTCCTTTTAGAGTAACTTAGCTCTGATACCAATTGTTGATAACTGAGAGGGGGGGTGAATCATTTATCCTAAACTTGCTTCCAATTCAAACACTTAAATCCACTTTGTTATTTAATAGCATAGCAATTAATCATTCATGAAAGCATAAAGCATAAACATCAGAGCAGATACATATCAACACATGAGACACCAAGATTTTGATGTGGAAAACCCGGTCAAAGGAAAAACCATGGGGTGATTAACCCAAGGATTATTCTCTGTTAGAAGAATAAGAAAAATAGATGGCACATGCCAATTAGGGCTCACTGCCTGAGCACACTGCTCACAAGAGGCACACTGCCTACAAGAGACACACTGTCTACAAAGTAACAAGTATCACAAACTTGAACTGGAGATTGACATCTTTACCATGCCTGGATCAGTTCCATTTAAGCCCAAAAACTCCTACTCTACCTTTCGCTCTTCATCTTTGCTATGTCACACTCATCCACACACTTCACGCTTTGGAATGACTTCACAATCCTTTATTTATACAAGGCATCGACTTAGGAATAATCATCTAAGTCGGCAAACACTTTTATATCATCTGGAAGACATGTAATACATCCAGTCGACCTGTCTTAGGAAGAACACCAACAACCGGTGGTCTTTACATCAAATCCACACTCTAACTTCAATGCGGACCGCCAATAAGAATTGTACATGATCCAAGGATCACCAAAACCTTTCCTGAGTCACCAACAACATCCGCACTTTATCATCTTCCTGAAATTCTTATCTTCTTCATCCGGAACATCAAGAACATAGTTTGTCATCACTGTCACAATGAAAATGGTGCTTCCGGACCTCCAAACCATGAACAAATCTAGTTGTCACTTCACATGGACTTCTTCAACACTCCCTCCAATTTGCAGACTAAGAAAATGCAATTCTGGAGCTCACCGGACCAATTTGTGACACTCTGTCATCACTGAACATCTGCCGGAACCGATTCTACTGGAGCAGTCATAACTTCTTCAGATCGTTATGCGGACCTCTGAAAACTTGACTGGATCATCTCAATACTCATATCTGCAAAACCTTTAAACCGCATCCTCTGATCTTCATCTTATCTTGGACTTTTACCTTACTGTCATCACTTTTCTTCACTGTTCCTAATTGAGACTAGTTTCCTCAATATCCTCAGTACACAGCTCATCAAATCCTTCTCATTAATGTAGTATGAGTATGTTGACATCAATGACAACACTGGTTATCCTCATACTTGCAACAGGTTTGGCTATGTTTTGACTTGTTTTTACCTTGTGATGTGATCAAGGGTTTGACTGAATTGTTTATCGTGATTACCTCGTGATGGTATCAAGGGTTTGCAAGTTTGTCTTTTCTAGGGTTTCTATATGCATGCAAAGTTAAATGATATGCAAACATTTTTTTGTAATTTTTTAGTATTTTGGATATAAAAGTGCTATTTAATCTATGAAAGGGAAATATGAATGCATGCTAATATGACTTTTCCTAATGCAAGTTTAATCTATGTTTTTGGTTTTTTGATTGTTTTGAAGTAATCTAATCTAAAAAGGGAAAATGCTTCTTCAAATAATCTATATCTAAGAATATGAAAATGATTATTCTAACATGCAAGATCTAACTATCAAGGAAAAAGAAAAGTTTTACTATTCCCAAGAGCAAATTTGGTTTTCTAATTACTATGAATTGAATAAAACAATGAAGGAACCTAAAAGAAATGAAGATTTGTGTGACTCCACTACCCTCAGAAATCCTTGATATTGGCAACCTTGAGTCCTTTTGAAGTAGCAGGAGAACATCTTAATGATAAAACGACACAAAGAAGCAAAAAGAAGCTTGTTGAAGCTTGAAAGAGCTCAATGGGAGCTTTGGTTGAGCACAATGGTGTTGAATGAAGCAGCATAATGATGCTTGTTTGAACAATGAATAAAGCAAAATGCACCTTCATCTTGTAAGACCATTTGAATGCTAAGTTGGAGAGCAAGAACTGGCAAGAGTTGTGTGAACAATGAGTTTGCCTCCCTTTGTGCTTGAGGGAGGGGGGTATTTATAGGTTTGAGGAATGGGATTGATTGAGAAGTTAACTCATTTGATTAATGAGTTAACAAGGATGATTGGGGAGCTAACAAGGTTGATTACCCAGTGAACTCAACTAACTATGGAGTGATAAACCAATAACAACTTATCACTGAAGAGGAGTTGGAGATGTGAGGATGCATGAGATTGATTGAATAGTTAATTTTAGATCAAATGGAGTTAATTATGCATGTGTGGGTGCATGAAATAGTCAACTCCATATTAGGGATAAAAAATCATGCAAAGTAGATGAAGAATGAGTGAAAATGGAGCTAAAATGAGTGAGAAACTTGAGTTTTTCTGCGGCCGAAAATATGACAGGATCACCCCTTTTGCCAGTAGGGTCACCTCTAGGTGACCCTGGGTCACCCGTGGGGTTACCTGAGGAAGATCTGGGTTGGATAGGGTTTTCTGAAGAATTACAGGGGGAAATGAAAGAAGAGAAGAAAAGGAGGGGTTCTGCCTCCAAAAACAAGTCAGTCATGTGCAAGAATCCAAATCTCCACTTGCACCTGCAAGATCTCCTAGGGGAGATCTAGAAATAATAGGGGGAGATTTGGATTGGTTGAGCAGAATTGAAAACTGAAAGCGGGCGATGGAAAGGGGGGACCTCTAGAAGGCTTCTAGGGGGTGCAGAGAATGAAAAACATAGGGGAAAGGTGAAAACTCACCTACAAGACGCTTACAAGGCTTAGGAGCAAGGTCAAAAGCATAGAAAAGGCAAATCAACAAGTGTCATAAAAAGTATCGAAAAGCATCAAAAACAAGGAGAGAGAAATCAACAAAGAGGAATCAACACAAGACAAGAAAGAAGACATGTTATTAAGAGGTTTGCTACTTAAAGGACATTATTTCATGCTTACATGTACATGACAAGGATTAAAATCATCATAGGGGTCCTCGTGGAGGCTATGCATGATTTTTGTGCTTACAGACACATAGTGTCAAAATATGGGGTTAGAATTGATTTAGAATGGGTTGATGCAATTGATAAGATACCTCAACCCAAAACAATCAAAGGCATCCAATCATTCTTTGGACAAATTAATTTTGTTAGAAGATTTGTGCCTAACTTTACTGAAACAACAAACGCTATATACAAAATGTTGAGAAAGGGGCAAAGTATAAAATGGGAAGGTGAATTGTCTCAATATTTTCAAGGTATAAAGGAAGTAATCAAGCAAGCCCCTGTGCTTTCCTCACCAAATTTTTCAAAGCCTTTCCAATTATTCAGTTTCTCATCTTTTCATACCATTGTTGCATTATTGTTACAGAAAAATCAGGATGGATTTGAACATCCAATTTCTTTTTTCAACAAGTCACTTCAAGCTATACAACTGAAGTATGATGTTATGGAAAAATAAGCCTATGCCCTAGTTAAGGCTGTTAAGAAGTTCAGACCTTACTTGGTTGGTGCTGAAATTGTGGCCTATGTGCCCCATGTTGTTGTCAAGGATATTTTTACTCAGCAAGAAGTTACCGATAAGAGATGCAAATGGATTAATAAAATCCAATAATTCAATATAGAGATCCAAATCACTAAGCTAGTCAAAGGACAGGGTCTTGCTAGGATAATAGCTAAATCATATTTGGAAGCAACTTAGGTAACTTTATAGAAATAACAGAGGAAGTATAATATTCCAAATTGAAATATTCGCCATGGTATAAAGACATATTGTATTATTTGCATTCCATGAATTGTCTTGATGGTATGTCTAAAGGTCAAAAGAGAACTTTGAAGCTACATGCCATCAAGTATGTTCATAGAGAAATATGGATGGTGTCCTCTTGAAGTGTTTAGATAAAGAAGAATATGAAAAGGTATTGCAAGAAATGCACAATGGAAGTTGTGGTGGCCACTTCATGGCTAAAACCACAGCCCACCAAGTATTGAGAGCTAGATATTGGTGGCCTTCTCTTTTCGAAGACATGCACAAAATGCTAAGAAGGTGTGATGCATGCTAAAGATTCTCAGGAAGACTGAAGGGATCTAGTCCCTTCCCTTGAGACCATTAATAGTGGAGGCTCCATTCCAGTAATGGGGTATAGATTTCATTGAGGAAATTGTTGAAAAATCAAATGGTGGATATAAGTGGATTTTGGTAGCTACTAATTATTTTACTAAGTGGATAGAAGCCATCTCTACCAAAAAAGCCACTAGCAGGGTTGTAGTTGATTTTATTTTGGATCACATTATCACTAAATTTGGAGTTCCCAATAGGCTGATCACTAATAAAGCCATGTGCTTTAGGTCAACAAAATTTAGTGATGTATGTGCTAAACATGGGATCAATTTGTCTCATTCTTCCCCATATCATCTACAAGGGAATGGATAGGTCAAATCTAGCAACAAGAGTTTGATGAAGATAATCAAAAGAATGCTAGAGAAAAATAAGAAGGCATGGGACTCCAAACTAAGGCTAGCTGTCTAGACTGACCGAATTACCCCAAAGAACTTATCTACCGACAAATCACCATTTGAACTAGTGTATGGGATGGATGTAATACTATCAGTCAATAACTTGATGCCAGTTTATAAGTTTATACAAGAGTCTAATGAGTAATCATGTGATGCTATGATGATAAGGATCAATCAATTTACTGAGTTGGATGCAAAAAGGAGAGAGCCAGCCAGAGGAAATTTACATTTGGAGATTTGGTTTTGATGTGGAATTCCAGGGCTCAAGATAAAAGGAAACACGGAAAAAATGACCTTTTATAACTTGGACTATATGTGATTGAAAATTTACATGGGGAGGACTCATACTTCATTAGGAGTCTAAGTGGAGAATTTCAAGAATTGCCAATGCATGGACAATTCCTAAAGCATTACTTCTCATAAAATTTGGTTTATCTTTCATGCACAGTAGTCTTAGGTTTTCTATTCCTTGTTTGTGTTTTGTGAAGCCCTGGTTGTCTGTGACCCATGGTGAAGTGTGTGTGTTATTTTTTATGTGTCAATTTGCATCCCAGAGAGTTTTCTGGATCCTCACTGCACCTGACTAGAATGTACATCCCTGAATAAGAGCCACTATTGGAACGTTCCTAATTTTCTTTTAAGTCACCTTTCAAGGGTTTTTCATGTTGTCACTATGGTAGGGTTTATCCCTAATTATGTCTAAAACCCTCAATGCTTAGAAACTATTTCCTATTGGCTAAGGTGTGTTATATTTCTTTGATGAATTGTTTAACTAGTCAAATTAGTTTAAGTTGTCTCCCAAAGTCCTTATGAATGTATGTTTACCAGCCCCTTCAAATTTGTTACCTGTTGTTACCCATAGCAAATATTTTTAATTATTCCCGAGCTTCGTGTATTAATGTTTTGGGCAGGTTTGAGTCAGCATATATGTGTCTTCCTATTATTCCATCACAAACCTTTAGTCTATCCCATGCTTATTAGTTTGATCCAATTCAAGTTTTTGAGCTTCTACGGTGCTTACATGTGTCAAGGTATCCCTGCAATGTCTCAAATGTACTATCAGTAGGCAGTGTCTACCAAGTGGCATTCTTTCATTTCATCACAATTTTCTTCCACTTTGTAGACTCAAAAATGGGCTCACCACATTATTCATGATATGTAAAATCCAACTGATGACTCACTATCACCTGACATGGAACACACTTGGAGCTATCCCATTGCATTGCATGGTTCTAGTGCATTGCAAACTTCACAATGCGCCTTCGCATGGTGTATACAATATGTGATATGCATTTAAAATCAAAAGGACTCACGACTAAAGTCCTTGTTGTTAAAGGATGATTTGACCACATATGCAGTGCTTGAATGGGTAATCCGATGTATCCTAACTTGAACCAAATTTGATGCCTATCAAATGTCTTTTCAAAATCCATTTAGAGGTCAAGCATATAGTCGATGTACATCATAATCAATGACCCAATTTAAAATTTTTCAATGGATACACCACCCTAGTTCCAGAGCACATACGAGCATTAATTTGAAGCTGGTAGAATTTTTATGTGGGTAAGATAAAATTTCTAAGGATATTTTGCATGAGTGCCCTAACTAATGATAATAAATTGTGCGGGTAGCCACCATTGTGAATAATCAAAATTCAGTAGAAGCTTGCAGGTGAACCATAAGATATGAGCTCTATGACCTTATGAGGTTAAAAAGTCAAGGGAAACTAGGGTTTTTAGTAAGGAATAGATTGAAAGGGTCTATAAAGGAAGTATTATAAAATTTGTGAGTTGTTGAATCGTGTCATCCCATTAAACTTTAGCACTACAACCATGAGTTAGGTTTCAATTTAGCCGGGTAGGTTTAAGAGGTTCAGACTAGGATATGATTGATTACTTCATGGGTCTTCAAAGAGATCAAAGCAGTCCCAAGGCACAGGTATCCTCTCCAAAATTCAAGTAGATAAGAAGGAGGATGTCAAGGATCCCATTATTCCATAGATAGGTTGGAAACTATTTATGTTTTGTTGTGTTCGCGCTGATGAACACACCCCATTTTGTAACATCTAGCAATTTGACCTAGGAAAACTAGTTGTACCTAGTGTCTTTGTCGATCCTAACTTGTTGTATTCCATCAATAGGCATTATGACCCAAGTACCAAGCATTTGAAAGATGCTAAGGGCAAAAGGATATTCACAATGAACAAGGATTTGATTATGGAAGTTTTCATTTTAAACCCTCGTGCTCATGTTAAGATTGACCTTGGTGAATTATTTATAGAGTATAGAAGGGATAGAAGTAGCTATAGAGTGAAATGGCTTCCCATGCATAGGAGGGTTGATAAACAATGAAATAAAAGGATCACCTTGATGAAACATAGCCTCTAGATGTCGGTCCATTCTTTGAGTATTTCAGGTGCACATAAATGGCTATGTCAAGTCTTAGGATTTGATCACAAAATATAGATGCCATTTCATCTTATGATGATGGTCAATGATATCCAGCATTGGGAAGTGAATAGGCCCTTTGACTATACCTCCTATGTTGTAGAAAAAACACATCAAGATTTGAAGAATTTGAAGAATTAGAATATCCCTTATTTCATATGGTACTCAGTGCTATGCCATATCCTTTTGTATCAAGGAAAGAAGAGATGGCATCATGCTCTTAGAATGGACTATAAAACACTAGATGGTAGGCCAATGCCAATATAGATGAGAAATTACATATGGAACTCCAATTGTAAGACTTCTAATTATTGCATCTTCGAGACATTCTTCATGAGAATAATTTTGGATCTCCTAGGATATGATATATGGAGATTGTCCCCTGCATTTGTGAAGTTCCTAAGACCCAAATAAATTGAGCCAAAGGGTAGTTGGAGCTATAATTTAGGAGACTAGTTCTTTCATGAAGATTTTACAGTGATCAAAATATATGGAGTTGAGGTGCAACCTCATCTATTGGCTATTTTGTACCTAACAAAATTGCATTTCTTGAGGCAATATGGTCTAAATGAATGAAGCAGACAAGTTGCACATGAGATGTCACAAGAAAGCTTCATTCTTGCTTTCCTAATTTTTTAGACTTTCTTGTTTCTGCCAAAGAAGGGCTTGATCTATTAGGATCAAAATTGATGGGCTACGGTTTAAGATTGGGACTGAAAAGACGATGTGACCCTAAAAATTCCATTGATGAACTAAGAAGATCATGATGCATATCAAGATATAGCCATCAATTCAACCTTCCTAAGGATCTCATTAAGAACTGTACTATCCCAAGGGAAATCAAAAGTAGAAAAGAGCTTTGGAGGAAGGTTGATAAATGTGAAAAGAGGAAGAAGGAACTAGTTCCTTCATATCAAGAGGCTTTCCCCTCTATTGCAGATCCATTGATCAGGATGGAAATAATAATTGGAAGTATTGATATATTAGGAGAGATGCTCAAATAAGATAGGGTGGAGGTAAGGCCAATGATTCATCTGGCTCTAGTTTATCAAGTCCCACCTGTACAAGTTCCAGCAATGAGTGTTTCTAGAAGTAAAGAAGGAACAAACCTAGATAGAATTGAGACACATGGCATGATTCCACCTTTAGTGGATTGTGATGTTATTGAAGGTGCTAGAGAGGACAATGTTGAGTATCAAGAGATATTGTAAATCACCCCTCCCCCTCAAAGTCTGGAGATAGCAAGTCTCCCTTTGGGAAGATCATTGTTGAATTTAGAAAAGGATGATAAAGTTTTCCAAAATGTGAGATCTTTCGCATATGAATAATTCTTGGCTAATGATAAATTCATCAAAACTGAGACATTCAAGATGTTGATGAAGGTCAAAATGAAAGTAAATTTGTAATTGAAGAAATATATTGCCTAGCAGGAACAAGAAGATAGTGAAGGAGTTGTCCAAAGCATCCAAAAATAGATAGAGTTTGACCTATCAAACATGACACCTAAGGAGGAAAGATGAATTGTCAAGAAAAGTGAATGCTTTTTGTTACTAGGATGGGATATAGCTTCGGCTATAGCCCTGAATACTATAAGGAGGGAAGATCAAGCAGAACAAATATATATTTGGGTCTGGTTTTAGAACTAGATATGAAACTCTAGCTATTTGGGTTGTGGCACCATCAGACAACAAACCTCAGGTTATTAGTGATGTGAATGAGCTTAAAGGTAACCTGATTGTTAGAATATTGAGTGACACAACAACACATCAAGCTACTTCCTTAGTAGTTAGTATTGCTTTACTCAGTGAAGCTGCAACTAAGAAATTAGAAGTTGGTTATGATAGGTTGCTAGTTGAGAATACAAAATTGATGCAAGAGTATAATAAGCTTAAGTCATTGGTCAATTTGCCTAAGATCACCATGATAGAACATACAACTTCACCTACCTCTTCTAGTGTTTCTTCTCGACAGGATAATGATACTCTCAAACTAAAACTTAGAATTGAGAGTCTAAAGGAAGAAATAAGAAGTAAAGAAGTAGTAGAAGTAGCAAAGGCCAAAGGGATAGAAGAGGCATCAAATTTGGTAAGGAATCTATTTGACCATAGAATATTCTAGGTTGTGGGAAAAGTTGACGATGCATGGGATTGCTTTGGCAAGTTGAAAAAGGAAAGGGATGCCATAGTCAGGCATGAGTTAGCACTAAACTAGATTTTGAGTACATGGATTCTAAGATTGTCATCCCTAAGGGAAATATAGGGTGTTGTGAAGTTTAATCATGATGCTCCATGTGAACTCCTAAGTACTTATGAGGTGGCAGATCTTTTAAGTGAGGTTTCATCTTCCCAAGGCAGATATGAGATGGTGATTAAAGATAAGATTGAAAGCTTCAAAGCCTTAGAGGAATGTTAGCTACCGCCAATATTGGACACTGAGGAAAAATGAAATCATTGGACTTATGGAAGTCATAATGCCAAGGCATTACTGCAATATTTGTCACATCCATCATCCATGGGGGTAAAGTAGACTCAATTTATATGTAATACCAAATTAGATATCTTAATAAAATTGGAATCCAGCCTAGATAGTTTTGTAAAAGGTGCTAAAGTACTGTTAGATGCAAGATATTAGGCTCACATGAACAAGTTGATGAATATCTTAGAATATCCTTGACCTTCAGATGAAGTGTTCACTACTTGTATACTCAAGTATCCCTCGAGCATAGTATGAAGTGACAATTTGGTTGCAGATAAGCATATTGAGGTATCTCAACTTTATCTCCTTGGTTTTTGATAATTTGGTGGTTGAGTGATAAGTATTGATATGTATGGAGCCAAATCATAAATGATCAAGGAGTTATTCATTATCAGTCTCAGTTATAAAAGGAGGAGTGAATGACATTCTACAATCAATTATGGTTGTTAGCTTCTTTTGAAAATATTTCAGGTAGGATAAGGTTGTCTTCTCTAAAGAGGGTGGTTGTGAGGTTTGGGTAGTTAGGTTGTTATAGATACTTGGAAGGACCCAGCTATTGCCAAATGAAAGAATGAGACCCCAATGCTTAAGGGTATGGGGGCTCTGGAAAAATAACTACCTGCTCTCATGTGTAGAAACCTTGGTACAATAAATTTTTCTTAGTGGAAGGAGCAGGTGGGAGCAACTCTAAAGAATGATATTGTCAAGAAGAGAGATGAAGGTGATGCAGAGGTGTTAGATCTCTAGAGGCAATTTAGCAAGATCAAAAGATTTAAATCAATTGTGGGCTTCAACCAATGAGACTCACCAGTCTTCTCCTTGCCCTAAACTCCACCAAAGGACTCAAACTGGATTCCAACTTCTAAGATACAATCTTACACCTTCTAGGGTCTTAACATGCCCTAATCAACAAGATTCAAAAGGTCTTACACACCATTTTGACTGGTTCATTGACAACTCCTCTTAACTAGGCCTAATCCTAATAGCCCTGTTCAGCAGGTAATCTGCACTTTTCTCCAATCTTTCCCAAAGCACTTCTAAAACAAATGACTGATCTGAGTACCCTTTTCAGGTTTCTATAACATATCAAAAACTCATGCACTGTTACTTTAGACCAAACCGACTGTTCTGACACCCTGCAACCTTCCTACAAGGCCTAATTTGCCCACTTTTCAAAGGAACCCTATTGGATACTTGTCATACTCACTCCAGACCTTCAAATAGTCTTAGGAGAGGTTCCAAAACAAGGTAATTTTAAGGTTTCAGACAATAATTTTCTCATTCAAATGTTTAAACACCAAACCCCCATCTCTAGGACCCAAAACCTAAGGTTTACTAGATCTCCCACTTCCAATCACTTGTAGACCTCAGTCAAAGGTCTAACACCATCTCAGTGCTCATACCAGACATCATCAATCATAAAAAGGCTACCTTGTTAAGGTAGATCTCTTGCCGTTACACCTGTGCCATCATGCCCATGTTCTTTTCACATGCAATCTTGCCTTCTAACGGTGATCACATCCCAATCTGCACTCCTCCTAACTTTTTAAGGTTAGAAATCATATTGTACATGTCATCAAGGACCTATTCCATGAGAATCAGGGTCTTCCATTCATGGAAAGGTCCAAAAATGCATTTTCACCTCTCAAAACACATAGGACAGTTTGTTGTTCTTTGTATCAGTCAAATGAACAAAAGTAAAACTAGTCTAGAAACCTTCTTAGAGAATTCAATAAGGTCTAATACTATTCAATGAAGATTTAAGACATTTACCATGCCACCACAAATCAAAAGATCATCAAAAATGCAAGGAAAAACAAGAACTAGATGAAAACCTCTGTTTATTTCTATCAGACCATACAACCCAAGTCTCAAATGATTCCAGACCTACCATCTCATGCCTTGGATAGGCTTACATAACCTCTGCCCCAACTTCCACAACCAATTCCCATCGGTTGGAGTTGGTTAAACCATCAAAATAGTTCAAAATGACTTTCCCGCCTAAATGCTTGTTTCAAAAATTTTAATTTTAAACTTTGCTTTAATGGATTTACACCCTACCAAACCATCATGTTTGATCTCCTTAGGATCATTACACTTTGTTCCTAACCTTAGATACCTATATTTGACTCTAGAGGCACTATTGGCCCAACTTACATCATTTTTGGTCCTAGGGTCCTTGCCAGGACCCTCAGGACACTTGACCATTACATCATCTTGACCATTACAACATGCCATAACTGGCTGTAAGATGTCCCAATTGACTTGATTTGCTCCATAGGCTCCTCCCATGGTCATTGGTGTCTTCTTGCTCCAAGGTGTTCCTTTAGGTGCTCCTGCACTAGAAGGCCTCCCTATTTGGGACATAAAGTGGAATCTAAGTAGTTTCCTGAAAATGTGTTATTCTTTGATGGCATCTTACTTCTCACTCTTGGCTAACATAGCAAGCTATCAGGCTATGGACCATAGTCTTTCTTGCAATTAAGTAGATGCTAGTGAATCTATTTGATGGATTGGAGTTGGTGTTCTTTCCCAATGCACTCCCTGCCTCTATATCAAGATCCAACACACATGCTCATCATGCAATGGAATCACCATTTAGCATGTGTAGAGCGGCAAGAGGAAATGTCAATCCTTTTATGTGGACAAGTTGGACTGCTTGTACCTTGTGAGTTGGAAATGTAGGCGTGCATATTCATCTTAGCTCCTCAAGAGGGTGAAGTGATCCACATTATCAAACATTTGGAAGTTTGTTGTCTTCTTTCTATCTACTCAGATGGCTCATGGAAGGGAGAAGTTCTCTCAAGTGACATCCATGTGTTGTCATCATAAGAGGTGTAAAAGGTTATTTTTAAAGTGGTTGCAAAGTGATAGATGTCATCCATCCTAAAAATCTTTGTTTGTAACCTTTTCTATAAATGATAAATTCATTATAATTGTAAAGGGTGATGGTACGAGGAATAAACTCTTTGAGAATTGTCTTCAATTGGAAATACTTTGTTTGTTCTATATCAATTTTGTAATCCTTGTCTTGAAATGGAATATATGAGAGAGAGATTTCGTATTCACATTGTCTCCATCTGATGTATCTTTTATTTCATTGAATAAAATAGATCAAGGTTGTTTTATTCTTTGAATACATTTGCTATTTCAAACTGTTATTTTTGTTAGTTGTTGTTCAAGGAATAGTATAAGTCTTTCATAGATAATTGTGTGAAATTTGAGATACAAAAGGGATAACTAAGTAGAATGTTGAATCATAGAGTTATATACATTGGTTATGTTGTTGTCAGGAAATATACATTGGTTATGTTGTTGTAAGGAAATAACAATTCAAATAACTTTCAAGAAGTAGTATTATTGTTGAAATATCGACAAGTACACAATGACTCTATAAACCCCTTAAGGCAACAATCTTTGAGTAATAAACCTCTCTATCCCACCAACTGTAAACAAGAATATATGATGATGAAAATAACTTAACTCTGTAAGTTATGATTCACCCCAATTCACACTATATTTCAATAGATCTAAGGAATACCAATTTAAAGATTTACGATCTTACACATCCTCACCCCAATGCGAATTTCTTTATTTTCTTGTGTGATGTCTGTAACCACATTGTATACCTTGAGGCAACTTACTTTTGCATGGGAACCCACCTTGGTCTTGTAGAATCTAAAGTGCAGGGGAGTATTATTTTGTATCTCTCATTAATTAGCTAATCCACCTACAATTCTTCATCATAGAAATTTGTAACTCCTTAGAGATTGTATCTTGCTAGTTGGAGAACCAACAATGTGAAGGTTCTAAGAGATGTAATGGGAGTTCTGGTTGAATTTGTTTTATGGATCTATGTGTAGAATGAATGGTTGCATCCTCATCTCATTTAGACATTGAGAAGTTCAATGGAAATAGTTATGAGCTGTGGAAGCTAAAAATGGAGGATCTTCTAAAGGAGAGAAATCAGTGGCATGTTGTATCAAAGGAAAGTTTCCCACAGGGTGCTAATTAGGACATCTGCAAAAAATTTTATAAGAAAGCTTAGGGGACCATCTGGCTTTGTCTTCCAGACCTTGTTTTGTTGAATGTAGCTGATGAACCTTTGGCATATTCATTATGAAAATGGTTAGGTGAGATCTACCAAGCAAAGAGTCTGGTAAATAAGTTATATTTAAAAATAAAATTATTTTCTCTTAACATGAAGGAGGGTGATTTGATAGAAAAGCATTTAAATGCATTTAATTTTCTTTTTGTTTTAGCTAGCTTATATTGATGTTAAGATAGATGAAGAAGATAAATGTATTATACTTCTATATTCTTTTCCTGAATCATGGGAGAACATGATTATTGCCTTCAGTGATAACCCTTCAGATACTCTGAAGGTGGACAATATTAAACATTACAACTTTATTGTGATAGGAAATGAGGAAGAAAGTTGTTGTAGAGGGTTCAAAGGCTGTTGTCCATGTTAGGGGAAGGTCCAAGGAAAGAGGATTTGGAACTGTGGTAAATGGGGACATGTGAAGAAGGAATGCGAAAATAAAAAGAAACAATGGATTATGCCATAGAGAAGTCCTCTGGTCTAGGTGATGAATCTTTTCTTTCTTCATGTAATATTATATGTAACAAACATTGGTTGATTGATTCAGGATGCTCCTATCATATGAGTCCTCATAAGGAATGGTTTTCCACATATGAAGAATATGATGGAGGAGAAGTGTGTATTGGGGACAATAGTTCATATCCCATTGTTGGACAAGGAAAGCTACAGTTGTGTAATAATAATGGGAGGTTAAAATAACTCCTTGGTGTTTTACATATTTCTAGATTAGCTATAAATTTAATTTCAGTATCTAAGTTGAATGATTCACAAATGCATGTAACATTTAATAAGAATGGTTGCAGATTGGTGAGAGGGAGTTTGGTGATAGAGAGAGGGACAAGGATGGGAACTCTATTTAAGCTAGATGCAACCACTATTTTTAATTCTACCAATGTTATTGAGAAAACTAAAAATACATGTATGTTGTGGCACCATAGATTGGGCCACATAAGTGAGACTCATTTTAAAATCATTTTAAATAAGAAGTCATTAGATAATTTTTCTTATTCTAATGAGAATTTTGATTTCTGTAAACATTGTGTTTTGGCAAACAAAATAGAACATCTTTTCCTTTAGACAGTAATAAAGCTAAGAGTAAATTAGAAATTATTCATTTGGATGTATTTGGTCCTATGGATATTGATTCTATTGGAAATTTGATATTTTGTGTCCTTCATTGATGATGTTTCAAGATTTACCTAGATTTATTTTATGAGATATAAATCTAAAGTTTTCACTAAGTTTAAGGAATTTAAAGTTTTAGTTGAAAATCAATCAAATTGTAAGATAAAGGTTTTGAGATCTGATAATGGAGGAGAATATTGTTCTAAGGAATTTTATGAGTTTTGTAAGCATACATGTATCATTAGACAAAAGACCAATCCATACACACCTCAACAAAATGGGGTGGCAGAAAAGTTGAACCCGATAATTATGGAAAGAGCTAGAAGTATGTTAAGTGGTTCACAGCTGGATAGATGCTTTTGGCCAAAAGCTATGAGTACTTCTTATTACTTGTTAAATAAATCTCCTTGTAAGTCTCTTGATTTGACACCTTATGAAGTGTGGATAAGTAAGAAACCTTCTATTTCACATTTAAGGTTTTTTGGCTATGAGGCTTATGTTCATGTGCCTAAAGAAAGGCGATCTAATTTGGATCCAAAAGCTAAAAGGTGTATTTTAATTGGATATGGTGAGGATTTCGAAGGTTATAATCTTTGTAATTCACTAACCAAGAAAATTATAAATTCTAAAGATGTGATTTTCAGGGAACTTAGAGTTATTTCTAACTCCGAATAGCCAAAAGATAAAGAAAAGGGAGAGTGCATTTTGAGATTAAGCAGAAAGATACACCTCAGGAAGAACAAAGAGATGGATTTGGGGATGAGGAAGAAGAATAAGAAGAGGGTTCAAGTGAGGTTTCTGAGCAAACTGAAGAGGTTAGGGAAGATAACCAAGAAGAAATTGAGCAAACTCAAGAACAAGAAGAGCTACGTACTCCTATTCTCAAAAGATCCACAAGATAATGGAATCTAGTTGATAGGTATAGCCCACTAGATTTTTGTTGTATATTTTATTTATTAAGTACTGGCGATGAGACTGGATCCTACAGGGAAGCTATCCTTGCAAATGATTGTGAGTCTTGGCAACAAGCCATGTTGGAGGAGATGATGGCCTTAGACTCATGTGATACTTAGGATCTTGTTCATTTCCCCAAAGGAAGGAAGGCCATTGGATGTAATTGGGTCCACAAGAAAAAATTTGGAGAAGACAACTCATTGGAAAATTATAAGGCCAAACTGGTGGCCAAGGGCTAATTCTAGAGAGAGGGAGTTGATTTTGGGGAAATATTCTCTCCTATGGCAAAATTATCCTTGATTAGATTTCTTTTATCCATAGCTACTGCTAAAGATTTTGAATTGAGAAAATGGATTTTAAAATTGTATTTTTGCATGAAGACTTGGAAGAGAAAATTTATATGCAACAACCCAAAGGTTTTGGGGTAAAAGGAAAAGAACACTTAGTTTGTAGGTTAAAACAATTTTTTATAGTTTGAAATAATCACCCCAGATGTGGTATTAAAAGTTTGATTCATTTGTTTTGAAGTTGGGTTTTGTAAGAAGTGAAGAAGATCACTATGTTTACATTAGATGTATTGATGATCAAATACTAATTGTTACCTTATATGAGGATGATATGTTACTTTTTAGTAACACCAAGGGTATGATTAGTGAGCTCAAAGATCAACTTTCAGGTGCATTTGAGATGATGGATCTAAGCATAGAAAGGTACATATTGGGAATGGAAATTAGAAGAGATCAAGTAAACAAAAAATTCAGTTATCACAAAGTATGTTGATACTATTTTTAATAGACTTAGTATGCAGGATTATAAACTGGTTAGAATTCCTTTACCAGTTGGTACTATGATTTAATTAGATATGTGTCCCAAGAGTGAAGATGATTTAGAGGATATGTCTAATGTGTCATATGCTAGTGTAGTAGGTAGTTTGATGTATGCAATGGTTTGCACTAGGCCAAATATTGCCCAAGTAGTGAGAGTATTGAGTAGATTTATGTCTAATCCTGGTAGAGAACATTGGAACTATGTGAAAAGGGTGTTAAGATACTTGCATGGTACTTCTGATTATTAGTTTTTTATTCTAGTAAAAATAGTGTGGATAAGGCATTAGACATACAAGGTTTTGTTGGTGCAGATTAAGTAGGTGACTTGGATAGTCGAAGGTCCATTAGTGGGTATGTGTTTACATTTTTTAGAGGAGTAGTGAGTTGGATCAGTAAGAGGCAGCCTGAAGTTGCTTTATCCACCACTAAATCAGAGTATATGGCTGCTACCCATGTCTCTAAGGAGGTAGTTTAGTTACAAAGGACGTGTACAGGTATTAGTTTTCATTACAGGACTATTTAGATTGGTTGTGATAACTAGAGTGCAATTTATCTAGCCAAGAAGCCTATTTATCATGCAAGGACTAAGCATGTGGATGTACAATACCATTTTGTTCATGAAATGATTGTTAATGGAAAGATAGGGCTAAAGAAGATTGACACTCAAGAGAATGTTAGCACTAAGGTTCCATCATGGTGCAATCAAAGTTAGGAGGGTACTCAAAGAGAACAATCCAGACCGTGTAGTAAGAGTAAACACAACAGAAACAATTTAAAAAATTAAGGAAAATGCAGATTCAGTCATTCAGTATATCATAGAATTCAAATACAAATCAGTCGGCAACATGCGGGCTTACAATTAAGGCTCACGGGCCTAATTACAAAATATCAGAATATACACAAGATATAGGTTTGAAGCTCCTTCGCAAAGAATCCAAACTATCAACTTGTGCTAACTTCATAACTACTTTCCTAGGCATCTATTACATTGTTTTATATCATCTCCGAAACATAAGATTCCTCCGCGTCGGCCAAGGATCATTACAAACTCTAATGAAAAGTTGTAACGTGTGTACACAGATAGGTCAGACCTAATTGAATAGAGTTCCTCTGCAAATGAATGGAATGATGTGCAGATCTTGGGGAAGGTCAGCCATGAACCATAAATCATTGAATGATGTGTCATTAGGCCCTGTAAATCGGGAAACTCTCTACAAGTCTTCTCCTTCAACTAATTGATTGAGACTGTAAGAATTCTTTGTTCTGAGAAAACAATCAATCTTTTGAGAGAGATAACTTTCTGGTACTTGATCCAAATGCTCTGAAAATTGGATATGATGTGCATGAATGAATCTAGATGCTAAGTCCAACTCTGTAATGTCTGAAATGCAACTATGATAGAATGCAAACCAAAATACAAAAATTGCTACTGACTGAACTACTTGAACTGAACTAGAAAATGAAAAGAAACAAACTAAAATGCAAACAAACTATAATGCAAAAGTTTTTGGTTGATGCAAGATTGCTCTTGAACTAGGGATGCTCCTGCATCAGACATTCAGGGCGATTGAAAAAGTGAGTCCCTTACTTTCTTGGGACTAGAGGGAAACCAAGATGGTCCACCTCAGCCTGAGAAATCCATGATGAATCTTCTTCTAGTATGTCTTTCCACTTCATAAGGTATTCTTTGTATTGTCTTCCTCTGGTGCTACATCCAACTCTACTATCCAAAATGTCTTCAATCTGCTCTGGTGCTTGTTGTGGTAACTGCTTCTTCAAGTCTTCTTCAACGTTGTCACTAAACTCTACTTCATGATACTGATATAGGTCTGTAATGCTAAAAATAGGTGATATACCCAATGTCTCTGGTAACTCCACTTCATATGCATTTCCTGAATCAAATTTTCTGAGTATCCTACAAGGTCCAAACTTCTTCATCTTCAACTTGTTATATGTCCCAATTGGAAATCTTTCTTTTCTCAAGTATACCATCACTTCATCTCCAACTTCAAACTCTTTATGTCTTCTCTTCTCATCTTCCTACTCCTTGTACTTATTGTTCATCATCTCCAAATGCTTCTTCACCTGATTATGCACTATATCCATAAGTTCTACAAATTCTTTTGCTTCTGCTTCTACACTTCTCTTCTCTTCCATACTGATATTTCTCAACTCTGTTACTCCTCTAGGGTTTACTCTTGTAATAATCTCAAAAGGTGCCCTTCCAGTACTCCTATTCACTGAATTATTTTATGTGAATTCTTCTTGTGAAAGAATCAAGTCCCAACTTCCTGCCTTCTCTCCAACCAAACATCTCAACAAGTTCCCCAAACTCCTATTCACTACCTCTATTTGTCCACCAGTCTGTGGATGAAAAGTTTAACTGAACTTTAAATATGTCTTCATCTTCTTCCAAAGTGTCTTCCAAAAATATCCAATAAATCTTATGTCTCTATCTAAAATTATGCTCGTAGGTAATCCATGCAATCTCACAATCTCCTCAAAAAATAGGTCAGCCACATGCACTGCATCAGTTGTCTTCTTACAAGGTATGAAATGTGCCATCTTTGAAAATCTGTCCACCACTACAAATATTGAATCATGTTCTCTCTGTGTTTTAGGAAATCCCATTACAAAATCCATACTTATGTCTTCCCAAGGTCTCTTTGGTAATTCAAAGGTTTATACAATCTAGTATTTTGACTACTTCCTTTTGTAACTTGACAAACTCTGCAACTCTACATAAATTTCCTAACATCCTTATGTATCTGAGGCTAAAAGTAATTCTCACTCATCAATGCCACTATTTTATCAATGCCAAAATGTCCTGCTAATCCATCACTATGCTTCTCCTTGATCAAATTATCTCTCATTGAACTCTTAGGTATGCATAACTGGTTTCCTCTGAACAACATATCTTCTTGAATGAAATAGTCCAACCACTTACTTCTATCTGTCACAATAGGTTCCTTACATGCTTTCCAAGGCTCTACAAAATTAGTATCTCCCTCATACATATGTTTCAATTCATCAAATCCCAATACCTCAATTCTCATATCTGTCAGCAAGTTCCTTCTCCTACTCAATGCATCTGCACTTTGTTTGACTTTCCACTCCTATGCTTCAACACAAAAGTATAACTCTGCATGAACTCTACCCACCTCATATGTCATTGATTCAACTTTCTTTGACTGATAAAATATTGCAAAGCTTGATGATATGTATACAACACAAACTCCTTAGGCAACAAGTAATGTCTCCACTTCTTCAAGGATTGAATTGTGGCATAAATCTCTTGATCATAAATTGAATATCTTCTCCTTGCATCATTTAACTTTTCACTGAAATATGCTATAGGCCTACCTTCTTGGCTTAACACTGCTCCAATTGCATTCCCACTTGCATCACAATATACTTGAAATACCTTATTCAAATCCAGTAATGCCAAAATAGGTTTCTTTGTTACTTTCTGCATCAACAATTTGAAACTTTTATCTACTCCTAACGTCCACTTAAAGTCTTTTTTTTCACCTCTCATTGTCTCTACCATAGGGTTACAAACCAAACTAAAATTTCTGATGAACTTCTGGTAGAAACTGGCTAATCCATGAAATGATCTAACTTCTCCAATGCAATCTAGTGTAGGCCATTCAACAATTGCTCTTACTTTCTCATGATCCATCTTCAATCCTTCTGCAGAAATCACAAATCCCAAATAAACCTATTCTTCCTTCATGAAACTAAATTTCTTGATGTTTATCAACAATACTTGTCTGAGGTGCTGCAAATGCTCTTCTTTTGTTTTACTAAAAATCAAAATGTCATCCAAATATACAATAACAAACTTACCCAAGAATTTCTTCAAAACATCATTCATCAATCTCATGAAAGTACTAGGTGCATATGTCAATCTAAAAGGCATTACTAACTATTCATGCAATCCTTCATTTCTCTTAAAAGCAGTCTTGCATTCATCTGCTTCTCTGATTCTAATCTAATGGTATCCACTCTTCAAGTCTATCTTTTTGAAATATTGTGCTCCACTCAAACAATCCATGATATCATCTATCCTAGGTAAAGGAAATCTATGATCTTGTTTATAGCTCTAGAGTCAGTACACATTCTCTATTCTCCATCTTTCTTTAGTGCTAATGCTATGTTGGATTTTTCCCAAACTGGATGCTTCCCAGTTATCCCTACAAGGTAGTCATCATTTATCAATAGGATTTCTGAGCCAGGGGCCAATAGTACAGGAGATAGACTCTAAAAATATCTCCTCTTCTTCTTTAGGTTTTGCAGAACCAAGGGGGGTATTCCCTATTCAACATCCATAAGATATGCACCTGAACTTACTGGGATGTTGACACAAAGCAGATAAATCCTCTCTTATGCAGACCAAAACTATGAAATAAGTGCAAAGGGGCTAGCTTTGGGCCTATGGTCAGTTGTGAGACAAAGGATTTTGGTCCTAAAACTACTTCTAATATCATAAAGGTTTATGTTTGAAGTTTGGATTTGTATTTTGTATTTGGATGCAAGACTGGGACCTTAGGTTGTAACCTCAATACAAGACCAAACTGGTGCCTATATCTAGGCTCGGAGTCAATAGATATACATATGTGAATGATTACCATAAACTTGAATCAATAACTGAGTTTCAAGGGGATTTTATAGTGTCTGCCTTACAGATACTTCCCAAGACTGAGTATTTATTCATTCATACTTAAAGATATCCTTGTTGCAGCAAACCCTTCCCAATGCTTAACCTAAAACATTCAATTTGTTCCTTGAACAAAAGTGAGAGATTAGACATTCAACACAGAAAACCCATGTTCCAGAATCCCAAATAACCCTTAGCTATTTAGATTCAAAAGAAAAGATGCCCACAACTTGGAGATAAACAACTGAACACATGCAACGAATGCATTTCTCATATAAAACAACATGAAACTAGCAAAATTATGCATAAAACATACAACATATGATTCATAAACTCACAGAACATCAAAACAGAGCCACCAACAGAATTGTATCTTATTAGTCTACCAAATTTTTTGCCAGTCTCCAACCACCAAAAAATGAGTAAAACAATTCTGATATACTCAGAATGTGCCCTCAACAATCAAGTACAAGGTCATTTCAAAATGCAAGATACACTACACCATCAAAATGGCGCCCAAAATATTCAATGCAGCAGCAAGAAGAAGAAGGAAAGAGCAGGTGAAATCAGGAAGTGTGCCACCGCTTGGAGAATTTCATTGAAAATGGTAGTTGGCCTGTCAATCAGTCGACCATGCCTCTGCAAAATGCCATTAATGGCCAACCTACCCATTTTGAAATGCAACGGTTCACTGTTTCTGAAGTTCTTCCACTTAGAAATACAACTGCGAATAGAGGAAATCCTTCTTTCAGAATTTTGAATGATGGTCGTCAATCAATTTTCTCCCGCTGAGATCTGCGGCTCCAAATCACGCTAACAAGTCAATAGCCAATGAAAACATGCCACGCATGCGCCCTTTTTCCATCGCAAACATACAACTGCCTTTTTATATGCAAATGCATATACATACAACCGCTTGCACACTCAAATCTTTGTATATACAAAAGCATGTATATACAATCGCTTTTGGACATGTGGCAACTGCTGATTTGTTCTCCATCGCTGAGCACTTGCATCTCCATCGGCCGTCAAAATGACCCTAGAAGTATCCACCAATGTGCATTGTCCTACCGACGAGCCATTGTATCAACATGTGCATTTGTGGTCATACATATGAGATTGTATATGCATACAATTATCTGCATACAAAGGTACGGACCTCAAATCTTTATAGAACAAACTGTAATCGTTATCGAGTCTGGGCATTGTATCTTCCCCTTGCATATCTCCTTGTATATCGCACATACAATGTGCAATGTACATCCTGTGGACCCCAGCCACTTATCCGCCAAAATACATTCGTTCTTCATGTCTGGGTTGTATGTGTGCACCTTTGTATACTGCATTGTATGTCACACATACATACAACCCATAGAACATACAACCATGCGGGCCCCACCATGCATTTAAACATCTTTGACTTTGATCACAACCTATTTGCATATTTCTTTGTACCCATTGCTTGTATGTTTGATTGTATATTGGGAACATACAATCCCAATATACAATGCGTGGACCTCACCTTTTTCACAAATGCAGTTAACCTCCTTGTCGCGTCTGCTTCTCGCACATGCCTGCTTGTACATTTCACTTGTATATCGGAGATACAATGCAACATACAAGGGAATGCTTTGACTTTTCAACTATGCTCTTGTATCCATCCCCGCTAGGCCTGATTTGATAAACTTTGACGTCCAGGACTCATATATTTTGCATTGTATGTTCAATTGTATGTGCAAACATACAATCACCTATACATGCAATTCGTGGGCCCTAGACCTTGTGTCTCTTACTTTGCATCTCATCTTTGTATGTTGCCGCCGATTGATCATTTGCTTGCATGTGGCAAATGTACAAGACCCTTGCATCTTTTCATTTGCATGTGCGCCTTGTACATCACCTTTGTATGTCTTCCCTTGTACACTTTATCCTTGTATATTGAATATGCAACACAATATACATGCAATCTTTCCTCTACATACCTGTGGGCCCAACCATTATTCAACCCGATTTGAAAATTTTTGAGATCCGCCACTTGTATATACCCGTTGTATATGCGAATATACAACGACAACATACATGCAATTTCTTTTTACATACAAGCACGGAATCTGCGATGGAATATTCGATGTACATACAACCTGATATGCATACAAAGATGCATACACCTATTTTTTCACCATTTTCAAAGGGTCTTCTTTGGACTTAGGATTTTTTTAATCTTTTTTAGTGTGACGGGAGAAAACGATAATACAATGCAATGGGGCCGGTCAACCTACGAATGCAAAGGCATAAAAATGCAACTTAAGTGATTGATGACCTGCAATAGGAGGTCAACGATGAAATAGAACATACAATACATGATTTCAAGGGAAAACAAAACCTAAGGGACTAAGGGTTTGAGGAAACAAAAATACAGGCTTGCAGACTCGACTCAAAACCCTAACCCTAGGTGGGCACCACCATTAGCTCTGACTGGGGATGTGCAGGCGTAAGGCTATAGCAAGAGCCAGATCACCCTAGGACAGACCAGGCAAAATGAAAAATGCAAAAACACTACCATTTATACAAGGTATATATAGATTATTCACACCTAATTTACAATGTGCACTCAAGATATTCATTCATGAGAAATAAGGTTTTAGGAATTGATCGTGCACAGGCAATTCTAGTAGTTCACCATTTAGGGCCTGGAGAAAGTAGGAATCTTCTCCATGAGTATTGTTGATTTGATATGGGCCCATCCATAAGGGCTCAAATTTACCATGCTTGCCCTTATCCTGACTTTTTGCATTCCAAACCAGGACCAAGTCACTTATCTGAAACTTCCTTTCTACAGCCTTTTTATCAAACAAATATTTCACCTTCTGTTGTTTCTTGATATTTGTCTTATGTGCCTCTCTTCTAATCTCATCTAATGCAACTAGTTGATTTATGCTTTCATTCATTGAATCTTCAATCTCTTTATCATTTTCTTGTATGAATCTATAAACTGGTAGGAGATTATTCACAGGTAACTTAGCTGCTGCACCATAGACTAGCTCAAAAGGTGACTTTCCAATTGCTTTCTTCAATGTTATCCAGTCGGCCCATAGTGCCATCTTTAACTTTGAATCCCATGCCCTTTTGTTCTTGTCTACTATCCTTTGGATGATTTTCATAAGGCTTCTGTTACTTGATTCTGCCTGACCATTTCCCTGTGGATGATATGGTGATGCATATGACAAATTAATCCCATAGTTGTTGAAAAAATCAACAAACTCGCCAGATCTGAAGCACATGGCATTATCTATGACCACTCTGACTGGTACTCCAAATCTGATAATAATGTGTTCCAAAATAAAATCCATCACCACCTTGCTTGTATCTTTCTTAGTTGAAATGGCTTCAATCCATTTAGTAAAATAGTCAGTAGCAACCAAAATCCAACTATGTCCTCCACTTGATTTTTCTAAAATTTCCCCTATAAAATCAATTCCCCATTGCTGAAATGGAGCCTCCACAGTTACAATTCTAAGGGGTAATGCACCTTCATACTTAAGTTTTCGTGAGAACCTTTGACAGGGATCACATTTTCTTACCATCTTTTGTGCATCTGAGAAGAGGGTTGGCCACCAATAGCCTACTCTAAGGATTTTGTGAGCTGTTGTCTTAGTAGTGTAGTGTCCTCCACACATTCCTTTGTGCATGTCATTTAAAATACCAATAGCTTGATTTTCATCCACACACCTAAGTAGGACACCATCAGGATTCTTCCAATATAATTCTCTTTGAATAATTATGTATTTGATAGCATGTAACTTTAAGGTCCTTTTTTCAATATCACTGTGATGGGAAGGATAATTCAAATTCTGCAAATAATACACAATGCCCTTGTACCATTCAGATTCTGACATGTTAACAATTTCATCTTGAACTATATTTACTTGGCATGCTTCCAGATTTGATTGTGTCATCATCTTAGCCAAACCCTGTCCCCTTACCAATTTTATAATTTGTATCTCAATGTTGAATTCTTGTAACTTGTTAATCCACCTGCATCTTCTTCTTGTCACTTCTTGCTGAGTGAAAATGTCCTTAACTGCTACATGGGGCACATATGCAACTATCTGAGAGCTTACTAAATATGGCCTGAAACTTTTGACTGCCTTAACCAATGCATATGCCTGCTTTTCCATGATATCATATTTCAACTTGACTGCTTGCAATGACATGCTAAAGAAAGCAATAGGTTGCTCAAAACCCTCTTCATTTTTCTGTGAAAAGAGGCAAATGAGAACAACTTAAGTGGCTTAGAAAAATTAGGAGATCTCAACACAGGAGCCATCTTTATAGCTTCTTTGATGTTCTGAAATGATCTAGTTGCTTCACTTTCCCATTTGATAGTTTCACCCTTCTTCAACATTTTAGAAATATCCTTTGTAATCTCTGCAAAGTTGGGAATGAATCTTCTAACAAAATTAATCTGTCCAAAGAAAGACTGAATGCCTTTCACTTTTTTAGGAATTTGATTCTGTCAATTGCAGCAACCCTTTCAAGATCAATCCTAACTCCATCCTTGGAAACAATGTGTCCCAACAGTTTTCCTTCTATTACCCCAAAAATACATTTCTTTGGGTTAAGTGAAATGCCATATTCCAATGCCCTAATAAAAAGTTGTTCTAGATGCATGCAATGTTGCTCCTCCTTTTTTGAATAAGCAGTTAAATCATCCTGATATACAGCCAAAATTGAGTCAATCAATCCTGCAAAAGCAACATCCATAGCCCTCTGAAATGTAGTACCTGCATTTGTTAGTCCAAATGGCATTCTTACATATACATAAGTTCCCCATGGAGTGGTGAAGGCAATCTTGTATTGTTCAGATTCTTTTACCTTCACCTGATTATATCCTGAAAATCCATCCATCATGGATAAAAGCTCACAACCAGTTACCTTCTGCAACATAGCATCCATGTTAGGCAGCGGATAATTGTCCTTTAAAGAAGATACATTCAAATTTCTGAAGTACACACAAAGTCTTATAGCACCATTCTTCTTTCTGACTGGGACAAGATTGGACACCCAAGTTGAGTGTCTGATAGGCACAATTATTCCAGCCTCCCTGAGCTTCACACGCTCTTCTTGTATTTTTGGAGCCAAAGTTGGGTTAATAGGTCTTTGTTTCTGTCTGAATGGCTTAGCTCCAGGCTTCAAAGGTATCTCATGCTAGAATAAGTCTTCCCTATAAGCTTTTTAGGTCCTTATATGACCATGCAAAGACATGCTTATATTTTTTCAATAATGCAATCAACATACTCCTAATGTGTGGCTTGAGTTGTTTGCCAATATATACCCTTTTGGGGGCATGGCATGTCCCCAAGTTTATCTCCTCCAAGTCATTCTTGTTTATAGGAGATGCCTTTGTAACAAACTGGTCTCTATTGTCAAATGCTCTTTCTAAAGCAACTAGCCCTCTGGGGATTTTATTTGTTTTAAGTTGAATTATTTCTTTCCCCAAAAGAGTTTTTTTTCCATTCACAACTTCTACAAAATTCTGAAAATCAATCTCCTAGTTCTCATATTCATCTATGCAATGTAGGAACTTCAACAAGTCTCTATCATCATCAAACACCTGCCAACTGCATATATTTTCTAGTACTGCAGGTCTAATTTTAACTTCAACATTTGTAACATCAGACAGAGTAACATCATCCAGCCTTATGGCCACATTAGCTAAAAAGTCTGCCATGACAATCTTTGATCTTTCTATCCAATTTATTGAAAAAGCATCAAATAATTCAATTGTATCCCATACAACATGCTTATACTGTTTTATCTTTTATTTTTTGAAGCATATTTATCTCTCACCTGGGAGACAATTAATTCTGAGTCTCCAAATACTTTTAGCATCTTAATCCCATGCTTCAAAGCAACATTTAATCCTAATAGCAAAGCTTCATATTCTGCAATATTATTTGTGTAGGAAAACTTCAACAGGAAAGAGAATTTCAGAAGCTTACTTGCTGGAGACAAAAATAAAACTCCAGCACCAGAACCCTCCTTTGAACAAGATCCATTAAAATACATAGTCTAGAGACCCTGTTGGTCAAGTTCTTGAATGCAAAAATCTTTCCCCTTGTTCCCTTGATCATCTGAGATAATTTTGAAATTCTCACAGTCAGTATCCACAAAACAGATATGCTCTTCTGAATCTTGATCTTCAACTATTTTTGGTGACCTTTCTTCTCTAACCAGTTTGACATCTCTACCATTCATTGGGATCATGGCATATGATAAATCTAACTGCATACTTCCTCCAACCAATGTTGCCCATCTTCTTGACAACATCATACCATACTGTGGTTTTATGTCAACTACTGTTATATTCATTCTGTAAGTCTTTTCTGGATATGCTGCTAGCATAAAATCCACATCCTTCATAATTCCAATAACTGGTACCTCCCTAGCATCCATTGCATAGCATTTTCCACATGCCTTATCTATTTTCAATCTAGCTTGTTGCATGATAGACAGAGGCATAATATTTGTTGATGCTCCCGAGTCAAGCATGCAATTCTTGATTACTTTTCCATTGATAACAAGGGAGACATAAAATGGTTCAACCTATGAAGGGCATTTTGTCATTGTCACCCCCAGATAGACTTCAGGAACCTCATCCTCATCAATACACAAGGCTTGCTTCTTACCTTGAATCTCAACACTCTGCTCGGCCTGACAAGCTACTCCTGAAATTAGGGATAATGCTTTATTCCTAAATTCTTCAACTTTCATCAGCTCCATCAATGGGACAAAGACCTTTATCTGGGATAAAACTTGAGCTATGTCAAAGGGAGCATAATTTTGTATAATAGTTGTAGCTTGAGTTGTGGTTTTATTCTTATCCTAACCTAATCCAGCTTTAATTTTAATGGCCTTTTGACTGTCATCCATGACCTGAGAATTCTGATTTTGATCCTCATTTTGGGGAACTTCATTTTCTGGTCTTTGAGAATCATGACTTGGCTTTTGCTTAGAATTTTTCTTATTATTGTTCCATCGCGTTTTATATGGTTCAACCCCTTTATGATTATGCATTGGTTGATTCACAAAAGTATCTTCTGGTTGACGTGGGTCACCTACCTAAGCCTTACCTCTAAGGTTATAGTTGTTTTTGACCTGAGCCACTGCTGCAGCTGTGAGAGCTCTAATCTCTTCATCAGAAGGCCTTCTCAAGTTATTCAGAAAGATGTGTGAGTCCTGAGTATATGCATAATTATCTTCATCATCCTCATCATAAGAAATCTGCTCGCATACCTGAGTCCCATAGTTTGTGCTTTCATCAGCATCATAGGAAGAATACTCCCTATTTGTGAACAACATATTGACACTATCACCCTCCATACAATGTGGCTCATTGCATTCATCACAGGCAACAACATTATTATACAAAGATTGAGCAATCATACATTGCGATTGTGAGTGAGGCATCTGACATATTATGCACCATGGGGTATCATTAACAATGTTAACAACCCTCTTCAAAGGATCAGGAGTCTCCTTAACATTTTGAGCTCTTTGATTAGTGTTGCTATTTGGGAGAACTAGTTTACCATTGTGCCAATTAGTGTTGTATGACATATCATGCAATGATGGTCTCTTCTCTTCTCTTTGGTAAACCTACCTTTCGGGACCTATCCCCTTTTCATTTTTAGCAAGTCTATAACTTAGGTCTTTAACAATAGTTGTCAATTTATCCAATTTTTCTTCAGAAGTAGATGCATTACCTTGGGTACTTTGAGACTTATTCAGATTTTGCATAATCTTTACACCATCCCTTCTATTTGTCTTACCAAATGCTTTTCTATTATTTTCAATGTTGGTTGCAAGTCTAAAAGCATCCCTGAGGCTAGTGGGACCCTTATCTCTTAAACCATAAGTTGTTTCAGCATCAAAAGCATTTATGTATAGTACCATGCACATTGGTTCATTAGGCCTCATGTGAAGTGGTAATTTGTTCAACACTCGAGTGAACCTAGCATTAAAATCTGCAACCTGCTCATTTGACCCCTTAGTAATAGTAGTGAATTCATTTACAAAAAAGCTTGGATCAGTCTTATCACCATATTGTTCTTTAAAAATCCTTCTAAAGTAATCCCATGATGAGATACTCTGGTCAGGCAGACTTTTATAGCACTCTCTATCTTCATCAACTAAGGACTACATAAATAATTTCATAAAAACATCTTCATGCTCAACCTCAAAGTTGTCCATAACATTCTGAAAGGCCTTCAAATGATCTTCCCCTAACACAGCATTGTTTCCTGAAAACTTTGGTATCTAAAGCCTTACATGTTTATCAATGGGGTTAGGGTAACCAGTAATACCATTAAAAACTAACTACCTGAATCTATCCAATTGCATAGGCTGTCTATCAAACTGATTAACATTTGCATTTGCACTCCTATTAGCATTCTAATTTCTCACATTGTTCAATGGTATCCTAACATTGTTTATATATTGTCTTTGATCATTCTGTTGATATTGGACTTCATTTCTTTGTTGGTTTCTCAGCACATTTGCATTATCAAGGGTGGGAACTGAATCTTGTTGAGTAATTTTCAGAGCTTGCACCTTTTGTCTCATATCATCTCTAATCTTCAAGGCCTGCAAATACTCTAATTCAGCCCTCAAGTTCTTGATTTCTTCAGCTAATTCTTCATCTTTGGGTATAGAAGAGGATGGTCCCTTTCCATATTGGTCATCATCATCATCATCCCTTGGGGACTTAGTTTCTTCAAATCTGTCAGGGCGATCTAAGAAAGGGTGTTCTTGAAACACCTCTGATCTCATTCTCAATCTATCACCTTGTTGTCTTTCATATACATCCTGAATTTCAGCCTATGTGTTTGAAAAATAAGGTGCCTACTGCTCTGAAGACCCTGGATTATCTTAGGTATTATCATTGTTTCTAGTGCTGGGAGAACCTTCTTGACCAGCTTGAATAGTCCCTTTTCTCCTATACATCATTTTTCTGGGTAATTCTTCAAACAAAGGATTACACAGGGATCTTCTCCCTTGCATACAAATTTCACTTTACCAGTTGGGAGATTTGTTTGAAGTCGCCACCTACAACTAGGAATTAGTTTTTAAACCAAGGTTCTTAAACAAAGCATTCCCCAGTGGAGTCACCAAATTTGTTGGATTTTTCCCAAACTAGATGCTTCCCAGTTATCCCTACAAGGTAGCCATCATTGATCAATAGGATTTCTGGGCCAGGGGCCAACAGTACAGAAGATAGACTCTAAAAATATCTCCTCTTCTTCTTTAGGTTCTGCAAAACCAAGGGGGGTATTCCCTATTCAACATCCATAAGATATGCACCTAAACTTACTGGGATGTTGACACAAAGTAGATAAATCCTCTCTTATGTAGACCAAAACTATGAAATAAGTGCAAAGGGGCTAGCTTTGGCCTATGGTTAGTTGTGAGACAGAGGATTTTGGTCCTAAAACTACTTCTAATATCCTAAAGGTTTATGTTTGAAGTTTGGATTTGTATTTTGTATTTGGATGCAAGACTGGGACCTTAGGTTGTAACCTCAATACAAGACCAAACTGATGCCTATATCAATGCTCGGAGTCAATAGATATACATATGTGAATGATTACCATAAACTTGAATCAATAATTGAGTTTCAAGGGGATTTTATAGTGTCTGCCTTACAGATACTTCCCAAGACTGAGTATTTAGTCATTCATACTTAAAGATATCCTTGTTGCAGCAAACCCTTCCCAATGCTTAACCTAAAACATTCAATTTGTTCCTTGAACAAAAGTGAGAGATTAGACATTCAACACAGAAAACCCATGTTCCAGAATCCCAAATAACCCTTAGCTATTTAGATTCAAAAGAAAAGATGCCCACAACTTGGAGACAAACAACTGAACACATGCAACAAATGCATTTCTCATATAAAACAACATGAAACCAGCAAAATTATGCATAAAACATACAACATATGATTCATAAACTCATAGAACACCAAAACAGAGCCACCAGCAAAACTGTATCTTATTACTCCACCAAATTTTTTGCCAGTCTCCAACCATCAAAAAATGAGTAACACAATTCTGATATACTCAAAATGTGCCCTCAAAAATCAAGTACAAGGTCATTTCAAAATGCCAGATACATTGCACCATCAAAATGGCACCCAAAATATTCAATACGGCAGCGAGAAGAAGGAAAGAGCGGGTGAAATTGGGAAGTGTGCCACCGCTTGGAGAATTTCATTGAAAATGGTAGCTGGCCTATCAATCAGTCAACCATGCCTCCTCAAAATGCCATTAATGGCCAACCTACCCATTTTGAAATGCAGCGGTTCACTATTTTTGAAGTTCTTCCACTTAGAAATACAACTACGAATAGAGGAAATCCTTCTTTTAGAATTTTGTATGATGGCCATCGATCAACTTTCTCCCATTGAGATCTACGGCTCCAAATCATGCTAACAAGTCAACAGCCAATGAAAACATGCCACACAGGCACCCTTTTTCCATCACAAACATACAACTGCCTTTGTATATGCAAATGCATATACATACAACCGCTTGCACATTCAAATCTTTGTATATACAAAAGCATGTATATACAATCACTTTTGGACACATGGCAGCCACTGATTTGTTCTCCATCGCTAAGCACTTACATCTCCATCAGCCATTGGAATGACTCTAGAAGTATTTGCCGATGTGCATTGTCCTTTCGAAGAGCCATTGTATCAACATGTGCATTTGTCATCATACATATGAGATTGTATATGCATACAATGATCTTCATACAAAGGCGTAGACGTCAAATCTTTATAGAGCAAACTGTAATCGCTATCGGGTCCAGGCGTTGTATCTTCCCCTTGTATATCTCCTTGTATATTGCACATACAATGTGCAATGTACATCCTGCGGACCCCAGCCACTTATTCACCAAAATACATTCCTTCTTCACGTCCGGGTTGTATGTGTGCGCCTTTGTATACTGTATTGTATGTCACACATACATACAACCCACAGAACATACAAACATGCGGGCCCCACCATGCATTTAAACATCTTTGACTTTGATCGCAACTTGTTTGCATATTTCTTTGTACCCATTGCTTGTATGTTTGATTGTATATTGGGAACATACAAGCCCAATATATAATGCGCGGACCTCACCTTTTTCACAAATGCAGTTAACCTCCTTGTCGCGTCTGCTTCTCGCACATGCCTGCTTGTACATTTCACTTGTATATCGAAGATACATACAATGCAACATACAAGGGAATGCTTTGACTTTTCAACTCTGCTCTTGCATCCATCCCCGCCAGGCCCGATTTGATAAACTTTGACGTCCAAGACTTGTATATTTTGCATTGTATGTTCAATTGTATGTGCAAACATACAATCGTCTATACATGCAATTGGTGGGCCCCAGACCTTGTGTCTCTTACTTTGCATCTCGTCTTTGTATGTTGCCGCTGGTTGATCATTTGCTTGTATGTGGCAAATGTACAAGACCCTTGCATCTTTTCATTTCCGTGTGCGCCTTGTACATCACCTTTGTATGTCTGCCCTTGTACGCTTTATCCTTGTATATTGAATATGCAACACAATATACATGCAATCTTTCCGCTACATACCTGTGGGCCTGACCATTATTAACCCGATTTGAACATATTTGAGATCTGCCACTTGTATATACCTGTTGTATATGTGAATATACAATGACAACATACATGCAATTTCCTTTTACATACAAGCACGAAATCTATGATGGAATATTCGATGTACATACAACTCGATATGCATACAAAGATGCATACAACTATTTTTTCACCATTTTCAGAGGGTCTTCTTTGGACTTTGCATTTTTTCAATCCTTTTTAGTGTGACAGGAGAAAACGGTAATACAATGCAACAGGGCCGGTGAACCTACGAATGCAAAGGCATAAAAATGCAACTTAAGTGATTGATGACCTGCAACAGGAGGTCAACGACAAAATAGAAGATATAATGCATAATTTTGAGGGAAAATAAAACCTAAGGGACTAAGTGTTTGAGGAAACAAAAATACAGGCTTGTAGACTCAACTCAAAACTCTAACCCTAGGGGGGCACCACCACGCTGCAGGTACTACACAAGGGCTCAAACTTTCTCTGATCAAACCTTTTCTCAACAACTCTTGTATTTGCCTATTCAATTCTTCATTCTCTACCAATGTCATTATGTGTGCTGCTTTGTTAGGCAAACTCACTTCAAGTATAAGATCCATGTGATGAATGATACTCCTGATTGGTGGAAATCCTTTAGGTACATTGTCTAATATGATGTCTTCATACTCTATTAGCAACTCTTTTATCTCCTCTGGTTGTGATTCTTTAGTCTCCTTCAATAATTCAGGCTTTTTAGGGATCAAAGCATAACACATGTTCTCATGTCTCAAACCATCCAAAAAATTTCTTCCATCTACCAAATAGATTCTAGCATTTCCACATACTTCACTCTTAGGATCATCTTCCAAAGGAATTAAAGTAATTCTCTTTCCATTTGATGTTATAGTGTATGTGTTCTTTCTTCCGTCATGTATATCTTTTCTATCATACTGCCAAGGTCTACCCAACAAGATATGACATACATCCATAGGCATAATATCACACAATACTTCATCATGATAAGATCCAATATGAAATTTCACCAAACATTGCTCACTCACTACTACCTTATGATCATCCTGAATCCATGCTATCTGATAGGGCTTAGGGTGTTTCAATCTTTCCAACTTCAGCTTAGTCACAATCTCCTCTGAAACTAGGTTATCAGAACTACCACTATCAATTATAACTTTACATCATTTACCTCCTGATTTGCATATGGTTCTGAACAAACTTTTCCCCTGCGGTGGTTCCTCATTTGTCTCTGCTTGAAATAGTGCTCTCCTCATGACAAGTGATTCTCCTTTCTCAGGTTTACTAACTGAATTGGGTGATCGAACAGGTTCCTCTTCCACATAGGTTGCTCTTCCACTGTTTTATGTTCTCTCGCTTGTACTCCCTTGATTACATTCAAATGCTCTATGTCCTTGACCTCCACACTTGAAACAAGTGGCTCTAAATGTTATCCTATCAGTTCCTCTTCCTTCTCTTCTGTATCCTTCACTCTGATATGGACTAGGGTTTCCTTTGTGGTAGAAATTTATGTCATCTCTCTGGAATGCATTGTTATCTTTGTCCTCCTTCTTCAATGTGTTCTCTTGTTTATTTTGCTCCGCATATGATCTCTCTCCTATGAAAAATGTTCTACCCCTCTAAAATCTACCTCCTCTGCCTCTATGTCTTTGATCATGCCTCTTGTTCAACTTCTCTTCAACTTTTAGGGCAAACTGATATGCTTCCTCCAAAGATGTCATCCTTACCAAGCTTAGTTCCTCTTGAATGTTCAATCTCAGTCCATTGATGTATCTAGCCACTTTCTCCTTTCTTGCTTCACTATGTCATGTCCTTATGATCATCTTATGAAATTCTTTAGTATACTCCATAGATTTTTCATTTTGTTTCAGGTTTTGCAATCTCTTCGACAACTCCAACTCATAGTCAACAAGTATAAATGGGTTCTTCAATTTTGTCACCATCCTATCCCACTTTGTAATCTCTTCCTTTCCTCTTCTATTTCTATCCAACTGAACCTCTTTCCACCATATAGTAGCATGTCCTTTTAACTTTATCTTTGCAAATTTCACTTTCTCTAGATCCTCAACTTCTTCATACTCAAAGTATTCTTCCATGTCATTTATCTAGTCAATTAACTCCTCCAGATTCAAATTGCCAATGTAATTCGATACATCAACTCTAGGTCTCTTTCCAATCTTTGAAATAGCGTGCAACATCTTCACTTGATTTGATTATTCTTCTTCATCTCCTCCTAGGGTTTCACCAATTTGATCAACAGATTGAAATTCTTCATCATCACTCTCAATATCAATTCTAGGGCTTAGTCCTTTTCTTCTATCTTCAACAGCATCCAGTCTAATTTGCATTGTTTTCATCATTTCCATCATCTCATCCATTCTTCTAGCCATTGTTCCAATAGCAGGGATTCTCCTTGATGGCATCTTCCTAGGATCAAGTGCAAATTGCCTTAATTTGGCGATCAAGCTACAAGGTGACAACTGCCTCATAATTGGCGATCGGTTGCAACACAAGTAACCTGCCTCGGATTTGGTGATCTATCCACAACAAGATCTCATGGAATTCCTTGGCCAACTTCACTCAATTCACTCCTAAAGATTTGAACTTTCACTCTGATACCACTTGGTGCAGTCAAGGTTAGGAGGGTCCTCAAAGAGAATAATCTAGACCGTGCAGCAAGAGTAAACACAACAAAAAAAATTCAAAGAAATAGGCCAAATGCAGATTCAGTCATTTAATATATCATAGAATTCAAATACAAATCATCTGGCAACATATGGGCTTACAATTAGGGCTCACAGGCCTGATTACAGAATATTAGAATATGCACAAGATATAGCTTTGAAGTTCCTTCGCAAAGAATCCAAACTATGAACTTATGCTAACTTCATAACTACTTTCCTAGGCATCTATTACATTGTTTTATATAATCTCTAGAACATAATATTCCTCCGCATCAGCCAAGGATCATTACAAACTCCAATGAAGAGTTGTAATGTGTGTACATGGATAGGTTAGACCCAATTGAATAGAGTTCCTCCGCAAATGAATGGAATGATGTGCAGATCTTAGGGAAGGTCAAACATGAACCATAGATCATTGAATGATGTGTCACTAGGCCCTACAAATCAAGAAATGCTCTGCAAGTCTTCTCCTTCAATTGATTGATTGAGACTGCCAGGATGCTCTGTTCTGAGAAAATAGTCAATCTTCTGATAGCGATAACTTTTCAGTACTTGATCCAAATGCTCTAAAAATTGGATATGATGTGCATGAATAAGTCTAGATGCTATGTCTAGCTCCACGAGGTCTGAAACGCAACTGTAGTAGAATGTAGACTGAAATACAAAAACTGCTACTGACTGAACTGCCTGAACTGAATTAGAAACTGAAAAGAAACAAACTGAAATGCAACTATTTTTGGTTGATGCAAGATTGCTCTTGAACTAGGGATGCTCTGACATCACATCAACCTTGTAAATCCTATGTATTTAATTTCTCCTAATATTTTTTGTAAGTCATTCATAAGGGATGAGGGATTCATAATCAGTTATGAATATTTTTACCATTAGGGTTTTAATAGCACAATAATTAATTTTTATTGGCGATTGGTAATTAATTATTTACCAGTAGGAAGTTATTATTTACCAAAAAGGAATCTTGGAGGTTAAGTTGATTTTGGGCACCCAACTCCCCATGAGGTTATTTTGAACACTTGTGATGATGTTTCATATGATTATAACACCTCTACATGAAGACATAAACCACCTTGTAAGATGGACAAATTAGGTGTCCATAAGGACAAATTAGTTGTCCATGTGTAAGAGGTGAGTAATGGGGTTACAACCTTTATTTCTAACAATAAAATCATGTATTTCATGGAAGGTGGCCAGAAACACTCAAAAATAGTCATTGGGTGGTAAACCAACACGATACGCTAGCACATTGCATGGATGTCCACATGTAGCACTAGTGTTCAAGTGACATCATCTCCTAAACTTTCATATCACCTTAGGGAAACCTCAAGATCATAACCCTTAAATAGAATTTCATAAAAACAAGCACAAGGGCTAAAACATAACATAAAGATAACATCTCCCTAACTTACTACAACTTTCTTGCTCTGCAACTTTCCCACTCAAACTAGTTTTGAACCTGTTTCGATCATGGTTATTATCAGCTGAGGGGGCCCCTATCATACTGTCTTGCCCTTTGGTGGAACCTGCTGCTCCTTGTACTGCCTCAGGTAGTACTATATAGTAGGATTCCCTAGCTGCAGGACTGAATCCCAAGGCTTGGAAAAATACCCTTCTAGGGGAAGAAGATCTTGTCAAGGAAAACCAGGATGAACCTGTGCTGTTAGAGTCAGAGAATGGAACTAACCTCCAAATCCTGGACTGTCTGATGGAGAAAATAGTTTCAACCATGGAACTCTCACTGGTGGGTAAGTTCCAGGCCTTAAGACCTAACATCGACATGGTGAGGAGATGGATTACCTCAAGGTAGAAGTTGAAAGGAAGTGTTACTACCAGCACTATGGTTGGAGGCCTTTTTCTTTTTAAATTCACTACCAAAGAGGACCTGTTGGTTGTCCTAGCAGGAGGTCCTTGGCTATATGTGAAGCGTAACCTCTGCCAGGGATGCTGGAAACCTAGGTTTGACATGGCTTTACAGTTAAATAGATCGGCCCCAGTTTAGCTTAGGTTACCTGCCCTGCCCTTGGAATATTGGGATGAAGAGATACTCACATGGATTGGGAACTCGTTTGGGAAGTTCATCGCACTGGATGGAACCACAAAACACAAAACAAGGTTAGTATTTGCTTGACTCTATGTTAGTGTAGACATAAACAAAACTCTTCCTAACTCTATTAATCTAAATTTCAAATATGGGAGCTGGGAACAACCCTTAGTGTATGAGAACACTAACACTTTCTATCAGAACTGCTCTAGGAAAGATCATTTGATAAACGAGTGCAAATTTCAGAGGGATAAGAAATCTAAAGAAGCAAGTGATGAGGAGGTAAATGCTGAGGAATACACATTTAAGGAGGACTTTCTCAACATTATCAAGTCCCCAGAAAACCCTAAACAATCGGTTGGACCCCAAGAGAAGGGTTCCCCAGTAGCTAAGCAGCCACTACCAGACCACGGCTAGTCTGAGAATGTAGATTCAGAAGAAACGGAAGAAGGGGAAATCAAATCTCAAACTCCTAAAGAACTATATCCCAAATAGGGGATGAGGGTGTCAAATGTCAGACTACTAAAGATCCTATATCCCAGATAATCATGAGCATTCTGAGGTTTTGAAGAACCCAGGGAAACAAACTGTGTTCTTTCCTAGTAGGGTGCTATCACCTGGAGCTGGCCCTAGATCCACATGGTCCAACCAAGAAGGGTAGGTGACAGCCAAAAATAAGGGCAAAGGAAATCAAAAAAAGTCCGCAGATGTGGGGAAAGAAGGAAAGGCAGGCAGACTTTCCAAGGGAAAAATAAGAAACAGGGAAGCCAATAAGGAAATAGCCATTGGGAGATAAAGCACCCTAGAGGCTCTCTCCAGGCAGGGTAAAAAATGAGAGTTCTCTCCTAGAATGTAAGGGGACTCAACATCCCCCAAAAGTAGTTCATGGTGAAGAACTGCATTTATGAAAACAAGGCTGACATTATCCTTCTCCAAGAAGTTAAGATGAATGAAGAGAACTTCAAATCTATTGCCAACAAAGTCTAGCCCTCCCCTGATTATCTTATCATCCCCTCTATGGGGGCATTGTAGGCCTGGTCACCATGTGGAATAAGCACATATTCTCTGGTTGTTACTGCTCTCATATTAAAAATAGTCTGGAAGTGAAACTTACTATCAACAAGAAAGATTGGAAACTTATAAATATACATGCCCCTAACACTAGGAGTGCTAGAAAGGACCTATGGGAAAGTCTTGCTCCTAAACTTAGTGCTAAGAAAAGAACTAATTAGATGCTAGCTAGAGATTTTAATACATTGTTGTTCCCTTCAGAAAAGTCTGGGGGCATCACTGACTACTCTAACAGCATGGTGGATTTAGTTGACTTCCTCAGCTAGACAAGGCTGATGGATATTGAGGTCAACAACCAGCTCTTCTCTTGGACCAACAAAAGAAGGGGAGAATAGTTGATTTAGGTTAAACTAGATAGGTTCTTGGTCTCATTCAATTGGGACATAATGCAACATGCTACTCTGAAAGCCCTACCCTGCACCATCTCAGACCATAATGCTCTCCTATTTTCCTAGAGAAAAGGAATCCCTAAAGGACCTTTTTCATTCAGATATGAAATCATGTGGGCCTCCCACTCTAATTTTAGAGATTGCATTTCTAACTAGTGGAACATCCTAGTTCAGGGATCCCCAATGTTTAGACTCACCCAAAAACTCATCCATGTAAAATAGAGAGTCAAAGGATGGAACAAGTTTTGTTTTGGTAACATCAAGAACCAAAAGAAACACATCTTGGACAGTCTCTCAGAAATCTAGGAAAATATGGCCAAGGGAGACAAAAGGGAGGAAAATTTTAATAGGGAAGAGGCCCTCCTAAAGGATCTAAGGTAAATAATGAAGAAGGGAGAGATCTTCTAAAAACAAAAGTCTAGAGTTCAATGCCTAACTGAAGGAGACAGAAACACTACTTTCTTCCACCAGTCAGCTATGAAACACAAAAAAAGGAACATAATCTCCAAACTTCTTGATGATAATGATAGGGAATTCAGCTCTGAGGCTGAATTGGGGCTGCTAGCCTCCAACTACTTTAAGAAATTCCTAGCTGAACAAAGGTGCACTACAAACCTAGTTATTGTAGATGATCTTCTTGACAACATCCCCTCCATCCTCTTGACGAAAGACAATTGCAAATTTCTGAATCCCATTACCATGGAGGAGATCGGGTAGTTGTGTTCTCTATGGGGGCTTTCAAAGCCCTAGGCCTGGATGGGTTCCCTTCGGCTTTTTTCTAGGACTTCTGGCACATTGTTGGTTTTGATGTCACTGCTGCTGTCAAAGACTTCTTCAGGATAGCCAAGATCCTCAAGTAGATTAACTCCACCTTCATAGCTCTCATTCCTAAGAAGAACACCCTAGAAAAAATGGTTGATTTCCATCCTATCAGCCTCTACAACACTATACATAAGATTTTCACTAAGACGCTAGTCCTCAAGCTCCAACCCTTATTGGATAGCCTCATTTCAGACTGTTAGAAAGGCTTTATTCCTAGCAGACAAATAGTTGACATAGCCATCTCCACACATGTGATTATTCATTTGATGGAAAAAAGCAATACCCCTAGTATGGCTCTTAAGTTGGATATTTCTAAGGCTTACAACAAAATCTCTTGGGACTTTCTCTATATGGTTCTTAGGAAATTCGGATTCTAGAATAAATTTATAACCTTGATCCAGGAATGCATCACTACTGTTAAGTACTCGGTTCTGGTCAACGGTTCTCCTTAGGGATTCTTTGATGTGGGCAGAGGTATTAGACAGGGGATCCCCTTTCACCTTACTTGTTCATCATCATGGCTAAGGTCTTGAGAAGAAACATTCTATCCCGACTGGATAGACAAGACTTGAGGGGGGTCAGAGCCACATCTATGGTGAAGCCATTGGTTGTCCAATAGTTCATTGATGACACTATGTTGTTTGGTGTGGCCTCAGTTGTTGAAGCTAGAAGATGGAAAGACCTGATGAACTCTTATGTTGATGCCTCAGGTCAGTGCATAAATTATGAAAAGAGTAATGTGATCTTCTTTAATGTTGATCTGGATCTTCAAGAGAAGGTTAAAAATATTATGAGCTGCAATAAGGCCAACCTCCCAGCTACTTACCTTGGTCTACCCATCACTATCAATGAAGTGACCCCTACTTTTTAGAACTCTGTCCTTGAGAGAATTCAAAAAAAGATGGAAGGTTGGAAAGGTAAACACCTAAGCCAAGCTGTTAAGCATCAACTCCTAAAGGTTTCCCTACAAGGTATCCCCATCTATTTTCTCACTCTCTTCAAAATGCCTAGGTACATTACTAAAAAGTTTAAAAAGATTCAAAAAACCTTTCTCTGGACAGGGGTGGAAGAAAAGAAGAGAATATCTCTCATCGGTTGGGATAAGATCTATCTTCCTAAGTTTCAAGGGGGATTGGGAATCAAAAAGACTCAAATGATGAACAAAGCTTTATCGGCTAAGGTTGGATGGAAATTCCTTAAGGAGGATAAGGATTAGGTGTAGATAATGAAAGCCAAGTACCTACACAATGGAGAAAAGATTGGGATAATTGAAAAAGAGGGTCTTCCTAAAGGCTCTGTGATATGGAACAAAATGATCAAAACTAGCTGAACATTGACTCAAGGTATCAAGTGGAAACTAGGAAAAGGGGACAAAATTAGGTTCTAGGAAGACAACTAGCTGCATGGGGTCCCTCTATCCAATCAGGATAATGCCAACACTAAAGCTAGAGTTGTCACTCATTTTGAGAGGTTTGTCAGTAATTACATCATGTTTCAAACTCAGGGCCAAAGAAAATGGAAGAACATAATATACTACTGGAAGGATAGCTAGATGAGAGATCAGGGGTGCTCACTTCTACAATCAGAATTGAGCAATTATAGAATTCCTTTATTCCCTAGGGAGGATGAAATCTTGTGGGCTTGGGATAAGAAGGGAGCCTTCTCTATTAAATCAGCTTACAATATGTTGACCAACAATGGTCAAGATAGTAGTTTATGGTAAAAAATCTGGAATAATAACCTGACTCCTAAGATCAACTTCTTCTGGTGGTCGGCTACCCACCACAAAATCCTAACCACTGATAACCTCAATAAGAGAGGTTTCCAACTTGTAAACATATGTATTCTATTAGAAAGAGGAAGAGCCTATACAACACATTCTTTTTCACTGCGACTTTACCAAGGAGGTTTGGGGCAGAACCTTAGATAAACTTAGCATTGTTTGGGTTCACAATGAAAATCTCAAGGATTTCATACATGGTTGGCTTTTACCCTTTACTCACCCGAGAACCAGAGAACTATGGAGGTAAATTCCACCACATCTAGGGTAGAGTATTTGGAAAGAAAGGAATAACCATATTTTCATAGAAATGACTAAGGATGCCAAGGATGTCTTCTTCTCCTTTTGTAGAATGGTTTCAGAAAACACATCCATCAGCACTTTGAAATCTTCTAAGGAACCCCCCACCCAGATGGAAATCTAGATTGCTAAGAACTGGGGTCTGACAGCTAATATGACCACCTTTGACAACTCTAAGCAGCTAGCTAGGGAAAACACCATTTGGAGACCTCCCCCCAAGGACTGGGTCAAACTCAATTTTGATGGTGCAGAGAAAAAGACCACAAGGCTAGCTAGTGGTGGTAGTCACCAGAAGTGACCAAAGGAAAATTATTGCTGCATATGCTGGGGGCATAGGAATCCAGTCCAACAATGTGGCTGAGGGACTGGCTCTCTCACTGGGAGTGTACAAACTACAAATAGGAGACTCAAAAATAATTGTTGATGTTGCTGTTGCCAGGACTGATAGCGGTTGGAAACTAAAGGATATCATTGAGGATATTAAGAGCTTACTGACAGGGTTCACTCAAAAGAAAATTGGACACACCTATAGGGAAGGTAATAAGGTGGCCGATGATATGGCCAACCTGGGCTAAAACTTGAGCAATTAGAGATGCTAGAAAAAGTTAGAGAATCTCCCTACTCAGATCCAAAACCTCCTATGTAAGGAGCAAGATCCTATACCTAATCCACCATGAGTTTAAATCAAACCAGTTCGGGTACCCAGCATAAGGCTTGCCTTAGGAATTGTAAAAGGAGAGACTATAATAATATTGATTGTAATATTATTTAAAAAGATTTTAAAAGATGTTATGGCAGGATGGATTATAGCTAGCTCATCTTAAGGAGTATTAATACTCGCTTAAGTATGACGTGTAACCATAAAACCATGATGACTCAAATGCTTTCAAGGGTTAATCACATGGCCACTCACATGACCTTTAATGGGATTAACACTTCTAGTTTTTGTAGAACTCAGTTTCATGATTTTCTCAAGGGTTGTAATCAAAAAATGGGTTGGCATATTAATTTGCATGAGGTAAATTAATGGAATTACATCTTTTCAAATGGGTGTGGTGACAGGTTGATCATTAATCTTTGTGCCTTGCACTTCTCACATTTTCATATAAAGAGTTTTCATTCAGTCTAAAATTTTTGCTAAGTGTTGGTGCTTGCTTCAAATTGGGGGGGATAGAACTCGTATTGAACCAAAGTCTTGCGAGGAATTTAGAAGGAATGAGACCCTCTAGCATATCTACCAAGAGGGTGGGGTGGCATCATTCTTGGAATGTCTTCAGGGACATGATGAGAATCTTTCCATGCAGTTTGTGAAGTCTTGGATAGATAGACATGTTTGTGTTGGAGGTGTGGGGTTTGAGGTTTTCGAAGAGGTCATTGGTACGGCCACGCGTATGCCCACATATGGTGTGAAACATAAGAAAACCAGTAAAGTCTCAAACCCAGAGGGAATGGCTCTATTTTTTAATAAAGGTGAAGTGTTGCATAGCCTACAAGGAGGTTTCGATAGAGAACAACTTCTCAAACCCTGGGACGATGTCTGTCATATGATCATCAAGTATTTCACACTTGAAGGTAGGTTTCGGTGATTCTTCCATTACCACTTTGTTTTGCTGAATCACTTTAGGCATAGCAAATTCATAATCTTTCCATTTTACCTCGTGTCTTCCCTTGAAGTCTCTGTTGATGCTGCCATGGAGCAGCACAAGCTTGACCTTGTGAAACCCACATTCCACTCCACCAGTGGCTTATTTATAGGCTATACAAGTTCCATTTATCCCTTTGTCCCCCCAAGACCATCACGGCCACCCACATTGACAGCTCCTCTGCAATGCCTAAACCTAAAATGAAACTTACCATAGCAACCTGGTGATAATCACTAAAATAACCCCTAAGAAGTACACCCAATCCCATAAGTCCACCAAAGCCTCTTCTACCAAGAAGAAACCCATTGTGTTGAATAGCCCTGAGATTCAAAATGTGGACTAGTTTAATCCTAAGGTGGCCAGTCCTAAACCCACCAAAAGAAAACTTGTTGTCGGTAAAGCTAAGGGAGACACCCCCAATAAGAAAGTCAAGGAGGGGAAGGATGGAGGTAGCCTCTATGTGTATTATGAGGATAATCCCAAATTGGAGGTGCACAACCTTGTGATTGAGATGGAGGAGTCAGTGGATGGTTGGGATGGTAGAAAAGATAAAAAAAGATGAGGAGCATGTTTTAGCAAGGTTAGGGCTTTGTCAACCAGAAGATCGACCAAATTGGTCGCAAAACATACCCCTGTGCACAAGGAACAAGTGTATTCTACTGAGTCAGAAGGTTGTGAAGAGAACCTAGATGGTAAGGTAAAGACCAAGAACTAGGAGGATACTATGGTCCTAGAGACTGTGGACGAAGGCCTGAGCAATTTCCCTAAACTTAACATTCAAGGGTCGAAGATGGATAGCTCTGAGAAAACTAAACAGGATACTGGCAAAAGAAAAAAGGGAAAGAAAAGTTCCATCAAAGGCAATGAGACTAAGAACATAATAAATAGAATGACGAAGCTGGAGAACAAGTTCATGGCACTGGCGAGGTTCACCTCTAAAGTTATGCATAGGTCTATGACTACTCTAGCAGTGCTGAAAAATATCGAGCTTACCAAGCAGGGCATGAAGGACAAAGAGCTGAAGGAGTAAGAGGCTATGTACCTGTAACATCCAAGTTCTAAAAACATAGTAAAACCAGAAATTTACCATAGAGTAAATCAACAAGGTAAAAATGAGATAGAGAAATTTTTTCTTTTATTCAACATATAATCAAGTAACTACAATTACAAGATTTATCTTTACAAAATACAATAAACCATATTGTCTTTCTCAATTACAATGTTTACAAATGTAAATCAATTACATATACAAATTTTGGAACAAATATTGGTTCTAAATATCTAACATCTTTATCACAAGTCCTAGCATGTTTCCTACTTGGAGAGAGAGTATCTTTCCAGTGATTTACCTCCATCCACAGACCAGTGATCTCCCACAAATCTTCCACATAGGAAGTGGCCCTACCCTTCATGAGGAATATAGATCTTAAGTGACCAGTGTTAATTTGCCTTTCTTGAGTACATAGTGTTGTATCCTACTCAACTCTATCATCCATACAACCCTAGATACCCTCTAGCTAAGTATGATTTCCGATAGGATGAGCAATCTGGATATAGGGAACTGACAATGCATGCAGAAAACAAATGCATTACTATGGCCAAAGTTTTTTAATAACAATATCATTCATAATGAATGTAGTCATTATGTTCACCCACCCCTACTTGACTTGGATACTGTTGTATTCTTGCAAATATTCCCATCGATTATATTTACGTAATGTTTTAATCATCTTGTCATGATAAAAGTTTTCTTGAATTAGATAAGTCTAAAAGACATAACCATTCTTTGGGTTCATAATCGACTCTATGGTTTTTATAACAACCCATTGGATATTATGATATTTCAATATATATAAATATCATTCCTGTAAGATTAGGTTCATAATTGACCTTTGGTTTATCTCTTTCATGGCTAAGAATGCTATAATTCTTGTGAAAATATTAACTTCTATTCAAAGGAATATGATTACCTTTCAAATTACCTCTATGTCATATCATTAACCATCACTACATATATATATACTCACATATGATTTTATTCAAGGTTGTTTCTATATAGACTTAGTCTATTTCCCGTAATGGTTTACTATAGCTAAACTCATCAAGATTACAAGTATAGACATTAAGAAGATCTTTGGACATTTATCCCATTTATCTACTAATAATAGTTCTTCTACCATTCAATAGTTGATAGCAAAATTACCATAGAACACTAAGAATCTAAGTTTCTTGGGATAAGATATCATTTTCAACATGTATAGAAACTTAACAAGGAAATGATTTTGAAATAACATTACCCTGACTCAAGGTCTAAACTATATGACTCAAGGCTATGAATATAACTATTCAAGTTAAATCAATACTAATAAAATTCAAGAGTCTAATATATGATTATCTCATGAACATATCATTGGTTTCTACAAACTTATTCAATAAGTAAACTATTTTTCAAAACAAACATCAACTAAGACAACCTCCTACTATGATGACCGTTTATCCTCCATACTATGATTTGATATGATTATCATTTAGATATCTATAAGAAAATAGTCGATTCAAAATACTATAACATAATGTTCATTTGTATTACCAAGTATCGGCCTTATAAAATGCATTCGATGCCTAATCATTTCAAAAATAGATCTAAATGGTTTACAAATAATGCTATCTGCATTATCCCATGATCGACACTAATATATTTTTAACAGTAAACACAATGAATACCAAAGGATATACCTCACTGGCATTCTCATATGACTGTCCAAAAACACAACGATGGACATCCTAAAAGAATCATACGATTTCCTCATTGTTATTAACATATAGAACTGAGAAATACCTATTAGTCGACAATCTTAGAGTTGGCAATACTTGCTGATAGAACTCTACAGTCGACGCCTCTGGCTGTGTATCTCCTCTCAATGATGATTTCTCCTCTACGTATCCCTAAACTTCCTATAAGTTTCTCCTTATTCCTCTTTGCTACCTCACGGCTCAACTGCATCATTTAATAAAGGCTCAGGCATGACTCCTATAGAGTCACCTTACTCCTCACTTCCACTCATCTCAGTTGCAACTTAATTGAATGCATAATAGTCCATGTTCGATTTGGTTCTAACTGAAGCCAAGTTTAATGCAAAGTTTACACATGTCGATGGGAGATAACCGTCCCATGGGCTCGTCGATAGTGGTAGTTAATACCACAATCCTTCTCTTTAGGAAGAGGCTGACACATCTCTTAACTATTGCTAATTATTTAATGATCCCCAATAAGTGATTTGACTCACTACTATCATTGAAGGCTCTCCTATTTGCAAGCTAGTATAACAATATTGACTTATTATGAGGTATTATCCTCACTCGACACATAAGCATATTCTTATTTGATTATGTCAAATATGATTCACATAACATCACCTCAATTAGATAGTTATGGTTTAATCAAATAAAAAGATAATATTTAAACAAAGGATTACAGATATTGTAATTGGGTTGAGCTTCTCTCCCCATCACAATTTGTCGACAATATTCATGTCTTCTTAACTCGACGAAAATGTCTTAACATTAAGAATCATTTATAACACCTCAAGGGGACTTAATAATAATAAAACAACCATTTTATGACAATAACATCGTAATATTTACGTTAAACGTAAATAGTCACAAATCACACTTCAAACGACGTCGCTAACATTATTAACAACTAAGATGACTTACTACGACTTAGAAATATTTGTAAATAATATCAACTACATGTCGATTACATTTAGAAGTAAACTGACAAGACAAGACTTACCTCTTACAACACATTGGTTCATGTTTTTGTTAAACACTTATACTCGATTTGGAAAATAAACCACTCATAACCTAAGGTCTATATCTCTCTCCTGGAAAGATACTCTCTCTCTCTTTTCTCTGAGATTCATCTAATAACCTGTAATCTTGTATCAAACTCGTTACCAAACAAATTATGATCAGTGCATCATTATTCAAATAATAGATCAAATCTCATAATGCAAATATTAAATCGATAATAACATAATCATTTCCATAATTTCATAAATGACATTCAATATAATACATTTATTTCCTTGTCATTAATCTAAACATCATAATAAATTTACTTATGTCCAAGTAAAAAGTAAAATTATAGCAAGACAAAACTTGGGGATGTAACATATCCTTCCCCTAAAGATTCATCGACCTCGATGATATAAAGTATTAAAAAGTAACTGGAAAGTAAGTTCATTATTTTCAACTAGTAATATCATTAAATAAATGAGGAAACTTTTGATAAAATTCATGGTAATCCTCCCATGTAGCATTTTCCTCAGCATATTTGTCCCATTGGACCTTGCATTTTAAGACCTCTCTGTTACGCAAGTGGAGCTTGTGCATTTCGAACACCTTCAATGGTTCGATCATGACCACCCTTGGGTCTTGCATCTGTAAAGAATTCCAAGTCAAAATATGATTATTACCTGCAATATGTTTCTTCAAATAAGACACATGGAAAACATTGTGCATTCTAGATAAGTGTGGTGGTAGAGCAATTCTGTAGGCAACTAGATTGACTACTTCAAGCACTTCAAAGGGTCCCACATATTAAGGGGCTAGCTTAGAAGACTTCCCAAACTTAATAGAACTTTTCTGAGGTTTGACCCTCAAAAGAACTTTTTTTCTCCAACAGAGAATTGCCTCAGAACACACTTTGCATCCGCATAGCTCTTTTGCCTATCATTGGCTTCTTCCAATCTTTTTTTGATCGACTTAACTTTCTCTTCCATTTCAGCTAGCATTTTTGGTCTGATGTTAATCCTATCTTCTAGCTTATCCCAACTTATAGGAGTTTGACATCTTCTTCCATACAATGCTTTAAATGACGCCATCTTAATAGCAGAATGATAGGAATTGTTGTAAGCAAATTCCACAAGTAGTAAGTATTCTTCCCACTTATATTGCTGATCCATGCAATACATTCACAACAAGTCTTCCAAGACTTGGTTAACTCTCTTAGTTTTCCCATCGGTTTTAGGATGGTAAGCTGTACTCATGTTGAGTTTAGTCCCTAGTGCAGAAAACAAAGTTTGCCAAAACCTTGACGTTACACGTGCATCTCTATCCGAGATAATCTTTTCAGGGAAGCCATGCAATCTAAACACCTCTTGCACAAATTTGTGAGCTAACACAGGTGCTCCATCAGTCAAATTCCCTGGCATGAAATGCGCTACCTTTGTGAGTTTATCAACCACCACTAAAATGGCATCATGTTTATTCCTTGACATAGGAAGACCTTGAACAAAATCCATTTTAATAACTTGTCATTTCCACTCTGGCACATCATGTGGGTACAACAATCCTGCGAGGTGTTGATGCTCTGCTTTTACCTTTTAACATTCTAAACAACTTGCTATGAATCTTGTAGCATCATTCTTCATTCCTTTCCAGAAATAAAGAGGTTTAACATCCTCTAGAAGTTTGGTTACTCTTGGATGTCTAGAATATGGTGCAGTATGAACTTCTTTCCATACTAGATCCCTCAATCCAGTTGAATTAGGAACATAAATTCTATCTTTATACCTCAATAGTCCATCTGACTCAAACAAAAAACCATCATACCTTGGATCTGTAGAATTATTTTTTAGAGCTTGCTTAACCTGCTCATAAAACTCATCACTAAACAAATTTTGCAACACCAAATCCTTAAAATTTCCACAATAGAAACAATAGAAGCTATATGTCTTCTACGACTCAAAGCATCAACTACTCTATTCTCTTTTCCTTTGATGTAGTTTATCTCAAAGTCATAGTTAGATATCAATTCTAACCATCTCCTTTGTCGAGCATTCAAATGCGGTTGAGAGAAAATATACTTAAGACTTTGATGGTCTGATTTAAGTACAAAAGTCTTACCCAACAAATAGTGTCTCCACATCTGCAAGGCATGAGTTACTGCTACCAATTCCAGATCATGCGGTGCATAATTTTTCTCATAGGATTTCAATTTCCTTGACTCATATGCTATAACTCTTCCATCTTGCATAAGAATTCCTCCTAATCCTTCTCCTGAGGCATCAGTAATTACCTCAAATTGTCCTTCGAGGTCAGGAACTTTCAAGATTGGATCTATAGCTAACGTTTCCTTTAAGAGATCAAATGCATCCTGACATTTGTCCATCCATTCAAATCTCTTTCCTTTCCTCTGGAGGGAAGTGATTGGACTAGCCATACTGGAGAAATTTAGAATAAACTTTCTATAATAGCCTGCCAAGCCCATGAAACTACGCACCTCATGCACATTTGTTGGTGCAGGCAAATCCAGAATAGCTATGATTTTTGTAGGATCAACAGATATTCCATTAGCTAATATAATATGCCCTAGGTATTGAATCTCCTTCTGGAAGAATGTACACTTTGACAGTTGCCCATATAACTTATGTTCTCTTAACCTTTGCAGAACTATTTGCAGGTGCCGTTGATGTTCTTCTTCATTCTTAGAATAAATGAGTATATCATCCAGGAAGACTAAAACAAACTTGTCCAAACAATCTCTGAATATACTATTCATGAGATTCATGAATCTAGCAAGTGCATTCATCAAACCAAATGGCAACACTGTGAACTCATAGTGTCCATATCTGGTTCTAAAAGCAATCTTATGAATATCTTCATCCTTCAGTCTTAACTGATGATATCCTAATCATAAATCAATCTTTGAAAACATAGCAGCTTCATGCATCTGATCAAAAAGATCATCAATACATGGCAAAGGATATTTATTCTTTACCGTTGCTTTATTAAGCATACGATAATCTATACACAATTGAAGGGTTCCATCCTTCTTAAAAAAAATAACTAGAGCACCCCAAGGTGAAACACTGGGTCTGATCAAACCTTTTGCCAACAATTCTTATAATTGTGCTTTCAATTCCATTAATTCTATAGCTGTCATATGGTAGGGTGCTTTTTATATAGGCTCAGATCCTGGTTTAATGTCAATTGCAAAATCAAAAACCCTCTTGGGAGGCAATCCTAGAAGTTCTTCTGGAAGCACATCCTGAAATTCCTGAAGAAAAGGATACTTTTCTCCAAAAGATGAACTAGGGTTTTTTATCCCTTCCTCCACTTGTTCCATTGTTGTGGGACCATGCACATCCACTTCACCACCAATTTGAGCATTTAAGCCCACGATAAATTTTCTGATCTTGAATCTCTCATCCTTTTGATACTGTGGAACATATTTTAGGAGTCGAGTGAATTTGTCTCCATATTCCACCACTATCATATCTCCTTGTTGAAGATTCTGAAAATCAATCAGTTTCTGATCAAAATAGAGTTGTGGTAACCATCTCTTGCGAAAGAGTTCCACAAACTCATCCCAAGTTACCCTTAGAGAGCTTAAATTCAATTCCATCTTCTTATTCATCCACCAAGTGGATGCTTCTCCTTCCAGTTGGAATGCTCCCCATACTGCCTTGGTCACCTCCGAGTAATTTCTTATCTCAAAATATTTTTCCATCTTTGTTAACCAAGCTTCTGCAGCATCTCCAGTCTCTGTCCCATCAAATTTTGGTGGAGTAACCTTCTTCATATCCTTTGAGAGCTCTGAGGTCAATCTATCCCTTGCCTCTTTATGAGGTTCTGCACTCTTACTTTGATCTTCATGATTTTCTCTGCTTTCACCATGAGAGTTTTCACCTCCTCCCTTAGTATTCCCTTTATCATCCACCTTCTTTTCCAAATCACCCAATATTTTCTTGGTTTCCTTAAGCATGGTTATGATTTGGTCTAACTTATTATTTGGTGGGTGGTTTTCCTCTTCACTTTCTCCTTGGTTAGTTCTTGTCCGAACCATGTTTATCAATTTCTCACACCTGAGAATATTGAGTTGTCCATTAGTTCAAGATTATAATGCATCGCATTACATCTAAACATAATAAACTCAATTTAAACAATAGTTTGGCACAAAAATAACTCTTTTTTTTCATTTCAAAAGTAAAGAGTATTCTTCATTTATAACAGAAATGACTTCAAAAGTCATGCTGAAGAGGAGTATATCCTTCAGACTCATTTTCAGATACATAATCTCGAGGTATATAACCCTCTAACTCACTATCGGACCTAACTTATATGATCTCAATAGTTGGGGGTATGTGGGGATCTCGCCTAACCATAGTTGTTTCCTCATCTGACATATACTCTATGATTTTGGCAGTGATCTTAACACTTTCCATGTTTTCCCTTCTCACTCACTTGATTCGAGTTAAGGCAGTCGCCAAAGTTTCAGTATCACTTAAACAAATGTCACTCTCATCATTGATTCCCTCAAAGGTTTTGATAATGGCCTCATGTTCTCTTTTTTCTTTAAGGAAACATTGACTCGAATTAACAGACTTTCTTGATGTCTTCTTAAGACGTACCATCCTGGCACTGAAATTTTCAAACATTAGCTAATCACATAATGTTGACTACAGGAAAGCATAGTGGTCTCATAAGCCCTAGTGCTGAACTTGGTAGCTCTGATACCATATGTAACATCCAAGTTCTAAAAACATAGTAAAACTAGAAATTTACCATAGAGTAAATCAACACGGTAAAAATGAGATAGAGAAAATTTTTCTTTAATTCAACATATAATCAAGTAACTACAATTACAAGATTTCTCTTTACAAAATACAATAAACCATATTGTCTTTCTCAATTACAATGTTTACAAATGTAAATCAATTACATATACAAATTTTGGAATAAATACCGCTTCTGAATATCTGACATCTTTATCACAAGTCCTGGCATGTTTCCTACTTGGAGAGAGAGTATCTTTCCAATGATTTACCTGCATCCCCAGACCGGCGGTCTCCCACACATCTTCCACATAGGAAGTGGCCCTACCCTTCACGAGGAATATAGACCTTAGGTGACCAATGGTAATTTGCCTTTCCTAAGTACATAGTGTTGTATCCTATTCAACCCTATCAACCATACAACCATAGATACCCTCTAGCTAAGTATGATTTCTGATAGGATGAGCTATCCGGATACAGTGAACCAACAATGCATTACTTTGCCCAAAGTTTTTTAATAACAATATCATTCATAATGAACGTAGTCATTGTGCGCACCCACCCCTACTCAACTTGGATATTGTTGTATTCTTGCAGATATTCCCACCAATTATATTTACATAATGTTTTAATCATCTTGTCATGATAAAATTTTTCTTGAATTAGATAAGTCTAAAAGGCATAACCATTCTTTGGGTTCATAATTGACTTTAGGGTTTTTATAACAACTCATTGGATATTACGATATTTCAATATATATATATATATATCATTCCTGTAAGATTAGGTTCATAATCGACCTTTGTTTTATCTCTTTCATGGATAAGAATGCTATAATTCTTGTGAAAATATTAACTTCTATTCAAAGGAATATGATTACCTTTCAAATTACCTCTATGTGATGTCATTAACCATCACTACACATATATATACTCATATATGATTTTATTCAAGGTTGTTTCTATATTGACTTAGTCTATTTCCTGTAATGGTTTACTATAACTAAACTCATCAAGATTACAAGTATAGACATTAAGAAGTTCTTTGGACATTTATCCCATTTATCTACTAATCTTGGTTCTTTTACCATTCAATAGTTTATACCAAAATTACCATAGAACACTAAGAATCTAAGTTTCTTGGGATAAGACATCGTTTTCAACATGTATAGAAACTTAACAAGGAAATGTTTTTGAAATAACATTACCCCAACTCAAGGCTATGAATATAACTATTCAAGTTAAATCAATACTAATAAAATTCAAGGGTCTAATATATGATTATCTCATGAACATATCATTGGTTTCTACAAACTTATTCAATAAGTAAACTGTTTTTCAAAACAAACATCAACTAAGACAACCTCCTACTATGATGATCATTTATCCTCCATACTATGATTTGATATTATTATCATTTAGATATCTATAAGAAAATAGTCGATTCATAATACTATAACATAGTGTTCACTTGTATTACCAAGTATTGGCCATATAAAATGCATTCGATGCCTAATCATTTTAGAAATAGATCTAAATGGTTTACTAATAATGCTATCTACATTATCCCATGACCAACACTAATATCTTTTTAACAGTAAACACAATGAATACCGGAGGATATACCTCACTGGCATTCTCATATGACTTTCCAAAGACACGACGGACATCCTAAAAGAATCATATGATTTCCTCATTGTCATTAACATATAGAACTGATAAATACCTATTAGTCGATGGTCTTAGAGTTAGAAATACTTGCTGATAGAACTCTACAGTCGACGCCTCTGGTTGTGTATCTCCTCTCAGCCACGATTTCTCCTGTACATATCCCTAAACTTCACACAAGTTTCTTCTTATTCCTCTTTGCTGCCTCACGGCTCAACTATGTTGTTTAATAAAGGCTCAAGCATGACTCCTATAGAGTCACCTTACTCCTCACTTCCACTCATTTCAGTTGCAACTTAATTGAATGCATAACAGTCCATGTTCGATTTGGTTCTAACTGAAGCCAAGTTTAATGCAAAGTTTACACATGTCGATGGGAGATAACCATCCCATGGTCTTGTTGATAGTGGTAGTTAATACCATAGTCCTTCTCTTTAGGAAGAAGTTGACACATCTCTTAACTATTGCTAATTATTTAATGATCCCCAATAAGTGATTCGACTCACTACTACTATTATTGAAGGCTCTCCTATTTGCAAGCTAGTATAACAATATTGACTTATTATGAGGTATTATCCTCACTCGACACATAAGCATATTCTTATTTGATTATCAAATATGATTCACATAACATCACCTCAATTAGATATTTATGGTTTAAACAAATAATAAGATAATGGGTAAGTGCCAGAAGATGAGTTCACTTTTTGGCCAAAAAGTGGAAGTGTTTTTCCTATTTTTCAAATTTTGTCATACTTTGAGTGACAGTTTGAAGCACTTGCACATAAAATATTAAGATGATGTAAAAATAAGAAATGTAGGATTTTGTTTCTAGTTTTCAAATATGTAATTTTTTCTAATACCCAGATGATGGAAGTTGGTTTTTTATTGGATGTATAAAAAGTGGCTTTTTAAAAGTCCCCTATTTTTTGCAAAAGCATGCATTTGTACGGCCAACATAATTTGACCTAAATTAATGTATTTTTCTAATTCCTTTTGTGGAAAGATTCTCAAGATGTTGAATTTTGGTCAGGATATTTTTTTTTTTAATGTTTTGATAAATATTTTTTTTATTTTTTTTTAATGGCCCTAATTAGTGTTTTTTGAAACCCCTCGTGTACGGCCAACATAATTTGAGCTAAACTAATCAATTCACTAATTTTTTTTTCATCATGTAGAGAATGATGTCTAGTTTGGTCAAACATAATTTTTTTTCCAAGAAACTTTCAAAATCAAAAGTTATTAAAAAAATAGTAACCTGTGTTATTTCAAGTTTATGAGTTAGTTTGTTTGGAAAATAAATAATAAATAGAAAATTATGTCCAATAGCAAAAAAAATTACATATTTGAAAACTAGACTTTTAGGTCTATAATGAGTTTTAATTTCGTTAAAATATTCTTAAAAAAAAGTTGTCAACCATAGTGGTGAAACTAGTTTTTTCTCTTGTTGTTTTCATGGTCTCCTAGTTGCAGGTCTAAAGCTAAGGCTTGGGTTTCCAAGCGTAAAACCAATGCAAATTGGTGGGTTTAAAATTTCAAATTTTTAGAAACGGGTACCTGTTATAAACAGGTTCCCATTCATAACGGGTGCCCATTTTAAAAATAACGGGTACTCGTTTCTAAAAAATAAAAAAATAAGTAATAGGCATGTTAAAAAACAAAAAAAAAAATTTTTGAAAACGGGTACCCATTTTCAAAAAAAAAAATTTGTTTTTATATGCATATGGCTATTTTTTAAATTTTTTTGAAAATGGGTACCCGTTTCAAACAGGTACCTATTTTGCTTCGGGTGCCCAATCCTAAACAGGTACCCGTTCCAAGCGGCATTTTTCCTCCGCGGGAGACTTTCACGAAATGTATACTCATCTTTGTGCTTTCACTCTAATATTTAAACAAAGGATTATGGATATTGTGATTGGGTTGAGCTTGTCTCCCCATCACAATCCGTCAACAATATTCACATCTTCTTAACTCGACAAAAATGTCTTAATGTTAAGAATCATTTATAAGACCTCAAGTGGACTTAATAATAATAAGACAACCATTTTATGACAATAACATCGTAATATTTACATTAAACGTAAATAGTCACAAATCACACTTCAAACAACGTCATTAACATTATTAACGACTAAGACGACTTACTATGACTTAGAAAGATTTGTAAATAATATTGACTGCCTGTCAATTAGGTTTAGAAGTAAACTGACAAGACAAGACTTACCTCTTACGACACATTAGTTCACGTTTTTGTTAAACACTTATACTCGATTTGGCAAATAAACCACTCGTAACCCGAGGTCTATATCTCTCTCCTAGAAAGATACTCTCTCTCTCTCTGAGAGTCATCTGATAACCTGTAATCCTGTATCAAACTCGTTACCAAACAAATTATGATCAGTGCATCATTATTCAAATAATAGATCAAATCTCATAATGCAAATATTAAATCAGTAATAACATAATTATTTCCATAATTTCATAAATAACATTCAATATAATCCATTTCTTTCCTTGTCATTAATCTAAACATCATAATAAATTTACTTATGTCCAAGTAAAAAGTAAAAGTATAGCAAGACAAAAATTGGGGATGTAACAATACCAATTCTTGTCTGAGGATTGGGAACAACTCTTTAATTAGCCCTGGGGGCTTTTCTCTATTTTTATGTTTATGTTTGTTGTTTGATAACTGTTAAACTGTTATATCTGCGTTTTTCATTGGTGATGGTTCTTTTTGATGGGTTGGTCTCTTTTTGCTGACTCTCTGGCCTACCCTTGGGGCTGCTTTGTAATGGGCTTGGCACCCTAGTTTTTGCCACTTATCTTATCAAAAACATAAACATAACATTTTGTGGGTAGGAAAGACCAAGGCAAAGGCTAAAAATGCCCCTAAAACATGCTAAAGGAGTTGATACTAAAATGAGCAAAAAATGTAGCATAAAATTGCAAGGGTATGCAATTTTTGACGTTACATTTAGCCCCACTTTAGCAGGCTTATGATCCTAAGTGATATGCTACACTAAAGTCTATGAAAGAAATAACATAACAAAATATTACCTGAAAAGGATGGTGTGAGGATGTAGATAGTTGTTTGAGAAAAGGAATGAAGCCCCTAGGCTAAAAGACCTACAAAACCATAGTATTAGGAAACAAATCTACACACAAGGTAATGTCAAAACCTTGTATATAAGATCTACAAGAAATAAGGATCAGATTGTTGATAACTGAGAGGGGGGGTGAATCAGTTATCCTAATTATTTCCCTTATTGAACTTTTCTTTTTAATTGATGCAGCATAGAATCAAACACAAAACATTAATCATGAAATAAGAAACACATGACACAGTATTTTTGACGTGGAAACCCTGTTAAGGGAGAAAACCACGGCGTGATTAACCCAAAATTATTCTCTATTAGAAGAATAGGAAAATTACAAAATGGCACTTGCCAATTAGGGCTCACTGCCCGAGCACACTGCTCACAAGAGGCCCACTGCCTACAAGAAGACACACTGTCTACAAAGTGATAAGAATCATAGTCTTGAACTGATTGGAAGCATCTGCATATGCTGGAGTTCAGTTCCGGTTAGGCTCAGTACACTGATCTGCTGCACTTCATCTTTCCTCTGTTCTTTATTCTGCTATCTTTCACATACCGGATCCTTTTTGCTACCTCTGCTCTGTTCTGGACTTATTCGCATATATCTTCACACCATCACCCCCTTCACAACTAAATCCATCCTCTATATATATCCGCACAAGTAATTTCATCACCTTTCTAGTCGGCATCCGGAACAGTCTAGTTTCTTACAAACTCTTGTTCTGTCGGCTGAATCCTTCCTCACCAAGCAATGCGGATCAAGCATATACTTGTAGATATCATTAATCATGTCGGCCAAACATGATTCATGCCTTCACAACTTTTATCATCAACAGTAACACATCCGGAAAGTAGTCTGATACTCTGTCAGTCAGTTCTTCCTCTGTTTTCACTGTCTCTCAGGAATCCAGTACTCAACTATTCATATCTTTCTCCTTGTCCATCACCGGAGGCTAAAACCTTGGAATATACCACTCAAGGTAGTCCTCTTGACTTCCCCAAATCCGCACTGCACCAAGACACTTCCTCTGAGAGATCCGGACCAATCTGTCGGACCTTGCCACATGCTCTGTTCTTGTTCACTGGACCACAACATTCTTTATTCTGACTTCCGGTAGAGACACATCATGACTTGCGGATATGTGGGATGACCTTTGTTGCCATCAATGACAACAACCATGAATCCATATAGTGTCTCTTGCCAACAATCTCCCCCTTTGGCATTGATGGCAACACTTAGTGAAAAATGACTAAGTGTTTTCACTATGCTCCCCCTTTGCTGATGCTCTGTCTTTATATACAATTTCTGGAACTCCCCCTTAATTGGATTCCTCATTTTTCACTGCTCCTCACTCCCCCTTTGACATCAATGGCAAAGGGTGGGGTCCGCACACCAAAATTTTCAAAAATTTTCTATACATAGCCGCATATTTACATACTCACATATACTGAAGAATGTCTGCAAAGGATGTCTGCAATTGGATCATTTCTGTGGCCCAACTTTGCTTCATTCTATCCAAAATTGAAATGTGACCACTCAACAAAAATACAAAAGCTTCTGCCCGCTTGAGATCTGTCGGATCTTTTGTTTGGGCGGTGGTCTGAGCATCACTGATGGCCTCATGCATAGTTTCCAACTTAGGGATTATAATCCTTCTAAGCTCTCCCATCCGGTTAGTGATGTTCTTCCTTTCCTTCTCAAAATTCTTTATTTCATTCAAGACTGCAATAGTCTGACATTCTTGATTTATTATGGAGGAAGAGAGAGGATCAAAACTTTGAGATAAGCTTTGTAGCTTGTCCTGTTCCTCTTTTATTTTCTTATCAATTGCTGCTGTTGCCTTTGGCCAGGATATGCAAAATTTGTAGATGTCACCGCCATCCTTAAGAGCATTCTCTAAGCTCTTTATTCCAATGCTTACAATCTTCCTATCTTTAGAGATTAATTCTAATATTTCTGAAAATCTCTTATCCAAAAATTCCTTCCGGACCTTTTCTTCAGCTGATTTTTCTAGAGAATCAAAATGTGTATCAACACTGCTGACTAAGGTTTTTAGATTACCGGAAGAGGAGGCTGTCGGATCTATCTGGATTGATGGCATAATCTTTACAAGTACTTCGGAAGCAGCCTCTATCAACTCACAGTCTTCCATATGAGACTTCAGGAGTTTTTCATTTGCCTTGGCATTTGCAAATGAAGCTATCTTCATTGTTTGTATCGGAGAGAGAGAGTCAAAATCGAATGGGCCTTTTAGAAGCTCCGGTTCATCAATCTCTAAAGTTTCTTTGCTCAAAAATTGTTGAACAGTTTGTGCAGTGTCTCTTGCCGGAGACAGATGTTTCTTTTCTTCTGCAGTCTTGGAACTGTCAACCTCTTTGTCTTTCACCACTGCTTCCTTCTCCTGTAATTACTCTTCTTCTTTGGATCCGGAGACTGTAGGGGAAACCGGAGGAGAGATGCTAGCTTGTTCATGGGCCACTTCTTCTGGAGCAGAGGGTCCCAAGTCCTCAGCTGTTTCTGTACCTAAGTCCTCTACAACGGGAAGATTGAACCTTTTGAAGGCCTTCCAGAGGATCTCTTCTGTTTCTTGGGCCACTTTGTCAGTCTCACCAAGCATGAGTTGATTCATCCTGGCTTTGCTTCTGAACTCATCTTTGCAGTCCTTGAAGATAATGTTCATTGTCTTGGGATCAATTTGAGGATATAGCTGAATAGCTATCTGCTCCCGGATCTCAAGATCTTTAGCATGAGCATTATTCTTTCTTACTTCCAATTCCTTTTCTAGGCTTTTAGGAATAAGAGATATGATCTCAATGAAAGCCTTATTATATATGTTAAGATATTTGACTGTGGCTTCCTGCAGAGTCTTTTGGTCAGCCTCACTGAAGTCATCATAAGATTCATTCATTGGTTGAAGGTTTCCATCCACCGTGACCGACTTGATTACATTCTCTAGAGACAGAGTGGGCTTTTCAACAGATACCTCCGCCATTTCATCCTTGTCTTAGCCTGTGGAGGGTTTACCGGATCCTTTCTTCTTCTGTTTCTTTATTTCTCTTACTCCCTCATCTGACTCTGTTTCCTCTTCATCCTTTTGGCTTCCATAAGCCCTTGTGGCTTTTGTCTTGGATCTCTTACCGGATGCCTGGACTTCCGGTTTAGAACTTTTGGTTGTGGGAGGTGCAGATCTCTTTGATGATCTGGTCCGGGTGGGAGCTTCAACCGGACCACTTTCTTTACTTTTCTCTTCTTCCTCAGCCTTCCTCCTCTTTTCCTGGCTGGCATCAAGTGCCTCTTTTGAGATGCCTAGGCCTTGAGCAATGTGCTCTACTTCTTTTCTCACCTTTCTTTTAATCTCAGGTTCCCTGAGTTCTACATGTATTTTTACACTCAGCTCCTCAAAGGTTCCAAACCTTTCTGCCTTAGGATCTTTAGGCTGACTTAGCATGTGTTGAACATGCAGCTCCACTATCTGTTCATCCACTTCATACCCCATGGGCATGATCCAGACAGTCCTTGGCTCCACTGCCTCCATTAGGCACTGATCAGTGTCAACCATAAAGCACACTGAGTCTTTGTATTTTTCAACAAGAGACTGGGGAATTCTCTCTCTAGCTTGCATCATGCTCTGAAAGTTTTTGAAGTATCCCCATAGAGCTGTATTTCTCGCTTTTGCATCCCCAAGTCCATGCAAATAGTCTCTTATCTGGACTGCAACAGGTTTGTCATTCTGCCATATCCATCCACTTGTTCCGGGTAGCTCATTCATGAAGTAGAAGAATAGACATACAATAAGAGTACCATACTTAAAGGAATTCTTCTTATCCTTCTTGATTTTCTGTATATTTTCCATTAATTGGCTTAGCAGTAGTTCGCAGAGATCATATTCTGCATTCTTTCTTAGCATTTCATAGGCAGTGTATACTGCAGTTCCGGATACAGAATTCTCCCTGCTGGAGTGATAGATCTTGTATCCTATTATCATGGATGCATATTTGATATCCGGATCCGAAATATCTTCAATGGTCATTGCCCTCTTATCAAATTTTGATCCGGTGGCCTCAGTTACAATGTTGTTCTTGACAGATTTGAGGATAGGTATCCCTCCGGAAGAGTATAGACCAGTTACTGCTCTGATTGCCTCTTTTGTGATCTTGCAGGGTCTATCCAGCCATAGAAAGTTGTCATGCATCCTGCTCAGTACATACCGGACCCATTCATCTTCTTCAAAGTAGGGGAAATGAATAAATTGCTCAAACTGTTTCTTCTGGATATCCTTATACTCTGGTTTAAGCTCAAAAGCATTGTCTATCAGTTGCTTGTGATAGAGGTCTCTTAATTTGAATTCCCCAAATTCCTCAATGCTTGCATGTATGTAAACCCTAATGTCTTCAGTATGTAAAACTCCATGAGGAACACTAGAGATCTTAACTATGTTTGGAGTAGCCATTCTTCAAATATTTACAGTGAGGTAATGAAAAACAGAGAATACCTTATGCGCCTTCGACTTGCACGGAGTGATTGGATTGATTTCTTTATGTAATGACTTCGGCAGGAGATCCTTGGTGTGCTTGATGAATCTTGTTGCAGAGCTCCACTATTCGCTTCTTCTTGAGTGCAGAATGAGCAAATGACTTTTGAGAAATCCCTTATATTGCTCCGCGAACCCTAATATCTGTCTGCAATAAATGCTTCACCTACATTATTCCGGTTTGCCTTGTTTGGATAGCTTGGAGTATCCCGGATTAGTCCTGATCTGTGAATATCATCCAGATCTTTCAAAATAGAGGTAACATATTACAAGAACATCCCAAACATTCTGTCCAATCCGCAGAACAAGATAGTGCACTTCCGGATCTCTCCGGACCTTTTTGTAATCCTTTGTCATACCGGAGCATCTCCCTGAACAGGTCTTATTTGATCGATCACAGCTTCTCCATAACTCCATCCGGACCTCTGAAAACTTGACTGAAGCATCTCAAGACTCATATCTGCAAACCCTTTAATCCGCATCTTGTGCCACATTCGGCACCACTTGTTTGGCTGGGGGAACAGGATTTTCTTTGAGTCTCCCCCTGAGCCTGAGCTCACTTTTTAATTTCCAGAAGAAATATCAGCACCAGAGTCTGGTGCGGATCCCACCTCTACATTCTCTGAACTTTTCTTCACCCAAATCTTGCTCATCTGATTCCTAACTTCATCCGCATTCATCTTTTGTTTACCCTTGTCTTGATTCTGATTATACACCGGACCTCTTTTGTCCTGATACTTGTTTCTGCAGACTTTAGCATTATGACCGGACCTATTGCAGATTTGGCAAATAACATTTCTTTGCATATTTGACTGATATCCTCTTGATCTGCATTGATTAGCCATATGACCTACTCTATTGCATGTGAAGCATCTACCTTTGAATGATTTGTTTACTTGCATAATTCTGCATTCATGGGATTTGTGTCCATACCTTTTGCAGTTGAAGCACTGTCCGGAGAAGGATGAATTAATCTGATTCATTTTCATTCTGCACTGATTAGCTTTGTGACCAAAGTGGTTGCAGCTGTGGCAGTATCCATTGAAGGATGGATATCTTTGAGCATTTGGCTGGCTTACCGGAGGTCTTCTAGGCCTGCTCCTTGGATTTTCTGATCCAAGATTCTTCTGACCGGATCCGGAGCTTTCTCCTTTCTCATATCCCAAACCATACTTGTCATCTGTCCTCTTTTGACTTCCAAGAAGAACTTCAAGTTGAGCAGAACTTATCTTGAATTTCTCTTTATATTCATTTGCTGTTTGAAGGTCTCTTTTGAGAGAGGCAATTTGATCCTCAAGTTTTTCTTCATTATCTTTGGCATCTTCAAGATCAGATTCAAGATGTCTGATAATCCTGTCCATCTGGTGGCATTCTTCTGATTTTTCTTTAAGAGATTGTCTTAGATTGTCTTCAGCCTTTCTTTTTTCTTCAATCTCTTGAGTAAACTTTATAGTTCCTGATTCCATTTCATGTCTCAACATAATGACTTCTTTTGATAACTTTTCACATAACTTGGTTTGCTCAGTCAATTCTTCATTTGTATTGCTTTCTTCACTTTGTCTTGCCAACTGTTGGAGCAGCTCCTTTCTCTTTTTCATAGAGAGACTTAATTTGTCTTTTAATTCTCTCATGAATTCATCAGCCTGTTTGAGTCTTTCCTTTAATTCACTGACTTCATAATTTGACTGTTCAAGATCCTCAAGAGCAGTCTTGAGTTGCTCCCTTAAACCATATGCATCCATTTGAACTCCCAGATCTTCCTCAAGCTGTTAGGCTCTATTAGGAGGAACTTAGCTCTGATACCAATTGTTGATAACTGAGAGGGGGGGGTGAATCAGTTATCCTAATTATTTCCCTTATTGAACTTTTCTTTTTAATTGATGCAGCATAGAATCAAACACAAAACATTAATCATGAAATAAGAAACACATGACACAGTATTTTTGACGTGGAAACCCTGTTAAGGGAAAAAACCACGGGGTGATTAACCCAAAATTATTCTCTGTTAGAAGAATAGGAAAATTACAAAATGGCACTTGCCAATTAGGGCTCACTGCCCGAGCACACTGCTCACAAGAGGCCCACTGCCTACAAGAAGACACACTGTCTACAAAGTGATAAGAATCACAGTCTTGAACTGATTGGAAGCATCTGCATATGCTAGAGTTCAGTTCCGGTTAGGCTCAGTACACTGATCTGCTGCACTTCATCTTTCCTCTGTTCTTTATTCTGCTATCTTTCACATACCGGATCCTTTTTGCTACCTCTGCTCTGTTCTGGACTTATTCGCATATATCTTCACACCATCACCCCCTTCACAACTAAATCCATCCTCTATATATATCCGCACAAGTAATTTCATCACCTTTCTAGTCGACATCTGGAACAGTCTAGTTTCTTACAAACTCTTGTTCTGTCGGCTGAATCCTTCCTCACCAAGCAATGCGGATCAAGCATATACTTGTAGATATCATTAATCATGTCGGCCAAACATGATTCATGCCTTCACAACTTCTATCATCAACAGTAACACATCCGGAAAGTAGTCTGATACTCTGTCAGTCAGTTCTTCCTCTGTTTTCACTGTCTCTCAGGAATCCGGTACTCAACTATTCATATCTTTCTCCTTGTCCATCACTGGAGGCTAAAACCTTGGAATATACCACTCAAGGTAGTCCTCTTGACTTCCCCAAATCCGCACTGCACCAAGACACTTCCTCTGAGAGATCCAGACCAATCTGTCGGACCTTGCCACATGCTCTGTTCTTGTTCACCGGACCACAACATTCTTTATTCTGACTTCCGGTAGAGACACATCATGACTTGCGGATATGTGGGATGACCTTTGTTGCCATCAATGACAACAACCATGAATCCATATAGTGTCTCTTGCCAACACAGATTGCATATAATTTTTCAAAACAAGAACATTAGAAAGTCATATAATCTAATGCACATCAAATACAAACATAAACAAGCACACACAAAACATACAAAAAAAGAGATTGAGAAGATAGAGAAATGGCATTTCTAGTGTTGTGCTGTTAGAAGGATGCCAAGTATAGTTCTAGGGCTAGCACATTGCGATAGATAGGAACCACACAAAACCTATTTGAATCTCAAGAACTAGCAAACTGTTGGAAAGGGACACTGCTATGTTGAATATTTAGGTGTTTTCATTGATGGCAACAAGAAAAGGAACAAGGTTGGAATAGAGATTTTGGTCTGGTGAAGAAGACTTAGTCATTTTGGCTAAGTGTTGGTAGTGTATAGAGGAAGTGATAGAAAAACTATATTTGGATTGGTATTGGTCCGTAGTTGAAGACCAAGTATTGCGGTTCTAGTATAATGTTCCTAACTCTCGAATGATCTTATATCCAAGGGTTCAGCTCTTGATCAGTTCTAAAAGTATATCTTCAAATGGCCTAAGTCTGGTAGAATAGAATACAGTGCTAGTCAAAGCAGAACACTCAGTTGTTTTGGTCCGCATTCTTCTGGTGGTGTATATCTTGATATGTAGTTTTGAGGTGTTGTAAACACTTGTATGAAGTGTCTAAATCTAGATTTGTAGGTTTTGAAGTCCACCAGAAAGATAGTTACAAGTTGTTGAGTATCGCTACACTGTTTGACAGAGTTTGACTATGATAGGGTCTAAATTCTGATGGTCCACATTTTGCTACTAAAGGATATTTTTCTTTGTGGTTTTGAAGGTATGATCTATGATGTTTAAGGAGTCTTTGATATGATTCTAAGTAAGTATAGTGGTCTGCAGTGAAAGTTGTGATTTGACAGTTAGATTGAGTCAATAACAATATGTGTTTGAGGCTGACATGATAGTTTGATTTATGTGCGGTAAGTTCTATTGATTAGAACTTTATTCTAAGTGGTTCTATAGTTGGAGTTGACATATGAGAAGGTGTTTCAAATGTTATTTAGGTCTGCTATGTATTTTGGTGAACGAATTTGGTCGACAAGCAACAAGTTTATTAACTATACACTTCATCTAAGTAGGCTGACCTAATATGAAGTTCTTAAGTGTTGCGGATATATATATGGGATCGAATTTAGTGTTTGTGATGTGGTATGAATGTGAATACATGTATGTGTGACATGCGAAGTAAAGTGATTATGTGGAAGTAATAAGAGCAGAAGAAGAGAGATCTTGCTCCTATGTAAAAGTAGAGTAGTGAAATAGATCAGTCAGAGATGAAGAGTTTTGAGATAGTATTTATGTGCTTCATTGGAGTTGCAACCATGCATGTGTAGATGCAATCTGAGAAGTTCAACCTGGTAGTGAGCCATTCTTCTTTCTTTTTTGTTTCTCTAGGTAGTGAGCCTGTTTAGGCAGTGAGCCTTCTTGTAATATGGTATTGAGCTATATTAATATATTGTGAGCTAACACTCACCGTGGTTTTTCCCTTTTTGGGTTTTCCACATAAAAATCCTGGTGTTCATGTGTTATGTCTTTATGGTTGTTGTTCCTATGTTTATTCTACTTTCATATTATTAATTTTGGAGATTGGATTAATAAACTTGTTAAGAAGTGGTTTTGTGGAATATTGATTCGCCCCCCTCTCAATATTCCTTACTATCAACAATTGGTATTAGAGCCAAGTTCCTTGGAAGAAGACTAACAACTTGAGGAAGATGTGGGAGAGCTCACTCATGGCAGCCAAAAGATTTGGAAATTTCTCAAACTATGTTAAACTAGAAGCGGCTCTTACTGATCTTGAAAAGTCTGAAGCAGAAGTTAGGGATCTGAAGGATAACTTACAAGAAGTTGATGAATGCATTTCAAAGTTAAAAGAACAAGTCAAGAAATTCAAAGAAAAATACAAAGAAGTTAGTGATCAATTGATATCATCAAATGAAACCCTAAATGATTTGGAAGTGGAAGTTATAGAAAGAGCAAAAGCAAAAGAAGATCTGAATATAATGGTGAAAAGCAAGTCAGAAGATTGTCTCAAACTTGAAAAAGAAATTGTGAGTCTAAAAGTAGACTTGGAAAAAGCCAAGAGCTATGAAGAAAAGTTCAAGATAAGTTCTACAAAGCTTGATGAGATGATTGCTAGTCAAAAGAGTGTCAATGATAATCAAAGCTTAGGATTTGAGAAAGGAGAAAGTTTAAAATCTGGTCTAATAAACTCTGAGTTAAAGAAAAATAGAGGGAACCAGTTCAGGTATCAAAGAAGAAGACCTAGAAGACCTCTGGTCAGATAGCCAAATGCTCAAAGGTATCCATCTTTCAATGGCCACTGTTTTAATTGCAAAAAGTTTGGTCACAAAGCTACTCAATGCAAAAGTAGAGTAAATCAGAATGTTCCATCATTCTCTGGTCAATATTTCAATTGCAAGAAAATTGGTCATAAATCAAATGAATGCAGAAATCGGGTAAGGAATGGTTCTTACAATGCAAGGAATAGTCAATCATTTAATGGAAAGTGTTTTGCATGCAATAGATTTAGACATATGACTAATCAATGTAGATCAAATCCAATAAATAGAAGGAATCAAAGACAAAGGAATGTGATGTGCTACAATTGCAACAAGTATGGACATATTGCAAAGTTTTGCAGAAGCAAGAATGTGAAAATAAACTACCATGCTGAAGAAAGGAAAACAAAGTAGCGGATTGATAAGGGAAAGGAAAACGTTGATCCGGTTGAAACTAAGAAAGAAATGGGCAAGGTTCGGATTAAGAAAGATGTTGACAATACCAAGGATGGTTCGCACCAAATTCTGGTGCAGATACTTCCTCTGGGAAGTAATGTGGGAACTCTGGGGGGAGCAGTATTGAAAATTCAAAACCCCCAGCCAGTCATCTAATGTTGGAATCTGGCATGAAGATATGATAAAAAGAATCATATGACAGATCCTTTGAAGCAAGTTCTAAAAGAAAAGGACCAATTGCAAAGATTTGTGGAGTAATCTAAAGTGTTTGTGGTTGTTAGGAAAGTGCTTAACAACTTTTTATAAGATGAGATTAATGACACTTAGGATTCGACATGCAAAGGTTAAAAGGAGTTGTATCCGAAGGAAAAATCATTCTGCCTTCCATGCACTCAAGTGACTAAGGAGAACCAAAGTAAGACTCAAAGTGACTACAATATTCTCCAAAGGATTTCAGATCAAGATCAAGGAAACCCTAATCCAGTGATTGAGGTATTTATAACTTGAAAACCTTGCTGTGAAAATTAAATTACTCTGGGAAAATGTTTACTCCATACGTAATCGAGATAGGGAAAATGCCTCGCCCCAAGTTTAAGAAACAATTCTTCAAATCACTAGAAAATGATCCGTTAGGGGCATTCTCAATTACTCCACATGGGGTTATGCATATAGAAGATATCAGAGCATACATTCATATCAGTCTAGAAGAATATGATCACATGAAGTTAGGAAAACTATATTTGGAAGAACTGACTATTGTGGATATTGTGTTGAAAGATGAATATAAAGTTCTAAGAGAAAAGAAATTTGACACCTGGTTGGATTTTCCTACAATTCTCAATGATGCATGGGTCAAGCTTATTCTAAGCAGAATTCATGATGAATCTCTAAGGCTTGATGAGCCCTATATGATAACTAAAGAAGCCATCAAAGATGTAACCAGTATGAACTCCTCCAGAAGGGTTCTAGGCATAAAGAAAATGAAGAACAATGTGGTAATGTAGCTAACATGAGCCAAATTTGATAAGAATGGCCTTATAGTAAATGATATTAAGAATCCAGTTGTCAGATTTGCATCAATGATTGTTGGATACAAAGTATACTTTTCCAACAAGGAAAATTATGTTTCTACATCAACTATATACACAGCATATGACATGATCAAAAACAATACGGACTATGACCTCTGCGAATTGCTCTGGAGTGAACTAATGGAAAACTTGAAAAGAACAAAAGAAACTAATCATCCTTTCAAATATGGAACATTGATTACATGTTTACTCTTTTTCTTCCTGAGAGAGCTACCCTGCTTAGGAAATATTGTCTGTCTTGATCACATACCTATAGCCACTCAAATGAGAAATCACTTACAAAGTTTGGGTAATGTAGATAAGTAGAGCAAAATCTTAGGGAAATACTTCAAAGACTTTCAAGAGAAAATGTCATGTAGGTTTTAGATACCTGAAAATGTAGTGATAAAGTATGAGAAGGATATTGTATTCATGGTGGACAAAGATAGATGCTTCATGGAAGCTATGGAACCAATAACTGTATGGGTCCCTGCACTAGGATATGAAGTTATAGAAGATGTCTTGATTGAATTAGTTGATGCACTACTAAGCAAGCCTAATGATCCCAAAGAGGGCAGATTTGGGACATTCTCATAATTATCTTCTAGAATGTTAATGGAACCTGAGGAGTCAGAGGAAACATCAGTTGAACAATCAAGTAAGGCAAAAACTAAATTAGGAGGATCAAGGTCCATAGATGCTCCGGTATGGACATCAAGCATTCCTAAAAGGAAAGATAAGAGATCTGAAGTGGAGAAACCAATATCTAGCCCCAGAAAAAGAATAAGGACTTCATCCATTACAGAAGCCACAATTGAAGTAGAGAAAGAAAAGGAAGTAGAAGAGAAGAAAAGGAAGAAAGTATCTCTTGGTGAAGAAAAGGTGGCAAGATACACTATTGCAAAACCCTTGGAAATGCAACAAAGTGCACAAATCCTAGATCTACCCAAGTTTCTACAAGAACCAATAAATCTAAATTCCTTGTTTCTGGAATAGAAATTTAAATTAGTATCATTTGTCCAAGCAAAGGCATGGGAAGAAATGATGAAAACACACATCCAAGACAATAAGCTTATTACAGCAGTATTTGATGTACTAGGAAAGCTGATACCGGAATACCAGAAAGATACATTGTTATCATCAACTAATCATGTAAACGGTTTGATAAAATCAATCAGCAATCATTTTGAATCCTTTGAAAAATTAGCAGAAACAAAGGTCAGAAAAGTGTTTGATGAGAAAAGATTAGCTGAGTTAAAAATCATGTCGATCAATGATAAAATCTCTTTAAACCACAGAATAAGAGGTATACAAAGTGCCATAAAAGAAGCATGTGATTTGTACAAATTTTGTTTATCTTGGCCAGAAGTCACAAAAGAATTAGAAGAGAAAATCAAGGACATGCAACTCAAACTGCTTAATATTTCTAAGACATATAATCTGGCAATTGAGCCAATAAGCATCAAAGAGGCACAGGTTGTAAATATTCACAATGATTTGAGCACTCTGATGAAGAAGAGGGAAGAAGTCAAAGATAGGTTATGTCAGCTAAGGGGACTGATAAGTGTTGGCAAGAGACATTGTGTGGCTTCATGAGTGTTGTCATTGATGGCAACAAAGTCCATCCCACACATCCGTAGGACATGGTGTGTCTATACCGGAAGTCAGATTGAAGAGTATTTTGGTCTGGTGACCAAGAATAGAGCATGCAGCAAGGTCTAACAATCAGGTCCAGATCTCTCAGAGGAAGTATCTCAGTAATGTGCGGACTTGGGGAAGTCAAGAGGAGTACCTTGAATGATAGACTCCAGGGATTGAGCCTTTGGTGATGAAAGAGTGAAGAGATATGAGCACCTAAGTATTGGGTTCCTATTTGACAGAGTAGACTAAGGAAGAACTGACCGGTAGAGCATCAGACCTTAATCCGGATGAGATATTGATGGTGATCAAGGTTATTAAGGTATCATTCATGATTGACCGACATGATTGATGACTTCTATAACTATCTTTTTGGTACACATCACTTAGCAAGCATGGATTTAGCCGACATACCAGAGTTTGGAAATATCTTGAGTTTTCTGGATGCCGACTAGAAAGAAGATTGAAATCATTGATGCAGATATATATACTTGATTGATTTTGGTATGAAGGTGTGTGTGGTGTGTTGTGTTGTGCGAAGAAAAGAAGAGAATAGTGTAGAAGCAGTAATACAGGTCTGGTATGTGACAGGACAGCAGCACCAAAGAAGAGGAAGAATGAAGTGCAGCAGATCAGTGTATTGAGCCTAACTGGAGCTGAACTTCAGCATATGTGGATGCTTCTCATCAGTTCAAGTATCTTGTTACTTTCTTGTACCTTGTAGACATTGAGTCTCTTGTAGGCAGTGAGCCTCTTGTGAGCAGTGTGCTCGGGCAATGAGCCCTAATTGGCAAGTGCCATTTGTACTATCTTATTCTTTTAAAAGAGAATACAATCTTGGGTTAGTCACCCTGTGGTTTTTCCCTTAACAGGGTTTTCCACGTCAAAATCATTGTGTTATGTGTATTGATGTTATTTTTTCTTTCATGATTATGTTTACTTATATGACGCTGCACTAATTGTTAAAGAAGAACATAAAGTAGAAGTAATTTAGATAATTGATTCACCCCCCTTCTTAGTTATCAACAATTGGTATCAGAGCTAAGTTCCTCCAAACAGAGCCTAACATCTTGAGGAAGATCTGGGAATCTCAATGGATATGTATGGTATGAGGGAACAACTTCAGTCTACCTTAGATGATCTTGAACAGTCTCACTCTAAAGTAAATAACTTCAGGGAAAGACTCAAACAAGCTGATGAATTCATAAATGAACTCAAGGAGAAACTGATTATCTCTATGAAAAAGAGAAAGGAACTACTTCAGCAATTAGTAAGTCAGAATGAAGCCAATGATGCAAATGAAGGTCTGAATGAGAAAACCAAATTATGTGAGAAGCTATCAAAAGAGGTCATTATGGTAAGACATGAAATGGAATCAGGGGTTATCAAATTACCCAAGAAATTGAAGAGAAGAGAAAAACTAAAGATAACCTAAAACAATCTCTCAAAGAGAAATTAGAAGACTGCCACAAAATGGATAGAATAATCAGGCATTTGGAATCTAATCTGGAAGAACCTAGAGATAATGAAGAACAACTTGAAAATTAGATTGACACTCTAAAAAGAGATCTTCAAACAAAAAATGAATACAAAGATAAATTCAAGATAAGCTCTACTCAGCTTGAAGTTCTTCTTGAAAGCCAAAAGAGAGTGGATGACAAGCAAGGCTTGGGGTATGAGAAAGGTGAAAGCTCCGGATCTGGTCAGAAGAACTCTGGATCAGGAAATCCAATGAATAGGCCTAGAAGACCTCTGGTAAGGCAACCTAATGCTCAAAGATATCCATCCTTCAATGGATACTGCCACAATTGCAAGAACTTTGGTCATAAAGCAAATTAGTGCAGAAGAAGAATGAATCAAACTAATTCATCCTTCTCCGGACAGTGTTTTAATTGCAAAAGGTATGGTCACAAGTCTCATGAATGTAGAAATATGCAAATGAACAATTCATTCAATGGTAGATGCTTTGCATGCAATAGAATGGGACATATGGCTAATCAGTGTAGATCAAGAGGATATCAGTCAAATATGCAAAGAGATGTTGTTTGCTACAATTGCAATAGATCCAGTCATATTGCCAAATTTTGTAGAAGTAAGAATTAGGACAAAAAGGGTTCGGTGCATCATAATCAAAACCAAGACAAAGGAAAAAGAAAAGTAGATGCGGATGAAATTCAAAGGGAGATGAACAAGATTTGGGTAAAGAGGAGTACAGAAAATGTTGGGGATGGATCCGCACCAGAATCTGGTGCTGATATTCCTTCCGGAAACTAAATAGATGAGCTTTGGCTCAAGGGGAGTCTCAAAAGAAAACAAGTTCCCCCAGCCAGTTAATTGGTGCCTGAAAATGGCACATGGAAAGTTGCGGATTAAAGGGTTCTCAGAGAAACATATAAATGAGCCTTGGTAAAGATATGTAAGGTCTGCAAGAAGTTTAGAAGAGGTTAATCTTCCTAGATTGATCCAGTTTAACAGTCATCCGGTAAGAACATGATTCTTACAGTTAGATCTGGTATGACTCAAATTTGAGGTATCTTAATCTATGGACAAGTGGAATGATTTGGGAAAGATAGATAGACAGCTAATAGTGCATACTAGTGATCTAGAAAAATCTCTCTCGGAACAAGGAAAACAAGGCAACCGGAATAACTAAGGTTGTGCATTTATTACAGAATGGAATTAGGGTTTGTGCAGAAATAAAAGGGTTCTTTGGTTCATCATTTGCACATTTGCATTCGAAAAGAAGAGAGAAGGAGCTCTGCAACAAGTTATCTCAATCCTCTCAAAGATCAAACCGCAGAAGTCGATTCATCCAAGCAACTTGATCCGGCTCATACCGTGAATCCTAGAAGCGTACGAGGTATTTTTTGATCTTGAAATCTCTCTCTAAATCTTTGAAAGATGGCTACTCTGAATGTTGTGAAGATTACTGATAGTTCGTGCCCTAAGTTCAAGAAACATCCCTATAAATCCCTAGAAGTTGATCCCCTAGGCGCATTCTCAAGCATTCAGCATGGGGTTTTGCATGTAGAAGATGTTAGGGCATATATTCATGCAAACATTGAGGAATTTGGGGAATCCAAGTTAATGGATATCTATCACAATTAGTTAATAGATGATGCTTTTGAACTCAAACCGCAGTACAAGGCTATCCGGGACAAGCATTTCAGACATTGCATCCATTTCCCCTATTTTGTAGAAGATGAATGGGTCCGGTATGTTCTAAGTAGAATACATGATAAATTTATATGGTTGATGAGGCCATTCAAGATAACCAAGGATGCCATTAGGGCAGTTACCGGATTGCACTCATCCGGTGGGATACCTACTCACAAATCTGTCAAGAATCAGACAATGAGTGAGGCAACTAGATCAAAATTTGACAAGAGAGCAATGACTATAGAAGATATCACTGGTCTGGATATCAAGTTTGCATCTATGATAATTGGCTATAAAATATATCACTCCAGCAGGGAGAATTTAGTATCCAGAACAGCTGTGTATACTGCTTATGAAATGCTAAGGAAAAATGCTGACTATGATCTCTGCGAACTTCTTCTGAGCCAATTGTAAGAAAACTTACAAAGGATCAAGATGGACAAGAAAAACTCATTCAAATATGGTGGTATGATATTGTGTCTATTCTTTTACTTTATGAATGAGCTACCTGGATCCAGTGGTTAGATATGGCAAAATGACAGACCAGTAGCCATACAAATTAGAGATTATCTGCATGGAATTGGTGATGCCAAGGCACAGAATACAGCACTCTAGGGCTACATCAAGAACTTTCAGAGTATGATGCAAGCCAGAGAAAGAATCCCTCAATCATTGGTTGAGAAATACAAGGATACAGTGTGCTTTATGGTAGACATTGATCAATTCCTAATGGAGGCAGTGGAGCCAAGGACAGTCTGGATCATGCCAATGGGGTATGAAGTTGATGAGAAAATTGTAGAGCTACATGTTCAACACCTGCTGAGCCAACCCAAGGACCCTAAGGTAGAAAGGTTTGGAACCTACCAAGAGCTGAGTGTAAAAGTTCATGTTGAACTTAGACAGCCAGAGATCAAGAGAAAAGTAAGAAGGGAAGTAGAAGACTTTGCCAAGAGGCATGGAATTTCAAAAGAGGCAGTTGATGCCAACAGAGAGAAGATGGAAAGGGCAGAGTAAGAGAAACAAGATGCAGAAAAGAAAAGTGATCCAGTGCAAGCCCCCTCCTGGACCAGATCTTTCAAGAGCTTTGCACTTGCCACCTCTAAGAGCCAGAAAGCATCAAAACCAGAAGTTAGAACATCCAGAAAGGGAGAGAAAAGAACTAAGACAAAGGCCACAAGGTCTTACATCAGTCAGAAGGATGATGAAGAGACTGAGTTAGATGAGGAGGTAAATAAAATGAAGAAGAAGAAAGTATCTGGTGAATCCTCTACAGGTCAAGACAAGAAAGAAGAGGCAGAAGAATTCATTGAAAAACCTACTCTCCGCATTGATGATATCATCAAATCAGTTACTGTGGATGGGAACTTGCAACCAATGGTTGAATTTTATGATGGATATAGTGAAACTGATCAGAAGATATTGCAAGATGCCACAGTCAGGTATCTAAACATCTACAACAAAGTATTCATTGAAATTATATATCTGATTCCCAAAAGCTTAGAGAAGGAACTTGAAATAAGAAAGAACAATGCCCAAGCAAAAGATCTAGAAATCTGGGAGTAGATTGCTATTCATCTCTATCCATCCATTACCCCTAAACAAATGAACATTATCTTCAAGGACTGCAAGGATGAGTTCCGGAGCAAAGCTAGAATGAATCAACTCATGCTTGGAGAAACTGACAAAGTGGCAAAGGAAATAGAAGATATCCTCCAGAATGCCTTTAAAAGATTTAATCTTCCTATTATAGAGGACTTAGGTGATGAACCCTCTTCCATGGATGACAAAGGAGAATCTACTGAGATAGTGGCAGAAGAGGCAAAGAAGAGAGAACTGAGGATCTAGATTCCTCTGCTCTGGAAGAGGAAGTCCTTAAAGAAGCAAACATCTCTCCTCTAGTTTCCCCAGTAGACTCCGGATCTAAAGGAGAAGAAAGAATAGAAGAGAAAATTAGTCAAGAAGAAGAGGTGAAGGAAAGAGAAGAAGGTCAAATAGAGAAGACCACAAGTGACAGTACTGAGGCTACTAAAGGGAAGAAAACTCTGTCTCTGGCAAGAGACACTATAGAAGAAGTCAAAGACTTCTTGACAAACAAAATGATGGAATTAGATGAACCGGAGCTACTTCAAGGACCATTCAATTTTGATTCCCTCTCCCTGGTTCAGACTATGAAGATAGCATCCTTTGCCCATGCAAAGGCAAAAGAAAAACTTTTGAAGTCTCACATGGAAGACTGTGAGCTAATAGAAATTGCATCTGGTGCATTGGAGAAAATCATGCCATCCTTCCAGAAGGATCTTTCGGCCTCTTCATCTGGTAACTTAAAATCTCTTGTCAATTCAATTAGTACACATTTTGATTCTTTGGAAAACTTAGCTGAAGATAAAGTCTGGAAAGAATTTTTGGGAAAGAGATTCTCTAAGGTGCAGGGTCTAATAACAAATGATAGGAGAGTTATGGATATTGGGATAAAGAGCTCAGAAAATGCTCTTAAAGATGGCAGAGACATATATAAATTTTGTTCATCCTAGCCTAAAGTGACCAAGGATATTGAGAAGAAAGTAAAAGAGCAAGAGGATAAACTGACAAGTTTATCTCAAAGTTTTGATCCTCTCTCCTCTTCCATAGTAAATCAAGAGTGTCAAACTATTGTAGTCATAAATGAAATAAAGAAGCTTGAGAAGGAGAAGAAAAATAGAATAAACAGGTTAAGTGAACTTAGAGGGATCATTATCCCTAAGTTAGAGGCCATGCATGAGGCCCTAACTGATGCTCAGACCACAGCCCGGACCAATGATCTGATAGATTTAAAGAGGGCAGAAGCTTTTGCATTCCTGTTGAGTGGTCACATCTCAATTTTGGACAGGATGAAGCAGAGTTGGGCAACAGAATTTGTCCAGTTAAAGACAACTTTTGCAGATATACTTCAATATATGTAAGTATAACATGTATATATATACTTATGTGGCTAAGTATAGTTGAATTTTTGGAGATTTTTGGTGTGCAGATTCTACCCTTTTCCATTGATGTCAAAGAGGGAGTGAGTAGCAGTGAAAAATGTGGAATCTAGCTAAGGGGGAGCTCCAAAAAAGTGTACATTAGAACAAAGCATTAGCCAAGGGGGGGTATAGTGTGACACTTAGTCATTTTTCACTAAGTGTTGCCATCAATGCCAAAGGGGGAGATTGTTGGCAAGAGACACTGTGTGGCTTCATGAGTGTTGTCATTGATGGCAACAAAGTCCATCCCACACATTCGTAGGACATGGTGTGTCTATACCGGAAGTCAGATTGAAGAGTATTTTGGTCTGGTGACCAAGAACATAGCATGCAGCAAGGTCCAACAATCAAGTCCAGATCTCTCAGAGGAAATATCTCAGTAAAGTGCGGACTTGGGGAAGTCAAGAGGAGTACCTTGACTGATAGACTCCAGGGATTGAGCCTCTAGTGATGAAAGAGTGAAGAGATATGAGCACCTAAGTATTGGGTTCCTGTTTGACAGAGTAGACTAAGGGAGAACTGACCGACAGAGCATCAGACCTTAATATGGATGAGATATTGATGGTGATCAAGGTAATTAAGGTATCATTCATTATTGACCAACATGATTGATGACTTCTATAACTATCTTTTTGGTACGCATCACTTAGCAAGCATGGATTCAGCCGACAGACTAGAGTTTGGAAATATCTTGAGTTTTTCGGATGCTGACTAGAAAGAAGATTGAAATCATTGATGCAGATATATATACCCGATTGATTTCGGTATGAAGGTGTGTGTGGTGCGTGTGTTGTGCGAAGAAAAGAAGAGAGCAATGTAGAAGTAGTAATACAAGTTCGGTATGTGACAGGACAGCAGCACCAAAGAAGAGGAAGAATGAAGTGCAACAGATCAGTGTATTGAGCCTAACCTGAACTGAACTTCAGCATATGTGGATGCTTCTCATCAGTTCAAGTATCTTTTTACTTTCTTGTACCTTGTAGACAGTGAGTCTCTTGTAGGCAGTGAGCGCTAATTGGCAAGTGCCATTTGTACTATCTTATTCTTTTGACAAAGAATACAATCTTGGGTTAGTCACCCCGTGGTTTTTCCCTTAACAGGGTTTTCCACGTCAAAATCATTATGTTATGTGTATTGATGTTATTTCTGCTTTCATGATTATGTTTACTTATATGATGCTGCACTAATTTTTAAAGAAGAATAGAAAGTAGAAGTAATTTAGATAACCAATTCACCCCCCCTCTTAGTTATCAACAATAAGTCCAAAAATTGACTCCATGGCAAATCTGGCAGAAGAAGCATTGAAATCACAAGCATTAATTGATACACCATCATATGTATAGAAGGCAGAAAAGTTAGTCTTTTTGATAAGTAGCCACATCCATATTTTGGAAAGTACAAGGAATAGATGGAATGGAGAGACAGCTCTGATAAAGACTATCTATAATGATATTCTACCTTCAACCATAAATTGAGATGGGAATGAGTACTTGTATATATGCAGCAAAATATGATAGTTTTTGAAGAATTTTTCACACAATTTTACTTGTACACCCACCTTTTCCATTGATGTCAAAGGGGGAGAGGAAAGCCAATGAAAAATTTGCATACATCTAAAGGAGAATACAAAAATAGAGTGTACAAAGTAAGGGGGAGCAACACAAGCATTTTCACTGAGAGTTGCCATCAATGCCAAAGGGGGAGATTGTTGGCAAGAGACTCTGCCATGTTGAATATTTGAGTGTTATCATTGATGGAAACAAGAAAAGGAACAAGATTGGATAGAGATTTTGGTCTGGTGAAGAAGACTTGGTCATTTTGGCTAAGTGTTGGTAGTGTACAGAGGCAGTGATAGAAAAACTGTATTTGGATTGGTATTGGTTTGCAGTTGAAGACCAAGTATTGTGGTTCTGATATGATGTTCTTAACTCTCAAATGATCTTATACCCAAGGTTTCAGCTTTTGATCAGTTCTGAAAGTATATCTTCAAATGGCCTAAGTCCGGTAGAACAAAATACAGTGCCAGTCAAAGCAGAACACTTAGTTGTTTTGGTCTGCATTTTTCAGATGGTGCATATCTTGATATGTGGTTTTGAGGTGTTGTAAACACTTGTATGAAGTGTCTAAATCTAGAGTTGTAGGTTCTGAAGTACACCAGAAAGATAGTTACAAGATGCTAAGTATCACTACACTATTTGATAGAGTTTGACTATGACAGGGTTTAAATTTTGATGGTCTACATTTTTCTGCTAAAGGATATTTTTCTTTGCAGTTTTGAAGGTATGATCTGTGATGTTTAAGGAATCTTTGATATGATTCTGAGCAAGTATTGTGGTCTGCAGTGAAAGTTGTGATCTGACAATTAGACTAAGTCAGTAACAATCTGTGTTTGAGGCCAACATGATAGTTTGATTTATGTGTGGTAAGTTCTATTTATTAGAACTTTATCCTAAGTGGTTCTATAGTTGGATCTAACATATGAGAAGGTGTTTCAAATGTTATTTAGGTCCGCTATGTATTTTGGTAAATGGATTTGGCCGACAAGATACAAGTTTATTAACTATACGCTTCATCTAAGTAGGCTAACCTAATATGAAGATCTTAAGTGTTGTGGATATATATGGGATCGAATTCAATGTTTGTGGTGTGTGGTACAAATGTGAATACATGTATGTGTGACATGTGAAGTAAAGTGATTGTGTGGAAGTAATAAGAACAAAAGAAGAGAGATCTTGCTCCTATGTAAAAGCAGAGCAGTCAGAGATGAAGAGTTTTGAGACAGTATTTCTGTGCTTCATTAGAGTTGCAACCATGCATGCGTAGATGCCATCTGAGCAGTTCAACTTGGCAATGAGCCATTCTTCTTTCTTCTTTCTTTCTCTAGGTAGTGAGCCTGTTTAGGCAGTGAGCCTTTCTTGCAGTGAGCATATCTCTAGGTAGTGAGCCTTCTTGTAATTCAGTATTGAGCTATATTAATATATTGTTAGCTAACACTCACTGTGGTTTTTCCCTTTTTAGGTTTTCCATGTAAAAATCCTAGTGTTCATGTGTTATGTCTTTATGGTTGTTGTTCCTATGTTTATTCTGCTTTCATATTATTAATTTTGGAGATTGGATTAATAAACTTGTTAAGAAGTGGTTTTGTGGAATATTGATCCATCCCTCCCTCTCAGTATTCCTTACTATCAACACAAACTACATTTCTAGGTGACTCACAAGAAGTACCAAAAAGTAGCAAAAACGGAGCATAACTAGCTAGCATTGTGTCACTAGGTGGCTCACATATAAAAATAATATCAGGGATTACGTGGACTATCATGTTGCATTGGCTAGGTAATCCTAATAAAGGTGGTTAGTCTAAGAAAACTTTGCATTTTCTGTGGACCACAAACTGCTAACACTTCAAGGAGCGAACACTTTAGGGAGTCTACCATCAATGTGGTGTGTAAATGTGAAAAGCTTAAATTATACCCCCACCTTAAAATAATTGCATAACACCCCTGATGGATTTTCCATTGACCTATGTCATAATGTAAAGAGGTCCCTCGTATATATGCATGGGCACATCGAGAGGGGAGAAGAAAATGACAGGTTTAGGGATAGACCACTCTTGAATAACTTAGGGTGAGTGTCCACCATCCCTACTATCTCAAAAAAGGAAGAAAAGAATTAATCATTGTTAGTTTCTAGTACCTGGGAGGTGGAAGAAAGATCTATGAAATTTTAAGAATAGCGAGGAAGTGGGTTTGTGTAAATTTGTAGATTTTAATTTGGTAAAGCAACTAATTTATTGCTTTTATCATTTAATCTAGAGACCTATATCACGTTTGAATCAATGAGGTCTTACACATTGTGCTTAAGATGCAATCATCTCTCCATGTCATGGCCAGGCACTCTATTCAAAATTGGTAGAAGGCCTTCGGGTCATACGAAGGTGACAAGGGTTTATTTGTATTTAACAGACAAATGGGTGGCAACTAGACTAAGTTATTGTTGAGGAGTTTCTACTATATAGAATCAAGAGATTTAGATAAAACCATGAATTACCTTTTGTTTGTTGCCTTGATGAAGAGAGGGCCATAGCAGTAGTGAGGGTATTGTAGCCACTACATTATTAACAATTATTTTTGAAGAAATTTATTTTTCTTATAATTATTAAAAGAAGAATTTGAAAGCCTGAACTGTCCAGCAAGAGCCTATGAGGTTGGTACCTCAAACTAGCTAATCAATTGCTAATAGTCATGAAGTGTTGCACAAAGATGAGAAAAAGAAGGGTATTGCATCAACAATATATTTTATTGAATCAGTGGCTGTGGGATTCCAATAAACACCCACTGCACATCTAAGTCAGGTAAAGGATAAGGAATCTAAGAAAATAAAGATTGATATCTAAATATAAAATTAGTAACCTTCTCTTGAGCACCTTAGTGATAGTGGACCAGGTCAGTAAATGTGACCTGGGACCTAATGTTCACTTAAAAGTGTTGGAGAAACTGATTTACTAGTTGTTCAAATGAAGAAATAGAATGATCAGGCAATGAGCAAAACCAATCCATTGCAGTGTCTTTCAATGATCACAAGAAGATTTTTGCTAATAGTTGGTCCTAGATGATAAAATTGTTGCATAAAGGCAGACACATGGGTCTGTGGGTCTCCCTTAGTAGAATACTTTTCTAATTTGGGTGTCTTGAAACCAACAAGAAACATAGCTACTAAGATGGTAAGTGATAAGGGATGATTTTGGTAGTATGATGGAATGAGGTGTTATGCAGAGGATGTAGAGAGGGTAGCAAGTTTCTATTAAGAGTGCCAACATTCTATAGAATCTAGTTTATAACTAGATTAGTAGTATGCATAGGTGTAGAAGTAGTGGCAGAAGCAATAGGCTTTGTTAGAGGCAAGGTGATATGTTGGGAGGTTTCAATGTGTCCATCAGTAAAAGTAAATTGTGTTGGGGAAAGTGTCTCAACCTTGCAATTACAAAAGGTGTAATTTTTTAGTTTTTAAAAAATGAATAAACTCAATTTATAGGCTATACAGTTGATTTTTGGCCAAAATAATTATTCCAAGTTGCTCAACACCACTTCCAAGGGTGCTCGGTGTGTAGATTTCTTTGAGATCTACAATTTAAATAAAGACGGGCTCAATTAGTCTCTCAAATCAAAAGTTATGGCCTCTGGAAGTTGGGCCTCCCACATTGGAAAATGTAAAAACATGTTAGATGCATAAAAGAGTTGTAAGGGGGAGTTACATGTGTTTACCAACTTATGGTGCGTGTTGTGACACGTCATAATGCATCTTTGATTAGAGATAATGGAACCCTACGGATTTGGGTGGTTTTGGCTCATGGTTTTCAAATTACTATTTGACAGTTTCATGTATTATATCTCATATATATTAGGTACTTGAGATGGAGGTTGTGTGTGGGAGTCTATAGATATTGTTAAGCTTCCTCCAGATCTCTGATTGGTGATACTCCCATTTAGGCTTGCTTTGCAAGTATGTTATAATCTTGTTAATATTTATGAATAATATATTAGGTTGCTTTTGGAGTGTGGGGTTTTATCTCTAAACGGTTTACGCCACATAAATCACCATGTTATGGTATGATTGTTACTTATGTTTATCTATGTATAATTTTTGTAACTATTGTAAATATTTTTAAAAAATTACATAATCCTCCTCTTAAGATTAGTGTAGGAAGTTGTTCCACTACCTTCACTACTTTACAAGTGGTATCAACCTTTGGTTTCAGTTGTGGGTTGTTAGGTTTCTTGAACTAATCCAATTTGAGTGGGAGTTTGTGCAAAAGATACTTTATGATCTTGTTGTAGGAATTTTTAGATGGCAAGCACATTAGGGACAATACAGATAGAAAAAAAATTTGGTAACAATTTTGGGATGTGGAAGCTGAAGATGGAAGATCTATTAATTGATCAAGATCTATGGAATGCGGTTGATGAGAATGTTTCAAGGCCTGTAGTTACTACTTTGGATACTCAATATGATGTTGTGGGCTATAAAGAAAGGATCTAATTAGAAGGTACCTAGAAGATTCTATTTTAATCAATGTCCATGAAGAGCCCTCTGCAAAGAAACTATGGAAGAAACTTGGTGAGATATACCAAGCGAAATATTTAGTTATGTCTATTGGAAGTATTTCAATTGTCTTGAAAGTTGAAGATGTTATGGGTTCTTTGCTTTCTAAAGAGATGAGGAGGAAGGTATCCATCAATGTCAAATATTCCCTAAATGTTCATGGAAAACCTAAAGAAAGAGGCAAGAAGAACAAGAAGCGTGACAAATCAAAATCCAAGGCCAAGGAGAGATCCAAATCTCCTAGAAAGTCTAATGTTATTTTTTGGAATTGTGGTAAGCCTCGACACTTCTGTAAGGAGTGCAATGAAGAAAAGAAGAAGGAAAAAAAGAAATTTGATTCTGATTCTGAATCTAATAAGGAAGATGGTGATGTGTTCATTGCAACTTTGGCCACTTGTGCAAGTAATGATGCATGGTTAATTGACTTGGGTGCATCTTTTCATATGACCTCTAATAGAGATTGGTTTTCTAAATATGGAGAACTTGATGGAGGTTTAAGGTGTATTTGGATGATGCTTCTTGTTTAAGTATTGTTGGTCATGGTAAAGTTAAAACTAGATTTCCTAATGATAGAGTAAAAAGGATTAGTGGTGTGTTGCATATCCCTAGGTTAGCAAAAAAATTATTATCTGTGAGCAAACTAATAGATGCAGGTGTGTAGGTAGTCTTTTCTGATGCAGAATGCAATATGGTTAGAGGTTATATGGTGATTACTAGAGGTGTCAGATTTGGCACATTATATAAGTTTGATGAATATATTGTTGAGTGTAATAGTACTTTTGTGAAAAGCAAGTCCATGACTACTTTGTTGGAAAAAGACATAGTTTCCTTTTCAATGGATGGTCATGGCTTCTAGGTACCTAAAGGTTCTCTTTCTTCTAAATCAAAACTACCTATAGAGAATACTATGTTATGGCACTAGAGACTTGGCTACATTGGAGAGAAAGGTCTAAGGACCTTGAAAAATTGTAATCTTTATTTTGATTTCTATGAGCATTATATTTATGGTAAACAAAACTGTGTTTAGTTTTACTCTAGTTATCATAAATCTTGTGGTGTATTAGATCTTATTCATTCTAATGTGTCTAGTCATGTAGATGTTCCTTCCATTGGAAAATCCACATATTATGTTCCATTTATTGATGATTATAGCAGGACATGAGTATATTTTCTAAAGAGTAAATCTAAATTTTTCAGTCGATTTAAAAAAAATAAATCAATGGTTGAATTGCAAACTGGAAATTAAAAAAAATGTTTAAGGACCGGTAATGGTGGTGAATTTTGCTCTAATGATTTTAATAGATTTTGTAAAGATTGTGGCATTGAAAGATAGAAGACAACTCCATATTCCACATAATAGAATGAAGCTTCAAAAAGAATGAACAAGACACTGATGGAGAAGGATAGGAGTATACTTAGTGGTGTTGGTTTGGAACAAAATTTTTGAGCTGAAGTTGTTGTCACTACTTTCTACTTGATTAACAGGTCTCCTACATCAACTCTTGTTGATAAAACACCTATGGAGGTGTGGTTGGGTCACAATCCTTCATTGAAATCCATCTTAGAATTTTTAGTTGTGAGGCATATGCAGATGTGCCAAAGGAGAAATGAATGAATTTGGAGAACAATGTTATGAAATGTATCTTCATTGGTTACAATTATGGTGTGAAAGGATACAAGCTTTGGGATCCTATTGCATAGAAGGTAATATATAGTAGAAGTGTGATTTTTAGAGAAACTAAACCTTCTTCTATTATATTGCATCTAGAACAAAGTGAACAAAAAGATGTGGTTGAACTTCCTTCTATGCCTAAGAAAGTTGAATCAACTCCCCTAGATAGACAAGAAGTTGAGGAGAGATCATCTAGCTCTGAATCTTCATAAGAGGAGGAAAAACCTCCACCCTAGCTTATTCAAAGGTCTATAACGCATAGACAACCACCTAAAATATATTCACATAGTGATTGGAGATGTATTTTTCTTTGAATGCTAACATGGATAAACTAAGATCTGTAGAAGATGCATTAGGTATGAATGATGCAGACTCCTAGAAGATTGTCATGGATGAAAAAATGGCAGCTTTGGAAAAGAATGCTACATGGGACATAGTACCATTTCCTAAAGGATGAAACATATTGGTTGCAAATGGGTGTTCAAGAAAAAGATTGGTTCAGATGGAGGTATTGAGAAGTACAAGGCATGATTGGTTGTGAAAGGTTACTCTCAAGTTGAGGGTGTTAATTACGGTGAGATATTTTATCCAACTACAAAAATGGCATCCATTAGATTCTTGTTTTCTATTGTTGTATCTTATGATCTAAGGTTGATAAAATGGATGTGAAAATTGCATTCATTCATAGTGATTTAGAGGAGGATATTTATATGGCCCAGCCAAAGCACTACATGGTGAAAGGTAAAAGTAATTTGGTTTGTAAATTGAAGAAATCCTTGTATGGCCTAAAACAAAGTCTTAGGATGTGGTATAAAAAATTTGATACATGCGTTGAGTTTGGGATTTGAGAATTCTAAATCAAATTATTGTGTTTATTATAAATCTGATGGTGATCATTTCTTGTTTATTGCATTATATGTTAATGATATGTTATTTATTGGTAAAGGGAAAGAAATGATTTCAAAACTGAAGTCTCAACTTGTAGATAAATTTGAAATGAAAGATCTTAGTGTAGCTAAACACATTCTCAAATGGAAATCAGAAGGGATAGAGTGAATAGAAAACTATGGCTTGGCCAGAGTAAATATGTCAATTTAGTTTTACAAAGGTTTAACATGCAAGATTGTAGAGAATTGTGTGTTCCTTTTACAATTGGAATGAATCTATCTTCTTCATAATGTCCAACATCCCCATCAAAGATGGAAGACATGAGTAGAGTGCCTTATCAAAGTGTAGTCGAAAGTTTGATGTATGTTATGGTCTGTACTAGACCAAACATTACCAAGCAATGGGAGTTCTTTCCAAATATATGTCTAATCTTGGTAGAGTTCATTGGGATGCAATTAGAAGAGTCTTCAGATATTTGTGGGGTACCTCAGAGTATTCTTTGTGTTATCATGGTAATTTGATAGGAGATGACCATTCCCTTGATATTAGTGGTTATGTGGATTCAAACTGGGTAGGTGATGTTGATAGAAGAAAACACACCAGTATTTATGTGTTTACTTTATTTAGTGGTGCAATTAGTTGGATGAGTAAGCAACAGGGTTTGGTTGCTTTGTCCACTACTAAGGTTGAGTTTATGGCAGCTACTCATGCTTTTAAAGAAGCCATTTGGCTTAAGACATTGTGTTCAAACATTGGAATAAAATAGGGTACAGTGATAATCAGAGTGTGATTTGCGTAGCTAAGAACATAATTTTTCATGCCAAGGCCAAGCATATTGATGTAAAGTATCATTTTTTGAGAGATATGGTTGAGGATGATAGGGTGAAGCTAGTTAAGGTAGATACTTTGATTAAGGTTGTTGATTCATTAACTGATCCCATGAGCACAGAGAAGTTCAGATGGTGTTCAAAGTATATGGGCCTTTCAACCCCTAGAAATTAGATAATGATGTTGATACTCCATTTTTGCTCTTATAGGGTGTTTGACAAGTGAGATAATGTTGGGAAAAGTGTCTCAACCTTGTGATTACAAAAAGGTGAGATTTTTTGGGTTATAAAAATTTATAAACTCAATTTATAGGCTATAGAGTTAGTTTTTGGCCAAAATAATTGGTAACTCAGCACCACTTCCAAAGGTACTCAGTGCATAGATCTCTTCAATCTCTACAATTTAAAAAATAGGCTCAATTAGCCTCCCAAATCAAAAGTTATGGCCTCTAAAAGTTAGGCCTCCCGCATTCAAAAATATAAAAACATGTTGGACACATAAAAGAGTTGTAAGGGGGAGTTACATGTGTTGACCAACTTATGATGCATGTTATGACACATCATAAGGCATCTTTGATTAGATATAATGGGACCCTAAGGATTTGGGCACCACTTTTGGATGGTTTTGGCTCATGGTTTTCTAATTACCATTTGACAATTTCATGTATTGTATCTCCTATATATTAGGTTCTTGAGATAGAGGTTGTGTGTGAGAGTCTTATAGATATTGTTAAGCTACCTCTAGATCTCTAGTTGGTGATAATCCTATGAAGGCTTTCTCTATAAGTATATTGTAATCTTGTTAATATTTATGAATAATATGTTGGGTTACTTTTAGAGTGTGGGATTTTTCTCCTGAAAGCATTTTGCCAATATAAATCGTTGTGTTGTGGTATGACTGCTATTTATGTTTATTTTTGTATAATTTTTATAACTATTGTAAATATTTGAAATTTTTTGCATAATCGTCCTCTCAAGATTAGTGTAGAGAGTTATTCTACTACCTTAGCTACCTTATAAACTGTAAGGGAATAGAATGGGAAACAAACCCATATTGGTTTATGGGGTTTCTCGGCATTCTGGATGAACCAACATTTGCATTACCCTATTGTAGATCATTAGTAACCATGGGAGAAGATGTGTATGTTTGAGTAGAAGTAACCATTGGAATTGAAACTTGGTGACCAGTGATATTTGAATGGGAATCTTCAATCCCCTCATGGTAGCTTGCTAATGGAGGAGCACCACTATGAATAATGTGAGCAATGCCATGGAGGAAATCAAGACCATCAATGTGACCAATTAACATTGCACGAAGGGCCTCGACTAGGGGAATAACATCATTAGTTAGGTTCTCACTCATTGAGAGTTATTGATAGTTATCCAGGTGTTGATCTAATTCATGCACTTGGGTTTGAGAGAAATTCCTAATGCATTCTTGTGATCAAAGGCCACTTTTGCATCATGGAAGGTTGTCATCAGAGGAGTTGAGAAAGATGATAAATAGGGGAGATTTGTGATAGTGGTGTCATAAGAGAAGTGTGAAAAATTTAGTGCCGATCTAATGGGGGTATTAGAGGCATGCGATTGATCCATTATAGCATTTCGCAAGCTTCGTCTAACAATGTTATCTGAATAAAGGGACTGTGTGGCAAAGCTCATAAACTAGGTTAGGTCTCACAAAACACAATCAAAAGTGATGAGAATAATGAGATATTGTTGTTTAAATTTTAAAAGTGTTTAGAGCGTCTGGTTCACCAAAATATAGTGTATGAAATTCAACCCAGTAAAGAAAAGCATGTTTTCCCTTACCCAATGATTTCAATGACTACACTAGGACCAACTATCTCACCTAAATGACTTTAATCCACTACTATCTTAATAGAAGAGAAAATTTTCTATTAGTTGTGCCTATGTGCTTTACCCTTGACAAAACTATGTTTTCAAATCAAGCTAAAACACTATGCTAATGAACAGAAATTGAATTTTAACAGAAACAAAACATAAAACTCAACTAAAAATAAACAAAAATGAAAAGGGGAAGTAAGGAAGAACCTTGTTGATGGGTGTTTTAGCACACAACAATGGAGGTATGATTGTTGGTATCACACCTCTCTTGAAAAGTATCCTACCCTAGGTAAGACTACTCCAAGGTTTCTACAGCTAGGTCTTAGCTTGCTTGGAATTCCTCAGTTGGAGTGTACTAGTTGTGCCATGAAGGGGTCTTACATGCAGTGATAGATATGGGGAGTTTAATCAGCAATTCATGCAAACCCTTTTATGATTTCAGCTGATAAAACAATGTGAAATGCTGCTGAAATACCTAAACTAACAATCGTTTTCAAAGAAAATGCAAAAGGAGATAGGGTTTTAGAGAAATCCTAAGTGATACTAACAATGTGAAGACTGTTGCAAGTAGGCAAATGTTCTAAAATTTAACCAGTTTTCTGAGTTACCAAACCAAATGGATGTTACAGCACTACAGAAAATGATGCTATCTTCAATGGAGACTTAAAGATTTTCAGATCACATTCATTCATCAAATACCCACGTAATGGTGCAATTTAACTTATGAAATGTAATTGAACTTAACACAAAATGATCAGCCCGGGCTAACTTTGCACAATCACTTACAATCAGCAAGAAACTAAAAATATGGACTCAGAACATTCATTAGATACCTTTAACAAATCATTAATGTTGCAAAAGCACAACTAACTAACTAATGGAGATTAAGAAGTGAACCATGAAACCAAATAACACAATGGACAAATTCTTAGGAAAACTACAGAAACTTGCTTTGTATTAACTTCAAATGGCAGAGCATCAACAATTCGGCACCAAGAGTCTTACAAATAGGAGAGAGGTAGCCCTTTATATAGGAGAGGCACCATACTAAGTTTTTGAATGAATGGTGGAGATTAACTCAACACCGACGGTCTAGATTTAACATCATTAAATGCATTTACAATAGCTCATTACAATCCCAGATTATATTTTGTCTCTTATGAAAAGGACTAAAAATGACCTCTAAATACATTGAACCTAGACAATTTGACTACCCATTTGAATATATATATAGGAAAGATCATTTCCAAGGCATAATAAGGACAAAATAGCATCACATGGCCTTCCAAATATAGCAATATACATAAGTGATGGGATTACATTTCAAAATATTCAAAAATATGCTAATGTTCTTCATCCAAATCCACTTCGTCTTCTTCTGCTTTTTTGTTGCGGTAGCTAACCTAGGCTGACAATGCTGGATTGATATCTGCGGGGTTCGGGTTCTTAATGTGATTCACATGGTATCTGAACATCTCCAACTACTGACTGTATTGAATATACATTTTTTCAACATCCTTTCTCCCTTTTTGAAATGTGATGAAGTCAGTTTAGAGGTCACTAACTCTGTCCAGTCTGCCTTCAACATCCAACTCAGTATCTTTAAAGACCATTTTATGCAACTTATCTTTGCATCCCTGCACATTGTATGGAGCCAAATCATCACAAGTCATTACCAAGTAGTCCTTTAGGGCATCATTTATTTCATAAATGAGGGATACTATATTTTCATCTGCCACTATGTAGGCTTCCCTGATACTGTCAAAAACTTCCTTTCTCAGTTTTATCTACTAATACCATGTTATTGCTTTGTGTAGTCTATCTCCTGTCAGGATATTTTTAGACAGCAGTGTCTGAGCAGGCAAATCTCTGATTGTTTGTACTCAAGGGAACACCTAAGAATAATACTCATTGAAAGGGTCACATTCCTCGTACAAGTCTTTCCAGTGGTCTTGTAATTTGTACAAATTCTTATGAAGCTCAATTGCAAAATCAAAGGCCTGTTGTGTGGTTACACAACATGCCCCATTTTGACTTGGCAAAATAGGGACCCAACTTTTGTCTTGGCTTGTGTTGGCGGTTTGGTAAAAGTAAGTCGTGTGCATCATCATGTAGAACCAGGATGAGGTAAGTCACCATTATGAGGTCAGTTTGTCAAAATTCATATTTCATTTATGTGATCTCATATTTTGAAAGAACATCAAATTCCATGCAGGTTTGCCTTTTACACCACATTGATATTCATCAGGATGTGAAAGTTATGAACAGTCAAAGTTTCAGTCAAACCTGATATTCGCAAGAGGAGGATCATATTTTATAATCTCAGTCATGTTGTCGAAGATCATCCTGATCTTGGTGCATCATATTTGAAACATCTCCCGATAAGTCATGCGGTCCAGATATCCGGACGTCAATTTTAAGTGGTAGTAAATCTTCCCCGTCAAGCGGTCTTATGTATCACGAGCGTCATGTTTTTGATGTAACTTGATATTTCAAAATATCCTCCTGACGCGAAATATCACCCTAGGCCAATATCCTGATGACGTCATCCAAATCGGATAAATGAAGAAACAAACATGACGATGACATCATCATCACATTTACATTTCGACAGGGTATTTTCTAAACATGATCATGTTCATCTAATATGACGATGACGTCATGATGCCTTTCTGATACAAAGAGCGAATATCAGGATGATGTCATCCTGATATTCCAAAAGAGAGACATGTAAGTTTGTCTCATCATCATCATATTTGAAACATCACCCGATACATCGAAATATCCTCCTGATGTACCAAACATAACCAAAGGGTGCTTTGTCAACCGAATCTTGTCGCGATAACAATTCCAATATAAGGGAGGAGGATGATATTGAAACTCGACCCAATATTTGCAAATACCATCCCGCCTTCATGATATCCTGTAATATGGATATCCCCCTGCTCCCGTTGCCACCATTATCATTTAATGCGCGCAGACATGGTAGGTGGTTCCCGCCGACCCCGGAACCCAATGAAACACCTGGCGAGATCTTGCGTTTTCACACGAATAATCAAGGAATACAATCTAATTTGTCAGAGTTGCCCTAAATTTACCCTAATTGCAAGGTTAAAAGGTAATTCAACCGTCATTTTTACATTTACCTTGTGATAAAATTATTTTACAGAGCACCAGCTTCCATATCCGCATACCAGCTACTGTTGCACGATTTGAGCTCACAGACAGAAGGAAGGAGGTGATCATCAGCTGAATTAAGAGCGTCTTAGCAATCTACTAGTATAAAAGAGAAATCTGCATAACTAGGTAAGTAAATGAAACCCTCATCATGTTATTATTGTTCAGGTATGATGATGTAAGTTCTGGTTTATGCATCCATATGATTAAGTAGTATTGAAAAGATACAGTAGGCATGGTGGTTTTAATTGCAATATGCATGTATGTGTATACCCGTTGTGAGATAGGATTTTGTTAATTGCAGGTACTCATGGCTAACAAGTGGTTCGTCAAGTGTCAAGAGGAATTCAGTAGGCCCATGTTCTCTTCTCAGAGGGGGGTCCTGTTTAAATATGGAGCAATTACAGACACCCATCAGGGAAGCACCAATCTGGAAGCCTGGTTAGCTAAGCTGAATGATGGGCATGAAAAGGGTCATGTGCTGGATGTAGTGTTCATATCAGGGATGTGGAACGCTGCTGGTTTTCCATACTCCATGGAATCTCCGGAGCTGGTCATAGAATGTGCCCAGAATTATAATCCCCAGACAACGCAAGTGGTGAAGCATGGGAGGATATATGCAGACCTCTCCATCAAGGGTCTCTCTTGGACATTTGGATTGCCGCTGGGCAATAAAGTTAAGAGCGTGGACCTGAAGAAGTCTGAAAAGGAGTATGAAGCCAACAAGAAATCCACCAGGAAGAACATGTATCAATGGCGGGCTGAGAACAGCACATATCCTGCAGCGGCCAAACTTCCTGTGCACATGTTCAAATATGATTTCAGTGAGGAGTACCAATACATGATTACACTCCTGAATAGAGTAACAGGACAGCCTGATGCTAGTAGTTTCAGAGATTGGATGTATGGAATAATCATGATGTGTCTATATTCAGACATCAAGCCACTATGGGGCCAGATAATAAGTGATGCTCTGCATGAGCAGCTGATGAACCTAGGAGGTTCAAATTGTGCATTTTATATGTCATCTTACATTGTTTATTCTTGTGCTTATAAAGGCACTTTTGATGCCTTAGTTACAGATGGAAAGCTTACAGGCACAAATGCGGTGTATATCTGGGATCATCATCCCCAGCTGCAGAGAACCAACTACCTCAAAGATTACAAACTGGTCAATGATGCATTCTCCATGCATCTGGTGAGGACCATGGAAGAAGATAGAACAAAGAGATTGAGCATGGAAGCTCAGGAGGTAGTTTACAGGCATGGGGCCTGGTACATACAGTTTGCAACCTTTTCATACATAAGGGTTGAAGGTTTTGAGGGATATCCCCTAATGCTGTCGAGGTATCCTACTGATGCAATAATACTAATGGAATTTATCAGGCAGGGCTCCACAATGATAAAAATGTACAAGGATACCAAGAAGCTGCCACCAATTTTGTTCCCAGTCAGCATCGGCTGCTATATGTGCCCTAACTCAGACAATATAAAGAAGGTGATGGTCACCCTAAATAAAATGAATCTGCAGCCTTTCCCACTAACAAGACCATATGATCCTTACGGCAGGATACAGAAGATACTAGGAAATCCTATCCACCAGAGGCACCTAGAGGATTTTTGGGCTGACTGCGAAGATGAGGCAGAAGCTAGAAGAAGAAGGTATCAGAGGTTAACTCTAAACCAAGTTAGAACTTTTGATTGCATCTCCCTTCCCCAACAATTGAAGAAGGATGATGGTAGGATCATGGCAGATGAATATGAGCAGAAAAAGATATATAATGACACCATCTTTGCGCCTGACCTCACCATGCAGGAAGACATATCTTTGGACCCATTCATTTCCAGGACCATACAACTAACTCAAGCTTGGGTTGATGAACAGGTGGAGGCATTGAAAAAAAAAGGTGTTGCCATTACGGTGGACAACAAAAAGAAGGGACAAGATATTCCTGGAGATGAATATGATGACTTCCTGATTGAGAAGAGGAAGACCAAGGGAGATAGAATCCCTCCACCACAACAACAGAGCAAAAGACCCCCAAGGGGCAAGAAGGTGGATAAAGGACCAAAAGGGATTATAATTGAAAGGGCAGTATTTGTAGCTGAGGAGGCAGCCGGATCAGGATCAGGATTAGAATCAGAATCCCCTCCAAAGAAAGAAAAGCCTAGGAAGAGTAAGACAACAGAGGCTGGAATCACTGAGACCCTAGAAGTGGGTCAATCCTCAAAGAAACATGATACAGAGGACATCCTCATGGAGGAAGAGCCTGAAGAAGAAGAGGCTCTGTTAATAATAAAGAGAAAGAGAAGAGCTCCACAGGTGCTGGTGTCCACCACACCTAAGAAACAAAGAACCTCCATGAGAGGTGGAATAAGCCAACCCCCTACACTATTACAAGGGGCAGGTAGTGAAGTACCAAAGGAACTTCAGCATAATGTTCCACTTCCTCCCATCATCAAGTTCAAAACTGAACTTGCAGAAGAACAAATAAAAGAAACTGATCAAACACAAGCAGAAGGTCATGTCTCGCTTGATGAGACAATAAATCTGTCTGATGATGAAGTCGTGCAGGATGTGGCTGCACAAAAGATGGAGACACTTGCTACCGGAATATCTATGACTCCTCATAAGCCTCCACCAGTTCAAACTGTGTTTGAGGAGATGAAGCAAGTAGAAGAGGAGCAAGAAAAGAGCCCAGAGCAGGTAGCTCAAGAAATAGGGCTGGAAGCATTAATCACAGAGGTGACAAGCCCTGTAGTGGTAGACCTGACAGAGAAGAAGGATGCAAGTCCTGAACAGCCAGCAGGATCACCTGACAAAGGGCACTCAATAGAAGAAATAGAGATGGCAGAGTCAGAGTCAGAGGGCCATACTCTTGAATTGGGCCAACAAGATCCACAGGATACATCAACGGAACCTACTATAGTAGAGGTTCAAGAAATAAAGGCTGATGAAAAGGAGAAAACAATGGAGGATCCTATTGCCAAAACACAAGAGGTTGACAGTGTAGGCCCGGAACAAATAATGGCCGCAGAACAAATGCCAGCACCTCAGGCAGAATCCCCAGTATCTAGCACAGTGGATAAACAACAAGGGGAAGATTTGGAAACAGATGAAATAATGATGGAGAAAGATCATGATCATCATGATCAACATATAGATGCACCGCAAGGTTCCCCACATCAAGAAGATGCTCCTCCGGAGAAGGAAATTCCTCAACAAGAGGAGGTGCCGCAAGATCAACAACAAAGTGAGCATCAAGAAGAAGAAATGAGAAAGTCACCATCTCCACAACACTTGCTGACAGAAACGGGAGATACGGGTGAACATCATGATGATGCTGAAAAACATGATCAGGTGCCTCCGTGGTTAGCAAAAGAAGTAAATATTGAGGAAGAACTTGAAATTGAAGAATTCGATGTCTCCACCTTGTTCTCTGTGGATATAATGAAACCTAGGAGGAAGGCCAAAATGATATCGGCCATCAAAAGAGATCTGGCAACCAGGAGGAGGACCGCACAAATTGCCATACCTGCAGTGGAGAAAGAAAAAGGTAAAATTACTATTGATGAATTTCAAATCAGCACAGTAGATTTGGGTTTTGCCAATGAAGACCAAGAAGGTCAAGAGGGCAAGGACATTATTGACTCTCTAATTAAAAAGGTGAAAAGAGAGAAGGAGAAGAATAAGCAACATAAAGAGCACATTGCTCAGTTGCATGCCTACATTAGGGGGCTAACCAGTCCTGATGATACCACAACCGAACATGCAATCCCATTGACTGCCATTTCTAAGGAAGAGGTAAATAAGTTAGACCTCATGAACCATGAGGCATCCGTGATCAGAAAATGGATGTCATCCACATTGGATGATGCTATAGAAATAGTGAAGGCCTCTTTGAAGAGGTGGAGCATTCTAAGTGACTCCAGGACCAAGGTGGATAAATTGCAGATGCAAACTGGGAAGAGGTCTTATCAATTGGAAAGGGTCCTAAGCCTTTTGGGAGAAATAAAGGGGATAAATCCTCAACTGCTTATCAGTAAGCAAGTACTGAACAGTAATACCACATTGTTGGTAGACATCTGGTATAAAGATATTCAGTTTGAATGCGGAGTCCTCAAAAGATACAATAATAAGCTGAGAGATATCAGCATGAGGCTACACGATCTAATGGCTAAGGAAGCGGAGCTATTAGAAACATTGGAAGGGAAGGTGGAAGGTAAAATAGAAAATCAAGATGAAGAGTTTACCATCAAGGCTCTACACAGCAACTTCCAATCCGAAGCAGATGGTCCACTTGTCCACTTGACGGAGGAACTTATAGATAAAATAATGAGGATCAAGGTCAAGATGGAAAGATATAATGAAACATTGCAGGATAGGAAAAACAAGCTGGATAACAACAGAGATAAGTATGAAGCACATAAGCATGCCATTATCAAAGCAAAGACTCAAGATGGCGGAGGAATAGATCAAGTTGTGCATTCATATGAGCAAATCAGGAACAGCATGCAGCCCCATATGCAGCATCATCATCATCAGGATAGCGAAAGTTCAGGAAGCAATGCACATGATGATGACCCGCATGAATCAGCTGACGAACATGATGAAGACACATCATGAAGGGGATATAAGCATAAGTAATATAGATAGTTGCCAGCTGGCAACTTGTGCCATTTTGTAGAGGTTGACAAAGTCAAGAGAATGATGACCGTAGATTTGTATTGATAAATCAAGATCGTAGATCTTTTTGTAACTGCTTCCTCACCTTATTCTATAAAAGGTGGTGGAATGCCTTATTGTAAACATTTGAAACTTAATTGAAATCCGTTTGCTGAAACATTCAGAGATCATTTCAAAGTTTTTGTATACATTTATATTTTTGCATGCTTAATGAATGAGAAGACTATGTCGATTACAATTCATAGTAAATCATGAGTAATTAGTGTATGATTTCTGGGTATATGTGGTGATCTGCTATGTCCCTTGGAGTGCATGTCTACTTACATATGTTGTCTTCATACAAATTCCTTTGAAGTTAGCATCAACTATAACTTCTCTGTAAAGAATTTCTGCAGGAGAATCATGATGATGATAAACTTCTATGTAAGGCCCCAAAATGGAAACAGCAACTCACATTAACCTCTGAGTAACTTCAGATGATTAAGACCTAATCACCGGAGACTTGGGATCATGAATTCTTTGAATTCATAGTATCTTTCAAGATGAATAAAGGTTAATGTGTACTTTTATTCTATGCTTGTTTGTGACTAACATCATGATCAACAAGGCCTCACATCCTTTCTGAAACACCTTAATCATCCACTTCTGAATTCCAATGGCCAAAGTCCTAACTTTGTCAAGCTTGGATACTTCATCTTTTGACAGCAAAGTAGGAACAGTCCTAAGCTCACCTTCAGAATCTACAGGCTTTATCAAAAATTACAATCAAGCTCTGAATTCTTCATTTTGTTGTTTCAGCTCATTCTTAGTGAGTTCATCCTTGTCTAATTATTCTAGAATGGAGGAGACAAAGCCCTTGAACTCATCAACCTTTTGACTCCTCGTAGCTAGTCCCAGGTTAACCGTTGTTATGGTGTAATCCTCAGCTCTAACTTGTTCTTTGTCTGCATTGGCTGGTGGGCTAGTTACTTCTGCTATTCGGGATCCAGTTGCATCTTTGTAGATTCTAGACTATACCTTAGCTTTCTTCTACTTCTTTAGCTTCTGTGCTTGTGACAGAATAGCACTTAGATCTAACTTCATAATTTTGGCCTGAGGCTCTGGATATGTAATTCTACTTTGTAGCCAATCAAGTGTCGAGGAGGAAGACTCTTTAGACACACTAGGATTTTCATTGTCTATGCTAAGTGGCCTTCGAGCAACCTTTGTTCTTGTTCTGGTTCCTTATCCATATCCTCCTCTTCATCTGCTAGACTTCTCCAATTTACTAAAGTCTCCTTTTGACCAGCCTCCAAGATTATTTCTGTTGAGTTCTGTTGTTATATGGAGCCTAATCAGACTTGGAGGTTAAATTTTCCCCACTTTTTTCAACGTGTTTCCCCCCAAATTATTTTATAAAGGTATCAGGAGTTATTTTTCTATTAGTCGACATAAAAAACACTATTTTTGTAACCGACATAAGGCTTGATAAAAGTGGCTAAGGGTTAGGGTTTCCATTGATATTGTATTGTAGCATTTGCAATAGTATTGAGTTGCAGGGATTGTTGGTTGTAATTAGTTTGATTTACTGGATAATAATATTGGACTCTCTATTTGGTGGATATGGCCCGAGTTTGGGTAAACCATGTTAAAACTTGTCTCTCGCTATTATTATTTATGTGTATTTCCATTCCTCTGTTTAATCTTCATTTGCATTTAATTGATATCTTTTGTCGGCTAAACCTAACAAGTGGTATCAGAGCGGGTTGTGTTCGATTATCATCTACAGAAAGGTCTCATGGTTGAGTGGGAGTCTCACGAGAGAAATGGCGAATGAGGGTAAATTGAAGGTCAATAAATTTAATGGGTAGAACTATTAGTTATGGAAGATGCAGATGGAGGATTACCTCTATCAGAAGGATTTATGGAGGCCATTGGAAGCAGTATCCAAGAAACCGGCAGGAATGACAGATGAGGATTGGGAACTTCTGGATAGAAAGGCACTGGGAACCATTCAATTGTGCCTAGCACCATCTGTGGCATTCAATATAACAGAAGCAAAGACAACAAGTGAACTGATGAAAGCTTTGGCTAAATTGTATGAAAAACCCTAAGCCTGAAATAAGGTATTTCTCATGAAGCGTTTGTTTAACTTGAAAATGATTGAAGGTGGATCTGTGACAAATCATTTAAATGAGTTTAATATGATTGTCAGTCAGTTAACTTCTATAAAAGTGAAATTTGATGAAGAGGTGAGGGCTCTCTTGGTTTTATGTTCTTTGCTAGAAAGTTGGAATAGCTTGGTAATGGCTGTAAGTAACTTTGTTTCTGGTTCAAACACTTTAAAATTTGATGATGTTGTTGGTGTTATCCTTAGCGAGGAAATGCAATGGAAAAGCTTAGGAGGGTCCACATTAGGTAGTGTTTTGAATGCAGAAAGTAGGGGCAGATCAAAGGAGAAAGGAAAAGGTTCTGGAGGTCATGGGAAGTCATGAGGAAAATCAAAGGACAAGAGATCCCAGTCCAGAGGACAGAAGGATTGTTGGTACTGTGGGAAACTAGGTCATCTAAAGAAAGATTGTTGGTCTCGGAAGAATAAAAAAGGAGACAAATAAGAAGGAAATAAGGAGGCAAATGTGGTAAGTAATAAATCTGAAGATGATGCTTTGATTCTTTCCCTAGATAATGTTGATGATTCATGGGTTTTAGATTCAGAGGCCTCATTTCATGCTATACCCCATAGAAGTTATTTTCTTGATTATGTCCAAGGGGATTTTGGGCTGGTTTATTTGGGAGATAACGAACCCTGTCAGATTGTTGGAAAGGGAAGAATTAAGATTAAGTTATAGAATGGGAATCATTGGCTGCTACAAGAGGTAAGACATGTTCCAAAGTTCAGTAGGAATTTAATTTCAGCAGGGCAACTAGCTGAAGAAGGTTGCATTGTTACATTTACTAATAAAAATTGAAAGGTTTCAAAAGGTGCCTTAATAGTAGCAAAAGGTGTGAAAGTAGGCACCTTATATCTTTGTACAAGTCATACTATTCCTTCTACTTTAGTTGTTGCAGAGAAAAAACAAACAGGTTCAAGAATAGTTGCTGCGGGTTTGCAGGAAGAGACTGAAATAGTTGCCACAGGTTCGAAGACAACACTGTGGCATAATAGACTTGGGCATATGAGTGAAAAAGGTATGACGGTACTTCATTCTAAGAAAGTTTTACTAAGTCTGAAATGTATTAATATGGATTTCTGTGAAAGTTGTGTGTAGGGCAAACAAAAGAGAGTCAATTTTCTCAAGGATGGGAAGCAAAAGAAAGATGAAAAGTTGGAGCTTGTGCATACAGATGTATGGAGACTAACTCAGGTATCTTCTCTTGGTGGCTCTCGGTATTATGTTACATTCATAGATGATGCAACTAGGAAGGTATGGATTTATTTCCTTAGGTAGAAATCTGATGTATTTGAAATATTTAAGAAATGGAGAAGCTTGGTTGAGAATGAGACGGGTAAAAGATTAAAATGTCTCAGATCTGATAATCGTGGTGAGTATTGCAGCAAAGAATTTGAGGATTATTGTTCCTTTAATGGAATTCGTAGGCATAAAATGATTCCAAGGACTCCACAGGAAAATGGAGTGGCTGAACGCATGAATAGGACAATAATGGAGCATGCAAGGACCATGAGATTGCATGCTGGGATGCCTTTAAATATGTGGGCAGAGGCTATCAACACTGATGTATATTTAATTAATAGAGGTCCTTCAGTTCCTTTGGGTTGTGGTATTCTAGAGGAAGCATGGATAGGTAAGAAGGTGAGTTATTCTTTTCTCAAAACCTTCGGATGAGAAGCATTCATACATGTAGATTCTGAAAATAGAACCAAGTTGGATGCAAAATCAAAAAAGTGTACCTTTGTTGGATATGGCATTGATGAATTTGGTTATAGGCTTTGGGATTTTGAAAATTAAAAAATTGTGAGAAGTAGGGATGTATTCAATGAGAAGGTGTTGTACAAAGATCAGTTGCAGCAACATGAGAAGAAAGAAAAGGATTGTGTGGTGTTGGATGATACTCCAAATAGTGATGTTCCAGTGGTTCCTCATGCTTTGTAACAACAACCAGAAATACCACAAACTCCAGTGAATGTTAGATGGTCAACAAGGCTAAGTAGACCTCCTGAAAGGTTTTCTCCCTCTTTATATTCTATTTTGTTAACAGATGCTGATGAACCAAAAGGGTATGATGAAGTTATGAAGGTGGATACAAAGGTTCAGTGGGAGCTTGCAATGAAAGAAGAAATGGACTCCTTGCTAAAAAATTAGACTTGGGAATTATGTAAGTTACCTGCAGGTAAAAAGGCTTTACCAAACAAATGGGTTTATAGGCTGAAAGAGGAAGATGGAGCTAAGAAAAGATTTAAAGCCAGGTTAGTTGTAAAAGGATTTGCATAGAAAAAAGGCATTGATTTTGATGAGATATTTTCTCCTGTTGTCAAGATGACTTCTATTTGTACTATTTTAAGTATTGTGGCTGCTGAAGATTTGCATTTGGAATAGCTAGATGTGACAACTACCTTTCTCCATGGTGATTTGGAGGAGGAGATATACATGAAACAACCCCAAGGATTTGAGGTCAAAGGTAAGGAGAAACTGGTGTGCAGATTGAAGAAGAGTTTGTATGGCCTGAAACAAGCACCTCGGCAATGGTACTTGAAATTTGATAGTTTTATGGCTGAGCAAGGCTACAGCCGGTGTAATTCTGACCATTATATTTATTTTAAGAGGTTGGATAATGATAGCTACATTATTTTATGTTTATATGTTGATGACATGCTTGTAGCGGGGTCTAACATGGATCACATAAGAGAGTTAAAACAACAGTTAACACAGTCATTTGCTATGAATGATTTGGGGGCAGCAAAACAAATCCTTGGTATGAAAATTTACAGAGATAGGAAGAATAGAAAATTGACTCTATCTCAAGATGATTATGTTGAAAAGGTGTTGCAGAGATTCCATATGGAAAATGTAAAATCTGTTAGCACACCTTTGCCTAGTCATTTGAAATTGACTAAGGAGATGTGTCCTAAGACACCAGAGGAGGAAGAAAAAATGTCCAAGGTACCATATGCTTCAACTGTAGGAAGTTTAATGTATGCCATGGTATGCATGAGACCGGATATTGCACATGCTATAAGAGTCGTAAGCAGGTATATGAGTCATCCCGAATTGGAGCATTGGAATGCAGTAAAATGGATTCTCAAATATTTGAGAGGTACATCCAATAAACACTTATGTTTTGGAGGCTCTAATACTGATTTAGCAGGTTATGTAGACTCAGATTTGGCAGAGGATATTAATACCAGGTAGAGTACTATAGGTTATGTCTTTACTATAGGTGGGACAACAGTGAGTTGGATCTCACGGTTGTAAAAGGTGGTTGCTTGACCCACCACGGAGGCAGAGTATGTAGCTGCAATAGAGGTAAGCAAGGAGATGATATGGTTGCAATCTTTCATGGAAGAATTGAGCAAACAATAGGCTAATAGTTATTTGTTTACGGAAAGTCAGAGTGTCATACATCTTGCAAAGAATTATGCCTTGCATTCAAAGACCAAACACATACAGTTGAGGTATCACTTCATTTGATCGGTGTTGGATGATGGATAGTTAAGGCAAGAAAAGATACATACATATGAAAATCTAGTGGATATGTTTACAAAGGCAGTGACAAGGGAGAAGTTGAGCTCCTCTTCAACTTCAGTTGGTCTTCAAGACTGAAAACAATAAAGATAGAACAACAGAGTCTAGGGTGCTTATTTCTAGTGGGAGCTACAGGGTTAGCGGTGTTATGATTAGTCTCCAAGTGGGAGATGATATGTTGTGGAGTCTGATCATTCTCCAAGTGGGAGATTGTTGTTATATGGAGCCTAATCAAACTCAGAGGTTAAATTTTTCCCACTTTTATCAGTGCATTTCCCCCCAAATTATTTTATAAAGGCGTCAACAGTTATTTTTCTATTAGCCGACATAAAAAACCCTATTTTTGTAACCAACATAAGGCTTGATAAAAGTGGCTAAGGGTTAGGTTTTCTTTTGATATTGTATTGTAACATTTGCAGCGATATTGAGTTGCAGGGATTGCTGGTTGTAATCGGTTTGATTTACTGGATAATAATATTGGACTCTCTATTTGGTGGATATAGCCTGAGTTTGGGTGAACCACATTAAAACTTGTCTCTCGCTATTATTATTTCTGTGTATTTCCATTTTGTTTAATCTTTATTTGCATTTAATTGATATCTTCTGTCGACTAACCCTAACAAGTTCTTCTCTGGAGGACTATCATAAATTTCTATTATTTATATTATCAAGTATATCCTTCTTTAGCTCTTCAAATGCATCTTTTTCTGGCTCTTTCTCTTGGAGACCCAATTCAGCACACAACTTTTCTATACCCGGCAGCAGTTGCACAACCAAGGGAGTTGAATCTTCGTTTATGGCAGCTTGGGAGATAGGGTCAGCAGATGATAGGGGTGTTGCAAGTGAAGACAAGTTGACTTGTGTTAAGTTGGCAAAGATGGCAGACCCCAAAGTTAGTGGAATGGAAGAGGTCAGCAAGACAGAAGAAATGACAATGGGTGAAGTAATGGAAAAGGCAGGCATGGGGAGAGAGGGTGAAACAATAGAAGAAATAGGAGGCAATGCAAGGGAAGTGGAGAGTGAAATAGAAGATATGGAAGGCAAAGACATGGTGGAGATGAAAGAAAATGAAGAGATAGCAATAGAAGAAATGGGGCTGCTCAGGGTGCTTGATTCTATTGCCAATGGACAGGAGGCAGTTGAAACAGTAATTGTTGGTGAGGCAATGATAAAGGTATCTTCTTGAAGGATAATCATAGGAGAAGCAGGAGTAATGGTAGAAGCAACAGGGAAAGATGCAGCAGTTGAAATAGCAGAAGAAAGTATAACAACACTTACAACTGGGGCAGCAGGGGGTGGAGAAGCTAGCAAATTGGTGTTGTCAGGAGTTGCAATAGTGGCAGCTTCCATGGCTTTGCTAGTGCTCTTTACTTTAGCTTTCTTTATTTTTGAACCCTCTCCCAGCCCACTAGGCATATCTCTCTTTTTTTATGCCCTTGTTCTGGTGGCAGGGGGCATGTCTTTCTTCTGTACCTTAGGAGCAACCTTTTTCACTTTCTTAGCTTTCTCTGCCAAGGGTACATGCTCTTCACTGTCTGATTTCTTGGCAGGCTCTTGAACTAGCTCTGCTCCATCTGTTACCTCTATTGGTGCATCTTCTTCTCCTCAAGACTTCTTCTCAGAATCAGGCTCAGTGTATTGTAACATTTGCAGCGATATTGAGTTGCAGGGATTGCTGGTTGTAATCGGTTTGATTTACTGGATAATAATATTGGACTCTCTGTTTGGTGGTTATAGCCTAAGTTTGGGTGAACCACATTAAAACTTGTCTCTCGCTATTATTATTTCTGTGTATTTCCATTCCTCTGTTTAATCTTTATTTGCATTTAATTGATATCTTCTGTCGGCTAACCCTAACAAGTTCTTCTCTGGAGGACTATCATGAATTTCTATTATTTATATTATCAAGTATATCCTTCTCTAGCTCTTCAAATGCATCTTTTTCTGGCTCTTTCTCTTGGAGACCCAATTCAACACACAACTTTTCTATACTCGGCAGCAGTTGCACAACCAAGGGAGTTGAATCTTCGTTTATGGAAGCTTGGGAGATAGGGTCAGTAGATGATAGGGGTGTTGCAAGTGAAGACAAGTTGACTTGTGTTAAGTTGGCAAAGATGGCAGACCCCAAAGTTAGTGGAATGGAAGAGGTCAGCAAGATAGAAGAAATGACAATGGATGAAGTAATGGAAAAGGCAGGCACGGGGAGAGAGGGTGAAACAATAGAAGAAATAGGAGGCAATGCAAGGGAAGTGGAGAGTGAAATAGAAGATATGGAAGGCAAAGACATGGTGGAGATGAAAGAAAATGAAGAGATAGCAATAGAAGAAATGGAGCTGCTCAGGGTGCTTGAGTCTATTGCCAATGGACAAGAGGCAATTGAAACAGTAATTGTTGGTGAGGCAATGACAGAGGTATCTTCTTGAAGGATAATCATAGGAGAAGCAAGAGTAATGGTAGAAGCAACAGGGGAAGATGCAGCAGTTGAAATAGCAGAAGAAAGTATAACAACACTTACAACTGGGGCAGCAGGGGGTGGAGAAGCTGGCAGATTGGTGTTGTCAGGAGTTGCAACAGTGGCAGCTTCCATGGCTTTGCTAGTGCTCTGTACTTTAGCTTTCTTTGTTTTTGAACCCTCTCCCAGCCCACTAGGCATATCTCTCTTTTTTTATGCCCTTGTTCTGGTGGCAGGGGGTATGTCTTTCTTCTGTACCTTAGGAGCAACCTTTTTCACTTTCTTAGCTTTCTCTACCAAGGGTACATGCTCTTCACTGTCTGATTTCTTGACAGGCTCTTGAACTAGCTCTGCTCCATCTATTACCTCTATTGGTGCATCTTCTTATCCTCTAGACTTCTTCTCAGAATCAAGCTTAGTGCATGTAAGTTGTATTCCTTGTCTTTCCAAAATAGTAATCTGACCTCTTACCCAAGCCTTACTTAATCTGATTGGCTCTTTCATCACAACATCCAAGGAACTCTCTTCATCATTGGCCCAATTGGGCAAGGGGATTGGTTGGTGGTACTGTGCCTCCTAAGCTCCTCTATGCATCACATTTTCATCATCCTCCAGTTGATCCAGGACTTCTATAATGTGAAACTTTCTGATAAATCCTAGGGGTAATCTTGAATGGGCTCTCTTCATTACTTCATAGTCATCTAAGAAGTTAGCCCAAAAATCTTCAAAGTGGATCTTGTAGAACAACTTCTTACTTACAAATCTTTCCATTACTCTATTTGGATCAAAATCATTTCTATTTGTGTGGTAATGGAGGTTGAGTAGTTGGAGCTCTGTGTCTGAATGCTCAGGTTCCCCTAGGGAAGCACATGCATAATTCCCCTTGCCTAACAGAATAGGAAATTGAACATTTGTCCTATGTAGATGTTTCAGCTTTTCAACACAAGTTATTAATTGCCTTGATAATTCTAAAAGGATTACTTTATCTGTAGGATATTGAGTAGTCTATAGGCTGCTCCAATGAAACCTTGAACTCTCAAATAAGTGAACTTCTCAAACTGTATATAGCACCTTCTATACATTGTGACTTCATTCATGGCCTTAGTGGATATCCTAAGGGTTGTGTTTCCTTGTAGCAATCTGGTTATATACATGGTGAAGGCATCATTTACTCTCTTAAAATGAATAACCAATTGGGACAATGTCAATTGGGTAAAGCACTCATAGACTTTAATCTGATGTTGTTCATCATTTCCCACTTCTCCTACTTTAGATAATCCAAGATACTCATTCCTTCTTGCCAATGCATAAACTACATAAGAGGTCCATCTGAAAAATTGCTTGTCTTTGAAGTCACTGAATGCTTTATGTATATTATCACTTAGTATCTGTGCCCAATGGAATTTGGTTCCCTTTAATATCTCCTCAATTACAAAGAACATCCACCCTTCGAAGGTTGATGCTGTGGGCAATCCAAATATTCTACTCAGCAAGGTTACTAGATCCCCTACCTCATCATAAACGTCGCTCCTATACAGGACCTGAGGAAGTTTGATAAGGTTGGACCTCTTACTCTTCACCCACTGTTCATTCATGTGCTTCCTGCATCCATCTACATCTTTCTTGTATGTGGCCTCTACATCTGCCTTGTCTTGCATCGTCATCACTGGATGCCATGGGATCCCAAAGATTTCAGCTAAGGATGGTCGACTTAGGTCTGCCAGCACATCCCCATTGGCAGTCTGTATAGTCCTAGTCATTATATCATGCCTATCTGCACATGCAACTATCAATTCTGCATATTGGGCTGATGTAGGGAAGGCAATAGCTTCTGCAATCCCACTATCTTTCACTTTCTTGGCTCTTGGGGTTGGATTAGGTCCAAACACTCGAAGTCTGAAATCTTCTAAGTCAATGTGACCAAGATCGGTGTCTCCTATGTTCTTCCATCCAGTGAATATATTTGTTTTGGGAGTGATGCCTTTGAACTCGTACCTCATGGTTTGGGCCCTTGCAATCATTTAACCGGCATGACTGGACTTCATAAGTCTTGATGCATTTGAATGGTTTTCCTGACTCCTAAGTTTTAAAAGTTTATGATTATTAAGCCAACCTCTGTATCACTAAGCCTTGTTATGCTAAGTGAGATCAGTATACATTCAACTAAGCTACCAATACATGCCTATGAAACACGAGTCTAAAACTTACCAGTCATTTCACTTATTACATGATCAAATGATGAAACAATGTAACCTTCTTTTCTAATACATGCAATAAATGCTCAAATGCTGCAAAATCCTAATTGAAATATGTAAGAGATCATGAATCTATAAATGTAGCTCTTGTTTCATCTTAACAGACCTTTCACCCTTTGAAATTTCCATTAGAATAGTCATTTTACCAATTTTGCACTTATTTGAGGGTCAATCGACCTGTGGAAGACAAAGCAGGGATTCAAGGGTCAGCTGACCTTGTGGGGAATTTGGGGTCGTCTGACCCAAAGGTCTATTTGCATTTGGTCCCTTATACTATTGCAGTGCTTTGCAGGGATTTCATGGACATCTGATTTGCGGGAGTTTCGAGTGAGACTAACTTGGATAAGTCATGGAGGTCAATTAGTCAAGTTTTTGGCGCAAGTTGGTGCGGGTAAAATTCAGCGCTGAATGACTTATCACCTTCTGTGTGGGTTTTGATGTCATCTGACCTGGCGGGGGTTTTGAAAATGACCGACTTAGTCGGTGAAGGGGCATTTTAGCGCAAGGTCAGAGGGAGTGAGTTTTAGTGCTTAATTGCTTTATCATGTTTTGTAGGAGTTTTGGGTCTCGTTGACTTAGCGGGCCTTTCAGATACATCCGACTTAAGTTGGAGAAGGAAATTTTAAGAGCCAAGTTGGGACACTTTGTTTCAAGTGCAAAGTAAGCATCGGAGTTCAGCAGGGTTTTAAGGGTTATCTGACTAAGTCGATTAAAGCAAAAAATAGCGCCAGGTCGAATGATGATATTTTTAGCGCAAAGCCCGTTTGGGATCTTGGCGGAGGATTTTAAGGTCGCCGACTAACTTGAATTAATTACAAAGTTGTAGGGGTCAGTCGGATGGATTTCAGCATTAAGTCAAAGGGTCAATTTTTTAACTGAGAAAATTCCTTTAGTGTGGTGAAAATAGGATTTTCAGTTATGATTTTATGAATTTCATTTTAGTCTTCGACGCACACAAAGGATTTCAAAAAACTCATTTAACAGTTAACTTCCCCTATTCATTTTTTAAACTAGGGTTTCATGGTAACCACATAGATCAGGAAGAAAACCCTAACTTTTGTCCCTTGAACTTAATCATTCATAGCAAAACATGCTGGCAGAGTAATTTGAAGGAATTGAATTTGTAGAATCGTGTTTTATTGCAAACCTAGCTAGTAAGCACAAACCCTAAGTAGATGGAAGGAGCACTCACCTGGTTTGTAGAGATGGAATATAATGAAATTCTCAAGTGGTGAAACTCTCGTTTGAATTTGAGGGTGATTTGTAGCAAGTTGAGTCCAAATCCACCTTCAAAGCGCTTTTAATTAACGACGAGATGCAAAATGAGCTCAAAAATGGGCCAAAACACATTTTATTCCCCTTATTAATCGCCATAAATGTGAATGGTACAGATTGACATCACAGTGTGTGGCAGACATTTTAGGGTTTTGTGCAAAAATGTGACATGATCGATCTTGCAAGATTTTTTAGGTTTATTGACTTAGTCAGTTACTTCAAAATTTAGCGCAAGGTCAGAGAAAGACTTTCTAGTACTTTGCGGGGATTTCAGGATCCTCAGACCTATGGAGGTTTTGAGGGTCCTTGACTCTGTCAACAGATGTGCTTTACAATGCTAAGTCAGATGAAGATGAGTTTAGCACTTAGCCAGTGAATGATGAAAACAGCGCAAAGGTCAGTTGGGCAGGAAACAACGCTAAGTCAGAAGAAGTGGATTTTAGCGTAAAGGTCAAATGGAGGGATTTTTAACACAAATGGTATTCAGACTTGATTTTGATGAAGGCAAACATTTGGACTCAGCAGAATTTTGCATGACCTAATGGTATTAACTCTCTAGCATGGCAAGAAATGTAATTTGACCATTTTTGACAACTTAGGAGGTGAAATCCTAACAATTACTCTAAACCAAAGTTTGAAAGAGGGGGTCCCCATTTTGTGAAATGGAGTGTGTGTGTGAGGCACAACAAATGGCGACTCTGTGGGGAAATTCTCTAGAGCATTTCAAAGATAAAATTTTAGTTTGAACCCAAAACCTCTATGTTTCCCATGTGTTAGACAAGAAAAACATGATATCTTATCAAAGAATCAAAGCTCAATAACCAGTGCAGCTATCTATATCCTAAAAAGCTGAGTGTGTTTAGTTGTATTCATTCCCATTGCTTAGCGACTTAGTTTATCCCAGATCCTTTACATTAAGCTACATAATTAGTACACACCTTCTGAACTACATGGACATTTCCCCGCTACCAGCGAGCGTCTATAGCCCCGACAGGTTTGTCTCAGAATTCCACTCAAGCAGAGCCCCACTACTAGTCAAGCATCCATAGCTTGGTAGAGTTTACTTGATTGTCTATCTAACTGAGTTATAGTGTGTGATTGTGATTTTTCTTTGTATTTCTTTCTTTGATTGACAGATTGATATTTTATTGAGCTTAAATCAGCAGAGTACAATGCAATACCGCTACCTTTGTGGACCTTAGATTTTTCACCTATTGCAAGATCACCAAGACTCGCTTAGCTACTTTAGGATTATTTAAAAGTGTGAGAGGTATATGTTTAGAAAATATTTCAGGTGCACCGACTAACGACTCCTTTCCAATGAACATACATCATACTCCTTGGTATAACAACGGAACCCATAGCAAGACCTAAGCAAAACTTCAACTTCTCAAAGAAAGACTACAGATTATTTGCCCAATAAAGAAGCATTTGCAGGTCCACATGACTACCACCACATTCTAGAAATAAAGACCCTGCACTAAAGAAAGCGCAGCGAGCAAAAGCAAAGTGGGAAAAGAAAACTAAACTAAGCAAAAGCAAAAAACCTAACAACTACAGCAAATGAAAGAAAGAAAGAAAACTAATCTAACAACAACCTAGCCTAACCAGAAGCAGACAAATGACCTAACTATGTACACTAAAAAGAGGCAAGGCTGCCTCTCAAGCCTAAAAGTTGCTTTAGGAACTGTCCATTGATGGGCAATGGAAGCTCTTCACTAGTATGACTCTTTAGTCAATATGTGTTATCACCAAGGATCTCATAAATCTGATATGGAGCTAACCAAAGTTTATCGAACTTATGATGTTCACCTTTCTTCTCATGGGCTTTATCCCAATATAGTACTAAATCTAAAATGCCGAAGGTCTTGACCTTGGATCTCTTGTCAAACCATCATTTCACCACCCCTTGGTGTTTGGCAAATTTTTTTTATGGCAGCGTCACATTTCTCTTCAAGGTACAGTAATTGGGCTAACCGGGAAGACAACTGATCATCTAACCCAAACAATCTTCCATGAATTGGAGCATAGGGATTCTCAAGTCAATGGGAAAGATAGGCTCAGTTCCATAGACTAAATGATAGGGCGATGTTCCCAGTGTAGCCTTGTGTCTAATTCTATCAGCCCTGTTGGTACCCATTTTGGCCTAGAGGTTGAGCTTGCATGTTGGAGGGTTTCTTCACTTAAACCCTATGTATTCTTTCCCATCGGCGTGACCTCGCAGGCGTTTTACCGATCAGGTTGGTGGTAATGATGTGTTGTCGGCGTGACATACACCATCGGCATATCTTTTTTCTGGTTCCCCGATGGGATTGTTCTTACCGATGGTGCCATCGGTGTGATGTATACTATCGGCGAAGCATTTTCCTATTCGACCGACGATGGAGGTTTGGCCAATGAAGTGTCATCGGCATGTGTCTCACCGAGGGATGTATGTCGGGGTGATCGCTGTTATCGGCATGATTTGTTTGTTTTGGGCCGATGGTGTTGGTCTTGCCGACCGGGGTAAGTCATGTATTCATCGGCAGGAGTGGGAGCTGTCGGGTGAGCGGTTAGATGTTGGGCTGACAGTGTAGTGTCTGGCCGATAAGAGTCATCGGCATGTGTCTGGCCGACGAAAGGGCAGAATGTGGCTTGTTGGTTTTCGGTATGACGTGAGGTATCGGCCAGGGTTTTTTCAGTTGTTCCGACGATGGTGGTCTCACCGACGGAGGTGGGCTATCGGTAGGAGTTGGGCCGATGGCTTGATGGTGGATGGCTCGAGGATGTTCATCGGCATGACTGGCTGTGTCGGCGATGGAACTTTTTGCCAGGCCGACGGTGTTGGTCTGGCCGATGGCAGTGGTTTGGTAACCGCTAACGGGGTGCGAGCTGGCCATCGGAGTAACTTGGCTTCGGTGAGACTAGTGGTGTCGGCGAGGGATCTTTTGGATCGGCCGATGGTTAATCTCTGGCCGATGAAGGGAATGTGGAGTTTGTGATCGGCCAGACTACTATTTTCGGTGGGAGATTTTTGAGGTAAGCCGATGGCTTAGGTCTGAGCGATGGGTTTTTGACGAAGGCATGTGTGTCGAGCGCAGCAAAAGTGCTCGACACTTAGTTTGCATGCGGCTATGTTTATAAAGCGCTAGTGTGTTCTCCTCACCATGCATGTGGGACTATTCTTTTTCCACAATTTGAACATGCGATGTGTTTTGGTGGGAAACTTCTGTTCGACTATTGCGACGATTTTCAAGCGGCCGCGGGTGGTTGAAACCCTTAATGGCGACAGTGCAGGGATGTGGACAATGGTACACATGGTCAGGTCGCCCAAATTTTGAATGAAGACCCTAGATAGTGGCGCATGGCTCGAGGCCCCCCTTTGTCTACTGCATTAACACTTCTGAGTGCCATTCTTCCTGTGTGATCTGTATCTGGCAGATTTTTGAAAGCCTTGTAATTAATTGCTGTGGTACACTTTCTGGCCAATATAGGCAGACTGTGTTACCATTGTTTAGGTTGTTGAAAGTTGAAGATTTTTGGCTCTGTAACACAATACAGTCTGTTTTGGTTGCTCTGTACAGCTACACTTGTGAGTTTATGTATCTCCTGTTGTACGATTTGGCATGAATCCACTGATTTCACTGTTAATCTTATATGAATAATGCTATGTTTGCATGTGTTATGCTGATTCTGTCTCCAGTTTTGCATGTATCTTTCTTACTGCAATAGGGATGCCATAAGTATAGATAGCTTAACACTCTGTATTGGGAGATATCTGTAAGGTAGATATCATGTGTATCCCCCTGAAATCCATTTTTAGCTATTCATGCTGATCATTCACAGGTGTGTGTCTACTGACTCCAAGCCCTGGATAGGCACCAATTTAGCTCTGTGCTGAGGTTATACACCATGTCCAGCTTTGCATCCAAAATTCAAATCAAACCATCTCTTCCTTCCATCTGTTAGTTGTAGGATTAGGATTAGGAATCTCTGCATGCTCTCATACCTAACCAGACATTATGTCCAAGAATGTTGCCAACCTTGTGATTTGTTACATAAATCTTGGTCCATACATGAGAGTATTCTGCCTGTTGCTGTCAAGTTAAATCCTTCTGTCATTGAGCCAGTCAAGGTTATACTTTTATCAAATAGGGAAACCCCCCTTGGTGCGGCAAAACCAGAAGTGAAGGGGAGGAGCTCACGTAACCTCCTGTACTCAGTTGGCTGAATCTGCCTGTGCATTAGAACTGGCAAACCCTAATGCTAATTCAGAAGAAAAACCAACAAAATGGCGACTCTGCTGGGGACATCAATGTCATATCCATGAAAGTTTGAGTCTACAAGATTGAAAAAGCAGACCTGGAAACTGTTTGTTGCAGCAGAGAAAAGGGTTATATATGTGACTCTGCTGGTGGATGACCCAGAAAGAAGGAAATCAATTTGCAGCTTCAGCTTGTTTGAAGCTCATTCCTCTTCAAGGAGGTGGCGACTCTGCATCAAAGAACCTAATAAAAGAACAAAATCAGTCAGAGAAGAATTTGCAGCTCCTACAACATATCCAGGATTTCATATTGTTTGACAGACTCCCTATTTGGTGAGATAGCACTGGTTAAAAGGGTAACATTGGTGAAAACAGAGCTTGCATGCTTTTAATAGAACTTACTCTGTATTTCAAAGGGCATGCAATGTTGTTCAAAAGACTCATTTAAAGGACTTTAGGAAAGTTTGAAAAAACAGTCTAAATTTTGAGTGCCTAAAGTCATTGTTAGTAGAAAATCTGAGTAGAGAGGAGGGTTGCAAAAACATAAAGGATGTATTATCAGCCTATGCACCCTTGTGAAGTGTCAAGTGCAAAAATGTATAGTAGTCAGTCCCAACAATGTAATAAAAGAAGTTTCAACGTAGACAGATATAAGCCCATAAATTTCAGTGGCATTTGTGGCTATCCAAATGCTCTTCCACCTAAAATCAGATTTTTTTTGCCTAAATTTAATGGTATAAAGGATGAATCAGCTGAGAGACACTTGCAGCAGTTTATGAATGTGATAGATGACTTTGAGATTGACCAGGAGGATGTGGTTATGAGATTATTTGTTCAATCTCTAGATGAAGATGCAAGGGACTGGTTTTCCTACCTTCCAGCTCACTCTGTCAGCTCTTGGCATGGTTTTAAATCTGCATTTCTAGTACAGTATGGTGAAAGAATCTCTGAATATGCAGTTATTAGTAATTTTATGTACATCCATATTGAAGAAGGTGAGTTGATCCCAGCCTTTAACCTCAGATTTATGAGGGCATTGAATAGAATTCCAGAATGCATGAGACCTAATGATGCACTGTGCTTAGTTGTCTATTTGGGAGCTTTTGATAAGAAAATGAGTTACAGATTAAGAGACAAGGAGCCCACCACATTGCATCAGGCACATCAGTTTGCAATAGACATTGAAAACAATTGGAGGTATGGAATACAAAAGGGTTATTTTTCTGAAAATTTTTGTTGTCCTGCAGCCCCCAGTGTTAATGAAAGATTTAATTCAGGAGTTGACAATGAATGTCAAAGTATTCACACCCCTGTTGTCCCAGTTTTTGCATCATTCCAAGTTGATGATGTTTCTGTTATAAAGGAGGATGTCTTGTTTTGCCCAGTAAATGAAGTTGAAAATAATTGTTTTTCAAGTAATATTTACATACCAGCCCTTATCAAAGAGCCATCATGTTTAAATGATCCAGTTGTGCAAGGTTGTGATCATGTGGATCAACAGTCAGTATCAGTTTCATCAAGAAGTATTAGAGGGATGGAGAATGATGCAGATAGCTCAACTTCAGAATGCATTGAAGTAGCAGAAATCTTGTATGAGGGGCAATCAGATGATAAAAATGATATCCATGATCAATTCATGGATCAGGTTTGTTCTTCTTATGACTCTGGATCTGATAATAATGAAGAAGAATTGGAGTGTCATGAAGAAGAAGCAAAGGCCTTTGCGGTTAGTGTTAATCCCCTTTATGATGAGTCTACAGGTGCCTTTGATGCTGTGAATCTTGACTTTCAGTGGTGCAGGATTAATCCTCTTTTTGAGGATGATGATGAATATAAAGAGACTGTCAACCTTGGTGTTACATCAGTTTGTGAGGAGGGGACATATGAATCAGATATCTTCAGTTCTTGTGAAGATACTATGGATTTGCAAACTGTGAATGATGGATGTTCATCATCACCTGGTTTAGATATGTGCAACATTGGGTGTGTGGATCAGGATTTGTTTTCAATATCAGTAGATATTGGGGGTCTCATTTTTTCTGAGTATTTTGAGTTTTTGGATCAGCTGGATGAGTGCCTGATGGTGTGCAGTAATCAAATAAATGATGAAGACTGCCAAGAGCAGTATGATGTACCATCTGAAGAGTATAACATGCATATGTTGCTTAATGCTGAAGGATTTTTTAGCATATATGGTTGCATGTTTGATTTTGAAATGCAGAGTGACAGAGGCAGCACTACAAGTGGCAAGCTATCAAAGGTGGTGGAATATCTATCTGAGCAGATGACATTATGGGCAGATTATGCCAATCTTTTCAGTTGGGATTGGGATCTTTCAGTTTGGAATCAGGCATTTGGCAGGAAAAAATTTTGGTTCTTCCTTTTTGGCTACCCGGGGCCACCCAAGTGATGACTAAAATATAGTTTTTGTGCAGGTTGGTGCAATAATTGACTCTGTGGCCCAATAGATATGGCCCAATCTGCGAAACCAGAGATTCTGGGGTCCTTGCTGCAGTTTTACACCTGCACGTCCCCAGACAGAGCCAGTGTTGGTACCCATTTTGGCCTAGAGGTTGAGCTTGCATGTTGGAGGGTTTCTTCACTTAAACCCTATGTATTCTTTCCCATCGGCGTGACCTCGCAAGCGTTTTGCCGATCAGGTTGGTGGTAATGATGTGCTGTCGGCGTGACATACACCATCGGCATATCTTATTTTTGGTTCCCCGACGGGATTATTCTTACCGATGGTGCCATCGGTGTGATGTATACTATCAACGAAGCATTTTCCTATTCGACCGACGATGGAGGTTTGGCCGATGAAGTGTCATCGACATGTGTCTCGCCGAGGGATGTATGTCGGGGTGATCACTGTTATCGGCATGATTTGTTTGTTTTGGGCTGATGGTGTTGGTCTTGCCGACCGGGGTAAGTCATGTATTCATCGGCAGGAGTGGGAGCTGTCGGGTGAGCAGTCAGATGTTGGGCCGACAGTGTAGTGTCTGGCCGATAAGAGTCATCGGCGTGTGTCTGGCCAACGAAAGGGCAGAATGTGGCTTGTTGGTTTTCGGTATGATGTGAGGTATCGGCCAGGGTTTTTTCAGTTGTTCCGACGATGGTGGTCTCACCGACGGAGGTGGGCTATCAGTAGGAGTTGGGCTGATGGCTTGATGGTGGATGACTCGAGGATGTTCATCGGCATGACTGGCTGTGTCGGCGATGGAACTTTTTGCCAGGCCGACGGTGTTGGTCTAGCCGATGGCAGTGGTTTGGTAACCGCTAACGGGGTGCGAGCTGGCCATCGGAGTAACTTGGCTTCGGTGAGACTAGTGGTGTCGGCGAGGGATCTTTTGGATGGGCCGATGGTTAATCTCTGGCTGATGAAGGGAATGTGGAGTTTGTGATCGGCCAGACTACTATTGTCGGTGGGAGATTTTTGAGGTAAGCCGATGGCTTAGGTCTGAGTGATGGGTTTTTGACGAAGGCATGTGTGTCGAGCGCAGCAAAAGCGCTCAACACTTAGTTTGCATGCGGCTATGTTTATAAAGTGCTAGTGTGTTCTCCTCACCATGCATGTGGGACTATTCTTTTTCCACAATTTGAACATGCGATGTGTTTTGGCGGGAAACTTTTGTTCGACTGTTGCGACGATTTTCAAGCAGCCGCGGGTGGTTGAAACCCTTAATGGCGACAGTGCAGGGATGTGGACAATGGTACACATGGTCAGGTCGCCCAAATTTTGAATGAAGACCCCAAATAGTGGCGCACAGCTCGAGGCCCCCCTTTGTCTGTTGCATTAACACTTCTGAGTGCCATTCTTCCTGTGTGATCTGTATCTGGCGGATTTTTGAAAGCCTTGTAATTAATTGCTGTGGTACACTTTCTGGCCAATATAGGCAGACTGTGTTACCATTGTTTAGGTTGTTGAAAGTTAAAGATTTTTGGCTCTGTAACACAATACAGTCTGTTTTGGTTGCTCTGTACAGCTACACTTGTGAGTTTATGTATCTCCTGTTGTACGATTTGGCATGAATCCACTGATTTCACTGTTAATCTTATATGAATAATGCTATGTTTGCATGTGTTATGCTGATTCTGTCTCCAGTTTTGCATGTATCTTTCTTACTGCAATAGGGATGCCATAAGTATAGACAGATTAACACTCTGTATTGGGAGATATCTGTAAGGCAGATATCATGTGTATCCCCCTGAAATCCAGTTTTAGCTATTCATGCTGATCATTCACAGGTGTATGTCTACCGACTCCAAGCCCTGGATAGGCACCAATTTAGCTCTGTGTTGAGGTTATACACCATGTCCAGCTTTGCATCCAAAATTCAAATCAAACCATCTCTTCCTTCCATCTGTTAGTTGTAGGATTAGGATTAGGAATCTCTGCATGCTCTCATACCTAACCAGACATTATGTCCAAGAATGTTGCCAACCTTGTGATTTGTCACATAAATCTTGGTCCATACATGAGAGTATTCTGCCTGTTACTGTCAAGTTAAATCCTTCTGTCATTGAGCCAGTCAAGGTTATACTTTTATCAAATAGGGAAACCCCCCTTGGTGCGGCAGAACCAGAAGTGAAGGGGAGGAGCTCACACAACCTCCTGTACTCAGTTGGCTGAATCTGCCTGTGCATTAGAACTGGCAAACCCTAATGCTGATTCAGAAGAAAAACCAACAAGCCCATAAAGCAAATCTGAGTTGAGTATGCCAATCCTTAGGTTTTTTGTCTAGCAATTTCTTGATTACTTTGAGTAGATTTTGTTTGTGGATTCAGCTACTCCTTTCCCTTCAGCATAGTAATTAGATGAGAATTTCATAATGATCCCATAATCATATGCCTAGGTAGAAAAACATAATGATGAAAAGGCAGGACCATTATCACAAACTAAAGAAAACAGACATCCAAACCTGGTAATAATATGTTTCTCAACAAACTCAATGACTACCTCTATGGTACATTGTTTATAGGCTATGGCCTCAGACCAATGGGTGTAGTAATCAGTAGCAGTCAAATATACCTATGACCTGCAGAGGAGGGTGGATTGACCATACCGAGAAAGTCAAGTCCCCACTGTGCAAATGGCCATACCTCCACAACTGGTTGTAGTGGCATAGCAGCATTTCATTCTCTTGTGGCAGCTATCTGATATGTGTGATAGGTTCTAACATGTGAATAGGCATCTTTGAACAAAGTAGGCCAATAATACCTTGCCCAAAGAATTTGATTGGCAGTTGAATGAGCTGATCCATGACCTATCCCAAACTTCTCATGAAAACTGGTCAAAAACTAGGTTACCTCTGTCTTGTCTAAGCATCTCAGATAGATCCCTTCATGATTCATTTTATATAGTATTGATCCCTTTATCATATAGTTGTTGCTTTTCAGTCTAAGTGCTCTTCTTTGAACTAAATTCAACTAAGATGGGCAGTGCTGATTAAGAAGATAAAATATGATGTCACCGTACCATTCATCCTTGGAGATGTCTTCTAACATGTACTGCTGGGAGACTAAACCTGGTCCCACTTCTGAACATTGATCTAGTCAATGCCTTCCCTTTAACCAATTTCATGGGCTGTATCTCTATGTCGAATTCCTGCAAAAACCCATTTTCCTCTTCTTTCACTGAGCTCACTTTGCATCAACAGTGCTTTAACTGCTGCATCTGGCACTATGGCAATTACTTGACTTCTTAGGATGTAATGACGAAACTTCTTAACTACCTTTACTAGGGCATATGCTTTCTTTTCCACGTTCGGATACCTTAGCTCTACATCTTTCAATGGGGTGCTCATGAAAGCAATGGGTCTTTCGTCATCGACTGCTCTCTTTTGCGTTAGCATAACTGCACAAGTATGTTTAGAAGCAAATGAGTAGATATGAAATGGTAGTGTATAGTCTAGACTCACTAGTACTAGAGTGTTGGCTATTGCTTGTTTGATTTCTACGAACGCAACTTTGGCTTCCGGAGTCCAATCCATTTTGGCATCTTTCTTCAACATGGCATTAAGTGGCCAGACAATTTCAGCAAAACCAGTGATGAACTTGCGTACAAAGTTGATCTTACCAAAATAAGACTTAAGTTCCTTCTTGCTAGCTGGAGGCAATATCTTGAGGATTGCCTGCACTCGTTCTGTATCAATAGATATGCCTTGCTCAGAGATTACATGTCCCAGCAACTTTTCTTCAATTACTCCAAAGATGCACTTCTTTGGGTTAAGCAAGATTCCATAGTCTTTGCACCACTATAATACCTTTCTTAAGTCATCCACATGATCTTCTCATCTCTTTGAAAACACCATAAGGTCATCCATATAGATTATAATGCACTTCCCAACGAATCCTTTGAAAGATACATCCATGGCACGTTGGAATGTGGTGCCAGTGTTTATCAGCCCAAATGGCATTCTGTGGTATGTGTAGATTCCCCAATTACATGTAAAAGATGTCTTCAGCCTGTCCTCATAATCAACCATCACTTGGTTGTAACCCAAATATCTATCTAGAAAAGACATCATCTGAGAGCCATTGACAATCTGCAGTACTTCGTCTAATGATGATAATGGATAGTTATCCTTTTCAGATGCTTGGTTTAGATTTCAGAAGTCGACACAAAGTTTGATTTCTCCATTTTTCTTCCAGACTAGGACTAAATTTGCCACCCAGGCTGAATGCCTGACAGGGAATATTATTCTTGCGGACAACAATTTTTGCACTTCTTTAAAAATTAGAGGTTCTAATAAGACATTCACCGGCCGCTGTCTCTACCTAAATGGTTTCACCCCTGGTTTGAGCGGTATGGTGTGAGTAATGATTGAAGTATTGTATGTTTTGAGGTTTTCATAACTCCAAGCTATAACATCATGATAATCCCTCAGTGCATGGATGATGCCTGCCTTTTCTTCTTCAGTCCTAGCCTTTCCAATGAACATTTTCTTAACTTCTTCTGTTGTCCTCATATTAAAGGGATCACATTGTCCTCCAGGAGATTTTCCTTTTCTCTGGGTTCCAAGCTTGTCCAAATCAAGCAGTCGTTCCAATTCTACCATTCCCCACGGAATCGTATTCGTCTTCAGATTAAGAACTCCTTCCAGGTCCATCTCAGCAGGCTCTATCTCCTCTTCATCTATTATTTGAGTAGTAAAAACATCTGATGAAGTGAGGAAATCAATTATGTGCTTATCATCCTCAAAGACCTAAAAATTTGTGACATTATCCGGTATTGACGGGGTGGCAACATGTAGATTTTTGTCGTCACACCAAAAGCATGTACTAGTGGTGGAGAGGGATCTCATTGTCGATATAGTCGCTACACCAACACCTCCCCACATGATAGAGTCAGATACAACCACGTACCATGTGGGATTTGTACCCACTATGTACCACATTGATAAGCTGAGCTTACACGGATGAAGGGTCAAGGGCTCAAGGGACTCAAACTGATGACCTACGCTCTGATACCATGTTGAGACATGGACCAGCTAGGACTTGAACCTAGGACCTTCCATTCGATGTTGGAGTGCTCTACCACTGAGCTACTGGCCCCTCTTGGACCAGTCCATCGTCAGTCCGGGTGTGGCTTATTTTCAACACCAACACCCCCCCTTAAGCCACACCTCTCGTTTGCTTGGGGCTCCTAGCCTAGGCCTGGCTCTGATACCATGTTGAGACATGGACCAGCTAGGACTTGAACCTAGGACCTTCCATTCACTGCTGAAGTGCTCTACCACTGAGCTACTAGCCCCTCTTGGACCAGTCCATCGTCGGTCCAGGTGTGGCTTATTTCCAACACCAACACCCCCCCTTGAGCCACACCTCTCATGTGCTTGGGGCTCCTAGCCTGGGCCTGGCTTTGATACCATGTAAATTTTTTTTGTCACACCAAAAGCACGTACTAGTGGTGGAGAGGGATCTCATCATCGATATAGTTGCTACACCAACACCTCCCCACATGATAGAGCTGGATACAACCACATACCATGTGGGATTCGTACCCACTATGTACCATGTCGATAAGCTGAGCTTACGCGAACAAAGGGTCAAGGGCTTGAGGGACTCAAACTGATGACCTGCGCTCTGATACTATGTTGAGACATGGACCAGCTAGGACTCAAACCTAGGACCTTCCATTCGCTGCTGGAGTGCTCTACCACTGAGCTGCTGGCCCCTCTTGGACCAGTCCATCATCGATTTGGGTGTGGCTTATTTTCAACACCAACACAACAAACTCAATAGTAAACTTTTTTAAGCCTGACATAGCTGTTGGTTCCAGTGTGCTTGTAGTCTATGCCAAAGCATCTGCAACGTGGTTTCGTCTTTGTGGCATAAGTTGGATGTTGAAACCATCAAAGTCATCGATTACATCCCGTACTCAATTTCTGTATCTATTCAATCTCTTATCATTGCAAGAGTACTACTTTCTTACTTGTTTGATGATCAGTTCTGAATCACCAAATACTTGAATAACCCAGACTTTCTTTTAAAGGGCCATCAACAGTCCTTGCACCAAAGCTTCATATTTTGTCATGTTATTTGTGCAAGGAAACTGTAACCTATGTGATGCCAAATAAGAACTTCCAGTGGGGCTGATTAGTTCAAAGCCTACCTTGGATCCTTGTCTACACCTAGATCCATCAAACCTCAAAGTCTAGAGGCAAAAATCTTTACTGTTGTCATCTTCTCTTATTGGTCTTTTCCCATTTAACTGAGGTTCTGGCTTGACCTTCTTTATAACATTTGGGTCTTCCTTTGGAGCTATGGGAGTCTTCAAGTGTTTATGCACCTTCTCTATTACTTCTTGGCAAAGTAAACATGTAAACTTAGAATGAGATGCATCATGGATGCGGTGCCAATTTGGCAAAAATAATTCTTCCATTTGAATTTGTTTTCCCACGACTACTTGATCACTTATAAACTTAGCCACAAAGTCTTGAAACCCTTTGAATATCCCTATCTCATCATCTTCCAAGGAGTTCCCTGAGTTTGATTGCACATATGCTTTTGTACTTTCTAGATTTTCTACAAGCGGAGGATCAGGAAATCTGTTGTAGCTTAGCATAAGAATCTCCTTTGCCCGATCAACATGGGGCAGGTAAACTCCCAAATCTACTTCTGAAAATAGGATTTCATTGGTCTGATTATACTTCGTAATCATGTGCTTCATTTTGGGCTCTCTTTCAATGCAGATCTAATTTGCTAATCCCTTCCATGGTAGCCACATGAGGGAGAAATCTGTTGCCATGTAACCATTCAAAGTTCTAGACCAGTCCTAGCTTAAGAGCATGCCATATTGATCCAGGATATCTACCTTTTGAATATCTATGTATTGTTGCACTCTAGGATTGGAGGCTAGCTACTTTGGTCTTATCTAACTGTGTGACTTTTCTAGAAGACTTGGCCGGAGTGAGACCTAGTGCCTTGCAGACTGACAAAGGCATCACATTTGTAGAAGCCCTCGAATCCACTAAACAATTGTGAAGATTCTTCCTAAATATTTAGAGTGTTAAGAGAAAGGGAGGGCTTTCTCTCTTCTCTTTGTATAGTGTTACCTTATGTTTAGCATCTGTCACATGAACTCTCTCCTTTCCTTTGTCAATGTTATCCTTCATGGGAATCTCCTTTTGAGAAGGATCTAATTTGATACTTGCACCCATATCTTAGAAGAAGGCTATCTTGACCTTGGGTACTTTAAGCAACTCATAGACTGACAAGCTAACCTTCATTTTCTTAAGTTCATCAGCTACATACTGTCACATTTTTACTATGTCAGACCTCTAGGAACTCTCAGCAACAGTTCCTTGATGCATTGACTAGAGGTTCAAGATTGTTGGAAGCTTTTGGATCCGGTGGGATTTGATAGTTATTCAGAGGAATGGAAGTGGTGAAAGGACCTTTTGTCTTATTACTTCTTAGATTGTATGGATTTCTGTTGTATTGCTAATAAGCATTTACTTCATCTAGCTCTTCTTCCTTAGGTTGATTATCATCTTGGAATGGAAATGTGTAACTATCAAGTACTAGGGCAGTATCATACATTTGAGATGGCACAAGCTCGTACCATGTCGATGGATTCTCCTGTGTTTCTGTGTTCTGGATTTCCATTTGAAAGATGTTGGATGCTATCTGAAATTTTAGACAGTCCAACTCTGAATGAACATTGGTATTATGCAGCCTGCACCATGTGGACAATGCTGCTTCAGCCAACATCACATGGTCAGGCAGATGAGTATCGTTGTTTTGATTCTCCAATGGCGATGGCACTCCTCTATTGTTGGGCCTAGTGTTCCAAGACCAATTCGATCACTACTGAAAATTCTAATTTTGATATTGATTTTATTTTGATATTGATTATGATTTTGAAATTGATTCTGATTTTGATTCCTCTGCGACAGATATGCATTTTGATTCCTTAGGTGGGTGACCTTTGCAGTGAGCTTTTTCATCTGCTCGGCTAACTCTCTAATGTCATCTCTTGCCTTAGTTGTTTCAGCAGAGTGAAGAAAGGGCATTTGGACTGGGAACAATTTAGCTATTAGATTTCTTGGGTGAACCACTAAAGCCTGTGTTGCAGTGGGAGTTGGAACTGGGTTCATTACCAGGGTATGGTTAGCTAAGGCTTGGTTAATCATGGGTATTTGGTTTGGCATTGCTACGGGACCCATGTGATTCAACAGACATGTGGTTGTTTGTCCTAGCTGATTATTCACAGTAATAGCTTCAATGTAGGCTTGGGCAAGATTAGCTGGGGGTGGGTTAGCCATTCTTACAAACATAGAGGTGAGTCTATCCAAGGCTGCATAATAAATTGGCAAGGCTGCAGCTTGACCTATGGCATAAGGAGCTTGTAAATGACTAAAGGCCTTTTGGAATTTGTTATTAAAAGAACTTATCAGCTCACCTTCTCCTTAACGAATCTCCATGAAGGACCTATAGAGATCTACTGGGGTAGTTGGCATCCGGAAGCGATCCAAGAAGGTAGTTTTCAGAGCTAACCACGTGCTTATGGAGGTTGAAGGAAGATTGGCAAACCAATACTAAGCCTCATCCTATAAAGAGTAAGGAAACAACTGATAGACCACATCTTCATGTTGTACTTGTAGCATAAACATGTTACTCTCAAAGATTTTAATATGCTCATCTGTAATTCTATCTGGATCATTTACTCTAAACTTGGAGCAAAACTTGTCAGGGTTTTTAGGCATATGATAGTCATTAAACTGGAATGGGGACTGGTTATTTCCCACAAAGAAATCCATGATTGGAGGATTGATTGGTGTTGCTTCTGCGTTTCTCAGGACTCATTGAGCCCTTGGTGCCCTAGGTATTCCTTGATCCCTTCTTGTTCATCTGAATTCTGTCAAGGACAACAGCTCTTCTCCAGCCAAGCTGGATCTAGTGTATCTCTGTCTGGTCCCCGGACTTGCTAATTTGTAGAGGTGATTTTAGCTTGGTTCAGCCCTCCTTCTAGTACCAATTCTGTTGATGGGTGTTTTAGCACACAACAATGCAGGTATGATTGCAGGTATCACACCTCTCTTGAAAAGTATCCTACCCTAGGTAAGACTACTCCAAGGTTTATACAGCTAGGTCTCAGATTTCTTGGAATTCCTCAGTTGGAATGTACTAGCTATGCCAACAAGGGGTCTTACATGCAGTGACAGATATAGGGAGTTTAATTAGCAATTCATGCAAACCCTTTTATGATTTCAGCTGATAAAACAATGTGAAATGCTGCTGAAATACCTAAACTAATAGTCATTTTCAAAGAAAATGCAAAAGGAAATAGGGTTTTAGAGAAATCCTAAGTGATATTAACAATGTGAAGAGTGATGTAGGTAGACAAATGTTCTAAAATTTAACCAATTTTCTAAGTTACCAAACCAAATGGATGTTACAGTACTATAGAAAATGATGCTATCTTCAATGGAGACTTAAAGATTTTCAGATCACATTCATTCATCAAATACCCATGTAATGACGTAATTTAACTTATGAAATGCAATTAAACTTAACACAAAATGATCAACCTGGGCTAACTTTGCACAGTCACTTACAATCAGCAAGCAACTAAAAGTATGGACTAAGAACATTCATTAGATACTTTTAACAAATCATTAATATTGCAAAAGCACAACTAACTAATGGAGATCAAGAAGCGAACCATGAAACCAAATAAGTAACACAATGGACAAATTCTTAGGAAAACTGTAGAAACTTGCTTTGTATTAACTTCAAATGGCAGAGCATCAACAATTCGGCATCAAGAGTCTTACAAATAGGAGAGAGGGCAGCCCTTTATATAGGAGAGCTGCCATACTGATTTTTTCAATAAACAGTGGAGATTAACTCAACATCGACGGTCCAGATTTAACATCATTAAATGCATTTACAACAACTCATTACAATCCTGGATTACATTTTGTCTCTTATGAAAAGGACAAAAAATGACCTCTAAATACATTGAACTTGGACAATTTGACTACCCATTTGAATATATATAGGAAAGATCATTTCCAAGGCATAATAAGGACAAAATAGCATCACATGACATTCCAAATATAGTAATATACATAAGTGATGGGATTACATTTCAAAATATTCAAAAATATGCTAATGTTCTTCATCCAAATCCACTTTGACTTCTTATGCCTTTTTGTTGTGGTAGCTGACCCAGGTTGACAATGCTGGATTGATATCTGCGGGGTTCGAGTTCTTGATGTGATTCACATGGTATCTAAACATCTCCATCTCCTGACCATATTGAATATACATTTTTTCAACGTCCTTTCTCCCTTTGTAAAATGTGATGAAGTCGGTTCGGAGGTCACTGACTCTGTCCAGTCTGCCTTCAACATCCAACTCAGTATCTTCAAAGACCATTTTATGCAACTTATCTTTGCATCCCTGCACATCGTATGGAGCCAAATCATCAGAAGCCATTACCAGGTAGTCCTTAAGGGTGTCATTTATTTCATAAATGAGTGATAGTATATTTTCATCTGCCACTTTATAGGCTTCCCTGATACTGTCAAAAACTTCCTTTCTCTATTTTATCCACTGATACCATGTTATTACTTTGTGCAGTCTATCTCCTGTCAGGATATTTTGAGACAATAGGGTCTGAGCAGGCAAATCTCTGATTGCTTGTACTCGAGGGAACACCTGAGAATAATACTCATCGAAAGGGTCACATTCCTCATACAAGTATTTCTAGTGGTCTCATAATTTGCAAAAATTCTTATGAAGCTCAGCTACAAAATTGATGGCCTCACATCCTTTCTAACACACCTTAATCATCCACTTCTGAGTTCTGGTGGCCAAAGTCCTAACTTCATCGAGCTTGGATATTTCATCTTTTGACAGTAAAGTAGGAATAGTCCTAAGCTCACATTCAGAGTCTACATGCTTTATCAAAAATTGCAAACAAGCTCTAAATTCTTCATTTTGTTGTTTTAGCTCCTTCTTAGTGAGTTCATCCTTGTCTAATTGTTCTAAGATGGAGGAGATAGAGCCCTTGAACTCATCAACATTTTGACTCCTCATAACTGGTCCCAGGTTAACCGTTGTTATGGTGTAATCCTCAGCTCTAACTTGTTCTTTATCTGCATTGGCTGGTGGGACAGCTACTTCTGCTATTCGGGATTTGGTTGCATCTTTGTAGATTCTAGACTGTACCTTATCTTTCTTCTACTTCTTCTACTTCTGTGCTTATGACAAAATAGCACTTAGATCTAACTTCATAATTTCGACCTGAGGCTCTGTATATGCAATACTGCTTTGTAGCCAATCAGGTGCCAAGGAGGAAGACTCTTTAGACACACTAGGATTATCATTGTCTATGCTAAGTGGCCCTTCGAGCAACCTTTGTTCCTATTTTGGTTCTTTATCCATATCCTCCTCTTCATCTGCTAGACTCCTCTAGTTTACTAAAGTCTCCTTTGGAGCAGCCTCCAAGACTATTTCTGTCGAGTTCTTCTCTGGAGGACTATCAAAAATTTCTATTATTTCAGTGTTTGCTGCTTCAGTAAGAGGCTCATCAAGTATATCCTTCTCTGGCTCTTCAAATGCATCTTTTTCTGGCTCTTGCTCTTGGAGACCCAATTCAGCACACATCTTTTCTATACCCGGCAGCAGTGGCACAACCAAGGGAGTTGAATCTTGGTTTATGGTAGCTTGGGAGATAGGGGCAACAAATGATAGGGGTGTTGCAAGTGAAGACAAGTTGACTTGTGTTAAGCTGGAAAAGGTGGAAGACCCCAAAGTCGGTGGAATGAAAGAGGTCGTAAAGAAAAAAGAAATGACAATGGGTGAAGTAATGGAAAAGGTAGGTACAGGGAGAGAAGGCAAAACAATAGAAGAAATAGGAGGCAATGCAAGGGAAGTGGAGAGTGAACAGAAGATATGGAAGGCAAAGACATGGTGGAGATGGAAGAAAATGAAGAGGCAACAATAGAAGAAATGGGGTTGCTCGAGGTGCTTGAGTCTATTGCCAACAGATAGGAGGCAGTTGAAACAACAATTGTTGGTGAGGCAATGGCAGAGGTATCTTCTTGAAGGATAATCATAGGAGAAGCAGGAGTAATGGTAGAAGCAATAGGGGAAGATGCAACAGTTGAAATAGTAGGAGAAAGTATAACAACACTTACAACTGGGGTAGTAGGGGGTGGAGAAGCTGGCAAATTGGTGTTGTCAGGAGTTGCAATAGTGGCAACTTCCATGGCTTTGCTAGTGCTCTTTACTTTAGCTTTCTTTATTTTTGAACCCTCTCCCAACCCACTAGGCATATCTCTCTTTTTTGATGCCCTTGTTCTGGTGGCAGGCGGCATGTCTTTCTTCTATACATTAGGAGCAGCCTTTTTCACTTTCTTAGCTTTCTCTGTCAAGGATACATGCTCTTCATTGTCTGATTTCTTGGTAGGCTCTTGAGCTAGCTCTGCTCCATCTATTACCTCTATTGGTGCATCTTCTTCTCCTCTAGATTCCTTCTCAAACTCAAGATTAGTGTATGTAAGTTGTATTCCCTGTCTTTCTAAAATAGTAATCTGACCTCTTACCCAAGCCTTACTTAATCTGATTGGCTCTTTCATCACAACATCCAAGGAACTCTCTTCAGCATTGGCCCAATTGGACAAGGGGATTGGCTGGTGGTACTGTGCCTCCTAAGCTCCTCTATGCATCACATTTTCATCATCCTCTAGTTGATCTAGGACTTCTATAATGTGAAACTTTTTGATAAATCCTAGGGGTAATCTTGAATGGGCTCTCTTCATTACTTCATATTCATCTAAGCAGTTAGCCCAAAAATCTTCTAAGTGGATCTTGTGGAATAGCTTCTTACTTACAAATCTTTCCATTACTCTATTTGGATCAAAATGATTTCTCTTTGTGTGGTAATGGAGGTTGAGTAGTTGGAGCTCTGTGTCTGAATGCTCAGGTGCCCCTAGGGAAGCACATGCATAATTCCCCTTGCCTAACAGGATAGGAAATTGAACATTTGTCCTATGTGGATGTTTCAACTTTTCAACACAAGTTATTAATTGCCTTGCTACTTCCAAAAGGATTACTTTATCTGTAGGATATCGAGGTAGTTTGTAGGCTGCTCTAGTGAAACCTTGAACTCTCAAATAAGTGAACTTCTCAAACTGTATATACCACCTTCCATACTTTGTGACTTCATTCATGGCCTTAGTGGATATCCTGAGGGTTGTGTTTCCTTGTAGCAATTTGGTTATATACATGGTGAAGGCATCATTTACTCTCTTAAAATGAATAAGAGATTGGGACAATGTCAATTGGGTAAAGAACTCATAGACTTTAATCTGATGTTGTTCATCATTTCCCACTCCTCCTTTAGATAATCTGAGATACTCATTCCTTCTTTCCAGTGCATAAACTACATAAGAGGTTCATCTAAAAATTTTCTTGTCTTTGAAGTCACTGAATGCTTTATGTATGTTATCACTTAGTATCTGTGCCCAATTGAATTTGGTGCCCTTTAATATCTCCTCAATTATAAAGAACATCCACCCTTCGAAGGTTGATGTTGTGGGCAATGCAAATATTCTGCTTAGCAAGGTTACTAGATCCCCTATCTCATCATAAAAGTCACTCCTATATAAGACCTGAGGAAGTTTGATAAGGGTAGACCTCTTACTCTTCATCCACTGTTCAATCATGTGCTTCCTGCATCCATCTACATCATTCTTGTATGTGGCCTCTGCATATTCCTTGTCTGGCATGGTCATCACTAGATGCCATGGGATCCCAAAGATTTCAGCTGAAAATGGTGGACTTAGGCTTGCCAACACATCCCCATTGGCAGTCTGTATAGTCCTAGTCATTATATATCATACCTATCTATACATGCAACTATCAATTGTGTACATTGGGCTGATGTAGGGAATGCAGCGGCTTCTACAATCCCATTATCTTTCACTTTCTTGGCTCTTGGGGTTGGATTAGGTCCAAACACTTGAAGTCTGAAATCATCTAAGTCAATGTGACCTAGATTGGTGTCTCCTATGTTCTTCCATCCAGTGGAGATCTTTGTTTCAGGAGGAGTTCCTTTAAACACATACCTCATGGTTTTATCCCTTGCAGTCATTTAACCTGCATGACCGGACCTCATAAGTCTTGATGCATTTGAATGGTTTTCCTAACTCCTAAGTTTTAAAAGTTTATGATTATTAATCCAACCTCTACATAACTAAGCCATGTTATGCTAAGTGAGATCAATATACATTCAACTAAGCTACCAATACATGCCTATAAAACACATGAGTCTAAAATTTACCAGTCATTTCACTTATTACATGATCAAATGATGAAACAATGTAACCTTCTTTTCTAATACATGCAATAAATGCTCAAATACTGCAAAATCCTAATTGAAATATGTAAGAGATCATGATTCTATAAATTCAGCTCTTGTTTCACCTTAACAGACCTTTCACCCTTTGAAATTTCCATTAGAACAATCATTTTATCAATTTTGCGCTTATTTGAAGGTCAACCGACATGTGGAAGACAAAGCAGGGATTCAAGGGTTAACCAACCTTGCGAGGAATTTGGGGTCATCTGACCCAAAGGTCTATTTGCATTTGGTCACTTTTGTTATTGCAGTGCTTTGCAGGGATTTCATGGACATCCTACTTGCAGGAGTTTCGGGTGAGACCGACTTGGATAAGTCATGGAGGTCAGTTGGTCAAGTTTTTTGCGCAAGTCGGTGCAGGTAAAATTTAGCACTGAACGACTTCATCACCTTCTGCGCGGGTTCTAATGTCCTCTGACCTAGCGGGGGTTTTGAAGATGACCGACTGAGTCGGTGAAGGGGCATTTTAGCACAAGGTCAGAGGGAGTGAGTTTCAGTGCTTAATTGCTTTATCATGTTTTGCAGGAGTTTTGGGTCTCACTAACTTAGCGGGTCTTTCGGATACATCCAACCTAAGTTGGAGAAGGCAATTTTAAGTGCCAAGTCAGGACACTTTGTTTCGAGCGCAAAGTAAGCATCAAAGTTCAGCAGGGTTTTAAGGGTTATCTGACTAAGTCGGTTAAAGCAATAAATAGCGTCAGGTCGAATGATGATGTTTTCAGTGTAAAGCACGTTCAAGATCTTGGCGGAGGATTTTAAAGTCGCTGACTGACTTGAATTAATTGCAAAGTTTTAGGGGTCAGTCAGATAGATTTCAACACTAACTCAAAGGGTCAATTTTTTAACTGAGCAAATTCCTTTGGTGTGGTGAAAATAGGATTTTCAATTATGATTTTATGAATTTCATTTTAGTCTTCGACACACACAAAGGGTTTCAAAAAACACATTTAATAGTTAACTTCCCCTATTCATTTTTTAAACTAGGGTTTCATGGTAACCACACAAATCAAGAAGAAAACCCTGACTTCTATACCTTGAACTTAATCATTCATAGCAAAACATGCTGGCAGAGTAATTTAAAGGAATTGAATTTGTAGAATCATGTTTTATTGCAAACCTGGCTAGTAAGCAAAAACCCTAAGCAGATGAAAGGAGCACTCACCTGGTTTGCAGAGATGGAATATGATGAAATGCTCAAGTGGTGAAACTCCTATTTGAATTTGAGGGTGATTTGTAGTAAGTTGAGTCCAGATCCACCTTCAGATCCCTTTCAATTAATGACTAGATGCAAAATGAGCTCAAAAATGGGCCAAAACACATTTTATTTCCCCTTATTGATCACCATAAATGCGAAGGGTACAAATTGATGTCACGGTGTACGACAAACATTTTTAGGGTTTTGTGCGAAAATGTGACACAATCGACCTTGTGGGATTTTTGAGGTTTACCGACTTATTTAGTTACTTTGGAATTTAGCACAAGGTCAGAGAAAGGCTTTCTAGCGCTTTGCAGGGATTTCAGGATCCTCAGACTTGCAGAGGTTTTGAGGGTCCCTGAATCAGTCAGCGGATGTGCTTTACAACGCTAAGTCAAATGAAGATGATTTTAGTGCTTAGTCAGTGAATGATGAAAACAGTGCAAAGGTCAGTTGGGCAGGAAACAACACTAAGTCGGAGGAAGTCGATTTTAGCGCAAAGGTCAGATGGAGGGATTTTTAGCACAAATGGCATTCAGACTTGATTTTGATGAAGGCAAGCATTTGGACTCAGCAGGTTTTTGCATGACCTATTGGTATTAACTCTCTAGCATGGTAAGAAATGCAATTTGACCATTTTTGACAAATTAGGAGGTGAAAACCTAACAATTACTCTAATCCAGAGTTTGAAAGAGGGGGTCCCCATTTTGTGAAATGGGGCATGTGTGTGAGGCACAACAAACCTATGATAGGAGTACGGAGCCCACTGGCTTGGATGTCAACATGTTGTGCAAATGTTTGTGCTTTGGATAGTACGAGAAATCAAAAACATCATGTTTGTTCTTGATTATTTCACCTAACCTCCATAGGAGAAAACAACAACAAACTCAAGGAGTTTCTAGGTGATGGATAAAAGTGAAAACCCAAAGAAATTTTATTTATAAACTCAATAAAAACATGTGAAATGACAAAGGCAAAAGGAAAAGTCCACAAAACCAGTGTGTGAATGAAATCTTCTCCTTCAAATTTGTAACCTACAAGAAAATAAGGAAATATTGGGGTTGTTTGGGGGCTTGCCTTCAATTCAAGCCCCTATGTAGGTTTTTCAACCTACATAGACAACCGATGTTAGAAATATTGCAAATAGAGTGTGTGCTATTGTCTGCTAAATGTATCTAGAAAAATAACAATAGTGACAATGATAAAACTAAGAATGCTAAAGCTAAAGCAAACTAGTGTGCAATGAAAAGAGAGAAGGGTAATGAAGGAACCCACAAGATGTATTACACTCATAAGTAGATTACACAAAAATAATAACTAAAAGAGAGCAAGTGGAGCACAATCACCTTGAAAATGAAGATGGGAGGTACCCAACCGAAAGTGAGGCCAAGGAAGAACCCAACAGTGGATAGTGGTTCCACAAACCCTACAAAAATGTCAAATCTTGAAGATTTGATTACATGAGGTTGAGTAACAATTTACATAATATCATTGTATGCAATGTAAAGCAAAGGAGATTGCCAAGAATGCTCAAAGATGTGGTAGGATCCTAGCATGAATAATGGCATTGCACAAAGAGTTTTACACGATTAGCAAGAATCCTTTTAAAAAGATAATAAAAGAAAATAGGTCTAAACAAGTCATTCGAGGGTCACAAAAGCATTACACAAAATCTTGCATGCCACAAAAGGTGGCAAGAAACACTTAGAAATAGTCACTAGGTGGTAAACTAACATGGGACACTAGCACATCACATGGACATCTAGGTGTAGCACTAGTGTCTGAGTGACATTATCTCCTAAACTTTTAGATCTCCTTAGGGAAACCTCAAGATCATAACCCTTAAACATAATTTCACAAAAACAAGCACAAGGGAGAAAACATAACATTTTATGGGTAGAAAAGGCTAAGGTAAAGGATGAAAAATGCACCTAAAACATGCTAAGGGATTGGACACTAAAATAAGCAAAAAACAACATGAAATTGCAAGGGTATGCAATTTTCAATGGTACATGTAACTTCTACACATGTATGGATATTTGTGTGAAGTGTTGCCAAGTGTGATAACAACACTAGTGTGTTAGTGTGTGTTGCTTCAATATATATACATTGTAATTGTTTAACATAAAAAATTCTTGGCCTTGTTTTGAACATTTTATCCTTAGTAAAATTTGGGCATCATATTCAATATTAGAGCCATGGTTGCAACACCAAGGGCTTTGGGAGTTGGGTCTTATCTCTCTACCTTGTGTGCTTGGATGAAGCTAGTAGGTGTTTCCATGTATGACTTTCATGTGGTTACATATAAGACAATTATCTTGTATAAGATTTTATTTAGACCCATATTGTGTTTTTTATCATGTATATGGTGAATCTTATTAATGCTTTGAGTGCTTAAGGAAAATTCTAGCCGCATATGATGGATTAATGATCATTTTGTTTGTATGATTGCTTAGTATAATTACTTTTAGAGTAATACATGGAGTTTTTGTAAAGAAAAGTTGTAGCTAGTTTGTAAATTTTAAATGAACCATTGTATACTCTTCTATTGAGTTATGCATATTGAACTTTGAAAGAAATGTTGTGTTGTTCATATGCATGGATCTTACTCCATAAATATTGCATCATTTGAAATTCTAAACAAGTTTTGTATCTTACATTTTGCTCCCTTGAGTAGGTGTTTGATATGTTGCATATTGTGTATATTGGCATGAGGAAAGAAATATTAAGTTGAAGGAATAGATTAATCTTGGGTAATGTTTTATGTCCCCAATCATGTTCTTCCTTAAAATATGTCATTGGTTGATATATACATTGCATGAGCAATTCTCTACCATTGTATTGTGTACTCTTTTTATGATGCTAGATGTTAGAGAATACCATGATGAATGATTTCTTGCATTGATTAGTGTTGATCACTATTAGATTTGGTCTATCCATGACATGTAATTGCGATGATTGGTAATCCATATCCTTGAGTGTTGAATGTTTCCTTTGTCTTGTTCATAGTTTAGTATATGAGCATTAGCATGTTGGTGTTTGAGAACCCATTGCTTACCCAATTTGTCTTGCATGACTTATTGGTTTTAGATGTGACTATGGTTGGACAAATAACCACTCATCATATGTTCTCTTTTAACACCTTGATTGTCACCCTTGGATGGTTTCCATGTGCCACATGTGTTTCTTGTTTGTATTATTATCTTTGGATGCATTGTGGTTCTCTTGAGTAATGTAGTTTGAATGACTCTATTCATGTCTAGAAAGGTTAATTATATAAATGTTAGAATGAAACTTCTCACTTAACCTTGTGGAATTTGATTAAATGATGTTGAATTAAAGATTGATAAAGGGGTTCAATCTTTTGAGAAAGTGTTGAATGTTGACTTTGGTCTAAAATGAGATGCAATCTTGATTTAGTATTATTGCTCTCCTCTAGTTGATTATATGAATCAAGTATAAATGTAATTAATATCATTAGAAAATGAACTATATATTATAAAGGAGAAAGGACTGAATTGAATTTGGATGTGCCTTAGAGGGATTAGAGTTAAACTTAAAAGGATAAAAATTTTGCATTGGTAAAGGAGTTGTTTCACAAATGTCTCATATTGTGTATCTAGAAAGATAAGAATAATGTGTATGAATGGCTCCCTGGGATAATTAATGAATAAAAAGTGGTTTATATTTTTTATTGTTATGTTGGGATAGAATCTGATCAATCCCTAACCTCATTTAATTATCATGTATTCATTGAGAATGAAATGGAATGTTTGCTTGAATATGAGTTTAGCTAGGTGTTTATACTAGTTGTACGTAGATGTATGTGAAAAAACCTATTGTACATGTTAGAAATAGAAAATATAATGATGATTTGTGCTCATTCTCCTTGCGATATCATGTCTTAGATCCATGGATTGAGTTACTTGTGCTTGCATAGTAATTGTGAATATCTTTCTATTTCTTGAAAATGCACTCTCTTGATTTATGATTTACAATGGTATGGAGAAAAGAATCATGTCTTGTGGATTAAGATAACTTAGAGAATTTTAGTACTCCTTATTGTGCTTGATTTAGGATGGTTTTGTGAGAGAAAACTATCTCACTATCTTGTTTATGCAAAAGTACTCCCTCCTTATCACTCTACTTTTGTAGTAATGTTGTGTTATAATAGATTTCAATAGAAGTGTATGTTATGAATTCCCTATCTCTCTTCATTGGAATGGTTGCTTGTGAGGATAAGATATCCTTAAATATGTGTCTCTCCTTAAAGAATATTGATTATACATGTTAGTGAAAGGTAATAAACGGGAATGTTGTCACTTATCCTTCTTAGATGTTATCTTGCTTATGAATGAAATGAAAGGAGATCCATTGGAAAGTGTAATGACTCTATCTCCTAGTTGATAGAAGTGCTTGAAAAAAGATAAGTGTACTTTCATTAAGCAAACTATGTTTCTCTATCTTGCACCCTTGTGTGAAAAGATAAGTGAATTAGCATTGTGTGAAAAGATAAGTGAATTAGCATTGTGTGAATTATGTGATGATATCTCCCTTGTGCCTATTTAATAAGATAATGAATTGATAAATAGATCTAATAGTAAAAAGATAATTGATTACACATTATAATGATAATAGAAAAGAATTCTATGATACTTTATAGTTCAAATTACTTTATACCTTATGATTTATTAAGGTATTCTAGGAATGTGTTCCTAATGGTTAAAATTCCATGTTCTTGCAAGTATGGTTATAGAGGACCTAAATGAATAATTTTGTGAGAAATCTAAATCCTTGAAATTAAGAAAGGAACTTAGAGAAAAGAATAATTATTCTTGTGTCATGTCGTTTCAAACTTCTCCTCTCTATGAACTAAACCTCAATTGGAAGTGATTGATGAAAATGGATTTTTTACTAATATGCAATAAACCCACTTTTTGACTATAAACATGCTTGACATTTAGACTAAATGCATTAGAATCGTAGTTTGTTGCAGTATTATTGGCCTGAAAAAGTCAGTATTTGCTACGCTAAATTGTTATAATTTTGTGAGTTGATAATGTCCATTAGCTAATGAAATCATAGGATAGGCCAATGATGAGAGAGACCCTGCAGTGGGGATTACCACAACTAGGCCCCTCTATTTTATTGTTGAAGGCATATCAATTGAGTTGCCAGGCATGTTGGGTCCTAACCCAATGGTTGTTTAAAACTCCTAGCCCAAGCGTGGCCCGCTACGCTACTATAGTTGACCAAAAAAGATTCCCTTATATTAGTAGCCCCCCACCCCGCTACTATAGTTATAGTAGGGCAAGACAATGATTGAAAAGAATAAGAAGGGCCTCCTTTACATTATAGAGGATAGGGGCGAGGCTCACTCCCTATGGATGGTAGGGTGGATGTTGCTCGGGTGCTTGAACTGACTAACCATAAGAACCATACAAACCAACCACCAACCCACTATAAGAAGGATAGGAGCTTTAGACGGAAACAACCACCAGCCACCTTCCACCAAACACCTTCCCTCGCTTCTGTACCACCTTCCCAATAAAGTAATAAAGTTTAGGCGGGGAACCCACTACCTAACACCAACCAGCAACCCCACAAAGACCTAGTATGCCTCGCTTCGATGCTGAGCTAGGATTCATCCATGACCCTTCCAACCCCCTCTCACCCGTGCTAGCCATTAGCAGATAGGGAAGAGATTCAGATAGTTCCACTCGCTCGTTGATTGAAATAAATAAAGATCTCAAAGGAACAAAGATCGCTAGAAGGATTATAAAGATTAACCCCTCCAACCCCGAGTCATATGATTGTCAAAGTGACCATACCACTCCTCAAGATTTCTATTTCAGCATGTTACATTACTATCTCCAGTGGGGGGGACTATTCGCCTGGGTAGGGTGGGAGGGGGGATTATTAGTAGGAATGTGATTGAAAGATAGAGCGAGTTTCAAAAGTCTGTACTAGGGGAGAGGATCTAGTAGTTAAGCACCCTAACTTCACGCCTCTCAAAATCATACGTGGCAATTTCAAATCAGTCCAAAAATTTTAGAGTAGCTTACTTGGCAAGGTCCTTGCTTATAACTAAGGTTTCAAGTTCACATCACCAAATATGATGTCACATTAGCATGTTTTTTGTTAAGGTGTCCAAAAAGACCCCAAAAAAAAGGGTGGACCGATAGTTGTGCATCAAGTCATGTTTTGTTAGTGCTCTAATGTGACATCATATGATTAGTTGCTTTTTAAATCTAAAGAGCACATTTCATTCAATTATAAGTACTATAATCAACACTAACAACCTTAAATTCATACACTTTTAAAAATATTAAACCTTAAATTCACAAATACTATCACAGCTATTGGAACATTTCAACCATTGCATCATCTCCCCTATACGTAGCATCCCGGGTGGGGAGAATTATAGCGGCAATTATCCACTATTGTTATTAATGTCATCTACTATCGAATGGACTTATAATGGCGTCGAGCAGGAAAAAGGTGTTTGAACAGGGGCCAAGCAGGAAAAAGTTGGAATCTACGGACATCTAGCGTGCAAGTGGTAGGCTTTGCTTTCCTCTCTTGTTGTTTGTGTCTGAAAGGAAATGAGGGCATCTCAGAACGTATTTCTAAGAAAAGTGGTGTCTTCGACAAATTTAAATTCTTTCCAAATGCTTCAAAAACACGCACAACTATGCCTTTAAAGTGGAAACAGACATAGAACATTTCCTACATTGACCCTTAGAGGAAAGCACAAGCGGACATTAACTAGTTTCAACAGCAGAAATATTAAACATGAAAGACAGAACAAGAACACAGATTTATGTGGGGAAAACCCTTACGGGTAAAAAACCCCACACTCCAAAAGCCTAGATCACCATTGTATTATTCAGCAACAGAAAGACAGTTACAATACAAAACTAGCAATAAGCCTTTCATGAAGATTTACATCTTGTTCCTTCAGAAGAATAACTGACAGTAACCCTGCACAAAGTTCTCCAGCACTTGGTTGGTTCTTCATACTGTGATCATGTCACAAACAGCACACAGTACAGAACTACATCTTCTCAGCTGGAACAATTTCATTTGAATTTTGTTTTCATCTTCTTCTCAGTCCCTTCACATGCTGTTCACATGCTGCATACAACATACAGCATAAGACTTCACAGAAGAAGAAAACCAGAGATCTCTCTCGAGAAGAACTCTCTCACCACTTCTGACTCGATTACACAATTGCTTTTAGCAATCTAATCGATTCTCATGCAAACAACCGTTCATTCCAGCTGGCATCACTCTTTTCCAACCGTTACAAAACTATCAAACCGTTTGCATATTCGTGAGGACCTTTAGTCCCACATGCATCCGGCGTTGGAGGATTTCCAGTTTATAAGTCTAATGACAAGGTAAGACTATTGTCGGCACTTTTGCCGCCGACGACCCCATTCTATCCCTATCGGCACAACTCAAACCATCGGCCAACATTCCATCTTTCACTCTGACGGTTCCACGTCCCACCAATACCAAAGACAACATGCCTTCATCGGAATAACAGACAACCATCAGATAGACACCCAAATCTCAGACTGACCAAATATCTCATGCCGACGCCAATGCCTCACCAACTTCCATCGGGGTGACAGATGACATCGGAACAACATCCCCAAGGATTGGCCGATAGTGTTTCTCACGCCGATGCCAACCCTTCATCGGTATAACATGAAGTATCGGGGATACACCTTCCAGCTGCGCCGATATCAATACTCACTCCGATGATCTTTCATCGGGGTGACTCACGCCGACTAGATCACTTACTCTTCGCTAGCCCTGCATCCATCGTCGGTGAGACCAATGCCCATCGGAGAATCTTCCCTAGACCAAGCCGATAGTGAAAGTCAGCCCGATAGCCCTTGGTCGGTGAGACTTCGCAGATCGGCCAAGTGCTCATCACTCCCACCGATACACAGAGTCAAGCCGATGGCCACTACCATCGGTAAGACCAAAGAGATCGGAGTAACAAATCAAAACTGGGCCGACAGAAATCTTCTTACCGATGACCATTCCATTGGAGAGACACCTCACATCTTACACCGATAGACCAATGTCACCGCGATGCCAATGAACTGAACCATTGAACCAATCGGTTGAACCAAACCATTGAACCGATGAATAGTTCAACGAACCATTGAACCAACCTGTTGAACCAATGAACAGTTCAACAAAACAGTTCAACGAACCATTGAACCAACCGGTTGAACCAAACCATTGAACCAACAAAGAAACATTGAACCTGTAATATGAGTCACTAGTACTCAACATTCTCCCACTTGACGAAGTAATTACAGGAAACCATCAATGCTCCAAGTCAAAGAACCAAGCTGATACTGCCACCACTCCACTGTGCTCACAACCTTTTTACAGAAGCTCCATAACATCAACTTCAAAGCTGTCAGAACACAGCCAGAAACATTCTCCAGAAACAAGATAGAACATCAGCTAGAACAACAATCAGAAAGCTGACTGCTCCCATCCAACTGAAACAAAAAACCCACTTGACTGAAAATAGCACACACAGCCAGTGCTAAAACATCCAATCACTCGTACCTTAAAGGTATGAACATCAGTAGACTCATGCCACCTGCATATACACCCATCAACTGCAAATACAAGCTCCATATGTCAACTAGTCAAAGAAGACCAGACACATCAAGAACTCCCACTGCATGGATAATGCAGATCTGAAAAAGATCATGGCATGCAAAATCTACCAATAGCATTACATAGAAAGTGTAAATATCATGTAGTACCAAGGGAACATCCACCATGATATGCAAATCAATAATCTGCAAGAACAACCCCTCACCACCAGTCCAAAGTTCCCCAAGTTCTCCACATCCAACAAAAGAAAGAGATAACAGAACTTCTTTGTCATCACCCAAAAGTATAAGTGAAGACACATGACCACAAACTAGTGATCACTTCAGCTCCAATCAAATCTCAAAACAATGTAATGTGAAACACACCATCAGAGAAACTAATTGAGACCAAGAGAAACACTGCACATCATATACTTGTAGACAATCCTTTTACATACACCTCTGAATGCCAACTGTGTCAAGTATGATCTCCTTCAAAACACCCCAGAGTGAACCAGCATAACAACATCTAAACAAACATTCAATCTCCAAGATCAAACACAACTAACATGGATGTAAGCCTCACAAACCAAAGAAGATCAAACTAATTCATTTCCCATTTTAGGAAATCAGCCCATTAACCATATCCTAACAGTCCTCATCAATGAATGATATCTCTAAACTCAAATGCATAAGGAGATAATCATGCTATTAATCTCTCACAATGAATCCACTAGAGCCATCAATGAGCAGTTCAAGATCCATATCTATGAAAGAAAACATAAAACACCTGAGAGAAACAATGGGCAATACCTCTCAAGCTATAACCCTGCCGAGAAGACCAAGAGTGGGGATGAGAATGCTCCTCCAGGGAAACCGAGTCTGTATGACTTCTCCAAGAGCAGTCTCCTCTAGATCTTTTGTTGAATTCACATTCAACCAAGGTAAAGACTCCTCGACTTTCCTGCTGCAAACTCTGAATAAGCACAACAAATACAGTCTCACCTTATTCTCCATGTATCCATGAGTACCTTTGAACAATCACTTCATGTTGAACTCCAACTGCATCACTACAACACTATGAAGTAATCAAGCAAATGATAAATGTACCCAAACATAGAGAAGTAACCAGACCACTGTCAAAACTCCAATCATCTGAATCAGGAACTTATCATGACATCATGATCTTACCATCTCCATTAGGAGATTCCATGCTCTAGGTGAACATAACCATGGTCTCTAGATCAATGTATCATACCAAAATTCAAAAGCAGAAATCATGATATGAAACAAACCAAAATTCTAAACCAACATCACCTGTCAAGGACCACCAACACCTCAGCCAAGAATTTCATGAATCCTCCATGACTCCAAGATGTTACTCATCCTCAAATAGTGCCCCTGCAAATGCGAAAGAACCCTTCTGCAGCAATAGGATCAAAGAGCTCCTCCTAGTAACATCTGCAACACTAAAGAAGATCATTCACCACTAAGTGATGAAACACACAGTCAATGCTAAAGCTCCCACTGAACTGTAACAACAGAGCTTTCCAAGCATCCTGACCAAACATCTCCTAATCTGAAAATCTTCCAGGTCCACAAATTAATATGTCCATGTGACTATAAAACCAAGTGACACCAAGATCTCCAAAACAAGGAATTAAACTATCACTGTCAATAGCTTACACAAACCTGTGTATTCAAGCTATACATGACATCATGATACACTTACTACAAGTCTCCATAACCAACTATTCAGATACTCTACAACATCCATCCTCTCATCCCAAAACAGTCACACCAATGTACAAGTGACCACAGACAAGGCCAACTAACAAATCTGCATAAACACTGAAACAATCTTGTGGATAAAGACAGTCCACATCCGAGTCATCTCACTGTAGCTCAATAGGTGATCAGCCCACAAAACTACATAACTCGTAGATCCAACCAATGTACCATGCAAACTCATTATCACACTGGAAACTGCAAAACTGAGATCTCAAGGAATAAATAACAATGTAGACAACAAGACTCAAGCATCAAAAAACTTACTTTTCACTGATTCGCCCAACATGTCCACAACCAGAGCACCATAGTCAAGAAACTAGAAGCATTACCATAGAAATGCTGAGTGTCATATCACATACCAGCACTCCCATGTAGAGAAAGCATTTCACCTCCTCACACCATGCACAGAGCATGTATGCAAAACTGCAAATATATCATCCAGTAACATCCCAAAAGCCAGGGTCTAGAAATAGCTTAACTGCAGCTTCACAAAACCACAAGTTTTTCTTTTGACCGTGTAAAACCTGCAAAACCACTGTGTTTGAAACACACCCATGCACATCCATATCCACTTCACATCTGGAAAACCCAAAAGTTTGCAGCACAAACTCCATAACAGTTAAACCAAAATAATGTATCATCATGAATATGCATAACCATAGATTTTAAGGAAAAACTATAAAACCCCTAAAATCCAATAATCATGAATCTGAGTCATGCAAGTACAAAATATCCATTTAAGGAAACAACGGTTCAAGAGCTTCAGGCCCACTTGTAGACCAATCTCTCAAACCACCAACATGCACATGCATCCGAGAGAATCAGGCTATTACAGAAGCTCTCAGATCATCCAATGATCAACTCCAAAGCCTGCATGCAATCAGGGTAACAGAAAAATTATGCCTTCCAATACTAGGAATAGAACACCCAGCATAAGCACAATACTCCATGGCTAAGCAGTAACACAAACTTCTCCATATCATTAGAGAGCCTCTCACACAGACACCCAATATGAAAGTTACTGCAGCAACACAGCCTCAAAACAAACCCCATGCAACAAGATTAAATACTGTCAATTAAGAGCCTCAGGCCACATCAAGACCAGCTCCAGTCTCTTCACCATCCTTCAAGCACTGCTGAAACAGAAACACAAGATCAACTGCCAGACTTCCACTCAAACAAGGATCAAACAAACAGACATTTCCTTCAGATTTCTTCAAGCCTGCCACACTAAGAAATCATCACTGAAGGAAAACCCAGACCTTATACACCAGGAACTCTTACATGCAAACACATGCAGCACACAAATGTACATATGTGAGCAACAAAGCATATCCCAGAAGAAGGCTCTGATACCACTTGAAAGGAAATGAGGGCATCTCAGAACGTATTTCTAAGAAAAGTGGTGTCTTCGACAAATTTAAATTCTTTCCAGATGCTTCAAAAACACGCACAACTATGCCTTTAAAGTGGAAACAGACATAGAACATTTCCTACATTGACCCTTAGAGGAAAGCACAAGCGAACATTAACTAGTTTCAACAGCAGAAATATTAAACATGAAAGGCAGAACAAGAACACAGATTTACGTGGGGAAAACCCTTACGGGTAAAAAATCCCACACTCCAAAAGCCCAGATCACCATTGTATTATTCAACAACAGAAAGACAGTTACAATACAAAACTAGCAATAAGCCTTTCATGAAGATTTACATCTTGTTCCTTCAGAAGAATAACTGACAGTAACCCTGCACAAAGTTCTCCAGCACTTGGTTGGTTCTTCATACTGTGATCATGTCACAAACAGCACACAGTACAGAACTACATCTTCTCAGCCGGAACAATTTCATTTGAATTCTGTTTTCATCTTCTTCTCAGTCCCTTCACATGCTGTTCACATGCTGCATACAACATATAGCATAAGACTTCACAGAAGAAGAAAACCAGAGGTCTCTCTCGAGAAGAACTCTCTCACCACTTCTGACTCGATTACACAATTGCTTTTAGCAATCTAATCGATTCTCATGCAAACAACCGTTCATTCCAGCTGGCATCACTCTTTTCCAACCGTTACAAAACTATCAAACCGTTCGCATATTCGTGAGGACCTTTAGTCCCACATGCATCCGGCGTTGGAGGATTTCCAGTTTATAAGTCTAATGACACGGTAAGACTATTGTCGGCACTTTTGCCGCCGACGACCCCATTCTATCCCTATCGGCACAACTCAAACCATCGGCCAACATTCCATCTTTCACTCCGACGGTTCCACGTCCCACCAATACCAAAGACAACATGCCTTCATCGGAATAACAGACAACCATCGGATAGACACCCAAATCTCAAACCGACCAAGTATCTCATGCCGACGCCAATGCCTCACCAACTTCCATCAGGGTGACAGATGACATCGGAACAACATCCCCAAGGATTGGCCGATAGTGTTTCTCACGCCGATGCCAACCCTTCATCGGTATAACATGAAGTATCGGGGATACACCTTCCATCTGCGCCGATATCAATACTCACTCCGATGATCTTTCATCGGGGTGACTCACGCCGACTAGATCACTTACTCTTCGCTAGCGCTGCATCCATCGTTGGTGAGACCAATGCCCATCGGAGAATCTTCCCTAGACCAAGCCGATAGTGAAAGTCAGCCCGATAGCCCTTGGTCAGTGAGACTTCGCAGATCAGCCAAGTGCTCATCACTCCCACCGATACACAGAGTCAAGCCGATGGCCACTACCATCGGTAAGACCAAAGAGATCGGAGTAACAAATCAAAACTGGGCCGACAGAAATCTTCTTACCGATGACCATTCCATCGGAGAGACACCTCACATCTTACACCAATAGACCAATGTCACCGCGATGCCAATGAACCGAACCATTGAACCAATCGGTTGAACCAAACCATTGAACCGATGAATAGTTCAACGAACCATTGAACCAACCTGTTGAACCAATGAACAGTTCAACAAAACAGTTCAACGAACCATTGAACCAACCGGTTGAACCAAACCATTGAACCAACAAAGAAACATTGAACCTGTAATCTGAGTCACTAGTACTCAACAGTGTCTACTGACTCATCGAGACTTGTTTCGATGCAGGATGGAATGGCTTATGCTTCCTCTAGTTGGGGTTTGTGTAGGGGTTTTCTTCTTCCCCTGGTCCTATGTGTGTGGATGGGTGCTCCAACATGGATTTATCTCTTGCATCAGCTTCAGAGGATCTGAAAGTGTCTCAAGGGGTTAGTCTAATCCTCTTCTACTTGCGATGTGGACATTGTTGGTGTTTCTGATGAGGGGCTATCTATTGTGGGTGGGGATTCGCAGGTTATGCCAGTCCACAGTATCACGGATATTGTGACTGATCTGAAGGGTAATGGGCCGCTGTCCAATTCATATTTGGTCAAGTGACCTGATTCAGGTGGTGGTGCTGGGAAGTCTTGGGTGGATGCAGTTAACGGTGTGTTCTGTTCTACTCTTCCCTTGGTTTCAGATGGGGTTTGTGAGATGGCTATGCTCAATATCCCTAATTTTATTACGGAAAGATGTTCATCAAGGCTGAGGAAAGCCCTCATTGAGGAAGTTTTTAAGGAGCAAAACATAATATAGACGTGCTTAGGAATTGGGCTTAGAGAAAATGGAAGCTTAGTGGACAAATTGAAATCTTGGCTATGCTTAGGATCTTTTTCTTGATATCCTCCTACAATCATGAAGATTATGTTTGGGCTATTATGGTTGGGTTGTGGTTCCTTGGCAGAGTTGGGTTACTTTTTAAAATTTGGTTCCCAGGGTTTCATCGTGAGAGGGTCATCTTTAAGTAGGTCTTGTTTGGGTTGTGCTTCCCGAGTTACCTTTATTTAATAGTGAGAGGAGAAGGTGTTGGAGGGTATAGCTAATTCACTTAGGTAGCTCATTGCTTTTGATTTGGTGACCAAATCAAGAAAACATTTGATGTTTGTCAGATTATGTGTTAATGTGGATGTTGATAAGGTGCTTCCATCTTCAATCACTTTATATTCCATGATGGGGGAATGGGAACAACATTTTTTTATGAAGACTCTTTGGTGTTGTGCCTCAAATGCAACAAAGCAAGTCATGTGGATGCAAGTTGCATGATTAATCAAGGGAAGCAAAATTTATGGAGGAAAAAGGTTCAACTAGTGCTTTCTCTTCCTCAATCAATTGTTGAGATGCCTGTGGTTCGAAGTGGTGAGGAGGTTCCCTCGTTTCCAGCTAGGGCTCTTTCAGATGGAATTTGTAACTCACCTTCTTAGGATAGGCCTCATCCCAAGATTAGTTGATTAGAGAAGTTTGTAAGGAGTCGGTTATGGTTCGTCCTGGGTCGAGTAAGAGGTTGGGGTCTGATGAAAGGCTCTCCTTGTGTCCCTCATATCCTTCTGATTCACAATGGATTCAAAGAATGGGAGTTCTGCCAAGAAGAAAATGAATATCAACAAGTCGGCGAGTGAGAATGTTGTTGAGGGCACCCAAAAGCACTTTAACTTCATGTTGCCTTGAGCTAGTCAGTTTTTGGTCAATGTTGGCAAATGGTTCACTATGCGTCTATTGCTTTTGATCCACCTTGAGAGATGTTAGTTTGCTTTTAGATTACAGCCTTGTTGTTTGTTTCTTGTTGTCGTTTGGTATGTTCTTGCTAGGATTCACTATCATGTTATTGCTTTGATCTTTGTAAAAGGGTTGGGGTCATTTCAAAAACCCCTATTTACCCTTAATAAAAAAATAATTTTTTTACTAAAATTGTTATGAGGATTGAAACATGTGGTTGAAATGGTGCTTTTAACAATTGAATTGTTTAACTTTTAGTGATAATTGTATTTAAAATGATGAAAGAGAATTAATATATGTTGTGTGATGGCAAGTGAAAAATGAGTATGTGGTTGTAGGAATGATGCCTTGTGGTGTGGCCTTCATGTTCCTCCTCCCTTACAACTGACTTGATTCAATCGCGTAGTGCACATATAATGTGAAATTTTTGAGATTGTGACCATTTCCTTTTGGTTATTGATGGTCTTTTTATGACTATGAGGGCCCATAGTGATTAAATTATCTTGGTGTGTGAATAGCTTCTAGACACAATCTTTGACATTTTATTATCATGTAATTCTTAAGGTTGCATTTAATTTTATTGTTGATAATTATGCATAATTATTTATCTTATTGGCGGAATTGAATTAGTTCTATTGTAGCATTCTTAAAATTGAGTGGCTATGCCTATTTTCTCAAATGGTTTGAGTTTTTCGGTTTGGTACTAAGAGATGTGATCTTACTACCATATTCCAGAAGGATCCCTAATAAGTTATACGAACAAATAAATGGCTTGATTAGCCTAGGATCAATTATCATTATAGAGGTCCTCCTTAGAATGTTTCAGCTTCAACTTGCCTTGATAAGGCTAGTCTTTTGGTCCTTGGGTTGTATGGCCTTTATTTGTAGTGTTCTACTCCTTGGGTTGTAGTGTTAGGGCTAGTCTTTTGGTCTATTGATTTATTGCAGTCCTTTTGTTGCTTGTTCCTTGTTGCTTCTTGATGTTGGTTGGGCTTCATTGATCTAAATTTTTTTTGTAAAAAGGGTTAGGGCCCTTTCAAAAATCCTACCTTTACTCTTATCAAAAAACAAATTATCATCATAGAGATAGGTATATATAACTCATTAATAATATACCTTAAAATGATATATATATATATAATTTAACCAAGTTTAAATCCTATAAAATATTTATCATGTAAAATTGTTGAAAACAAATGCAAATGACATTTATTCTTTCAAGCATTCAATCATTCATGTTAAAAGATTTAAACAAATTAATGACATTTATTTTTTCAAGCATTGATCCATTCATGTTAAAAAATTTAAACAATTTATAAATAATTGAAAATACCATAGTATGTAGCTTAAAATTTTCCTCTACTGAATTATTTAAAAATAAAAATAAATTCTTCTTTACTTAAAAAAAAAACTATAAAATTTCAAGATACAAATTAAAGTAGGAGCCACAATATAAAGATAAAAAGTAAAAACTTAATATGCTGAGATACTGATGAAAAACGAAAAAGACTACTTAAGCACTGAGTTTTACATTAAATTGTTCATAAATCAACTTTTTCAGCCACCAAGAACACTAATCCCATTCTTAGAATTTTGGTTTTCATGCCATCAAAAAATTGACATAAGGTTAACAAGGAGCCACACAGGAATTTAAACTTCTCAAAGCAAAATTGCCCTTAATATGAATGGGGTTCCCTCATGAAATAAAACTAACCAGAAACCCCATCAGGTAAAAATAGAGCTAACCTTACACAATTCTCTGCTCCTTCAGAAGCTGTCATTCCTGCCATGTTATTTGTTAGGTCAGTTTGAACTGCACCTAGATGCACATTATTCACATAAATCCTCTTCTCTTCATTGCCTGATAGTTTCTGGACTAGCAAGCGAGTATATAAGTTCAGAGCAAGCTTTGACACACAATATGGAGGATTCAATCGGGGCCAACCCTTTTCTTCCAATTGACCATTTTTCACATCATCTAAAAATCCTTCAATCATCTTATCAATGAACTCCTCTGTTATCTTTGAAACATCTGAAAGCTCCAATTTAAGAGAATCATTCCTTATCCACTGTAATTAACAAAAGAAAACCCAAGTTATGTAAATAATTATTTAGATAAAGAAGTTGAAAATAGTAATAAGATAAATTATACCTGTACCAATCCGCCCTCTGAGGAAACATTCACAATGCGGGCTCCTGCAGGAGTTTTTTGGAACAATGGCAGTAATGCTTCAGTGATTCTTTTTGTTCCATAGTAATTTATTTCAATGCAATTTTTTGACATTTCATAGCTAGTTACAAATACTTTGGAAAAAGCAGGATGGTTCTGGAAAAATAGAAAAGGATAATATTAGTTTCTTGTCTAGTGAAGTATATAATAAAAACCAATTGAATTCTGATGTTAACTTCATACAAATGATACACTCTTAGGGTCTGAATCTTTGAGGACATTAAGTACAGTGTCCATGTCAACCCACTACAGCGGCATTATTAACCTGCACAAATCAAATAATAAATAATCTAAATTAGTTGAGGTGGATGTATCATATCGTATTCAAAGTAAGAACTTTGTTTGAAAAACTATAAATCTTTCTCATTCCATAAAAAACATATGGATCTCTATTAGAATTATGTTCGAAACAATGAAATGAAGTGGATTTATGCATTACAAATGGATGAGTAAATAGAAATGGTTTTCATATTGAATTAAGCATAAAAAGGAAATACAGAATGTCCAAAACATTGCTCACAGAGGAACAAACCCATACAAATAACAGAGGGGTTGCATGAAAGCAACAATCAAACATAAACAATCATAGACAGAATACATATGTTGTATAATAGCAGAAGTCCAGAACATAAAATGTAATAGAAAACCAAAATATTAAGATAAGAAATACTTATTTATCCTTCACGATTATTAGTGGTCCATGGAGTCTCAGCTTGGGGGATGTGGGACATGGGGAAGGGTCTTGAGGACGGAGGAACCAAGGGCCTAGATTTGGGGATAGTAGGGGCACAACAGGGCAAATATATATAGCACTTAAAAATATAGTTGTAAAAAAATGTACAAGGAATAACATATCAAACTCTGAAATACTCAAACATAGTGCGTTCAACAATGAAAATGTTGAATATCAATATATTTATGTTTATCCAAAATGATGATTACATTCAAAATCCAAATACAATTAGCCAATGGCCCAATGTGTTAGGAATTGCATGCAGAAGATATCAATTAAATGCAAATAAAGATTAAACAGAGGAATGAAAATACACAGAAGTAATAACGAGAGACAATTTTAGTGTGGTTCACCCAAACTCAAGTTACATCCACTAACAAAGAGTCCAATATTATTATCCAGCAAATCAAACTGATTACAACCAGCAATCCTTGTAACTCAATACCACTACAAATGCTACAATACAATATGAATGGAAACCCTAACCCTTAGCCGCTTTTATCGAGCCTTATGTCGATTACAAAATAGGGTTTTTTATGTCAGCCAATAGAAAAATAACTCCCAACGCCTTTATAAAATAATAAAAATTGTTTGAGGTTTCTCGTTAAATAATTTGGGGGGAAACTGTACCGATAAAAGTGGGGAAAATTTAACCTCTGAGTCTGATTAGGCTCCATATAACAACAATCTCCCACTTGGAGACTGATCAGACTCCACATCATATCACCTCCCACTTGGAGACTGATCATAACACCGTTGAACCTGTAGCTCCCACTGGAAATAAGCACCCTGGACCCTATTGTTCTGATTTTATGTTTTTAGTTTTGAAGACCAACCAAAGCTGAAGAGGAGCTCAACTTCTCCCTTGTCACTACCTTTGTAAACATATCTGCTGGATTTTTATCTATATGTATCTTTTCCAGTCATAACTGCCCATCATCCAACACCGATCGAATAAAGTGATACCTCAACTGTATGTGTTTGGTCTTTGAATGCAAGGCATAATTCTTTGCAAGATGTATGGCACTCTGGCTATTTGTAAATAAATAACTATTATCCTATTGTTTGCCCAATTCTTCCATGAAAGATTACAGCCATATCATCTCCTTGCTTGTCTATGTTGCAGCTACATACTCTGCCTCCGTGGTGGATAAAGCAACCACCTTTTGCAACCGTGAGATTCAACTCACTGTTGTCCCACCTATAGCAAAGACATAACATGTAGTACTCTGCCTAGTATCATTATCCCTTACCAAATCTGAGTCTACATAACCTGCTAAATTAGGATTAGAGCCCCCAAAACATAAGTGTTTATTGGATGTACCTATCAAATATCTGAGAATTCATTTTACTGCATTCCAATGCTCCAATCCGGGATGACTCATATATTTGCTTACAACTTCTACATCATGTGCAATATCTGGTCTCGTGCATACCATGGCATACATTAAGTTTCCTACAGCTGAAGTATATGGTACCTTGGACATTTTGTCTTCCTCCTCTTGTGTTTTTGGACACATCTCCTTGGTCAATTTCAAATGACTAGACAAATGTGTGTTGACAGCTTTTACATTCTCCATATGGAATCTCTGCAACACCTTTTCAACATAATCAGCTTGAGAGAGAGTCAATTTCTTGTTCTTCCTATCTCTACAAATTTTCATGCTAAGGATTTGTTTTGCTGCCCCCAAATCCTTCATAGCAAATGATTGTGCTAATTGTTGTTTTAACTCTCTTATGTGATCCATGTTAGACCTTGCTATAAGCATGTCATCAACATATAAACATAAAATAATGTATCTATCATTATCCAACCTCTTAAAATAAACACAATGATCAGAATTACACTGACTATAGCCTTGCTCAGCCATAAAACTATCAAATTTCAAATACCATTGCTGAGGTGCTTGTTTCAAGCCATACAAACTCTTCTTCAATCTGCACACCAGTTTATCCTTACCTTTGACCTCAAATCTCTGTGGTTGTTCCATATATATCTCCTCCTCCAAATCACCATGGAGAAAGGGAGTTTTCACATCTAGTTGTTCCAAATGCAAATCTTTAGCAACCACAATACTTAAAACAGTACAAATAGAAGTCATCTTAACAATCAGAGAAAAAATCTTATCAAAATCAATGTTTTTTTTCTGTGCAAATCCTTTTACAACTAACCTGGCTTTAAATCTATTATTACCTCCAACTTCCTCTTTCAGCCTATAAACCCATTTGTTTGGTAAATCTTTTTTACCTGCAAGCAACTTACATAAATGCCAAGTCTATTTTTTTAGCAAGGAGTCCATTTCTTCTTTCATTGTAAGCTCCCACTGAACCTTTGTATCCACCTGCATAGCTTCATCATACCCTTCTGGTTCACTGGCATCTATTAACAAAATAGAATACAAAGAGGGAGAAAATCTTTCAGGAGGTCTACTTAGCCTTGTTGACCATCTAACATTCACTAGAGTTTGTGGTATATCTTGTTGCTGTTGTGGAGCATGAGGAACCACTGGAACATCATTATTTGGAGTATCATCCAACACCACATAATCCTTTTCTTTCTTTTCATTGAATACAACATCCCTGCTTTTCACAATTTTTAGATTTTCAACATCCCAAAGCCTATAACCAAATTCATCAATGCCATATCCAACAAAGATGTACTTTTTTTATTTTTCATCCAGCTTGATTCTATTTTCAGAATCTACATGTGCAAATGCTTCACATCCGAAAGTTTTGAGAAAAAAATAACTCACCTTTTTACCTGTCCATGCTTCCTCTGGAATACCACAACCCAAAGGAACCGAAGGACCTCTATTAATTAAATATACAGCGGTATTGACAACCTCTACCCACATGTTTAAAGGCAGACCAACATGTAATCTCATGCTCTTTGCATGCCCCATTATTGTCCTATTCATGCGCTCAACCACTCCATTCTCCTGTGGAGTCCCTGGAACCATTTTCTGCCTACGAATTCTATTAAAGGAACAATAATCCTCAAATTCTTTGTTGCAATACTCACCACCATTATCAGATCTAAGACATTTTAATCTTTTACCTATCTCATTCTCAACCAAGCTTCTTCATTTCTTAAATATTTCAAATACATCAGATTTATGCCTGAGGAAATAAATCTAAACCTTCCTAGTTGCATCATCTATGAATGTAACATAATACCGAGAGCCACCGAGTGAAGATACCTGAGTCAGTCCCCATACATCTGTATGCATAAGCTCCAACTTTTCATCTTTCTTTTGCTTCCCATCCTTGAGAAAACTAACTCTCTTTTGTTTGCCACACACAACTTTCATAGAAATTGATATTAATACATTTCAAACCTGGTAAAACTTTCTTAGAATGAAGTAGCTTCATACCTTTTTCACTCATATGCCCAATCTATCATGCCACAGTGTTATCTCAAAACCTACAGCAACTATTTCAGTCTCTTTCTGCGAACCCGCATCAACTGCTCCTGAACCTATTTGGTTTTTCTCTGCAACAACTAAAGTAGAAGGAACAATATGGCCTGTACAAATATATAAGGTGCCTACTTTTACACCTTTTGCTACTATTAAGGCACCTTTTGAAACCTTCCAATTTTTATCACTGAAAGTAACTATGCAACCTTCATCAGCTAGTTGCCCTGCTGAAATTAAATTCCTACTCAGCCTTGGAACGTGCCTTACCTCTTGTAGTAGCCAGTGATTCCCATTCTGCAACTTAATCTTGATTATTCCCTTTCCAAGAATCTGACAAGGTTCGTTATCTCCTAAATAAACCAGTGCAAAATCCCCTTAGACATAATCAAGAAAATAACTTCTATGGGGCGTAACATGAAATGAGGCCCCTGAATCTAAAACCCATGAATCATCAGCATTATCTAGGGAAAGAACCAAAGCATCATCTTTAAATTTATTACTTACCACATTTGTCTTCTTGTTTGTCTCCTTCTTTATTCTTCTAAGGCCAGCAATCTTTCTTCAGATGACCTAGTTTCCCATAGTACCAGCAATCCTTCTGCCTCTGGATTGGGACCTCTTGTCCTTTGATTTTCCTTGTGACTTCCCATGACCTCCAGAACCTTTTCCTCTCTCCTTTGATCTGCCCCTACTTTTTGCATTCAAAACACTACCTGATGTGGACCCTCCTGAGCTTTTCTGTCATATTTCCTCACTAAGGATAACACCAACAACATCATCAAATTTCAAAGTATTTAAACCAGAGACAAGGTTACTTACAACCATTACCAAGCTATTTCAGCTTTCTAGAAAAGAACATAAAACCAAGAGAGCCCTCACCTCTTCATCAAATTTCACTTTTATAGAAGTTAATTGACTGGTAATCATATTAAATTTATTTAAATGATCTATCACAGATCCACCTTCAATCATTTTCAGATTAAATAAATGCTTCATGAGAAATACCTTATTTGAGGCTGAGGGTTTTTCATACAATTTAAACAAAGCTTTCATCAGTTCATCTGTTGTCTTCGCTTCTGTTATATTGAACACCACAGATGGTGCCAAGCACAACCGAATGGTTCCCAGTGCTTTTCTATCCAGAAGATTCCAATCCTCATCATTGTTGCCAGTTTCTTGGCTATTCCTTCCAACGGCCTACATAAATCCTTCTGATAGAGATAATCCTCCATCTGCATCTTTCATAACTAATAGTTCTGCTCATTGAATTTATCTACCTTCAATTTACCCTCGTCCGCCATTGCTCCCACTTAACCGTGAGACTCCCACTCAACCATGAGACCTTCCTGCAGACAATAATCGAACACAACCTACTTTGATACCACTTGTTAGGAATTGCATGTAGAAGATATCAATTAAATGCAAATAAATATTAAATAGAGGAATGAAAATACATAGAAGTAATAACAGCGAGAGATAATTTTAACGTGGTTCACCCAAACTCGGGCTACATCAACCAATAGAGAGTCCAATATTATTATCCAGCAAATCAAATCAATTACAACTAGAGCAATCCTTGCAACTCAATACCTTTGCAAATGCTACAATACAATATCAATTGAAACCCTAACCCTTAACCGCTTTTATCAAGCCTTATGTTGGTTACAAAATAGGGTTTTTTAATGTCAGCCAATAGAAAAATAACTCCCGACACCTTTATAAACTAATAAAAATTGTTTGAGGTTTCAAGGGCACTGCCCCTGAGCCCCCGCAGGGGCACTGCCCCTCGACCCCTGTTAAATAATTTGGGGGGAAACCACACTGATAAAAGTGGGGGAAATTTAACCTTCGAGTCTGATTAGGCTCCATATAACAACACAATGCATCAAATCATCATTCATCCCCAAAGTATGTGCGAAACTACTCATCACTTGAACTGTTGGACTCCTCAAGGTCAAGCTCCTCCAAACCAATACCAACCAACCCTATTTGTGTTGCATCTTCATCAACATGTGCTAGCTCCTTTGGCTCTACATCCCATCAGCCTACTAGACTCTCCATGTACGTAAGTGTGTTGCGGTCAATGAGATGCAAGGTGCTATGTACAATGACAAGCCTTTCTTCTCTCCAAGAAGTAAGTCAGTTCCTCTTAACGGAGTGGATGAAACTATACGTAGACCAATTCCTCTCAACAACACGAGAACTAGAAACTTAGGATAGCAGGCGAATAACTAGTGTGGTTGTCAACGAATTAGGCCCATACATAATCCACCATAGAATTGGATCCTTCCGTGCTATAGTATCTCTATCCATCTTGGCCTCTTCTAAATATCTCCTAAGAGTGGCAAATTTTGTCCACTCGGTATGAGTATTGCTGGCTTGTACAGAATCATACATCTTCTGAATGGCCCTCAAGAACTCTGTCTTCACTTTAGCATCCTATATAGAGGTAACTCTGCTAGGCCTTAGAAGCCTATTTATAAGTTTTTAATGATTGTTTAGGGTACGAGTGGGGACCATAGAACATTAATCTTAGGGTCAATAGCACGAAGATCCAAAATTCTTTTCAAACTTTTTAAATGAAAATTTTGCCTCAATTGTTGTAGGAGATCTCTAGGAGTCTCGAGTGTTGTTGGGAGACACAAGGGAGTTCCCTGAAGGTCTCAAGGATGTCCTGAAGTCTTGGTGGTGTCTCCAAATAGGGGGACATCCTAGAAATGTTCCCTCTTTGAGGGAGATGTCCCAAAAATGTCCTTAGGTACCTGGTGGCAATGGTGGGATGGCCAATGGACTTTTCCTCCAAGTTCCCACATCTTGGAGACGTCCCCATCCTAGAAATGCCTAGTTTTTGGGGGCACCGCATCCTTGTGAACACTATGATTAATCCTTCTAATCTACTTAAGATGTTAAATAATGTTAGGTAATAGTATTTAGGGAAAAGAAATCATTTTGTCTACTAAATAACATGAAGAGATTTTCTCAAGACTTGATGAATTTAACCTTTTAACTTGTGGGTGATATATACACATAATTTAAAGGCATAGGACCAACCCTAGCATCATTCATAGACAATATTTTTTGCATCCTTTTATGTCTCATCCATTGGGTTTTTTGGAGCTCTTTAAATCAATTGTCACACCTTCAACCTTCATGAAGTCCACTCCAACAACTCCCTCTTCATTAAATATTGTAGTGGAAGCAACCAGTGCCCCACTTGAGACCACTCTAATCTACAACAAGATTCTTAACTCCATGAAGTACATGGGAACAAGCTCAAAGGATCATGCATATCACTTGAGTCAACCTTCAATTGATTAACTAATTATAGAGGTGGTGAAGGAGACAAGGTTTTTGAATTCCATCTCCTTGATGTGGTACTAGATGTTATAGTTAAATGCAAACAAAGAATAATCATTCTTTTCTTTTTAAAAGGGGCACCCAATCAACCAACACTTTTATAAATTAACCAAACCCAATTGGGCAAATGGGGTTTGGGATCTAGAGTCCATTAGAGGGTTGGGGAGGGGGTATGTTTCTTACATGTCTAGTGCCCCTAAACATAACCAAGCAATGTTACATTGTGGAATTTGGATTATATGTGGACAAATTTTCTATCTCCAATCCTAAAACTTTGAACTGAGGGAATCTCTTAATTTCCTACTATCCCATGTGGGTGGATTTCTTATTCCTCATTCTTGCGTTTAGACCATTTGTAAAACAAATATCTGGGCAATTGTATTGGGTCATTTGGTACAAAAATAAGGTGCAAATTTTCATTATCTTGTATATTTCAAATGTGTTCAACTATGAGCATGCATCAAAGTCAACCTAAACCAACCCCTACCTAAATCCATTAGACTCTTTGGCCCCAAATTTGAAGTCCCTAAACCTATAGTTTTCCTCGATATTTGCCACATGCTTGTTTCTATTGTAGAAGAGAGAGAACTCATCTAAGATCACATTGTGTGTTCAAATCTAAAGTTGTCTCATCCCAACAACAAGAGGATGATAGAGTCAAATGTACATTACATGAACCAACAATGCCTCCATGATTACTAAGTCAAATGGAACTCACCACGATAAAAAGTTAACCTAAATACTCAATATATTAACACATAGTTGACTAAAATTAGAATAATAATGGTTGACCCATACTCTAACCTCCCTCAAGGTCCCAAAATGGTCCTACTTAGCCAACTCCCCTTTTTAAATAATTTCAATGACTCCAATCATTCCAACCATCTCTTTATTGTTCTAGTTGACTAGATGTACCACACTCTTTCTCCAAATGAAACCCCTACAAAGATGCCACCAAGAATAATGGTTGGAGAATGCTATAAAAACGTAAAGTATTAGTTTCCTCTTCAATAAATTCATAAGACACCTCCATCCATGTTGTGAGGTTGTTCTCTTAAAAACATAGATAACTATGAGGAAACATGTGACCTACAAGTGGAACTCCTTTTCACTCACCAACGATTATATTCTCTTGTTGGAGATGCCTACATCTCTATCAATGCCATGGGTAGCTGAATGATCTCCTTAAACAACTTGCTTCTAACCTTGACCATTGAAGCATAGGACTTTGTTCCATCCTCTCAATGAAGTGCAAAAATACTTCCTTGGAACATATAAGGCATCTCCATTATTGTCCATAAGTATTAGGTCAAGTAGCATCTTTCTAATTGGCAACTTGATGTATCTTTATCTAAGATATCAAATTTATAGGAGTTAAAAGGAATTTTACCTCAAAACTATTAGGAAGGAAGCAGAAGATTCTCTAATTCTTCTCACCTTAATGGTAGTAGGAGTGTTATTCTTGGTGTGGCTTCGAGGATTAAAAAAATTTAATAGTTCAATAAGGAGAAGATCATTCCCATCATTACCTTTGGATAAACATCATCATTCACAACCAACTCATCGGTTTTTTCCTTATGTATTCCCCCAATGGTCCTTGGGAACACACCCATTTTTTGTAATGGACATGGGTGATAATGTACCTTTGTGAATTGGCTTGTTGGAGGTGATTTCAATATAGTGAAAAATAAAGCATGTATAAAAGTTAGACAAGCTCTCATAAGTTCTCTCCTAGCAAATTTAGGGCTTGGCTATTTTGTAGAAACAACCTTGGCATGGATTACCTAATGTATGGTAAACATATTAGCCATGTTTTTGTTTGGTTCACTTATTTCATCTACAAATCTAGAATTTAAAGAAAACTCATCTAGCTTGATTGATTCTATCTCTCATAACCTTCCCATACCATTAGCTTGAGGGAATTCTATTTGTCTTAACCTCATAGATACTCTAATCACCTTCCCATAATTGTTCATATCTCCTTCTCCATTGGTGAAGACCCTTGTAATCTTCATTTTGATCGTAATGTTTAACACCTTCATAATGCTTATCATTTATACATGATATCAAGGCTACATGGAAAGATGAACCAAAATCTAAAGCTGATAGTTAGATCCAATGATGGGAGATTGGTCTTGTGAGGTGCACCTACTTCTTTTTGTCTTATGGTGAAAAATAGCTTGGGATAAAAAAGAAAAGAGATTTATCTTTCCAAGGTCCTCTTGAGGAAGGCTATAAACTTCTTTTGGTACACCCTTTGGTTGAAAATATTCAAAAATCCATGACAAATACTAAGAACCATATACAAGAAATTGAGATGTATAAATGCTAGTAAGCTCATATTTTCTCTCACCTAAATTGGATTAAAGAAGATGACAAGGAATCTAGGGTTTTCTTCAATTACCTAAAACAAAAAAGCTAAAAAGAAAGCATACCATTCATCCTAGATCAATCTAGGAACATCTACTCTTTTTCTACTGAGATCGTAGAAGTGTTGTGTATGCAGTATAAAGAGTTATCTTTTGATGAATCAAATAATGATGTAAACCAACAAGAGTAAGAGAAAAACTCAACCTAAATGCAAGTGCAAATTCAAAGACTCCAAGTGGCAATCTCAAAGTGATGCTTTGTCGAAATCCATGTCTGGTTGCATGTCTCAATTAACTCACATTAGTATAATGCTCAAATACTAGGGAAAGATCAACCATGCAAACCCTGATTATATTAAGAGCACTCACGGCGTGATTTAAGGCATGTCATTCAAAATGATGGTTGACTGCATAATCCTGTAGGAGTCAAGGACAACACTGAGAGGGGGGGTGAATCAGTGTTGTGTGAATTTTCAAATCTTTTTCAAACTTTAACTTGCAGAGCATAAAGGTGAGAAAGTTATCATTGAATTGTCAAACACATATGCACATAACTTTGTCAAACACATAAACAAAACTCATGAGTAAAACATACAATCATAGAGAGATGATCAATAGGAATCAAGACACAAGAATTGCACGAGTGGAAAACCCTCCAGGGGTAGAAAACCACTCCAGAACTGCCTCACTGGCTTAACTGATAAAACATGCCTCACTGGCTACAATACGTGTCTCACTGACAAATGTTAAGGTCTCACTGACCTGTAAGCCTCACTGGCATACTATTTAGAAGCACCAGCTTCAAGGAGCACCAACCCCTAATACAGAACAAACTGAAAACAAGAATTCAGAGGGTTCCTCTGTTTCAATACAAAACATTTCTTCTCTCATGTGTCTGTCAAATGTCCATTCTGTTCAAAATCAATCCTACATCTGGATACACTCAACAACACTGCATATCAATCAATCCTATATTCTAATCCATTCAATAACACTGCATATCAATCTTGTATTCTAATCCATTCAACAACACTTCACACCTCTGTATGTTTCATCTCTGTCAAATTATGAAGTTGCATCAATGTGCCTGAAAAATTATTGTAAATAATAGGACACTTGATGTTCCTCTTCTCTGCAAATCAATTTCATTTTTTTATGACCTTTCATATTTCAATCAGTGTCTTGTAGGAAAAAAAAATTCTTTCAAAAATCTTCATTCTTTCATCTGCCCTGCATAAATAAAATCATGAAAAAAAAAATCCACCATAAAATATTAACAAACATCTTCAATAAAATCTAATCAATGCTCTGTAAATAAAAAATCTCTGAGAATTTTCATCTTCTCAAACCCTTCATCTTCTCCTTCACATTCTTCATTTTCTTTTCAACGAGACTTCAAAAATCATTTTGCCTTGTATAAAATCTTCAAAAAAAATTTCTGTCAAAACTTTATATTCATTTGCAAAAAATCTCTTTGTCTTCTCTCAAAAAAATCATCTTCAATAATGTCAATCTTCTCACAAAACTATCTTCCTGAAAAACTCATATGCATTCTATAATGGATCTCATGCCTTTTTAAAAAAAGAAAATAAAATAGAAATTAAAAATACTTTCTAAACTTTAAATACATAGCCTTTTATGGCTAATCCACATGCTAAAAACTTTCCAAAGTTTATAAATCTTAAACAAGATCATGCCCATTCGTATGTATAGAAAGAATGCCTTTTTCCTTAAAACATGCTCCCCATTCGATGTATTATAAAGCATGCTTTTCTTAACAATAAATCCCACTTGCTACCATAAAAATCATTCTAATAATAGCCTTTTAAAAGGCTCTCCCACTTCCTCTAATTTCCATGATGGAGAATTCCTTTTTTTTTAAAGAATAAAATCTTTTAAAACTTATGAAAATCTGCCCTTCATGAAAGAAGCTAAAAATTAGCTTAAAATCCTCTTTTTTCATTTTTTCTTTTTTTAAAGACTAAAATTAGTCTTAAAAAAAATTATTTCTTTCTTTAACATTTAAAAACTCCTCTTTTTATTTTTTAAAAAATGTCATAAAGATATGACATAAAAATAAAGTTTTTAAATCAAAATGCAAATCTAATGATGGTTTAATCACATTCCCCAATAGCCTTTGATTTCTATGAGCTCATATGATGACTGTTGATATAACCACAAAGATCATGATGAACCTCATCACAAATTTGATGACTCTGCCACATATTTCTTTGCAAGACCAAATCATATCATATGCCTTGACATCAATGGACCATCTAATAATTCTTTTGCATTTCTCCTATCTCATGAGATCCTTATGAGATTGTAACTTCTTGAACCTGAACATGAGATACTTTGATTTATAACAACAACCTCTTATGACAATGCAATTATTATATGTGTCAGTTGAGAAATAGATCAAAGCACACAGAACCTTCAACACTTTGCTTCTTACTTTGGTGATCATTATCACCATGTCACTTACCTCTTATCTTGAACAAGACTATTGAGAAGACATCCTGAAATCATAAGACTGTGAACCCATCATCACCTGATTATTACCATCACTAATCAATATGGCTTTGAACCTATCAACTTGAACCCATGAATGAATGTGAACACATGAAGAACCTGAAACACCTCAACAAAGCAAGTCAATCAATGAACATAGAATATTTATGTGACAACGCTTTTTTTAACCTCAACAACCTGAAGTGAAACATTCACACCATGAAACAACACCATTGATAATCAACACACCACATGAGAGATATACACTAATCAATTCAACATCCTTAATGAAGGCATGATCAACACACTTATCCTGATTGAGTGAACAACTCCTGATTGATTCCTGCCATAAGTGAACAACTATGAAATGCATGATCATTAACAACCTTTGTCAGTAGTGCAAGTGATCCTCAAATGTCCTGGAATCCTGATGATACCTTGTGAAGATGCACACTTACACAACTCTCTCAATACCTTTTGACATCAATGACAAACTATCACCATCAAATCCCATTATGCAAGAATAACTTATTAGATCCCTACCTAGCAAGGTAACTACAATGATGGATAATATTTAACTAATTATTATTGATACTTTCCAACCAATCAAAAAAAAAAAATTTAATCTATTTTATTTTCTTATTGTTTTTTTTGGTATCTTAGAGGTATCTAGCCCCGCGACCACATGGTTCACAATCCATCAAGGCGAGCTAACTAATCCTCTATGCCGCATATTAACCTGAGAAAGCCCCAATCCCTATGTGGCAGGTTGAATCAGGTTTCAAACCTGCATTGATTGTCCGTGTCTTTTAATGGCTCAACCAACTAGTCTACGCCCGGGGGACTTTATTTTCTTATTGTTGACAAAGTAAAACATATATATTTTAATGAAAATAACCAAAATATCATTTATCTCAGAGGCTATTGGATCAAAAAGTTGAGTTCTTATTACAACCTGCATGTAGATCAAGAAAATATTAATAATGAATTTTACAATGCAATACAAAAATGAAAAATATATCAACTGTCTTAAACATTTATTATCAATGTCATGGGATGTGACTTGAGAAATCACATCACCATTTAAATATACATATTACTTACTATTATCTCTTATATGTTATTATTAAAGGTGTCTATTGTATTTATTATTTGCCCAACCTTTTTATTTTTCTAAGTTGATAAAAAATTTATGTCGCATGTGTCAACATATTTTATTAATTATATATACTACAAATATTATACTAATAATCATTATCTAGTATTTATATATTTCATAATATTTATTAATAATATTCTATTTATAAATCTAATTCATATATGCCACATAATTAGATAATATTTGATTATTATTGTTGATAAGGGTAATACTCAATATAAATTTGAGTAATTTGACAATTACCATAATTAAAGTCTTGTAAAATCATGACAACCACAACACATATTTGCAATACAAATTTCTCATCTTGATACTTTTTTTAAAAAGAAGAGGGGTATAAATTTATTAATCAGGAAGGATCAGTACAAAAGAACAAAAGCCAGCAGGCCAGAGAATAGGAAAGAAAAATAACCACTCAGGTTCCTCTTGGAACCCTGAAATAATCTCTTATGTCCACCAAAATCAACTCCTCTAAAATCCCAGAGTATTCTGTGGACAAGTGACTCCAGTCCCTGACATTCCACATCCCCATCTACTTAGAAGCCCATTTTGCCAAACAATCAGCAGCCTTGTTCCATTCTCTAGGAATATGACAGAATGTAACAAAGTCCAAAGATCTACAAAGCCTCAAAATCTAGTTCACCACCACAGACAATTGCCAGTTCATTCCATCCATCTCCCACCTATTCAACATATCAATCACTACCTGTGAGTCTGATTCACAAATCATCCTTCTCCAACCTAGCGCACAACTTCTCTCCAGAGCATAAAGGATAGCAAGAGCCTCCATGATATAATTATTAGTATGTTGTCCTTTATATGAAGAAAAGAAAAATTGAACAACCCCCGAATTGTCTCTACCAACACCCCCAATCCCAACATGCCCAGGATTACCTCTAGAAGAGCCATTCGTATTAATCTTCAACACATCAGGAGGAGGAGGCATCCAGTAACCATCTCGCCTAACTTTTCTCTTGACCTGCCATCCCACTCTGGCAGAGGGGACCCTCTTATCGCCACCAACCAAGCCCAACCTCTAAAAAATAGCCAAATCACCCAGATCTACAAAGGCGGACAAGTCACATTTTGCAGATAAAGTCTCCTAAAGAGCACTGATAATCCTCATCCATAATTGATGACTCATAATTTTCCTATCCTGAAAAATCCTTTGGTTTTGTTCCAACCAGATTTGCCACATAATAAAAGAGGGGTCTATTTTCCAAGAAACATTCAGAGAATAAGTTTAACAGGGGGACTCCTTAAAAGGTCCTAGAACTTAGCCAAGGAGGAAGCATGAAAACAAGCCGTATTCCAAACTCCCCACCAATAGTGCCAAAGTTCCCTAGAGAAAGGACACATGAAGAAAATGTGGGAAGAACTTTCCTCATTATTATTGCAGATAACACACATAGAAGGACCTTGAAATCCTCTCTTTCTCAAATTCTCCCAAGTGAGGCATCTATTCTGGGCAATAAGCCACTTAAAAAGGTTGCATTTAGGCCAAGAAAACTTATTCCAAACCTGTTTCCACCAAAGAACCCCCGCTCTCCAAAACAATTGCCTGTCCAGAACCTAATAACCCGAAGCAACTGAGAATCATCCTTTCAGATCAAGGCCCCAAGCCAAGATATCACCTCCCTCTAAGGAACTGCAAGCCCTACTAGTCAAAAGCCTCTGAAGCTCCTGGAGGTCCTCCTCAGAACCTCTAGGAGACCACTCACTAGGTTCTTTCCATCTAAACACTTCCACTTGACCCAGAACCTGAGAAGTTTTGTAGTCTTCCACCTTACTCCATCCAGCCTCAAAAAAATTGTTACACAAAGATTGCAAATGCAGATACATTGAAATGAGAGGAGGGGCCCCATCCCATGAATCAGACCAGAATAAAGCCTCTGAACCTCTATTGCAAATCCAAAACAACCCTTGCTTGATCAAATTAGCACCTCTTTTAAGAGTATTCCAAATCATAGAGCCTTTCCCCATCAGGGTGCATCGAGGAACATCTTTACTTTCTACTCCTCCCAGATACTACAAGGTAAGGACTCTAGCCCAATCCTGATCTTGAAGACTGCACCATCTCCAATAGAGCTTACCCACCATAACCTGACCAATAAGATTTGTTTGATGAAGACCAAGGCCTCCTTCCTGTTTCCACCTACACACGGAGTCCCACTTAACCAGACTCCATTTCTTCAAGCTCAAATTACCAGCCCATAAGAATTGTCGGGAGAGGGCATCAAATTCTTGAATGAATTTTGAAGGAGCCGCTTGAACAAAACATCTATAAATAGGGAGAGCCTGTATGATCGACTTTAAAAGAGTCATTCTCCCAACAGAAGAAAGCCATTAATGAGAAACTCTTCTTCTAAACTTATCAAGGATATCCTGCCAAAACCTGCTAGGAAGAGCACCCAAAGCAATGGGGATACCAAGGTACACAAAAAGAAGAGTACCAATTTGAAATCAAAGGATCTGAGCAATCCTGGCCTATATAGGCATAGGAATATTGAAGAAAAAAATGGAGGACTTGTCCTCATTAATCCTTTGCTTGGAAGCCGCCAAGTAAATATCTAAAGCTCTTTTGAGATTGACTGCCTCATTAACTCTTGCTAAGCCCATCAGCGAGGTATCATCCACAAACTATAAGTGATAATGAGGAGGCATTCTGTTCCCCCAGTTTCACCCCTGAATCAGCCCTTACCTCACCCACGACTTGATAAATCTCCCCAAACCTTCAGCCATTAGAATAAAGAGATAGGGCAAAAGAGGATCCCCTTGGCGGGGACCCCGAGAAGCTCCAAAAATCTCAGAAGGCTCACTGTTAATGAGAATAGAAAAAGAAGAAGAGACACAATTCATGACCCACTTTATCCACTCGCTATCAAACCCAAAAGCCTCCAAAACCTTTTGGAAGAAAGTCCATTTAACCCAATCATAGGCTTTGGCCATGTCAAGCTTGATAAACACAACCTTTTCTTTGGAGGTAGCCATGGAATGAATAGCCTCCATGGCAACAACAACCCCATCCAAAATTTGTTGACCATCCATAAAACCCCCTTGCTCCTCCAAAATTAAAGTGCCAAGCCATGGTTTGAGCCTTTCAACGATCAACTTAGTGATAATTTTGTAGACCACATTGCACAGGGCAATAGGTCTAAAGAGGTCCAAAGAGTCAGCTCTTTCCCTTTTTGGAATAAGAGCAAGGAACGTAGCATTCATGGCATTGAGCATCTATTTACTCCTTTGAGAGTCCAAGACCACTTCCAAAAGGTCATACTTGAGAATATCCCAAAACTCCTGCTAAAATTCTATAGGGAATCCATTAGGTCCCCATGCTTTCCCTTTCTTCATCTGAAACACAATCCCCTCTAACTCCTCCAAAGTGATAGGTTTGTTTAACATAACATTCATCTCATTAGTAACCAATGAAGGAATGCACTACAAAATAAGGTCATCCACCTCTCTTGTCAGGGGTGTATCCTCTAAAAACAAAGTGGAATAGTAATGAGTGATCTCCCTTGAAATCATCTTGAAAGAGGATAGTTGATTCCCTTCAGAGGACCTGAGAGAAGTAATAAGATTCCCTTGCCTCCTATCCTTGATAAAGTTATGAAAAAGAGTAGTATTTCTATCCACTTCCTATAACCAATCAATTCGAGACTTCTACTTCTAGAAGATTTCTTCACACAACTCCCATTCCTCCAAAACTTTCACAACTACCACTTCTAACCTGAAGATCTCCTTTGTTAAGCTGTGATCCTTGATATGATGGGTAATATCATCCAGGCAAGATTGGGCAGCCACTTTAGCCATAAACACATAGCCATAACACTGCCTATTCCATCTTTTTAGCATGTACTTAACATATTGAAGCCTCTTAGCAAAGGTATACATGGCAATACCATGCTCAGGCTTCCCTTTGCACCACCAATCTGAAACAAACTCCTGTAGGGAAGAGTCATGAATCCACATAAGTTGGAACCTGAATGAGGGATTTTTAGAAGCTGAAAGTTTAATCAGCCAATGATCTGAGCCTTTCCAGACAAGAATTTCAGAGCTGGTGATCCAACTATCCCCCACCTAAAAGCTAGACACAAGGAACCTATCTAACCTCTTAGAGATAGCATCAACACCCCACCTCCTATTATTCCAAGTAAACATACCATTAGAAGGCTTTATGTCCACTAGGTTCAACAGATTAATATTACTCCTCAGGAGCCTGGAAGAGTCCTCTAACCTGCCAACACCCACACTCTTTTTCTCCAAATAGGAGACAACATTGAAATCCCCAGCCAATATCCAAGGAAGATAGGGAGCAAGAGACCTAACCATCATGATGTGAGACCAAAGCATAGATTTTCCTGCAAGATCAGTCAGAGCATAGATATTGGAAAGAAGAATAACTTCACCATACTCTAAACCTGAAGCAACCACAGACATAGAAGATCTACTAGAAATCCACCACATAGGAACAACTTTACGAGGGTCCTAGAGACAAGCTACACCGCCAGAGCTATCCTATGCCCCAATACATTGGCACTGACCTCTTGCCCAAAGCTTAGATGCTAAGCTCAACATACCTTCCATAGACATCTTAGTCTCTTGGATGAAGATGATATCTAGAGAGTGAAACCGAATCAAGTCACGAATAGCCTTTTGTCTAGGGATGCTATTTATACCCCTAACATTCCATGAGAGAGCTATCATTTTTGAGGAGAGAAATGTGAATCAATGGTTTTCACTGCACGAGCCTCAACCAATGTCTCTCCAACTATTCTTACTTTTTCCTGATCTTTCTTTCTACCCACCTTGGGGATCTTCTCAAGAGCACCCTTTTTGAGAACCTTCTGTTGGATCCCTAATGCATTCAAAGTTCCCTTACTCTTACCCTCATCCTAGACCACCTTTTCTAAAGAAGCCACTAAAATGGTCAAACCTGGGCAATCTTTTGCTTCTTTGCACTAGTCATTCTCTCCTTCTCTGGATAGCAGCAAGGGAACATCTGTGTCCATTCGAGCCCCTAGGCCTCCATCTTGTGCTCCAACAGGAAAAATGCCATCCATCACCACAAGCAATTGTTCCTTCTCCATAGGATCCTGCTCTAGCTGCATCCCCACAGGGACCTCTTCAAAAAGATCCAAGTCTTCCAGCGTATCAAATCTATTAAAAACCTCATCCGTCTACCTATCCTTTAATGTTCTCTTCTGCCCTCTTCCCTTATTCTGAGCCTTGACAAGCATAAAACCCTCTTTATCTTCCATCATAGGTGCTTTTCCTTTATCCTGATTGGGATTAGGATGAGGCGGACCATTGCTTGCAGAACCCACCGGAGTAAATTTAGGACACATCCGCTATAGATGGCCTTATTCATGACATAGCTAGCAATGGAATGGAAGAGTTTCATAATCAATTAGCTGGATCCAAGAAGAAGATCCCAGTCTAATTTCCATAGAATTCGGTAAGGGTTTGCTTAGATCAATTTCAATACAAACACAAGCATAAGTTATTACCTTTTTGTCCATAGTTTGCCGTGACAGGCCAAACAACATCGCAACAGAGTGGAAGATGTCATTTCTCCAAAATTCTAGCAGGAACCACGGGAGTTGCACCCAAATAAGGACCTTGGAAGGAAGCTCCTCCATAGGGTTAAACCCTACATGACATGGTTTAATGAACAATCCAACTTGATTATAGAAATAAGGCCCACCTTAAAAAGCCTTGTTCCTATTTGAAATGCATGAGAAAATGACAAGAAAATAGCTATTGGCCGCCAGCATCACCTCCATGTCACCTTCAGGGTTCCAAGTGCGTCAAGCCCATGATTCCAAAAAGGGGAGGGAGAACCAAGTCCCCATGAACTTACAAATCAACGTGTGGTTTCTCAAATAATTGACATCTTCCTCTACCGAATCAGGTTGAATCACAAGCACCAGCCTATGTTCACTTCTTGCAATACATCCATTCACTTTCGAAGGCCTAAAGCCTCCAAACTATGAAGAGCTTTCTCCAAAAACATTGTTGTTCAAACCAATGGCAGACTGATCATGCATGTGTGGAGAGGAGACTGCCCCAGCCATCACTACTTTAAAGGAAGAATTCTTCATTACAAGAGAACCTCCAGGTAGGGCCATGCAAAGCCCCACCGAGGAAAAAGCACCCTAGGGAAACCAGGGCACAAACCCCGAACAAAAAAATTGTCGAATCCCGAGCAGAGAACGTGCCTACACCGCTCTAGCAAAAACCACGCAACCGCTTCAAACCCCAGTTGAATAAACTACCAAAACCCCTTCCCAGGAGTAGAAAACCCTTCCCCATGCCAAAGGCACCTCCAAAACCCCTCCCAACCCCCTGCGAACCAACATCACCCCACCCACGCTAGCTAGTGCAGGAGCACCTCGAGACTTGAGAATCTGGAGGATTCCATGCATATTTTGTTATGTCCAAAGTGTCATGTTGTAAGGCCTTAGTGCCATATTATATCATGCTTAGCCAAGTAGCGGTATAAAACTAAGTCTGTATACGTGTCATACAAGATTGCAACCGAACTGAAAAGATTGTAACCGAACGGCAAAGGTGGTTATAGGGCGGTTCGCCTTCCATCTTGTGTAACTGTCGACATGAGTCTATATAGTTGGTCTGTGTTCGTGAAGAAAGTGTGAGGCACAGATGGAGAAAATCGATTTGTATGTATATTTTTTGAGGAATAAGAAATTCTATTTTGAGTAAGGTTCTGTTACACGGAATGTAGTTAGGAAGCATTCCACTGGTTGACATTTCTTTGAAATCAGTGGAATGACTTCCTTAGGAGTAGATTGTTTTCCTTTCTGTTGAGTTGTTATTTCTGTGAGTTGTTCAGTTACAGAGTTGTAGAAGATTATAGACCCTACCGTTCTGTTGAGTTTCTGGTTCTATTCATTTATTTAGTGTCTGCGTGAGTTGCAGAGTAAATGAAGTGTCATCGGCGTAACAAGCCTCTCGGAGGAGCTTTTGAAACCTACACCAATCAATGGTGTTAGACCGATCAAAGGTGTATCAGGGAAAAGTGAAGGAAGTCTCCCCGAAAGATAATCACATCAGCGAGTTGGGAGAGCTGTTGAGAGCTTCGCCGATGTGGGATATCACATCGACAGTCGAAGTTCATCGGTGTATCGGCTGGAAGTTAGAAGTGTCCACCGAAGGTGTTGAGTCTGGCTGATAGTTGAAAGGTTCGTGTGGTTCACCCGGTTCAATAGTTCATAATTTGATCTGTTTTGTCCGCTTCCGTTGGGCACTCTGCATCACCAGCACATGAGCACCGGATCAAAGAACAAAGCAAACGGCCCACTTCTATGGCCTCTTGGACCTAGCCTACGTGGCCATTCTCTCCCACAGTAGCGCCATCACATGTATCACCCAATCATAGCTTCATTAAAAAAAATCTTCTCATCTTGATACTTAACTTAAGCAAATAAATTAATTATTTTTTTGTTTAGTAGAAAAGTTATTATTCCCATTAGAGTAAGATAACTATAACAATCAATATTTACTAATATTTTTAATTGATTATTATTAACTTTAATTTCCAACATGTTCAACTACAAAAATTAATCCCTACGCAATACTTATTTACTTTCTTATCCCAATTTACTTTCTTTCTTTATAAAACTTGTATCTTTTTTTAGTTTTTTTGTGAATCATTACCATTACTTATTAATTTTATTTATATTGAGTAGATGAAGAGTTACTTTGAGGCTAAGTTATTTATACTTGTGGGGATTTACCATTAAATGCTTACAATTTTATTTATATTGAGTAGATGAAGAGTTACTTTGAGGCTAAGTTATTTAAACTTGTGGGGATTTACCATTAAATGCTTATACTTTATGTATTATGTATTTACTGTTTTTAATAATAGTTACTTTGGTTTTTTTAGGGAAAACTTTACACTAAGGTCAAGAAAGGATAACATATAAGGTTGTCTTTACAATGCTACAAAATACATTCAAATCTAAATTCTTAGAAAAATATAAGCATGGAAGAAGCATTTGCGAAAAGTTTAAACAAGAAAATAGAGAAGAGAATGGTTTTAAGATTTTGATTAAAAAAGGTTAGGTTACTAAGAGATAATTTAATGTTGGGGTTTAATTATTTGTTGAAATTTGTGTATTGCAAAGAAAAAAATGTTTATAGATTTGAATGTCTATTTCATTTTTTAATCATATTTTTATTGCTATGAGTATTGGTTTTTCATAATTTATATATTTATGGTGTTGTGTTCAATTTTCTTTGATAATAGAGATAAGATCTCTCATTTAAATCTTTTTTGGAGATGAAAATGAATTCTCCTATTTTCTATATTCAATTAAAGCTAATTAGAAATTACATATAAAATATTATAGATGCATATATGCACAGTCAATACACTATCAAGCAAACTAATGAAGAGGAGAACATACAATCACTACTAAATATTAATAACAGTAGGGCATTTGTAGATCAAGGCATGAAATGAGTATAAAACATGAAATTATTGTAGGTAAAACAACATAAATTGAAATTTCTAACCATCTCCCATCATAGGTATAAGACACGGAGCTGCTAAATAAATACTAGATTAGAAACAGAGGAGAGCCATAGTAGTAGTAGGAATAACAACCATATACTAAGATTTGAAACCTCCCTTTATAGGCGACATACATAGAGCTACTAAATAGAAATGGATAGAGATAAACTAGGAACAAAGGAGGGAAATCTTAGTAGTAACAAAATAGAATTGGAGAGGAATCATGTAGAGAAAATTATCATTCAAAGACATCAACAATTAGCTTCCAAACAATTCTTTCCAACTCCTTATTTTCCCTTTGAACACCTAGAGCTAAAATTGTGATATGTGCATAAGCCTTTCCAAATTAGTGTTGGTCCTTAGTTGTTCTTGAAGCACAACAAATAGGTTACTAATCTAAAGAGATAAATTGACACAAATAATTTGAGTTTCAATCTAAAGGGGGAAGGTTGTGTTGGAGAAAAATGCCAAGCAATAAAATTTTAATAATTATTTGATAATCACATGTCTGCAAGTGTGGGTGAGCACATTGTGGGAGAGAGAAACATCAAGAAGGGTAGATTTCCACCAAAAAGCCTATAGAAAGATGGTGGGAAGTGAAAAAATGGATAACCCTAACTTGCGAGCATGAGTGCAAAGCTAGAAGGCATGCTTAATAGACTTGGGTTTAGTACAAATGGGACAAGTGGAGAGGGATAGAGGAATTTGAGGTGGCTACAAAAGGGACAATGGGTAGTTTGACATGCAGAACTTTCCATGCCATGAGTTAGGATTAACCATCAGATTTGAATTACCAAATTTGAAGAATACATTTATTCCACCTTGACCGATTGAACTTACACTTCCATTTGGTATTGAGATGGAGTGAGAGGGTGATAGGAGGAAGGGTCTAACTATAGATTGCTTTAGTTGGGAGGAACTAGTTGATGTAGGTATTAGGCCATCTCCAATTGTAATGCCTCTAGTGTGTTTCCTAGAGTCCTTTCTGATCTTTGTTGTATTGACTGTTTCTTTAGTGTATTGTGTGATTCTTGTGTTATGTGTTGTTGCACTGAACTTGCCGATGAGGTGGTTGTGCCATCAAGGTATTTTGGTGGTGTACTCTATATGTTATTGTGGAGATGTTTGTATGACCATCGAGGTGCTTCTGATGAGGTTATTTATGGGCATTGGTTTTCTAACTATGCATTATGGGATGCATATGTTGTGTCTTTGTATGCTAGATCATTACATGTTTTAGCTTCACTCTTTTTATTTAATTAATATGCTAGGAGGGTAGATCTAGTTCCTTTAGTATTATTCTTTTAAATGATTAATCGTGCTTTGATCATATTGATAGAATGGATGATTTAATTGAAATGTGCCTATTAAATTGTAGTATTTAATTGTGTAATTTTATCATCCAGTTTGGTTGTTGTTACATATTGGAAAAATACGTGTAATGTTTGATTCAGTGTGCAAGAAACTTATAGAGTATTGACCAATGCTTGGTATGTGGATAATGTTCACATGGATTCCACTTAGTCATCTCACCCTACTTAGTCCTTGTGTTGTCGAAACCCATGAAAACCATATCCGAATCGACTATGTTTTTGGATCCCCTTGTGTTAGTCTGTGAATGTGTCTACTTGGGTGATTTTAATATTGTTTATACATTTGCTTGGTATGTGCAAAAGATTTAATATTTCTTTCAAAATATTATTATGTTATTAATTTTAGAAAAAGAGAAAGGTAAATTGTTGAGTTTTAATTATATGAGATTAGGAATAAATCTTATTGTGTGAGGATCATTTTAATTTAATTGTTAGTGATTTAGAGAAATAGAATTATTTTCAAAAGTTACAAAATATTATCTCGAGAAGGGAAAAATAGAATAAAAGGGCTTATATTGCAAAAAGGGATTATTATTTTCATTATGTTATGCTTGGAAAGCAAAATGGAGAAAAAGAAGATATTTTTCAACCCCTTTTTTGAAAAAATGATTTGCATTTGCTTGGAGCTTACTTGGCTAGATTGATTTACTTGTAGAGGGAAAAGGATTCATCTTGCAATTTCCTTCAGATTGATTGAGGTATTTCTCAGTTTCATTTGTTGTCAAATTTTATTTTGTGAATTTTTAGTGGTAGGAAATATTTTTGAAATTTTGGTTTTCCTACTGAAACTACAGAAATTTTCTAAAATTGAAAAGAAATGTGAAAAGGGTGCAGTTGGGTAGGATTAGGCCAAGAGGGTATTCTTGCAATTTTAGTTTTTGCATTTTTTATTTTGATGAAAAATATGTGAAATTGCCATCTAAACCTGATCAAATCTTCTCAAAAATGTTGTGTTTTGAAAAGTGTGATATTGGGTGATTTTAGAGCAAAAGGATATTCTTAGAATTTTGATATTTTATATTTTCAAAATTGAAAAAATTTGGGGAAAAATATGAGAAGGAAGCTTCAAGATCCATTAATGGTGGACCCAAGATATTTTAGAAACTTAATTATATTTATTTCTTAAGATTTGGAAATTATGAAATGATGTTATTTTCTAGAATTATGCATTCTCCCATGGAAATAAATTTATGTTATGAAATTATGCTTAGATTTGTGTGCCACAACAAAATTGTAAATTTGGAGCTTTGGATTGTTAGGATTGAGGTATAGAGTAGGAAAGGAGTGGGCTCTGACCCATGTTGTCACGATACAAAGGGATTGATGGAGCAAACGGGAGGAGAGTTTTAATCAAGTGAAAATGTACTACACATTTGGTAATTAAAACATAATAATAAGGATATCCATGCTATGGTCTGAAGGTTTTAGAGACTCGATCTTAGTTGTGTAGGGAATGTCACAACTCTGGAAGTTGGTGAATGTCCTTGAGTATCGACAATTCTATTCCATTTCGCATAGTCATTGTGCTACTGCATTGACCACTCCTTGTCTTATTGCTAGGATCCTCGTCCTTTCCTAATGTCAGATTTGGTATCTGACATGTTTGTGACCATCTACATATGCTTACAAGTTGGTTGTATCCTTGTACATGCATGTAGATGTGGTGTAAATTGTATATGTGTGTGAAGCCAACTTGCATGACTCATGTGTGAATGTTTGTGTGATGCTTAAGACTCTTTCTATTTGTGTGAGTCTTGGCCTTGATAGCGTTGTATCCATGATCTTCTTCTCTGTATCTTGGGGGTTGCCTAGAGTGGCATAGACATCTATTGTGCTTGATAATGGTAAGATAGTAGGGTGGTAGGTAACATTCCCCCATTGGTCCATTCTTGAAGATCTTGTGGGAGTTGGAAGAGTTCCTTGTTCTTTATTTCATGTTGTGAGTTATGGTTCTTGGAGCACCTTGGAGGTGGCTCATTATTAATGTAATATTATTCTTTGTATTAATTTTATATTGGAGTGCAATCCTTCCATGTTTGGGAAGTAGCCTCTAACTTGTAATAATGTTATGATCTCATTTGGATGGAATTTGATCCTTGTTTTAGATGGAAATTATCATGTTGTGGATATTATCTTATGTGTTGATATGATTAAATTAGGACATTGGAGTCCTCATTTATATATGTTGTAATTATGTTTATGGATGCTTATGTGTTGGATTGTATTGTTTCCACATAGTGGATGATTGTTCTAACTTTTGAAAGGAAGCTAGGTGTGCGGAAACGCTTCCTACACTAATCTAATGAGGAGAGGGCTATGCAAATTCAACTTTATCCTAACTATTACAGTAATGTTAAACGATTAACATAAGATATTGCAGCAAAACACAAGAACTAGAAAGTAGACAGAAGAAGAGAGACAAAGATTTACGGTGGGGAAAACCCTTATCAGGTGAAAAACCCCACACTCAGAAACTTGCACAATGTATTAACAAATCTGAAAGTTGTTTACAATACACTTGCAATGCAAGCTTCAATGGTCTTTGACACTCGTGTCTAGAGTCAATCTGGCAGCATAACAGTACATGTAAACCTATGATTCAAACTCCATCTCCAAGCACTTGTATATAAAGGAAATACAAGGCAATATTGGACCTATCTTGGAATGGGCGTCCAATATGGCATATTGGACCAAAACCCACACCTAGGGACACTTGATCAACATTGTAGAATGTGTCTGACACTTGTCCATAGCTCCCATTCCAAAGAGGTCACATATTTCCAAAATGGGCTATGACAGATGCTCTTACGACACTTACGACCATCATAGAATCTGTCATAGCGGTTACAACTTACAGCTGTAAGAGAATCTATCATACACATACTATAAATATCATATTCTCTTACAACATGTCATATTCCACCTTGGGGCACCCAAATATGTCTTATTCAAAGATGCTTCATGACACATGTCATCACCTGTCTTATAACCTTCTATTTACGACTCTTACATGTCATAGATTCGTCATAGGAATCCATCATAACCATTTCGGTCAAACATTCCTTATACAACTTGGAGGATGCCGACACATGGCAGAATATTCCTACCATTAAGTGGGACACCTATCTCCTCATGTGAGGACAAAAATACAAGTTGTCATAATCCATGTAGGATTGACACATCACCATGCCACATCCCATAATATGACACTATGGATTTTCCAATTATTTACAACATAGGCAATTAAATAATAAATACAAACATTACAAATGTAGAGAATTATCAAGGTTAAGACACCTTAATTCCCAACATTCTCCCACTTGTCGAACACCTTGTAAGAGCCAATAGAAAATAGAATTTAACTGCTATAGGCCGAGAGGTCCATAGACTCCGAACACCATCTGAACTTCTCTGTGCCCACTGGTTTCGTCAATGCATCTGCAACATTCTTCAAAGTATCTACCTTCTCCAAATTTACCTTTCCATCCTCAACCATGTCTCTCACGAAGTGAAACTGAACATCAATGTGCTTGGTTCTAGCATGGAAAGTTGGATTCTTTGCAAGGCAAATTGCACTATGACTGTCACAACTGATCGTGATCTGACTTGCATCAACACCAATATTGGAACACAATCTCTTAAGCCAAATGGCTTCCTTACAAGCATGAGTTGCTGTCATGTACTCAGCTTCTGTCATGGACAAAGCAACAATAGGTTGTCGCTTACTCATCCAACTAATAGCACCACCAAACAGTGTAAAAACATAAGCACTGGTGGATCTCCTACTGTCAATGTCACCTGCCCAATCTAAATCCACAAATCCATGAATATCAATAGAATGCGGAGGTCCTGAAACATTACCATGATAGAAAATGGAATACTCGGAAGTACCCCTCAAATATCTGAACACTCACTTAACTGCATCCCAATGAACTCATCCAGGATTAGCCATAAATCAACTAAGGACTCCCACTGCTTGGGCAATGTCTGGTCTTGTGTAGACCATAGCATACATCAAACTACCAACAACACTAGCATAAGGTACTCTGCTCATGTCCTCCACCTCACTAGGAGATTTTGGACAATCCTCAACAGACAACTTTTTCCCCAAAGAAATGGGAACACACAATGGTCTACAATCTGCCATGCTGAATCTGTCCAACACGGTCTTCACATACTTACTCTGGCTTAACCAAAGTTTTCTGTCGGTTCTGTCTCTTCTGATTTCCATTCCTAGAATGTACCTGGCTGCCCCTAAATCTTTCATTTCAAACTGTGTTGACAACTGAGATTTAAAATTAGAAATCATATTCTTACCCTTCCCAATGAGCAACATATCATCAACATACAGTGCAACAATGAGAATACGATCACCATCAAATTTATAATACATACAGTGATCTGATTTCGATCTCACAAATCCAATTGACAACACAAAGGCATCAAACTTCAAATACCATCTCCTAGGGGATTGCTTCAAACCATACAAAGACTTTTTAAGTTTGCAAATCAAATTTTCTTTACCTTTCACGATGTAATGCTCTGGCTGTGACATGTAGATTTCTTCCTCCAAGTCACCATAAAGGAAAGTTGTCTTCACATCCATCTATTCTACCTCCAAGTCATAAGCTACTGCGAGTGACAACAGGAATCGAATGGATGTCAGATTTGCAATGGGAGAGAAGACCTCACCATAATCTATACCCTCCACTTGTGAATACCCCTTTGCAACCAATCTGGCCTTATACTTCTCAACACTGCCATTTGTACCAATTTTCTTCTTGAACACCCATTTGCATCCAATGGGTTTCCATCCAGAAGGCAAAGGCACCAAGTCCCAAGTTTGATTCTTATCCAAATAAGCCATTTCTTCCTCCATGGCCTCCTTCCAGGAACTTGCATCCTTTATATCCAAAGCCTTTGATATAGTTCTAGGTTCATCACTGTTAGTAAGCAAAGCATAAGCACAACTAGAATTAAGCAATGTAAAACCAAACCTTTCAGGTTGCTTTCTTATTCGTGTAGACCTCCTCAAGAGCTGAGGTTGAGGTTTAGCTTCTTCATTTGAGCTTTTAGAGCTGCTAGAGTTCTCCTCATCATCAGGTCCAACATTGTCTTTCTGTTCAGTCTTCTCAGGGGTGAGAGGAAACTGAACAACATCCTCTTTCTTTTCTTTTTCTTTTGGCTGCAAAACAGTGGAAGAAGGTGTAAGTTCTTTGAAGATGACACTTCTGCTATACAACACTTTTTCAGCCACGAGGTCCCAAAGCTTGTATCCTTTCACACCAACACCGTAGCTGATGAAGATACACTTAACAACTTTGTTCTCCAACTTTGACTACTTCTCCCTAGGCACATGTGCATATGCCTCACAACCAAAAACATGAAGATGCCTTATTGAAGGCTTTCTACCAGACCACACCTCCATAGGTGTCTTTCCAACAAGAGTTGATGTAGGAGATCTGTTTACCAGATAGCAAGCAGTGGCAACAGCTTCAACCCAAAACTTTTGTTCTAGACCAGTTCCACTAAGCATACTCCTAACCTTCTCCATCAGCGTCATGTTCATCCTCTCTACAACTCTATTTTGTTGCGGGGTGTATGGAGTTGTCTTGTGCCTTTCAATCCCAAGTTCCTTGCAATACTTATCAAATTATGTAGAACAAAACTCACCACCATTGTCAGTTCTCAAACATTTAATCTTTTTGCCAGTCTGATTTTCAGCAAAGGCTTTAAACTCCTTAAACTTGCTATAGACTTCAGATTTGCTTCTGAGAAAATAAATCCTTGTCCTTCTACTGTAATCATCTATAAAACATACAAAGTATATAGATTTTGATAACAAAGGAACATTAACAGGATCAAACACATCAGAATGAATAAGGTCCAACACACCAAAAGACTTATGAGAACTCGAGTAAAACTGAACACGGTTTTGTTTTCCATAAATGCAATGTTCGTAAAAGTCAAACTCAAGATTACAATCATCTAACCCCTCAATGAGGTTCTTATTTTTCAGGGTACGCAGACCCTTCTCACCAATGTGGCCAAATCTCTTATGCCATAACATTGTTTTTTTTGTAGGAAGTTTAACTTCCAATGCATGATTACAACCATCAAGACTAGAAACAAAAGATTTCTTCACTGCTCATTCAGATGGTGGGGATGAAGTGACAGCTACCCTCTTCCTTGAGTCAGAAGAACTATTGCATTGTGCAATGCATGCTTCTAGCTGAAACAGAGTACCTCTCCGAGTACCCTTAGCAAGCACCATAGATCCTCTAGTCATCTTGCATCCTTCTTTCGAAAAGACAACCTGCACACCTGCATCATTCAAACTACTTATAGAAAGTAGCTTCCATGCTAAGCCTGGGATGTGTATAACCCCAGAGATCCCCTTCACCCAACCATTAGGGAATTGGATAGAGACTCTTCCATGACCAACGATCTTCAAATGAGAGTCATTACCCAGATACACCTTTCCACCATCGAACTCCTCATACTTAGTGAACCAGTCTCGATGTGAGGTCATGTGGAATGATGCACTAGAGTCGATTAGCCACACATCATCAAATGCATGGGTTGCCAGGGCTGCGATGAAAGCATCACCGTCATCTTGTGATTTGTCAGAATCTGAATCAGGAGCTTTCTTCTTTTTCTTCTTCTCCTCTTTGCATTCCTTTCAGAAATGCCCGGTCTTGCCACAGTTCCAACAAAGAGCCTTGGACTTTCCAGGAGATTTGAATCTCCCACGGGATTTGGATCTACCCTTTTTAGCTTTCTTGTCCTTCTTCTTCCCTTTCTCCTTGGGTCTTCCATGAATTGCAAGGGCTTCTTTGGCTGCCTCAAAAGACTTTCTCCGCATCTCTTCAGACAACAACAAATAAACCACTTCTTCCATTTTGAATGTGGATGTGGTGCTTTTGATTGCCATGACAAGATGATCCCATGAGTCCAGTAGAGAACAAAGCAGGGTCATACACCGATCCTCCTCCTCCATCTTTACACCAATAGATGTTAATTGTGCAACCAGCATATTAAAGGCATTCATATGCTCAGCCACGGATCCTTCGTCCTCCATTCGAAGAGAATACAACTTCTTTCTCAGGAAAAGTTTATTGACTAGGGATTTGGCTTGATACACATCCCCCAACTTCTTCCAAAGGAGTTTTACAATAGTCTCCTCATGGACATTTAACAACACAAAATCGGCAAGACTAAGTCTTATGAGACCCTTAGCCTTCTGATCCTTGAGATCCCACTCATCTTGAGTCATTGTAGCTGGTTTAGTTCCATTCACACTTTCCCAAAGGTCTCAGTCAACTAACATGTCTTCCATTTTGAGCTTCCACAGCTCAAAATTACTGCCATTGAACTTCTCTACTTCAAACCTTCTTGATGTGCCTGCCATCTCCTTGCTGCAATAAGATACAGAATGCTCTACATAGACTCCCACTCAACCTAAGATTAGCTCAAAAAAACCCAACCCTACAACTAGGACCAAAGGTGATCAAGTTCTGATACCAATTGAAAGGAAGCTAGGTGTGCGAAAATGCTTCCTACACTAATCTAATGAGGAGAGGGCTATACAAATTCAACTTTATCCTAACTATTATAGCAATGTTAAAGCATTAACATGAGATATTGTAGCAAAACACAAGAACCAGAAAGTAGAGAGAAGAAGAGAGACAAAGATTTACGGTGGGGAAAACCCTTATCAGGTGAAAAACCCCACTCAGAAACCTACACAATGTATTAACAAATCTGAAAGTTGTTTACAATACACTTGCAATGCAAGCTTCAATGGTCTTCGACACTTGTGTATAGAGTCAATCTAACAGCATAACAGTACCTGTAAACCTGTGATTCAAACTCCATCTCCAAGCACCTGTATATAAAGGAAATACAAGGCAATATTAGACCTATCTTGGAATGGGCATCCAATATGGCATCTTGGACCAAAACCCACACCTAGGGACACTTGGTCAACATTGTAGAATGTGTCTGACACTTGTCCATAGCTCCCATTCCAAAGAGGTCGCCTATTTCCAAAATGGGCTATGATAGATGCTCTTACGACACTTACGACCGTCATAGAATCTGTCATAGCGGTTACAACTTACAGCTGTAAGAGAATCTGTCATACACATGCTATAAATAGCATATTCTCTTACAACATGTCATAGTCCACCTTGGGGCACCCAAATATGCCTTATTCAAAGATGCTTCATGACACATGTCATCACCTATCTTATAACCTTCTATTTACAACTCTTACATGTCATAGATTCGTCATAGGAATCTGTCATAACCGTTTCGGTCAAACATTCCTTACACAACTTGGAGGATGCTGACACATGGCAGAATATTCCTACCACTAAGTGGGACGTCTATCTCCTCATGTGAGGACAAAAATACAAGTTGTCATAATCCATGTAGGATTGACACATCACCGTGCCACATCCCACAATATGACAATATGGATTTTCCAATTATTTACAACATAGGCAATTAAATAATAAATACAAACATTACAAATGCAGAGAATTATCAAGGTTGAGACACCTTAATTCCCAACAACTTTGGTTTTGGTCTGTGTCAATTTTGGTGTTGAACGTGCATACCATTTTGTAGCGCTTTCGTCATGTTATGCTTTGTAGATCTTTCCCTTGTGTTAAGGAGCTAGTGTTGATTTTGTCCTTATTTCTTGGGAACCATGCCCTTCAAAAGGTATCTCATTTGGATAAATTGGATTTCATGATCCCTTGAACATTGGCCTTGAACCAAATCTTAACAACTCATACATCGAGGAAGTTATGCCTCATTAAGTCAAGAAACTGAGCTTGTTGGTTTTTATACCTTAGTGTTTTCCCTACCCTCTATTTTGTAAATTAGGTTCATAGTCTGAAATGTAGTTGCAAGATAGATTTTCTAGTCTAAAGTTGCAATTTGTAATTGAACCTTGAAACTCAAGAATGCAGGTGGTTTGGAGTTCAAAGTTCCAAGGCACATTATAGTGTGCAGGTTGTAGTCAGTCTCCAGAGTCTAATTTACCTAGGGACTCATGGTTTGAAGTTCATCAACACTTTGCAAGTTGCAATTACAAGTGAAACTTTGAAGCCCAAAGAATTGATGTTGTCCTATTCCATACCTTCATAAGGCTTTGGCATAGTGTGAGTTGCTTTCTAGACCTGAAGTCCAAAGTGCATGTTGTTGTTGTTTCCTGAAGTCCAAGGTTGTTCTTAGCCCGAGGTTCAAAGAGTCTTCACACTTTGAAAGATCGCAAACTACAAATGTTTCTTGAAGTCTAAACCCGAGCCAATTTGCAAGTTACATGTTGCAACCCAAGTCTGAAACCTAACCCTATGCAAGTTTTCCCTAAAGTTCAATTTTTGGCAGTTTTGACTTTTCTACTTATCGTAGCTTTGAGATATCAGAGGGGTGGTCTAGTAGGGATGTTGTAAGATTTTTTAGTGACCTTGTAAATCCCAAATCTCCTCCTTATCTTGTTTTTCATGCCAACTATGGTGTTTTGTCACATGGTGTTTCTAAGTCTTCCACTAGTGTCACCTTGCCTTGTGCATTGGTGAAGTGTGTCATTACATGTTGTTATGACACTTAGGCACGTGGGTGTGTGTTGTGGCTTTCTTAATGCCACTTTTGTATTGCAAAAAAATTGTTCAGTTGTCTTTTGTCCATTAATGTTCTAGTGTAAAAGTTGGGGCATTACGCCAGTCTTTCAAAAAAATACATGAGAAAATATGGATAGTAAATTGGAGATTTTGGGTAGGATAAACTATTGAATTTCAAGAATTAGATGTTTGTCAAAGTGCAAAAGGTTGAAGTGGGTTTTGAGTTGTTTCCATGATTTCCAATTGAATCTAGTTAGATTGCACAGGTCCTAAAACAACTAGATGACTTTTTTAAAGACGCGTTTGCCTTTCCATTTTCTTATGATGCCTAGAGATTTGTCATCCTATTGAATAAGATGGTTCCACTAGATGAAAGAAGTAGCAAAGCTTAGACCATGACAAATGGATTGATTAAACCAAGTCAAGTTTTTTGAGACAATCTATCAAGCACAATCTCCTAGGTGATATGTTTTATTCTCCATGCTAAAGCCTTAGTAATGATCTTGTAGGATGTATTAAGAAAGAGTATAAGTTGCCAACCATTCACAAGGTCCTCATCTTTTCCTTTAGGAACCAAGGATCCAATTTCAATGCCTTATAGATACACAATAGAAATCTTCCCAAATGTGGGACTAAAGGGCCTAATAAAATTCCATAAGTAGGCCATCCATTTCTAGATTGTTCTTTGCAACCATGCAATACAAGGCATCGTCAATGTTTTCCATAAAGAGAAGGTGGTTGATAAATTGATTGTATTCAAGGTCAACTTTGGGATGCAACCCACAACATTTTCCTCAATCATGGGGATAAGGGGGTTGCCAGTCGACTCAATTGAATAATTACTTGTAATACTCATAAAAGGTTTGCATGATAGTTAGGTGGCTAGACTACATGTAACCATCTACATTTTTAATGACATAAATATACTTTTTTTTGGTGTTTATGCTGTAGAAATTGAAAGAAGTTATGTTAGTGTGAATAGAGGTATTTCATATCTAGTTTAATATTTACTAGCTAGTTTTCCCTTGTTATGTGAATAATTCATATTATTTAACTATTTATTAGCTAAATAATATTCACACACATATTCACATGTTAAGTTGACTTAGGAAGCATTCTAGTTGTTTCTAGATGTTGATAGTTGTCTCTAGTTGGTGATAGTTGTCTTATCCTACACATGTGATCTAGTTGTCTCATGTCATAGAATTAAGACATTTGTCATATGACTACAACATCTTAGCTTTCATCCTTGCCTTTATAATCAAGGCTCTTCATGTACATTGGAAGAATAATTTTTGCATTCATTGATAGAATAAAATTATTCTCTCATATTGTTTCTCTTGTGCTTTTCATTAGGCCTCTAGATCTTGGGTGGCTATCTCCATAGCCAAATCTTACATGGTATCAGAGGTTGTAGATTGCCTTTGGTTAGTCTATTGAGAGATCTTGAGTACAAATCATGGTGGATCTTGAAAAATTGGGTATGCTCTTTTCTTGCATCGCATGATGATCTTGAGAATAAGAAAAAATTGATAGAAATACTAGATTTGGAGGATTTTACTCTTTTTGGACTTGTATTGAAGGTTGCAGCATGCATTTTCTTGACGTAGGTGGTTGATTCAACTTCTAAATGTCATTTTTTATTGTTGGAGGCATTTTCGTGCATTAGATCCACATCTTATGCATGCCAAAAAGAAAAATGATTTATGGGTTTTGTTTGCCGCATCAAAAAACCATCTGGGTATCTATTAGTTTTTGCATGCAACAAACAGATCGTCCGCAAATTTAATCATAAATTTTTTGCAGGCCCCCTCTTCAATGGCATTTTCGTTTTGACAATCCAACCTTGAAGATCTTGCTCATTTTTATCCCATTTTTTGTGCAATGTTTTTTTTATTTAGGGTAGAATTTCACAGGCTTCGCAATGGTGTAGACGGATTTCGATTTTGGTGTCTGGATTTTCCAGAAATTGTAGATTTTCATCATTTTTGATGAGCAGTTCTCATTTTCAGACCCTCTGGGGCTCCATTTGGGGTCATACGGTAACATTTTCTGATGAATTTTTTGAAGGTGCATATTGTTCCGAGTAATTCTCAGATTTATAATCAGTTTAGTCTAGTTTTTCTCAAAAATTATACTTTCAGTTATGGCCTAATTTTGGCATTTGCATGTACCAAAATCAAAATCTACCATTTGTTGTTTTGGCTTGTGGCAACTATAATCGCACTAATCATAAAGTGCCAAGATCATATTTTGTTGGGGGGATCATTGATTGAGTGAATTTGGGGGGGTGATCTTGCAGTGGTTGATTTCTTTGAGTTCTTGGTTGTGTGTTCTTGCAATGGGGAAATCTCAAATTGAACTCCTAGCTCCATATAATTATGCATCATGGAAACAATTAGTATGGAATTATCTAAGGCAAAAAGGTTGTACTAGATATGTAGATGAATCTATTGCTGAACCTACTGATGTGAATGCAAAGGCAGTATGGGAGATGAATCGTGAGAAAACTCTTGGACACGTTTTCTCATTAGTCTCTTTTGATCTACAATTCCATCTTGAATCATGCACAACACCTAAGGAAGCTTTAGGAGGCTCTTGAAAAAATATATGGTAAAACTAATAAGATTAGGGGATATCAAATTGAGAATGATTTAATGAATCTTGATCCTAAGGAGTTTGACAAAATCCAAGACTATATCTCCAAGATTAAGCAATTGAGAACACAACTAAATGATTGCAAGATTAATAAGGAGGATTTACAATTGATTCTAAATGTGTTATCCAAGCTTGGTCTCGAGTATTCAGTATTTGTTTCTAGCTTTCACACTCAACGGGTTTCCATGGGAGCTACATATGTTGAGCCTACTTTGATGCATTTTCAAATCTTCTAATCCTAGAAGAAGTGAAGCTAATTGAAATGAGCATCCTCAAGTCTTCCAAGACACAAGCATTGGTGGCTAGTGAACCTAAGGTATAGAAAGAATCAAGGAATCCTGAAGAGAAAGAAAAGAAGAAAAAGAACAAGCCACAAAAAGAATTTGAGTCCTCTCCCTCCAAAGGGAAATCATCTAAGAAGGATAAGCCTCAATGTGCATATTACAAGAAATTGGGGCATGATGAACACAAATGTTACATAAAGAAAATTGATTAATTGCAACATCAACTAAAGAAGGCTCAAATGAATTCATCTTTAGGGGGTTCATCTTCTTCTTCATCATCTTCAAAGTCAAAGAAACAAAAGGGAAAAACACTTTTTGTAATTGCTGACTCTGAGTCAGGGAAATGGATCCTTGATTCTGGAGCTTCACATCATATGGCTTCATCACAGAGTATGTTCTCTTCATTTGAGACTTGTTCATCACCACCCATTCTAATGGCCAACAACACATCTATGATTGTTTGTGGGATGGAACAATTGACATTGACGAAGGATAATTCAATGATGTCCTTTGTGTACCTTCATTGTCTACCAATATCCTTTCTATCTATCAGATTACACATGATTATGTGATTATTCAGGATTTGCATAGCAAAGATATAGTTGCAGTTGAGGAGGTAGATCATCAATCTCGAATGTATACCTTCTCACATTTTTCTCCTATTGTTCCTTCAGCTGAGGTTCACACTCATGTGGACACTTTGGAGGAGATGCAGTATGGTCATTTGAATCTTGGTGTTCTTTCATCAACTGATGTTTTAGAGACATGCTAACATTCCATCTCCTCCATCTCTTATTGCATCTACAAGGTTCGGTGTTGCTACATCCATGGTTTCTAGTGATTCAGTGCATCAAGACATTCATAGTCTTCCAAATTCAGCTACTTGGGATGAGTACTTGAAAAGTATCGCAGGCTTGTTTTGTGAGTCCTATCTTGTAGACTTAGAGGACACTATTGATGAAATTCATCTCCTCTTTAAAGGAGTTGATTCATCTACTTTGGATGTGATGAGGGAACCTTCATACCCTCTTGTTCTTTCTTCTCCTCTTCACTTGTCACAGTTTGACATTGAGTTGGAGGTCCTTGAGCAAGATTCAGAGGCTTCTTTGTCTTTTGATCATGTTCTACATCAATTTCCACTAGATCTTGGATTGTCACATTCTTCAGTTTGACATGAGACTCTTGATTAGATTGTGGCTTCTTTTGGCATCGACATGGTGACACCTGAGCAGAGTTCAAAGACTTCATACATTTTGAGTTTACTTCCTTCATATTCCTTTCAAAAATGGGAAGACTTCCTGCATACATTCTTGGTCTTGTTTCTTCCTAAGGGGAGGAACGTTGTTCGACGATCGTGGATCATCTTCAACATTCATTGTCCCGCATCTACCATCAGTGCAGGAGACTCTACATTGGGGGGGCTACTTGGTCTCTCTTCTTTTCCTCTCTTCTGGGGGGGATTAATCATTGTATATATGTTGGAATTGGTAGCATATGATTCATGTTGATTGTACCTTTCCACACTTCTTGCATTCTCATTTTTGGGGAGGAGTTTTTTCCCATAAAGTATTCTCCTTTTCTCCACTTGAGATTTGTTTATACATGGGTACCTAACATGGCCTAGTAGCCAGGACCCATCCATCATTGATCTTTGCATTTGTCGTCTTCTCCCTAAGTTGCACTTAAGGGAGGTGTTAGTGTGAATAGGGGTATTTCATATCTAGTTTAATATTTACTAGCTAGTTTTCCCTTGTTGTGTGAATAATTCATATTATTTAACTATTTATTAGTTAAATAATATTCACACACATGTTCAGTTGACTTAGGAAGCATTTTAGTTGTTTCCAGATGTTGATAGTTGTTGATAGTTGTTGATAGTTGTCTAATCCTACACGTGATCTAGTTGTCTGGTGCAGGAGCACCTTGGCAAATCAAAGTTGTCCTAGACAAATCTTTGATTTTGATTAAATTGAAATACTTCAACATTGTATCAAGGTTATATTGATTATTTAGTCATGTGTCTAGGTCATTAGGAGGACAATATTTAATGTTTTGTGTCAAATTTGGAAGAAATGTAAAAGTTGTCATCTAATTTGTAAAATTGGAAAAAAATTGTCAAGTTACTAAAAAGACAGTTTTGGGAATTTGAAAGGTCATTTTGTGTCTTGGGTCATTGGAAGGTAGTGGAAACTGGAGAGACATGTTGAAATGCCTTTATTAAGGCCTTGTAACATCAAAATACTGAAGGTGATTGGAAATTTCAAATGGAATAGTAAAAAAGCAATGTTTTTCTGTATTTTTTCAGAAAATTGCTGTCTTCTTGCATTGTACGGCCTTGTATGGGCAGGGAATCATTTCTAAGTGATTTTGCAGGAAAGGTATTTCAATCACCTTCCCTCCCTATTTGGTTGCATGCATTTTGGTTTCGTTTTGTGAAAGATATTACATTTTTGGTAGAAACTGCCCAAACCCTCTGTTAGGGTAAACAGTGGCAAGAAAGACTGTGTTTCTCCCATTTTGTGCATTGCATGCTGCTCAACTCTAGTGGAAAATGACTATAGTAGCAATTGCTTTCATATTTGAGAGGTTTTGAATCAAATAACTAAGGTTTAAGAAGGAAAAATCAAAGTTTATGAATGTTTTCTGTGTGACAGTCCAGAGAAAATAGACTTTGAAGGACAGTTAAGAGGTATAGGTGTAGGGTGGTTAAAAATATTGATGGGAATGGACTTTTGATAGATGTTCAAGCTTTAACAGACCTATTTTGATGTATTCCAAGTGTTAGTTGGGAGAGTTTGAAGTCGGAGGTGATAGAAGCAATAAGTCGTTGTGCATGCAAGCCTATTAGGCCTACTTTGTTCAGCGACAGTCTTGTTTTGAGTAGTTTTTCCCAAAGCAACACATGTTGATCTTTTGGTAGGTTGGTGATAAGGATAATGGGTATTTGAAAGTGCCTTGATAGTCTTGAATAATATCCTGTGGAAGGAGTTATGCTCTGACAGTCCTAGAAACAGGGCTACTAGGAATGGAGCAGCCTATATGTGAAAAGGGTATTGATGGAGTCTCCTGACTCTTGGAGTAATTTGAATGTGTTTGGTTAGTGGATTTAACCTTGTTGGAAGTCTCTTGTACCCTGGTGAAGGTCTGGATCATTGCAATGCATTAAAACTTGTTCAATGAAGTTCCTTATGTGGTTTTGTGAGATCAATCTAGAAGACAAGCTTTGAAATTTGGTAGAAATTATGTGTTTATCACTTTCCTCTGCATCAGATTGGTATCAGAGCTCAGAAGATTCTGAGCGTGTAGATAGAGCGTCAAAGGAGGTAATCTACACCAAGATTTTGGGGTAAGCATTGGTTTTTGCTACCTGATTCTTGTTGTGAAGTTTTATGGTTGCAGGTGCAAGTTCACTCACTGCAGTAGGCAGACAGGAAGGTCTGTCAAGAGGGCTAGAGGAGATGGTCCATTGGTTGTCGCCAAAAGTCTTGGGGAGAGAGGCAAGAGAGGACTCCCAGGTGAGGGACATGAGTGTTGTTGTAGCAGGAAGGAGTGGAATTCTGATAATAGAGATGCACCTTGGAGGCAGCCAGTCAAACTCCATTAATACGAGTCACAGTTGGCAAGTAAAGAGGAAGCAGAGGAGGCATCAAGTTAGGGTTGAAGACATAAAGAGGCAAAAGTCGTTTGAAGCAGACCACACAACTCTTGGGACAAGAGTTTTCTTCATGCTGAGGAGTATGGTGTAGGAGCACCTTGGTAAATCAAAGTTGTCCTAGACAAATCTTTGATTTTGATTAAATTGAAATACTTCAATATTGTATCAAGGTTATATTGATTATTTATTCATGTGTCTAGGTCATTAGAAGGACAATATTTAATGTTTTGTGTCAAATTTGGAAGAAATGTAAAAGTTGTCATCTAATTTGTAAAATTGGAAAAAACTGTCAAGTTACTAAAAAGACAGTTTTGGGAATTTGAAAGGTCATTTTGTGTCTTGGGTCATTGGAAGGTAGTGGAAACTAGAGAGACATGTTGAAATGCCTTTATTAAGGCCTTGTAACATCAAAATACTGAAGGTGATTGGAAATTTCAAATGGAATAGTAAAAAAGCAATGCTTTTCTGTGTTTTTTCAGAAAATTGTTGTCTTCTTGCATTCTACGGCCCTGTACGGGCAAGGAATCATTTCTAAGTGATTTTGCGTGAAAGGTATTTCAATCACCTTCCCTCCCCATTTGGTTGCATGCATTTTGGTTTCATTTTGTGAAAGAGATTACATTTTTGGTAGAAACTGCCCAAACCCTCTGTTAGGGTAAACAGTGGCAAGAAAGACTATGTTTCTCCTGTTTTGTGCATTGCATGTTGCTCACCTCCGGTGGAAAATGACTATAGTAGCAATTGCTTTCATATTTGAGAGGTTTTGAATCAAATAACTAAGGTTTAAGAAGGAAAAATCAAAGTTTATGAATGTTTTCTGTGTGACAGTCCAGAGAAAACAGACTTTGAAGGATAGTTAAGAGGTATAGGTGTAGGGTGGTTAAAAATACTGATGGGAATGGACTTTTGATAGATGTTTAAGCTTTAACAGACCTATTTTGATGTATTCCAAGTGTTATTTGGGAGAGTTTGAAGTCGGAGGTGATAGAAGCAATAAGCCATTGTGCATGCAAGCCTATTAGGCCTACTTTGTTCAGCGACAGTCTTGTTTTGAGTAGTTTTTCCCAAAGCAACACATGTTGATCTTTTGGTAGGTTGGTGATAAGGATAATGGGTATTTGAAAGTGCCTTGACAGTCTTGAATAGTATCCTGTGGAAGGAGTTATGCTCTAACAGTCCTAGAAACAGGGCTACTAGGAATGGAGCAGCCTATATGTGAAAAGGGTATTGATGGAGCCTCCTGACTCTTGGAGTAATTTGAATGTGTTTGGTTAGTGGATTTAACCTTGTTGGAAGTCTCTTGTACCCTGGTGAAGGTCTGGATCATTGCAATGCATTAAAACTTGTTCAATGAAGTTCCTTATGTGGTTTTGTGAGATCAATCTAGAAGACAAGCTTTGAAATTTGGTAGAAGTTATGTGTTTATCACTTTCCTCTGCATCAGATTGGTATCAGAGCTCAGAAGATTCTAAGCGTGTAGATAGAGCGCCAAAGGAGGCAATCTACACCAGGATTTTGGGGTAAGCATTGGTTTTTGCTACCTGATTCTTGTTGTGAAGTTTTATGGTTGCAGGTGCAAGTTCACTCACTGCAGTAGGTAGACAGGAAGGTCTGTCAAGAGGGCCAGAGGAGATTGTCCATTGGTTGTCACCAAAAGTCTTGGGGAGAGAGGCAAGAGAGGACTCCCAGGTGAGGGACAGGAGTGTTGTTGTAACAAGGAGTGGACTTCTGATAATAGAGATGCACCTTGGAGGCAGCCAGTCAAACTCCATTAATATGAGTCACAGTTGGCAAGTAAAGAGGAAGCAAAGGAGGCATCAAGTCAGGGTTGAAGACATAAAGAGGCAAAAGTCGTTTGAAGCAGACCACACAACTCTTGGGACAAGAGTTTTCTTCATGCTGAGGAGTATGGTGTAGGAGCACCTTGGCAAATCAAAGTTGTCCTAGACAAATCTTTGATTTTGATTAAATTGAAATACTTCAACATTGTATCAAGGTTATATTGATTATTTATTCATGTGTCTAGGTCATTAGGAGGACAATATTTAATGTTTTGTGTCAAATTTGTAAGAAATGTAAAAGTTGTCATCTAATTTGTAAAATTGGAAAAAACTGTCAAGTTACTAAAAAGACAATTTTGGGAATTTGAAAGGTCATTTTGTGTCTTGGGTCATTGGAAGGTAGTGGAAACTGGAGAGACATGTTGAAATGCCTTTATTAAGGCCTTGTAACATCAAAATACTGAAGGTGATTGGAAATTTCAAATGGAATAGTAAAAAAGCAATGCTTTTCTGTGTTTTTTCAGAAAATTGTTGTCTTCTTGCATTGTACGGCCCTGTACAAGGAAGGAATCATTTCTAAGTGATTTTGCATGAAAGGTATTTCAATCACCTTCCCTCCCCATTTGGTTGCATGCATTTTGGTTTCGTTTTGTGAAAGATATTACATTTTTGGTAGAAACTGCGCAAACCCTCTATTAGGGTAAACAGTGGCAAGAAAGACTGTGTTTCTCCCATTTTGTGCATTGCATGTTGCTCACCTCCGGAGGAAAATGACTATAGTAGCAATTGCTTTCATATTTGAGAGGTTTTGAATCAAATAACTAAGGTTTAAGAAGGAAAAATCAAAGTTTATGAATGTTTTCTGTGTGACAGTCCAAAGAAAACAGACTTTGAAGGACAGTTAAGAGGTATAGGTGTAGGGTGGTTAAAAATACTGATGGGAATGGACTTTTGATAGATGTTTAAGCTTTAAAAGACCTATTTTGATGTATTCCAAGTGTTAGTTGGGAGAGTTTGAAGTCGGAGGTGATAGAAGCAATAAGTCGTTGTGCATGCAAGCCTATTAGGCCTACTTTGTTCAGCGACAGTCTTGTTTTTAGTAGTTTTTTCCAAAGCAACACATGTTGATCTTTTGGTAGGTTGGTGATAAGGATAATGGGTATTTGAAAGTGCCTTGATAGTCTTGAATAGTATCCTGTGGAAGGAGTTATGCTCTAACAGTCCTAGAAACAGAGGCTACTAGGAATAGAGCAGCCTATATGTGAAAAGGGTATTGATGGAGTCTCCTGATTCTTGGAGTAATTCGAATGTGTTTGGTTAGTGGATTTAACCTTGTTGGAAGTCTCTTGTACCCTGGTGAAGGTCTAGATCATTGCAATGCATTAAAACTTGTTCAATGAACTTCCTTATGTGGTTTTGTGAGATCAATCTAGAAGACAAGCTTTGAAATTTGGTAGAAGTTATGTGTTTATCACTTTCCTCTGCATCAGATTGGTATCAGAGCTCAAAAGATTCTGAGCATGTAGATAGAGCGCTGAAGGAGGCAATCTACACCAGGATTTTGGAGTAAGCATTAGTTTTTGCTACCTGATTCTTGTTGTGAAGTTTTATGGTTGCAGGTGCAAGTTCACTCACTGCAGTAGGCAGACAGGAAGGTCTGTCAAGAGGGCCAGAGGAGATGGTCCATTGGTTGTCACCAAAAGTCTTGGGGAGAGAGGCAAGAGAGGACTCCCAGGTGAGGGATAGGAGTGTTGTTGTAACAGGGAGTGGACTTCTGATAATAGAGATGCACCTTGGAGGCAGCCAGTCAAACTCCATTAATACAAGTCACAGTTGGCAAGTAAAGAGGAAGCAGAGGAGGCATCAAGTCAGGGTTGAAGACATAAAGAGGCAAAAGTCATTTGAAGCAGACCACACAACTCTTGGGACAAGAGTTTTCTTCATGCTGAGGAGTATGGTGTAGGAGCACCTTGGCAAATCAAAGTTGTCCTAGACAAATCTTTGATTTTGATTAAATTGAAATACTTCAACATTGTATCAAGGTTATATTGATTATTTATTCATGTGTCTAGGTCATTAGGAGGACAATATTTAATGTTTTGTGTCAAATTTGTAAGAAATGTAAAAGTTGTCATCTAATTTGTAAAATTGGAAAAAACTGGCAAGTTACTAAAAAGAGAGTTTTGGGAATTTGAAAGGTCATTTTGTGTCTTGGGTCATTGGAAGGTACTGGAAACTGGAGAGACATGTTGAAATGCCTTTATTAAGGCCTTGTAACATCAAAATACTGAAGGTGATTGGAAATTTCAAATGGAATAGTAAAAAAGCAATGCTTTTCTATGTTTTTTCAAAAAATTATTTTCTTGCATTGTACGGCCCTGTACGGGCAGGGAATCATTTCTAAGTGATTTTGCATGAAAGGTATTTCAATCACCTTCCCTCCCCATTTGGTTGCATGTATTTTGGTTTTGTTATGTGAAAGATATTACATTTTTGGTAGAAACTGCCCAAACCCTCTATTAGGGTAAACAGTGGCAAGAAAGACTGTGTTTCTCCCGTTTTGTGCATTGCATCTTGCTCACCTCTAGTGGAAAATGACTATAGTAGCAATTTCTTTCATATTTGAGAGGTTTTGAATCAAATAACTAAGGTTTAAGAAGAAAAAATCAAAGTTTATGACTGTTTTCTATGTGACAGTCTAGAGAAAATAGAGTTTGAAGGACAGTTAAGAGGTATAGGTGTAGGGTGGTTAAAAATACTGATGGGAATGGACTTTTGATAGATGTTTAAGCTTTAACAGACCTATTTTGATGTATTCCAAGTGTTAGTTGGGAGAGTTTGAAGTCGGAGGTGATAGAAGCAATAAGCCCTTGTGCATGCAAGCCTATTAGGCCTACTTTGTTCAGCGACAGTCTTGTTTTGAGTAGTTTTTCCCAAAGCAGCACATGTTGATCTTTTGGTAGGTTGGTGATAAGGATAATGGGTATTTGAAAGTGCCTTGACAATCTTGAATAGTATCCTGTGGAAGGAGTTATACTATGACAGTCCTAGAAACAGGGCTGCTAGGAAAGGAGCAGCCTATATGTGAAAAGGGTATTGATGGAGTCTCCTGACTCTTGGAGTAATTTGAATGTGTTTGGTTAGTGGATTTAACCTTGTTGGAAGTATCTTGTACCCTAGTGAAGGTCTGGATCATTGCAATGCATTAAAACTTGTTCAATGAACTTCCTTATGTGGTTTTGTGAGATCAATCTAGAAGACAAGCTTTGAAATTTGGTAGAAGTTATGTATTTATCACTTTCCTCTGCATCAGATTGGTATCAAAGCTCAGAAGATTCTGAGCGTGTAGATAGAGTGCCAAAGGAGGCAATCTACACCAAGATTTTGGGGTAAGCATTGGTTTTTTCTACCTGATTCTTGTTGTGAAGTTTTATGGTTGCAGGTGCAAGTTCACTCACTACAGTAGGCAGACAGGAAGGTCTGTCAAGAGGGCTAGAGGAGATGGTCCATTGGTTGTCACCAAAAGTCTTGGGGAGAGAGGCAAAAGAGGACTCCCAGGTGAGGGACAGGAGTGTTTTTGTAGCAGGAAGGAGTGGACTTCTGATAATAGAGATGCACCTTGGAGGCAGCCAGTCAAACTCCATTAATAGGAGTCACAGTTGGCAAGTAAAGAGGAAGCAAAGGAGGCATCAAGTCAAGGTTGAAGACATAAAGAGGCAAAAGTCATTTGAAGCAGACCACACAACTCTTGGGACAAGAGTTTTCTTCATGCTGAGGAGCACCTTGGCAAATCAAAGTTGTCCTAGACAAATCTTTGATTTTGATTAAATTGAAATATTTCAACATTGTATCAAGGTTATATTGATTATTTATTCATGTGTCTAGGTCATTAGGAGGACAATATTTAATGTTTTGTGTCAAATTTGGAAGAAATGTAAAAGTTGTCATCTAATTTGTAAAATTGGAAAAAACTGTCAAGTTACTAAAAAGATAGTTTTGGGAATTTGAAAGGTCATTTTGTGTCTTGGGTCATTGGAAGGTAGTGGAAACTAGAGAGACATGTTGAAATGCCTTTATTAAGGCCTTGTAACATCAAAATACTGAAGGTGATTGGAAATTTCAAATGGAATAGTAAAAAAGCAATGTTTTTCTGTGTTTTTTCAGAAAATTGTTGTCTTCTTGCATTGTACGGCCTTGTACGGGCAAGGAATCATTTCTAAGTGATTTTGCATGAAAGGTATTTCAATCACCTTCCCTCCCTGTTTGGTTGCATGCATTTTGGTTTCATTTTGTGAAAGATATTACATTTTTGGTAGAAACTGCCCAAACCCTCTATTAGGGTAAACAATGGCAAGAAAGACTGTGTTTCTCCCGTTTTGTGCATTGCATGTTGCTCACCTCTAGTGGAAAATGACTATAGTAGCAATTGATTTCATATTTGAGAGGTTTTGAATCAAATAACTAAGGTTTAAGAAGGAAAAATCAAAGTTTATGATTGTTTTCTGTGTGATAGTCCAGAGAAAACAGAGTTTGAAGGACAGTTAAGAGGTATAGGTGTAGGGTGGTTAAAAATACTGATGGGAATGGACTTTAGATAGATGTTTAAGCTTTAACAGACCTATTTTGATGTATTCCAAGTGTTAGTTGGGAGAGTTTGAAGTCCGAGGTGATAGAAGCAATAAGCCATTGTGCATGCAAGCCTATTAGGCCTACTTTGTTCAGCGACAGTCTTGTTTTGAGTAGTTTTTTCCAAAGCAACACATGTTGATCTTTTGGTAGGTTGGTGATAAGGATAATGGGTATTTGAAAGTGCCTTGACAGTCTTGAATAGTATCCTATGGAAGGAGTTATGCTTTGACAGTCCTAGAAACAGGGCTACTAGGAATGGAGCAGCATATATGTGAAAAGGGTATTGATGGAGTCTCCTAACTCTTGGGGTAATTTGAATGTGTTTGGTTAGTGGATTTAACCTTGTTGGAAGTCTCTTGTACCTTGGTGAAGGTCTGGATCATTGCAATGCATTAAAGCTTGTTCAATAAAGTTCCTTATGTAGTTTTGTGAGATCAATCTAGAAGACAAGCTTTGAAATTTGGTACAAGTTATGTGTTTATCACTTTCCTCTGCATCAGATTGGTATCAGAGCTTAGAATATTCTGAGCGTGTAGATAGAGTGCCGAAGGAGGCAATCTACACCAGGATTTAGTGGTAAGCATTGGTTTTTGCTACCTGATTCTTGTTGTGAAGTTTTATGGTTGCAGGTGCAAGTTCACTCACTGCAGTAGGCAGACAAGAAGGTCTGTCAAGAGGGCCAGAGGAGATGGTCCATTGGTTGTCACCAAAAGTCTTGGGGAGAGAGGCAAGAGAGGACTCCCAGGTGAGGGACATGAGTGTTGTTGTAGCAGGAAGGAGTGGACTTCTGATAATAGAGATGCACCTTGGAGGCAGCCAGTCAAACTCCATTAATAGGAGTCACAGTTGGCAAGTAAAGAGGAAGCAGAGGAGGCATCAAGTCAGGGTTGAAGACATAAAGAGGCAAAAGTCATTTGAAGCAGACCACACAACTCTTGGGACAAGAGTTTTCTTCATGCTGAGGAGTATGGTGTAGGAGCACCTTGGTAAATCAAAGTTGTCCTAGACAAATCTTTGATTTTGATTAAATTGAAATACTTCAACATTGTATCAAGCTTATATTGATTATTTATTCATGTGTCTAGGTCATTAGGAGGACAATATTTAATGTTTTGTGTCAAATTTGGAAGAAATGTAAAAGTTGTCATCTAATTTGTAAAATTGGAAAAAATTGTCAAGTTACTAAAAAGACAGTTTTGGGAATTTGAAAGGTCATTTTGTGTCTTGGGTCGTTGGAAGGTAGTGGAAACTGGAGAGACATGTTGAAATGCCTTTATTAAGGCCTTGTAACATCAAAATACTGAAGGTGATTGGAAATTTCAAATGGAATAGTAAAAAAGCAATGCTTTTCTGTGTTTTTTCAGAAAACTGTTGTCTTCTTGCATTGTACGGCCCTGTACGGGCAGGGAATCATTTCTAATTGATTTTGCATGAAATGTATTTCAGTCACCTTCCCTCCCCATTTGGTTGCATGCATTTTGGTTTCGTTTGGTGAAAGATATTACATTTTTGGTAGAAACTGCCCAAACCCTCTATTAGGGTAAACAGTGGCAAGAAAGACTGTGTTTCTCCCGTTTTGTGCATTGCGTGTTGCTCACCTCTGGTGGAAAATGACTATAGTAGCAATTGCTTTCATATTTGAGAGGTTTTGAATCAAATAACTAAGGTTTAAGAAGGAAAAATCAAAGTTTATGACTATTTTCTGTGTGAAAGTCTAGAGAAAACAGAGTCTGAAGGACAGTTAAGAGGTATAGGTGTAGGGTGGTTAAAAATACTAATGGGAATGGACTTTTGATAGATGTTTAAGCTTTAACAGACCTATTTTGATATATTCCAAGTGTTAGTTGGGAGAGTTTGAAGTCGGAGGTGATAGAAGCAATAAGCCGTTGTGCATGCAAGCCTATTAGGCCTACTTTGTTCAGCGACAGTCTTGTTTTGAGTAGTTTTTTCCAAAGCAACACATGTTGATCTTTTGGTAGGTTGGTGATAAGGATAATTGGTATTTGAAAGTGCCTTGACAGTCTTGAATAGTATCATGTGGAAGGAGTTATGCTCGGACAATCCTAGAAACAGGGCTACTAGGAATGGAGCAACCTATATGTGAAAAGGGTATTGATGGAGTCTCTTGACTCTTGGAGTAATTTGAATGTGTTTGGTTAGTGGATTTAACCTTGTTGGAAGTCTCTTGTACCCTGGTGAAGGTCTGGATCATTGCAATGCATTAAAACTTGTTCAATGAAGTTCCTTATGTGGTTTTGTGAGATCAATCTAGAAGACAAGCTTTGAAATTTGGTAGAAGTTATGTGTTTATCACTTTCCTCTGTATCATTGTCTCATGTCATAGGATTAAGACACTTTTCATATGATTATAACATCTTAGCTCTCATCCTTGCCTTTATAAGAAAGGCTCTTCATGTACATTGGAAGAACAATTTTTGCATTCATTGATAGAATAGAATTATTCTCTCATATTGTCTCTCTTGTGCTTTCCATTAGGCCTCTAGATCTTGGGTGGCTATCTCCATAGCCAAATCTTACAAGTTCAACCCCTTACCCCCATTTTTTATCCATTAGAGGAAAGTATGCACTTGTGTACCTTTTCCTTTGTAAACAACCAATTTATAGAGAAAGTGTCCATTGTTTGTAACTGACTTTTGGATGGAAATGTTATGAGGATTGGAAGCTGAGAGAGATCAGCCATGCACAAGCTATCCTTTGAGAAAAAATTTCAATCTTGCAGTGTAGCAGCAACTCACTGCCTATAATCACAAAGAAAGAGGGTACAAGGGGCTATAGTACTCTCCCACCAATTGATCCATCTATCTTGTTGAGCTTTAGACTCAACATTCCAAGTAGCTAAGAGGCCATCAATGTAGTCTTGTTGCTAAAGGTGAGTGGCATTCAACTCGAAGGAGAGGTCACTAGGGAGTGTGGCAGATTTAAAGAAGGAAAGTGTGGTCAAAATGGGGAAGTGGTTGGAGAGGGTGGCTGAGAGGTCAAGATGAACCAAGTCATACCAGAGAGGGAAGCAAGAATATGGAAATTAGAGGATATGTAAAATCTGTCTAAGCGACTCATCTTCCTCAAGAAACCTTCATAGCAATTGTTCCATATATGAGGCATGTGAAGATCAACTTTTCCCAAGAGAGGATCATACATGTCTAGTGAGTTTTGGGCTAATGTTTATGCATGGAATTCAAATTGAAATAAGTAGGAAAAGCTAGCCCGGCTAAGATAGGTGGGATTCTCCACAATGTTGAAATCACCCCAACTCCCAGTTCCTTGAAGGGTAGTTGGGAGCATAAATGGAACATAACCCAAATAGGGTGCTATGAATGAGAACAATGACCCAAACGCAATAGTTATTAGGGTTAGTCCTGGATACAGCAATATGCTTCACAAGTGAACAAGCAAGGCCTAATACAAGACCACTATCATCGAGTGATTGGTGTAAAATAAGTAATCTTCTTGCCAAATGGAAGTGAGGGTGACTTTTAGGTGAAGCACAATGACTTTCACTTCTTGAAGCATAATTACATTAGAATGGTTGTTTTGAATAGATTGTTTTATATGGTACTTTTAGGGGGGGCTTGTCAAACCCCATACATTCTAGGATTGAACATGGCACTTCATTGAGAAGAGTTAAGAAGAGTTTCCTCATCTATCAGAAGTGCACTTAATTGATTCTTTGATGGGCATGCTTGGTGTTATAGGATCCCACCCTAGCTAGACTACTCCTAAGAAGAAGACGGGACTAGGCACGCAAGGGACTAGCTAGTTGAGAAGGAGGGTCCATAGCAAGTTTGCTGGTATTTCAAAGGGAGGAAGGACTTCTTTTTCCTATTAGACACCCTCATTCCATTCTCTAAAATTACATCTTTGTATAATAGGGGGGTCATCAATTGAAGAGGATTGGTGTGAGGAGGATGGAATGGTATGGGAAAGGCCTGTATTGGGGTGAACAAGGATTTGTTAGGAATTGGTGGTGATGATTGAGAAGCATTAGGGGATTTCAAAGAGACTCAACAAAGGCAAAGTTGGTAGGGTGTGAACCATTTAGAGTTGGGCACAATAGATGTTGTTTGCAAATGGGGTAGTCTTGAATGAGGTAACCACCCTAACAACAATAGAAGGAAGCATTCAACTTGTTAAGGTAGTTAATTTGTTGGTCAAATTTGAAACAAGGGTTAACAAGATTAATAGTGTCTAGAAGAGGCTAAGTAGGGTCCATCTCAATGCAAACCATGGTTGAACATGCAAGTTGGCCCATTTGTCAAAATTATGTTTGCACCAAAGAACCTTTACCCAACTATGAAGTTCTATGTCATGCAAAAAAGAGTAGAATACTAGATTTAGGAATGAAAGTTTAATCCACATCAGTTATTTCTATTTGGAGATTACTTTTGGGTGAAAGTCAAGGTTTCATGCTTGGATGTAACATGTTTGCCCACAAATAATCCACAAGCCATATTGTAGAGAAACAAAGGCATGGCCCTGGGTCAACATATGTGTAAGATATGTACCCCCTACCCACCCCCTTATATGACTCTATAGCCAAGCCATTTTGTTCTCAGTTGGTATGGGTCCATTTAAAAAATCTTATTCAGATGGGACTCCTTTAAGAAAAAATAGGATGATAGATTTTGGTTTTGCAATAAAAAATAACCTTAATAATATCATCTAGGAGCTTGAATGAAACCACCTTACCTTACCTTTTAAGAACTTGCTTGAGATATCAAAATATTTGAAGTTTTGGTCATCCTTGGAATGTCTACCTTTGTGCTTTATTATAGGGTTGGAACGACAATCAGTTGAATGTGTATTTGTTGTTGGAGAGGCATGTTGAGGCATGTGTAACGATTTGGGGTTTACAAAGAGAGATTATGTTGATTGGGCCTCCAAGATTTCAATGTCAAACAATGTTGCTAACGCATGTGAAGAATGCATATATGTTGTGTTCCCTTGGATTTTTCATTTTCAATTGTGCCATGTTCTTGAGCCTTTTTCTTCATGGTAGATTCCCTAGGGTTTAGTGAATGTGATCGAGATGGATTGGCTACCTGGGTAGCCTACATGCCCTTAGAATAGGTCATTGGAGCTTAACACAACAAAAAATGGAAATTAATATTTTCCATTTTGAATCATAAATGAAATCTTTTCATTCTTCCTACTTATTTTGACTCAACCTCGTGAACTTAATCAAACAACCTCAAGAACTTTATTTGATTAAAAAAACATATAGGTTTTACATAAACCCCCATCCAAGAACAATCTTTTTATTTACGTACTTATTCACAACCTTAATTTGAAGGTTGTGCCCTTGATGGAAAGGGAGGACGATTTAAAAACATTCAATTTATGTTGCAATGTATTATTCCAAGCACCTATTAAATATTACAAAGCCATGAAAAAGGAATATTCACACAAGAAAGTGAGAAATAGAATAAAAACTAAAGAATTGGAAGGCACATTACAAATAATAGTTTAGTTAAGGACACTATCTACCTAATGGAAGGTAAGGTTGGGACACATCATTATAGCTTGGCATTTATCATCAAACTCTCTTTGTGAATACTAAATTAACTCTCCTTAACAACATTATAAATTTACATAATTTATTAAATATTATAGTCCAATTTTTACTTAATATTTGGGTCTCTTTTTAACAAATATTATTAGGAAATGTTTTGGATCTGTTTGATTAGATTGTTATAAATATAATAATTAATTTCCAAGTGCTTTAATTGCACATGAATTTGGTTGGTAACATCTCATATTCTGATTCCTTCTATCATTGATCTCAAAGATTCGTCCCCAATGCCTAGATATATTGTTCTTCACTTTTGGGGAAAAAAAGGGTATGTATCTCTTAAAATCTACTGTAAATGAAGCAAATAAAAACAGAATATGATCTGTGCTTTATCTTGCCAGGATGTCGAGGCCCCCATAGGTATCCTTCAAACACCTTGCAAAATCTGCAATGCTCTGTGGGCTTTGTATATCCAATTGACGGAATACCACGTTGTGAAGACCCTGATCAACAAGGGTTTTTGTGGCCGCTGAGCCTCTTTTCTCATCTCTGGCAGTGAGAACAACTGTAACACCATTTTCTGCCAGTTGACGGACAATTTCAAAACCGATCCCCTTGTTCGCCCCTGTCACAACTGCCAAAGTCTCCCCACTCCACCACCTGAATTCATTCTTGTCACAAATCAATCAAATCCACATCAACTTACTTCACATACATTTTTGAGTGAAGAAACTTCACTCAATTCTAATTGCGAATGAAAGAAAGAGAATTAGTTTCCATACTTGCTGTTAGTATCGTCCTTTTGGGTAGCCATTAATTTGACAGGAATAACCTCAAATTGGTAGCACAGACAAACAGAAAAACTGTATACAGAAAAATTGGTAGCAGAGAAAAACAGAAAAATTGGTAGAACTGATATTTCTCCAGTGTTTTCTAGGTTCCCATTTTGCTATCTTGGTCAATGCTGGCCCTTCCATTACCTACTCCCATTTATTACAACTAGTAATGGGACCATGGGTTCAATGGGCAGGCCCATAGTTTTATTATTATCTTAAGATATAGTTAGATTTAGATAATTTTGTGGTAGTATGAATTCTATTTTAAACAATGGACCCATAGGTTCAATGGGCACGCCCATAGTTTTATTACTATATTAAAATAGAGTTAGATTTAGATAATTTTGTGATAGTATGAATTCTATTATAAATCAAAGGAAGAATGATGTGGGGAATGTCAATTTCTTATAGCAATTATTAATCATTAGACATTATTCTTATTTATTATTATTTTTTTTGTTGTTGTAATGTTTTATATAAATCCCACAATTGTTTTACTTATTAATTCTTGAGTCATAATGAGTTTGAAAACAACATGTATTTTTTTATTCCATTAAGTTAATGCTTATAACAATGTTTGTTTAATATTAAATATTATCCAATGACATTTAAGGGATGGACATAGGATAAAAGCATAATGAATTCACCGAACAACATATATATGAAATAAAATTTTAAATACAAGAATTTTAAATTTTAAATACAACATATATAATGGTTTTATTAGATTTATTATGCAGTTATTGTAAACATGTTAACAATGAATAAGTTTAGATAGTTTTTCATAGGTAACAGTGGACCCATATTACAATTACATCAAACTATAGGTTCAATATCCACAATTTTAATTCCATAACCCATATATATATATACTAATTAAAATATGGGTTATAATAGGTAGATCCCCCCCTATATAGAGAGAGAGAGGGGGGGAGGGATCTACCTATTATAACCCATATTTTAATTGGTGTTAAAAGTATCCTGGTCTACAAACTTATTATGACTTGGTAATGGGATACTTGCTCCTCAAACATGCCTACATTGTTGTACCCAAGCTCTCAAATGTAACTATAGTTTCCAGTTTGGGGCACATTTCAGGCATAGATGTATTGGGCATGTGTTGCTATTCCATTGTACATGGAAAGCCATCATAATATACTATGGCACACATGCTAATTGTCCAATAAAGCTTTGCAAGACAACCTATTTCAACTGGAATAATGCTCAGCGAGCTAGTTGCTTCACTTGAAATATATTCAAAATTCCACAACCTACAAAGGAATGTTCTCACAATATTACATGGTTCAACATTATCAAGCCAAAAATTTGAATCTGGAAAGAATCTTCAACAACCTATGATACATCAGTGATGCTACTGTGTCAAAAAATCATAAAGATTATATGAATAGTTGGTTGATCAAACAATAATGGGGCTATACTTCTACTACCTAATTGAGCCAAAAGAATGTAAGATTAGTGCACAATCTAAGGGACAAGTTGTAACTGCATTCTTTCAGGACCCTTTCTGATGCAGGGACTTCCGGGGGTCATAACTTTTGACTCGGATGTGGGTTGGGTTGAAAGTTTACAGGTGGATGCGTTATGAGGTGGCATGTGGATTCCCAACCCACCCTAGTCGGTTGGACCCCATCTTGGCACTTTTTCGGGACTTGAAACTTTCATCTTGTTCCTCAAAATGGCAATTTAGTGTTTTTTCCTAGTTTTTTAAAAGTTGTTTTTGTTAATAACTTGAAACTCATGTTTCAAATTTAGGATGTTAGTTAGCATTTCGTCCTACCTTAGTTTTAGGAAGTTTTTAAGAAAAAACTAGATTCTCAAGATATGTAAGTAAAATTACCTAAAATGGCAAAATAAGACAATTGTCGAAACTTGCCAAAAAAAGGTAATTTTTTGATTTATTTGTTTTCTTGGATATAAGAGAGTTTTCTCTCATTGTAGCAACAGAGTTGATGAATAGAAGTTTTTTTTAATTTTTCCAATAATTTCAAATCTTTGGCTCTAACACATGATTAATGGCACAATTTTATTGGGTGTATGTTGTTGGCTACATCATCTGGTATCAGAGCAGGAAGATGGCTAGGAGAGGAAGAGGAAGAGGTGGTCTTGTCTAGATGCATAGAGAAATGCAAAATATGCAAAGGCAAGTAGCAAAACTTACAACACGGATGGAAAACCAAAGACTGGGTAGAGGAGGAGATGAATCTGATGAACAGATAGGTCGAGGAGGTGCAGATCAAGATATAGAACCTAAAGAAGAAGAATTAGAAGGCATGAGTTTTGAAGAGAGGATGCTCAGGGCCTTAGAAGGGAAAAATGAAGGGGTCAAGGTTGATGTTTCAGATTATCTTAAACCAGAGGAGTTGATAGACTGGTTGAATGACATGAGAAATTTTTTTGAATGGAAATCCATGACAGAGGAAAAGAAGGTGAAATTCGCATGCACCAAATTAAAGGGTCATGTAATGATTTGTTGGGATCATCTTCAAAAGGAATGAACAAGGAAAGGCAAGGATAAGATCAGGACATGGAATAAAATGGAGAAGAAGTTGAGAGAAAAAATTTTGCCCATAGATTATGCGCAAACCCTTTTTCGTAGGTTTCAAAATTTAAAGCAAAGCCTCTCTTCTGTGCAAGATTATACAAATGAGTTTTATATGTTGTCTATACATATAGAGCATCAAGAAACTGATGAACAGATGGCTGCTAGATATGTGAATGGCCTAAAATTCTCCATTCAAGATGAATTGAGCATGCATCGACTCAATAGTATGGAAGAGGCTTACCAATTGGCTCTAAAGGCTAAAGAAAAACAAAATAGACAATACCATTAGAGGAATAGAGGAGGAAGAAGGGGTACATCAACCCCATTTCAAGGAGGTTTGAATTATGGTAGGGGAGAGTCATCCCATGGATTAGAAAAATAAGTAGACACTCGACAAGATCCTCTGAATCAAGAATGAGGAAGGGGATTTCAAAGAGGTAGAGGTTATGGTAGTGGTAGAGGATGGGAAAACTAGATAAGGCCTTTCACTTGTTTCAGATGTGGAGAAGAAGATCGTAGGGCATTTGAATGCTCAAATTATAACATGCAAGAAAGAAATCAAGGAGGACAACCTAGGGTGAACCTGATTCAAATGCAGCATGAAGAGGAAGGGACGGAACTAGAGATTCCACCAGATGTGGGAGAAAGTCTCATGATGAGAAGAGCAATGGTGATTCTAGAGAAGGAGAAAACACAAGCCAAGAGCTCTGATGGTTCATGGCTTCAAACCAATATCTTCAGAACCAGATGCACTTCAGGTGGCAAGGTATGTCAAGTTATTGTTGATGGAGGTAGTTGTGAAAATATGGTTTCTAAAGAAATGGTAGAAAAATTAAATTTAAGCTTGTGAAAAACATCCTCATTCGTACCGCATTGCATGGTTTAAAAAGGGAAATGAAGTCACTATTGATAAAAGATGCCTAATTAAGTTTAGCATAGGGAAGATCTATCAAGATGAGATATGGTGTGATGTTGTCCCAATGAATGCCTGTCATGTGTTATTGGGAAGGCCATGGTAGTATGATAGAAAAGTTATGCATGATGGAGAGAAAAAATATATACACCTTTTGGAAAGATGGCTCGGTGATTTTGTTGCCTCTCAAGGATGAAGGAAAAGGTGAGACCATGTTGTCTGAAAGAGATCTTGTTAAAGAAATGAAGGTGACAGGGTGTTGTTATGCATTAGTAGTGAAAAAAGATGAAAAGGAAGATATTTTAGTTCCCCCAGAAGTAGCAGAGCTATTGAAATAATTTGTTGATGTTGTGCCTGATGAATTACCTAATGGTCTACTGCCAAAGAAAGATATTCAACATCATATTGATTTGATTCCAGGAGCAACTCTACCTAACCAAGCAGCTTAGAGGATGAATCCAACACAACATGCAGAGTTGAATAAGCAAGTAACATAACTCATAAGTAAAGGTGTGGTGAGATAGAGAACATGAGCCCATGTGTTGTACCTGCATTGTTGACCCCAAAAAAATGGAACATGTCTGCAAGAGACACTGTGTTGCTTCATGAGTGTTGTCATTGATGGCAACAAAGTCCATCCCACTCATCCGCAGCACATAGTATGTCTATATCAGAAGTCAGATTGAAGAGTATTTTGGTCTGATAAACAATAACAGAGCATGCAGCAAGGTCTGACAATCAGGTCCAGATCTCTTAGATGAAGCATCTCAACAAAGTGCAGACTTGGGGAAGTCAAGAGGAGTACCATGACTGCTACATTCCACAGATTGAGCCTCCAGTGATGAAAGAGTGAAAAGATATGAGCACCTAAAAGTTGGGCTCCTATTTGGCAAAGTAGACTGAGGAAGAACTGACCGGCAGAGCATCAGACCTTAATCCGGATAAGAAATTGATGGTGATCAAATTTCGTGAGGGATCATTCATGGTTGGCTGACATGATTGATGACTCCTATAACTATCCTTTTGATACACATCACTTAGTAAGCTGGTTACTTTCTATATACCTTGTAGACAGTGAGTCTCTTGTAGGTAGTGAGCCTCTTGTGGGCAGTGTGCTCGAGCAATGAGCCCTAATTGGCAAGTGCCATTTTGTACTTCTATTCTTTTAACAGAGAATACAATCTTGGGTTAGTCACCCCGTGGTTTTTCCCTTAACAGGGTTTTCCACATAAAAAACCTTGTGTTATGTGTGTTGATTTCTTTTCTGCTCTCATGTTCATGTATGCTTAAATGTTTTGATACTACACTAATTGTTAAAGAAGAAGAGAAAGTTAAAAATTTATTTAAGATAACTGATTCACCCCCCCTCTCAGTTATCAACTTTGTTCCAACAATTGGTATCAGAGCTAAGTTCCTCCAAACAGAGCCTAATAGCTTGAGGAAGATCTGGGAATCCCAATGGATATATATGGCATGAGGGAACAACTTCAGTCTGCCTTAGATGATCTTGATCAATCTCACTCTGAAGTCAATAACCTGAGGGAAAGACTCAAACAAGCTGATGATTTCATAAATGAACTAAAAGAAAAACTGAGTATCTCTGTGAAAAAGAGAAAGGAACTGCTTCAACAATTAGCAAGTCAAAGTGAAGCCAATGATACTAATGAAGATCTGAATGAGAAAAACAAGTTATGTGAGAAGCTATCAAAAGAGGTCATTATGGTAAGACATGAAATGGAATCAGGGGTTATGAAATTCACCCAAGAAATTGAAGAGAAAAGAAAAATGGAAGATAATCTAAAACAATCTATCAAGGAGAAGTCAGAAGACTGCCACAAAATGGATAGAATAATCAGACATCTGGAATCTGATCTTGAAGAAGCTAGAGATAATGAAGAACAACTTGAAAATTAGATAGACACTCTTAAAAGGGATCTTCAAACAACAAATGAATACAAAGAAAAATTCAAGATAAGCTCTGCTCAACTTGAAGTTCTTCTTGAAAGCCAAAAGAGGGTAGATGACAAGCATGGTTTGGGATATGAGAAAGGTGAAAGCTCTGGATCCGGTCAGAAGAACTCTGGATCAGGAAATCCAAGGAACAGACCTAGAAGACCTCTAGTAAGGCAACCAAATGCTCAAAGATATCCATCCTTCAATGGATATTGCTATAATTGCAACAACTTCGATCATAAAGCAACTCAGTGCAAAAGAAGAATGAATCAGACTAATTCATCCTTCTCCAGATAGTGTTTCAACTGCAAAAGGTATGGTCATAAATCTCATGAATGCAGAAATAAGAAAATAAACAATTCATTCAATAGTAGATGCTTTGCATGCAATAGAATGGGACGTATGACTAATCAATGCAGATCAAGAGGATATCAGCCAAATATGCAAAGAAATGTTATTTGCTACAACTACAATAGATCCGATCATATTGCCAAATTCTACAGAAGTAAGAATCAGGATAAAAGGGGTCTAGTGCATCATAACCAAAATCAAGACAAAGGAGAAGGTAAAGTAAATGCGGATGAAGTTCAAAGGGAGATGAACAAGATTTGGGTAAAGAGAAATACATAAAATGTTGGGGATAGATCTGCACCAGAATTTAGTGCTGATATTCCTTTCAGAAATTGAATAGATGAGCTCTGGCTCAGGGGGAGTCACAAAGGAAAATAAATTCCCCCAGCCAGTCAACGGTGCCTGAAATTGGCACATGGAAAGTTGCAGATTAAAGGGTTCTCAGAGAAACATCTAAATAACCCTTGTTAAAAATACAAAAGATCCACAAGGAGTTTTGAAGAGGTTAATCATCCAAGATTGATCCGGTTTGACAGTCATCCGGTAAAAGCAGGACTCTCACAGTTAGATCCAGTATGATTCAAAATTGAAATGTCTTGATATGCATATAAATGGAATGACTGGACAAAGGGAGATAGATTGTCAATTATCACCAAGATTAATCTTGAGCACATCTCAGTGATCCGAAAAGATCTCTCTCAGAACAAGGTCAAAACAAGGAAACCGAAATGACTTAAGGAGGGCATTTATTGCAATATGAAATTAGGGTTTGCATAGAAATAAAAGGGTTCTTTTGTTCATCACTTGCACATTTGCATTCAAAAAGAAGAAAGAAAGAGCTCTGCAACAAGATTGCTTCAACCCTCTCAAGGATCAACCTCAGAATTTGATTCAACCAATGATCTTTTCAGCTCTTATCGTGAACCCTAGAAGTGTAAAAAGGTATTTCTGCTCTTGAATATCTCTTTCTGAATCTTTTGAATGATGGCTACTCCAAATGTGGTTCAGATCACTAATAGGCTGCACCCTAAGTTCAAGAAACATCCTTACAAATCCCTAGAAGTTGATCCCCTAGGCGCATTCTCTAGCATTCTGCATGGGGTTCTGCATGTAGAAGATGTTAGGGTATACATTCACGCCAATGTTGAGGAATTTGGGGAATCCAAGCTGATGGATATCTGTCACAAGGAATTAATAGATGAAACTTTGAAATTAAACCTCAATACAAGGCTATCCGGGATAAGCATTTTGGACATTGCATCCATTTCCCCTGTTTTGCAGAAGATGAATGGGTCCGGTATGTTCTCAGTAGAATACATGATAACTTCATATGGTTGTTGAAGCCCTTCAAAATAACAAAGGATGCAATTAGGGTAGTAACTGGTTTGCACTCATCCGGTGGGTTGCCTGCTCTTAAATCGGTCAAGAATCAAACAATAAGTGAGGCTACCAGATCAAAATTTGACAAGAGGGCAATGACAATAGAAGACATCATAGATCCGGATATCAAATTTGCCTCTATGATAATTGGTTACAAAATCTACCACTCCAGCAGGAAGAATTCAGTATCAGGAACTGCTATATACACTGCATATGAAATGCTAAGGAAAAATGCTGACTATGATCTTTGTGAGCTTCTCTTGAACCAACTGTTAGAGAATTTACAGAAAATAAAGAAGGATAAGAAGAATTCATTTAAGTATGGTGGCTTGATATTATGTCTATTCTTTTACTATATGAATGAGCTACCCAGATCTAGTGGTTGGGTATGGCAAAATGACAGACCGATTGCCATACAAATCAGAGATTATATGTATGGGCTTGGTGATGCCAAGGCACAAAGTACAGCACTCTGGGGCTACTTCAAAAACTTCCAAGGCACGTTGTAGGCCAGAGAGAGAATCCCCCAATCTCTAGTTGAAAAATATAAAGATACAATGTGTTTTATGGTGGACATTGATCAATGTCTAATGGAGGCAGTAGAGCCCAGAATAGTCTGAATTATGCCAATGGGATATGAGGTGGATGAGAAAATTCTGGAACTGCATGTCCAACACCTACTAAGTTAGCCTAAGGACCCTAAGGTAGAAAGGTTTGGCACCTTCCAAGAGTTGAGTGTAAAACTTCATGTTGAACTAAGACAGCCTGAGATCAAGAGAAAGGTGAGAAGCGAAGTAGAAGAAGTTGCCAAGAGATATGGGATATCAAAGGAGGCAGTTGATGCCAACAGAGAGAAGGTAGAAAGGGCACAGAAAGAAAGGCAAGAAGCAGAAAAAGAAAGTGCTCTGGTGGAAACCCCCTCCCGAACCAGATCCTCCAAGAGCTCTGCACCTGCCACCTCTAAAAGCTCAAAAGCCTCAAAACCAGAAGCAAAGACATCTAGTAAAGGAGAAAAAAGAACAAAGACAAAGGCCACAAGGTCATACACAAGCCACAAGGATTATGAAGAGACAGAGACAGATGAGGAGGTTAAGATAATGAAGAAGAAGAAGAAAACTTCAGGTGGATCCTCTGTCGGTGCAAATAAAGAAGAAGAGGCAGAATAATTTGTTAAAAGGTCCACTCCTTCTGTTGATAATGTTATCAAGGCAGTCATAGTGGATGGAAATCTGCAACCATTAACAGAATTTTATGATGAGTGTAGTGAATCTAACAAGAAAATCTTGCAAGATGCTACAGTCAAGTTTCTAAACATCTATAATAAAGCATTCATTGAAATCATATCTCTAATTCCCAAAAGCCTAGAGAAGGAACTTGAACTCAGGAAAAATAATGCCAAGGAAAAGGATTTGGAGATCTGGGAACAAATAGCTATTCAGCTCTATCCTTCCATCACCTCAAAATAAATGAACATGATCTTCAAGGATTGCAAGGATGAGTTCCGGAGCAAAGCCAGAATGAACAAGCTGATGCTCAGAGAGACTGATCAGGTGGCAAAAGAGACTGAAGACATCCTCCGGAATGCATATAAAAGATTCAATCTTCCTATTATAGAGGACATAAGTGATGAACCTTCTGCCATGGATGTTGAAGGATCAAGTGCATCAAAGGAAGATTCCACTGAGAAAATTGCAGAAGAGTCAAAGGAGATAGGTGAGGAGAAGACTAAGGACTTGGATTCCTCTATTCCGGAAGAGGAAGTCCATGAAGAAGTAAACATCTCACTTCCGGATCCCCCAGCTGACATTGGAACTGAAGGAGAAGAAGGAAAAGAAGAGAAAATCATTCAAGAAGAAGAGGTAAACAGAAGAGAAGGAGATCAAACAGAGAAGACCCCAGGTGACAGCTCTGAGGCTACAGAAGGAAAGAAGACTTTGTCTCCAGCAAGAGACACTGCAGAAGCAGTTAAAGACTTCCTAAACAAAGAGATGATGGAAATAGATGAACCAGATCTATTTCAAGGACCACTTAATTTTGATTCCCTCTCTCTAGTTTAGACAATGAAGGTAGCATCTTTTGCTCAAGCTAAAGCAAAAGAAAAGCTTCTAAAGTCTCACATGGAAGACTGTGAGCTAATAGAGATCGCATCCGGTGTATTGGAGAAGATCATGCCATCCTTCCAAAGGATCTTTCGGCCTCCTCATCCAGTAATCTGAAATCTCTTGTTAATATTGTTAGCACACATTTTGATTCCTTAGAGAAATCAACAGAAGAAAAGGTCTAGAAAGAGTTTTTGGGAAAGAGATTCTTTGAAGTACAAGGACTCATAGCAAATGATAGGAGAAATCAGGATATTGGGATAAAGAGCCTAGAAAATGCTCTTAAAGATGGCGGAGAAATATATAAATTTTGTCTATCCTGGCCTAAAGTGACAAAGGATATTGAGAAAAAAGTGAAAGAACAAGAAGGTAAACTGCCAAGTTTATCTCAGAATTTTGATCCTCTCACCACATCCATAATAAATCAAGAATGCCAGACTATTGCCATTATAAATGAACTAAAGAAACTTGAAAAGGAAAGGAAGAATATAATAAGTAGGATGGGTGAACTTAGAGGGATAATTATCCCTAAGTTAGAGGCCATGCATGAGGCCCTAATTGATGCTCAGACCACAGCCCGGACCAGTGATCCGACAGACCTAAAGAGGGCCGAAGCTTTTGCATTCCTGTTGAGTGGTCACATCTCAATTTCGGACAGGATGAAGCAGAGTTGGACAACAAAATTTGTCCAGTTGAAGACAACTTTTGCAGATATACTTAAGTATATGTAAGTATAACTTGTATAAATACTTATGCGGCTATGTATAAGCTGATTTTTAGAAATTTTGGTGTGCGGATTCTACCCTTTGCCATTGATGTCAAAGGGGGAGTGAGGAGTAGTGAAAAATGTGGAATCCAGCTAAGGGGGAGCTCCGGTAAAAGTGTACATAAGATAGAGCATCAGCTAATGGGGAGTTTGTTATAACACTTAGTCATTTTTCACTAAGTGTTGCCATCAATGCCAAAGGGGGAGATTATTGGCAAGAGACACTATGTGGCTTCATGAGTATTGTCATTGATGGCAACAAAGTCCATCCCACTCATCCGTAGCACATAGTATGTCTATACCGGAAGTCAGATTGAAGAGTATTTTGGTCCGGTAAGCAAGAACAGAGCATGCAGCAAGGTCCGACAGTCAGGCTCGGATCTCTCAGAGGAAGCATCTCAACAAAGTACGGACTTGGGGAAGTCAAGAGGAGTACCATGACTGCTACATTCCAGAGATTGAGCCTCCAGTGATGAAAGAGTGAAAAGATATGAGCACCTAAGTGTTGGGCTCCTGTTTGGCAAAGTAGACTGAGGAAGAACTGACCGGCAGAGCATCAGACCTTAATCAGGATAAGAAATTGATGGTGATCAAGTTTCTTGAGGGATCATTCATGGTTGGGTGACATGATTGATGACTCCTATAACTATCTTTTTGATACGCATCACTTAGTAAGCATGGATTCAGCCGACAGACCAAAGTTTGGGAAATCTTGAGTATTCCAGATGCCGACTAGAAAGATGTTGAAATCCTTTGTGCGGATATATATACCAGATGGATTTTGATGTGAGTGGTGTGGTGTAAGAGAGTGTGCGAAGAAAAGCAGAGAAAAGTGTGAAAGCAGATATATAAATCTGGTATGTGACAGAACAACAACACTAAGCAGAGAAAGAATGAAGTGCAGCAGATCAGTATATTGAGCCTAACCGGAACTGAACTCCAGCATATGTGGATGCCTCTGATCAGTTCAAATACCTGGATACTTTCTATATACCTTGTAGACAGTGAGTCTCTTGTAGGCAGTGAGCCTCTTGTGAGCAGTGTGCTCGGGCAGGTGAGCCCTAATTGGCAAGTGCCATTTTGTACTTCTATTCTTTTAACAGAGAATACAATCTTGGGTTAGTCACCTCGTGGTTTTTCCCTTAACAAGGTTTTCCACGTAAAAAACCTTGTGTTATGTGTGTTGATTTCTTTTCTGCTCTCATGTTCATGTATGCTTAAATGTTTTGATACTGCACTAATTGTTAAAGAAGAAGATAAAGTTAAATTATTTAAGATAATTGATTCACCCCCCTCCTAGTTATCCACCTTGTGCACTGATAGCAGAGCAATTAATAAGATTACCATCAAGTATCAGTTTCCTATACCTCGTATGGAGGACATGATGGATGTCCTTGCAGGGGCCAAATATTTTAGCAAGATCGACCTACGAAGTGGCTACCATCAAATTTGGATCTGAGAAGGGGATGAGTGGAAGATAACCTTTAAGACTGGAGATGGATTACATGAGTGGATGGTTATGCCATTCGGGTTATCAAATGCACCTAGCACATTTATGAGATTGATGAACACTATGCTATGACCTTACATTGGTAAGTTTGTGGTAGTTTATTTTGATGATATTTTCATATTTAGTAATAGCAAAGAAGAGCACCTACAACACTTGAGGATCATCTTTGGTGTGTTAAGGAAGGAGAAGCTCTATGCCAATTTGAAGAAGTGTAGATTCATGTAGGACAGTTTGGTTTTTTTAGGCTTTGTCATTTCTAAAGATGGTGTCAAAATGGATGCAGAAAAGGTCAGGGCAATTCTAGAATGGCCTAGTCCAAGCAGCATCACAAAGGTAAAAAGTTTTCATGGCGTGGCCACTTTCTATCAAAAGTTCATTCTAAATTTCAGTAGTATTGTAGCTCCTATAACAAATTGCACCAAAGGAAGGGAGTTTGTATGGACCAAGGATACTGAGGAGAGTTCAAGCACTTGAAGCAAAAGGTAACAGAAGCACCTATACTTGCATTGCCAAATTTTGATAAGGTATTTGAAGTAGAATGTGATGCCTCCCATGTGGGAATAAGTGTTGTACTTAGCCAAGCTGGAAAACCTATAGCTTTCTTTAGTGAAAAGCTGAATGAAGTGAGATAGAATTATTCTACTTATGATTTGGAATTTTATGCAATTGTTCAAGCATTGAGGCATTGGAGACATTAGCTAGTTCCCCAGGAATTTGTATTGTTTACAGATCATATTGCATTGAGATACTTGAACACACAGAAAAAGTTGAATAGTAGGCATGCCAAGTGGGTCTCTTTCTTGCGGGGTTACAATTTTGTGTTGAAGCATTTGTCTGGAAAACAAAATTAGGTTGCAGATGCGTTAAGTAGGCGTGTTGTACTTTTGACCACAATGGAAAATAAGGTGATTGGTTTTGATGCCATCAAAAATTTGTATGAGTCTGATGATGATTTTTGGGAGATTGTGGAACAATTGAAGGCACCAGTATCTGGTAACTTGGATCACTGTAGGGGTGAATATTTTATGCAAGATGGGTATCTATTTAAAGGAAAACAACTATGCATACCAGCTGGCTCTATGAGGGAAAACATTATCAGAGAATTTCATAGTAGTGGGTTGGCTAGACATTTTGGCAAGGACAAGACAATAGCCTTGATAGAAGATAAATATTACTGGCCAAAGATGAAAAGGGATATAACCAGGTATGTAACAAGGTGTAGGATCTGCCAAGTGGCTAAGGGACATTCACAAAATACAGGGTTGTATATGCCATTACATACCAACTGCACCATGGATAGATTTGAGCATGGACTTTGTGTTGGGACTTCCACATACTCAATGAGGTAATGAATCCATTTTTGTAGTTGTTGATAGGTTCTCCAAGATGGTTCATTTTATTGCCTGTAAGAAAACTAATGATGCAACGAGGGTAGTAGAGTTATTTTTTTCAGAAGTTGTTTGACTACATGGTGTTCCAAAGACTATTACCTCTGATAGGGATACCAAATTCTTCAGTCATTTTTGAAGGACTTTATGGAAGAAGATGGGGACCAAGTTACAGTTTAGTAGTGCCTATCATCCTCAAATGGATGGGCAAATAGAGGTAGTCAATTGGAGTCTAGAAAATTTGTTGAGGTGTATTGTTGGAGAAAAGTCAAAACAATGGTACATGGCATTACCCCAGGCCGAATTTGCCTATAATAGTTCTGTTAACAAATCAATGGGAAAGTCCCCTTTCCAGATTGTGTATGGCAGGAATCCTAAGGGTGTTCTAGATTTGGTACAGCTACCAATGAAAGATAGGGTCAGTGATGATGGGGAAGCATTTGCAGAACACCTTCAACAGTTGCAAAAAGATGTGCGACAGAAGTTGCAGGACAGTAATGAGAGGTACAAGAATACAATGGATGCTAGTAGGCGACATCAGACATTCAATGAAGGTGACTTAGTGATGGTATATTTGAGAAAAGAGCAATTTCCTACTGGAACATACCACAAGTTGAAGTACAGGAAAATTGGTCCTTGCAAAATTACAAAGAAGATCAATGATAATGCATATGAGGTCAATTTACCAAATGATCTCGATATTTCTCCTGTGTTTAATATTTCTGATTTATATGCATTCCATGGTGAGGATAATGCTAAAGATAGTCAACCAAAAGTGGCATGGCACCACCACATTCCCCATAAGAAGAAGGAAAAGATTACACAGGTTCTTGATAAGAAAACTATCTACACTCAGCAAGGGCATTACAACAAGTATTTAGTATAGTGGAAAGGATTGCCACCAACAGATAGCACATGGATTACAGAGTGGGAAGTACAGAGGTTGGATCGAGTCAAGTGGCAGCAGTTCGAAGACACTCACTTGCAGGAGCTATGTTCTTTTCAACTAGAGGAGAATGATGCAGGGACTTTCGGAGGTCATAACTTTTGACTCGGATGTGGGTTTGGGCTGAATTTTTATAGGTGGATGCATTATGAGGTGGCATGTGGATTCCCAACCCACCCTAATCAGTTGGACCCCATCTTGGCACTTTTTTGGGGGTTGAAACTTTCATCTTGGCCCTCAAAATGACAATTTAGTGTTTTTTCCTAGTTTTTTAAAAGTTGTTTTTGTTAATAACTCGAAACTCATGTTTCAAATTTAGGATGTTAGTTGGCATTTTGTCCTACCTTAGTTTTAAGAAGTTTTTAGGAAAAATCTGGATTCTCAAGATATGCATGTAAAATTACCTAAAATGACAAAATAAGACAATTGTCGAAATTTGCCAAAAAAGGTAATTTTTTATTTTTTTTGTTTTTTTTGGATATAAGAGAGTTTTCTCTCATTGTAGTAGCAGATTTGGTGAATATAAGTTTTTTTTATTTTTCCAGTTATTTCAAATCTTTGGCTCTCACACATGATTAATGGCACAATTCTATTGAGTGTATGTTGTTGGCTACATCACTTTCTATATTCTTATTCACAAGGCCATTTGGAATGTGTGATAACCTCCACCATTTTCTATGTATGTGATCACAACCATGCATGATGCAACATTATGTTTTTTGGCATCTCTCAATATAAATCTTGTTTCATATTATATATATGATTATCATGATATCAATTTGATTATGGAATCAATGAGTTGTTATTATACTTGTGCTCTTTTTTTTAGGTGAACCTCTTGCTAGATATTAAATATTTTCCAACATGTTGATATGATTTTAGTCTGTACCATAGTAACCTTCCAACAACTCAATGCTACACTATCAAGAGTGGTTGTGTTGGTAACCAACTACCAAGCAATCTATAACTTCAATTCCTCTTACATCAACCTCATATGATATTGAGGTCAACATAAAAAGAAATCAGGCATCATGGTATATCATCTCTAGTGAACTCCATTTCTAAGGATGTTATTCTTATATAATAGTCCATAAGATGCTTATGCTGCTAGACAAATACAATGCAACTTTAGACATAATCAATGGTTATGTACTCACTTTCAACTTGCAAATGAGTTGCTAAGGTTTCAAAATTTCATGCAAATTACCTAAATAAATGTGAAAAATGTAGATAGTTTATTTTTAAATTTGGAAGTTGTCAAGCAAATTCAAAAGAGGAACCTCCATTTATTCCCATTTATTGGAATTAGGACTCCCCACAATACACGATAAGATGTTTCAATGACCAAGTTGCTTGGTAATTACAAAATATCTAGACAAACTTCCTTCAGTACATTCCACATGCAATTTCATCACTTGCATTTTGAATTTCATGTTGGTAGACTTCTAAGAAAAGCTTGTGAACCTTTTTCCATTCACTATAATCTTATATGTAGAAAAAATCCTATATAAGTTATGAAGTTTCTATTTCTACTTGCTTAATAGTAGAGGAAGACATTACGAAGTGTTGTAGCCCTAGTGCATTTGATTGTAAGCCTATAAAGAATCAAGCAATGAGCAATAAATGGCTAGAGACTAATTTGGACACACTAAATCCAAACATAATAAGTTGCTTGAATCAATGGAAAACTAGCTGTATCTCAATGAGGATGTAATTGCATAAACTAAGTGTAACAAGATGGTACACAAAAATAGAGTGGAAAGTAGAATTTATATTTTTGTAAAAGAGTATTGACGATCATGTTTTCCTGCTTCTTTCATTGTGGTTTCCAACTCACAGAACATTATGTTGCAAAAACATCACAAACAAAGTCTAGTGGGACACAATCTAGTGAGACTCAATATCAAGATACAAAAACAAAACTTGTTACACTGTATAATCTAAAACTTTCCAAGCCAACTCCAATGGGGCATGGTATAGTGCTGAGGCAAAGAAATTAGATAATGATGACCCAAGTTGAAGACTAGCTGAGCAAGAACTAGTCAACTCTGTGTTGGTGTATGTCTCAGGCTAAGTTTGACAGTATTGAGGCTCAAGGGTCTTTTGGAGAAAGGATATTTTAAATCTTGATAGTACCACTCAACATTAACTTGTTTTATTGGGTTATTCTTAAATTTCATCCACTTAAATGGTCTAAGGTTAATTTTGGCCAATAAAACTAGGACAAATACTTACCACTTTTTGTTGCGAATGAGATGTAAAATTACTATTGATTGTTTGACCATTGAAGTAGATGATATTTAAGTAGAGTGGTTTTATTTCAAATTTGCAAAATCATCACAAACAAAGTTTAGTGGGAGACAATCTAGCAGGTATGGGAAGAGATATGACATTACATGGAGCGAAAGTCGCATATGTTGTCCCTCAATAAAGTTAAAAATTGTAGTGAAAGACTATCCAATTTTATGGACTCCATATGGAATAGTTTATCTCAAAAATCCTTCAATGGAAAAATTTTCAATACATATGTTGAAATAGATTCCTACATGCTGCAAACCAAATGTAGAAGTTGTAAGTTGAGATTTGTTTCACTTATTATTATTGAATGGTAGACCACTAAAAAATAATTGTAGCCATGTTTTCAAATAATCATAAATGATGGTATTTTTATTATGCACAAACTAATATTAATGAGAACCAATGAAAGGCCATTGAACAACATAAGTATTGTGAAGAAAAAAAAACACAAGAATGAGTGTGTTAATCCTAGTATACACACACTAAACATCCCATGATTCTTGTGACGACAAGCCATCGCAAATCCAAGGGTGAAGAATAAGTTGCGTACGCATGGCACTCATCTCATACAATAATTCTTAGAAGTTAGTTATATGCAAATTCACAATCATAAATAGATCTCCATATCGTTCTTCTCTTCACTCTTGCCATTTACTACCATATCTATACAGTTCTCTTCATTGAATTCATAGAGTCCAAACACTATACATATTGCGTAAGTAGGGAGAAGCTTCACGCTTCTTTTGTTGTGGCTTCCAATTCACGGGACATTACGTTGCCTGTCAAATCAATTTTGTGTCCTGGTTACTGTCAAAAGAAAAACTCAAAACGTCATTGAAATTGTCCAGGAACATTGTTCTGCTCTATTTAAGTTTGGTGCTTTGCTGGCGTAAAAAGTGAAACATAAAAATGAATGGAGGTATTTTAACCACTTGCAGCTACATTTAATAATAATAAAAATGCACTTTTTCAACGCTTCAATTCTTATCACACATTGCCAATGTCAACCACTGCCAATCTCAAACTCAATCTCACGGCATTATCGAAGAAAGATCTCATAGATGGTAAGAAAATCAACTGCCACATCAATCAGAGAGGATTTGCATTTGCTAAGGAACAATTTTTCAAAATAAGCTTCCCAACATGTATGTCGAGTGTAATAGTTTAGTGGATGGTCGACAAGTGTTCAACCAAATGACTGAACGAGATGTATGGTAATTGAAGCGTACAAAACACACGAGGCATTGACACTATTCCACTGAACTCAACGAGCAGGTGTCAAATCTGATCACATCACCATTTCCAACATACTCCCAATCTATGCCAAAATAAAAGTTTCAGAACATGGTATGGGTATCCATGAAAGCATAATGGAAAGACAAATTTTGTCAGATGTTGCAAATGCTCACCGCCACCACAACTTGCTAGTGGTTTTAATTTTTTTTTGTCTTTTATCATTTATTATTTCTTTGAACAAATTAATGGTTCAGATTTATTCTATAGTTGTCCTTTTAATCTATACCATTCATTTATGTATTTCACGGAGTGTTGCTTACTAAGGGAATGCCTATCCGCATAATAAATATGATTTAAATGAATTGTTATTGGTTGTTTAAATATGAGTAGTTTTAGGCTTTGGTCTTATGAAGGGGGTTTGTTAAAATTTATAAGGAGGTGTTGTTGATGAAAATTGTGAGCCTATTTTAAAATAAGGCTCCCATAGGTTTTTAAATTCTACCTATTAAACTATATCAATTAAATAATAATAGAGATTTTTTTTAAATGGCATTGCCAAGTATCACATAGACATAAAAGTCCCTAAGTTGGTGGAGGAAACTTTCAATGCCAATAAAATTGTAGCTATAAATGTGGGGCTCCTAGCAAAATTTGCTATGGGTGATTATAGGTGGAGTATATAGGTTGTGACACCTTCCATTTTTTGATCCAGACAATCTATTTTAAAGGAAAAGTTTCATTTAAACCTTATAACTACATTTTTTTTATTCCATGGAACTATCTACAAAGTAAAAATAGGAGTTCAAGCCCCTTCCATGGGACCGCTTCCTTATTGTCCTCCCATTTTATACAATAACAAAAAAATTTATCTTCAACCAATAATCTTCAAAAAATTCAATCCAACTAAACATTAAAATTAAGGTTATGAATCCAAAAGCTTCCTATAAACACACACACACACACACACACACACACACACACACACACGTGTGTGTGTGTGTGAGTGTATACATACATATACATATATATACATATAGGTAAATATACGTGTGTGTGTCTATTTCATATCATTTAGCACCAAAGAAAAGCTCCAGTCACATGTCATTCTATAGCAATTAAATAATAGTAGAGATTTTTTTTAATGGCATTGCCAACTATCACATAGACATTAAGGTCCCTAAGCTAGTGGAGGAAACTTTCAATACCAAAAAATTGTAGCTACAAATCTAGGGCCCCTAGAAAAAGTTGATATGGGTGATTATTGGTGGACTACATAGGATGCGACACCTTCTATTTTTGTATCCAAACAATCTATTTTAAATGAAAAGTTTCATTTAAATCTTATAACTACATTTATGTAATTCCATGGAACTATCTACAAAGTAAAAATGGTAGTTCAAGCCCCTTCCATGGGACCACTTCCTTATTGTCCTCCATTTTATGCAAAAAAAAAATTATCTTCAACTAATCATCTTCAAAAAATTCAATCCAACTAAACATTAAAACTAAGGTTATGAATCCAAAAAATTCCTATAAACACACACACACACACACACACACACACACACACACACGTGTGTGTGTGTCTACATATACATATATAAACATATACATATACATATAGGTATATATACGTGTGTGTGTGTGTGTGTGTGTGTTTCATATCATGTTGCACCAAAGACTCAAGCTCCAGTCACATGCATTCTTGTCAAACATAAAAGCATAAATTGAGCCACCATTAGTGTTAAGGTTTATAATCTTTGTCTTGCAGGCTTGAAGTAGAAATTGTACAAAAACCAAGTGCCCTAGATTGAATACCTACATCATACACACTTGTGGTTAATACTTAGGTTATTGTTGTTGCTCTTGGATAGATTCAACAAGTCCTTCATCTCATAGATTTGTGACCCAAGGACTAATATATTGCAAGGCTTTAGAGGTCACAAGAGTGACACATATATTTCTATTGGTAGGCTTTATGTCCTCGGGATTATATTGTTGGTGTTGTTATTCTTCATGCATCATTGAGCTCAAATCCTTGGACAATAGAGTCGAAGCAAGGTGTGGCCATTGTCATGGTTATGCCCCTGGTTGTTATCCATGGACAATGGTCACAATAGAACCTCTATCATCTTTCCTCCTAAAGGATGTTCTTCTCACATGCTACTCTCCTCACTTGTTCATTCTCTCACCAGTGTTGTTATATCTTATCTATCTTTGCTTGCGTTTGAACTTGGGAGAAAAAATACTATAAAAATATTAAGTCCAGAATTATCTTGGAATCTAGCACAATGATAAATGCACAACATTTTCAAGAAGCTAAAATTGTTTATTGTGAAATAATTTCTATTATTTTGTATTGGGTAATTTTCCTTTTCCTTTCTTTCATAATTTTCTATCACAATTAAGAGTATTTCATCTATCAAATTTCCTAGAACTTAGATCTAGCTTTATCAATTGAGTACAACAAGTTTGATTGGATTTACAATTTTTACCTAGTTTTAATAGTTTTTTGGATGCTTTTTTTTGCATAAATGTGGCCTTGGGAGCTGTTGTCACATAGAATTACACCCATCTTGGAGGGGGTCCAAGCATTCTAATGACAATATGGGAATGATCTCAAGGTGTGGGACCTTGCAATATTCAGATCAGAGCTCCAGAGAAGGCTGGTTTCTCATTCTAAGCCTAAGGCTCAGAGAAATTAACTAAACCTAGCGTTAACGCTTGCAGGGGAAAAGTGATAGAAGGAAACAGAAAGGGAAAAGGTGATACACCAAGATTTAGTGGGTTGGATTGCACTGACATAACACAGTAATGATCTCAAAGCTGAAAGAGAATCACACAGACTCATGCAAGTTCAAACAGAGGTTAGGGTAGAGAGACAAAACTATGGAAGGGACTGTTTTATCCACAAAACGCAGTTTAGATCTATCAAATAAACACAGTGCAAGAACAATGAGAAAGGCAATATTCAGTTTATATTGATCATAGAGGTCAAATAACCATTACAAAGTAGAACAATTTGCAGAAGGAAAAGATACAAAATAATCAATTACATTCATTGGTGAACCAACTAGAAGACATCAAAGTCCTAGATTCAGGTACAATGCATCAGATTCTACTGGTTCTTGCAATTGCATTACAAGACCTATGACAACAAAAGTTCGGCAGCATAACAGCCCAGAACACAACCAACAACTAATACATCTGTTTCTCATGTATATATAGCATTTCATTTTCACTTTTGACCTAATTAGGTTACAATAAAAGCATCCCTATGGGCTCTATCAGAAAATATCTCTATCTGAAAGGATGTTTATTTGCAAGAATTAACTGCAAAAAATATCTAGGTCGCTGAGAGATGTTTATCAATGTGGCAGCTAACCCATTAACCTACTACCATAATTGTAATAAATATCTGAAAAGGGGCAGCTGAGAGGCATTAGGGTCCGCATTGATGGCATATGAGATAAATTTTCTTTAATTTCTCCAAGAAAAGCCTTTACAACACTTTAAATTTTTAACCCTTGAGTCTCTGTATCCACATCCTCATTAGCCTGAGTTGATTCCTTTGAATAATTAGCCTCTACAAAGCCTTGTCAGCCGAGTCTGCATATTTTACCGCCTTTGGGATGCCTAAGAGCCACCTTTAAATTTGGACCGTTGATGAGATTGCCTTTTTCGATCGATGGCCACCATTTTCGTTTTAATTCTTCGTTGAGGCCCCGAGACTCATGCTTATGTGGCAATAAAATGCCCCATTAGCACTTAATTTTTGATACCACCCATAAGAAACCTAGATGGCTTCGCTATCTCGCGAGAGGCTCTCAGGAGCCTTGACAAAGTGTTGAGACTTAGCGAAGGTGAGGTGGCACATTGAGTCACAATGGTGTCTGCTTTCTCATTGGTCCTATTGACCTACTGGGGCCCACTGAATGGAGTTCAACAAGGGTGCCATGTGTCATGATCTCGTAGCCATGCGGTGGGAACATGATGTCACCATTGGTGGACTGTGAGCCTACGATATCCTTAGATATTTTGTAGACTGTTGGAGCTGTTTGGAAGGCCCCGCGAAGGATGGATTCTCAGCGAAGAGTCTATGTGGAAGACACATAGGACTCCTTGAAATCTTGTGGCATCGCTAAAACATAAAATGAGGCCCGTCGATGAAGGAAGTCTTGGTGAAGAATCTGACCTAGCGCCATGCAGCACAACTTAAAGGGCCCATTAAGCACGTGAATAAAAGTTGTTTTAAAAGGGGGCCACACTAAGCTCAATGAGCATAAGGGACTCAACCTCTTTGGACATTGAAGATCTACCCCAAGCCGCCACATGTCATCATCTTCTAGCTGCGCATATAATCTTTCTTGTGGGCGAGGTTCACTTGCAACACCACGCCACCGTCTGATCTTCAAAGCTACAGCCCCATCGCCAAATCCCCTGACACCTGGCGCTATCTCCACCATTTGATGGAGTCATCGATCCTATGGCCATGGGCCCCTGATATACTTACAGTTGTCTTCATTTCATAGCTGCGTGGAAGGAATGTGACATCAGCTTCGGTGATCTGCAGGTGCATGAAATACTGGCATGTGGCATCTGCAGGCCCAAAAGGACTCAAGGATTAAGAAATGATGTTGACGGGCGATAAAAGGTAGACCTTAGGACTTGGGGCTGGTCACTCCATGACATAAAGGGCTCAAGGTTGTAACATAAGTGATCGGCAACCTGGGTTAGGCAGTCAATGATGGATTATAATGTGAAGGAAGATGACTGTAAAACCTAGGGCTTAAGGGGAAGGAAAACACTTTGGGTTTAAGGGTTTGGACTATTTGGCTAGGAAGCAAAATAGGCCAACAAGAGCGACTCCCATTATATTGATTTAAAAAAGATTTACTAGCCTTGCTATCATGGACAAGCAAGCAAAGAGTGAGATACAAAGGGCCTTGAAACACCTAATACAAACTATGAATCCTTTACTGGCATGAATGAGTAGGTAAAGAGAGATTCAAAAGGATCCTTAGGCACTCCTATTACAAGCTAGATTAGTATACAAATTTGTAATTAGTTGCTCCTGTTGGAACTAATAGCCTACCAAGTGGTTGAGTCCTCATGTCTTGTCCATTGTTCCATGATGTTCTGTCCATGGGTGGTGTTATCGACTTCTCTTCCATATTCCCTTGGATAGTCATATTATGCAAGATATAGAACATTGCATTTATGACCATGTGAATATGATCAACCATGGGGCTAGTGCCTTCTTTTGCATACTTAAGGAGGCTTGAAAATTTATTGGTGATCCCTCCTTCAACCCTACCCCTGCCTTCTAAAGAACACACTTTGTTATTGATGAGGTTGCCAAGACATATTAGGAAAAATAAACCTCCAATTTTCTCTACACCCAGATCCTCATCATAAACATCCATGGATTCTAGAGGTATAGAACCCTCAATGAATGCATCATGTATATAAGCATGTGCATGGGCAATCACCATTTCATCATGCTACAATATACCATTGTTTGAAACAAAGATGGATGCTATTTTCAAATCCAAGCATCTTTAAGGAAATTCCATCAATAGGTTTGGTCCTATAATTTTCCTCAAGACACTTTCAACCAAAGGTGTGTTGATAACAAATACCACTCTCATACATTCCAAGTTGAATTTGGTTTTTTTTGGAACCTCCCATTTTGACAGAGTGAGGTAGACCCTAAAATTCATCACTATGGAGAAGGCTCTTTCCATAAAATCTTTTGTTGTTGACATTAACAATAGCACACCTTGATAATTATACACTTTATCAATAGCTTCCCAACCACCCCACACATGTTGTCGCACAAGATTTTCAACCATATCCTAATGCAATCCTTCATTCAAGCCTGAGATAAAGAAATTGTCTAGTATAGATTGAGGTGAATCCACATGGTAATCATGTCCTAGATCTAATGATTTGGTGTCCTTTCTTTGAGGATGTGAGATGTCCAAGAAAAAAATTCTATACCTTGCTCCATATCAATGCATAAAAACCTAATTGAAAGGCATAAATGATGCCCAAAAAGACTAGAGACTTACTTTATCTCTAGGAATGCCAAAATCTAAGATGTCATTGCTTATGATTTCACCTCTTTGGTGATCTAAATTGCATGATTCACAAGCCTATCTACTAATTTGTCGTCAGCCTCTCAGAAATAGTGTTGAAACATGTAAGGTTAAGTTTTGATATATTGTGCTAAACTTGTTCCATAATAGTTTTTATCTTCTAGCTTCTTGTTTTTTTACTCTTGATTTCATTTATAATGATAATTGAATCCCCATCTATAATTATGTCTTTAATGTTGTTAGTTTCATATAAGTGAAGGCCAAGGAGAATGGCTTGCACTTCTACCTCATTGTTCATACTAGCCACTAATTATTTGGATGCATCCTAGACCACCTTCTTCTCACTAGCCTTGATAGCACTTGACCCCTAAAGCTCCTAGATTTTCCCTTTCTGCACCATCAAAATTTAATTTGAGCTTTCTATTCAGTGGTGGAGGCCATTAAATGTTGACTAGTGGTTTTACAAGGATGAAATTGCAAGACCCATGGACAGGGTTTTTTGGTGTTTGTTTAATATAGTTGTTTATGTGATTTAATGAGCAAGGGTGGGTATTTTTATGGTTGTTTATATAATTTAGTTAGCATCATTTTTTTAATTTTTATTGCAAATAATTTAATCCTAAATAATATTTTATTAGATATTTTGTGAAGGTTTATTATTGATTTCATGGATGTATAAATGTAATTTTTTGCATTTGTTTTTTCTCATGGATTTTTTAACATGCCTAGAATTGCTTGTTATTAGGACAATTTTATCTTCCACCATGCTTCTCAAAGCCTCCTTAATAGTTTCTACTACCTCTATTGTTGTTGGTTCACTAAAACATTAGGATGGCCAAGTCATAATATATTTGTGGGAGAAACACTTAATGTAGGTCTAGAAGCAAAAATGAGTCAAGGTAGATGTGCAATGCATCATTTTGCTTCTAACATAGAGCTATGGCTATTGAAGAAGCTCAACCAAATTAAATGGAGTAGTCTTTTAGCCATTTACTAATGTGTAGAATCAACTTACTCAAACCTTGTAGTAATACTCAAGTTCCCTTGCTAGACAGAGCTTCTCAAATCCTCTTGAAGTAGTCCTCACTGAACAAAATAAGTAATGTCTTGTTGCCTAGTATTTTCATTTTCTTTTTCTTGTTTTCACTATCAACTAGATGATTTATTACATAGTGTAGCTCCATGAAGGTAGATGATTCATGATCTACATTGAGTGGTTTACATTGGTTATAACAAAATTTGGATGCATTTTACTTCTACATACTTTAAATTGACACCATTTTATTTTTTAGCAACATGGAGTGCAATTTATCATAGGTATATCATGCTCCATTTTCCTACCTTTATAGATACAATGTAGATTTACCAAGCTTTGCAAAGCAAGCACTCTAAAACATGGAGACCTAGACCTAAATTAAAGATGACTAGAATGCATAGCAAAAGATTTGTTCATTTACAATTTAAATTTTTTGGTACTTCAAGGAAGAGAATGAAATCATATAGAAATTTTAATAAAATATTAGGTTTCAATGAGACTAACATTTTTTTTTTTATGTTCAATGTTTGTTATGTGACACACTTTTGTTGTTGTTCTTGTATGTGATAGAACATGAGAGGTGGCAAAGTTATGTTGTAATCCATTTTGATGGGCATGTCTTGGAGTTTGACCATCTACATAAAGGAGATACTCTCAATGGTGGGTTTTATCCACACAAGTATCATATATTTAATTGTATTCTATAATATTGAGTTAATGCACATCATTATATTTCATGTTTCTTGATTAACTTTTCTTGTTTGACTTGTAGTAACAACCATGGAGCTTGCCTTGTCTCAAGTGAAACTCAACAATGAAAAGTTTCTCAACTTGAATGTAATCTTTACAATTTGTTGGGCATATAGATTTTCTTTGATTACATTAGGAAGCCTATATTTCTAATGGTGGGTTGGGTTTGGTTCAAGTAGGTTGCTCAAGAAGCTAATGATAGTTAGATGGCGTATTACATTAAGGGAAAATTTCTCATAGAGAAGGTTACAATATGCTTTTATTTCTACTTGAACATTTTGTTTGATAGAAATTGAAAGCTTATTCAAAATATATAATAATTGGAGGGTTTTCCATCTTCATAAGGTTAAGAAACATATATGTGTTGGTGTAAGTTATTGCCAATAGTTTTACTTGTGTTTTTATTTACGTACAAGCAATCAAGTATGCTTCAAAGTATGTTTCCCAACTAAGAGAAGGTTATGCAAAGGACATGATATGAATCATGCTTGTTTCGGATGAGTCATGATCTACATAGAGTGGTTTATATTGGTTATGAGAAAATTTGGATGCATTTTACTTCTACACACTTTAAACTGACACCATTTGTTTTTAGCAACATGGAGTGCAATTTATCATAGGTATATCATGTTCCATTTTCCTACCTTAATAAAGACAGTGTAGCTTTACCAAGCTTTGCAAAGTAAGCACTCTAAAACATGGGGATCAAGGAAACAAATGATGAGGGATTAAATCATATGGAAATTTTAATAAAATATCAGGTATCTATGAGACTAACAAATTTTGTTTGTAGTACATGTTTTGTTATGTGACATACTTTTTTGTTGTTCAAGATTGTATGTGATAGAACATGAGAGATGACAAAGGTATGTTGTAATTCATTTTGATAGGCATATTGTGGAGTTTGACCATCTACATAAAGGAGATACCCTTGATGGTGAGTTTTATCCACACAAGTATATTATATTTAATTGTATGCTATAACATTGATTTAATGCACATCATTATATTTTCAGGTTTCTTGATTAACTTTTCTTGTTTGACTTGTAGTAACAACCATGGAGCTGACCTTGTCTCAAGTGAAGCTCACTAATGAAAAGCTTCTCAACTTGTATTTAATCTTTACAATTTGTTGGACATATAGAAATTCTTTGATTATATTAGCTAGCCTATATTTCTAATTGTGGGTTGTGCCTGATGCAAGTAGGTTTCTCAAGAAGCTAATGATAGTTAGGTGACATATCGCATTAAGGGAAACTTTCTCGCAAATAAGGTTACAATATTATCTTATTTATACTCAAAAATTTTGTTAGACAGAAATTGAAAGCTTATTCAAAATATATAATAATTGGAGAGTTTTCCAAATTTATAAGATTATGTAACATATATGTGTTTGTGTAAGGTATTGCTAATAGTTGTATTTGTGTTTTTATTTAGGTGGAAGCAATCGGGTATGTTTCAAAGTATGTTTGCTAATTGAGACAAGGATATGCAAAGGACATGATATACACTATGTTAGTTTGGGATAAATCATTTTCTAGTTTTGGGAAAAATTTTACTACTATGAATAGGATTTGATCAATCTGAAATTTAAATTATACTAGAATTGAATTTGAAAGTTAAATTACTTGATTGATGTAGCTGCATGGCATTTTGATCAATGTCATCTTAATGGTGGGTGTGTTACCCATGCAATGGAGGTTGCAATTACCTAATTAGTTTGTTCATATATCACTTACTTTGTTTTGATCCCAATCCATGGATTCACATTGTTCGATGATCACAACTTTATCCATCTTCCACTCTTCCATTTAGTTTTTTTTTTTTTTTTGAAAAATAACATATATTAAAAAATGAATTCAAACATTTAACCAAATCCTCAAAAAGTATGTGGAATGGGATAATGCCCCAAATTCAATGATGCAGGGGCATCATTGTCCCATTTTGATTTTGATTAGTCGTTGTCCCAGAGAGGGGAGAGATAGTCGCAATTAGCAAGGAGTGAAAGAGGAGAGATCATGGTGTCAGATGAAGTCATAGGTTGGCCGATATAAAAGGAGTCAGATTATGTGTGGGGGGATTGGGGCCGGGCGTTTGAAGCCCAAGAAAAGTAATACTCTATAAAGACTCATTTGTCACTGTAGAATCTCTGAATGTATGGCCGATAGGACTGAGGGAATAAAATTTTCTTGTTAACAAAGTTTTTGTAATCAAATGCAAGTCAATTTAATGCAGAATTGTTCTCATTAACAATATTGCTGTCGTGAGTGAGTTTATTCTTGTCATTTGATCTATCTAACTAGTATATTTATATTTGAAAAATATATCTAAAGTACACTGAGGATATCTCTTTTCTATAGTTTATTTTTTCCATCGTTTTTATTTTTTAATTTTTCAATTTTTTTTGTAACTAAAAACTAAAAAAGAAATTGGAAAAAATAAAAAATAAAAACCAAAAAAGAAATTGCAAATAAGAAAATCACAAAAACTATGGAACCAAAAAAGAAATTGGAAAAAAATAAAAATAAAAACCAAAAAAGAAATTGAAAATAAGAAAAAAAAAAAAAAATATGGAACCAAAAAAGAAATTGGACAAAATAAAAAATAAAAACCAAATTTTAATTTTTTGTTTGTTTTTAGATTGGAATCTTATTTATTTTAATTTTTAGATTGGAATCTTGGAGCTCTTCAACTCCACCCCTGTTGTGAATGTAGGAACACCTCTCAGCATAATCAATCGAATGTCATACTGTAACTTAGGACTATTGTTTGTTGTTGTCCTCTGAGTATCTGTTTCCATCATTCAAACTAGCCAAGATAGTATTAAAATAAATAGACATGTAGCCCCAAAAAGGGAAAAAGACACAAAATGAGAGTCAATGGCCCCATAAAGCAAACAATTGTCAAATTACCAAAATAATATGAAAATTAAAAACATTAAGCTGCAAGGGCAACACTAGTAATGGGAGGGAGGTCCTAGTCATTTGGATTATGCCATATACCACTCAAAAAGTCTCTATCTCTATCCACACATTCCCACTCATCATTAGTTGTCATTTCTTCATCCTCAAGAACTCCTATAATCAATTCTAAACAAATCTAGGTAAGGAGATAGCGAGATAGAGCCAATGGAATTTTCCTTGATTAGGAGGGTCCCACCCATGCCATAGAGAGGACATGGAGGAATTTTGGAGAGGAGGAGACCACCCACCTTGACAATTACAAGGCTGAGGAGGCTAAGGGATCCAATGAGTGTTGTTTCATGGGTAGCGATGGAGGGGGATGGTGGCTCTCTAATGATGTTCTTGGTGGCATTATGAAGTTTTTGAGTGGCTACACATCTTTTCATGATGTGGGAATCTAGTACAGGTTAGCAAAGGTGGTACCCTAGCCATCCAAGGGGCATTTCCCAAATGATTTATCAAAGTTTAAAGATGCTTAATCTCCAATACAACTTTGGTTTCTTGAAATTGGATCTAGATGAGCTCACACTAGAGATAACCAATGATTTAGAGTGAATAGTAAAATTAATATCCACAACAAAATTACTAAAAATAGTAGAATTTCTATCTTTCCAAATGTGGAAAATACTCTCCAATTTGAAAGTATGCCAAAACTAGTAAAACTCAATAGGAAATCTGGCCACATCTATTTGAATGACATTATGCCAAGACAACAATTTAGGCCCTAAAGGTAAATAAAAGTCATGAATCTAGTGCTAGGCATCTTGGGACACAAGCACAATACTAGAAAGGTGGATAAGGGTTTCAGGTTTTCCATAAAAAAGACACCATGGATTAGAAATACCAAGATGTAACAAATGAGTACCAATAGATGGTCCTAGGTATAATAAACACCAAGCACATTGAACAATTTTAGGCTCCATAATAACCTTCCAAATTATATAAAATCTTTTGGCCTAGATGAAGCTATGAGATTCAAAAGACCATCTATCATTCAATTTTTCAATCATGTGAAGTGAAAGAACCTTAAAGATGAACCTTTTTGATGTGTGTTTAATGTAGGTTTTTCTTAAAGTGTGGTTGTGTGTGCATATAAAGTGCAAATTAAAGTTACTTAAGGCTATCTCCAACTAGCCTAACTATAATTTATAACAACAAGAGCTAAGAGTGTCAACTAGATTGGAAATTGAAAAAACTATATAAACTTGGAACATGTAGGACTTGGAGATCAACAAAAATTAAAGTGTTGGAAATAAAGAACATTGAATGAGTAGGTTTAGATGCACCTTAGATATGAAGTGGTCCAAATGAAATTTGCTCAAAATTAGCTCCTAATGCTACCTATGAAATTCGAGAGTCACTAGACCAAAAGGACAAGGCCACCCTATGCAAAACAATCTACACAACAACATTAACTAGTCCTGACAGCCACCATGACAACATTATCCATGGGGTGACCTTGACTTGGGGGTAGGCACAAACTTCAGATTTGTCAATGAGATTCTTAACAAAGTTCCCTAACTCGTTAGAAGTGTTCACCTATTAGTGACCAACAAAAAACATGTAATTTGTAGTAAAACTTAAGGGGTCCTAATAAACATGGATGATAAAGTGAATGCATGTTAAAGATATAGAAAATTTCAGTTGATAAATGGAATGGAAAAGGTTTGAAACTAATAGGTGGTAATGCCATGAGGAAGCATCCCAAGAGATTTCAAGTTATGATTTGCAAAGGAAACATGGAAATAAACTAAAAACCTAGTGGTCCTAATTCATTGGAAAAAGTGAGATAAAATGAACAAATTGGAACAATTTCACTTAATAAAACTCTAATTTATAAGCATGGATGGGTCCTTAGGATTGATACAAATATTTGATGGAAAACTGAACTAAAACTCATCAAAATAAAACTTGAAAACAACAAATGGTGACTTGCAAGGTTGGCTTGACCTCTCCTAACAACCAACAAGGTAGCCTTGACCTTGTAAAACAATGCTCTATAACTTCTTTAAGGGGTACTTTGCTTCTAGAATATTTTCTAAAACTAATTTGCAAGTGCACTTTTGTGAGACGGAATCCTACAAAAATAAAGGTTAAGGGGGGGTCTTCCTTAGTCAGTTCCCTTGTGGGATTTCAAGCATGGTTCCACATTGAAATATTAATAAATAATAGGTCATAAAATTGTTCTATGCAAATAAATTAATTTGAATCAAATCATAACCATTAAAAACCTATAGGATGATAGAAAAAGTGCATGAAAACTCTACAAGACAACTAGGGTGGGAGAATGGTTTTAGGGACAAGGTTTTGGTTCAATCCAAAAAAAAATTGGGGCTTCAAAGAGGATTGATATAGCAATGGGAAACCATAATTCTAAAGCACCTAAGTAAGGGTTTGATATGGTAATGGCTCACAACTCCAAAAGGTGTAAAATAAGGGCTTGCATTCACAAATGGTTGATGGGAAACATAATAAAATGGAATAACTAACTCCATAGTGTGTTAATAGAAATGAAAGAATATGTAGATAAAGTCTACAAGTTTGAGTTATGGAGGTGGGTTGATGGTGGATTTGAGAAAAACCAAGTGGAAATGGGAACACACTAAGGCAAATGCCTCAACAATGGAAATAGGTGTAGAGTCCAAGGCAACACTGAGAGGGGGGGTGAATCAGTGTTGTATAAATTCAGACAATTTAATACTTATCAAAATTTAGGAGAATATGTAAACAATCATTGTCATATTTTGCATCAAGGAAATAACATTGAATGTTTGAACTTGGAAGACAATCAACAATACACAATTTACGAAATAAGAACACAAAGAATTAGGAGTGGAAAACCCTCTAGGGGTAGAAAAACCACTCATGAACTGCCTCACTGGCTTAATTTTAAAAAACTCCTTTACAAGGCCTCACTGGCTGATATATGTGTCTCACTGACAACTGAAAGATCTCACTGACCTACAAGCCTCATTGGCATAGAAGGGTCTCACTGACCACAAGCCTCACTAGCATACACAATCACCATTATCAAGACATCAAACTTTGTGTGCAAGACATGATTGCCTTCAATCATATTTGCACCATTGTATACAACCTTATACCTCTTGTTTGATTTTCAAGTCAAGACCATTTTCTTTTACATACTTCTGCAAACAAGCTCCATATACAAATCTCTATAAACAATTTTCTCTGCAAATTATCTCTATCAATCTGTCATCAATCAAAGCTTGATTCCTTGCAATCAAAAACATTTCAAACCTTTAAACATTCTGATATTCCTGTAAGAACATTTCACAATGAAGAATATCTCACAATATGTCTTTTACTCTGCAAATTGGTTCACTCAATCATTCATCTGTATCATCAAATTATTTTCATCATTGATCTGCATAACCTCCACACACCACCTGCATATTTATAAGATTTCAAAAGACTTTTGATCTTCCATTTTGTTTGCATTTTTATCATTTTCAAAATTTCATTCACCTGAAGAAAATAATTTATCCTTGCACCTAAAACAAAAATCACATTATTTTCACCTTCCTCAATCTCCAAAAATTAGGAGATAAATATCATAAAAAGACATTTATTTTGGCACAAATAATGTCTTTGCAAAAATCCTTTCATATTAAAAAAAAATTTCAATCTGCGCTTTTAAACTTCATCTTCCCCTGCATTAAAAACCTTCAATCTGTAAAATAAAATCATCTTCAAAAACATTTAAGCTTCTTTTCATTTTCTTCTATCAAAAATCCATCTGTAAAAATATTTTCATATTCATGTGCAAAAATAAAATCAATCTTTGCAAAACAATTTCCGTCCATCATTCCAATATGAAAATCTTCTCTATATTTTGTTAATCTCTCTTGCCATTTTATTATCTTGACCCTTCATAATCTGTAAAAATCTCTTTGTCTTCTTAAAAAAAATTCTTCAATCTACAACAAAAGACTTCATATTCTTCATTAAAAAATCCTCTCTGCATAAAAAAATCTTCAATAAAAAATCAATCTCATCATCTTCTCAAAAATATAATCTTCTCACAAAAATGTCTGCCCTTAGAAAAAGAATAAAATCTCTTTCATAAAAATCCTCTCTTCACAAAAAAATCATTCATCATTTTCTTCTCTGCACAAAATCAACTTTTTCATTAAAAAATCCATCTCCAAAAAAATGAGTTAAAAACTCACAAAATAAATCCAAAAAAAACATTTTAGTATCCTCCACCTTCTTAGCTTCCATGCCACAAAAAATTAGAAATAAATCTTTCATTCCAAAAATAAATATCTCCTTAAAATCTTCCAAAATCTCCTTAAAGCTCTCCTTGAAATGTGCCCCCTAGAAAATAGCACAAAAAAAACATTTTAAAAGCTCATAAAAATATTTTAAATAAAGCCATAAAATGGCTTATTCACATTCCCCTCTTAAAGCATATTTAATGCTTTTTCTTTTTTTTAAATGTTTTATATTTAAAGCTTTATAAAAAGTTCTTGGAAACCTTTTCATGCTCCCCTTTAAATAAGACTTTCTAATATAAATGATATTCCATTCTTTTTTTTTTTTTTAAATCAAGCTCTTCATAAATTAAATAAGGATATTCAACCAAATTCAAATGGTAAATAGAATATGAAGGGGCCGGTAGGTGTCATGAACTAAAACCCTCTAGTAGGTTGCTCTAAGTAGTATAACCTGCTCTTGCAGGGCAACATTACTTTATAACATAAAGTGCATACTTTATGACATTTAATCTCTTTGTATACACTTAGAGCTTATAGTTAGGATTTTAATATTTTAGGCATTTTGATAACCATTGATTCAACCATTAATAAACATTAATGCCTCACTTTGATCAAGCATGGCAAGATGAACTTTATCAGCAACCTTGTATCATAAAACATATGCATTGTATCATACTTATCCTGATTGATGATTCTGATCCTGCAGTCTTGTGAATATCAAGAATGTACACAAACTGATCAAACAAGTTAGCATTTCCTGACATAGCCATGAAGCAACATATCAACCTGAAGTATATGAGCAACTCCTGTAAATACCAACACATTTTTGACATCAATGACAATCTACTTTCATCAATAGGGAGATGGAAAGATGGAAAAATACACCTAGAAGGTGATGGAAATGGATGGTGATGGACTAGAAGGGTAGGGGGAGAAGTATGAAGAGGATCCCATAGAAAAATTAGAGAAATTTAAACTCATTTCAAGAAAAAATCATAAATGGAAATGGCTCACCATATTGAAATCCTTAGAAATCAGCTACCTGCTTTTAAAGATTATATTACAACATTGTCCAATGGAAAAATATATTTTTTTAGACAAGGGACAAAGATAGCTCACTCAGGATAGAAAATTTTAAGCAATGTTGGGGTGTCATCTATGAGTAAAAATAGCTAAAAGCATGCAAGAAACTCAAATTTTCTCTTTTTCTATATAAAAATGAGGCAGAGTTGGTTTGTTTTAAATAGTTTGCTTTGGAATTTTGAATATGTAAAATTAATAGATGGGAAGCACTAGAAATTAGTTACCTTACATTTGAAGATTGTGGTGGGAGGATAAAAAGTCAAGGCCACCCTATTAGGTGGAAAATTATTGAAATTGTTTGTGAATGAAATTTTAGCTCAATTTTCTAGGGTACCTCAAGCTCGAAGGGGTCCATCTAGTGGTGGGTGGTTCCCTTTGGTTTGACGAGGGGGTAAAGGGGGGATAAATCAAAGGAAAATTAAAGGTGGGGTTAGCACCTAGGATGGGGATGAAAATTAAATGAAAGGGAACACATAGAAACTATAAGAAAGACCATGGGAACAACATAGTAAAGGGGATATGGGTGGCTAGGGGTAACATAGGATAAGGGAAATGGGTTAAAATGATAAAAGACAGACACAAATGGGATAGGGGCTAAAATAGACACAAAAGTGTAATAAGGAAGTTACATGGTATGAAAATTATTTTATTATAGGAAGATGAGGTGAGAACCATTTGTAGTCTTTCTTAGGAGTGTAATTATGGAAGGGAGTACTAACATACCATTTTCAATCCTTCCACCATGGCCTAAGAGATTGCACAAATTTTTTCTACATATGCTAAGAAGAGATAACATAAATTATAGCCTGGTAGGTTAGATAGTTGACCTAGCATAAATTAAAATTTACTCTATCTTGAGGCCAAGAAAACCATGTAGAATTGGCCTTGGAGTAGATATCTTAGAGATGCTTGATTCCCCTTTTGAAGAACTTAAGAGAATGAATCCAAGAATTGGTTACAAGTGGATTTTCCTGAAATAATGTAGTGGTAGACTACCATAGGGAATTTTAGTTGATTGATAAGCCATTATGAAATCCATCTCCATTCCAAAGAAACTAGGACTTCATAGACTCCCAAGCTTTCCATATACTTTTGGTGACAAAAATACCATTGATCTTGATGGTACCAAATCAAAGGAAAGACAATGAAATTAAAGGCCATTCTAGTGGAACACCCATATGGCAACCTAGATGCATCATAGCTTAATAATGAAAAGAGATCTATTGGAAAGTGTAATGACTATGTCTCCTAGTTGATAGAAGTGCTTCAGAAAAGATAAGTATAGGTAATAAATTCTATTCTACTTTATAGTTCAAATTACTTCATTCCCAATGGTAAAAATTCCATTTTCTTACAAGTATGGTTATAGAGGACTTGAATGAATAAATTTTGTGTGAAATCTAAATCCTTACAATTAAGAAAGGAAAGAAAAAAGAATTATTATTCTTGTGTCATTTCGTTTCAAACTTTTTCTCTCTATGAACTAAACCTCAATTGGAAGTGATTGATAAAAATGGAATTTTTAAAGATATGTCGTAACCTTACTTTTTGACTATAAACGTGCCTGACATTTAGATTAAGTGCATTAGAATCCCACTTTTTAACTATAAACATGTTTGACATTTAGACTAATTGCATTAGAATCCCACTTTTTAACTATAAACGTGCTTGATTGATATTTAGACTAAGTACATTAGAATCCCACTTTTTGACTATAAATGTGATTGACATCTAGACTAAGTGCATTAGAATTGTAGTTTGCTACGTTAAATTGTTAATTATCCATTATTGTCATTAATGTCATCCACCGTCCGATGGACTTATAATGGCGTACACCACGAAAAAGGCGTTTGAACAAGGGTAAAGCAGGAAAAAGTTGGAATCTGCGGACATCTGGCGTGCAAGTGGTTGGCTTCGCTTTCCTCTCTTGTTGTTGTGTCTACTGACTCATCGAGACTTGTTTTGATGAAGGATGGAAGGGCTTATGCATCCTCTAGGGGTTTGTGTAGGGGCTTTCTTCTTCCCCTGGTCCTACGTGTCTAATCTCTTCTACTTGCGAAGTGGACATGGTTGGTGTTTCTGATGAGGGAGATTCGCAGGTATCAATGATCAAGCGACCTGATTCAGGGGATTCGCAGGTTATGGATATTGTGACTGATCTGAAGGGTAATGGGCTGGTGTCCAATTCATATTTGGTCAAGCGACCTAATTCAAGTGGTGGTGCTGGGAAGTCTTGGGTGGATGCAGTTAATGGTGTGGTCTGTTATACTCTCCTCTTGGATTCAGATGGGATTTGTGGGATGACTATGCTCAATATCCCTAAGTTCATTGTGGAAAGATGTTCGTGAAGGCTGAGGAATGGTTCATTGGGAAGTTTTTTAGGAGCCAAAACATAATGTAGATGTGTTTAGGAATTGGGCTTAGAGAAAATGGAGGCATAGTGGATAAATTGAAATCTTGGTTATGTTTAGGGTTTTTTTTTCTTGATTTCCTTCTCTAATCACGAAGATTATGTGTCAATTATTATGGTTGGGTTGTGGTTCCTTGGCAAAGTTGGGTTACTTCTAAAAAATTGGCATCTAGGTTTTGATCGTGAAAAGGAGGTCTTTAAGTAGGTCCTTGTTTGGGTTAGGCTTCCTGAGTTACCTTTATTTAATATTGAGAGGAGGAGGTGTTGGAAGGCAAAGCTAATTCACTCATGTAGCTTGTTGCTCTTGATTTGGTGACCAAATCAAGAAATCATTTGTTATTTGCTAGATTATGTATTAATGTGGATGTTGATAAGGTGCTTCTATCTTCAATCAGTTTATATTCCATGATGAGGGAATTGGTACAACAATTTTTTTATGAAGACTCTTTGGTGCTATGCCTCAAATGCAACAAAGCAAGTCATATGGATGCAAGTTGCATGATTAATCAAAGGAAGCAAAATTTATGGAGAAAAAAGGTTCAACTGGTGCTTTCTCTTCCTCAATCAATTGTTGAGGTGCCTGTGCTTGAAGTGGTGAGAAGGTTCCCTCATTTTTGGCTAGGGATCTTCCAAATGGAATTTGTAACATGCCTTCTTAGGATAGGCCTTATCCCAAGATTAGTTGTTTGGAGAAGGTTTGTAAGGAGTTGGTTATGGTTGGTCCTGACTCAAGTAAGAGGTTGTGATCTGATGAAAGGCGCCCCGTGTGCACCATATATCCTTCTTATTCAAGTTTGGCTTCAAAGAATGGGAGTTCTACCAAGAAGAAAATGTATATCAACAAGTCAGCGGTTGGGGATGTTGTGAGGGTCCATAGAACCCTAAAGCACTTTAACTTTGTGTCGCCTTGAGCTAGCCAGTCTTTGGTCAATGTTGGTGGATGATTCACCATGTGTCTATTGGTTTTATCCACCTTCTGAGATGTTGTTAGTTTGCTTTTAGATTGCAGCCTTGTTGTTTGTTTCTTGTTGCCATTTGGTATGTTCTTGTTAGGTGCATTGTCATGTTATTGCTCTGATCTGTGTAAATGGGTTAGGGACCTTTCAAAAAACCCTATTTACCCTTAATAAAAAAATGATTTTTTTACTAAAATTGTTATGAGGATTGAAGCATGTTGGTTGAAATGGTGCTTTTAACAATTAAATTGTTAATTTTTAGTGATAATTGTATTTAAAATGATGAAAGAGAATTAATGTATGTTATGTGATGGAAAGTGAAAAATGAATATGTGGTTGTAGGCATGATGCCTTGTGATGTGGCCTTCATGTTCCTCCTCCCTTATAGGTGACTTGATTCAATCGCATAGTGCACATATAATGTGAAATTTTTGAGATTGTGACCATTTATTTTTTGTTATTGATGATCTTTTTATTTGACTATGAGGGCCAACAATGATTAAATTATCTTAGTGTGTGAATAGCTTCTAGACACAATCTTTGACATTTATTATCATGTAACTCTTAAGGTTGCATTTAATTTTATTGTTGATAATTATGCATAATTATTTATCTTATTAGTGGAATTGAATTAATTCTATTGTAGTATTCTTAAAATTGAGTGGTTATGACTATTTTCTCAAATGGTTTAAGTTTTTTGGTCTGGTATTAAGTGATATGATCTTACTACCATATTCAAGAAGGATCCTTAATAAGTTGTACGAACAAATAAATGGCTTGATTAGCCTAGGATCAATTATCATCATAGAGGTGCTCCTTAGAATGTTTCAGCTTCAACTCGTCTTGATGAGGCTAGTCTTTTGGTCCTTGGGTTGTATGGCTTTTATTTGTAGTGTTATGCTCCTTAGGTTGTAGTGTTGATTGTCTATTGATTTATTGCGGTCTTTTTGTTGCTTGTTTCTTGTTGTTGCTTCTTGATGTTGGTTGGGCTTCATTAATCTAATTTTTTTTTTTTTAAATGGTTAGAGCCCTTTCAAAAATCCTACCTTTACTCTTATCAAAAAACAAATTATCATTATAGAGATAGGTATATATAACTCATTAATAATATACCTTACAATTATATATATATAACATAATTTAACCAAGTTTAAATCCTATAAAATATTTATCATGTAAAAATGTTGAAAAAAATGCAAATGACATTTATTCTTTCAAGCATTCAGTCATTCATGTTAAAAAAATTTAAACAAATGCAAATGACATTTATTCTTTCAAGCATTCAACCATTCATGCTAAAAAATTTAAACAATTTATAAAGAATTGAAAATACCATAGTGTGTAGCTTAAAATTTTCTTCCTACTAAATTATTTTTATATTTTAAAAATAAACTCTTCTTTACTTGAAGAAAAACTATAAAATTTCAAAATACAAATTAAAGTAGGAGCACAATATAAAGATAAAAAAAGTAAAAACTTAGTATGTTGAATTAAAGTAGGACCACAATATAAAGATAAAAAAAGTAAAAACTTAGTATGTTGAGATACTGATGAAAAGTAAAAAAAGACTACTTAAGCATTGAGTTTTACATTAAATTGTTCATAAATCATCTTTTTCAGCCACTAAGAACACTAATCCCATCCTTAAAATTTTGGTTTTCATGCCATCAAAAAATGACATGAGGTTAGCCAAGAGCCACACATGAATTTAAACTTCTTAAAGCAAAATTGCCCTTAATATGAATGGGGTTCCTTCATGAAATAAAACTGACCAGAAACCCCGTCAGGTAAAAACAGAGCTAACCTTACACAATTCTCTGCTCCTTCAGAAGCTGTAATTCCTGCCATGTTATTTGTCATGTCAGTTTGAACTACACCTGGATGCACATTATTCACATAAATCCTCTTCTCTTCATTGCCTGATAATTTTTGGACTAGCAAGCGAGTATATAAGTTTAGAGCAAGCTTTGACACACAATATTGAGGATTTAGTCGGGGCCAACCCTTTTCTTCCAATTGACCATTTTTCATGTCATCTAAAAATCCTTCAATCATCTTATCAATGAACTCCTCTGTTATCTTTGAAACATCTGAAAGCTCCAATTTAAGAGAATCATTCCTTATCCACTGTAATTAACAAAAGAAAACCCAAGTTATATAAGTAATAATTTAGATAAAGAAGTTGAGAATAGTAATAAGATAAATTATACCTGTACCAATCCACCCTCTGAGGAAACATTCACAATGCGGGCTCCTATAGGAGTTTTTCGGAACAATGGCAGTAATGCTTCAGTGATTCTTTTTGTTCCATAGTAATTTATTTCAATGCAATTTTTTGACATTTCATAGTTGGTTACAAATACTTTGGCAAAAATAGGATGGTTCTGGAAAAAAAGAAAAGGATAATATTAATTTCTTGTCTAATGAAGTATAATAAAAACCAATTGAATTCTGATGTAAACTTCTTACGAATGATACACTCTCAGGGTCTAAATCTTTGAGGACATTAAGTACAACGTCCATGTCAATAGTGGAGCCCATCACAGCGGCATTATTAACCTGAACAAATCAAATAATAAATAATCTAAATTAATCAAGGTGGATGTATCATATCATATTCAAAGTAAGAATTGTGTTTAAGAAAACTATAAATCTCTTCCATTCCATAAAAACCAAATGGATCTCTATTATAGTTGTGTTCGAAACAATGAAATGAAGTGGATTTACACATTACAAATGGATGAGTAAACCAAAAAAAAATTCATATTGAATTAAGCATAAAAAAGGAAATACAGAATGTCCAAAACACCATTCACAGAGGAACAGACCCATACAGATAACAGAGGAGCTGCATGAAAGCAACAATAAAACATAAATAGTCATAGATATAATACATAGGTTGTATAATAGCAGAAGTCCAGAACATAAAATGTAATAGAAAACCAAAATATTAAGATAAGAAATACTTATTTATCCTTCATGATTATCAGTGTTTCATGGAGTCTCAGCCTAGGGGATGTGGGGACACGGGGAAGGGTCTTGGGGATAGAGGAATCAAGGGCCTAGATTTGGGGATAGTGGGGGCTCAACGGGGCAAATATATATAGCACTTAAAAATATAGTTGTAAAAAAATGTACAAGGAATAACATATCAAACTTTGAAATACTACATATTGAGTTCAACAATGAAAATGTTGAGTGTCAATATATTTATATTATATCCAAAATGATGATTACATTCAAAATCCAAATACAATTGACCAATGGCCCAATGCATCAAATCATCATTCATCCCCAAAGTATGTGCCAAACTCCTCACCACTTGAACTATTGGACTCCTCAAGGTCAAGCTCCTCCAAGCCAATACCAACCAACCCTATCTGTGTTGCATCTTCATCAACATGTGCTAGCTACTTTGGCTCTACATCCCATTGAGCTACTAGACTCTCCATGTACATAAGTGTGTTGCGGTCAATGAGATGCAAGGTGCTATGTACAATGACAAGCCTTTCTTCTCTCCTATAAATAAGTCAGTTCCTCTTAACAGAGTGGATGAAACTATAAGTAGACCAATTCCTCTCAACAACACAAGAACTAGAAACATAGGATAACAAACGAATAGCTAGTGTGGTTGTCAATGAATTAGGCCCATACATAATTTGTTGCAAGTATGTGTTAATCAGTGTTGTCATTGATGTCAACATGTTTGTGTTGTCATTGGTGTCAACTGTCTTCTGATGAAGTTAGTGTTGTTTGATTCAATTGCTTTGCTAAAAGGTGGTTTGGATTCTTTGTATAGATGCTAAAGGTCTTGAGGATATGCCTATATAGTTGGTTTTCCAAGTGCTTTTGAGAAAATTTGATTAATACTGAAAACAATGTGTTGAAGAAGTCTTATGGCTTACAGTATACTGCTCGAGTTTTTGTTCCGCATTTATTTTGTGTTGGAGATCTGAGTGTGTGGTTTGGATACGTTGTTGAGAAGTGGTGTAAGATGCTAAATCTAGAATTTGGTGCTTCAGATCATTGTGAAGTGAAAGTTATGTTCACCAGTTTGAGAACAGGATTTGACAATGTTTTTGATTTGTGCAGAGATGTCTAGGAGAAAGTATTTTGCTTCGCATTTCTCTGTAGAGTGGCTTTAGGTGTTGCAATTCTAGATTTAATCCTATAAGATCCTTATCTATCTTCTATCCAAAAGGTTTGTGGTATGATGCTTCAGAAAGCAAGTTCTTGTGTAGTAGAGTTCGACAGTGTTGGTTGTGAGCAGACAGTGAGCCTTCTTCAAGTGAAAGTTATTGTGGATGAATTTGTTGATTTCCAAGTGACCTCAAGTTGTTCGTGGATGTTTCTAGAATGTGTTAAATCTCTGGGCATGGTCTGCAAGTTATGGTTGTGACCGTGGAAGCGTGTGATGAAGAATCCCCTATGTTTACACTAGTTGATTGACCTAGAAGTTTGCACTAATTATGGAGTTGATTTGATGATTATGTGAGTGTTGTGTAGCATGCTTGGATAAATTTGGGTCCAAGCTAAGGCTTAGAGTGGTTCTCCTTCATTCCCTTGCATCATGGAATGTTTAGGTCTAGACCTAATTCAAATTTTGTGTGTTTTCTGACCTTGGAGACTGTTTCAAGGATTGAAGATCGTATTGCCAACTTTGAAGATTGTTTCAAGGTTGATGGTGATATAAATAAGTATCAAGATTTTGTGTGTATGGGCGTGCATGGTAGAAATGATGTTTGTGATGTGAAAATGATAAAAGGGCAGCAAGAGCTTTTATGAGTTAGATGACTGGATGCAATCTGCAGAAGGTGTCTACTATCTTTCAGTATAGGTGTGAAGGTGATGATTGTTGTGCTTCATTGGAACTGAACCCATGCATGTGTTAGATGCAATTATATCAGTGAACCTCTTCTTCTTTCTTTCTTTTTCATTGGGCAGTGAGTCTACTTGGACAATGAGTCCCCTACAGTGAGCATTCTTTGTATGGCAATGAGCCGAGCTTGTAATTCGGTGTTGCTATTACTTTATATTGTGAGCTAATCCTCACCGTGGTTTTTTCCTTTTAGAGTTTTCCACATAAAAATCTGGTGTTCTCTTGTGCATGGTGTTGATGTGCTTAAGTTTCTGTTATTTGATTTTCATGTTTAATCTTCATAATAGTTTAAGAACTTTTAAGTAAACTAATGTGGATGTGATTATGCTTATGAGGGTTTGAAATTTTGATACAACTGATTCACCCCTGTCTCAGTTGTCTTGTACCTTCAACAATTGGTATTAGAACGAGGTTCCTTTGAAGAAATCTTAATAGCTTGAGGTAGATCCAGGATGGCACACAAGAAGGATATTCCCTTGTTTGATGGATCAGACTATGCACTCTAGAAGGTAAGGATGGAAGCTTTTCTAATTTCTCTTGGTTATGAGGTTTGGACATGCATCAAGTCTAATTACACTGTACCTAAGAAAGGTATAAATACTGAAGATGAAATCAAAGTTGCGGAAATAGATGGTAAGGCAAAACATGCTCTCTTAAGTGGACTTACTAATTCTGAATTGGTGAAAGTTGTGGATTTGAAAACTTCTAATGAGATTTGGAAAAGGTTGGAAAGTGTTTATGAAGGATATGAGAAGGTTAAAAAGGCTAAAATGTAGAATTTGAAGCTCACTTATGAGACCATGCAAATGTCTGAAGATGAAAACATTACAAGCTACTTGCAGAAGGTGGAAGAAGTTGTCAATGGCATAAAAGAACTTTGTGGGAAGATAGATGATCAAGAAGTGATATTGAAGGTACTTAGAACTCTTCCTAAAGCTTATAGTCATAAGGTTTCAGCTATTGAAGAATTACAAAATTTAAATCAATTTACCAAAGAACAGTTGCTTGGCACTCTAACTACTTTTGAAATAAGAGAGTTTCGCACAAGTAGTGGAACTACAAAAGATGAGACTACCTTTAAAGCTGGAAAAATAGAGAAGACTGTTGAATCAGATCCAAAAGACTTTGATGAAGTAGAAGCTAACTTTGTGAGAAGAATGAAAAAGGGTACTGGTAAGTTACCTTTTAAATGTTTTAGTTGTGGAAAAATAGGTCACTATGCTTCAAGATGTCCAGATAGAGCTTTGAGAATTAAGAATAAGGAAAACAGAGGAAGTTTGGTCAAGAAAAACTACTATGAAAGCATTTCTAACGATGAATCAAATTTTGAAGATGAAATTGATGATGAATGCTTATTTATTTCCATAAGAGATGAAACTGGTTCTGCTAACTCTGGAAGATGTGTGAAGGAAAGAAGTCCAGAAGCATGTGCAAACCCTAAAGGCATTGCAATAACTGCTTTTCATGCTAGGAGTGAAAAGGATGACTGGTTCATTGACAGTGGATGCTCAAATCATATGATAGGTGATAAGAGTAAGTTTATTAAACTTGAAAAATTTGATGGTGGAGTAGTTAGGTTTGGTGGTGATGAAGCTGCTAAGATTTGTGGAAAAGGTTCAATCAGTTTTGATGGAAAGCATAACACTAATGATGTTCTTTAAGTCAAAGGTTTAAAGCATAATCTCTTGAGTGTTGGACATATGTGTAGTAAAGGGTACAATCTTATGTTTCATGATGATGGGTGTGAGATCAGAAAAAGCTTCGAAACAGTAATTGTTGCTGGAAAGAAAACAACTGGAAATGTTTATCATCTCAAAGGTGTGTTGCAAGTATGAGGTTAACCAGTGTTGTCATTGATGTCAACATACTCATATTGCATTGATAAGAAGGATTGGATGAGCTGTGTGCTGAGGATATTGAGAAAATTAGTCTCAATCAGGAACAACGAAGAATAGTGATAAGAAGAAGGCAAAGTACTCAATAGGTTGAGAATCAGAGGATACGGATTAAAGGGTTTGTAGATATGAGTCTTGAGATGTTCTAGTTAAGATTTAAGAGGTCCACATGAAGATATGAAGAAGTTATGTTCGCTCAAGTAGAACCGGTTCCGGCAGGCGTTCAGTGGTGACAGAGTGTCACAGATTGGTCTGGTGAGTTCCGAAATTACATTATCTCATTCTACGGATTGGAAGGAGTGTTGAAGAAGTCAGTGTGAAGTGACAACCTGATTTGTGCATTGTTTGGAAGTTTGGAAGAACCTTTTGCATTATAACAGTGATGGCAGACTGTGTTCTTGAAGTTCTAAATGAAGGAGAGAAGGATTCCAGCAAGCAGATGAAGTGCAGATGTTCTTGGTGATTCAAGAAAGCTTGTGGTGATCTATGGATCATGTCTAGTTCATGTTGGTGGTCCGCATTGAAGTTAGAGTTTGTATTTGAAGAACAACCACGGATTTTGGTGTTCTTAAGATTGGTCGATCGGATGTATTACACGTCTTGCGAATGATCTTGTAGATGTTTGCCGACTTAGATGATTGTTCCTAAGTCAATGCCTTGTATAAATAAGGGATTGTGAATTCATTTTGAAGTGTGTCTTGTGGTGATGAGAGTGATATAGCGAAGAGAAGTGCGAAAGGCAGAGCAGGTATTTTTGGGCTCAAATGGAACTGATCCAGGCATGGTAAAGATGTCAATCTCCAGTTCAAGTTTGTAATACTTGTTATCTTGCAGACAGTGTGTCTCTTGTAGGCAGTGTGCCTCCTTGTGAGCAGTGTGCTCGAGCAGTGAGCCCTAATTGGCATGTGCTATCTATTTTTTCTTATTCTTCTAACAGAGAATAATCCTTGGGTTAATCACCCCGTGGTTTTTCCCTTAACTGGGTTTTCCACATCAAAATCTTGGTGTCTCATGTGTTGATGTGTATCTGCTCTGGTGTTTATGCCTTATGCTTCCATGAATGATTAATTGCTATGCTATTGATTAACAAAGTGGATTTAAGTGTTTGAATTGTAAGCAAATTAAGGATAACTGATTCACCCCCCCTCTCAGTTATCAACAATTGGTATCAGAGCCAAGTTCCTCTAAAAGGAGCTTAACCGCTTGAGGAGATCCTGGATGTCGTCATACAAGAAGGACAGTCTGAAGTTTGATGGAACCAACTTCACTCTTTGGAAAGGCCGCATGAAATGTCACTTGGAATGTATGGGAAAGGCGTACTTGTCTGTGGTCACAAAAGCATATACACCTCCACAGGGTGGTCCGACAACTCTAAATGAAATCATAAATGCTGAAAACAATCTACGGACTAAAGAGGCTCTTCTAAGTGCATTAACCGATTCAGAGCTCTCAAATGTTATTGACCTACCAACTGCCTATGAGATCTGGATTAAAATGGAACTTCTGCATGAAGGAGATGAGTTTGTTAAGAGTGCAAGGTTGCAGAGTCTCAAAGGGAAATTTGAAAAATTGAAGATGAGAGATGATGAAAATATCACTACCTTTATGCCAAGAGTAAATTAGCTGGTGTGTGGAATTAGGAATGCTGGTGGAGTTTTGGATGAAAATGAGATTGTTTACAAAATTCTCAGATCCCTTCCTATTGCCTACAAAATCAAGGTTGCTGCCATTGATGAATTCAGAGCCCATACAACTGTCACAAGAGAACAATTGGCTGGCAAACTGGCTGCATTTGAAATGACTGAGTTTGGAGATGATCCCCCCAAGACTGAATCTGCATTCAAAGCCAGTGCCTATGTGAAAGGCAAACAAAGATTTGATCCGGGAGAAAACTCTTTAAGGAAGCTATCATGGTATGATCAAGCAAGAAAAGACATGGAAGAGGAAGAAGCAGAAACAACTCAACTTGAAGCCCTCATTGCAAAAAGACTGCCAAAGGGATCCGGTAAGTATGAAGGAAAATTACCCTTTAAATGCTTCAACTGCAATAAGATTGGTCACTTTGCTTCAAGATGTCCGGAAAGATCCACAAGATCAAATTCTAACAGATAAAGGTTCCAAAAGAATTGTTATTATGTTCATGAAGAAGCTGATAATGAAGGAGTAACAGATGATGAATCAGAGATAGGAGATAAATCCAGAATGAATGGGTGTTCATTGCCATCAAAGAAGAAGATCCAATATTCCCTGAATCTATCAATCATAAGGTTATAGAAAGAGCTTTGGCTACCCAAGTTGAAGAAAAGGATGATTGGGTTATTGACAGTGGATGCTCTCACCATATGATAGGTGACAAGAACAAGTTCTTAGATTTGGAAAGGTATGAAGGAGGAATGGTAAAATTTGGTGACAATTCTGCTGGTAGAATCAGAGGTAGGGGAACTATCTCTTTTGATGGAAAGAACAAAACTGGTAATGTACTGTATGTTGAAGGATTGAAGCACAATCTTCTCAGTGTAGGTCAATTGGTGGACAAAGGTTATGATCTCCAGTTCAAGAATGGAAGATGCAGGATCTTTGAAAGCTCCGGAACTAAGATTGCATCTGGTACTCAAACAAAAGGTAATATTTTCCATCTAGTTGGTACTAATAAAAGTTGTCTATTTGTTCAAGTTGATCAGAGTTGGTTATGGCATAGAAGGATGTGTCATGTAAATTTTGATAACATTGTCAAGATAAGCAATACTCAGGCTGTAAGAGATCTTCCAAAGTTGGTAAAACCTACAAATAGTATGTGCAAAGAATGTCAGCTAGGTAAACAGAGCAGAGTTTCATTCAAAAGCAAGGATCAGTCTTCTACCAGATTATTGGAGTTAGTTCATACTGATCTATGTGGTCCGACAAGAATCAAGAGTATGCAAGGTGATAGATATTTCATGTTACTGATTGATGACCATTCCCAAATGATGTGGGTTACCTTTTTGAAAGAGAAATTAGAAGCCTTTGAGAAGTTTAAAATCTTCAAGGCTATGGTAGAGAATCAAACTGGATTAAAATTGAAATGTCTGAGGTCTGATAGAGGTGGTTAATTCACATTCGGTGAATTCATAGACTTTTGTGAGAAGCATGGTATAAAGAGATAGTTATCTGCTCCTAGGACTCCATAGCAGAATGGAGTAGTTGAGAGAAAGAATCAGACCATCCAGGACAATGATGATGGAAGCCAATGTTCCCCAGATGTTTTGGAAAGAAGCTGTCAGCACTGCAGTCTACACTCTCAATCGAGTTCAAATTAGAAGCAATACCGGTAAGACTCCTTATGAACTTTCGTTTGGCATCACTCCTACTGTGAGATATTTCAGAGTATTTGGTAGCAAGTGTTACATTAAAAGAGATGAAGATCTAGGAAAGTTTGATGCTAGAAGTGATGAAGGAATTTTCTTGGGTTACTCCACTCAAGGCAAAGCATACCAGTGTTACAATAAGAGACTAAGAAAGATGATAGAAAGTACAAATGTGAAGGTTGATGAAGGTGTTGAGAAGCCCTTAAGATTTTATGAGTATGATGAAGATGATTAGAATGATGTTCTAGTTCAAGGAGCTCCATCCTCTCCTGAAAGTCAGATTCAGACTGATCCGGTAAATCAAGAAGAAGAGACAGGTCTGAATGAGCATGATCAAGAAGCATAAGTGTAGGAAACTCCCAAAGTTCCAAGGTATGTAAGACTGAACCACTCTGAAGATCAGATCATAGGTGACAAAAGCAAAGATGTGCAAACTAGAAGGAATGTTGCTCAAAATTCAGATGAATGTTGTCTGATTTCAAAGATTGAACCTAAGACAATAAATGAAGCATGCAATGATGAAAATTGGACAAAAGCAATGGAAGAAGAATTAATGCAAATTGAGAAAAATCACACTTGGGATCTTGTCTCTAGACCTATAAACAAGAATGTGATTGGAACCAAATGGGTCTTTCGGAACAAACTAAATGAAGTTGGTGAAGTAATCAGAAATAAGGCCAGATTAATTTGCAAAGGCTACTCTCAAATAGAAGGGATTGATTTTGAGGAAACCTTTGCTCCGGTGGCAAGAATTGAAGCAGTCAGACTATTTCTTGCATTTGCTACCTTCAAAGATTTCATAGTGTATCAAATGGATGTCAAATCTGCTTTCCTAAATGGTGACCTAGAAGAAGAGGTGTACATTGAACAACCGGATGGATTTCAGTTATCAGAGCATGGTGATATGGTCTGCAAACTAAAGAAGGCATTGTATGGTCTAAAGCAAGCCCCAAGAGCATGGTATGAGAGGCTGGATAAACATCTTGTGAAGATTGGTTTCAACAAAGGTACTGCTGATAGTAACCTATATTTTCAAATTGATCATGAAAACATCTTGATTGTTGAAGTATTTGTTGATGATATCATCTTTGGAGGAAGAGACAGTATGTGTAAAACCTTTGCAAACCAAATGAAAAGTGAGTTTGAAATGTCAATGCTCAGTGAAATGAATTTCTTCTTGGGTCTACAAATTACTTAGACAGAGAAAGGAATCTTTATCTCTCAGACCAAATATGTGAAAGAACTATTAAAAAAATTTGGAATGGAAGATTCAAAGCCAATGAACACTCCCATGGCTACCGGATGTAAGTTGAGCAAAGATGATGACTCTCCTAAGACAGATCAGACAAAGTACAGATCAATGATTGGTGGATTACTGTATCTCACTTAGACTAGACCAGATATAATGTAGGTTGTTGGTCTTGTGGCAAGATTTCAGGCTGGTCCCAGAGAATCTCATGTCATGGCAATCAAAAGAATTTTTAGATACTTGAAAGGAATAGTTGAGTATGGCCTATGGTATCCCAGAGATCATGACTTTTCTCTTCATGCATATACAGATGCAGATTGGGCAGGAGATGTGGATGATAGGAAGAGTACAAGTGGAGGAGCATTCTTTTTGGGAAAAAGGTTGGTTTCTTGGCTAAGCAAGAAACAAGAAGCAATATCCTTGTCTACAATTGAAGCTGAATACATTGCAGCAGCAGCAAGTTGCACCCAACTTTTGTGGATGAAGCAAATGCTAAGAGATATTTAAGTAGAATATGAGGAGCCTATCACAATTTTCTATGATAATTCAAGTGCAATAAATATTTCTAAGAATCTGGTATTGCATTCTAAGACCAAGCATATATCTATCAAATTTCACTTTTTAAGAGAACAAGTGAACAGGGGTGAAGTCGGATTGGAGTAGGTGCCCTCCAAGGATCAGCTTGCAGATATTTTTACTAAACCTCTTCCCAAGGACTCTTTTGAGTATCTCAGGGAGAAGTTAGGGGTCATGGCCCCTCTGGTGATGAACTAGGATGCACTGATGTGCATCAGTCTGGTGGATATCATAGTCATATCTTGTGATCCAGATTGATGATGGGGAGCTGCTACTAAGGGGGAGCAGCCGGTATGATTTTGATGTGTTAGAATTGCAAGTATGAGCCCTTTGCCATTGATGTCAAAGGGGGAGAGAAGACATGTGAAAAACAAGTGATTGATGATCAAAAGGGGAGCAGTAAAGGAAGAGAAGACATGTGAAGAGTTATTGCTGATAGGGGGAGCTGTGACAGAAAGGAGAAGTTCTTGTCTTGATGGTTTTTCACATCATATGTTGCCATCAATGACAAAGGGAGAGCTTGTTGCAAGTATGAGGTTAACCAGTGTTGTCATTGATGTCAATATACTCATATTGCATTGATAAGAAGGATTGGATGAGCTGTGTGCTGAGGATATTGAGAAAATTAGTCTCAATCAAGAACAGTGAAGAACAATGATAAGAAGAAGGCAAAAGTACTCAATAGGTTGAGAATCAGAGGATGCGGATTAAAGGGTTTGTAGATATGAGTCTTAAGATGTTCCAGTTAAGATTTAAGAGGTCCACATGAAGATCTGTAGAAGTTATGTTCGCTCAAGTAGAACCGGTTCCGGCAGGCGTTCAGTGGTGACAGAGTGTCACAGATTGGTTCGGTGAGTTCCGGAATTACATTATCTCATTCTGTGGATTGGAAGGAGTGTTGAAGAAGTCAGTGTGAAGTGACAACCTGATTTATGCATTGTTAGGAAGTCTGAAAGAACCTTTTGCATTATGACAGTGATGGCAGACTGTGTTCTTGAAGTTTTAGATGAAGGAGAGAAGGATTCCAGCAAGCAGATGAAGTGCGAATGTTCTTGGTGATTCAGGAAAGCTTATGGTGATATGTGGATCGTGTCCAGTTCATGTTGGTGATCTGCATTTAAGTTAGAGTTTGTATTTGAAGAACAACCACGGATTTTGGTGTTCTTCTTAAGACTGGCCGACCGGATGTATTACACGTCTTGCGAATGATCTTGTAGATGTTTGCCAACTTAGATGATTGTTCCTAAGTCAATGCCTTGTATAAATAAGGGATTGTGAATTCATTTTGAAGTGTGTCTTGTGGTGATGAGAGTGATATAGCGAAGAGAAGTGCGAAAGGCAGAGTAGTCATTTTTGGGCTCAAATGGAACTGATCCAGGCATGGTAACGATGTCAATCTCCAGTTCAAGTTTGTAATACTTGTTATCTTGTAGACAGTGTGTCTCTTGTAGGCAGTGTGCCTCCTTGTGAGCAGTGTGCTCGGGCAGTGAGCCCTAATTGGCATGTGTCATCTATTTTTTCTTATTCTTCTAACAGAGAATAATCCTTGGGTTAATCACCCTGTGGTTTTTCCCTTAACCGGGTTTTCCACGTCAAAATCTTGGTGTCTCATGTGTTGATGTGTATCTGCTCTGGTGTTTATGCCTTATGCTTCCATGAATGATTAATTGCTATGCTATTGATTAACAAAGTGGATTTAAGTGTTTGAATTGTAAGCAAATTAAGGATAACTGATTCACCCCCCCTCTTAGTTATCAACAAGGTGGTGTTAGTTATTGTCTTACATCTCAAATTAGTGAAAGTTGGCTATGGAATAGGAGATTGTGTCACATCAATTTTGATAGCCTTGTAAAGATAAGTTCAGTTCAAGCTGTGAGAGATCTGCCAAAGTTAATAAAGCCTAGTACTGTTGTTTGTAAGGAATGTTAGTTTGGAAAGAAAACTAGAAGAAGTTTCAAAAGCAAGGATCATTCATCTATAGGATTGTTGGAGTTGGTGCATACAGACCTGTGTGATCCTACCAGAGTAAGGAGTTTTCAAGGTGACATGTATTTCATGTTATTTATTGATGATTGCTCCAGAATGACTTGGGTCACTTTTCTTAAGGAAAAATTAGAAGCCCTAGATAAGTTTAAAGTTTCTAAAGCAATGGTTGAAAATGAATTGGATATGAAAATTAAATGTTTGAGGTCTGAAAGAGGTGGAGAGTTTACTTCTAATGAGTTTAACATGTTTTGTGAGAATCATGGGATAAAGAGGTGTCTATCTACTCCCAGAACTCCTCAATAGAATGGAGTGGTTGAAAGGAAGAATAAGACTGTTCAATAAGCTACAAGGACAATGATAAAGGAAGCAAACCTATCGGACGTCTACTAGAGAGAAGCAATTCATACTGCTATCTACATATAGAATAGAGTACAAGTGAAAGAAAATAATACAAAGACTCCCTATGAGCTATGGTATGGAAGGATTCCCACTGTTAAATATTTTAAAGTTTTTGGAAGCAAATGTTATATCAGAAGAGATGAAGAACTAGGAAAGTTTGATGCAAGAAGTGATGAAGGTATTTTCCGTGGATACTCTAACAAAAGCAAATCTTACCAATGCTATAATAAGAGGCTAAGAAAGATTGTTGAAAGTGCTAATGTTAAGGTTGATGAAGATATATAGAAGTTTTCAGAGATTAATGGATATGAATCAGATGAGTCTTCTTATGAAGAAGAAGAAAATACCAAAGAGAAGGAAGTACAGGTTGAAGCTCAAGAAACTCCAGAAATAGAAGTACAAGTTGAAGAACAAGAAGCTCTAGAAAAGGCTCCTAGAACTCCCAAATATGTGCAGAGGCATCACACTGAAGATTAGATCATTGGTGACAAAAGCAAAGGTGTACTGACAAGAAGTAGAGCTACTGAAGATTAGGTAAATTTATGCTTACATTCCAAAGTTGAACCTAAAATAGTAGTTGAGGCATGCAAGGATGAGTATTGGATCAAGCTATGGAAGAAGAACTAATGCAGATTGAGAAGAATCAGACTTGGGAACTTGTTCCAAGACCAGAGAATAAGAATGTGATTGGAACCAAGTGGGTATACAGGAACAAGTTGAATGAGAATGGAGAAGTGGTAAGGAATAAGGCAAGACTTGTGTGTAAGGGGTACTCACAAGTGGAAGGAATAGACTACGAGGAAACTTTTGCCCTTGTGGAAAGAATGGAGACTATTAGGTTGTTTCTGGCTTATGTAACACATAAGGATTTCAAAGTATATCAAATGGATGTAAAGTCCGCTTTTCTGAATGGTGAATTAGAAGAGGAAGTATACATAGAGCAACCAGATGGATTTCAGTTGTTAGACAAACCAGACATGGTATTCAGGTTGAAGACGGCATTGTATGGGCTAAAGCAAGCCCCTAGAGGTTGGTATGCAAGGTTAGACAGGTATATGTTGCAGCATGGATTCAGTAAAGGGTTTGCAAATAGTAATTTGTACATCAAGGTAGGCAAAGATTAAATCCTGATTGTTGAGGTCTATGTGGATGACATAATCTTCAGTGGAAATGAAGGTGTGTGTAAGAACTTTGAAGATGAGATGCAAAACGAATTTGAGATGTCAATGTGTGTAGAAATAAACTTCTTCCTTGGGCTGCAAATTAATTAGACAAATAAGGGCATTTTCATTTCTTAATCGAAATATGTCAAGGAATTGTTGAAGAAATTTGGAATGGAAGATTCTAAACTAGTTTGCACTCCCATGACAACTGGTTGCAAGCTGAGCAAGAATGATGAATTCCCTAAGGCTGATCAGAGAAAATATAGCTAAATGAGTGGAGGACTACTATACCTAACTGCTACCAGACCATATATCATGCATGTGGTCTGTCTTGTGGAAAGATTTCAAGTAGATCCTAGAGAATCACATGTCATGGCAGTGAAGAGGATATTCATGTATTTGAAGGGCACTCCAGATCATGGTTTGTGGTATCCTAAGAACAATGACTTTAACCTACATAGATGCAAATTGGGCGGAATGTGTAGACGACAAAAAAAGTACAAGTGGTGGTGCATTCTTTCTTGGAGATAGAGTTGTATCTTGGCTAAGCAAGAAGCGAGATTCAGTATCTTTATATACTGCAGAGGTAGAGTACATTGCAGCAGCATCCTGTTGTACACAGGTGTTAAGGATGAGATAAACCTTGAAGGATATCAGATTTGAGTATGATGATTTAATTCCTATCTTCTGTGATAATAGTAGTGCCATTAACATTTCAAAGAATCTAGTGATGCATTCAAAGACAAAGCATATTTCAATTAGGTATCATTTTCTGAGAGAGAAAGTTGCAGAGAATGAAGTGAAGCTTGAGTATGTGCCTACAAAGGATCAGGTTGTTGACATATTCACCAACGCTCTTCCTAAGGATACAATTGAGTATCTCCAAGAGAAGTTAGGGGTTATTTCCCCTTATTTTTTTGAACTAGATGCATAAGGAGATGCATCAGTCCAGTATGATTCATAATTCATTCTTTTCTAGATTGATGATGGAGGCTACCACTCAGGGGGAGCAGGTAGTGGTGTTAATGATTATTGCAAATAGGGGGAGTATACAGAGTAGTTGAGGACAGTGCAAGTATGTGTAGTATCACAATCATGGTGAGAGAGTTTTGTAAAAGTATGTCACCCTTTGCCATTAATGTCAAAGGGGGAGAGAGTTCATGTGAAAAACAAAGGCAGAGGAAGAAAGCAAGATGTGTAAAAGAAAGGGGGAGAGTAAGATTAGTATAGATCTATGTCATGATGGTTTTTCACATCATATGTTTCCATCAATGACAAAGGGGGAGATTGTTGCAAGTATGTGCTAATTGGTGTTGTCATTGATGTCAACATGTTTGTGTTGTCATTGGTGTCAACTGTGTCTTCTGATGAAGTTGGTGTTGTTTAGTGTTTATTGATTTAGTTGATTTACTAAAAGGTGGTTTGGATGCTTTGTATAGATGGTAAAGGTGTTGAGTATATGCCTATATAGTTGGGTTTCCAAGTGCTTTTGAGAAAATATGATTAATACTGAAAACAATGTGTTGAAGGAGTCTTTTGTCTTACAGTATATTGCTCGATTTTTTGCTCCACATTTCTTGTGTTGGAGATCTGAGTGTGCGGTTTGGATATGTTGTTGAGAAGTGGTTTAAGATGCTAAATCTAGAATTTGGTGCTCTGGATCACTGTGAAGTGAAAGTTATGTTCACCAGTTCGAGAACAAGATTTGATAATGTTTCTGATTTGTGAAGAGATGTCTAGGAGAAAGTATTTTGCTCCACATTTCTTCACAGAGTGGTTTCAAGTGCTACGGTTCTAAATTTAAGCCTATAAGGTCCTTATCTATCTTTTATCCAAAAGGTTTGCGGTATGATGCTCCGGAAAGCAAGTTCTTGTGTAACAGAGTTCGACAGTGTTGGTTGTGAGTAGACAGTGAGCCTTCTTCAGGTGAAAGTTGTTGTGGATGAATTTGTTGATTCCAAGTGACTACAAGTTGTTTGTGGATGTTTGTAGAATGTGTTAAATCTTTGGGCATGGTCCACAAGTTATGGTTGTGATCATGGAAGTGTGTGATGAAGAATCCCCTATGTTTACAACGGTTGGTTGACCTAGAAGTTTGCGCTGATTATGGAGTTGATTTGTGATTATGTGAGTGTTGTGTAGTGTGCTTGGATGGATTTGGGTATGATCTAAGGCTTAGAGTGGTTTTCCTTCATTCCCTTGTGTCATGGAATGCTTAGGTCCAGACCTAATTCAAATTTTGTGTGTTTGCCCACCTTGGAGACTATTTCAAGGATTGAAGATCATGTTGCCAACCTTGAAGATTGTTTCAAGGTTGATGGTGATATAAATAAGTGTCAAAATTTCATGTGTGTATGGGCACGCATGGCAAAAATGATGTTTGTGATCATATGAAAATGATAAAAGGGCAGTAAGAGCTTTCATGAGTTAGACGACTAGATGTAGTGAGCAGAAGGTGTCTACTATCTTTTAGTATAGGTGCAAAGGTGATGATTGTTGTGCTTCATTGGAACTAAACCCATGCACATGTGTTAGATGCAATTATATTAGTGAACCTCTTCTTCTTTCTTTCTTTTTCAGTGGGTAGTGAGTCCACTTGGACAATGAGTCCCCTGTAGTGAGCATTCTTTGTATGGCAGTGAGCCTCTTGTAATTCTGTGTTGCTATTACTTTATATTGTGAACTAATCCTCACTGTGGTTTTTCCCTTTTAGGGTTTTCCACGTAAAAATCTAGTTTTCTCATGTGCATGGTATTGATGTGCTTAAGTTTCTGTTATTTGATTTTCATGTTTAATCTTCATAATAGATTAAGGGTTTAAGTAAACTAATGTGGATGTGATTATGCTTATGAGGGTTTGAAATTTTGATACAACTGATTCACCCCCCTCAGTTGTCTTGTGCCTTCAACATAATCCACCATAGAATTGGATCCTTTTGTGTTATTGTATCTCTATCCATCTTGGCCTCTTCTAAATATCTCCTGAGAGGCAAATTTTGTCCACTCGATATGAACAATGTTGGCTTGTATAGAATCATACATCTTCTAAATGGCCCTCATGAACCCTACCTTCACTTTAGCATCATATATAGAGGTAACTTTGCTAGGCCTTAGATGCCTATTTATACGTTTATAATGATTTCTTAGGGTGTGGGTGGGGACCATAGATCATTAAGGTTAGGGTCAATGGCACGAAGATCCAAAAATCTTTTTGATTTTTTTAATGAACTTTTTACCTCAATTGTTGCAGGAGATGTTTGGGAGTCTCGAGTGTTGTTGGGAGATGCAAGGGAGTTCCATGAAGGTCACAAGGATGTCTTGGAGTCTTGGTGGTGTCTCCAAATAGGGGGACATCCTAGAAACATCCGCTCTTTGAGGGAGATGTCTTGGAAATGTCCTCGGGTACCTGGTGGCGATGGTGGGATGGCCAATGGACTTTTCCTCCAAGTTCCCACATCTTGGAGATGTCCCTGTCCTAGAAATGCCTAGTTTTGGGGGCCTATGCATCCTTGTGGAACACTATGATTAATCCTTCTATTCTACTTAAGATGTTAAATAATGTTAGGTAATAGTATTTAGGGAAAATAAATCCTTTTGTCTACTAAATAACATGAAGATATTTTCTCAAGACTTCATGAATTTAACCTTTTAACAAGTGTGGGTGATATATACGTATAATTTTAAGGCATACGACCAACCCTAGTATCATTCATAGACAATAGTTTTTGCATCCTTTTATGTCTCATTCATTGGGGTTTTTTGGAGCTCTTTAAATCAATTGCCACATCTTCAACCTTCATGAAGTCCAGTTCAAAAACTACCTCTTCATTAAATATTATAGTGGAAGCAACCAGTGCCCCACTTGAGACCACTCTAATACACAAAATTCTTAACTTCATGAAGTACATGGGAACAAGCTCAAAGGATCATGCATGTTACTTGAGCCAACCTTCAATTGATTAACTAATTATAGAGGTGGTGAAGGAGACAAGGTTTTTGAATTCCATCTCCTTGATGAGGTACTAGATGTTATAGTAAAATGCAAACAAAGAGTAATCATTCTTTTCTTTTTAAAAGGGGTACCCAATCAACCAACACTTTATAAATTAACCAAACTCAATTGGGAAAATGGGGTTTTGGATCTAGAGTCCATTAGAGGGTTGGGAGGGGGTATGTTTCTTACATGTCTAGTGCCCCTAAACATAACCAAGCAATGTTACATTATGGAATTTGGATTATATGTGGACAAATTTTTTATCTCCAATTCTAAAACTTTGAATTGAGGGAATATCTTAATTTCCTACTATCCCATGTGGGTGGAATTCTTGTTCCTCATTCTTGCTTTTAGACCATTTCTAAAAGAGATATTTGGACAATTGTATTGGGTCATTTAGTACAAAAATAAGGTGGAAATTTTCACTAGCTTGCATTTTTCAAATGTGTTCAACTATGAGTATGCATGAAAGTCAACCTAAAGCAACCCCTACCTAAATCCATTAGACTCTTTGGCCCCAAATTTGAAGTCCCTAAACCTATAGTTTTCTCGATGTGTACCACATGCTTGTTTCTATTGTAGAGAGAGAGAGAGAGAGAGAGAGAGAGAGAGAGAGAGAGAGAGAGAGAGAGAGAGAGAGAGAGAGAGAGAGAGAGAGAGAGAGAGAGAGAGAGAGAGAGAGAGAGAGAGAGAGAGAGAGAGAGAGAGAGAGAGAGAGAGAGAGAGAGGAGAGAGAGAGAGAGAGAGAGAGAGAGAGAGAGAGAGAGAGAGAGAGAGAGAGAGAGAGAGAGAGAGAGAGAGAGAGAGGAGAGAGAGAGAGAGAGAGAGAGAGAGAGAGAGAGAGAGAGAGAGAGAGAGAGAGAGAGAGAGAGAGAGAGAGAGAGAGAGAGAGAGAGAGAGAGAGAGAGAGAGAGATCACAATGTGTGTTCAAATCTAAAGTTGTCTCACCCCCAACAATAAGAGGATGATAGAGTCAAATGTACATTACATGAACCAACAATGTCTCCATGATTGCTAAGTCAAATGGAACTCACCAAGATAAAATGTTAACCTAAATACTCAAGATATCAACACATAGTTGACTAAAATTAGAATAATAATGGTTGACCTATAATATAACCTCCCTCAAGGTCCCAAAATGGTCCTACTTGGCCAACTCCTCTTTTAAAATAACTTCAACGACTCTAATCATGTCAACCATCTCTATATTGTTTCGGTTGAATAGATGTACCACACTCTTTCTCTAAATGAAACCCCTACAAAGATGCCACCATGAATAATGGTTGGAGAATGCTATAAAAATATAAAGTACTAGTTTCCTCTTTAATAAATTCATAAGACACCTCCGTGTTGTGAGGTTTTTCTCTTAAAAACATAGATAACTATGAGGAAACATGTGACCTATAGGTGGAACCCCTTCTTGTCACTCACCAATGGTTATATTCTCTTGTTGGAGATTCCTACATCTCTATCAATGCCCTGGGTAGTTGAATGATCTCCTTAAACAACTTGATTCTAACCTTGACCATTGAAGCAGAGGACTTTGTTCCATCCTCTCAATGAAGTGCAAAAATATTTTCTTGGAACATATAAGGCATCTCCATTATTGTCCATAAGAAATAGGTCAAGTATCATATTTCTAATTGGCAACTTGATGCAGCTTTCTCTAAGATATCAAATTTAGAGGAGTTAAAAAGGAATTTTACCTCAAAACTATTAGGAAGGAAGTACAAGATTCTCTAATTCTTCTCACCTTACTGGTATTAGGAGTGTTTTGATAAGATAAGCAGCATAAAAGGGTGCCGATCCCATTACAAAATAGCCAAAAAGGCACACCAAAGTTCCATTAAGAACCAAAATGCATACACCGGACTAACCAACAGACATAGCCAAAAAAAGACCCAGAACAAAGACACAACAGACCGATAGCAAAATGACAGCAGACAAAAATCATAGGCGATGACCAAAGCCCCAATGGATAATTAAACATCTGGTCCCAATCCTCAGCCAGAAACTGGTAGAGGTCACGGTACTCGAGATCTTTACCCTTCAATCCCTGGGTAGCAAGCTCAGCACCCTGGAGAATGGCAAGGGTCATGGCAGACCTGTGCATCACTTTCACCACAAACTTTGCTAGAGTTTTGAATTTCCTCTCCAACACAGTGATCCTCACAGAGAGAATATCAATCTCGTTATCTTTAGTAGCCATTTTCCCCTTTCTCTTCCTCTTGCTTGACTCCTTCCCCATGTTCTCCAAGCTCACAAACTGGGAACCCTTAGCATTGAGCTTGGGGAAATTACTGGGCCCTTCATCCGCTTTAGCCTCCACATTGTCATTCTTGGTCTCCTTAGTGACAGAAAATTGCCCACCCATCAGTTCGGTGTCTGGCACAATAGTATCCATTTTGATGTTTTTGTTATCAGAAATATCCTCACCCTCAAGGTCCACAGTATCTTCCTCTACCTTAGAGACTTCCTTCTTAGCTGTAAGCCTCGTCGACCTCCCTGTTGACAGCAACCGAGGTTTGCTTCTCATCAAGGTAAAGTCGTCATCGGCAGTGCTGTTGCTACCACCAATACCATCTTCAGAGCTAACCTCTTCCACCACCACAGAGAGATTCTTTGCCTTATTCTCACTGTCCGTACCACTTCCTTCTTCCAACCTACCCCTTTTCTTTTTCTGTGGGGTCACCTGTGCAGACTCACCAAGTACAAACTTTCTTTTGATAGGGGTATTTGCAGAGGTCAAGGGAGTTTGGTAATAGGAGTGTTATTCTTGGTGTGGCTTCAGGGATTAACAAACTAATAGTTCAACAAGGAGAAGATCCTTCCCATCATTAGCTTTGAATAACCATCATCATTCACAACCAACTCATTGGTTTTTTCCCTATGTATTCCCACAATGGTCCTTGGGAACACACCCATTTTGTGTAATGGACATGGGTGATAATGTAACTTTGCGAATTGGCTTGTTGGAGGTGATTTCAATATAGTAAAAAATAAAGCATATAAAAGTTAGACAAGCTCTCATAAGTTATCTCTTGACGAGTTTAGGGTTTGGCTATTTTTTAGAAACAACCTTGGCATACATTACCTAATGTATGGTAAACATATTAGCCATGTTTCTCTTTGATTCACTTAGTTAATCTACAAATCTAGAGTTTAAAGAAAACTCATCTAGCTTGATTAATTCTCTCATAACCTTCCCATACCATTAGCAAGTAAGGGAATTCTATTTGTCTTGACCTCATATTTACTCTTTCTAATCACCTTCCCATAACTGTTCATATATCCTTCTCCATTGGTGAAGACCCTTGCAATCTTCATTTCGACCTTAATGTTTAACACCTTCATAATGCTAATTGTCTATACATGACATCAAGGCTACTTGGATAGCTGAACCAAAATCCACAGTTGATAGTTAGATCCCATGCTGGGAGATTGATCTTGCATGATGTGCACCTACTTCTTTTTGTCTTATGGTGAAAAATAGCTTGGGATAAAAAATAAAAGAGAAATATTTCCAGGGTCCTCCTGAGGAAGGCTATAAACTTGTTTTGGTGCACCCTTTGGTTGAAAATATTCAAAAATCCATGACAAATACTAAGAACCATATACAAGAATTTGAGATGTATAAATGCTAGTAAGCTCATACTTTCTCTTGCCTAAATTGGATTAAATAAGGTGACAAGGAATCTAAGGTTTTCATCAATTACCTAAAATAGAAAAGTTAAAAAGAAAGCATAACATTCATCCTAGATCAATCTAGAAACATCTGCTCTTTTTCAACTAAGATCGTAGAAGTGTTGTGTATGCATTATAAAAAGTTATCTTTTGATGAATCAAATAATAATGTAAACCAACAAGAGTTAGATAAAAAAAAAACTCAACCTAAATGGAAGTGCAAATTCAAAGACTCCAAGTGGCAATCTTGAGGCGATGCTTTGTGGAAATCCAAGTTTTGTTCCTTGTCTCAATTAACTTACATCAGTATAATGCTCAAAGACTAGGGAAAGATCAACCATGCAAACCCCCATTATATTAAGAGCACTCATAGCGTAATTTAAGGCATGTCATTCCAAATGATGGTTGATTGCATAATCCCATTATGCAGGAATAACTTATTAGATCCCTACGTAGCAAGGTGACTACAATGATGGACAATCTTTAACTAATTATTATTGATACTTTCCAACCAATCAAAATTTTTATTTTTTTAATCTATTTTATTTTCTTATTTTTTTTGGTATCTCAGAGCTATCTAGCCCTGCGACCATGCAGTTCACAATCCATCAGGGCGAGCTAACTAATCCTCTGGGCCACATATTAACCTGAGGAAGCCCCAATCCCTATGTGGCAGGTTGAATCAAATTTCAAAACTACATCGATTGTGCGTGTCTTTCAATGGCTCAACCAACTGGTCTACGCCTGAGGGAATTTATTTTCTTATTGTTGACAAGTAAAACATATATATATATATATATATATATATATATATATATATATATATAAATGAAAAATAACTAAAATATTATTTATCTAGAGGCTATTGGATCAAAAAGTTGAGTTCTTATTACAACCTTCATGTAGATCAAGAAAATATTAATAATGAATTTTACAATGCAATACAAAAATGAAAAATACCCCAAGTGTCTTAAACATTTATTATCAATGTCATGGGATGTGACTCATGAGAAATCACATTACCATTTGCATATACATATTACTTACTCTTATCTCTTATATGTTATGATTAAAGGTGTCTATTGTATTTATTATTTGCCCAACCTTTTTATTTTTCTAAGTTGATAAAAAATTTATGTCACATGTGTCAACATCTTTTATTAATTATATATACTATAAATATTATACTAATAATCATTATCTAGTATTTATACATTTCATGATATTTATAATATTTGTTAATAATATTTTATTTATAAACCTGATTCATAAATGCCACATAATAAGATAATATTTGATTGTTATTGTTGATAAGGGTAATACTCAATATAAATTTGGGTAATTTGACAATTACCATAATTAAAGTCTTGGAAAATTATATGACAACCACAACACATATTTGCAATACAAAATTTCTCATCTTAACACTTAACTTAAGCAAATAAATAAATTAATTTTTTGTTTAGTAGAAAAGTTAAATTACCATAATTAAAGTCTTGGAAAATTATATGACAACCACAACACATATTTGCAATACAAAATTTCTCATCTTAACACTTAACTTAAGCAAATAAATAAATTAATTTTTTGTTTAGTAGAAAAGTTATTATTCCCATTAGAGTAGGATAACTATAACAATCAATATTTACTAATATTTTTAATTGATTATTATTAAATTTAATTTCCAACATGTTTAACTACAAAAATTAATCGCTATGCAATACTATTTACTTTGTTATCCCGATTTACTTTCTTTCTTTATGAAACTTATATCTTCTTTTGGTTTTTTGTGAATCAATATCTTTACTTATTAATTTTATTTATATTGAGTAGATGAAGAGTTACTTTGAGGCTAAGTTATTTATACTTGTGGGGATTTACCATTAAATGCTTATACTTTATGTATCATGTATTTGGTTTTTTTAATAACAGTTTCTTTGGTTTTTTTAAGGAAGACTTTACACTAAGGTCAAGAAAGGATAAATATAAGGCTATCTTTACAATGCTACAAAATACATTCAAATGCAATTTTTTAGAAAAATATAAGCATGGAAGAAGCATGTGTGAAAATTTTAAACAAGAAAATAGAGAAGAGAATGGCTTTAAGATTTCGATTAAAAAATGTTAGGTTATTAAGAGATAATTTAATGTTGGGGTTTAATTATTTGTTGAAATTTGTTGATTGCCAAGAAAAAAATGTTTATAGATATGAATTTGTCTATTTCATTTTTTAATCATATTTTTTATTGGTATGAGTATTGGTTTTTCATAATTTGTATATTTATAGTGTTGTGTTCAATTTCCTTTGATAATAGAGATAAGATCTCTCATTTAAATCTTTTTGGAGATGAAAATGAATTCTCCTATTTTTTTTTATATTGAATTAAAGCTAATTAGAAATTACATATAAAAGATTATAGATGTGTACATGCATAGTCAATACACTATCAAGCAAACTACTAAAGAGGAAAGCATACAATCACTACTAAATATTAATAATAGTAGGGCATTTGTAGATCAAGGCATGAAATGAGTATAAAACATGAAATTATTGTAGGTAAAGCATCATAAATTGAAATTTCTAAACATCTCCCATCATAGGTAGAAGACACGAAGCTGGTAAATAAATATTGGATTAGAAACAGAGGAGAGCCATAATAGTAGTAGGAATAACAACCGTATACTAAAAGTTGAAATCTCCCTTTATAGGCGACATACATAGAGCTACTAAATAGAAATGGATGGAGATAAACTAGGAACAAAGGAGGGCAATCTTAGTAGTAACAAAATAGAATTGGAGAGGAATCATGTAGAGAAAAATGTCATTCAAAGACATCAACAATTAGCTTCCAAACAATTCTTTCCAACTTTTTTTCCCTTGAACACCTAGAGCTAGGATTGCAAATTGTGCACAAGCCTTTCCAAATTATTGTTTGTCCTTAGTTGCTTTTGAAGCACACCAAATAGATTACTAGTCTAAAGAGATAAATTGACACAAATAATTTGAGTTTCAATCTAAAGGAGGAAGGTTGTGTTGGAGAAAAAAAAACCAAGTAATAAAAATTTAATAAGAATTTGATAATCGCGTGTCTGCAAGTGTGGGTGAGCACATTGTGGGAGAGAGAAACACCAAGAAGGGTAGATTTCCACAATCAAGCCTATGGAAAGATGGTGGGAAGTGAGGAAAAAATGGATAACCATAACTTGTGAGCATGAGTGCAAAGCCAGAAGACATGCTTGATAGACTTGGGTTTAGCACAAAAGGGACAAGTGGGGGAGGGATAGAGGAATTTGAGGTGGCTACCAATGGGTAGTTTGACATGCAGAACTTTACATGCCATGAGTTGGGATTAAGCATCAGATTTGAATTACCAAATTTGAAGAATAAGTTTATTCCACCTTGACTGATTGAACTTACACTTCCATTTGGTATTGAGATATAGAGTGAGAGGGTGATAGGAGGAAGGGTCTAACTATAGATTGCTTTAGTTGCAAAGGACTAGATGATGTAGGTATTAAGACATCTCCAATTGTAATGCCTCCAATGTGTTTCTTGGAGTGCTTTCTGATATTTATTGTATTGAGAGATTCTTTAGTTTATTGTGTGATTCTTGTGTTATGTGTTGTTGCAACGAACTTGTCGATGAAGTGGTTGTTCCATCAAGATATTTTGGTGTACTCTAGATGTTTTTGTGGAGATGTTTGTATGAACATCGAGGTGCTTCTGATGAGATTATGTATTGGCATTGGTTTTCTGACTATGCATTATGGGATGCATATGTTGTGTCTTTGTATGCTAGATCATTACATGTTTTAGCTTCACTCTTTTCATTTAATTAATATGCTAGGAGGGTATATCTAGTTTCTAGTTTAGTATTATTCTTTTAAATGATTAATCGTACTTTGATCGTATTGATAGAATGGATGATTTAATTGAAATGTGCCTATTAAATTGTAGTATTTAATTGTGTAATTTTATCATCCGCTTTGGTTGTTGTTACATATTGAACATTTATACGTGTAATGTTTGATTGAGTGTAAAATAAACTTACAGAGTATTGACCAATGGCTGGTATGTGGATAATGTTGACATGGATTCCACTTAGCCATCTCACCCTACTTAGTCCTTGTGTTGTCGAAACCCATGAAAACCATATCTGAATCGACTATGTTTTTGGATCCCCTTGTGTTAGACCTGTGAATGTGTCTACTTGGGTGATTTTGATATTGTTTATACATTTGCTTGGTATGTGCAAAAGATTTAATAATTCTTTCAAAATATTATTATGTTATTAATTTCAAAAAAAGAGAAAGGGAAATTGTTGAGTTTTAATTATATGAAATTAGGAATAAATCTTATTGTGTGAAAAGTATTTTAATTTAATTGTCACTGATTTAGAGAAATAGAATTATTTTCAAAAGTTAGAAATATTAGCTTGAGAAGGGAAAAATAGAATAAAAGGGCTTATATTACGAAAAGGGGTTATTATTTTTATTATGTTATGCTTGGAGAGCAAAATGGAGAGAAAGAAGGTATTTTTCAACCCCTTTTTTGGAAAAATGATTTGCATTTGCTTGGATCTTGCTTGGCTATATTGATTTAGTTGTAGAGGGAAAAGGATTCATCTTGTAATTTCCTTCAGACTGATTGAGGTATTTCTTAGTTTCATTTGTTGTCAAATTTTATTTTGTGAATTTTTAGTGGTAGGAAATATGTTTGAAATTTTGGTTTTCCTACTAAAGCTATGGAATTTTTTTCTAAAACTAAAAAGAAATGTGAAAAGTGTGTAGTTGGGTAGGATTAGGCCAAGAGGGTATTCTTGCAATTTTAGTTTTTGTATTTTTTTATTTTGATGAAAAATATGTGAAATTACCTTCTAAACATGATCAGATCTTCTCAAAAATGTTATGTTTTGAAAAGTGTGATATTGGGTGATTTATAACAAAAGAGTATTCTTAGAATTTTTCTATTTTATATTTTTCAAAATTAAAAAAAATTGGGGAAAAATATGAGAAGGAAGCTTCAAGATCCATTAATGGTGGATCCAAGATATTTTAGAAACTTAATTATTTTTATTTCTTAAATTTTGGAGATTTTGAAATGATGTTAGTTTCTATAATTATGCATTCTCCCATGGAAATAAATTTATGTTATGAAATTGTGCTTGGATTTGTGTGCCACAACAAAATTGTAAATTTGGAGCGTTGGATTGTTAGGATTGAGGTATAGAGTAAGAAAGGATTAGGCTCTCACCCACATTGTCACGATACAAATGGATTGATGGAGCAAACAGGAGGAGAGTTTTAATCAAGTGAAAATGTACTACACATTAGGTAATTAAAACATAATAATAAGGATATCCATGCTATGGTCTAAAGATTTTAGAGCCTCAATCTTAGTTGTGTAGGGCATGTCACAACTCTAGAAGTTGGTGAATGCCCTTGAGTATCGAAAGTTCTACTCCATTTCGCATAGTCATTGTGCTAATGTGTTGACCACTCCTTATCTTATTGCTAGGATCCTCGTCCTTTCCTATTGTCAGATTTGGTATCTAACATGTTTGTGACCATCTGTACACATATGCTTACAAGTTGGTTGTAACCTTGTGCATGCATGTAGATGTGGTGTAAATTGTATATGTTGTGTGAATCCAACTTGCATGACTCATGTGTGAATGTTTGTGCCATGCTTAAGACTCTTTGTATGTGTGTGAGCCTTGGCTTTGATATTGATGTATCCATGATCTTCTTCTCTGTAGCTCGGGGTTTCCTAGAGTGGCATAGACATCTATTGTGCTTGATATTGGTCTATTCTTGAAGATCTTGTGGGAGTTGGAAGAGTTCCTTGTTCTTTATTTCATGTTGTGAGTTATGGTTATTGGAGCACCTTGGAGGTGACTTGTTATTAATGTAATATTATTCTTTGTATTAATTTTATATTGGAGTGCAATCTTCCATGTTGGGGAAGTAGCCTCTAACTTGTAATAATGTTATGATCTCATTTGGATGGAATTTGATCCTTGTTTTGGATGGAGATTATCATGTTGTGGATATTATCTTATGTGTTGATATGATTAAATTGGGACATTGGAATCCTCATTTATATATGTTGTAAAATTTTATGTTTATGGATGTTTATGTGTTCGATTGTATTATTTCCACATAGTGGATGATTGTTCTATTAACTTTGGTTTTGGCCTGTGTCAATGTTGGTGTTGAACATGCATACTATTTTGTAGCGCTTTCATCATGTTTTGCTTTGTAGATCTTTCCCTTGTGTTAAGGAACTAGTGTTGCTTTTGTCCTTATTTCTTGGGAACCATGCCCTTCGGGAGGCATCTCATCTAGATAAGTTGGATTTCATGATCCCTTGAACATTTTCCTTGAACCATTTCTTAACAACTCTTAAATTGTCAAAGTTATGCCTCATTGAGTCAAGAAACTAAACTTGTTGGTTTTTATACCTTAGTGTTTTCCCTACCCTCTATTTTGTAAATCAGGTTCATAGTCTGAAATGTAGTTGCAAGATAGATTTTTTAGTCTAAAGTTGCAATTTCTAATCAAATCTTGAAACCTAAGAATGCAGGTGGTTTGGAGTTCTGAGTCCTGATGCACTATACAGTGTGCAAGTTGTGGTTGGTCTCCAAATTCTTATTTATCCAGGGAGTCAAGGTTTGAAGTTCATCAACACTTTGCAAGTTGAAATTACAAGTGAAACTCTGAAGCCCAAAGCATTAATGTTGTCCTGTTCCATACTTTCATAAGGCTTTGGCATAGTGTGAGTTGCTTTCCAAACTTGAAGTCCAAAGTACATGTTTTTGTCGTTTCCTAAAGTTTGAGGTCGTTCTTATCTCAAGGTTCAAAGAGGCTTCACACTTTGTAAGATTGCAAACTACAAATTCTTCTTGAAGTCTAAACCTGAGCCAATGTGCAAGTTACATGTTGCAACCCGAGTCTAAAACCTGACCTTATGCAAGTTTTCCCTGAAGTTCAATTTTTGGCAGTTTTAGCTTTTTTGCTTGTCATAGCTTTGAGATGTTAGAGAGTGGTCTAGTAGGGATGTTGTAAGGTTTTTCAGTGACCTTGTAAATCCCAACTCTCCTCCTTATCTTGTTTTTCATGCCAACTATGGTGTTTTGTCATATGGTGTTTCTAAGTCTTCCACTAGAGTCACCTTGCCTTGTGCATTAGTGAAGTGTGTCATTACATGTTGTTATGACACCTTGGGCATGTAGATGTGTGTTGTGGCTTGCTTAATGCCACTTTTGTATTGTAAAAAATTTGTTCAGTTGTCTTTTGTCCATTAATGTCCTAGTGTAAAAGTTGGGGCATAGACTAGTCTTTTAAAAAATACATGAGAAAATATGGATAGTAAATTGGAGAGTTTGGGTAGGATAAACTATTGAAATTCAAGAATTAGATGTTTGTCAAAGTGCAAAAGGTTGAACTAGGTTTTGAGTTGTTTCCATGATTTCTAATTAAAGCTAGTTAGATCACATAGGTCCCAAAACAACTAGATGCCTTTTTTAATGATGTGTTTGCCTTTTAATTTGCTTATGATGCCTAGAGACTTGTCATCCTATTGAATAAGATGGTTCCACTAGATGAAAGAAGTAGCTAAGTTTAGACCATGACAAATGGATTGATTAAACCAAGTCAAGTTTTTTGAGACAACCTATGAATCACAATCTCCTAGGTGATATGTTTTATTCTCCATGCTAAAGCCTTAGTAATGATCTTGTAGGATGTATTAAGAAATATTGTGGGTTGCCAACCATTCACAAGGTCCTCATCCTTGCCTTTAGGAACTAAGGATCCAATTTCAATGCCTTATAGATACACATAGTAGAAATCTTCCCAAATGTGGGACCAAAGGGCCTAATAAAATTCCATAAGTAGGCCATCTATTCTAGATTGTTCTTTGCAACCATGCAATACAAGGAATCATCAATATTTTCCATAGAGAGAAGGTGATTGAGAAATTGATTGTATTTAAGGCCAACTTTGGGATGCAACCCACATCATTTTCCTCAATCGTGGGGATAAGTAGGTTACCAGTCAACTCAATTGAATAACTACTTACAATACTTATAAAAGGTTTTCATGATAGTTAGGTGGCTAGACTACATGGAACCATCTACATTTTTAATGACATAAATATAATCGTTTTTGTGTTTATGCTACAAAAATTGAAGAAGAATTTCAACCCTTACCCCCATTTTTATCCATTAGAGGAAAGTATGCGCTTGTGCACCTTTTCCTTTGTAAACAACCAATTTATAGAGAAAGTGTCCATTGTTTGTAACTGACTTTTGGATGGAAATGTTATGAGGATTGGAAGCCAAAAGAGAGCAACCATGCACAAGCTATTCTTTAAGAAAATTTTCAATCTTGTAGTGTAGTAGCAACTCTTTACCTATAATCACAAAGAAAGAGTCTACAAGGGGCTATAGTACTCTCCCACTAACTGATCCATCTATCTTGTTGAGGTTTAGACTCAACATCCCAAGTTGCTAAGAGGCCATTAAAGTAGTCTTGTTGCTAAATGTGAGTGACATTCAACTTGAAGGAGAGGTCATTAGGGAGTGTGACAGATTCAAAGAAGGAAAGTGTGGTGAAAATGGGGAAGTGATTGGAGAGGGTGGCTGAGAGATCAAGATGAACCAAATCATACCAGAGAGGGAAGGAATAATATGGAAATTAGAGGATACATAAAATCTATCTAAGTGACTCATCTTCCTCAAGAAACCTGCATAGCAATTGTTCCATATATGAGGCATGTGAAGATCAACTTTTCCCAAGAGAGGATCATACATGTCTACTAAGTTTTGGGCTAATTTTTATGCATAGAATTCAAATTGAAATAAGTAGGAAAAGCTAACCCAACTAAGATAGGTGGGATGCTCTACCATGTTGAAATCACCCCCAACTCCCAGTTTATGTTTGGAATCTAGATATTTATCTATTCCCAAAGAAAAGTTTTCCTTGAAGGGTAGTTGGGAGCATAAATCAAACATAACCCAAATAGGGTGCTATGAATGAGAACAATGACCTAAATGCAATAGTTATTAGGGTTAGTCCTAGATGCAACAACATGCTTCACAAGTGAACAAGTGAGGCCCAGTACAAGCCCACTACCATCAAGTGATTGATGTAAAATAAGTAACCTTCTTGCCAAATGGAAGTGAGAGTGACTTCAAGGTGAAGCACAATGACTTTCACTTCTTGAAGCATAATTACATTAGAATGGTTATTTTGAACAGATTGTTTGACATGGTACTTTTAGGGGGGATTGTCAAACCCCACACTAGTGATTTTTTTAGTGGCTAATATTCGCCAATTGGCTAATAGTTGAAATTGGGGATTCCAAATTTGGCTAATAGTACAAGCTATAAGGTGACCTAAATCGCCACATTTTTACAAAATTTTATTTTAGTCCTAGTTAAATTGCTAGAATATTTATTTTATTAAAATTTTAAACTCAAAAATTTGTAACAATATTCAATACCTAGTTAGATTAGATTCACCTAAATTTTATAAGTTTTAATAGAAAATGAAATTAATTTGCTAATAATATTATATAATTATTGGTTAGTATAGGGCCATATCACCAATTTTTAATCACCATCATTGATTTTATTTTTAATTTAACAACCGTGGTTGTATTCCATGGGTTAAAATGTACCCATGGAGCTCCAATGCCCATCGAGCTTGAAATTGTATTTGGGCCATTGATCTCAATTTATAACTCTAATGGCTAGGGTTAAATTTGATGGGCCAAAATGTACCCATTGAGCTCCAATGCCCACGGGGCCCAAAATTGCATTTGGGTCTTTGATCTCCATTAAGATCAACGTCCCAAATGCAATTTTGGGCCCCATGGGCATTGGAGCTCCACGGGTACATTTTGGTCTGTGGAATAGAACCCAAACCATTAGATTATAAATAAAATCAATGGTGGTGAAAAATAATTTAGGGCCAATTTAAAATATTCAATGTTTGATTTAAAATATTAAGGAATTAAGGAAGTATAGACACGAGCACTACACCTTACACTAGTCAAGCACTGCCACCTTTAGGCCTTTACTTTTCCATAGGAATTTAATTTGTTTTTTAGGAAGGATTCACCATGGTAATTAATGCATTTTCCTATTTTTTGTCAAGATTCGCCAGGATTTTCTACAAATTTCTAGTGATTTAAAAAATTTGCTAATAAAATTAATTTTTTTTTCAAAAAAAGGAAAGATTCACCAATAGAAATTAATATTTTTTTCCAAAATAATGGAAGATTCGGTAGGATTTAATATCTTTTTTTAGGAGGGGTTTCTTAAAGTTATCACTACCCCATACATTCTAGGATTGAACATGGTGCTTCATTGAGAAGAGTTAAGAAGAGTTTCCTCATCTATCAGAAGTGCACTTAACTGATTCTTTGATGGGCATGCTTGGTGTTCTAGGATCCCACCCTAGCTAGACTACTCCTAGGAAGAAGACGGGGACTAGGCACGTAAGGGACTAGCTAGTTGAGAAGGAGGGTCCATAGCAAGTTTGCTAGTATTGAACAGAGGAAGGAATTCTTTTTCCTACTAGACACCCTCATCCTATTCTCTAAAATTGCATCTTTGTTTAATAGGGGGTCATCAGTTGAAGTGGATTGGTGTGAGGATGGAATGGTATGGCAGAGGCCAGTATTGGGGGTGAACGAGGATTTGTTAGGAATTGATGGTGATGATTAAGAGGCATTAGGGGATTTTAAAGAGTCTCAACAAAGGAAAAGTTGGTAGGGTGTGAATCATTTAGAGTTGGGCACAATAGATGTTGTTTGCAAATGGGGCAGTCCTGAATGAGGTAACCCTCCTAACAACAATAGAAGCAAGCATTCAACTTGTTAAGGTAGTTAATTCATTGGTCAAATTTGAAAGAAGGGTTAACAAGATTAATAGTGTCTATAAGAGGCTAAGTAGGGTCCATCTCAATGCAAACCATGGTTAAACATGCAAGTTGGCCCATTTGTCAGAATTATGTTTGCACCAAAGAACTTGCCCAATTATGAAACTAGATGTCATGCAAAAAAGAGTAGAATACTAGATTTAGGAATGAACATTTAATCCACATTAGTTATTTCTATTTGGAGATTCCTTTTGGGTGAAAGTCAAGGTTTCATGCTTGGACATAACATGTTTGCCCACAAATAATCCACAAGCCATATTGTAGAGAAACAAAGGCATGGTCCTGGGTCAACATATGTGTAAGATATGTACTCCCTACCCACTCCCCTATATGACCCTATAGCCTAGCCATTTTGTTCTCAATTGGTTTGGGTCCATTTAAAAAATCTCATTCAGATGGGACTCCTTTGAGAAAGAATAGGATGATAGATTTTGCTTTTGCAATAAAAATAACCTCAATAATATCATCTAGGAGCTTGAATGAAACCATCTTACCTCACCTTCTATGAACTTGCTTGAGATATCAAAAGATTTGAAGTTTTGGTCATCCTTGGAATGTCTGTCATTGTGCTTTATTATAGGGTTGGAAAGGCAATCGGTTGAATGAGTATTTTCTATTGGAGAGGCATGTTGAGGCATGTGTAACGATTTGGGGTTTACAAAGAGAGATTATGTTGATTGGGCATCCAAGATTTCAATGTCAAACAATGTTGCTAGTGCATGTGAAGAATGCACATATGTTTGTCATGTTCCCTTGGATTTTTCATTTTCAATTGTACCATGTTCTTAAGCCTTTTTCTTCATGGTAGATTCCCTAGGGTTTAGTGAATGTGATCGAGATGGCTTGGCTACCTGGGTAGCCTACATGCCCTTAGAATAGGTCATTGGAACTTAACACAACAAAAATGGAAATTAATATTTTCCATTTTGAATCATAAATGAAATCTTTTCATACTTCCTACTTATTTTGACTCAACTTCATGAACTTAATCAAACAACCCAAATAATTTTATTTGATTAAAAAAACATATAGGATTTACATAAACCCCCATCCAAGAACAATCTTTTTATTTACGTACTTATTCACAACCTTAATTTGAAGGTTGTGCCCTTGATGGAAAGGGAGGGCAATTTAAAAACATTCAATTTATGTTGCAAGGTATTAGTTCAAGCACATATTAAATATTACAAAGCCATGAAAAAGGAATATTCACACAAGAAAGTGAGAAATTGAATAAAAACTAAAGAATTGGAAGGCATGTTACAAATAATAGTTTAGTTAAGGACACTGTCTACCTAATGGAAGGTAAGGTTGGGAGACATCATTATAGCTTGGCATTTATCATCAAACTCTCTTTGTCAATACTTGATTAACTCTCCTTAACAAGACTATAGGTTTACATTTATTAATAATTATAGTCCAGTTTTTACTTAATATTTGGGTATCTTTTTAACAAATATTACTAGGAAATGTTTTGGATATGTTTTGATTAGATTGTTATAAATATAACAATTAATTTACAAGTGCTTTAATTGCACATCAAATTGGTTCCTAATTCCTTCTATAATTGATCTCAAGGATTCATCCCTAATGCCTAGATATATTGTTCTTCACTTTGGATTAGTTCCACAGGTGTAAACTTGATCTAGGTCATTTTTGCAGTCGTGGATTTGAACCTTGACTTTTTAAAATTTGACCATATCACTAATCGTTGTGAGTGGACTTAACACACATTATGTTGATTTGTGTGCTTGGTTGTTGTATTTAAAGACATACAATTATTTGTTTGGAAAGGAAGCTAGGAGGGCATTCTTATTGAGGACATCTAAAGTCTGATATTTTGGAGAATGAAAAGAATCCAGCGATGTTCACATCAAAGCACATCTTAAGATAGATGTGGAGGGGTCGTTCTAATGATGGATCTCCTTGATGGATTCTTTGTATCATTAAAATAACCTAAAAATAATGTCCTTTTATACATGTCCTAAGTACACAATTTAGAAGTTTTAACATAAGAGTCAGTACTAGAACTAAATCAACTTAACCCTGTAATTAAATTTAAAATTTGTCAAAAATATGTCAAACTGCACCTATAATTTTTTATTTTTTTTAAAATGCGCCTGGTAAACTTTTTAACGTGACCAACGACGCTGGTGCGACACGCCCTCCGACCTCACGCGAATGCTTTTGCCCAGAGCAATGAACCGGTGAGGCCACAGCATGGGGACCTCATCCCCTAACAAGAACATTTCAAACCCGCGAGCTCATTGGCCCAACGAAGGCGTAAACCCTGTTTGAACTCTGTTGGCCACCACTACAACCAAGTGCTTAACCACCGAACCACGCCCTTATCGACAAAAACTGCACGTATAATTTTAACCTAAATTAAAAATAAAGTAAAATAAAAAAAAAACCTTCTAATTGACTCTGTGATTAAATGATAAAATTTACAGCATCAATCTTGATATATCGAGTTTACTTAAAAGCCTCTACAATTTAAGAGTCCTTCTGACAATATATATGTTTTCTATTACATCTTATATTTACTAAGATTTGAGATATACGGATGTGAGATTCTTAGTTGTACACTTTTTTTTACACGCCTCAAAACTATCTTGGACTGTAAAAAAATATTTTGGACCGTGTTTTAGTGTGTAAATTTGACAGACAGGTGTAAACGCCCGCCAAAATTGACTGTATGAGAAATAGAACATAGTCATAATATCATATGACGAAATGAAATCTAAAAAAGACAAAATAAAATAAAATAAAATAAAATAAAATTTAAATTGTTTATATGACAATTTAAATAGCTGGAAATTTGACTTATGCGTATAAAGTTGACTACTAAGTAATAACAAAGAAATACTTTAATATGCAATATTAATTGTTTTCGTGTAATGAGTGGGCCTAAATTTGATCGCTGTAGGGTCGTATTTAGTAATTATGAAAGAGAAAACTTCTGATAAATTGCCAAAAATTATAATAAAAATCATATATAAAAAGTAATTTTAAAGGGATAACATTACCAAAAAAATTAGCTTGACAAGCAGGGTAGACTGTTAAATTTAGACCCTTAGTCAAGACATATGTAATCTATAACTTCAAAAAAATTAATTGGTAGAGATGTTTGTTTTTTTTTTTTAAATTTTAAACATATATTAATTAAAAAATATATGTTCTGTCAAGTGATTTTTGATTTATTAGTTAAGATGAATCACATTAAAAGTAGATTTTAAAGGAACCAGATCTCCTTCAGAAAAAATCCTTAAAACTAAGTCAAAGGAGGGAAGCTGTACTGGAAGATTTAAAATGTTTATTTTCCCAATCAAAAAATAAATAAATTGTCAAGTAAAAAAGTATTTCAATCAAAATAATATTTTAGATGAAAAATTTCTTTCTTATTTACAAATCATTTAATTTCACCAATAAACCAAAAATTACTTAACATTTTGATAATATTTCATTCAAAACAACTTTTGGAAAAACAAAATGGTATACATCTCTTAAAATATAGTGTAAATGAAGCAAATAAAAACATTGATTTTCTACTGAATATGATCTTACCAGGATGTCGAGGCCTCCATAGGTATCCTTCAACCACCTTACAAAATCTGCAACGCTCTGTGGATTTTCTATGTCCAATTGACGGAATACAACGTTGTTAAGACCCTGATCAACAAGGGTTTTTGTGGCCGCTGAGCCTCTTTTCTCATCTCTGGCAGTGAGAATAACTGTAAGACCATTTTCTGCCAGTTGACGGACAATTTCAAAACCGATCCCCTTGTTCGCCCCTGTCACAACTGCCAAAGTCTCCCCACTCCACCACCTGAAAATTCATTCTTGTCAGAAATCAATGAAATCCACATCAACTTATTTCACATAGATTTTTGAGTGAAGAAACTTCAGTCAATTCGAATTGCTAATGAAAGAAAGAGAATTGATTTCCATACTTGCTGCCAGTGTCGTCCTTTTGGGTAGCCATTAATTTGACAGGAATAACCTCAAATTGCTAGGCAGAGAAAAACAGAAAAACTGTCTAAAGGAATCTCGTATTTAACTGGACTAGCGATAAGTTCAACCCGACAGTATATGGTGTAGATTTATTCCAAAGAGCTTGGAGTGGATGTCCACCGTCCCGTACAGCAGTTATTTGAGCATCTCCTGATATTTCTCCAGTGTTTTCTAGGTACCCATTTTGCTATCTTGGTCAGTGGTAAACACGTCGCCAGATTTGACCGCGCTTCCATTACCTACTCCCACCTGCAATAAAATTATTCAATTGCAGTTTAATAATAATAATCATTTTTATTCTATCTATTTATACATATAAAATACAATAGAAGATTCTTAAAGGTCAAAGACAATTTGATATATGAATGAATGAATAAATAGCTTTTAAAGTTCGAGGTTAAAAATAGTTTATCGGACCACCAGTCTTGTTGTTTTAGTCTTCTACATTTCAATCTTTTTCCTTTTTCAAAGTGAGGATGAGCCCCCCCAAACTTTGCAACATTGTCTTCACTCAATAAACTATGCCAAGAAAGAGCAATCAAACTACTAATATACTTGTCCCTCATGTCCTGAAAGCCTCACACTCCATAATAAAGTGTTTTTCCGATTCCACTGCCCCAACAAAAAATACACACCCGTACTTCCCATGTTTCTTTAGGCCTTTTCCACCGCCCTATTTCACACAGGGGTTAATGAGAGTTAGTTCTTAATTGAGCAATAAGAATCTTAGCTGTCCACGAAATACAAGCACCTATGTACCCTTTTTGTTGATGGTCACAAGTAGGGTTGAATTCGTCAAGATAGTATTTCTTCTTCCTCCCAAACACTTTTCCCCCATAAAAGCTTGCAGAACTTATCCATAACAAAAGCCTTTACCTCTTTGCTATTAGTGAGGCAAGCATTCAAATAGATTCATATCATATCAAACAATCTATTTCTCTTCTCCTAATTTTTTTTAAAAATAACTTTTATAAAAAAATTATATTAAAATATCCATATAATTGACTCAAATATCTTTAGGAATTTCACAATAATCTTAAATTGACTCCCATATCTTTATAAATTTGGCACTGTAAAATAAAATGTTTTCCTAATAAAAAAACACAGTGAAATCACCCTGGTTAAACATCTAACGGATATGAAAAGGTAAGGGAGCAGTTATTGAAGCATTCGCTGCGGTCCAAGAAAAAGGAATCTAATTTGTTTGTATGCAATATTCATTTTCAAAGCGGCCGACAAGCTCGAGACTTAAGCGGGGCAATTTTGTTGATAAGACAAAATGATAATGATCCAAAGTCGGTTGATTAAGGCGAGTACAGACAATTTTACCTTCAAAAGCGAATATGACCATTATGGTGTTTTTTTGTTCTGCCGGGAGCACGACTATTATGGCAATAATGTATTTCAATTATTTTTAACTTGTTTCAATCAAAATAAATAATTAATTATATTAATTAAAATAAAGAATTTTGTAGTATTTTTAAATAAAGATTTTATTTCAATAAATATAATTTAAATGTATTGTTATTGGTTGTTTAAATATGAGTAGTTTTAGGCTTTGGTCTTATGAAGGGAAGTTTGTTAAAATTTATAAGGTGGTGTTGCTCATGAAAATTATGAGTCCATTTTAAAGTAAAGGTCCCATATGTTTTTAGGCTTTGGTCTTATGAAGGGAGGTTTGTTAAAATTTATAAGGAGGTGTTGCTCACTAAAATTATGAGTCTATTTTAAAGTAAGGGTCCCATATGTTTTTAAATTCTACTTATTAAACTATAGCAATTAAATAATAATAGAGATTTTTGGTATGGAGCAAACTTTCCATACCAAAAAAATTATAGCTATAAATGTGGGGCTCCTAGCAAAAGTCGATATGGATGATTATTGGTGGACTATATAGGCTATGACACCTTTCGTTTTTTTATCCGAACAATCTATTTTAAAGGAAAAGTTTCATTTAAATCTTATAACTACATTTTTCTAATTACATGGAACTGTCTACAAAGTAAAAATAAGAGTCCAAGCCCCTTCCATGGGGCCGCTTCCTTATTGTCCTCTTATTTTATACAATAACAAAAAAAATATTTTATCTTCAACCAATAATCTTCAAAAAAATCAATCCAACTAAACATTAAAATTAAGGTTATGAATCCAAAAACTTATATATATTGTGTTCATAAAACCTGGTTTTTTGGTCAAGGAATCGTAAAAAAATGGGCATAGCCTTGAGTCCATTCAAGATCAACAGAGATAACCATCCAGTTACTGTAACTACTTGCCCTAATAGACCCAACTCAAAATGGTCGAAGCCCCAAATTTATCCTACCCAACACAGACCATAGATAAGTTTATACCACATATTCATACTTGGGGGACGGGGCAAATTACACAAGCCCTGACCCACCCTGACATACTGTGTTACAATTCTTACATATCGTACTTTTCTTCGACACTAAAACCTCCTCGTCCTTACTATCACCATCAAAGCCACAACAATATGAAAATTGGGGAATGACTACACAAGCTAAGATTTCTCTTTGGGACCTACTACAAGCTTCACCTTCTCATCATAGTGCCCTTCAACAAGCCTTACAGAAGATATCTATATAGTATTTCACAATGCCCACGGATGTGGCTGCTATTCTTGACTGCTTTCATTCTAATTCTACTTATATCACTTTTCATTTCTATGAACTCCTTTCTATTGAAGTTCATAAGCAAAATGAGGATCTTCTGATTATTGTAACTATAAACTTGATTGGGATTAAGAGAACCCTTATTGATCGTGGTTTTAGTCTTAATGTTTGTAGTTTAGACCTCAAACACCAACACCGCAAGGGGTGAACGCTTCGAGGAGCATAAAATAAATAATGCCACAACAAGGGTGACTTAATAAGCTACACCTCAAGGGGTACAAATATAGCAAGGTGCATGTATGGATGCACATGTGAGCAGAGTATATGCTCCCCTTAAAATATTAGCATGTATAATATGCAAATATTTTAAGGTAAAGAAAAGGGGAAGAAAGAAATGGGGATATCCTTAGAAAGAATACACACCCCTAGAACAAATTGTCTCTACCCTCTAGATTACGAGTGAGGACAACCATGAAAAAGAATATTGTGTTATTACCAAAAATTAAGTATGGTTGCAGATTGTACCACCATGAATGGCAACAAGCAAATAGAGAAAGCTACAAGTGCCATGTAGTGGGTAACAACATAATAGTCTCATGAGAAAATGGAGAATAAATGAAGCATGAACTGGATAGAGGCCATGCTCATTATTACTTGTCATGTAAAGAAGAGATATGTGCTTCATCAAACAAAAGAGTGAGAGCACCCGTGTCAAGTAGTTGTTGTATTTTGTTTTGCAAGGTGTGACATTCACTGGTGGAATGGCCAAACACTCGATGATATATGCACAAAAAGGAAGTGTTGGTTGAATATGTTGTGAAAACTTTTTGTGTGTAGGAGGAGGAAGAGTGATTAAGCGGGCTTTGAGAAGCCTCAACAAAATACACTCTTGCTTAGATGGAAGAGAAGAAGTAGGTGGAGTAGGAAGCAACCCTAATACACTCTTGCATTTTTCAATTATGTCAATGACATAATGCTAAAGTGTGGAATGGAAAGCTTCAAAGGTAAAAGGGATTCCAAAAAATTTAAAGATTTCTCCATGATCAATGGAGGAGAAGAAACTAATTTTTAAACATTGGGAAGTTATGCAAGAGATTAGCAAGTTGAAAGTTGAGAACACTAAACAAGAGGATATGATTTATTCTTTGGAAAGGGATTTGTAGGATATTAAAGCCAAACATAAGAGAGTGGTGGAAGTAAGTAAGACTGCAATCAAGAATAATGCTAAAAGTATCAAACTACTAAATGAAAGGATGAAGTCTACTCCTGATAATGTCGGGCCTAGTTTAAGAACTAGAAGCAATAGGAAGGGAAAGAGAAGAAATAATGAGAAAGAGGCTTTTGAAAAGCAACATTTGGACTTGGTAGAAGAAGAGTGGGATGCAGTTATGGCTTTGGACCAACTTTAACTTATTTGGGTTTGGCTTGTTTTTTGCTTCAGTCCTATTGGGTTTCTTTTTGCAGTTCACCTTTTGGTGTTTGGTTTATCATCTTTTGGTGGCAACTTGGTTGTTGCCTAGCTATACTTTTGTTGTTATGTTTCTATAACTACTCTACTTACTTGTACAAGGGTAGAGGCCATTTCAAAAACCTTTTAACCCTTTATCAAAAAAAATGGACTTCCATCCTATGGAGCCACACTAGGGATTGGGATAAAGGATTTCCTAGAATAAGACATATTATTTCATCAAATGCTTGAGCTAGAAGTTAGGCAAAAAATGTCAACATTTGAAGGCTTGGAAAACATTATCTTCCTCTGTAATGAGTATAAAAATGAGTCATCCAAAAAGTGCCCATTAACCAAATGCTAGGAAATATCAATAGGTATAGAAATACTCGTAACCCATCATTGTGAATTAACATTGGCAAGGAGATAGACAAACCCTTCAACAACAAGCACAAAGGGTGATGGCACAAGAGGGCAACCCTACCTTATAGAATGGAAAAAGGCCAAAGGGTATAGATTGGACATTGTTAGTGTTCAAGTAGGTAGAAGCATCCGTAAAGAGCATTTGAACCATTGAACTAAGGTAGGACCAAATCCCAAGGCTCTAAGAATGTCAAGAATGAAATGCCATTCAATCCTATCATATGCCTTTTCAAAGTTAATTTTGATGAAGACAACCTATTGATTAGATCTATATGCACATTCCATACCCTCCTGCATAGCTATACCATTGTCAAGGATGTATCTACTTTCAATAATACCAACCTATTCGAGATGAACAACCATTAGGAGGAGATGTCTAATACACAAAGCTAGAGCTTTTGAAATAATTAAGTACTCCTTATTGTGTGTGATTTAGGATGGTTTTGTAAGAGAAAACTACCTCACTATCTTCTTTATGCAAAAGTACTCCCTCCTTATCACTCTACTCTTGTAGTATGCTATGTGTTATCAGAGATTGATAAAAGAGTATGTTATGAATTTCCTATCTCTCTTCATTCGAATGCTTGCTTGTGAGGATAAGATATCCTTAAATATGTATATCTCTTTATGTGTCCTACTCCTTCGTGTAGGAAAGAATCTTGATTATACATGTTAGTGAAAGGCAATAAAAGGGAATGTTGTTACTTATCTTTCTTAGATGTTATCTTGCTTATGAATGAAATGAAAGGAGATCCATTGGAAAGTGTAATGACTATGTGCCCTAGTTGATAGCAGTGCTTGAGAAAAGATAAGTATAGATAATGAAATCTATTATAATGTATAGTTCAAATTACTTCATTCCTAATTGTAAAAATTCCATGTTCTTGCAAGGAAATCTAAATCCTTACAGTTAAAGAAGGAAAGAAAAAAGAATTATTATTCTTGTGTCATGTCGTTTCAAACTTTTTTCTCTCTATGAACTAAACCTCAATTGAAAGTGATTGATAAAAATGGAATTTTTACTGATATGTAGTAAACCCACTTTTTGGCACATTTAGACTAAGTGCATTAGAATTGTCGTTTGCTACGCTAAATTGTTATAATTTTGTGAGTTGATAATGTCGATGAAATAGTCCTTGCAATTATCCATTATTATCATTAATGTCATCCACTATCGGATGGACTTATAATGGCGTCGACCAGGAAAAAGGCGTTTGAACAAGGGGCAAGCAGGAAGAAGTTGGAATCTGCGGACATCTGGCGTGCAAGCGGTAGGTAGGCTTCGCTTTCCTCTCTTGTTGTGTCTACTGACTCATCGAGACTTGTTTCGATGAAGGATTCGCAGGTTATGGATATTGTGACTGATCTGAAGGGTAATGGTCTGGTGTCCAATTCATATTTGGTCAAGCGACCTAATTTAGGTGGTGCTGCTGGGAAGTCTTGGGTGGATGCAGTTAATGTTGTGGTCTGTTCTACTCTTCCCTAGGTTTCAGATGGGGTTTGTGAGATGGTTATACTCAATATCCCTAAGTTTATTGTGGAAAGATGTTCATCAAGGTTGAGGAATGTCTTCATTGTGAAGTTTTTTAGGAACGAGACATAATATAGACATGTTTAGGAATTGGGATAAAATGGGGGCTTAGTGGATAAATTGAAATCTTGGCTATGTTTAGGGTTTTTTTTCTTGATATCCTTCTCCAACTACGAAGATAATGTGTGGATTATCATGGTTGGGTTATGGTTCCTTGGCAGAGTTGGGTTACTTCTAAAAGATTGGCATCTAGGCTTTGATCGTGAGAAGGTCTTTAAGTAGGTTCTTGTTTGGGTTAGGCTTTTCGACTTACCTTTATTTAATATTGAGAGGAGGAAGTGTTGGAAGGTATAGCTAATTCATTCATGTAGCTTGTTGCTCTTCGTATACACCTAAAAATGCCTCACGTCAAATTAAATAAATATTTTAATATTTATTTTAATTCTTATTCTTCTATAAATTAAATAAATATTCTAATTTATTTAATTGGTTCATTATCCTAAAAATTAAATAAAAATCAATTTATTTAATTAAATCATCTAAATTCTTCTAATGTCTCATCTAATTAAATAATCCTAAATTATTTTTAATTAATCATAATTTCCTCTATTCCAAAGTCTTAAATTCATAATTCCACATCATCTCATCCATGTCATTCTTCCATCTCACCATGTTGCACACATAATTAAATATTTTAATATTTAATTAGTTAATATCCTCTCACCTACATGTCCTATTTCTCCTTCAATCAAATTAGTTAACTCATCAATCAAATTAGTTAACTCATCAATCAAATCAGTTAACTAATTAGTCAATTGAGTTCACTGGTCAATCACCTTTCCACCTCACCATGTTGCACACATATTTAAATATTTAACTATTTAATTAGCTAATATCCCCTCACCCACATGTCCTATTTATCCTCCAATCAAATTAGTTAACTCATCAATCAAATCAATTAACTAATTAATCAATTGAGCTCACTGGTCAATCAATTCAGTCAACTCTCCAATCAATTCACTTAACTGGTTAGTCTATTCAGTTAACTCCTCAATCTATTCTGTTAACTCCCATAACTCATGAAAGAGGCCTGGGCACTTGTCCTCCTCCGATTTGCGCATATTCTCTCAAGCTTCCTCAACCGTACACCTCACAGATAATTCCTCTAGTCATGGATCTATTGATATTTGGATTTGGCCTCTCCTCAGCCTATATAAACAAGGTTCTCACACCCATTTTGCATCCACTCAAGCTTTAGCAATCTTACTCTGCAGGAATCCTACCAGCGTGCCTTTGGCAAAACCCACTCATTGCATTTGTATAACCTCATTATCATCATAATAATCCAATCATGTCTCCATATCTCCATCATCCATCATCCATCTCCATATCTCCATAATAATCTCCATTGCACAATCCAATCATAGCCGTTCTCCTATTGTCATCTTCACTAGCAAGGAAGTACACACTTCTAAGAGCTCAACTCATTCATAAGATCAATACGAGATAGGAAACAATGGAAGCTACGAGGTAAATCAGGTTGCAAAGATATTATCTTTTGTTTGCTCGCATTTGCATCAATTTCATTGAGTTATTGGATATTTAATTGTTTAATACTATTGTTCACATTTTCCTCTAACATTTTTGGCGCCCACCGTGGGGCCTTGCCCCGAATTTAACTTCTCAATTTGAGTTTTGATGTACTTGAAAGCATGACAAGTTTATTTGGCAAAGTTAATGGCCTATTCGGCCTTTGCCAAGTCTTCAGGACCCTGTCTTGGGTTGCATGTGGATCTCACGGCCTCTATTTTTCCCTTATGCTAGAGTTTTTTTTGGCCACCATAGGAGTTGGAGAGGAAGTGTTTGTTGCTGAATTAAGTTGCGACTCTTGCTGACATTTGCTGAGAGGAACTGACTAAGACTTTTTCTGAGTGGAACCACGGTGGGTTGGAGAGCTTTCCTATTGAGACTACGGCCCCATTTCTGGCATTTTAGCATTAGATTTTGGTAATGATTGTTTATTGCAAGGTGTGGTATATTAGTTTGTGGTTTCTTTTGCCAGCATAAGCGCCTCATCACCAAACCGCTGGGTCTTCACTCCAAGTCGTGGCTCAATTTCAATATCTTCATTGAAGTCACCATTTCCCTGCCTTCACAATCTCACTCTGTAGATTGATGCCATTTTCATACCTGGTTGAAGTCTTTAGGAGTGGTCTTAGCAGATTTCGTTTGATTTTCTTTGATCTAGTCAATGCATTGGTTGAAGTCGCCCACACTATTCACATTCATCACCACTGTTTTGGTTAAGTTAAGCACAATCTCTCAGGGCCATTTTTTTATATCACCATGATAGTTTTAATAGTGCATTGGTTATTTGAAGTCACTGTGTCATCAGGTGGTCGGCTCCTCAAAACACACAGTCACCTTGCACAATACATGCAAAGTCTGCATTGATTCCTTATTGCTAGTTTCTACACTCCAGATTGACATCTTGCATTCGGACTTAATGATTATGAGTTTGACATTTCTTCTTAGTCGGCTTCCTCAACGACCTTATCAAATGCATGTTTCCTCTGTTTGGTGGTTCATAGCCTGGTCGCCGTCCACTTTCAAGCCATCTGTTGCAGATTGTGGTTTAAAGTTTTAGATGTCGTTAACCATTCACTAGTCATTGTTCTTTGTTGCAGACAGCCACCAATATTCCCCTCTTCAACAAACTCTACTCTTCATCAACTCATGACCCCTCTGCACTTCTATAGCCTCCAGGCCCACCAATCGGCCTCAACACTACTTGTATGTGCCCTCACATTGGGCCCTCTTCAAGAATCCTACTAGGACTTAGTCTGCCACAACTACCCTCAGACTTAGTCTTAAGCTGCTCAAGACTCCATTTCATCCACTCAGGCTATTCCAGCACCCTCCACACTGAAGTTACAAGCCAATCAATGCCCTCAGGAGAGACCTCAGCCTCTTCACAAGCTGTCATCAACCATCGAAGAAATGTATTCCAAAACTACTGACAATTGGTTTCTTTTGTAGGTTTAGTGTTATTTTAGACGTCATTTTAATCTTGCATTGCAAATCATCACCTAGTTTAAAATAGGAAGAAATAATTCAATCTTGCATGCAAATCTTCATCTAGTTTTAATTAGGCGGAGTAATTCATTATTCATGCAACTTGCATACAAATCTTCATCTAGTTTTAATTAGGAGGAGTAAATCATTGCTCATACAAATTGCATACAAATTTCACATAGTCCCAAACTAGGAGATTAAAAATTGAACAAATCTTTCAAGCAACTTGCATACAAATCTCTCATCTAGCTTAAATAGGGGAAAGTAAATTGTTTGATTCTTCAACAATAATCTTCACATAGATTTGTTTAGGAGGGTAAAATTAACTATCTTTTCCAAGTTTTTGCTATCTTGTTAATGGACTGTGCTTGGTAGAGTAAAACACTCTTAGTTTTTTGATTTTTAACTCTAGGGGGATAAAGAACTAGTTTACTCTGTGCTTGAAAATGATGATAGGACTATGCTCTCCCCTTCTTGGGTGAACAAAATGCCAAACTCATCATTTTATTTGTGTAACCTTTAGAAGAGGCCTGCCCTTGGGATTGCGTTTCTTCCAAGTGGGATGACCTCAAGAGATAACGGGCTAAAGCCAAGCCACTTCCTAGTCGCTATAAATAAATTGTGTTTATGGTGAAAGCCACAAACAATGGTTACTGTTGTGTTATACCGACGAATGTTTCCCCCCAAACCCTGTAGAGCGTAACCTCTGCAAGTTGGGAAGCCTCCTTATTGGAGTGAATCACCGCACGTATAACCACCCGAATGGATGCCCAAACTAAAAAGCCAATTGTTTTAGAAAGCTAAAAACCCCTATTTGTTGACACAAGAGAAAGTCCTCTGAAGCCGTCCAACGTCATACACTCATCTAGTGTGGAGATAGAAAGTTCAACTCTTTGGAGGAATTGTAACTTGGTATGCGTGAGAAGTGAGTGCCATGGAGGGGAGCTGGTGCTACCAAGTTACTAACTATTTGCCTTTATGTAAGTGGCTAGAGTAAAATCCAAGTTGGAATTCAACGAATATTGTCCTTGCCATCCTTAGGATTGTACTTGTTTGTTTTTATATTTATCAAGAGAAAATAAATAAAAAATCAAAAAAATCATGACACCTTGTATACTGTGTTTTCTGGCAATAACTTGAGTCAAAGACAATACTTCAAACTTTAGAACATCCTAGGAAAACATGCAAAGCAAGCCAAAACTGACAAACTGAAACAAAAAAGAGCAAAATTTCTGCAGTCTTGCGCATACATCGACTTGCTGCACATACACAACAGAGAGTTGTTCCGTACATTTTGAAACAAAAGTGAAACCATTTCAGGATACCCTTTTTGCTCTAGTATACACTTGGAAAATAACTTCAACCTTGCAGACTCACCTTCATACCATTTTCACATCACCTTTGCATACCACTATCTTGATATCCAAACCAAACCAAGATTTTCATCTAGGCCTTATTGAGACTCTACCAAATCCAAACAAAATCTAGTTAGTTTCATAACAGGATCAATCATCCTTCACCTTGAAACTGTGCTAGTGTAATCTTGATAAAAGAATAGCCTATATCAATAGTGGTGATCAACTATCCCTATTTTGACTATCTTTAGCTCAAGAGCACATTGTTTGGACAACATAGATCAATATAAAACCTTAACAAAATCTTACCAAAACCATATCCAACCAAATTCACCCTCACATCATTTTCATACCAAAACATCAAACCAAGTCCCCCAAGTCTCACAGTCCAACTTCCCTCACATCCAAAAATTGCATGGTTCAAACTAGATCCAAATCTAAGCAAAAACAAAAAATGGGTTCTCTTCACAATAGTGGGCATAATTCTGATGATGAGGAGATTAGTCAAGAGGAAATCCTTAAACAACTTCAAGATCCAAAATTCCTAAAGATGATGGAGAAGGTCGTTGCTACAGATCCTCATAAATATTTTCTCATGCTAGCTCAACAAGGAGCTAAGTTGCCCTCAAATTTTGATGTCTCAAATCTAAGAGAGAACAATTCCTCAAATGAAGCTGAATCTTCAAAAGATGGCTCCAAAAATGACGAGGATGCCCCCAAAATTGACAAAGATGCTTCTAAATTAGAAAAGGCTAAGGATACACTCAATCCCTTGGATACATTAACAACACAAATCCAAGCCTTGCAAAAATAATTGATGGACATCCAAAGTGGGACAACAACAAAACATTACTCCCTTGAAGATATTTCACCATATCCCTTTGATAAATCTTTGCTCATGATACCTTTTTCCTCAAGATTTGAGGTTCCTAAATTCGACAAGTATAGAGGAAAAGGTGATCCAAGAGATCATATAAGGGAATTTAGTGTAGCATGCCTAGAAGTCGTACACAATGAAACATATCTTATGCGACTATTCCCACGAAGATTAGGAGGCCAAGCAATGGAAGGGTTCTCTCGCCTACCTCCCGACATCTGCACTTTTGATGAGCTAGTGGATAAATTTGTAACACATTTCTCATACAATATCGAACATGAAATCTCCATGTTAGACCTTTGTAATAACAAGCAAAAGGGGGGAGAATCCTTTGCCTCTTTCCTACAAAGATGGAGGCAACTCGCAAGCAAGTGTCCCTATCACATACCCGAGAAACAAATGATATAAATGTTTACTCACATCCTAACCACAGAACTGAGTTATCAAATCCAAATACAAAGCCCAACTACTTTTAGTAAGGTCATTGAAATGGGGCTACTCATTGAGAAAGCTTTGATAACAAAAGGGCAAATTAAGCTATACAAACACACCCCTAGCTCTAACAACAATGCAGACAAGTCACGATTTTGGACCAAGAACAAACCCATTGTAAATGATGGTGTGATGGATGCTAAAAATGTGGTGCAAAAGCAACCTATCTTCAATCTATCAAAACCACAGAACAATACACAATCCAACAAGCCTCAAAGCAATGAGCAAAAACCCACCAACTTTTCTCCTAGGAGAAAATTCACACCACTAGGAGAGTCTCTCGAATCCGCAGTTAGGAAATTAATTGGGGGTAACCTCATAACACTTCCACTGGTGCATGATTATGAACCAAAATTTAAACCCTCCTGGTGGAATGATGCCAACTTTTGTGAGTATCACAGAAACAAAAGACATAAAACTAATGAGTGTCAAGCCCTAAAACATGCCATCCAAGACCTGTTGGATAAAAAATGGATATCAATTGAAGGGCATACATCTAATGAAGAGCATATAGCATTCAAAAATCCTCTTCCTCACTATGAGAAAGGAGGATCATCCAATCAAAACAACAACGGTGCTGACAAAGCAAACTATAATGACATTTCTTACGAATACACCGTAAATCATATGTCACAAAGTGATTCACACATCAATATAATCACTATCAATAATAATCATGATTGTAATGTGACCACTTGTCATGGAAACATTACTCTACAAGGAGCTCCACCAAAGTCCTCATCCACATCGAACCAATACAACATCCTTGACCAACTCCATAAAACACTTGCACACATATCCATTTTGGAGTTATTGCATCTATCCCCATCCCACAAAGCCATCTTGGAGAAAGCCCTCTTGGAAACAACAGTTCCTATAAACCTTTCTCAAGAGCAATTCCAAGCTATGGTAGGTCATCTAACCACACCACATTTCTTATCTTTCACAGAGAAAGATGATATGTCCATCAACCAACCACACAATGCATCCCTCCACATTGAGGCCCAAATCCACAAACACCAAATAAAAAGGGTCCTAATAGATGGAGGTGCTAGTTTAAATATATGCATGTTAAAGTTAATCCTTGCATTGTGGTTTTCACAAAATGTCGTTGATCCTCAAAAGAAAATAACTATCTTGAGGCACATGACGAAGAAGAGAGAACGTCCAAAGGACCTGTAGTCTTGCCAATACAGGTTGGCCCAGTAGAGAGAGATGTTTGATGCAGGAGCATCCAGTGGTGTAAGGGCAATCTTGCATCACCCAAAAAATATGTGTTTCAAAATTGTTGATGTTCTTTTCATTTCTTTTCAAAATTTATGGTTCTGGTTCCATAATCACTTGAATAATGATGTAGAACTTTCAGTTTTTCCAAACTGCTAAAAATAGTAACCTGTTATTTTTAGAAAGTTTGCATTTGGGCATGGATTGAAGTGAAAATTTATAGGAAGTTACATAACGGAAATATAAAACCTTTGGCGAAGGAATCACACAAAGATCATTTGCGAGCTGAAAGATATTAAAGTTTCTGTTTCCTGAAAAAAGCCTGAAAATTATTCAAACTCAGGTTTGAGGCACCAAATGGCCCCGTACGGGCCCAAAAATGGCTAGAACCGACAGAGCTGGGTCTTAGCGCGTAGAGCACTCCATGAGATTTCCAACACATAAAACAGTTTGTCAATTAGACACCCGGATCAAAAGTTATGGCTCTTGAAAGTTGACCTATTTTTGGAGGGAGATGCAAATTTTGAAATTAGGTTGTTGGCCACCAAAAAGGCTATTAATAACCATTTTTGGGAACCCTGGGAAGTAGTAGAGTTAAGGGGGCAAGTGTGGAGTCAAGAATAGGTGGGAAAACAGAAACCCTAGCTGATTTGGGGTTACAGAAGGCAGGTGATTCTAGAGTTTGGGAATAGGAAGCTATAATGTGTTGCAGCCTATGGAGGGTTGATTCCTCTGATTCTATTTGAGCTTCTGTAATGTAATAAGTTGTTCATATCAATAAAGGAAGTTCTATTTTCTGTGTGCAATTTGTATTGTTATGTGTTTTATGATTTACCCCCTTCATCAATGTTGGGTGTCAAGTTTTAGACATGAAGCTAGCATATAACATTCCTCTTAGTAGACCTTGGATCCATGTGATGAAAGCTATTCCATCAACATACCATCAATGTATCAAGTTCCCACACAATGGACAAGAAATTACCATACAAGGGGACCCTGATCCATTCCAGTATTGCAGCAAGATCCAATCAAAACTAGAAGTGATAATCCCTACCAATCGAGTAGCTTCCTCTTCTTCAAACCATGTGGATCCAAGTTCTCTAGCTTCTACCTCCAACACCGTAAAGCTTAAAGTCAAAGTCAAGGACAAAGGTGTTGGAGAATATGTCATTGAACAAACATTCTATCTAGCACAACTACCTCTATCACCAAGATCACATGGAAAGCCATTACTGAACAAGGCCAAGTCATTGGAGACTTCTAAGGGTCCTTTCATTAGATGGGGACTGGATCCAAACCTTACAATAATGCATCACCTTTCACTAGCTCTAGAAGCTAAGATAGTTAAACAGAAACTGACAAAAATGTACCCACATATAGCATTAATGGTCAAAGAGGAACTAAATAAACTACTAGATGTAGGGTTCATCAGAGCCATTGATTATCCAAAATGGATTTCTAACATTGTACCTGTTTCCAAACCTGATGGAAGGATAAGAATATGCAATGACTTCAAAGATCTAAACAAGGCTTGTCCAAAAGATGACTTTCCTTTGCCAAACATAGATATCATTGTCGATCTAATGGTAGGGCACACCATGTTGTCATTAATGGATGGGTTCTCTGACTATAACCAAATCAAAATAGCACCGAAGGATCAACACAAAACAACATTCACATGTCCGTGGGGTACCTATTGTTGATGCATCATGCCATTTAGACTAAAGAATGCGGGAGCAACATATCAGCGGGCAATGACTACAATCTTTCATGACATGATGCACACCATCATGGAAGATTATGTAGATGAGATCCTAGCCAAGTCACTCACTAGAGAAGGGCATCTATAAGTCTTAGACAAGATCTTCATGAGACGAGCAATTTAATGTCTAATTAAATCCAAAAAAGTGTGTTTTCAGAGTCACATTCGGTAAACTCCTTGGATATATTGTATCAGCTAATGGAATAGAGGTGGACCCGACCAAGGTAAAAGCAATCATGGAAATGATGCCACCTAAGAATCTGGGTTAGTTGCGGTCTCTACAAGGAAATTTGCAGTCCATCAGAAGGTTTATCTCTCAACTAGAAGATAAGTGCCATTCATTCACACATATTTTACACAAAAACATTCCATTCAATTGGGATGACATGTGTGAGCAGGCATTTCAGCATCTAAAGGAGTGTCTAATGAACCCACTAGTCTTGATGCCACCAATTCAGGGCAAGCCATTGCTACTCTACATCTCAGCTACACCCACAGCTCTTGGAGCTCTGCTAGCCCAACAAAACCATGAAGGAAAGGAACAAGCAATCTACTACATTAGCAGGACACTAGTAGGTTACAAACTATAGTATTCATCGATTGAAAGAGCATGCCTTTTTGTTGTCTTTGCTTCACAAAAGTGGAGACACTACATGCTCTCACACTCTATCAAGCTAGTGGCGAAGATTGATCCATTAAAATACCTACTCAGCAAAGCTACCTTAACAGGTAGAATATCTAAATGGGTCATGATACTCAGTGAATTTGATACTGAGTATATAGATAGAAGAGCAATAAAGGGGCAGGTCATTGCAGATCAATTGACAGATGCACCTTTGACAGATGACAACCCATTAAGCTTTGAATTTCTAAATGAGTCTATCTTCAACATCACTACCATAGCCTGGAAACTTTACTTTGATGGGTCATATACTCAACATGGATCTGGAGTAGGAATCTTGTTGGTAGCACCACATGGAGACACAATCCCTAAGTCATACAGACTTTTGTTTCCATGTACCAACAATGTCACCGAGTATGAAGAACTTGTTATTGACATAAAGATGGTAGTAGATTGGAAGATCAAGGAACTTCATGTATACGGGGACTCACAACTCATCATTAATCAAGTAAATGATGATTATCAAACTAAGGATGAGAAGCTGATACCATACAAGTGTATGGTGGATGACTTCAAGGAATATTTTGTTGTGATATCCTTCGAGCAAATACCAAGATTGGAAAACAAAGCAGCAGATGCAGTGGCTACTATTGCATCCCTCCTCGACATACCTGAAAATCATCCTCGTTATGAGTTCTTGGTGGAGCCAGTTTCCCATCTAGCTTATGAAATCCCAGAAACCAGTATCATTTACCACATCGTAGGGTCTGATTCTCCCTTATATGGCAAAGTTTACACCTATCTAAAAGAACATATCCTACCACCCAACCTATCAAACAACTAGAAACAAATATTCATATGCCAAGCATCCCATTATACCATAATCACAGACACCCTGTATTAATGAGGTTTAGATGGTACTCTCCTTAGGTGTTTGGATAGTGAGGAATATCAAACCACTCTGAGTGAAGTACATGAGGGAATATGCGAGACACACTCTAGTGGTCCTATCTTTGCGAAGAAGCTCATGCGTCTCAGATACTATTGGCCAACTAGGGAAAAAGACTTCTATCATTTTGTGAAGAGGTACAAGAAATGCCAAATCCACAGGAACCTAATACATGCGCTAGCACAGGAGCTACAGCCTTTAACAACACCTTGGCCCTTTTGCCAATGGGGACTTGATCTAGTAGGCCAGATTCACCCTTCATCCTCCAATGACCACAAATTCATTATCACAGCCACTGGGTACTTCACGAAGTAGATTGAGGCTGTTCCATTGATCAATGTTATAGGGAAACAAATCTCCTCTTTCATCCTTAACTACATCATATGCAGATATGGTATTCCATTATCCATTTTCACGGATAATGGGCAACCTTTCAAGAATCAGGATGTGAAAGAACTCTGTGATAAATTCCACATTCATCATCACTTCTCCACTCCATACTACCTGCAAGGTAATGACCAAGCTGAGGCATCGAACAAAACTATCCTGAAGATACTCAAAAAGATTGTCGATGACACTGGCCGTGACTAGCATATGCAATTGAACCCTGCTCTGTGGGCCTACAAAACTAGTATACACACTCCCACAGGTGCGACACCATACGCCCGTGTCTATGGCTCTGAAGCCATCTTACCTATAGAAGTTGAGTTACCTTCCCTCAGGGTGTCGTTAAAGGGTCTCATAAATGATGAGGAATATAGAGTATCAAGACTCTAGGAGCTAGAGCTGCTAGAAGAACGAAGACAACATGCCTTCAACCATCTTAAGGCATACTAGTAGAGAATGTCAAGAAGTTATAATCACAAGGTCAAACAACGAGTCTTCCAGGTGGGTGACTTAGTTCTAAGAGAAAATCCAAGAAATTAGGAGGATAGAGAGAAGAAAGGTAAGTTTGAATCCAACTAGCTGGGTCCTTATGTCATCATTGCTACCTATGGATCAGATGCTTATCAATTGGCTACATTAGAAGGTGAACTATTTGATGATCCCATCAACAGCATGCATCTTCACAAGTTCTACACCTAAAACCCCAATGCAAGGGAGTCAAAAAAAAGAAAAACAAACAAATCAAAAAAATAAAAAAATAACAAAAAAATCATCCTCTAGTGAAAACCTAGTAAACAGGTGCCTTGGATAGGTACCATGGTGAAAACCTAGAAAATAGGCGTCATGTGTACTTTAACTATCGTACAAATAAAAGAAAGTGGTGAAAACCTGGAAACAAACGCTATTTGTGATAAACCACTTCCTCCATCTGTTGGGACCTTGTTCCTCATCCATCCCTTCTTACCACAAACATTCAATTGCATGAAGATACCTATCATGGCTTGTTGTTCGCTCGTCCTTATCACCTTATCCCATCAGGCTGTCAATCCAAGCTTGTGTCCATCTTGTCATCCATCCTCAGCCAATCCATTGAACCATTATCGAACTACGTCGCCTCTGAGGTATCACGTAGGCAAGGCCAACATTGATGAGCCCCTGAGGCTTTCCCATCCATTCAATCCCATATTACCCATCCAATTCCACCCATTTCCCATCGCCTAGGTCCTAGGTCCACAAAGTCAACACCCCGAACTATGTTGCCTCTGCGTCGTCATGTAGGCAAGGCCATTTATCAATGAGCCCCCGAGGCACTAGGTCAGTCCCTTAGGGCCTATTTTTGTTTCATGTCTATTGTGAGTTCATCCATAGTAAATCAATCCATTACTTGACTGGGGGCAAATCCTCAACCTAGTTAGTGAATTGGATTTTTGAATGCTACAACTCAGAGGATAACAAACAGATCGTGGTTTTATCACTAGACAGCAAGCAAGACAACAAAACAAGCTTTAAAACATTGTCTTGGTGAGAGACATTAAACTAAACCTAACAACACCAACCTGCCTAAACTATCAAAAGGACTCTATCAGTTATTGCAAGAAAAACATATCTATGTCAAGAAGGTTTTTAATGGTTGTTTAAAGTTTTATATCATGATTTTTGTTATTATGTCTTTTTATGCTACTCAAGGATGTCAAAAACTAGAGGAGCTGTGATGGGGGCATAATTATTTTATTTGTTTGCTGTTTCTAGATCAATCTCTAGTAATGTGATGACTTTGTCTAACAACATGATCGGCAAAAGATCATTGCGAACGTTCTAAGTCTAAGCATGAAAGAGTGAAATCCTTATCTGTTGATACATGCAAGAAATACTCAGGTCATCTAGATTCAATTTTGACTAGATGCTTGTATTAACTTGCTAAATCAAAATCCATGTAAGAGATACTCAGGTCATCATGGTTTAATTATACCTAGATGCTTGTATTTTCTTACAACATTTTAAAAGCTCAATGATGAAACGAAGTACTTCAAAAACTTGTACAAGAAGATGACAAAATCCACTATCATACATACCAAATTGCATTTCATTTCATTTATAAACATTTCATACATATCATTTTCTAAGTGGCTTAAGATCCAAGTCCTTTCTTTATCTACATCTCTTAATCTGCTCACCCTTTTCTCTCTTTTCATTTTGAGAGCGCACCAATTGTCCTCCCGAAGGGGCGTCATCATCATCATTCATCTTGTTTTCTAACTTACCATTATCTTTCCTTGTCACCCTCACTCTTGAGTGACTGGGGCATCACCAATCACCAATCCAATCATTCATCTGATCATCAAATCAATCCAATCAATCCAAGCAATGATCCAAATGCAAGTCCATCCTTAATCCATACCAATTGAGTAAATCAATCTTGTCAAATTATCCAATCGCAATCAGTGGTCTTGATCCTAATCTTGTTGTGAACCAAATCAATCAGTCATCATCATTAGTGGGATATGTCACTCCCATGTCTTTGTGGTGATCTAGGGATATATTGTTCCCCATAATGAAAAACACTATCATCAATCATTATAATTAATCATTGGTTTATAGCTTGACAGGGGCAATATCTTGTTTGTTCTTGTATCATTTGTGCATACTTGCTTGCTTGCTTGTGTGTGTTATCATTTTATCTTGCATAACATGTCATTTGACCCTTTCATCCATCCCTTATCTTGCATCCTCCATTTTTCTTAGCCATCCTTTATCATTCTTCCTAATCGTGAGATTGTTTGTCATCCTATCCAACCCAACCAATCTCTCGAGGGGGCATCCTATCATCATAAAACCTAAACCAGGGGTAAACTGGGGCATGTATCATAACCAGAAAATTTTTATTCTTTGAAGCAACGTGATAAAACATATTGCATCAAAGAGGGGCAAAATGTATACACCTAAAAATGCCTCATGTCAAATTAAATAAATATTTTAATTCTTATTCTTCTATCAATTAAATAAATATTCTAATTTATTTAATTGGTTCATTATCCTAAAAATTAAATAAAAATCAATTTATTTAATTAAATCATCTAAATTCTTCTAATGTCTCATCTAATTAAATAATCCTAATTTCCTCTATCCCAAAGTCTTAAATTCATAATTCCACATCATCTCATCCATGTCATTCTTCCACCTCACCATGTTGCACACATAATTAAATATTTTAATATTTAATTAGCTAATATCCCCTCACCCACATGTCCTATTTCTCCTCCAATCAAATTAGTTAACTCATCAATCAAATCAGTTAACTAATTAGTCAATTGAGTTCACTGGTCAATCACCTTTCCACCTCACCATGTTGCACACATAATTAAACATTTTAATATTTAATTAGCTAATATCCCCTCACCCACATGTCCTATTTATCCTCCAATAAAATTAGTTAACTCATCAATCAAATCAGTTAACTAATTAATCAATTGAGTTCACTGGTCAATCAATTCATTCAACTCTCCAATCAATTCACTTAACTGGTTAGTCTATTCAGTTAACTCCTCAATCTATTCTGTTAACTCCCATAACTCATGAAAGAGGCCTGGACACTTGTCCTCTTCTGATTTGTGCACATTCTCTAAAGCTTACTCAACTGTACACCTCACAGGTAATTCCTCCAGTCATGGATCTATTGACACTTGGATTTGGCCTCTCCCCAGCCTATATAAATAAAGTTCTCACACCCATTTTGCATCCACTCAAGCTTTAGCAATATTACTCTATAGGAATCCTACCAGCATGCCTTTGGCAAAACCCACTCATTGCATTTGCATAACCTCATTATCATCATAATCATCCAATCATGTCTCCATATCTCCATCATCCATCTCCATTAGAGTTGCATTGTTAGTTTAATCTCCATTGCACAATTCAATCATAGCCATTCTCCTATTGTCATCTTCAACAGCAAGGAAGTAGACACTTCTAAGAGCTCAACTCAATCATAAGAGCAATATGAGATAGGCAACAATGGAAGCTACGAGGTAAATCAGCTTGCAAAGGTATTATCTTTTGTTTTCTTGCATTTGCATCAATTTCATTGAGTTATTGGATATTTAGTTGTTTAATACTATTGTTCACATTTTCCTCTAACACTTTTGATTTGGTGATCAAATCAAGAAAGAATTTGTTATTTGTTAGATTAGTATTAATGTGGATGTTGATAAGGTACTTTTGTCTTCAATCACTTTATATTCCATGATGAGGGAATGGGTACAACAATTTTTTATGAAGACTCTTTGGTATGCCTCAAATGTAATAAAGTGGGTCATGTGGATGCAAATTGTGTGATTAATTAATGGAAACAAAATTTATGGAGGAGAAAGTTGTAATAAACCTACTATTTGCAAACCAATTTTTTTTAAGGTTAGACTATAACAACAATAAAGAAAATTGGAAAGTCATTCATGCTCCTTAGGCATTCACAATGAGATTTGGAATTAAAACATTTACACCCCAATCCAGAAATATATACATAAGAACATATCAAATATTGTAGCAGTGATCAGGAAAGGTAGTAATGAATAATATTTACAAGAGTGTTACCTTAATAGAGTTAGTTGTAAGAAGGCGGTTATTCAGGTCATAGATCCAATGACACTCCAACATCTAGGGTGCATTGTGAATGCACCTTATGGATAAGAATTCCCTATCCAACCCACCAAATGGACTCTAGGATCTGTAGAGAGAGATGCTTCATGCCAAAGCTTTTAGAAATCAAGTAACTACTAACCCATAGTAATTAGCTTCCTAAAAGGCTTCTTATCACCAGATTAGCACATCTAGACCAGTAACCTTAGAAGGTAAGAAAAGCTAAGAACTTGCTTCTGAAACAACTCGGTCTTCTATTTAAATTCAATCTTTGTTAGTATGACTTATTTCCACTATCCTCACAAGCTATTTCACCTGCATGCCATTGGATCTAGAACTTACATGATACTAGTGAAAGCCATTCAAGCCTAAGTAGTTCCTGGCATTCTTCACCGGTATACCTAGGTGACAGCCTACTATATCTGGATACAGTCAAATCACTCTACACGCAGAGCACATTCCCTGACTACTCTCAAGCTTGAACATCGATAAGGTCATATGATTTACAATGTCGATGATCGCCACAGTAAGAGCAGAACAACTACATTATAGGAGTAATGCATTCCTCCTACCTATGACCTCATAGATCCCTTACTCCAACCAGAATGTGTTGCTATAGAGGTCGACATCTATATCTGGCTTGGTTTGATAAGTGGATTAAGTCATTTTAGAGATAGACAATCAAGACCATACCATAAATTACTATTCTCAATCTAGTCCTACACTTATTGATCCTAGTTTAATCACTCGAGTAACCATTTCGTCATAGAGAGTTATTGTCTGGGTAGTGCATAGCTTGGGAGAGGATTCACTCTTAGACCCATTCCATCCTTTCAACATAACATAATATGTAGATATCTATATATGTATCATTATTTATATGCTACATAATCCAGCCAGCCCTTACTTACACAAGTAACTGACTAAAATCTCTTGCCATCACAAGGGCTTGGCATGTTTTTCTTCCTACTGATATTAATGGTAAAGAATTATACATTAATTCTAACCTGGCTATCCCAGTTTCAACCAACATTCCCCAACACAAAAATAGGAAAATAGGAAGGTGTGTCTAGTATATTTGTCCTTCCAACATTTAAAAACAAAGGACTCTTAATCCGTGATGGCAACCCATAGTTTAACTTACCAAAATAAGTAAAGGTCAAATTTAGTTAAGAAAAGAATCAAAAGAAGGTAAAATGCAATTCTAAACCTGATTTTACAACCTATTGACCCTCACGCCAGTTATTTGCAACTTTATCCTATTCACATAAAAATTGACAACTAACACTTATTCAAGCTATATGCAGAAACTAAACAATAATGAAGTATGTTGAATAGAATCTAAAGTAAAAGCCAACTTAACATGAAGCATTAAGAGATTGCAAGTAGTTTTCAAGTCCTATTTCCCTAATATGGTCAACAAGTAATATTATTCATAACCCAAAATCAACCTAGATTGAGTTAAGTAGATTTCCATCTTTAATGAGTATTACCTATAAGTTAAAGAATGTTTTTGATAAAGTCAGCTAGAAACAAGGGTCCAGAACCCTGTGTAAAACAACCTAGCAGGTAGAGCAAAAGCCTCACACATGTCATAAACAACACATTAACAACAGATTAACAATTTAACATAGAGTAACCTAAAACTCTAACATAACTAACTTTTAGCAAAAGCAAACTACATAAGACACATAACAACTAGCTAAGGATTACCATCAATCCCATACTTAGAGAAGAATTTGAGCATTCCCTCATAATCCCCAAGGCTGTCAAACCCCAATGCCCTTGATCTTGTCATGAAACTCCTTCATAGCAAAAACAAACAGTAGCAGCACGGTGCAGGGCTTTGGCAACAAACTCCAACATCACCCTCCACTTCTTCTGCAGAACCCCAACCTTGGACCTAAGATCAACAACCTCCTCAACCTTTTTCACACAAAGTGTACTTCCCTTTGTCCCCTTTCAGATCATGAGTATCCTCCTCATCCTTTGACTATGGAGTGTTCATCTCAGGGAAATGGCTAGTCCCCTCTTCCTCTTGCATAGACTCCATAGGAGTGCCCCCTTCATCCTCTCCCAGGGTATCATCCAAAAACTCTGACTCACCTAACAACTTGATACCTTGATGGTTGGCCGAGGGAATGCCAACAATGCGATTGGGCCTTGTGACCCTCTACGCAGAATTACCAGCAATACCTAACTCGTCACCACCACCACCTTGCTTAGTAACAACATCCAAATCCACAAATTTTGACACAACCACTTCGTAAAGGACAACTTCCTTCCCTTCCTTATGTTTTTTATGTGGCTAGGGTCTTTCTTCCTCTTTCATTTCTGTCACTCTCTTAACTGAAGAGGCTCCCCCTTCTTGACATCAATAGCTTGAGACTTAGGGCTCTTGTTGGTTTTCTTAGGGGTGATTTTGCCTTTAGTTTTAGAACCATCCTTAGGAATAGGAGTTTCAGTTGACAAGGAGTCCTAGACTTCCTAGATTCTAGGCCCATCCTTGGGACCACAAGAAGGGGAGACCGCATTTTTGAGAAAACCAACATATTTCTTCCCTTTGCCTTTAGCATTAGGATCAATAGTAGTAGGGTTCGGGGGGAACAAGGTGATAGAAAATAATGATTTACACCCTCATAACCACAAAAGTTAATTTTAGATGTGCTACAAGGTGTCAAAACCCTATTCCACAACCCCAATTCATACCCAAGGCAATAAGAACTGATTTACACACACTTGGACGTTTCTAATGACTTATATTTATTTATTTTTGAGAACCACCTAACCTAATGTGAAATTTCTAGTGGTCTCATTCCTTGAGGCATTTTGTCAAACAATTGACAAAACTAATCTAGGCATCCATATTAACTTGCAAATGATAACATATTAAGTTGAAGAGTTTATTTTGTCAAATAACTCCCAAACTTGGTCAAAACGTACCCAAAGATTTGGCAAAGTAATATCATTGACCAAGAACCTTTCCTACATTGGTTTTATTTCCTTAAAGGTTCCGATTTTCAATTTCTATGCTGGTAAAAATTAGTGAAAGGTTTGAACAACATAAATATCTATCTACAACCATTAAAAATCCTCTAACTCTAATTCCATCATGTACATACAGTTAATACACCATTGGAATTAGGGTGCAACAATAGAAAAAGGGAGATACCTGCAAAAATAGGCATTTGGAAACAATCCAGGCATCTCAAACTATTACAGCAGTTTACTATGGACTTAAATTAATTACCTAACACTTATTTGCCTCTTCCTCAACTAGTTTTTGGATGGCCTACCCTACTGGTTAAGTTTTAAGGAATATGATGAACCCTAACATGTATAAATAAAAATATTTACCATTCCTATTGTAGGCATAACAATAACAATATATAATTTATGAAAGGAACAACAACTAAAGGAGTAAACATTTCCCTTGGGGCATGAGAATCAACACTAGTAACTAGAAAAAAAATGCAAAGACTCCACACTTCGCCAAAGACCTCCAAATTTGACCATTTTCTCTTCCCATGCCTACTTTTGCTCACCCAAAATGATGAAGAATGGGCCAAAACGCCGTTCAACTCCCCCTTTATTTCTTCCTTCCCCATCCTTCCTGCTATCACTTCTTCTCATTTTTACTGCTTCCAGGGCACGCTTAGAGATTGAATTAATTTCCTAGAATGTGTACCTTATGCTAGTCTTCATGAGGGTCAACCAAGCCTTGAATGCTAGTCACCCTCGTCAATCTTTTCCTGGCCATAGCTTGGCCCCTTCAAACCCTACATGCCTCCTATGTTTTCCTTGTTTTTGATTTTATTTCTTTATTCTTATTTTTTCTTCCTCATGCAATTCTTTCTGTTGGTTTGCTTCTATTCTTTTTCTATTTGATTTACTTTTTGTTATAATTAAATATTCATAGATTTTAGGAAGGAGTGTGGGTAATATCATAATAATAATTATTATTATAATACTTCCCTCAAGATTATATATATATATATGATTTTAGGAAGGAGTGTGGGTAATATCATAATAATAATAATAATTATAATACTTCCCTCAAGATTATATATATATAATTTACTCTATAATACACATTTTATTACTATTATTACTAACTATTACCCCTAGTAAACCGTAAACCAACAAGTTGATCTCGGATTGATACAGAAAAGACATGTTTGAATGAAATGCGTTACGAAAGTAATATGCAACAAGGCATCAGTTGTCTAGCAGGTGGACTCAACTAGGACCTATAGACTCGATAATCAACTGATGAGATTGACTAGGGGTTAGGTTGAATATACCAAATTCTATGTTGGACAAATCTCAAGTTAAGCAAGCTAGTGTTTTGGCAAGGGTTTGGCATTAAATTCATTCTCAATTTGTGAATCCGCAATGTCTACTCCACCATGCACCCTATCACCTACCCACAGAACATTGTTTCTCGCACAATTCATAATTGAGTCACTCCAGGCTAGTCAAAACGTAATCCAATATATGTATTTATGAATAAATGAAAAACACAACAAGATTTTTATTATATATTCAACACTAACAACCATTAAAGGTTCATACACTTAAGTATACACACATGCACACAAGCACTTACACACACAAATACATAGTTACTATTAAGTTATAAGTCCCCACCCCTAGTCCAAATTACATAGAAACTATGAGGTCTTAGAATAAGTTCACATGGGGATGTGACATCCTCCACCCTATTGGTTAAAATAACTACAACCTAAAACCGTAAAACTTTCCTAAATCACCAAGGGCAGGGAATGTCGTCAGGGTGAGAGGAAGAGGTTTATCAATGAGTTTTAGGTTATAAGTCCCCACCCCTAGTCCAAATTACATAGAAACTATGAGGTCTTAGAATAAGTTCACATGGGGATGTGACATCCTCCACCCTATTGGTTAAAATAACTACAACCTAAAACCGTAAAACTTTCCTAAATCACCAAGGGCAGGGAATGTCGTCAGGGTGAGAGGAAGAGGTTTATCAATGAGTTTTAGGCAATTTTGGCCAACTATAGGAGTGGGTATGCTCCTCTGCACTTCAGGCTCAGCTAGACCTAGGAGGGATATTCTGAAAGGCATGAAATAAAACACAAACAAACATACATAGCCATACCCAATGTACAATTGACCCCAAGAGTTGTCACTAGATCAAGACAAACTAGCTGCACATGCCTCTCATTAAGCTGATTCAACTATGCAAATGTACATGCATAGGAAAGATGGTTTTTATCCTTGAACCACAGGTGAATGATTTGTTTGATTTATAAAAAGTGTTTGATCCCCTCCAATATGGACCGGTGCCTACTCCATTGGGAAACTGAGTCATAAGTATTAAAGAGGGAAGAAAGAACTAAACCAGCATCAACAGAAGACTAAAATGTATTTACATACATTTCTCATATTATACTTCATACATTGGACATACTTAATAATCCAGAACCAAACTACAATGACCCACTTGCAATAAAGAGAAGACTCAAAACAAATCTTGTATTGATTTAAATGTTGTCACACATTATCAAATCTCTATTACAATCACACCAGCAAATGTGGTGAAGGAAAATATACAATTGTGATTATACACTCCCCTGAATCATTACAAATGGCCATGGAGACATCCAATGAATAAAATATGCTTTACAATTCATTCCTACACTACATCAAAACATGTTCCTCCATTTAACACCCAGACTGGCTTGATTTGAAGCCCTGAAACTATCCTAAGGCACTACAGACCAGACAATTGGCTCAGTGACCAACCCTGGAAACATCTAAAAAACATGTATATATAGCATTCCATCTTTACTGTAGCAGCAATGGCGTGCAAGGGGAGAAGTCAACAAGAAGGGACATCGACCATGCTACATTAACTCAAACTGGCATCCTTTGAAGCATGCCCTAGCACATATCCACAAAATCTACTGAAACAAGAGGTTCGCCCATGCCATGGGTACAAGAAATTCAATACAGATGAGGACCAATGGCATGGGGGGGTGGGAAAACCATCTGCTGCATGAAAACAGGACCTCACAGAGCATTAATGGTGACCAGGAGGGTTGTTGGCCAGTCAAATCATGTTTTCTCTATGAAGAAAGAAACTACTAGAGTTTCACAGTTTGGGCCTCCGGCCCTATGCCTTATCGCTTGCAAAAGAAATGAGGTGGAAGGCAAAAACCCTAAACTCTACCATAACATCATTTGTGGAGATCGGGCCTCTCAACCTTCTGCCATGACATCATCGCCACGTGAAAACATTCTGCCATTCTGTGAATGGGTGAGGGGCCCACCAAAAGGTTCCACGGAAAGGCAGAATACCTTATAATTATCGGGGGTCAGCCATTGGTCCTTCCCTAGAACACTGTCGAGACACGTGGCGAGATGGCACATGATTTTGAAAGTATTGTCTCGCGTAACTTAGAACTTATGCCACACTAACGCGTGGTGCACTCCTTGGGGATCTCTGTTGCATACCTCACACTTAGAATATTTTTGAAACCCATAAGACTTCGTACTTTGGGGCTTCGTCATGATGCTTGCCATGAAGAAGACCAAAGGCCGAAGGCCTGAAGTTTGACCTCTGAAATACTTCCATACTTAGAATATTTTTCATCTCTTTGAGTGGACTTCGGCCCTCGATCCTTCATCCCTATGCTTGCCATTAGGAAGATAGAAGGGAGGAACCCTGACCTCTGAAACTCTACCTCAACACTTAGAATTTTCAACACAGGCAATTTTCAAGGACAAAAGGGGAAGCAGGGAGGAAGGAGGAAGCCCAAAACTCTGAACTCCGACAAAGGGAAAAAACACAAGGGGAAACTTAGGATATTGGGACTTAGCCAACTTTTGGACTTTTCTACCTTGCATTTTCATATGGCAAACACATGAAAACCTATGGAAGATATCTCTGATCGATTATAAACTATAGGTTCAAGTGGGAATCAAATAGAACTTGGGGGCAAAATGGGGCATTTAAGGAACTGGTAATTTTAGGTGTCAACATCGGCTCTAGTTGGGGACGTGTAACATGCAGTGGCACAATGAGAATCCAGAATCTCTGGGTAGACCAAAAAGTACAAAACGAAATAGGGAAAACACCAAAAATGAAAACAAAACATATATACAAGAAAACACAGTCATGAACATGGAGGCACAAAAGGAAACTTGATTGTGATAAAAAATTTAGAGCAATGTAGGCCAAGCTTGCAAAAAATTGTTGCAACCACTTGCCTCTGTCAAAGACAAGCTGAATGAAGGAGTTGATCTCCCTCAAACCAAATTTGCACCTTTTACCCAGCTGGAACAACTGAAGGCTACCCTCAGCATACACTAATCTGCAACATATACTTGTTGAGCCAAGGTCAGCTTTACCAATAAAACCATTACTGCAAGGCAACCATAAGAGATAGGTACTTGACCTATTCATATCCATATCATGCTTGTTCCCAACAGCAAGGGGTGAAAAACTAAAAACTAGGTCAGCAGCAAAAGAAACAAATGAAGGGAAACCTCCATTACCATGTGCCAGGCTATTATACCTGCTGACCTCTTCATGCAAATTGAAGGGAAAAGAAAACACCTCTAATTCACATGGCAAAGCAAACTATGTCTGAATGCAATGCTGATCCACAAAAAAAGAGGTTTCATTTTGTAGAGTAAACTGGAAAGACTCCAGCTTAGGTATATCTTCAAGTGGGGTAGGAACATGCTGATCTTCAACTTGACACTCATGTAGCTGCTCAATGTCATTATTATGTGTATGTTGGGCCCAAACAGAAACCTCAAATTCAGGCATACAATCATTACCCACAGTAGCAGACACTTGACCTTCATTACAAAGGAAACATTCATACTCACAAGTATCAAACTCTTGGATAATAGGAAGCCAACATACAACATTTTCACACATGTTGATGTCTTGTTCCACCCTCGGATCAAAGACCTGATCCATATCTTCATTGTCATTATCAACATAAGAATCATAATGAGGCATTTCAAATGATAGACTGAACCCATCCCGTAACCTCTCTATTTCAATCTCATCTGGGCAACTCATTGTATTACAACTGCTACTGCATACATGTACAAGACTGTCCTCTTCCACACCACCACAAGGAATTGTATTGGTTGCTTGCATAACAAGATCAGCAAAAAAAAGTTTATCATGGAGGCCTCTCTTACTGATGTCAGTAGTTATAGGCTCATCCAACTGGAACTAGTCAGTACACAAATCATCAGTAAAGGAATAACAAGTGTAAGAAATATCACTTGAAGCACAATACACCTTGACCTCCACACAAGCATCTTCAACACAATCAACTTCATCACTGTCAAAAGGGACAAAACGTGGGAGCTCACTAAATAAAAACTCATCATTACCACCACTCCCACAGATTGACTCATCCAAATGCAAAGAAGTGCATATGATACTCTCATCTTCTGCATTGCCAAGAGACATTGCATTAGACACCTTTGCTGTCATGTCCTCACTATTAGATTGCCCCTGCCTAATATTGTATTCACCAGCATCACAACCCACAGTAAGGTCTTCAATGTGAAACCCAATCCATGCACTTTTACCTAACTCAGATCGGTTATCATCAGGTGCACAAATGGTACAGTCATCTTTAATTTCAGGTTGGGGATCACAAACCAGAGCAACAACATCATCATCCACAAGGGACAATGCATCCAATTGAAGATAGGTATGTACACTATTTTCACTTTCAGCACAACTGTCATATGAGGCTGCCTCGCATGGGTTCACCTTCCTGACAACACATTTAACCTGATATGTTGTATTATTGCCTGCCACATGCTCACCATTTACAATACTCACCTTAGGGAACAACAATCCAACAACATATTCATCTCTCATTTTAACCAAGACATTATGAGCAAGGTAAGCCTGTTGCAAACCAACTAGCCTCAAATCTTCCTAAACTGAACTCAATCCAACTTCATAAGATTCAAAAAACAAATTAATGCAAGCTGGAATAGAAGGTTTGAAGGCATCTAGAATTCTAGACAGTGCAATAGCAAACTGATGGCTAAAATGCATGTTGGATTCACCCTCATGGCTTTTAATATTTTTAAATTCTTGGAAAAGAACAACAAGGTCCAAAGTACTTGCAAACTTTTCAAATGCAGCCACCAAATGATCCTAAGAAGCAAAGTGATGGTTAGGGAAACCAACAAGCCACTTCCATGCCAATCCACAAAGTGATCTGACAAAGAACCTCATCCACATATCCTCATCCTCAAATTGGAACTTGTCCATGAAATCTACGAATGCAAGAATATGTGCCTTCCCATCATAAACATCACACCCATCAAATAAAGGCATCTGATAATAGATCTTATTGGCCATGGTCTGCTTCTCATAATTGACCCATGAAAGGTCTAGCTATTTGTATGTGTTCTCATTAGCAATGGGAGGGGGCCGAGAGAAAGAGCAATTGGGGACAACAAGAAGGGGGGTGGACTACAGCATGGACTGACGTAGCATGATTTGACTTTCTAATTCCCTTTCTTGTTGTAGTAAAGACTCTAACAACTGTTTGGTTTTATCAACTTCATACTACAATATAGATGGATCATTCTGATTATGCAAGGGTGTTTGACATTGAGACAGGGGAATGCAAGATGTAGGGAAATTTGAGTAATAGGATGAATCATCATCATAAGAACCATAAGAATCTTCATCCTCATAATATTCATGGCTTGAGACATAGGACAATGCATAGGAATGATCTGTGCTAGGGCCAATAGTATGCAAAGAAGCCTTGACTAAAATATCCTATAATGTAGGGTAGAAAACTGAAGCATAGAAATTTGTTCCTTCAACATGATAGGAACAACAAACGTGAAATGTTAGGAAGAAAACCATGTACCTTTCTTTCAAAATCTGATGCACACTGAGATGGAGCATTCAAATCATCAACAACAACCAAGGGGCAGCAGCAAAAAACTTCTTGTTCTGACAGCAGAGTTGCCACCTCTTCCAAAGAGGAATTCCTTGAAGTGTGACTAATCTTCAAGGGAACAAACTAATTTTGGGTTCAACTCACCAACAGAGTCTTCAATTGATTTCAACCCAGCAGTACATCCCAGCAATGGTACCAAAATGTTGGCGTAAGTTGACGGGCTGCCAACTTACCCAAACACAATGCACAACTACAAATTGATTTGTTACAACGGGACACCAAACTAATTGACCTTTTGATTCATCCTCGTCAATGACGACAAAATAATGTTGGCGTAAGTTGACGGGCTGTAACTTACACACAACAACAAATGACACCCGGCAACAACTGCAAACAGGGGTCTTCAAATTCTTTGACCTTTCAAATCCTCCCTGGCAAGGGTACCAAAATGTTGGTTCCCAAAATAACTACAACCTAAAACTCTAAAAATTTCCTAAATCATCGAGTCCATGGAATGTCATTAGGGTGAGAGGAAGAGGTTTATCAATGAGTTTTAGGTGATTTTGGCCAACTACAGGAGTGGGTATGCTCCTCTGCACTTCAGGCTCAACTAGACCTAGGAGGAATATTCCCAAAGGCATGAAATAAAACACAAACAAACATACACAGCCATACCCAATGTACACTTGACCCCAAGAGCTGTCACTAGATCAAGACAAATTGGCTACGCATGCCTCTCATTAAGCTGATTCGATTGTACGAATGTACGTGCATAGGAAAGATGGTTTTTATCCCTGAACCATAGGTGAATGATTTATTTGATTTATAAAAAGTGTTTGATCCCTCTCCAATATGGACCGGTGCCTATTCCATTGGGCAACAAAGTCATAAGTATTAAAGAGGGAAGAAAGAACTGAACCAACATCAACATGAGAAGACAAAAATGTAATTATATACATTCCTCAGATTATACTTCATACATTGGACATACTTAATAATCCAGAACCAAACTACAATGACCCACTTGCAATAAAGAGAAGACTCAAAACAAAGCTTGTATTGATTTAAATGTTGTCACACATCATCAAATCTCTATTACAATCACACTAGCAAATGTGGTGAAGGAAAATATACAATTGCGATTATACACTCCCTTGAATCATTACAAATGGCCATGGAGACATCTAATGCATAAAACATGCTTTACAATTAATTCCTACACTACATCAAAACATGTTCCTCTATTTAACACCCAGAATGGCTTGATTTGAAGCCTTGAAACTATCCTAAGGCATTGCAGACCAAACAATTGGCTCAGTGACTAACCCTGAAAACATCTAAAAAACATGTATATATAGCATTTCATCTTTACTGTAGCAGCAATGGCATATAAGGGGAGAAGTCAACAAGAAGGGACGTCAACCATGCTGCATTAACTCAAACTGGCATCCTTTGAAGCGTGCCCTAGCATATATCCAAGAAATCCGCTGAAACGGGAGGTTCGCCCATGCCATGGGTACAAGAAATTTAATGCAAATAAGGAACAGTGGCATGGGGGGGCAGGAAAAAGATCTACTACACGAAAACAAGCCCTCACAGAGCATTAATGGTGACCAGGAGGGTCGCTGGCTAGTCAAATCATGTTTTCTCCATGAAGAAAGAAACCGTTAGAGTTTCAGAGTTTGGGCCTCCGGCCCTACACCTTATCGCTTGCAGAAGAAAGGAGGTGGAAGGAAAAAACCTGGAACTTTTCCATAATAAAACTTAGAACATTTTTTGCCTCTGTGGAGATCGAGTCTCAGGCATTTAGCATTCAGCCTTCCGCCATGATGTCATCACCACGTTGCAACATTCTACCATTCCACGAACAGGCGAGGGGCCCACCAAAAGGTTCCGTGGAAAGGCAGAATACCTTATAATTGTCAGGGATCAGCTGTCGGGCCTTCCCTAGAATGCAGTCGAGACACATGGCGAGCCAACGCAAGATTTTGAAAGTATTGTCTCGCACAACTTAGAACTTGCACCACACTGACATGTGGTGCACTCCTTGGGGATCTCCTTGTATACCTCACACTTAGCATATTTTTTTAACCTATTGGACTTCAAACTTTGGGGCTTTATCATGATGCTTTCCATGAAGAAGACCAAAGGCTGAAGGCCTGAAGTCCAACCTCTGAAATACTTCCATACTTAGAATATTTTTCATCTCTTTGAGAGGACTTCGGCCCTCGAGCCTTCGTCCCTACGCTTGCTATTAGGAAGATAGAAGGGAGGAACCTTGACCTCCAAAACTCTGCCGAACACCTAGAGTTTTCAACACTTAGGCAATTTTAAAGGCCAAAAGGGGAAGCAGGGAGGAAGGAGGAAGCCTGAAACTCTGACCTCCAACAAATGGAAAAAACACAAGGGGAAACTTAGGTTATTGGGACTTAGCCAACTTTTGGGATTTTCTACCTTGCATTTTCAAATGGCAAACACATGAAAACCTAAGGAAGATATCTCTGATCAGTTATAAAATATAGGTTCAAGTGGGAATCAAATGGAACTTGGGGGAAAAATGGGGCATATAAGGAACTGGTAATTTCAGGTCTCAACATCCCCCTTAGGATTAAGCTAGCTTAGCTTAGCTAAAATAAGTCTAGATATTCTAGTCTAATTACATTTTCATCTTCCTAGGTGGCTCCTTGCACTCTATATTGGTCCCAAAGGACCTTAACTTGTGGTATTGTTATGTTGTGCAATTGTATGCTATGCATGTCTATGTTTGTGAGCACTTTAAGGTGAATATCTCTGACCTATTGTACCTGTAGTGCCTGCCAATTAATTACATCTATGGGATCAACAATATATTTCTTAAGCAATGATACATGAAATACATTATGAATGTGAGAGAGATGGTGGAAGAGCCAGTATGTAAGCCACACAAATAATATTTTCAAGTGTCTGAAAGGGTCCAATGTATCATGGGGATAATTTGGTAGCCTTGCCAAATTTTATGAAACTTTTCTGAGGTTTGATGCAAAGAAACACTCAATACCTTTCCCTAATAATCTTTATTTGCCTATGATATTCCTAAAGTAATTCAAGTTTAATGGTTACATGGTTGTCCAAGCCATCCCATCCTAATGGGGTTCTGCACTTCCTATTGTAAAGCACCTCAAATGGAGCCATTTGAATGGAGGAATGGTAGGACTTGTTGTATGCAAACTCAATTAAGGATAGATACTCTTCCCATTTCTTGGGTCGATCAATTATATACATTCAAAGCATTCCTCCATAATCTGATCAACTTTTTGTTTTGCCATTTGTTTTAGGGTGGTAGGCAGTACTAAAATTGAGTTTAGTACCAAGAGTGGTCATGAGGGTTGTCTAAAATCTAGAACTAAATAGTTTATCCCAATTAGATATAATCACTTCGGGCATTCTATGCAACTTGACTACGTATTTTATGAATCATTTTGCTAAAGTTGAAGCATCATCCTTAACATTACCAGGTATGAAGTGTGCTACCTTGGTTAGTTTATCAACTATCACCAGGATACTATCATGTTGATGTCAAGTTTTAGGCAATCCTGTCACAAAATCCATTGAAATAACTGACCATTTGTGCCAAGGTAAATCATGGGGGTACAATGTTCCTACCAGGTGGCAATGTTCAACCTTGACTCGTTGGCATTCTAGGAACTTTGCAACAAAATTTATTGCTTCCTTTTTCATTCCTGGCCAAAAATATAATGAATTTTCAGATTTGTGTACATCTTGGTTGTACTTGGGGATGAGCTTCGTAAGGTACATTATGGCTTTCATCAAGGATTTTTTTTTCTAAAGCCTCCTTTAGGTACATATGTTCATTGTTGAAATCAAAGGATAGCATCATCTCCCTGATGATAATCTATTATACCAATCCCTTACTAAAGTTCTAGCCTTGTTTTTTGACAAAAGTGATCTTTTCCTTGCATCTGCTTGATACTTTCAGGCATGTTGAACTTTACTTGAATGATTGTTGCTAGTCTAGTTCTACGGCTTAAGGCATCAACAACCCAATTCTCCTTACCCTTAACATATGAAATTTATATCTCATAGTTACTTAAGAATTCTAGCCATCTTCTTTGTCTAGCATTTAAGTCAAATTGAGTGAAGAAATATTGGAGTCCCTTATGATCAATATTCAATTTAAATGGTCTCCCCACTAAATAATGCCTCCAAACCTTCAAAGCATGCACAATTGTTGTGAGTTCCAAATCATGAGTAGGATAGTTGAGTTCATGATCTTTTAATTTTCAAGATTCAAAAGTGATCACTCAGCCATTCTGCATCAAAACTCCACCTAACCCATCCAATGAGGCATCTGTCTATACTACAAATTCCTTTTGAGGATCAGGTACTTGCAGGATTGGAGCGGTGGTAAGAGATTCCTTTAACTACTGAAAGGCATTTTCACACTTTTTAGTCCACTCAAACCTCTTTCTTTTTTGTTGAAGAGATGTTATGGGGTTAGCTACCCTGTAGAAACTTTTCACAAATAGTTGGTAGTATCTAGTCAATCCCATAAATCTCCTTACCTTTGATACATTCTTAGGAGTAGGCCAGTATACAATTGCTAGAATTTTGGCTAGATTCATTAAAATTCCCTTAGCTAAGATAATGTGTCTGAGGTAATGTATCTTAGGCTGGAAGAAGGAACACTTGGTCAATTTTCCATATAATTTATGCTCCCTCAACCTCTGTAGCACAATTCTTAGATGCTCCTCATGCTCTTGATGGTTCTTGGAGTAGATGAGAATATCATCTAAAAATACTAGCATAAATTTATCCAGATAGTCATGAAATACATGATTCATGAGACTCATAAAGGCAAATAGAGCATTTATTAAACCAAATGGTACTACTAAAAACCAATAGTGGCCATACCTAGTTTGGAAGGTTATATTTGAAATATCCTCTTCCTTGATCCTAAGCTAATGGTATCTAGACCTTAAGTCTATTTTTGAAAAGATTGTGGCTCCATCCATTTGATCAAACAAATCATCAATATAGGGAAGACAATATCTATTTTTGATGGTCACCTTGTTCAACATTCGATAATCTATACACAATCTTAGAGTCTCATCCTTCTTCTTGATGAACAACACCAAGGCTCCCCAAGGTGACACACTAGAGTGTATTAGCCCTTTCTCGATTAGATCCTGCAGTTGCATTTTAAGCTCCTATAATTCAGCGGTGTTCATTCTATAAGGAGCCTTTGAGATAGGCTTAGCCCCTATAATAAATCAATTAAGATGTCAAATTGCTACTTAGGGGGTAAACCTAGCAATTCTTTAGGAAAGATGTCATGAAATTCTTGAAGAATTAGATGATCCTCAATATTAGGGACTGGGTCTTCGTTGCCTTCCTCAATCTTTTCCATATATACTTTACTTCCCTTCCTTACAACTCTCTTGGATTGCATGGTTGTAACCATTTTCACTACTAATGTCCTCTGGATTCCTTGGAGTACCATTAGTTTTCCTTGATCATCTAAGAATTCGATTGTTTTTATAGCAGTCCAATTTAGCTTGTTGTGTCTTAAACCAATCCCTTTCCAAGATCAATTCATAAGACCCTAACTTTGTGACCAACAGGTTAACCTTGGTTTTAGTGTTTTCTAAATCAAAATTTTCTCTTTTTAAGTTAAAATTTATCCGTTGAGTCTTATGAGACCCAAAATCTACCTCCATCTCCTCTCGACTAAGATTTTTAGACCCAATATTACATTTTCTTAACACATAAAGTGTGTTGGTGTGAATAGGGTTATTATCTAACCAGTTTACCCTTGTATGGATAATTCATATTATTTAACTATTTATTACTTAAATAATATTCACACATCATACATAATTCACACGTGTTAAGTTGACTTAGTGAGTCTTCTAGATGTCTAGTTGTGTCTAGTTGTTGATAGTTATAACATGTCATATGATAATGACACTTGTCACATGACTACAACATCCTACATTTCATCCTTGCCTTTATCAGCAAGGCATATCATGTACATTGTAATAACAATCCAATAACAATCTTGCAATATTTTGCATTCATTGATAGAATAGCATTATTCCCTCATTTGATCTCTCTTGTGCTTTCATAAAGTCCTAGACCCTGGGTGGCTCCAATCATAGCCAACTCTAACATGGTATCAAAGCTCTAGGAAGAATCACTTTGTGTTAGTCAATTTTTGAGAGATCTTTAGTGCAATTCATGGTGGATCTTGATAGTTGAGTATGCTCTTCTCTTGCATCGAATGATGACCTGGAGAATCAGAAAGACTTGATAGAAATACTAGATTTGTGAGGGTTTCCTCTTTGTGAATTGGTATTGCAGGTTCATTTCAGAGCATGTTGCTGCAAATCTGAGCACACCATTGTGTTCAGGAAGTCTGAAATAGTAAAGATCACCTTTTGTTACATCCAAATCAGACATCGGAGACCAAATCTATAAGGGTTTGAAGTTTGGACGTGCATGCCTGATCCAACATGTACCTAATCTTTCAGAGCACTTTGTGTCAAATCTGACTCTACCATCACGCTCAGGAGGCCCAAAAACCCTAAGATCGACTATCAATTCATTGAAATCAGATAAAGTTGCAGCAAAAGGCAAAAAACTTTTTGCCCCTTAGCCGTACAGATTTGTTGCAGAGAATATTCTGCAGGATATTCTCAGAATCTCGCCTACGTAGGCACCTACATTAGCGAATCAGAATCTACATCTGGGTTTATCCATCGGTTAAAATTTCTTTATCCATCAGGTAATATTTTTTTGTTGGTTAAAGGTTATTATTTTTGGATTTTAAAGTCTGTAGGTATCTGACTTCTGTAGATTGCAAATCTATAGTACCGTAGACCTGCAGAGTACTATGGACCCTCTCACAGGGTACATGGCATTAATCTCCTACTATCAGCGATATTCGGTAATTTCTACTATCTTCGGAAACCATACTAGTGGGGATTTAAACTTCGATGGGCAATTTTATTCTTAGCGGATCTTTACCGGCATCCACATTGATTGGTGATCAATAATCACCACCCATCCAAATAAGCCAGTGGTCTACACAAAATCACTAGTGGCATCCATTAAATCTATGACCTTGGCATATTCCTTCAGGTGGGCATCTCATGATCGGGCACACTCTTAACTGGGAAATTCACGCTAGAAAATACTCTAAATCATTGGTTGTTCCCAACGACATATTCCTTGAACCTCTTGGCGATAGGTATATCACTGCGATCTCTAAACCCATGGTAATTAGAGAACTATACCAGTTCCTTCCAGTGATCTTCAAATTTTCTTAGTGGTGGCATTTTCATCACGCGCGGTCAAAACAAATTCAGCAAGAAAATTTTCTAAACTAGTCGCTTGTTCCTTTTGGCGTTCTCGGAATTGTCTCTCGCCAGAAAAATTTCTAAACTCATCGTATGTTCCTATTGGCACATTAATACTACCACTGATGGTAAGGAAAGGCAGCACCAACGGTTTCTAAGCTTTGGTGGTTTCTTCACAAGCACTGTAGGCTTCAATCAGAAAGCAATAGTCATATACCAGCATAGGCGGTGATCTTTCAAACTTTCCAGCAGTTAATAGTCACCGCAGGCAGCAGATTTCAGCAGTCTACATTTAAATCAAACCTACCCATTTGAAACAAACTTCCTCAGTAGTTTCTGCCAGGTTGAAGGCAGATTTTGCCCAAAAAGACGGATTTGCGTGCCAAAAAAAGTAGTTTTCTGAGAGTCCAAGACAGTTTCCAGATGAACCAATAGTGGTTTTAACAAACAAGTCAATTTTTTCACAAACATAAGTGGTTTCCAGGCTTTTTTGTGCTTTTTCGGGGGGGGATTTTTTTTCGGTGAAAGGGAATGTTCCAGGAATATTCTGTTGACATCAGCTCCAGGGGGCCATTTTACCCCTCAAAGCCCTAAACAGGGGCTTTTTTTTTCTTTTTTGCATAACTTTTGCACACGGAGGCAAAATCAGGAAAATGAGATATCGTTAGAAATCTGATAGAGAGCACTTTGCAGTGGTGTAGGTCATTTTCTGATATTTTTCTATAGGTGCAAGATAAAATAGTTTGAAAATAGATCTTCATTTTTAGCTTCTGAGCTCACAACTTTCTGCCATGATCTCCAATTTTCGTGATTCTTGCAGCATTGAAAAGGTCTTCAAGAGCTCTTCAAATCCATCCATGCACTTTTCTTAGATTTAGCTCTCAGTTCATGTTATTTCATTTGTCAATTTTTTGGCTTTTGAGTGATAACTTGGACATTTTGACACTTGAGGAAGTGAAAATTGTTTTGAAGGGATTTGTTTGCTCTAGTAAATCAGTGTGAGTGATTGTAATCTCCCTTGGATTTCAGTTTTAAGAGATTTTCATATTTTCCCAATTTTGGTCCCTTGAGGATGATTGTAAATCACACTAAGTATAAAGTGCCACAATCATTCATTTTTTTGGGGATGATCTCTTTAACTGAGTAACAGGGGGGTTGTACTTGTCTTCTTTTTTGTACTCTTGCATCATGGATCCAAACAAACTTCCTCTACTCACACCATATAACTATCATGAGTGGAAAACTAAAATGGACATTCATTTAAGAAGTTTGAAAATTCATAAAGTAACAATGGGTACAAAAATTGAACCAACAACAGCTGCAAAAAAGAGAAAGTGGTACAATAGATGTGATCAAGCCTATGGAACACTATGCTTGTCTATTTCTCTTGATCTTCTTTTTCATATTGAATCTTGTACAACACCTAATCAAGTGTGGACTACCTTAGAAAATCTCTTTGGTAAACAAGATACTATGAGAGGTTTCAAGTTGGAGAATGAACTAATTTTTTTGAATCCAATCGACTTTGCAAGCATCCAAGACTTCTTCCCAAAACTAAAATCACATAGATTGCAGCTCAAACATTGCAGAATTGAGAAAGAGGACACTCAATTGATTCTTTCAATCCTTGCCAAGATTGGTCCTGACTATTCAATTTTTGTTTCTACCTTTTATGCTACTATGGATGCACTTGGGAAAGCTTTCACAATGCCTTCACTTGATGAGTTTGCTTCATCACTCACAAGGGAGCAAGCTAAGTTAGTACACATGGGCACATTGAAGTCTCCTAGACATCAAGCACTTTTTGGTAGTTAAGGTACAAAGGATCAAAAGGACTCACCTAGCAAAGGAAAGAAACAAAAAATAAAGGATTTCAAGAACAATGAGCAAGCAAAGGAATCAACCAAATCACCTAAGTCCTTATCCTCTCCCAAGGAGGAATCATCTAAGAAGGAGAGACCAAAGTGTGCATATTGCAATAAACTAGGACATGATGAGCGTAAGTGTTATGAGAAGAAAATTGATGAGTTGACTTACATTATTCAAAAGCACAATATCTAAATGCCATCATCATCACCTAGTACATCCTCTTCTTTGACACCATCATCATCTACATAGACAGGGACAACAGACATTGCAAATGGGTCAAACAAAAGAAAAGGATAGACAATCTTTGCTTCTACAAGTCTACCGTCAGAGAGATGGCTTCTTGATTCTGGAGCTTCTCATTATATGGCATCTTCATAAGGGATGTTCTCTACATTTGAGTCATGTACTTCACCACCTATTTTGATGGGTAATAATACATACATGCATGCAACTGGTAAAGGAACAATTTATGTTGGTGAGAGTACTTTCAACAATGTGTTGTGTGTACCTTCCTTGTCAACCAATCTCCTTTCCATCTACCAAATTACTCATTGTGGTGTAGGGAAGACAGCTGAGTTCACTCCTGATTCTGTGATCATACAAGACTTGGAGAGGAGAGATATCATTGCTATTGGGATGGCTTATCATGCATCTCGCTTGTATACATTCTCCCATTTTGCTTCTTCTGATGATGTAGATCCATTGATTGATATTCACACTCATCCATCAAGTGTGAATTAGGTTCTCGAGGAGAAGTTTGGTCACTTGAACCTTGGTGTTCTTTCACCCACTTCAGTTCATGAGACTAGTGCTGAGCTTCCATCACCTCAACCTCCTGCTTCTTCAAAGATCGACATCAACATGGTTTCATCTACTTCAGTAGAGCATGATCATTCCAATCTTTCAGACACAACTTTGTGGGATACTTTCTTGGCAGGTATATCAAACTTGTTTTGTGAGTCTCATATTGTAGATTTGGAGGACATGCTTGAGGGGATATCTCTCCTCTTTGATGATAGTTACAACACAACTGTTATCCCATCTACTTCGTCTTTGGAGATTTTTCTTCATGAGTCTACCCACGATTGTGGATTGGTCACACCTCATTGCATAGTGCCATTCTTTGATTCTGACATGTGGACATTTCAACAGTTTTCAGAGACAACATACACCATGAGGCTTTTTCCTTCATACCTTGAGATGGAGTTTCTTCTACATCAGCCTTTGGACTTGTTTCTTCCTAAGGGGAGAAATGTTGTTTGCAGGTACATGACACTTTCTAATGTTCTTCTTTAGGCATACACCATCGGCACAGGAGATACTTCATTGTGGGGGGGACCTATAGTCTCACACTTGCTCTCCTATAGGGGGTACTTGATTGTACATATGTGATAGAAGTTGTCCTTGGGGGGTCATGTTGAGTCCTACTATCACTTCTTTCACTTTCATTGTTTCATGCATTCTCACTTTTGGAGAGGAGTTTTTTCCCATGAGGTTTTCTCCTTTTCTCCACTTGAGATTTGTTGTTCATGGGTACCTAACATGGCCTAGTAGCCAGGACCCATCCATCATCTTCATCCATCATTCCATCTTGGTTTAGTCAGCTACTCCCTAAGTTGCACTTAAGGGGGATGTTGGTGTGAACAGGGTTATTACCTAACCAGTTTACCCTTATGTGGATAATTCATATTATTTAACTATTTATTACATAAATAATATTCACACATCACACATAATTCACATATGTTAAGTTGACTTAGTGAGTCTTCTAGATGTCTAGTTGTGTCTAGTTGTTGATAGTTGTCATCTTATCCTATAGTTGTCACATGTCATAGGATAATGACACTTGTCACATGACTACAAAATCTTGCATTTCATCCTTGGTTTTATAAGCAAGGCATATCATGTACATTGTAATAACAATACAATAACAATCTTGTAATCTTTTGCATTCATTGATAGAATAGAATTATTCTCTCATTTGATCTCTCTTGTGCTTTCATGAAGTCCTAGATCCTAGGTGGGTCCAATCATAGCCCACTCTAACAAAGTGAAATAAAGCTATCAGTTACTCCTAAGTCTGCTAGAATAGAGATGGATTGTCCATGAAAAACACCTTGCAATTATATGAGTGAAGCTTGGTTGCTATCTTGGCGGCTATCCACAACTGTATAAATTCAAGCTGATGGCTTGGTGGATTTATCTTGATTCTTTGGACACTCATTTTTGTAATGGTCACCCCCACAAGTCCAACATCCTCCTATTGGGCCAGTCTTCTTTACTTCCTTGTCCTTAGGAAACTAGTATGTGCTACTTGTTTTTATGGTCTCTATCGTTTTCCTTCACTACTCTAGGTTCTACTGATTCATACCTTCTTTTGAAGCTGTGGTTCTTTTTAGACTTATCCCCTGCCTTCTTTTCTAGTATAATTTTCTTGAATTCCTTCCTTTTGTTGTCAGAGTGGTAAATGTGCAAGGCTTTTTTTTGTTCCTACTTTCTCTTCTACTTTTCTTTAGCAACTAGGGCTACCTCCACTACTTGATTCAGCCTCTTAGTTCATGATAGCTTAGTCGCATACATGATGTTCTTATTCAAGCCTAGGATAAACTTTTTCACATGGTCCTCCTCTTCCTACTTGTAATAAAGATGGAGACCCATGAACTTAGCTTTATACTCTAAAATTTGTTATCCTTCCTTGGTGTAATGAATGGAATTCTATCAATTTTTATCCCAATGGTGGGTGGAATGGTATTCCTTGTAGAATCATTTCATGATCTTGTCCCAAGTCAGCTTGTTTCCTTTCACACCATAACTATACCTGATGAAGATACATTTCATAGCCTTGTTCTCCAACTTTGTTCACTTCTCCTTTGGCACATGTGCATATGCCTCACAACCAAATATTCTAAGATGTATTAGTGAAGGATTGTGCCCCGACCATGCCTCCATAGGCATTTTATCAACAAGAGTTGATGTAGGAGACCTATTAATCAAGTAGCAAGCAGTAGCAACAACTTCAACCACAAACCTTTGTTCTAGACCAGCACCACTAAGCATACTTCTAGCCTTCTCCATTAGTGTCCTATTCACTCTTTCTGCAACTCCATTTTGCTATGGAGAATACAGAGTTGTCTTTTGTGTCTAAATGCCACAATCTTTATAGAATATTTCAAAATCATTAGAGGAAAATTCACCATCATTGTTAGTCCTCAAACATTTTATTTTATTTCTAGTCTGTAACTCAACCATTGCTTTAAATTATTTAAATCGACTGAAAACTTCAAATTTATTCTTTAAAAAATATACCCATGTCCTCCTGCTATAATCATCAATAAATGAAACATAATATGTGGATTTCGCAATGGAAGCAACATCTACAAGGCCAAACACATCTAAATGAATAAGATCCAATACACCACAAGATTTATGAGAACTCGAGTAAAACTGAACGTGGTTTTGTTTACCATAAATGCAATTCTCACAGAAATCAAAATCAAGATTACAATTAGTCAACCCTTCAACAAGGTTTTTATTTTTCAAGGTCCTTAGACCTTTTTTTCTATGTGGCTTAATCTCTGGTGCCATAACATAGTCTTCTCTCTAGGAAATTTTGGTTCACAAGAAAGAGCACCCTTAGGTACCCAAAAGCCACAACCATCCATTGAAAATGAAACCCTCTCCTTTTCCAATGAAGTAGTCATATATTTGCTTTTCACAGAAGTACTATTACACTCAACAGTGCATGCATCAAGCTTATACAATGTGCCAAAGCTGACACCTCTAGAAATCACCATAACACCTCTTACCATCTTACATCTTGAATTAGAAAAGACTACCTACACACCCACATCTATTAGTTTTCTCATAGATAATAAATTCCATGCTAATCCAGGGATATGCAACACACCATTAGTCCTTTTTATTCTACCATCAGGAAACCTAATTTTAACTTTACCATGGCCAACAATATTTAAATGGGAATCATCACCCAAGTACACCTTACCTCCATCAAATTTTTCATATTCAGAAAACCAATTTCTATTAGGGGTCATATAGAAAGATGCACCTTAGTCAATTAACCATGCATCATTACCTACATGAGTGGCCAAACCTGCAATGAACGCATCACCATCTTCCTTTTCGGACTTAGAATCAAAATCAAATTTCATTTTTTCTTCTTCTTTTCTTCTTTACACTCCTTACAGAAGTGTCCAGGCTTACCGCAATTCTAGCAAATAACTTTGGCCTTTCTAGAAGATTTGGATCTCCCTTTGGACTTGGATTTGTCACACTTCTCACTCTTCTTGCCTTTTTCTTTGGGTCTTCCACAAACACTTAGGGATTCTTTGACACTAATGGATACCTTCTTCCTCATTTCTTCAGAAAGAAAAGAACCCAAAATATCTTCAACTTTCAAGACAACATAAGTACTCCCAATCGCCATAACAAGAGAATTCCACTAATTAGGCAAAGAACAAAGCAAGATTTGATATCTCTCCTCATCCATTTTTACACCAACTGATGTCAATTGAGCCACCAACATATTGAATTATTCCAGGTGGTCTGCAATTCATCCACCCTCTTCCATTCTTAAGGAATACAATTCCTTCAAGAAAATCTTGTTCACTAAAGATTTGTCTTGATATATCTCACTGAGTTTCTTCCATAGTATTTTTGTAGAGGGATCTTCATGGACATTGGTTAAAATAGAGTCTGTCAGGCACAATCTGTCAAGCAAAATCTAATTAGACCCTTGGCTTCATGGTCCATAACATCATATTCAATAGCGAAAGTAGCATCTATGGGCCTTGAAACATTTTCATCAATAGCATTCCAAAGATCTCGATCGATTAACAGATCCTCCATCTTCAGCTTCCACATCTCAAAATTATTACCAGAAAATTCTTCTACCTCTATTCTCCCTTATGTGCTCTCCATCTAAAAATTCCTGCAACAAGATCACAAAGTATCTTTTGCACAAGCTCCCACTCAAAACTGGATTAGTTCAAAAAACTCAACAATCCACAATTGAAACCAAATGTGATCAAGCTCTGATACCACTTGTAAGGAAGCTAAGGTAGCGGAACAACTTCCTACACTAATCTAGAGTGAAGGGATATGCAGAACTTTTCATATCTTTACAATAGTTACAAAAATAAACACAAATAGCAATCATACCACAATACAATAATTACGTGGGGAAACCCTTCCGAGAGAGAAACCCCACACTCCAAAGCCACCCAATATATTATTTAGGAATCAAGAAGATTACAATATACTTGTAGAGAAAGATTTCACAAGAGTATAACCAACCAGATATCCAGAGGCAACTCAACATTTGTAAGATTCTTACACATGACCTCCATCTCAAGCTCCTGATATATAGGAGATACAATATAGTAAACCTTCAACAGTAATTACAAAAACATGAGCCAAAACCACCCAAAAGTGATGCCCAAATGATCTCCAATCAAAGATTCCTTGTGATATGCCAAATCACACACCAACATGTGTTACTTTCCCCTTTAAAGCTCTTCTAAGTGTCCAACACGTTTTCATATTTCCCAAAACGAGAGGCCCAACTTTGGGAGGCTACAACTTTTGATCTGGGTGTTTGATTGATGAACTGTTTGATGTGTTAGAAAGCTTGTGAAGATATCTATCATGCTATAACCTTCTTCACCAATTACGACAACTTTTGAGGCATTTAGAGACCTCCGAGTGCCTCCAATCTGAGTTCAAAACTTTTCTAGGAGTTTCAAAAAATGGAAACTTTAATATCTTGCAATCTAGGTATGATCTTGAGTCGAAACTCACCCAAGATGTTTACTTGGTAGTTCCGTACCTTTTGGGAAAATTCCAGGTCCATCCATTCTCAAATATAGAGTTGCTAAAAATAGTAATCCCTACCATTTTTAGCCCCTTTTGGAAAATTTGAAAGTTCTAAACCATTCTTCAAGATAAAGGGTATTCAAAAAGACTAAAATTGGGAAGAATAGAAACCTTTTTATAGTTGCAAGGTTGAGACACATTTCTTAACATAATGACTTATCTTTATTTATTTTTGACAACCACCTGACCTAATGTGACATTTCTAGTGGTCTTATTCCTTGAGGCATTTTGTCAAACGATTCACAAAACTAATCTAGGCGTCCATATTAACTTACAACTGCTAACATATTAATTTGATAGGTTTATTTCGTCAAATAACTCCCAAACCTTGTCAAAATGTACCCAAAGATTTGTAAAATTAATACCATTGTCCAATAACCTTTCATACACTGGTTTTTATTTCCTTAAAGTCTTTGATTTTCAATTTCTATGCTGGTAAAATTAGTGAAAGGTCTGAACAACATAAATATCTATCCATAGCCATTAGAAATCCTCTAACTCAAATGCCATCATGTACATATAGTTAATACACCATTGGAATGAGGGTGCAACAATAGTTAAAGGGAGATACCTACAAAATTGGGCATTTGGAATCAACCTAGGCATCTCAAACTATTGCAACAGTTTACTATGGACTTAAAAATTAATTACCTAACACTTATTTTCCTCTTCCTCAACTAGTTTTTGGATGGACTACTCTTCTGGTTAAGATATAAGAAATATGATGAAACCTAACATGTATAAATAAAAATATTTACCATTCTTATTGCAGGCATAACAATAGTAATATATAATTTATAAAAGGAACAACATATAAAGGAGTAAACATGTCCCCTGGGGCATGAGAATCAACACCAGCAGTTGGAAAAAAATGTAGAGACTCCACACTCAGTCAAAGACCTCCAAATTTAGCCTTTTTCTCTTCCCACGCCTCCTTCTGCTCACCCAAAATGATGAAGAATGAGTCAAAACACCCTTCAACTCCCCTTTTATTTCTTCCTTCCCTATCCTTCATGTTGTCACTTTCATCTTCTCATTTTACTACTCCCCGGGAGTGCTTAGAGACTGAATTAATTGCCCAAAATGGGTGCCTTGTGTTGGTCTTCATGAGGATAGACCAAACCTTGAATGCTAGTCACCCTCATCAATCTTTTCCTAGCCATAGATTGGACCCTACAAACCCTACGCACCTCCTAGCTTTCCATGTTTTTTTAAAAATTTCTTTCTTCTTTTATCTTCCTCGTGTAATTTTTTCTGTTGGTTCACTTTTATTCTTTTTGCGTTTGATTTATTTTTTGTTATATTTAAATATTCATAGCTTTTAGGAAGGAGCATGGGTAATATTATAAAAATAATAATTGTCATTATAATACTTCCCTTAAAATTATATATATAATTTACTCCATAATACACATTTTATTACTATTATTACTAACTATTACCTCAACTAAATCGGAAACCAACAATTTGATCCTAGATTGATGTTACAGAAAAGACATGATTGAATGAAATGTGTTTTGAAACTAATATGCAATGAGATATCAGTTTCCTAGCAAGTGGACTCAACTAGGACATATATACTTGACAATCAATGGATGAGATTGACTAGGGGTTGGGATGAATATACCAAATTCTATTTCAGACAATTCTCAGGTTAAGCCAATGTTTTGGTAAGGGTTTGACTTTAAAGTCATTATCAATTTATGTATCTACAATGTCTGCTCCAACATGCACCCTATCACCTACACATATAAAATTGTTTCTCACACCATTCACAATTGAGTCGGTCCAGGTTAGTCAAAACATAATCCAATATATGTATTTATAAATTAATAAAAAATACAACTAGATTTTCACTATGCATTCATCACTAACAACCATTAGAGGTTCATACATTTAAGTATACACACACACAAGCACTTACACACACAAATACATAGAGTTACTATTAAATTTCAAGTCCCCACCCTAGTCCAAATTACATCGAGACCAAAGGGTCTTTGAATAAGTTCATATGGGATGTGAAAAAAGGTTCAAATGGTGCTTTCTCTTCCCCAATCAACTGTTGAGATGCCTATGGTTTGAAGTGGTGAGGAGGTTCCCTCATTTTCTGCTAGGGTTCTTTCAAATGGAATTTGTAACTTGCTTGCTCAGGATAAGTCTCATCCCAAGATTAGTTGTTTGGAGAAGGTTTTTAAGGAGTTGGTCATGGTCAGTCCTATATTAGATAAGAGGTTGGGGTCTAATGAAAGGCACTCCCCATGCACCTTATATCCTTCTAATTCAAGTTTAGCTTCAAAGAATGGGAGTTTTACCAAGAAGAAAATGTATATCAACAAGTCAGTGGGTGAGGATGTTGTGAGGGTCTAGAGAACTCTAAATCACTTTAACTTTATGTCACCTTGAGGGCATGTGCAAGAAGACAGGGGACCAAAAAGTGGCCAAACCACTTTTTTGTATTAGAAAGATAAAACGTGAACATGTTATAACGTGGTCACATTTAGGCTCGGTAATACCAAGCCTAAGATGTGACTGCGTTATAATGTGGTCATGTTATAATGCAGTCATGTTGTTGATTGTTAAACATATAAAAAATAGACCTGTGAGTGTGTCATTTTCATTTTCATTTTGATGCAGGAGCATCTAGAGGTGTAATGACAATCTTGCATCACCTAAAAACAATGTTGATTCAAAATTGATGTCTTTTTTTTCATTTATTTTCAAAATTTGTATTTTTGGACACCCATTTGCTTGAATAATGATTCAAAACCTTCAAAGTTTCCATCAGGGCTAAGGATACCAAAATTTACTATTTTTAGTAAGTTTTTATCAGAGAAGTGGTTGAGCCTGAAATTTTCCCCAAATCTTCAGAATGGTCAAATACGCAATCTTGGTAAATTTTAGCTCAAGATCATGTCTGGATTTTAAGATATTAAAGTTTCAATTTTGGGAGGTCCCCTAAAAAGTTCCAAAATCATATATGAGGCACTAAAACATCCCATAACACCCCAAAAAGTTTATGAAAATCCATTTATGGATTTGTAGCATGATAGTTCACTTCGCGAGCTTTCTGGCGCTTCAAACAGTTTGTTAATCAAACACCCGGATCAAAAGTTAGGCTTCCTAGAAGTTGACCTACTTTTGGAGGTGTAACGTCAAAAATTGTCCTCCTATATGGAATGGTACAATTTCACTCAATTTAGCTTCTCACCTTTGGTGACCTCTCCACCTTTTTCTTTCTGACCTTCTTGAAACCCTGATTGACTAGGTTAGTTGCAAAATGTTCACCTTTTGAGATAACCTTTTGATAGAACCCGAAAAGAGAGTCTGAAATAGGGACCCCTGGGACACCCTTGATGCAGATCTGATCAGAAAATGGGGGTTTGGACTCAGGCACCTACGCCCTAGTCCTCCCTTATTTTCTAGGATTTTGAATCTCGGCGGGGTGTCGGCTCCTGCCGTATGCCTCAGGATTCTATTTTCAAATTCTCAGTTTTCGCGTGATATCGAGACATTATTTTTAAATTTGAATTTCCCTAAAGCTAGATATAAGAAGACATTTGAAAATCATTTTATCACTCACAATTCTTATGCAAGCTTGATGCCAAAACTCTGCCAAAATTGCCATTGAAGTTCAGCTACTTGTTGAAGCTCTTGAAAGTTATTTGAATTTTATATCATGGAGACAATGGATGGAGGTTAGGAATCAAGATCTTGAGTCTATCTTGCTCTTCCTAGGGTTTGTACACCTTTTGCATGATCGAGAGAAGGGTTGAAGCCTCCAACATCGAGCTTGGAGATCTTCTAAAGACATTGCTGATTTGTCTTCTTGTTCACGCAAGTCTTCATTTGTTTTCATCTCCTAGAGGTGAAGTTATATGTGTTTATTGATTTGAAGCAAATTGTTGATCTTCCCTTGATTGAGACATCTAGGATTTGATATTTCTGCATACACATTGTTAGGTTTGCACACACTTCTGTAAATCTTTATCTCTGGCTATTGTTGAGGTAGAAATACCAAAAACGGGGCTTGACTAAGGCAAGCTCCTATATAGCCGCAACATCTTTCTCCTTCTTTTGTAGGTGCAGATCATGTTTTGTAGGTTACGACAAAAAGAAACTACAGAAAGAAGGATATTGTGGGTATAGTTGTCACAGACTTTCAGATTTCTGGATGGGTTGTCAGTCAACCTGTGCAGAAGATTTTCTATGACAAGAATTTGTAGGACTAAAGAGTGGGTGCCCTAGTCCAGTTGGCCCTCAAATTCTAGGTGCACAGTCTCTGATTCTCCTTCTCTACACTTCTCTGATCTATTTTGCCTATTTCATCATCTGATTCTAGGAATCTCTGTTAGAAGGCATAATTAGGGTTTCTTTGATGAATGAGTAAAGACACTTGATAAAACCTTAATTAGGCTCTTGAATCAGACATAGAGAGCATAATGGATAGACAAGTAACTCATAGATTGACCTCAGACTTAATCCTTGTCCTCCCAATGTTTAGCATGGTGAAAAAGTAGCACTTTATCTTATTAAGACAAACCTACAATTTTACCCTAAACATTTTGGTGAACTCGAGCTTTAACAAATTTACATCCTTTTAAACTTCAGAACTGAACTAATTTGTTGTCCTAGAGCATAATTAGATTGAAAATCTCTCTTTTGTGAAATTGTATGCGTAGAATTGTGAATTATATTCTTTATCTTTTCACTAAAAGAGTGGGAAATTATCATTTATTGTTGTGCATAGTATTTCATTTTCATAGGCCATCATTTTACATTTAAAATCTTGGGGTAAATAGAGCATGTTAAAATGTTAGATTATTTTTTGCAAGATTTTTATGTATATGATGAGCCGTTTAGTTGTGATGACTTCGATATGTTAGATGAAGCCCTTGAGGACTTTATCTCGATTGACCAATCCACTACGACCTCCAAGCCGTCGTTATTTCAAAGATTTGTAAATGTGATCTATGTTCCTAAACCTAAGGAAGAACCTAAAAAACCAAAAGTTGTGGTCACTTTATTTTCAAATGTGGTTAAACCATCTTCTAAACCAATGCTCACTATTAGAGGTCTTCCTTCCTCTTCTCGACCTCCTGATCACATTTATGATTATGCTAAACAAATAGCGCAATTTTTTTTTAAAAACTAATCATAATGTGGTTGCTCATGCATATAACACTCAGAATAATAAACAAAGCATACAACAATCAAGCATTCTGATATCTTTACTAGCTTCTAAACCTATGCTTCCTCAAGCACCTCGTTTAACATATAAAGGTGGTAAAGACTATGATCTTGTAGAGCAGGTTCGTGCTACTCCTGCAAAGATATCCCTTTGGGAGCTTATACAAACTTCACCTACTTACCATGGAATGCTTCAAGAAGCTTTACAAAAGGTGATTGTCCCACCTGCTGTTAAACCAAATGATGTAGCAGTTCTATTAGATTCTATGCATGCAACAAAAATAGATATTCTGTTTCAACAACATGAATTGCCATCTTTGGAAGTTCAGAATTAGTATGATCCGTTGATTATCTTTATTACAATAAAAAAAACATTGGTGAAGAGAGTTATGATTGATAATGGATCAGCTCTTAATGTTTTTGGCATTAACTTATTACATAAGATAAAAGTTGATACATCTGCCATCAAACTAGAAACGTTAAGTATTCGTGGTTTTGACAATGTTGGATGACAATCTGTGGGCACTATAACTTTACCTATACAAGTGGGACCTATGATTGTGCCTACCCTAATTCATGTTATGCCTTGTTCTCTATCTTACAATATGATTCTTGGTAGACCTTGGATACATGCATTAGGGACTGCTCCTTCTACTTTCCATTGTTCAATTAAGTTTATATTCAAAGATAAGCTGCACACTATCCATGTTGATCCTGAACCTGACAATTTTCTACAAATTGAAACTCATAAGCATGTTGTTTGTCCTAAAATTCTAAATAATTTGAAAGTTGATATGCCAACTCCTCTTGCTTCAGAAAATGTTATGCAAGAGTCTAAACAATCGAATGCATTTGTTGGTGATGATTGGGGTTCGTTAGATTTTACATCTTTTTCCATGGGAGAATATAAACCTAAAAGCCTCATCCCTGAAACATCAAATATTGCATCGATAACATCGCATGCTCCGAATGATAAACATAAGGCTTCTTTGTTAACAAACTCAGATAATACCTTTACTTATACTACTGATTATGAAACCTATACTCCACCTTCTTCTAAGGAAATGACTTCTCTTTATGGTCGAGGATTCTGAATCCTTTATAAACATTGTGATTATGTAGGTAATGGCTGTGGTATAAATCAACAAGGAATCAAAGTCCCTATAGAATCTAGTTTGAGACACTGCTCAAACGGCATTGGATGCAATCCTTTTAAGAAATCCAAAGCCCATAAATGCCCTAATCTTAATGTGAATATAATATCAACACTTAGTTTGATATTCCCTAAGATGATTGACACTAATTGTCCTCTAGAACCACTTCTAGTGGTGTATTCTCAACAGATGAAGCGATAATAGAATTCTTGGGTGCTTATGACAATATTCCTCGTTATCATCATAAACGTGGCTTACCTTATTATTTAAACAACAATACATATTTTGGAAAAACTACTAGCACAATAAATACCACTCTAGAGTCCAATGGAGAATTTGAAGAACAACCAAAATCATACAATCCCTTAGACCACAATACTCTCCTTAATGAAGAGACTGTTGATGTTTTCATGGATAAAAATAACATTGAAAAAGTTATCCCTATCAGTGACTGTTTAAGCGTGGAAGAAAAAGAAGTGACTAAGTTATTGCATGAATTTTTGGTATTATTTGCTTGCAACTATTCCGACATGCCTGGTATAAATCCTTAGATTGTAACACATAATATTGTCTTGAAACTAGATGCTAAGCCATTTAAACAAAAGATTCGTAAGATGAATCCTAAAATAGCACTGCTTGTGAAAATTGAGATAGAAAATATTCTACAAGCAGGTTTTATCTACCCTATTGATTATTCACCTTGGATTTCAAATATTGTCATTGTCGCTAAACCCGATGGTTGTATAAGAATGTGCATAGATTTCTAAGATCTGAATTTGGCATCGTTGAAAGATGATTTTCCACTTCCTAATATTGATATGATTGTTGATTCTATAGCTAGACATGAATTACTCTCTTTCATGGATGGTTTCTCAGAATACAATCAAATTCTAATAAATCCTCAAGACCAGTATCAAATAGCTTTTATAACACCTTGGGGTACATTTTGCTGGGTAGTCATGTTGTTCGGACTTAAGAATGTAGGAGCTACTTACCAACATGGAGTGACTCTTATATTTCATGACTATATGCACAATATTTTAAAAGATTATGTCGACAACATCTTGGCGAAGTCTATTCACCACCGAGATCATGCTATAAATCTTTGACAAATATTTAAGTGCATAAGGAAATATAATATGCAACTAAATCCTCGTAAGTGTGTTTTCGGTGTAGACAGTAGAAAGCTACTAGGATTCATTGTTTCAAATCATGGTATTGAAGTGGATACAAAAAAGATAGATGCAATTGTTAACATGCCAACACCTAAGAACATATCTCAACTGCGTAGTTTGCAGGGGAAGATACAGGTCATCCACCAATTTGTTTCACAGCTCGCAGATAGGCCTCGAGCCCTTTTACACAACTATTGAAGAAGGATTCAAAATTTCAATGGAATTTTGAATGTCAAAAAGATTTCAAAAACTTAAAGGATTAGTTAGCTAATCCTGCTGTTCTACAACCCGCTATCCCTGATAAACCATTTCTGTTATACATTTCAACATCTAACAATGCCCTAGCAACTTTGTTAGCACAACATAATGCTGAAGGCAAGGAATGTGCTGTCTATTATATCAATCAAACTTTGCTCGATTATGAAGTGCGATACATTGTTATCGAGAAGCATTGCTTAGCTTTAGTGTTTTCAACTTAAAAGCTTAGACATTACCTCTTAAATGCTGAAATACATGTGACGGTAAAATTCGACCCCTTGAAAAATCTCTTTGTAAAAATAGATTTATCGGGTCGTCTCGCTAAATGGGTTATGTTATTAATAGAATTTGATCTTAAGTTCATCTCTTAGAAAGTGATTAAAGGACAAGTGTTAGCTGATTCTCTAGCTGAAGCTCCTTCACCTTTTGGTATACAACATCAGGATGTATTTCTTGAGAACCAAATTTTGACAATCTCTAAAGACTATAAATGTGAACTATACTTTGATGGATCAAGATGTCAAACTAGCTCAGGGGCTGGTGTTATATTAATACCCTTTGCAGGCAAGATGATTACTCTCTCTTACCACTTAGACTTCTCATGCACAAACAATATAGCTGAATATGAAGCTCTCATTGCAGGACTTCGTGTTGCTTTGGCTCTTAACATCAAACACATTACAATATACAGTGATTCTTAGCTAATTGTAAAACAAATAATTGGATCATATCAAACTAAGCATGACAAACTATCTCAATATCATGTGATTGCTCTATCTCTATTAAAACAATTCACATTGTTTTCAATAAACAATATTCCCAGGAAAGACAATCGGCATGCAGATGCAATAGAAAGCGCAACTTCCCTTATATCCCCTGATGGTTCCCCTGAGGAATTTACTTAATCTTAAAACATTGACAATTGAAGATCCTATAGTTGTGAATTTGGAACTCTGTGGTAATACATACACTGATGAATGGTTCTCCCATATATTCAATTATTTGCATGATGGAACTATTCCTAAATCAACATCTAAGAATGCCCGAATTTGCTTACACAAACTAGCAACACAATACATCATATTATCAAATGTCTTATACAGACGAAGTTACAATGGTGTTTTACTCTGATGTTTAAGTAATTCAGAGATTTTGATAGCTCTAGAAGAAGCTCACTCTGGTGCCTGTGGAGGGCATTTTGGGGGAATATCATTAGTACAAAAATTTTTACGAATGGGCTACTATTGATAGCACATGGAACAAGAATCCTTCACTTACGTCAAGAGATGCCTGCAATGTCAACAACACAAAAACCTAATCCATGCTCCTGCTCAAGAACTTCATGCCCAGGTGTCACCATGGCCGTTCTCTATTTGGGACTTGGATCTAATTGGTAAAATTTCTCCACCCTCCTCTCAAGGGCATACATTTATCATTACTGCCGCCGATTACTTTATAAAGTGGGTTGAAGCGGCCCCCTTGCGATCCACGAGTGCTGATGTAATTTATGGATTTATACAAGATAAGATTATTTCTCGATTTGGAATACCTTCCTCCCTCGTTTCAGACAATGGTACACCATTTAAGAACAAGGATGTGAAAAAGTTCCTCAAAAAATATCATATACAACATTGCTTCTCTACGCCTTATTACCCTCAATCAAATGACCAAGCAAAGGCTTCAAACAAAGTTATTGAATAGATTTTATGAAAGACTGTTAATAAACACCAAAAAGATTGGCATACCCAATTATCCTATGCCTTATGGGCTTATAGAACAAGCATTCGTACGCCTAATGGTAATACACTATATAATCTTGTCTATGGCATAGACGTGATAATGCCCTTGGAGTTAGAAATTCCTTCACTAAGAATTTCCCTGAGAGACATCATGGATGATGACATAGAACATGAGAAAATATTACAAGAACTTGAGATGCTTGATGAAAGATGAATTAACGTTCTTGAGCACCTCAAGGCTTATCAAAAAAGTATACAATGATCCTACAATGAACATGTCATACAACGTTCATTTGATGTTGGAGACTTAGTACTCTATGAAAATCAACGCAACATAAATGCACCTCCTGAAGAGAAAGGTAAGTTCAGCCCTAACTGGATTGGACCATATATAGTTACCGAAGACTTTGGATCTAGAGTGTATAGACTAGTTGATGAGCAAGGTATGCTACTTAAGGAACCTATTAATGTAGCGCACCTCAAAAGATTTCATGCTTAAAGATTTGATGTTAAATGTTCCTAAGAAAACTTATTACATAGATTAGCTTCAATTTTCACAAGATATCAGTGTTTTGTCTTAATTCATTTAACATTACATCTTTGCTCAATTAATCATTGTTGTATCCTGCTTATGTATTCTTTGCTTAGATCACTTTGGTATTAACTAAATATAGCATGGAAATTTGGGTTATGTGTGAAATTCTTGATCATTGTGCTTATTGCTATATGTCCTCTTAAGAATTGTTAGTATATCACATTAGCATTAATTACATTTCCATATTAACCTTCAAATATCATCACTAGTTGCATTTTTACAAAAATTACATGTGATATATTAAAAACCATGGCACATAGATAAAAACAAAAAAGTAAGCATCATATATATATATTCTCAGTTTTAAATATAATTCTGAGTCAACAATCCCTCAGGACAAAATGAGATGTTGTAGCACATAGAATTTATACATCACATCACTGAACCTCAGTCACCCGTACCCTCAGGCCCTCATGGTGTGCGAGTGATAGAGGCTTGACCATGTGTGGCTATGGATCATGAATGACTCCTAGAGATGCTTCACGATCGTAACCCCCTGATCTCACCTCTCATCTCTATCATCTACTCGTGTGCCTCCTGGTACATCCTCTGGTACTAGTCTCTCTCATCCTGAACCCTATCTCTGTTAGCTCTCGCCTGATGAACCTCAAGTAGTAAGAACTCATTGATAGCTGGCTCTCTGTTTGATGAAGGTACCACTACCATCTACTCCTATTGCGCCTTAAGCTCAGCTTCGACATGCTTAGTTCTCTGATGTAACTCCTCTCTTTCTCTCTCTCTTGTGCAGACTGCTCTAGCATAGCCTCTATAGCCGTCTGGTATTTGACGAAAGGCATAAATATCTCTGCATGTCACCCAGCGGATGATCATGGTGAATACCCTACCCACACTCGTTGCTCTAATACATCCAAAGTTACTATGTCTTCTATGTTGTGACTCACAAAGTCTCACCAAGCATCTGTCCCAACTACAAAATAGAGGATAGGATAGATATTAGAATCTCATATAAATATCACAACCAATAAACATACAAAGCATTAAAAACAATAAATCAAAGGCTAACCTGGATCCCCATCTCGCTAGGATGGATCTCGGATCGCTGAAGATGTGATGAGCTCTGTAGTCTGATGTGCAGCTGGGGGCATAGGTCTAATACACTCCCCCTCTCTCTGACTAGGTCTTGCGTCCCCTGTAGGAATAGGACCATGAGCCCTAGACTGCGGTCTCGACTCGGTCTCCTCGTTAGTGTCTACCTCCTACTGGCCCTATTGTGATCTCGTTCTAAAAAGGTACTATGATGGGACCTCCTCTAACTCATCCTCGTCATCCTCCACATCCTCCTTGAGATCATAGTATCCCGTAAAATCACTCACATCGTCCTCTACCCCTATGTCACTAGTGTGACCGGCCCAAGGTTGAGCATCACCTGTAGGGTGACCAGGAGGAAAGATACGAGCATGTCGTACCGTATGCCACTAGGTTTGATATGCTCAGGTATAACTGACATCATCTGCATATGACACCGACACTACATACTCAGGACCCTCATTATCACTAAGTGGTACATCTGCTACTGTCGACCATCAGACGGTGTTCACCCTGACTACGCTACGCACGGTACACACGTAGCTCAGACACAATGCAGGAACATCCCGTCTCTGTCCAAACTGTCATACCATCCTATCAAAATAGAACTAAGCAATGACGTGATCGAGGTGATCGACCATCAACTGATCCCTCTGCATCCTCTCTAACTATCTCCGTTGACCAAGCCATATGATATAGCTACGATATGGTTTCAAGATAATGTCATCAGGCTGTAATCTGTCAAAGATAACTCTCCAACATAGCAAATCTCCATGTCTCCAACACCTGACCAATGGATAGGCATGAACACGCGGATGAGTGTATGCTGCCTCTATAAGATAACCCACTGGTCATGTGCACCTGATGTGCTCAAAGGCCCAAACCTGTAGCAGTGTGCAAATCATCAGACTATGCATCTCGTAATGGACATACCATCCCAAGTCACGGTACAGGTGCGCAAGCATACTACACCCCCATGCATAGACAATCTAATGCTCCTCCATCACCCTAATGGTGTGAATGAAACCCCCATGTACGTGAGTGCCTCATCCATCTGGCACAATGGCTAGCGTGACAGTGACTATCATGATCCTCCACAACAAGGGAATGTCACCGCATCCCTACTCTAGAAGTCGAAGTTGAATGTGTCCTCTCTCTACTTGAGAAATAGTGGGACACAAATAGTATAACGGACTCTCGCATGTATACTCCGCTGAGTGATGTCCCACTATCCTCACTATCTCACCTTGGATAGGTAGTCAAAGGATCTTATATACATCCTCCAGTGTGATGGTCATCTCACCGGTAGGTAAGTGGAATGTGGATGTATCTGCATTCCACCACTCCATCAATGCCATCAACATAGCGTAGTAGAATCAAATTGTGGGCATATCAAATACCCACCATAAGCCCACCGCCTACAAGTGCTCTCTCTCTCTGCGGCAGACAAGGAGCTAGCATGCTCTTGAAGTAGCACTATTAGGCATCGACCTGTGTGCTCTCATGTCTCAGGGACGTCCTGCAGGTCGAAAAGTAAACAAGGATATCAGTATCTCCTCGCAAAACTGAAAGCTATTATCAAAAATAGAAAAGAGTGCCTGTGCATAGGGCCTATGTCCCCTATGGACTTAGGCGCCCTAAGAAGACTAGGGCGCCCTAGAGGGACACTGGTGCCCCTGTGGGACTAGGGTGCCCTAGAGAAAATCTGGCACCCTAGGTGGACCTAGGCGCCCCTCTTAGCGACCCCAACCCATTCTCCCTTTCTTGGCACAGTAAACCATAAAGTTAAACAAAAGTAAACTGAAAGATGACATAAGTGTTAGATCTAGGGCACACAACTGAGAGGGGGGGTGAATCAGTTGTACTCTTACTTTAAACACTTGATTCTTCTTTGTTAGTTAATAGCATATCAGCTAACCATTCATGAAAGCATAATGCATAAACACAGGAGCATATAAACATCAACACATTGGACACCAAGATTTTGACGTGGAAAACCTGGTTAAGGGAAAAACCACGGGGTGATTAACCCAAGGATTATTCTCTATTAGAAGAATCAGAAAAATGGATGGCACATGCCAATTAGGGCTCACTGCCTAAGCACACTACTCACAAGGAGGCACACTACTTACAAGAGACACACTGTCTACAAGATGATAAGTTTTACAAACTTGAACTGGAGATTGACATCTTTACCATGTCTGGATCAGTTCCATTTAAGCCTGAGATACTTCTGCTCTGCCCCTCGCTCTTTCGCTATACCACACTCATCCGCTCCATGACACACTTCGAAATGAATTCACAAACCTTTATTTATACAAGGCATCAACTTAGGAACAATCATCTAAGTCGGTAGTTATCCATAAGAACATTCGCAATATGAATAACTCATCCGGTCAGCTACCCTGAACAAGAACATCTTCATACGGAAGTATATCTCCAATTTCGGGCTCTAACACTAATGTGGATTGACAACACAACCTCAACATGATCCAAGAATCTTCACAAGCTTGCCTGAATGACCAGGTACATCCGCACTTCCTCTACTTACAAGAATCTCTTCGCTCCTTCATCCAGAACTTCAAGAACACAGTCTATCACCACTGACATACTGAAAGAGGTGCTTTCAGACCTCCAAACCATGAACCAATTAAGATGACACATCACAAGGACATCCCAAACACTCATTCCAATCCGTAGAATAGGACAATGTACTTCTAGATCTCACCAGACCTTTTTGTAACACTCTGTCATTCTGGAGCATCTCCCGAAACCGGTTCTACTTGATCGATCACAACTTCTTCATATCTTCATGCGGACCTCTGAAATCTTAACTGGAACATCTCAAGACTCATATCTGCAAACCCTTTAATCCGCATCCTCTGATCTTCAACCTATTGAGTACTTTTGCCTTCTTCTCATCACTGTTCTTCACTGTTTCTGATTAAGACTAATTTTCTCAATATCCTCAGCACACAGCTCATCCATTCCTTCTCATTGAGCAATATGAGTATGTTGACATCAATGACAACACTGGTTAACCTCATACTTGCAACAATCTCCCCCTTTGTCATTGATGGCAACATATGATGTGAAAAACCATCAAGACAAGAACTTCTCCTTTCTGTCACAGCTCCCCCTATTAGCAACAACTCTTCACATCTTCTCTTTCTTTTGTTGCTCCCCCTTTGATCAACAATTTGTTTTTCACATGTCTTCTCTCCCCCTTTGACATCGATGGCAAAGGGCTCATACTTGCAATTTTGACACATCAGAATCAAACCGGCTGCTCCCCCTTAGTAGCAGCTCCCCATCATCAATTCAGATCACAAGATATGACTGTGATATCCACCAGATTGATGCACATCAGTGCATCCTAGTTCATCACCGGAGGGGCCATGACCCCTAACTTCTCCCTGAGATACTCAAAAGAGTCCTTGGGAAGAGGTTTAGTAAAGATATCTGCAATCTGATCCTTGGAGGGTACATACTCCAATCTGACTTCATCCTTGTTCACTTGTTCTCTCAAAAAGTGAAACTTGATAGATATGTGCTTGGTCTTAGAATGCAACACTAGATTCTTAGAAATATTTATTGCACTTGAATTATCACAGAAAATTGTGATAGGCTCCTTATATTCTACTTTAATGTCTCTTAGCATTTACTTCATCCACAAAATTTGAGTGCAACTACCTGCTGCTGCAATATATTCTGCTTCAGTTGTAGACAGAGAAATTGCCTCTTGTTTCTTGCTTAGCCAAGAAACCAATCTTTTTCCCAAAAAGAATGCTCCTCCACTTGTACTCTTCCTATCATCCACATCTCCTGCCCAATCTGCATCTGTGTATGCATGAAGAGAAAAATCCTGATCTCTAGGATACCAAAGACCATACTCAACTGTTCCTTTCAAGTACCTAAAAATTCTTTTGATTGCCATGACATGAGATTCTCTGGGATCAGCCTGAAATCTTGCCACAAGACCAATAGCTTGCATAATATCTAGTCTAGTTTGAGTGAGATACAGTAGTCCTCTAATCATTGACCTATATTCTGTCTGATCCACCTTAGGAGAGTCATCATCTTTGCTCAACTTACATCTGGTAGCCATGGGAGTGTTCATAGGCTTTGAATCTTCCATTCCAAATTTCTTTAAAAGCTCTTTCACATATTTGGTCTAAGAGATAAAGATTCCTTTGTCTGTCTGAGTAATTTGTAGACCCAAGAAGAAATTCATTTCACCGAGCATTGACATTTCAAACTCACTTTTCATTTGATTTGAAAAAGTTTTACACATGCTATCTTTTCCTCCAAAAATGATATCATCAACAAATACTTCAACAAACAAGATGTTTTCATGATCAATTTTAAAATATAAGTTACTGTCAGCAGTACCTTTGTTGAAACCAATCTGCACAAGATGCTTATCTAACCTTTCATACCAAGCTCTTGGGGCTTGCTTCAATCCATACAGTGCCTTCTTTAATTTGCAGACCATATCACCATGCTCAGATAACTGAAATCCATCTGGTTGTTCAATGTATACTTCTTCTTCCAAATCACCATTTAGGAAGGTAGACTTGACATCCATCTGATATACCTTGAAGTCTTTGAAGGCAGCAAATGCAAGAAATAATCTGACTGCTTCAATTCTTGCCACCGGAGCAAAGGTTTCTTCAAAATCAATTCCTTCTATTTGAAAGTAGCCTTTGCAGACCAATCTCGCTTTGTTTCTGATTACTTCACCAACTTCATTTAGTTTGTTCTGAAAGACCCATTTGGTCCCAATCACATTCTTGTTTCTAGGTCTAGGAACCAGATCCCAAGTGTGATTTTTCTCAATTTGCATCAACTCTTCCTCCATTGCTTTGGTCTAGTTTTCATCATTGCAAGCTTCATTTATTGTCTTAGGTTCAATCTTTGAAATTAGACAACATTCATTTGAATTTTGAGCAATTCTCCTCCTTGTTTGTACCCCCTTGCTTTTGTCACCTATGATTTGATCTTCAGAATGGTTTAGAGTTACATACCTTGGAACTTTGGGAGTTTCTTGCACTATTGTTTCTTGATCAGGCTCATTTGGACAAATCTCTTCTTCCTGATTTACCGGATCAGTCTGAATCTGACTTTCAGAGGAGGATTGAGCTCCTTGAACCAGACCACCATCCTGATCATCTTCATCATATTCATAAAACATTGAGGGCTTCTCAACTCCTTCATCAACCTTCACATTTGTACTTTCTATCATCTTTCTCAGTCTCTTATTGTAACACCGGTATGCTTTGCTTTGAGTGGAGTATCCCAAGAAAATTTCTTCATCACTTCTAGCATCAAACTTTCCTAGATCTTCATCTCTTTTGATGTAACACTTGCTACCAAATACTCTAAAATATCTCACAGTAGGATTTATACCAAACCAAAGTTCATAAGGAGTCTTACCGGTATTGCTTCTGATTTGAACTCGATTGAGAGTATAGACTGAAGTGTTGACAGCTTCTCTCCAAAACATCTGAGGAACATTTGCTTCCATCATCATTGTCCTAGATGCTTCCTAGATGGTCCGGTTCTTTCTCTCAACTACTCCATTCTGCTATGGAGTCCTAGGAGCAGACAACTGTCTCTTTATACCATGCTTCTCACAGAAGTCTATGAATTCACCGGATGTGAATTCACCACCTCTATCAGACCTCAGACATTTCAGTTTCAATTCGGTTTGATTCTCTACCATAGCTTTGAAGATTTTGAACTTCTCAAAGGCTTCTGATTTCTCTTTTAAAAAGGTAACCCACATCATCTGGGAATGGTCATCAATCAACAACATGAAATATCTATCACCTTACATACTTTTGATTCTTGTCGGACCACATAGATCAGTATGAACTAATTCCAATAATCTGGTAGAGGACTGATCCTTGCTTTTGAAAGAGACTCTGTTCTGTTTACCTAGCTAACATTCTTTGCACAAACTATTTGTAGGTTTCACCAATTTTGGAAGATCTCTTACAGCCTGAGTATTGCTTATTTTGATGATGTTATCAAAATTTACATGACACATCCTTCTATGCCATAACCAACTCTAATCCACTTGAACAAACAAACAACTTTTATTAGAACCAACCAGATGGAAGATATTACCTTTTGTTTGAGTACCAGATGCAATCTCAGTTCTGGAGCTTTCAAAGATCCTGCATCTTCCATTTTTGAACCGGAGATCATAACCTTTGTCTACTAATTGTCCAACACTGAGAAGATTGTGCTTCAATCCTTCAACATATAATACATTACCAGTTTTGCTCTTTCCATCAAAAGAAATAGTTCCCCTACCTCTGATTCTACCAGCAGAATTATCACCAAACTTCACCATTCCTCCCTCATACCTTTCCAAATCTAAGAACTTGTTCTTGTCACCTACCATATGGTGAGAACAACTACTGTCAATAACCCAATCATCCTTTTCTTTAACTTGGGCAGCCAAAGCTCTTTCTACAACCTTATGATTGATAGATTCAGAGGATATTAGATCTTCTTCCTTGATGGCAATAAACACCCATTCATTTCTGGATTTGTTTCCTATTTCTAATTCATCATCTATTACTCCTTCATTATCATCTTCTTCATGAACATAGTAATAGTTCTTTTGGAACCTTTGTCTGTTATAATTTGACCTTGCAGATCTTTCCAGACATCTTGAAGCAAAATGACCAATCTTATTGCAGTTGAAGCACTTAAAGGGTAATTTTCCTTCATACTTACCGGATCCTCTTGGCAATCTCTTTGCAATGAGGGCTTCAAGATGAGCTATTTCTACTTCTTCCTCTTCCATGTCTTTCCTTGCTTGATCATACCATGATAGGTTCCTTGAAGAGTTTTCTCCTAGATCAAATCTTTGTTTGCCTTTCAAATAGGCACTGGCTTTGAATGCAGATTTAGTCTTGGGGGGATCATCTCCAAACTCGGTCATTTCAAATGCAGCTAGTTTGCTAGCCAATTGCTCTCTTGTGACAATTGCATGGGCTTTGAATTCATCAATGGCAGCAACCTTGATCTTGTAGGCAGCAAGAAGGGATCTAAGAATTTTGCAAACAATCTCATTTTCATCCAGAACTCCACTAGCATTCTTGATTCCACACACCAGCTCATTTACTCTTGGCATAAAAGTAGTGATATTTTCATCATCTCTCATCTTCAATCTTTAAAATTTTCCTTTGAGACTTTGCAACCTTGCACTCTTAACAAACTCATCTCCTTCATGCAGAAGTTCCAATTTAACCTAGATCTTATAGGCAGTTGGTAGATCAATAACATTTGAGAGTTCTGAGTCAGTCAATGCGCTTAGAAGAGCCTCTTTGGTCCGCAGATTGTTTTTAGCATCTGTGATTTCATTTAGAGTTGTCGGACCACCCTGTGGGGGTACATATGGTTTTGTGACCATGGACAAGTATGCTTTTCCCATACACTCCAAGTGACATTTCATGCGGCCTTTCTAGAGAGAGAAGTTGGTTCCATCAAACTTTGGACTATCCTTCTTGTATGACGACATCCTGGATCTCCTCAAGCGGTTAAGTTCTTTTTAGAGGAACTTAGCTCTGATACCAATTGTTAGATCTAGGGCACACAACTGAGAGGGGGGGTGAATCAATTATACAAAAACTTGCTCTTACTTTAAACACTTGATTCTTCTTTGTTAGTTAATAGCATATCAGTTAACCATTCATGAAAGCATAATGCATAAACACCGGAGAAGATAAATATCAACACATTAGACATCAAGATTTTGATGTGGAAAACCCGGTTAAGGGAAAACCACAAGGTGATTAACCCAAGGATTATTCTCTGTTAGAAGAATAAGAAAAATGGATGGCACATGCCAATTAGGGCTCACTACCTGAGCACACTGCTCACAAGGAGGCACACTGCCTACAAGAGACACACTATCTACAAGATGGTAAGTTTTACAAACTTGAACTGGAGATTGACATCTTTACCATGTCTGGATCAGTTCCATTTAAGCCCAAGATACTTCTGCTCTACCCCTCGCTCTTTCACTATACCACACTCATCCACTCCATGACACACTTTGAAATGAATTCAGAAACCTTTATTTATACAAGGCATCGACTTAGGAACAATCATCTAAGTTGGCAATTATCCATAAGAACATTCGCACTATGAATAACTCATCCGGTCAGCCAGCCTAAACAAGAACATCTTCATCTGGAAGTATATCTCCAATTTTGGGCTCTAACACTAATGCAGACTGACAACACAACCTCAACATGATCCAAGAACCTTCACAAGCTTGCTTGAATGACCAGGTACATCTGCACTTCCTCTACTTACAAGAATCTCTTCTCTCCTTCATCCGGAACTTCAAGAACATAGTCTATCGCCACTGACATACTGAAAGAGGTGCTTCCGGACCTCCAAACCATGAACCAATCAAGATGACACATCACAAGGACATCCCAAACACTCATTCCAATCCGCACAATAGGACAATGTTCTTTTGGATCTCACCGAACCTTTTTGTAACACTCTGTCATTCCGGAGCATCTCTCGGAACCGGTTCTACTTGATCGATCACAACTTCTTCATATCTTTATGCGAACCTCTGAAATCTTAACTGGAACATCTCAAGACTCATATCTGCAAACCCTTTAATCCGTATCCTCTGATCTTCAAACTATTGAGTACTTTTGCCTTCTTCTCAGCACTGTTCTTCACTGTTTCTGATTGAGACTAATTTTCTCAATATCCTCAGCACACAGCTCATCCAATCCTTCTCATTGAGCAATATGAGTATGTTGACATCAATGACAACACTAGTTAACCTCATACTTGCAACAATAAGCACAAGATTAGGACCCTACCTCAACCTCGAAGCGCCTCTCTGCCACTCAGGCTCAAAGCATCTCCAGTTGTGGGGGATGATATGGGCGTCGGCTCGGCATGGCTATCCTCCTCTTCTCCTTCTCTCTCTCCTCTACCTTTTCTACAAAGACAAAGAAATAAGAATGAGTTAATGATAAGTGAAAACCCCTTTACATAAAGTAAGTGACTGGGAATTCCTATCCTAACTAGGTGCAAGATTGACGCCTTTTACTCTTGTGCCGTTATCTTGAGCTGTTGAACTCTGATTTCCATGCTGTTTGTTGTGTTGGAATCATGGTTTCACTCTCTTTCTTACCCAATGTGTTGTGCTTGAGCATTGTTTCTTCAAATGGCCCTCACAACACATTTCTCATCAAGTTTCCCTTGAAATTGACACATGTGGGTACCTCCTTGTTTCTACTTTTTAGACTAAGCAAGCAGAAACAAGGGGGGCATATATCTCCCTTGATTTCCTACCTCATCATGTCTCATCACTCAACCCCCTTAGTGTTTTTGTACTGACTCATTGGTGGTGGTTGCAGGTTGACTTGATTTTCAAATTTTCTAACAAAGTGGTCCTCTATAGGTTGCAGTTCCTAACTTTGTGGTCTTGCATGGTGGAAGACTTAGGAGCTTCTTCCTTCTCAATGACAACACTTTAGCTTCCTCTATAGTATCCTTTTGGGTATCCTTTTCATGATTGATGCATTTACTTTCCTTTAGTTGCATATGCATGTAGTGTCATATGGCCACTAAAGTGGGGGCTAAATGTAATGTCAGAAATTGTCCTCCTATATGGAATGGTACAATTTCCCTTAGTTTAGCTCCTCACCTTTGGTCACCTCTCCACCTTTTTCTTTCTGACCTTCCTGAAACCTTGATTGACTAGGTTAGTTGCAAAATGTTCACCTTTTGAGATAACCTTTTGATAGAACCCAAAAAGAGAATCTGAAATAGGGACCCCTGGGACCCCCTTGATGTAGATCTGATTGGAAAATAGGGACTTGGACTCAGGCGCCCGTGCCCTAGTCTGCCCCTATTTTTTGGGATTTTGAATCTCGACGAGGTGTTGGCTCCTGCCGTATGCCTTGGGATTTCATTTTCAAATTCTCATTTTTCACGCAATATCGAGACGTTATTTCAAAATTTGAATTTCCCTAAAGATAGATATAAAAACACAGTTGAAAATCATTTTATCACAAACAATTCTTATGCAAGCTTGATGCCAAAACTTTGCCAAAATTGTCATTGAAGATCAGTTACTTGTTGAAGTTCTTGAAAGTTATTTGAATTTGATATCATGGAGACAATGGATGGAGATTAGGAATTAAGATCTTGAGTCTATCTTGCTCTTCCTAGGGTTTGTACACCTTTTGCATGATCGAGAGAAGGGTTGAAGCCTCCAACATCGAGCTTAGAGATCCTTCGCGGACATTGCTGATTCGTCTTCTTGTTCATGCAAGTCTTCATTTCTTTTCATCACCTTGAGGTGAAGTTATATGTGTTTATTTATTTGAAGCAAGTTGTTGATCTTCCCTTGATTGAGACATCTATGGTTTGATATTTCTGCATACACATTGTTAGGTTTGCACACACTTCTACAAATCTTTATCTTTGGCTATTCTTGAGGTAGAAATACCAAAAATGGGGCTTGACTAAGGCAAGCTCCTATATAGCCGCAACATCTTTCTCCTTCTTTTGTAGGTGTAGATCATGTTTTGCAGGTTACGGCGGAAAGAAGCTACAGAAAGAAGGATATTGTGGGTACAGTTGTCACAAACTTTTAGATTTCTTGATCCTAACACTTGCGAGACTAATGAGCAAGCACCCTAGTCCAAATGGGGAATATTTTTGAGATCTGGGAGCCATTTGGGGTTGTCAGTCAGCCCATACAGAAGATTTTCTATGATGGGAATTTGCAGGACTAAAGAGCAAGCACCCTAGTCTAGTTGGCCCTCAAATTCTGGGTGCATAGTCTCTGAATCTCTTTCTCTGCACTTCTATGATCTATTTTGCCTATTTCATCATCTGATTTTAGGAATCTCTATTATAAGGCATAATTAGGTTTTCTTTGATGAATGAGTAAAGACACTCGATAAAACTTTAATTAGGCTCTTGAATCAGACATAGTGGGCATAAGGGATAGACAAGTAACTCATAGATTGACCTTAGACTTAATCCTTGTCCTCCCAATGTTTAGCATGGTGAAAAGTAACACTTTATCTTATTAAGACAAACCTACAATTTTACCCTAAACAGAAGGGAGTTGCAAATTTCAAAATTTTTGCTAGAGGCTACCAAAAGGGCTATTTATGACTATTTTTGGGAACCCTGGGAGTAGTAGAGATAAGGGGGAAAAGTGTAGAGTCAAGAATAGGTGGGAAAACAAAAACCCTAGCAGATTTGGGGTTATAGAAGGTAGAAGATTCTAGATTCTTGAGATTGGGAAGCTGTAATGTGTTGCAATCCATGGAGGATCCTCTAATTGTATTTGAACTTTTGTAATGTAATGAGTTGTCCAAATCAATAAAAGAACATTCTATTTTCTGTGTGCAATTTCTATTGTTGTGTGTTTTATGATTCACCCCTTCATCACATTTTCATTTGGAGCTATGAAAATGTTGATAGCATTATTACTTGAATGCGTATTGAGGAAATAGATGGAGTGATGCAGGAGCATCCCAGGTTGAAAGACAATCTTGCATCGAACAAAAACATTTTGTTTCTTTTCTTTTCTTACATTTTAGTCAGTTCAGTCTTAGTAGATTGCACCACATTTTACCACATGACCACTTCACATCTCACGACATAGGATCATGATTCTACAATGGATCATCTACATCATTTCCAAATTTTAGCAAATTTTCAATTGTCTACAGAAAGTTATCATTGTTAGAAACATCATCCATTTGCACAGTTTAGAGAATCTAACGTTTAGCTTAGCATATGGAGTTTGCAACACCTTCCCATGACTTGCGGCATCAAATGGAACATCTCACAATGCAGAATGGGACTAGAGACATCTTCATCTAGAACCACAATGTGTTTCTTCCACACGCGGAGCATCGCCATATGGTTTTGGCCTACCTACATGTTTCATCAAACATTAAACTTTGAAACCTCTTAAGGCTGACACAGATCATTCCTTGAGCTGGAAATTGGTATATAATCATTCACTAGATGCATTAGGAAGTAGTTCTTGGTAGTAGTGGTAGTTGATAGTTGGGAGAGTTAGAATAGTAGTATTGTAGTAAGCGCTTCAAAGCTATATCCTTCTTCTAAACTGTAATAAGCTGAAGAATAGACCTGTGAGGCAACTGTAATCCACATATTACCTGCATATGAATGTTGTAATTATTTGTGATGTTGAATCAATAAATTTCCATTGGTTATTACATTCTTGTGTTTATTCTATTGTGTTTACTCTAAGGATGCACAATATGATAGTCCTATTCCTGGACCCTCCATTCATGACTGCACCAAGTGGTATCAGAGCTAAGTGTTCAAATTCTTTGGGAGAGAAGGCATTCTGATAGATCTTAAAGTAAACAGATCATCGACTTGAGGCACCCTACAAGTGTTTGTCAATAGAGCACCTATTGTAAGGTAGTTGTGACCTTGTAACCAGATTGCTTAATTGAGGTAGTTGCACTAGATTTGAGGAAGAGATGCCACCAAGAAGGATGCCTGGTATGGCCAATGTTTCTAGAAGAATGGAAGAAATGTTAGAAATGATGAGAACAATGAAAGTCTGAGTAGATGTTGTAGAATAGGATAGAAATAGAGGCATAAACCCTAGATGTGAGGATGAGAGTGATGATGATGAATTAGGAATTCAAGATGCAAATCAAAATGAGGAAACCCTAGAAGAAGAAGAGTCAGATTAGGTGAAGATGTTGAAAGCTATTTCTAAGATTGGTAAAAGACCTAGAATTAAGATTTCAAACTATGCGGGTAATTTGAATCTCGAGGAGTTGATTGATTGGATAAATGACATGGAAAAATACTTTGAGTATGAAGAAATTGAAGATGCAAAAAGAGTGAGATTTGCAAAAACCAAGTTGAAAGGACATGCTGCTATTTGGTGGAAAGAAATTGAGTTGGATAGAAATAGGAGAGGAAAAGAAAGAATCACAAAGTGGGATAGGATGGTTACCAAATTGAAGAATCAATTCATACCTGCTCATTATGAACTGGAATTGCTGAAGAGATTACAAAACCTAAGGAAAAAGGAGAAAACAATAAAGAAGTATACTGAAGAATTTCATAGAATGATCATTAGGACTAGATATAGTGAAAGAAGCAAATAGAAAGTGGCGCAGTATATTAATGGACTAAGAACAAACATTCAAGAAGAACTAAGCTTGGTAAGGATGACAATGGTGGAAGAGGCATATCAGTTTGCGCTAAAGGTTGAAGAAAATTTGAATATGAGATTTGAGGATAGACAAAGAGGTAGAACACAATGTGGTGAAGGAAGATTATATGGAAAGAAAAATAAGGAAAGTAGCCCATATCATAAAGAAGAAAAAGACAACAATTCATATCACCGTGGGAGAGATGACACGAGTTTCTACTGCAATAATAGAGGAAGTCATAATTATTACAACAATGAAGGATACTAGAGAGATGAAAGAGGATTTGACAAAAGATCATTCAAAGGCACCTATTTCAAGTGTGGAGGTGAAGGACACTAAGCATTTGAATGCCATCAAGGAAGTACTAGCAAAAGGACAAAGAATAATGCAAGGACAACATATGCAAAGGAAGAACCAATTGAATCACCAAGTTCATTAGGAAAACCAGAAAAGGGTGAATTATTGGTTATGAGGAGAGCTTTGTTGCAAGTAGAAACAACTGAGCAGCTGCCATGAAGGGATTTAAGTTTATTTTGGACAAGATGCAAATTAGGAGGTAAGTGTTGCAAAGTTATCATTGATAGTGGTGTACCAACATCTAGTTTCAGAAGAAATGGTAAGGAAGCTAAATCTAAAGAGGTTGGAACATCTAAAACCTTACAAGATAGCATAGATTCAAGATGAACACAATATACTGGTTAGTGAATAATATTTGGTGAAATTTCATATAGTATCTTATAATGATGAAGTATTGTGTGATATTATGCCAATGGATGTATGTCATATAGTGTTGGAAAGACCATGGTAGTATGATAGAAATGCAAGACATGATGGGAGGAAAAATACCTATACTATGACATCAAATGGCAAAAGACATATCTTGATACCTTTGGAAGAATAGAACTAGAGTGAAGTATGCGGTAATGATAGAATCTGTTTGGTAGATGGAAGGAATTTTTTGTATGGATTGAGACATGAGAACATGTGTTTTACATTGATTCCAAAGAAGTACAGTACACAAAGTGCAGAGAACACCACCACAAAAGAAGAAGAACCACCGTAGAAGGAAGTAGCAGAATTATTGATAGAATACCAAGATATTGTATTGGAGAATAAGCCACAAGGATTACCACTAGTCTAGAGTATCATCATCATATGGATCTCATACCTAGAGCTAGTTTTCCAAACAAATCAGTGCATAAGATGACACCAATAGAAAATCTGGAGCTAAATAGACATATACAAGAGATGTTGAAGAAGGGATTGATTAGAGAAATATTAAGCCCATGTACGGTATTGACAGTGTTAGTACTGAAGAAAGATGGAGAATGGAGGATGTGTATAGATTCAACAGAAATAAAAAGATCATAGTCAAGTATATATTTCTATTGCCAAGGATGGATGACATTATGGATTGTTTGAGCAGAGAAAAATATTTCACAAAGATTGACCTAAAGAGTGGATACCATCAGATTAGAATTAGAGGAGATGAATTAAAGCCTACATTCAATACAAATGAAGGATTGTATGAGTGGTTAGTCATGCCTTTTGGATTAATTAATACACCAAGTACATTCATGAGATTGATGAGTGAGGTACTGAAGAAATTCCTGGGTAAGTTTGTTATTGTCTACTTAGATGATATTTTAATTTTTAGTAGAACCGAGGAAGAACATTTGCGTCATATTAGACAAGTATTTCAAAGACTGAGAGAAGAGAAATTGCTAATAAACATCAAGAAATGTAGTTTCATGAAGCCATAACTGGTATATTCAGGATTTGTGATTTCTGCAGAAGGATTGAAGGTGGATCCAAAAAAGGTAAGAGAAATTGTTGAATGGCCAACACCTTTAAATATTGGATAGGTAAGATCTTTTCATGGATTGGAAAGTTTCTATAGGAAGTTCATCAGAAATTTTAGTACCATATGCACACCAATGATAGAGACAATGAGAGGGGACCGGAAAGATTTTAAGTGGACATCTGGAGCACATAGGAGTTTTCAGTTATTGAAGCAAAAGATGACAAAACAACTAGTGTTAGCATTAACAGATTTTAACAAAGTAGTTCAAGTTGATTGTGATTCTAGTGGAAATGCAATAGGAGTAGTGCTAAGCCAAGAAGGGAGAACAATAGCATATTCAGTGAGAAGTTGAATGATGCAAGGAGGAGATATTCAAAATATGATCAGGAGTTATATGCCATAATTCAATCCTTGAAAAAGTGGAGACGTTATTTATTGCCAAAAAAATTTGTGTTGTACACTGACCATTAAGCTTTGTAGTATTTGAACAGTCAAGGTAAGTTGAATCAGAGACACATGAGGTGGGTAGAGTTCATGTAGAGTTATATATTTGTGTTGAACCATCGAAGTGGAAAGTCAAATAAAGTTGTAGATGCTTTGAGCAAAAGGAGGAACTTGTTGACAAAAATGAAGGTAGAAGTGCTAGGTTTTGAAGAACTCAAGCACATGTATGGGGATGATCTTGATTTTGCAAAAGCATGGAAAGCATGTAGAGAACTAGTTGTGACAAACATGAGAAAGTAGTTGGATTACTTCATTCAAGATGATATGTTGTTCAATGGGAATCACTTGTGTATTCTGTGGAGCTTAATGAGAGAGAATTTGATCAAGGAGAAGCATAGAGGTGGATTAGCAAGACATTTTGGTATTGATAAAATAGTAGTTTTGGTGAATGAATATTATTTTTTGCCTCAAATATATAAGGATGTAAGGAATTTTATTCAAGGTTACAAAACTTGTCAAGTTGCAAAAGGGAGAAGTCAGAGTCCTGTATTGTATGAACCTTTAATAGTATCAGAAAGACCTAGGGAAGATATAAGCATTGATTTCATATTAGGGTTACCAGGAACACAGAGGGGACATGATTGTATATTTGTATAAGTGGACAGATTTTCAAAGTTGGCACATTTCTTTCCTTGTAAGAAGACAAATGAAGTCGTACATGTTGCTAACCTATTTTTGAGGGATATTGTAAGATTGCATGGGTAACCGAAGAGTATAGTTTCAGACAAGGATACAAGGTTCATAGGATATTTCTAGAGGACATTGTGGAAGAAGATGAAGATAGATCTAAAGTTTAGTTCAACATTTCACCCATAGACAGATGGACAGATAGAAGTGGTAAATAGAAGTTTGGGAAACTTGTTGAGATGTTTGGTAGGAGATAAGGTAGGAAATTGGGATATAATTCTACTGCAAGCAGAGTTTACATACAATAATTTAGTGAGTAGAAGTACAGGGAAGACACCATTTGAAGTTGTGACTGGAGTACAACCTAGAGGAGTTGTGGAACTCAGAGACATTAGTATGGAGAACAAAGGAGTGTGGAAGTAGAAGAATTTGTAGGATACATCGAAACCATACACACTCAGGTCCGGAAGCATTTGGAAGAGATGAGTATCCAGTATAAGGGACAAACAGATGAGAAGAGGAGACACAAGGAATTTTCTATTGGAGATGAAGTCATGGTATATCTTAGAAATGAAAGATTTCCAGTGGGGACATACAACAAGCTAAAGATGAGGAAGTTTGGACCATGTAAGATTCTCAAGAGGTTTGATTAAGGAAATGCATATGACGTGCACTTAACAGAAGCAATTGGAATATCACCAATCTTCAATATTGTAGACCTATATCAGTATCATAAAGGAAAGTCAAGTGATAGCACCATAGGAGATTGTTAGGGAGATAAGACATCGCATCAACAACAGGAGCAGATAGAATAGATTCTAGATAGCAGAGTTGGGTGCAGCACCAGAGGAAAGCAGTATAAGGAGTACTTAGTTAAGTGGAAAGGAAGACTAGAATAAGATTCATCATGGATTTCTTAGGCTGAGGTAGACTACATTGGTTTTCCTCTAGGCCTCGGAAAGTGAGGGACTCACATTTCAAACAACCCCAGGTGTTTGATGTAGGAGCATCCCAGGTTGAAAGACAATCTTGTATCAACAAAAAATATTTTGTTCTTTTCTTACATTTTAGTCACTTCAGTCTCAGTAGATTGCACTGTATTTTACCACATGATCACTTCATAGCCCATGGCACAAGATCAGGATTCTCCAATGGATGATCTACATCGTATCATGATTTTAGCATATTTTCAATTGTCTACAGAAAGTTATCGATGTCAGAAACATCATTCGGTTTCACAGTTTAGAGCATCCAACATTCATATTAGCATATGGAGTTTGCGGCACCTTCCTATGACTTGTAGTATCAAATGGAACACCTCACAAGGTAGAATGGGACTAGAGACATCTTCATCTAGAGTCACAATGTGTTTCTTTCACACGTGGAGCATCGTCATATGGTTTTCGCTGACATACATGTTTTGTTGAATATTGAACTTTGAAACCTCTTAAGGCTGACTTCGATCATTCCTTGAGCTGGAAATTGCTATATAGTCATTCACTAGATGTATTAGGAAGTAGTTCTTGGTAGTAATGGCAGTTGATAGTTGGGAGATTAGAATAGTAGAATTGTAGAAAGTGCTTCAAAGCTATATCCTTCTTGTAAATTGTAATAAGCCAAAGGACATGCCTATGAGCCAACTGTAATCCACATATTGTTGGCATATGAAGGTTGTAATTATCTATGATATTGAATCAATAAATTTCCATTGGTTGTTCCATTCTTGTGTTATTCTGATGTGTTTACTCTAAGGCTGCATGATAGGATAGTTCTATTCCTATACCCTCCATTCATGACTACACTAGGGAGAATACACTCTAGGATGATGCCGCAACACCATTCCCATCATGCATGAGCTTAACAAGCTCCACAACCTAAACTAGGTAGGGTTTGCATCTTTTTTGTAAATTTGAATAAAAATTAAATTTGTTTTTCATTGGTTTGATTATTTTCTATTATGAATTTTCTGCCAATACACCCAAAAACCCTAATCCAACATATGAGATTCAAGTTGAAGAGGAGGCTCAAAACTCTCCTCAAAATCCACCTTCACTTCCTCACCATCCTTGTGACACTCAACAAAACTATTTCAGGCAAATTGAAGATAATATAAAAACAACTAGAAAGTTTATTTGAAAAATTAAAAAATCCAAATAAAAGCAATGACTGCCACTTCCTTGGAGTACATTATTTCTCATGTTGATTCAGTCACAAACCAAGTAAACCAATGGGAAGACTATAGGGAGAGGTGCCATGAATTTTATGTAAATAAATGATCATACAAACAAGTTTAAGATGAAATAATAGCAAAATCTGATCTATGTATGCTTTTTGTTGATCCTAGAACAAATCAACCATTACATGAGAGTTGTAAAAGATTCCCAATTCATTGGTGTGTGCACAAGGGAATATCCCAAAACTTTTGGGATAGGTGATGGATGGTCTTCTAAAATCTACCATGTAATAATGGAGGGTTCCTGCAATATTTTTTGAGGAAACTCTACTACGATTTCATCCTCAAGAAGATTCCAAACTACTTTGATATGCGGGATTTCTAGGGCAGAGGTGGTGGCTCTACACATGATAGACATGGGGCACACTGTGAGAAGAACTATCTAGATATACCCCTAGGGATGCCACAATGTATCTCACTCCCTTTGACTTTGAAGGAGAGTGTTGAGGTGGTGACCCTGCATTCTCTTAGTTCCCTCACCTAGTCTTTAGTACAACATGGCAGTGATCTTTCCCAGGCTGGTGAGGGTCAGAGTAGTAGGCATCAATCCCCACATCTTTTCCAATCATGTAGAGCCTTATGTGATTATGGGTTAGAGGATACTTGTAATACAAACATTGGAGAGGATGCTCCACAATTTCAGGAATATGCCGGTGCAGGAGCACCTAACACAAGGTGGCCTCCATGAGGCATTCAACTTCATGACTTGTTCATTTTTGCTTTGTTAGTTCAATAAGGTCCTAGAAGACCATTCATGATTGTAATAAGGAATAAGGACTATGTCCAAATATCTATCCTCATGTTGTAGGAGGTAATCATGTTTGTAAGCCTTTATTAAGGCATATAGGGATAGTCATATATTTCATGTTGTAAGCCTTGCAAAGGGCAAAACTATAAAAAAACCAATGGTCACCCTCTTGAAAAGTAGTTGGGGATAGTTGAAACTATAATAAAATTCTTAAAATGCCTCCCAAGGGTCGAGGCAAGGCAGTAGTTGGAGTTGGTGATCAAGAAATACAAACAAACACTGTGATTTTCAGAATTTTCTGCATTTTTCCTGTTATAACATTCATACATTTTGCATACGGATGAATTAGAAGGTGAGGTTAGACTTTTTGGAAAGAATTGTGTCTTACCTTTCATTTGATTGTAGTTAGAGGTCTCCACACGCTTTCTAGAAGAAGTTATGAGTGTTTTCCCAAAAATAGGTTGCTGAAAATATACATTTTCTGAGTTTTTTTGCTGCTACAGTCCGTACCCTACTTTTGTACGGCTAGATTGTAAAAGATTATGGTGGTGGAATGAAACTAGGGTAATTAAAAATTCATTTGCACCTAGTTTGGCTTCTTGAAACCCTTCCGAGTGTAAGTAATCTTCATTTTTCTGAAAACTATTTTTTAGAAACCCTTACCTAGGGTTTTGGCAAGAATTATGTATTTTTCGCCATTCCACTAATTTGATTCACTTTTGATCAGTGGAATGGGTTGTTATAAGTCTGTTCTATCATGTTATGTTGAGTTTTTGGTAGGAGATCTGAGGACAAGGAGTTTTGTTTGATGAAACCTAACAAACCCATGTGTTAGGTGATGTTTTAAGGCACATTGAAGGAACCAAAGATACATTTTTGGGAATAGCAGAGAGTAGAAGCCTAAAACCCACAAAATATTTTATTTTAGCATGCATCCTAAGTGTTCAAACCCTGGGTTGAGTTCTGGGCTTGCATTTGAAGGTACTCTCTTTGTAATTTTGACCTAATTGGGGCTTTAGGTCACTGACAGGGGTTATTGGTTGAGATATTCCATCCAAAACAACCTATGCCAAGTTTAGAATATGTGATAGAGGGCCATAATGGGTATCTACTGATTGTCTAAGATCTAGGTTTGGAGGTATGAGTCACAATTTATTAGGTCTGTTGTCTTTTTGGAGGGCTACAAGCCATTTTGGGTGGTTTGTGAAGGAAGTACCAACCTAAAGTCCAATCTACCTTGGCCAATGGATGGAATGGGTCCCCTGACATCCCAAACCAACATTTCCATGATGATACTATATTTTCCTTCTATTGTTCCCACTTTTGCATAAAGATCTTCATTTTTGGGCTTGTAGGTGACGTAAAACCTTGCCAAGTTTATCTATCTTTCCCATCCAATTTGCCTCTACATCATAGTGGTATTAGAGCCATAAAAGGTTCTGTTGTTGGCCTAGTATATGTCAGTAGAGGAGAGTGAAGGAGAGGCTAGCAATATACCTCCAAAGGAGATGACCACCGAAGTGGTCAAGAAGTTCAAGGAGATGGAAGAGAAGATCAAAAGTGGAGTCAAGGAAGCACTCCAAGCAGAGTTGAAGGCATTGAGGATAGGGAAGAGGATAAATGAAGGTTCAGATGAAGAGGAAGAGAAAGAGCAAGAAGAAGAAGAGCAAGAAGAGGTAGAAGTACCGGCTGATCAAAGGCATTTCCTTGAAGCCATCAAGGCAATTGGCAAGGATTCTTCAGAGGCTCGGATGGAGATTCCCATGTTTAGTGGGAAGATGAATGCTGATGAAGTCATGGGGTGGATTGAGGCTCTAAACAACTACTTTGAATACAAGGAAGTTCCTAAAAGTAAGAGGGTTAAGTTTGCAAAAACTAAACTCAAAAGTGCTGGCCTTACATGGTGGAATTACACCCAAGGTGAGAGGGTAAAGAATGGGAAGAGTATGATCTCTTCATGGAGGAGAATGTTGGAGAGGATCAAGTCCCAATTCCTTCCATTAGACTATGAGGTGCAGATCTACAAGAGGATACAAAATCTCAAGCAAAGAGATTTGGATGTGGCTACTTACACCGAGGAGTTTCACAAATACACTCTTCGTTGTGGGTACATGGAGGAGGAAAAATCTAAGGTGGCAAGGTATTTAAATGGTTTGAGGTTCAATATTCAAGATGAGATAAGTTTATTAACCCCTAAAATCATGGAGAAATGCTTTCAAGTAGCATTAAGGGCTAAAGAGAAGCTGAAGAGGAAAGGTGAGCAGCAAAATAGAGGAAGAGGTGGCAGAAATTTCAGAGGTAGGGACAATTTTGAAGACAGAAATCAGTCCCAAGAAGACCAAGAAGATGCAAGCAGAGGTAAGGGCCAAGTTTCTAATTTTAGAGGGGGATTTAGAGGCACAAGAGGTGAAGGTAGAGGTTCTAATATTTTCACCGGAAGATGCTACAATTGCAATGAAATTGGTCACACAGCATTCAAATGTCCAGAAAGGCAAGGTTCACCATCAGGAGGTGATAGGAAGAATGAAAAGAGGGTTCAATATGTGCAAGAAGATGAGGTAGATGAAAGTGTCAACTCTCCAATTGGGAGTGCAGCCCCAGTTCAAGATGGAGAAGCATTGATGCTAAGGAGAACACTTTTGAAGACATCCAAGGAGATGATATAAAGGAGAGCTCTTTTCAGGACCAATTGCAAAAGCAAAGGTAAAATATGCAAGGTAGTAATAGATTCTGGTTCAACAGATAATATGGTGTCTAGGGAAATGGTGGATAAATTGAACATAGAAAGGATTCCTCATCAAACTCCTTACAAAGCATCTTGGGTAAGTGATAGTCAATCACTTTTGGTAGATGAACAAGCATATGTTGATTTTGAAATTGGAGAATATAAGGATAGAGTTTTATGTGACATTTTGCCCATGGAATGTTGTCACCTACTTCTAGGTAGGCCATGGCAATTTGATAGGCAAGCATTATATGATGGATATGCTAACACATACACCATCAAGAAGGATGGGAGAACTTTTGTGATGACACCATTGCAGGAGGATGTTGAAGTAAAGAAGGCAGCCAAGGTCATCTTGGTGGTTAAGAAAGAGTTTGTGAAGATCAATGAAGAAGAGACAATGAAAGTTGAGGATACCTCAAGGAATGGGGTTGCCAAAGATCAAAGTTTGAAGGTGGTTTCAGCTTTGAATGATGGAGATCAGATGGTGATATCTAAAATGGATCAGAAGAAGGTTAAAGAGTAGGTCTATAAGCAGCCACAAGGTGGTTGGAAAGAAGGAGATGCTATCATAGTAGGGACCATTGTTTGTCCTCTAGAGCCAACAAGAGTTGAAAGACAATCATATTCTACCATAGCAGCAGTACAAGAAGCATTAGCCAATATTTTGAATGAAGGTGTTTAGGAAGAGATGACAGCAAGGAAGAATGGCAAACAAAGTATAGGTTTGGTTGCAAGCACTCACTCATGGCAAGGTGTGAGTAGAGCCTACAATGCTAGGCATGAGTTTTTAATTCCATGGAAGAAAGTTGCAGCCTAGAGATCATGGGGAAGACATGAGGCAGCAAAGGATAAAGGTGGAGCAAGACAAAGAATCAACTCACGTGGAATGAGTTATTTTCTAGGTGGGGTGTATGGTGCAGGAGCACCTAACACAAGGTGGCCTCCATGAGGCATTCAACTTCATGACTTGTTCATTTTTTCTTTGTTGGTTCAATAAGGTCCTAGAAGACCATTCATGACTGTAATAAGGAATAAGGACTATGTCCAAATATCTATCCTCATGTTGTAGGAGGTAATCATTTTTGTAAGCCTTTATTAAGGCATATAGGGACAGTCATATATTTCATGTTGTAAGCCTTGAAAAGGGCAAAACTATAAAAAACCAATGGTCACCCTCTTGAAAAGTAGTTGGGGATAGTTGGAACTGTAATAACATGCTTAAAATGCCTCCCAAGGGTCGAGGCAAGGCAATAGTTGGAGTTGGTGATCAAGAAATACAAACAAACACTGTGATTTCTAGAATTTTCTACATTTTTTCTGTTATAACATTCATAATGTTTGCATACAGATGAATTAGAAGGTGAGGTTGGACTTTTTGGAAAACCCTATTTCTTACCTTTCATTTGAGTCTAGTTAGAGGTCTCCACACACTTTCTAGAAGAAGTTATGAGTGTTTTCCTAAAAATAGCTTGCTGAAAATCTTCATTTTCTGAGTTTTTTTGTTGCTACAGTCCTTACCCTGCTTTTGTATGGATAGATTGTGAAAGATTATGGTGGTGGTATGAAACTAGGGTGAGTCAAAATTCATTTTCACCTAGTTTGGCTTCTTGAAACCCTTCTGAGTGTGAGTAATCTTCATTTTTCTGAAAACTATTTTTTAGAAACCCTTACCTAGGGTTTTGGCAAGAATTATGTATTTTTGGCCATTCCACTGATTTGATTCACTTTTGATCAGTGGAATGGGTTGTAATAAGTCTGTTATAACATGTTATGTTGAGATTTTGGCAGGAGATCTAAGGACAAGGAGTTTTGTTTGATGAAACCTAACAAACCCATGTGTTAGGTGATGTTTTAAGGCACATTGAAGGAACCAAAGATACATTTTTGGGAACAACAGAGAGTAGAAGCTTAAAACACACAAAATCCTTTGTTTTATCATGAATCCTAAGTGTTCAAACCTTGGGTTGAGCTCTGGGCTTGCATTTGAAGGTACTCTCTTTGTAATTTTGGCCTAATTGGGGCTTTAGGTCATCGACAGGGGTTATTGGTTGAGATATTCCGTCCAAAACAACCTATGCCAATTTTGGGATATGTGATAGAGGGCCATAATGGGTATCTAATAATTGTCTAAGATCTGGGTTTGGAGGTCTGATTCAAAAGTTATTAGGTCTGTTGTCATTTTGGAGGGCTACAAGCCATTTTGGGTGGTTTGTGAAGGAAGTACCAACCTGAAGTCCAATCTACCTTGGCCAATGGATGGAATGGGTCCCTTGACATCCCAAACCAACATTTCCATGATCATACTAGAGTTTCCTTCTGCTGTTCCTACTTTTGCATAAAGATCTTCGTTTTTGAGCTTGTAGGTGAAGTAAAACCTTGTCAAGTTTATCTATCTTTCCCATCCAATTTGCCTCTACATCATATGCCACATAGGGGCACAAGAAAGAGCAAGCACAAGACACATACATATAGGATGATATTGTACTAACATATGACATGTTGGATATGACCTTTGGCATTAATTCACAGGTAATTTTTTTAGAAGGTTCTGCAATTTATTATATTTGTATTTGAAATCTCTAATTAATTATATTAATAGATATTATAAGTCAAAATTAATGTAGCTAATTGTATGCATTATAAAATTCCAGGGTGAAAGTACCCATCATGCATTTGTCAGCCATCCACTGTAAGGCTATGATAGGAGGTCGAGTTGACATGTATGTAATTTATCACAACATAGTAAATATAGTACATGTAAAATTTTTGTCATATATCAATGGTAATCTTATTTAGTGACAACTTGATGATGAACATGTGGATATTGGAGCTCCAACATTAGGAGTTGGTTGTGCTGGCCATAGAGGTAGTTTCACTGAGGTAAATTTTACCATTTCTAATCATTATTGTTGGCAAGAGACACTATATGGATTCATGGTTGTTGTCATTGATGGCAACAAAGGTCATCCCACATATCCGCAAGTCATGATGTGTCTCTACCGGAAGTCAGAATAAAGAATGTTGTGGTCCGGTGAACAAGAACAGAGCATGTGGCAAGGTCCGACAGATTGGTCCGGATCTCTCAGAGGAAGTGTCTTGGTATAGTGCGGATTTGGGGAAGTCAAGAGGACTACCTTGAGTGGTATATTCCAAGGATTTAGCCTCCGGTGATGGACAAGGAAAAAGATATGAATAGTTGAGTACCGGATTCCTGAGAGACAGTGAAAACAGAGGAAGAACTGACTGACAGAGTATCAGACTACTTTCCGGATGTGTTACTGTTGATGATAGAGGTTGTGAAGGCATGAATCATGTTTGGCTGACATGATTAATGATATCTACAAGTATATGCTTGATCCGCATTGCTTGGTGAGGAAGGATTCAGCCGACAGAACAAGAGTTTGTAAGAAACTAGACTGTTCCGGATGCCAACTAGAAAGGTGATGAAATTACTTGTGCGGATATATATAGAGGATGGATTTAGTTGTGAAGTGTGTGATGGTGTGAAGATATATGCGAATAAGTCCAGAACAGAGCAGAAGTAGCAAAAAGGATCCGGTATGTGAAAGATAGCAGAATAAAGAACAGAGGAAAGATGAAGTGCAGCAGATCAGTGTACTGAGCCTAATCGGAACTGAACTCCAGCATATGCAGATGCTTCCAATCAGTTCAAGATTGTGATTCTTATCACTTTGTAGACAGTGTGTCTTCTTGTAGGCAGTGGGCCTCTTGTGAGCAGTGTGCTCGGGCAGTGAGCCCTAATTGGCAAGTGCCATTTTTGTAATCTCCTATTCTTCTAACAGAGAATAATTTTGGGTTAATCACCCCGTGGTTTTCTCCCTTAACAGGGTTTCCACGTCAAAAATACTGTGTTATGTGTTTCTTATTTCATGTTAATGTTTTAGTGTTTGATTCAATGCTGCATCAATTAATAAGAAAGTTCAATAAGGGAAATAATTAGGATAACTGATTCACCCCCCCCTCTCAGTTATCAACAATTGGTATCAGAGCCAAGTTCCTCCTAATAGAGCCTAACAGCTTGAGGAAGATCTGGGAGTTCAAATGGATGCATATGGTTTAAGGGAGCAACTCAAGACTGCTCTTGAGGATCTTGAACAGTCAAATTCTGAAGTCAATGAATTAAAGGAAAGACTCAAACAGGTTGATGAATTCATGAGAGAATTAAAAGACAAATTAAGTCTCTCTATGAAAAAGAGAAAAGAGCTGCTCCAACAGTTGGCAAGACAAAGTGAAGAAAGCAATACAAATGAAGAATTGACTGAGCAAACCAAGTTATGTGAAAAGTTATCAAAAGAAGTCATTATGTTAAGACATGAAATGGAATCAGGAACTATAAAGTTTACTCAAGAGATTGAAGAAAAAAGAAAGGCTGAAGACAATCTAAGACAATCTCTTAAAGAAAAATCAGAAGAATGCCACCAGATGGACAGGATTATCAGACATCTTGAATCTGATCTTGAAGATGCCAAAGATAATGAAGAAAAACTTGAGGATCAAATTGCCTCTCTCAAAAGAGACCTTCAAACAGCAAATGAATATAAAGAGAAATTCAAGATAAGTTCTGCTCAACTTGAAGTTCTTCTTGGAAGTCAAAAGAGGACAGATGACAAGTATGGTTTGGGATATGAGAAAGGAGAAAGCTCCGGATCCGGTCAGAAGAATCTTGGATCAGAAAATCCAAGGAGCAGGCCTAGAAGACCTCCGGTAAGACAGCCAAATGCTCAAAGATATCCATCCTTCAATGGATACTGCCACAGCTGCAACCACTTTGGTCACAAAGCTAATCAGTGCAGAATGAGAATGAATCAGATTAATTCATCCTTCTCCGGACAGTGCTTCAACTGCAAAAGGTATGGACACAAATCCCATGAATGCAGAATTATGCAAGTAAACAAATCATTCAAAGGTAGATGCTTTACATGCAATAGAGTAGGTCATATGGCTAATCAATGCAGATCAAGAGGATATCAGTCAAATATGCAAAGAAATGTTATTTGCCAAATCTGCAATAGGTCCGGTCATAATGCTAAAGTCTGCAGAAACAAGTATCAGGACAAAAGAGGTCCGGTGTATAATCAGAATCAAGACAAGGGTAAACAAAAGATGAATGCGGATGAAGTTAGGAATCAGATGAGCAAGATTTGGGTGAAGAAAAGTTCAGAGAATGTAGAGGTTGGATCCGCACCAGACTCTGGTGCTGATATTTCTTCCGGAAATTAAAAAGTGAGCTCAGGCTTAGGGGGAGACTCAAAGAAAATCCTGTTCCCCCAGCCAAACAAGTGGTGCCGGATGTGGCACAAGATGCGGATTAAAGGGTTTGTAGATATGAGTCTTGAGATGCTTCAGTCAAGTTTTTCAGAGGTCCGCTTGGAGTTATGAAGAAGCTGTGATCGATCAAATAAGACCTGATCAGGGAGATGCTCCGGTATGACAAAGGATTACAAAAAGGTCCGGAGAGATCCGGAAGTGCACTATCTTGTTCTGCGGATTGGACAGAGTGTTTGGGATGTTCTTGTAATATGTTACCTCGATTTATCCATGATTGAAAGATCCGGATGATATTCGCAGATCAGGACTAATCCGGGATACTCTAAGCTATCCAGACAAGGCAAACCGGAATAATGTAGGTGAAGCATTTATTGCAGACAGATATTAGGGTTTGCAGAGCAATATAAAGGATTTCTCAAAAGTCATTTGCTCATTCTGCACTCAAGAAGAAGCGAATAGTGGAGCTCTGCAACAAGATTCATCAAGCACACCAAGGATCTCCTGCCGAAGTCATTGCATAAAGAAATCAATCCAATCACTCCGTGCAAATCGAAGGCGCATAAGGTATTCTCCGTTTTTCATTACCTCACTGCAAATCTTTGAAGAATGGCTACTCCAAATATAGTTAAGATCTCTGATAGACCTCGCCCCTCATTCAAGAAACATCCTTACAAATCATTGGAGGTAGATCCACTAGGAGCATTCTCTAGTGTTCCTCATGGTGTATTGCATACGGAAGATATTAGGGTTTACATCCATGCAAATCTTGAAGACTTTGGAGAAACAAAACTGATGGATATCTATCACAAACAATTGATAGATGACTCCTTTGAGATCAAACCTCAGTATAAAGCCATCCAGGACAAACACTTTGCACAGTGCATTCATTTCCCCTGTTTTGAAGAAGATGAATGGGTCCGGTATGTACTAAGTAGAGTACATGACAACTTCCTATGGTTGAACAAGCCCTTCAAGATCACCAAGGACGCAATTAGGGCTGTAACCGGTCTGCACTCATCCGGTGGATTACCTGTTCTCAAATCTGTCAAAAATCAGACAGTCAGTGATGCAACCGGATCCAAGTTTGACAAGAGAGCTATGACAGTTGATGATATCATTGAACCGGATGTCAAATTTGCAGCTATGATAATTGGTTACAAAATCTATCACTCCAGTAGGGAAAATTCAGTACCGGGAACTGTAATCTACACAGCCTATCAGATGTTAAAGGAGAATGCAAACTATGATTTGTGCGAGCTTCTAGTTAACCAACTCTTTGAAAATCTGCAGAAGATTAAGAAGGACAAGAAAAACTCCTTCAAATATGGCAATCTGATCCTTTGTCTCTTCTTTTACTACATGAATGAGCTTCCCAGATCCAGTGGATGGATATGGTAGAATGACAGACCGGTTGCCATTCAAATCAGAGACTATTTGCATGGACTTGGGGATGCAAAAGCAAGAAATACAGCTCTATGGGGTTACTTCAAGAACTTCCAAAGCATGATGCATGCAAGAGAAAGAATACCCCAATCCCTTGTTGAAAAATACAAAGACACAGTATGCTTCATGATAGAAACAGATCAGTGTCTGATGGAGGCAGTGGAGCCAAGGACTGTCTGGATCATGCCCATGGGGTATGAAGTGGATGAACAGATAGTAGAGCTGCATGTTCAACACATGCTAAGCCAGCCCAAAGATCCTAAGGCAGAAAGGTTCGGAACCTTTGAGGAACTGAGTGTAAAGTTACATGTAGAACTCAGGGAACCGGAGATAAAGAGGAAGGTAAGAAAAGAAGTTGAGCATATTGCTCAAGGCCTAGGCATCTCAAAAGAGGCACTTGATGCCAGCCGGGAAAAGAGGAGGAAGGCTGAGGAAGAAGAGAAAAGTAAAGAAAGTGTTCCGGTTGAAACTCCCACCCGGACCAGATCATCAAAAAGATCTGCACCTCCCTCAACCAAAAGTTCAAAACCGGAAGTCCAGGCATCCGGTAAAAGATCCAAGACAAAAGCCACAAGGGCTTATAAAAGCCAAAAGGATGAAGAGGAAACAGAGTCAGATGAGGGAGTAAAAGAAATAAAGAAGCAGAAGAAGAAAGGATCCGGTAAACCCTCCTCAGGACAAGACAAGGATGAAATGGCAGAGGTATCTGTTGAAAAGCCCACTCTGTCTCTAGAGAATGTAATCAAGTCGGTCACGGTGGATGGAAACCTTCAACCAATGACTGAATCTTATGATGACTTCAGTGAGGCTGACCAAAAGACTCTGCAGGAAGCCACAGTCAAATATCTGAACATATATAATAAGGCTTTCATTGAGATCATATCTCTTATTCCTAAAAGCCTAGAAAAGGAATTGGAAGTAAGAAAGAACAATGCTCATGCAAAAGATCTTGAGATCCGGGAGCAGATAGCTATTCAGCTATATACTCAAATTGATCCCAAGACAATGAACATAATCTTCAAGGACTGCAAAGATGAGTTCAGAAGTAAAGCCAGGATGAATCAACTCATGCTTGGTGAGACTGACAAAGAGGCCCAAGAGACAGAAGAGATCCTCCGGAAGGCCTTCAAAAGGTTCAATCTTCCTGTTGTAGAGGACTTAGGTGCAGAAACAGCTGCGGATTTGGAATCATCTGTTCCGGAAGAAGTGGGCCCTGAACATACAAGCATCTCTCCTCCGGTTTCCCCTACAGTCTCCGGATCCAAAGAAGAAGAGCAATTACAGGAGAAGGAAGTAGGGGTGAAAGATAAAGAGGTTGACAGTTCCAAGACTGCAGAAGAAAAGAAACATCTGTCTCCGGCAAGAGACACTGCACAAACTGTTCAACAATTTTTGAGCAAAGAAACTTTAGAGATTGATGAACCGGAGCTTCTAAAAGGCCCATTCGACTTTGACTCTCTCTCTCCGGTACAAACAATGAAGATAGCTTCATTTGCAAATGCCAAGGCAAATGAAAAACTCCTGAAGTCTCATATGGAAGACTGTGAGTTGATAGAGGCTGCTTCCGGAGTACTTGTAAAGATTATGCCATCAATCCAGATAGATCCGACAGCCTCCTCTTCCGGTAATCTAAAAACCTTAGTCAGCAGTGTTGATACACATTTTGATTCTCTAGAAAAATCAGCTGAAGAAAAGGTCCGGAAGGAATTTTTGGATAAAAGATTTTCAGAAGTATTAGAATTAATCTCTAAAGATAGGAAGATTGTGAGCATTGGAATAAAGAGCTTAGAGAATGCTCTTAAGGATGGCGGTGACATCTACAAATTTTGTATATCCTGGTCAAAGGCAACAGCAGCAATTGATAAGAAAATAAAAGAGGAACAGGACAAGCTACAAAGCTTATCTCAAAGTTTTGATCCTCTCTCTTCCTCCATAATAAATCAAGAATGTCAGACTATTGCAGTCTTGAATGAAATAAAGAATCTTGAGAAGGAAAGGAAGAACATCACTAACCGGATGGGAGAACTTAGACGGATTATAATCCCTAAGTTGGAAACTATGCATGAGGCCATCAGTGATGCTCAGACCACCGCCCAAACAAATGATCCGACAGATCTCAAGAGGGCAGAAGCTTTTGCATTTTTGTTGAGTGGTCACATTTCAATTTTGGATAGAATGAAGCAAAGTTGGGCTACAGAAATGATCCAATTGCAGACATCCTTTGCAGACATTCTTCAGTATATGTGAGTATGTAAATATGCGGCTATGTATAGAAAATTTTTGAAAATTTTGATATGCGGACCCTACCCTTTGCCATTGATGTCAAAGGGGGAGTGAGGAGCAGTGAAAAATGAGGAATCCAATAAAGGGGGAGTTCCGGAAATTGTATATAAAGACAGAGCATCAGCAAAGGGGGAGCATAGTGTAAACACTTAGTCATTTTTCACTAAGTGTTGCCATCAATGCCAAAGGGGGAGATTGTTGGCAAGAGACACTATATGGATTCATGGTTGTTGTCATTGATGGCAACAAAGGTCATCCCACATATCCGCAAGTCATGATGTGTCTCTACCGGAAGTCAGAATAAAGAATGTTGTGGTCCGGTGAACAAGAACAGAGCATGTGGCAAGGTCCGACAGATTGGTCTGGATCTCTCAGAGGAAGTGTCTTGGTGCAGTGCGGATTTGGGGAAGTCAAGAGGACTACCTTGAGTGGTATATTCCAAGGATTTAGCCTCCGGTGATGGACAAGGAAAAAGATATGAATAGTTGAGTACCGGATTCCTGAGAGACAGTGAAAACAGAGGAAGAACTGACTGACAGAGTATCAGACTACTTTCCGGATGTGTTACTGTTGATGATAGAGGTTGTGAAGGCATGAATCATGTTTGGCCGACAAGATTAATGATATCTACAAGTATATGCTTGATCCGCATTGCTTGGTGAGGAAGGATTCAGCCGACAGAACAAGAGTTTGTAAGAAACTAGACTGTTCCGGATGCCGACTAGAAAGGTGATGAAATTACTTGTGCGGATATATATAGAGGATGGATTTAGTTGTGAAGTGTGTGATGGTGTGAAGATATATGCGAATATGTCCAGAACAGAGCAGAAGTAGCAAAAAGGATCCGGTATGTGAAAGATAGCAGAATAAAGAACAGAGGAAAGATGAAGTGCAGCAGATCAGTGTACTGAGCCTAACCGGAACTGAACTCCAGCATATGCAGATGCTTCCAATCAGTTCAAGACTGTGATTCTTATCACTTTGTAGACAGTGTGTCTTCTTGTAGGCAGTGGGCCTCTTGTGAGCAGTGTGCTCGGGCAGTGAGCCCTAATTGGCAAGTGCCATTTTTGTAATCTCCTATTCTTCTAACAGAGAATAATTTTGGGTTAATCACCCCGTGGTTTTCTCCCTTAACAGGGTTTCCACGTCAAAAATACTGTGTTATGTGTTTCTTATTTCATGTTAATGTTTTAGTGTTTGATTCAATGCTGCATCAATTAATAAGAAAGTTCAATAAGGGAAATAATTAGGATAACTGATTCACCCCCCCCTCTCAGTTATCAACAATTATGCATTTAAATATGTTATGTATCTATTTTGGTGAAATAACCTTGAACTCTATTTTAGTTGATGACAAATTTAGAGACTCCTCCTCATGTTCATCAATCAGTAGACGTGGGCATTACTGCAACTATTTTATCTGCAAATCCTTTGACCAAGGTATGAGCTAATAACATGTAAATAGCATTATGTTTTATATCACATCATTTAATTGCCATACATGATATTCATGTTTACTCAATTTTGCTTCTTCATGCTTCTCATAGGAGGTTACAACACCAACCCATCCAACTACATATGAAGAGAGACAACAAATGATCAAGAGGGAACACCAGATTATGATAAGTGATTGATTACTTATGTCATGTTGTACATATTTCATGTTTCCTATATTAATGTGGATATTTTTTTGATTGTATTAAAAGGTGGAGCTTTAAAAATCTCTATCAAGGAGGTCTAGTCGGCATACGAGAGAGCATGAGTCGTTGACTGATTCTAAGTCTTCACGGCTAAGCAAGGGCCATCAATTATTTGATAGCACTCCATAAGAAATTTGATTTTGGGACACTTTGTTGTATGCCTCTATGGATTTATAAACATACTTTTCTATTTTACTAATGGGTGTTGCCACAATAATGGATTACACTTTCTAGGACATCCTGATTTTTGTTGAAATCACATATTTTTAGAAAATATAATGATTTAAGCCTTGAAAGGTTCCATTTAAAGGACTTTAATTGAAGAGGGTTTGATTAAACCCCCTTAGATTCAAACCCCCTTGGATAGAACCCCGCTAGTTTTTGTCATGCCCACATTTTCCATGTGGTCATGACACGAAAACCTCATGTCATGTCCACATTTCCCATGTGGTCATGACATGAAATACCAAAATTTTTTTCACCTGACTCTAAAACTGCCTCGTATGCAACATGCGCGCTCGATGACACACGCACGTAACGTGGTTGTATTCTCAACACACGTTAGGTGTGTCACACAAAGACGAGGAAGCCAACCACAGTGCTCGATGATGTGAAACTCCTTTCGTAATCCCCATGATAACGATAGCAACTAATGGGGTGTGCGCTGCTAGAAGCATTGCTAAGAGGGGTGGTTTCCATCCCAGAACCCACCTTAGGGTTTCCCAAGGAAAGGGGTAAGGTTTCGACCTAATTCAAAAAAACTAACCCAAGATAAACTGTCAACTATCAACAACATTGAACAAGATCAACTAACAAGTTAAGGCTAGTTACATTCTAAAATACCATCAAAATCTACACTTGAAAAATAATCAAAACTACCAGCATTAATTAAAACATGTATCCAAATAAATAATCAGGAAAGTAAAATACAAAACTAAATTAATTAAATAATCCTAATCCCAATCTCACAAGCATAACATTTCAAGGGGTAAAATTTCCCTAAAATCTCGGCAGCATAAGCCACCATAACAACTATGAGAGAATATAATATATTTTCCCAACTATTAAAATTATACAACACTAATTTAAATGATTTGAAAATTTTAATAGCATCCACTAAAGAGTTAAAATCATTAAACTAAAATAATTGAAATAACACATTCGAACTAGATCTAAAACATTGATCTATACAATATAAATTAAAACCTTCAACTATAGCATTATAACCCAATGAATTAAAATGGGAAAATTAAATCACCACATGTAAAATTTATAAAAATAAAGTGCACCAACTAGCCTAAGTGAGATTAAGAGGATAAACAAGAGGTTAAAGGTTAAAATTACTCCCTAAATCCTAGGGCATCCCATCAAGCCCTAAAAATAAGTTTATAGGGCATCCCACCAAGCCCTAAAAATAAGTTTATAAAAGCATTCTTAGTTTTCTATTTGCTCACAAAAGCTTCTTTGTTTTTTTATTGGTGCAGGTTCAAGTTAGATAAGGAGAGAGAAAATCCCTTCCCCATGTGGGAAGGCATTTTCCCCAAAATGTGCCTCTAACATTTGTCTTATGTTTTCAAAAAAAATCATTTTCTTCAGGTTCAAAGGATTTATTTACTAACATGATAATATTTTACTTACACGCTATATTTTAATTTCTAACTTTTTCATTTGTTGCACATGTTTCTAATATAAAGGATTTATTTACTAACATGATAATATTTTTCTAACAGGGTAAATTTTATTTTCTAACCTTTTCATTTGCTGCACATGTTTCTAACATATTTTCTAACATTTCTTTCAAATATGTTTGCACATGTCTCTACATTCCTCTTATTGTCTAAATTGTATGAAATTCCTATAGGTTTACTCTAGAAGCTTTTTTTTTCTATTTTATTGAAAAGTTACAAGTTCTTCAAAAATCTATTGTTTTCCAAGGTCTAAAAATAAAATTAGCTCTCTGGAATTATTTCTCTCTTTAACACAGTGAGCTGCAAGTAATTATATAACAATTGTATTGCATATATATAATAAACTATATATATATATATATATATATATATATATATATATTACTTTACACAAAAATCTAATTTTAATAAAGATTACCGAGTAAAAAGAAATCTATCAAACACATATATGTACTGTGTTCCATACTCAGAGAAGGGACTATGTAAATAAATTTACAGAGGGGTATTAGAAACCTGAACAAAGCAGTGTTTAAAGAATGCCACGGAGGGTTACAAAAGAAGGAGGGCACTAGCCCGGGGCGGAGGGCAGACTGTGCTCTTTTTATTTATTAAAAAAAAAATCGTATAATACAAGGGCGTAAGGATTAATGACAGAGGATTTTTCAAATATAACCGAGGGTTTGAATTTAAAAAACAGGGCAATCACTTTTTTATTTTATTTACAGAGGCGTTTAGAATAGCACACAGAGGAACAATTTTAAACAAATCTTATATATATTATTGCAAAGGCCAAAAGTATGTATAAAGTTCAGAGAGGAGGTTATTGTTAAAATTTACTAAGGTTTAATATTTTAAGGGCAAAGGATATTAATCACAGAGGCATTTTAAATAGACCGAGGGTTTGAATTTTAAAACCATTTAATAATTGGGTGAATTTCATACAATAGTGGCATTGAAAAATTACCGAAAGGTATTTTTTAAACTAAAAAAATGCTTGAATAAATAAGAAGAGTTAAAAAAAACTAGGAGCAAGTTTAACAGTGTCGGGCGGTGGCAGCTGGGGTGACAGAGCCCTAAGGCTCGCCAGCCAGAGACCTTTCTTCTTTTTTTTTTGGTTGTTTGAAATCTTAAAAAAAAAAAACGAACCCTAACGAGAAATATACATCCTGCAATTTGTATTACAACTTTTCATTAAAAAAATAAAGCATTTAACACTATAATATTATATATAGATATTTTTATAATTACTTTTATGTAATCTAATAATTGAATATTTTTTTTCTTCCTGTATAAGAAAATAAAGAGAACTAATAATTATTTAAACAGTAAGTTATATATATATATATAAACATCACAAAGGTAATTAAAATAGGCTTATATAAAATTTCTCTTTCTTCAATACTAAAAGAATAACTATAGTGTTATTTTTTTGCTTTTATCTAAATAATACATTTCTCTTTTGCAAGCACAAAACCATTTATTCTTCCTTAATCATTCCAAAATTAAGATGTCTATATATTTTCTTTTGTTCTAAACCAATTGTCTAATCTATTTCTTTCATCCATTAATCCAAAACATGGAATACAAATATTTTTTTCTTTCTTTCAAAAAGTCATTGCAAATAACTATTTCAAGGACATAATGCATCCTTTAATGACAACATTTCAATGAACATGATAAAAGGAAATATTCATACTTATTACTAATTTCTTTTGCAAGTCATACATTTCTAACTTAACATAAATGAAATACCATGAAATATAAGAAGAGATATGAACCTAAGCCTAACTCTACCCTTTTACAAGCTCATAGAGCTAAGGCTTTTACATAGCCTTTTCAAGATGCAAAACTACTTTTACAAACACAAAACCTTCCAAGGAGACTCTTCTCCTTCACATTTTTTATTTCTTAGCCATAGATCCTGCAATAATGCAACACAAAGACAACAAGATTCCAATGCCAAGGGATTTGCTCACCTCTCATCTTAGGCTTGATAGAAAGCCACCCCTAAGCTAGGAGGCCCACTAGGCTACCAAGGTTTCACACAAACACAATAAGCAAAGCACTCAACAAAAAACACACCAACACCCACCCAAGGGATACCACAACACAAAATCCATAACCATGGATTTGAAACAAGGGGGAGAGAGTGGATTACTCTTTTCAAGGGGAAAGACTTCAAACACAACTTCTTTCAACACTACTTTCTCATATCTCCATTTAACCATTTTCCCCTCAATCTCAACTCATGTCATGAACTTAACCATTTATCATTCCATATTCACAAGAAGGGCACTCTTGCTTCTCTCACATAACCACAACCTCAAAATAAGGCCTCAAGCCAAACAACTCCTCTCAAGGAGTGAGCTTTCCCCAAGGAGGTTCTCACCTCTTTCCAAACCCCAATACAAGGCATGCTTCTTCCACACAAGTGGTGAGCATTTACCATAAATAACCCATCCTAAAAACAAGAACAACATGAAATTCACTCACAAAACACATAACAACACTATATGCAAAAACACAAGGAAAACTAATGAAAGCATGAACTAATAATCTAATAGGCTTGAGAGTCTACCTCTCAAGCTTTTCCATGGTTAGAAGGGTTGAAGTAGAGCTCCATAATAGCCTCTATCTCTAAGCTCCTACTCTTTTCCGAGGTCTAAAACGCAAAGAAAACTCTCCCAACAAGAAAAAAATGAAAAATGCAAAGACAAAGATCTGTTCTCCCTTCAACAAGAGGGAGTTAAATAGGCCTTTCCCACAAGCCTTGATGAATGAGATGGTGACGCTTGTCACCTTCTCCTTTATCCACACAACCCTCTCACAACCCCACAAGAATGAGGAGGTGACACTTGTCACCTTCCCATTCAACTATGCTACACACTCTCCCACAAATGCTCTCACAGATGTGTGAGAGCATTGGGAGAGGAGATCACACATGGGAGACCCCTCATGAATGAGGAGGTGACACTTGTCACCTTCCCATTCAACTATATTACACTCTTCCCCACATATGGTCTCACACATGTGAGAGCATAGGGAAGAGGTCTCACACACTTGAGAAGACTCTAGAAGCTTCTAAATCACTTAAGACAAGGGTAACCTCACCCTAGGTGAGTGGGGTTAGGTTAGGTGAGATGGTGACATGCCAACCACCTCTCACATCTCCCAAACTCGTCACTTGACTCAAGGGCCAAGTTTAGGTGACCATACAAGGGTTAAACCAAGTTTAAACATGCTAAGAATGGTCCTAGACCTTAGGGGTATGACCTAGGGTCATTATTTGACCATAATTAACACTAGGAAACTCATAAATTCACATGAGATGGGATCAAAAATATTTAGCACCAAAATTGTGCAAACCAAAACATTACAACCTTACAATACATCAAGGTGATAAATAAAAAGGGTGAAACTTACAAAAATTGCATCAATTTAATCATGCAATTAAAATCAAACAACACCATAGTCCCTGGGAGGGACTTGGTTGAGCATCACTAGTTTTAAACATGGGTAGAGTCGTGGACCTCTGATTTCCATTAGCAATGGAATTAGTCTACACACTTCAATGCACATTAGTACCCACATGCAGTATATATATCCAGATAGCCGAAGCAATAAGAAATAGGGAAACACACACATTATACACTCATAAATATCACATGATAACATTCACTTGGTTCTCTAATCAACTATATATTAAATCACACAATCAAGATCATAAATCACCTAATATTCCATCAATTCAAACATCTAGCTAAACCATTTTAATTGCATCATTTATAATACACATCCAACATCATGGAATTTATAATATAATCAAGCATGTAAGATATAGCATCATCCTACAATAACTCATCTATCTAATGAAGCACAAGATAAAATTGACAAATGTCCAAATAGGAGGGATCAATAGTCCTCAAAATGACCACATGCCAACTATAATTCGAAGCATCAAGGTCTAATAGTGCAGCTAATCTAGTCGCAGAAGGGTGGGCCTCACATCCTCCTCCCCTAGAGATTAACTTCCTCCTGGAAATTAACATAGAGGTAAGGTAGAACAACCCACCAACAAGCCAATCTAACACAGTGTTGACACTAAAAATGATTTTTTTTTAAAGTACGAAACTATTAGGAACTAATAAGCAATCTCATAGCAATAATCCAGATAATACCCTCCTCTGACTAGGAGTCAAGAATCTAATAGCTACACATACTCCAAAGACTTTATGAGCATTAAAAAAAAACACAAGGGCATTAGATGCCCTAAGATAGACCACCAATAAATTCATGGTCATGAAAGGTGAGGACACACCAAGGAGGTTAGCACCAAAAGTATTACTTCACATGACTCAAGGTCAACAAGGAAATTCTGACTCACCAATATCGACTCGCCATACAAACCTCAACCTTACGACATCAATCCAAGACCATTTATTCCCATCTCCATCTCACCAAGTACCCCTTATGGGTAGGGTAGGTTACATAAGTCACAGCATTACACATGTGCCAACAGTAGCAACAATAAGGAAATCCTCAAAATAACAAGCTTGCAAAAGATAAACTCTTTAAATCAAATTTAACAAATAAAATTTAAAAGTATTAAGATTTAGAAGGTAAGTTTCGAAAGATAAATAAATTTTCAAAAAGTTAAGTCAAGTCCAAAAGTGGCACCAAATTCAACATTCAAAATTTAAATCAAAATAAGATTAAACAAGTCCTTGAGGTAAGAGGACTATAAGAAACTATATCAGCTAAGTAGCCCAAGTGAAGAAATTTAATACTGCTAGTTTTGAAAACAATAAAATTTCATCAATGAGTAGATTATCTTCAACAATTTACCAAAATTGCACATTACAACATCATATGTATATAACATAGTTATAAAGGAGAGGAGAGGGATAGTGGTCACATTCGTAACTAAGATCATGAAACACCCCAACATCACGTACACCCACAACTTCTAGGTGACCTAGGACATGCTTGGGAAAGAATGCCAAGGGTTAGGTATCCTAAGAGTCACCTTCAAAGTGGGGCCTTTCATGCTTACTAGTAAGGGTCACAACCCAACAACTTCATGGATACTACCAAAACCATCTAAAATTCACTTACTTCCATAGATTGATAATCACACTAGGCAATTCATAAATACAACAATAATCCTACTCAAGGTACCAAGATACTAGAGTGGGGGCTAAGCCAAACCAACCCTATTCGTGACTGAAATCATGTTAACTATCCTCGAACAAAGTTTAGTGCAACAAGGTTGGAGAATCCTAACCAAGGTGTTCACAAACTAACTCAAGTTCAAAGCCAAGGCCTTAATATCACCTAAAAATGACCCAATGGAAGCATCTATGACAATCACACGTGTCGATCACAACACTTAACCATAACAACCCAAAGGTATCACAACCAACTTACTATTACTCCCATAATGAACTCAACTTCCCAACACAACCTTACAATCCCCAAAATTTTCTAAGTTAAACATTCAAGGGACTATTCACTTTCAGTACCCTATGGCAAGGTGTGTGAATCCTTAATCAATTCAACACCTAGAAATATTGTATTCTGTAAAATAATATCTTTCTATACACTAGGGTCATCTTCAAGGAATTATGTTATTAGTTGCACAGGGGACTCATCCCGTGACTTACTAGAAAACAACTAAAAGACTCAAGATAGAAGAGTTGACACTCTAACTATCTTGTCGCATCACTTACTCAACTCCTAAAGCATCTCAAACATTTTCCCATACCAAAGACAAAAAGGAACTACTAAGAGGGTTTTCACTACAACCCAAAAGGACCAGCTCAACTAGATCTTAACTTCCTTTACTACAACCTAACACAAGGCTTCACTATAGCCTTCTATGCACAAGGACATATGTTCTCCCAAGGGGAACTCGTCACCCTAAAAAGACATAAAGGTAAGCATACTCCAATGAAACAAGGTGGCAAGGAAAGGATCAAGTTGCACTTAGGTTACTATTAATAAGAAAATTAGGGAATTATACCCGCATCTAGATCTTACTCCTCAATCACTATAACATGGTTTGACATCAAGCACTCACACCACCTTTACACCACCAACCACCGAGGTACCAAAATATAAGTGAATAATTCACATTACAATTAATGCTAAGGTAGTGCATAGACTTAATATCCACTAGGCACCAATACGTTGCAAGTAGGTTAACTTGATGTGACACAACCAGTGTCACAAGAATTGTAACCGCAAGGTGGTCCTCAAAGCCACTACTATCCTTTCATTTAACTCATAGGCATACATGAGAAGATAGCCAAAAAGACCTTACAAGCCAACTCTTTTAGCGTCCACTACTCCACCTTCAAGATGAGGGTACCAAGCGACTCTTACAAGAGAATATACCATTTTATCCTCTTTTCACTCTTTGGGTGACAACTATTCATTAGGATAATTTAATCCTATAACAAGGCGAAGGACAACTATACGTCTACAACTTCTTCGCATCCCGACCAAGGGTCTTCTAAATAAGGCACAACCTACCCCACAATACAAGGGTTAACTAAATGACACAAGGTGGAGAATAAGTGAAATAGGGTACATGAATCTTTGTCCAAGATTAGAGTACCACTTCAATACATTTCTTTCCTCCTACATGGTGGGATAAACACACTCAACATTCTCAGAAAATGGGTAAGTCTCAAACAACAAGATGGCACTTATGACTTGCAACATGCCACTCAACATCCACTAGGGCAAACCTACAAGGTAGCCAAAAGAGAATAACTTTACCACAATAACACCTTCCCAAGGGTGCAACCTACAACAGGTTGATATGATCCCTAAAGAAGGATAAAAAAGCACCATCAACTAGGACAAGGAGCAAGGATTAACTAGAATGAAACACTTAGCAAAACTTAACCAATCAACATCCTTTTAGGATAACATTATTAAGAAGTTGACTAACTCTTGAATTTAGGGCTTGCATAGTCCTTCAATTACCCTATTCATCAAGAATACACTCCCCAAGTACCTATGACACAAAGGCGTACAATGGGGTTAGTGGAAGCAAAATCAAGGGAACAAGTTGTTCCCACGCATGGTGTCTTATGAACTCATTGCTACGCAAGCTAGAGTTAGACACACAAAACATGTATGCATGACCAACAATTGGCCCAACACAATGAATGTACACACCCAGAGATCCCAATGTTTGAAACATGGGCTTTGATACCAAATGTCATGTCCACATTTTCCATGTGGTCATGACACAAAAACCACATGTCATGTCCACATTTCCCATGTGGCCATGACACGAAACACCAAATTATTTTTTCATCTGACTCTAAAACTACCTCGTATGCAACATGCGTGCTCAGTGACACACGCACGTAACGTGGTTGTATTCGTAACACACGTTAGGCGTGTCACACAATAGAGAGGAAGCCAACCATGGTGCTCAATGATGTGAAACTCCTTTGGCAATCCCCATGATAATGATAGCAACTAAGGGGGTGTGCGCTGCCAGAAGCATTGCTAAGAGGGGTGGTTTCCATTCTGGAACCCACCTTAGGGTTTCCCAAGCAAAGGAGTAAGGTTTCGACCTAATTCAAAAAAACTAACCCAAGATAAACTGTCAACTATCAACAACATTAAACAAGATCAATTAACAAGTTAAGGCTAGTTACATTCTAAAATACCATCAAAATCTACACTCAAGAAATAATCAAAACTACTAGCCTTAATTAAAACATTTATCCAAATAAATAATCGAGAAAGTAAAATACAGAACTAAATTAATTAAATAATCCTAATCCCAATCTCACAAGCATAACATTTCAAGGGGTAAAATTTCCCTAAAATCTCGGCAGCATAAGCCACCATAACAACTATGAGAGAATATAATATATTTTCCCAACTATTAAAATTATACAAAAATAATTTAAATGATTTGAAAATTTTAATAGCATCCACTAAAGAATTAAAATCATTAAACTAAAATAATTGAAATAACACATTCCAACTAGATCTAAAACATTGATCTATAAAATATAAATTAAAACCTTCAACTATAGCATTATAACCCAATGAATTAAAATGGGGAAATTAAATCACCACATAAAATTTCTAACAATAAAGTGCACCAACTAGCCTAAGTGAGATTAAGAGGATAAACAAGAGGTTAAAAAGAGGTTAAAGGTTAAAATAACTCCCTATATCCTAGGGTATCCCATCAAGCCCTAAAAATAAGTTTATAAAAGCATTCTTAGTTTTCTATTTGCTCACAAAAGATTCTTTGTTTTTTTATTGGTGCAGGTTCAAGTTGGATAAGAAGAGGGAAAATCCCTTCCCCTAGTGGGAAGGCATTTTCCCCAAAATGTGCCTCTAACATTTGTCTTATGTTTTTAAAAAAAATCATTTTCTTTAGGTTTAATGGATTTATTTACTAACATGATAATATCTTTCTAATAGGCTATATTTTAATTTCTAACTTTTCCATTTGCTGCACATGTTTCTAATATAAAGGATTTATTTACTAACATGATAATATTTTTCTAACAGGTTAAATTTTATTTTGTAACCTTTTCATTTGTTGCACATGTTTGTAACATATTTTCTAACATTTCTTTCAAATATGTTTGCACAGGTGTCTATATTCCTCTTATTGTCTAAATTGTATGAAAATCCTATAGGTTTACTTTAGAAGCTTTTTTTTTTCTATTTTATTGAAAAGTTACAAGTTCTTCAAAAATCTATTGTTTTCCAAGGTCTAAAAATAAAATTAGCTCTCTGGAATTATTTCTCTTTAACATAGCGAGCTGCAAGTAATTATATAACAATTGCATTGCATATATATAATAAACTATATATTTTACTATATATTACTTTACACAAAAATATAATATTAATAAAGATTGCCGAGTAAAAAGAAATCTATTAAACACATATATGTACTGTGTTCCATACTCAGAGAAGGGACTATGTAAATAAATTTACAAAGGGGTATTAGAAATCTTAACAAAGCAGTGCTTAAAGAATGCCACGGAGGGTTACAAAAGGAGGGCATCGGCCCGGTGCAGAGGGCAGACTGTGCTCTTTTTATTTATTTAAAAAAATGTATAATACAGGGGCGTAAGGATTAATGACAGAGGCATTTTCAAATATAACTGAGGGTTTGAATTTAAAAAACAGGGCAATCATTTTTTTTATTTTATTTGCAGAGGCGTTTAGAATAGCACATAGAGGAACAATTTTAAACAAATCTTATATATATTATTGCAAAGGCCGAAAGTATGTATAAAGTTCAGAGAGGAGATTGTTGTTAAAATTTACTAAGGTTAAATATTTTAAGGGCGAAGGATATTAATCACAGAGGCATTTTAAATAGACTGAGGGTTTGAATTTTAAAACCATTTAATAACGAGGTGAATCTCATACAACAGTGGCATTGAAAAATTACCGAAAGGTATTTTTTAAATTAAAAAAAAAGGTCGAATAAATAAGAAGAGTTAAAAAAACCAGGAGCAAGGTTTAATAGTGCTAGGTGGTGGCGGCTCGGGCGACAGAGCCCTAAGGCTCGCCAGCGAGAGACCTTTCTTCTTTTTTTTTTCGTTTGTTTGAAATCTTTAAAAAAAAAAAAACCCTAATGAGAAATATACATCCTGCGATTTGTATTACAACTTTTCATTAAAAAAATAAAGCATTTAACACTATAATATTATATATAGATATTTATATAATTACTTGTATGTAATATATAAATACATATCTAATAATCAAATATTCTTTTTCTTTCTATATAAGAAAATACAAAGAACTAATAATTATTTAAATAGTAAGTTATATATATATATATATATATATATATATATATATATATATATATATATATATATATATATATATATATATATATATATATATATATATATATCACAAAGGTAATTAAAATAGGCTTATATAAAATTTGTCTTTCTTCAATACTAAAAGAATAACTATAGTCTTATTTTTTTGCTTTTATCTAAATAATACATTTCTCTTTTGCAAGCACAAAACCATTTATTCTTCCTTAATCATTCCAAAATTAAGATGTATATATATTTTCTTTTGTTCTAAACCATTTGTCTAATCTATTTCATTCATCCATTAATCCAAAACATGGAATACAAATATTTTTTTTCTTTCTTTCAAAAAGTTAATGCAAATAACTATTTCAAGGACATAATGCATCCTTTAATGACAACATTTCAATGAACATGATAAAAGGAAATATTCATACTTATTATTGATTTCTTTAGCAAGTCATACATTTCTAACTTAACATAAATGAAATACCATGAAATATAAGAAGAGATGTGAACCTAAGCCTAACTCTACCCTTTTACAAGCTCATAGAGCTAAGGCTTTTACATAGCCTTTTCGAGATGCAAAATTACTTTTACAAACACAAAACCTTTCAAGGAGACTATTCTCCTTCACCTTTTTTATTTCTTAGCCATAGATCCTGTAATAATGCAACACAAAGACAACAAAATTCCAATGCCAAGGGATTTGCTCACCTCCTATCCTAGGCTTGATAGCAAGCCACCCCCGAGCTAGGAGGCCCACTAGGCTACCAAGGTTTCACACAAACACAATAAGAAAAACACTCAACAAAAAACACACCAACACCCACCCAAGGGATACCACAACACAAAATCCATAATCATGGATTTGAAACAAGGGGGAGAGAGTGGACTACTCTTCTCAAGGGGAAAGACTTCAAACACAACTTCTTTCAACACTACTTTCTCATATCTCCATTTAACCATTTTCTCCTCAATCTCAACTCATGTCATGAACTTAACCATTTATCATTCCATATTCACAAGAAGGGCACTCTTGCTTCTCTCACATAACCACAACCTCAAAATAAGGCCTCAAGCCAAACAACTCCTCTCAAGGAGTGAGCTTTCCCCAAGGAGGTTCTCACCTCTCTCCAAACCCCAATACAAGGCAAGCTTCTTCTACACAAGTTGTGAGCATTTACCATAAACAACCCATCCCAAAAACAAGAACAACATGAAATTCACTCACAAAACACATAACAACACTATATGCAAAAACACAAGGAAAACTAATGAAAGCATGAACTAATAATCTAATAGGCTTGAGAGTCTACCTCTCAAGCTTTTCCATGGTTAGAAGGGTTGAAGTAGAGCTCCATAATAGCCTATATCTCCAAGCTCCTACTCTTTTCCCAAGTTCAAAACCCAAGGAAAACTCTCCCAACTAGAAAAGAAATGAAAAATGCAAAGACAAAGAACCCTTCTCCCTTCAACAAGAGGGAGTTAAATAGGTTTTTCTCACAAGAATGAGGAGGTGACACTTGTCACCTTCCCATTCAACTATGCTACACACTCTCCCACAAATGCTCTGACACGTGTGAGAGCATTGGGAGAGGAGATCACACATGGGAGACCCCTCATGAATGAGGAGGTGACATTTGTCACCTTCCCATTCAACTATGCTACACTCTTCCCCACATATGCTCTCACACATGTGTGATAGCATAGGGAAGAGGTCTCACACACTTGAGAAGACTCTAGAAGCTTCTAAAGCACTCAAGACAAGAGTAACCCCACCTAGGTGAGTGGGGTTAGGTTAAGTGACATGGTCACATGCCAACCACCTCTCACATCTCCCAAACTCGTCACTTGACTCAAGGGCCAAGTTTAGGTGACCATACAAGGGTTAAACCAAGTTTAAACATGATAAGAATGGTCTTAGACCCTAGGGTTATGACCTAGGGTCATTATTTGACAATAATTAACACTAGGAAACTCATAACTTCACATGCAATGGGCTCAAAAATATTTAGCACCAAAATTGTGCAAACCAAAACATTACAACCTTACAATACATTAAGGTGATAAATAAAAAGGGTGAAACTTACAAAAATTACATCAATTTAATCATGCAATTAAAATCAAACAACACCATAGTCCCTGGGAGGGACTTGGTTGAGCATCACTGGTTTTAAACATGGGTAGAGTCGTGGACCTTTGATTTCCATTGGCAATGGAATTAGTCTACACACTTCAACACACATTAGTACCCACATGCAGTACATATATATCCAGATAGCCGAAGCAACAAGAAATAGGGAAACACACACATCATACACTCATAAATATCACATGATAACATTCACTTGATTCTCAAATCAACTATATTTTAAATCACACAATCAATATCATAAAGCACCTAATATTCCACCAATTCAAACATCTAGCTATACCATTTCAATTGCATCATTTATAATACACATCCAACATCATGGAATTTATAATATAATCAAGCATGTAAGATATAACATCATTCTACAATAACTCATCTATCTAATCAAGTACAAGATAAAACTGACAAATGTCCAAATAGGAGGGATCAATAGTGCTCAAAATGACCACATGTCAACTATAATTCTAACCATCAAGGTCTAATAGTGCAGCTAAACTAGTCGTAGAAGGGTGGGCCTTAGAGTTTTAAACCATACCTATCATGGAGTCTCCTCTACACCTATCAAAATGCTGATAAAAAACCACTTTTAATTTACCTTTTGGGGGATCAAATGAATTCACTTAAAATTTATGTTTTGTAAGTATGTAGTCCTTATTATAAGCTTCCGAAAAAGTATAATTTTAAATATATTTAATTTGATTATTATACTTATTTTTTATTTCTTGTGAATGTAGGTTTTTCACCGAACATCAAGTTATCTGTTCTACACACATGGAAAATTAGTAAATTAGTGAATTTTTTTTTTGAAAAATATCTATTCCCTAGGTATTGATGTCCTTGTTTCAACCAAAAAAAAAATTGAATTTCGATACATACAAAAAAAGTTATGTTTTACGGAATACGCCTATGTCTAAATTATAATTGGTTTGACTTTAAAAATTAATTAAAAACAACATATTGAATAAAACATTATGAAACCAAATGCATGCCCTATATATCGGTGTTACCAATCTAAATTCAAAAGAATCAAAATTTTATCTTTTATATAAAAAAGTTATGTGCTACAGAATACACATCACTTTAAAAAAATGTTGTTTACTATTAAAAACTAGTTATCAAAGGAGACGCAAAAAATTTTACATTTTAACTTCAATTTTTTAAAAAAAATATTTAGAATCTACAAACAAAATCTCACAAATCACTAGTTTGCATCATCTTCAAATTCCTAACGGTTTAGCAGCTATAGGTGTCAGAAAGTGAAGATTTAGTTCAACATGTTGATTTCAATGTCAAGTTTGGCTAAAAAGTGTAACCCATTATTGTGGGATGACCCTGATGTATATTGTTGTATATGCCTATATGGATTTGTTTGGACATGCCTATATGGCTTTATATATACACTATATGTTATTTTCATAGCATTATTTATAAGAGATTTTACTTTATATATGATGATCAATTATGATTATAGGATAGATTATGTATCATGAGCTTAAAATTTTTGATATTGCGTACGTGTTCTTCAATGTTTCCATGAAATGATATTATGTTTAATTATGGTTCAATATATGTTCCAAAGTGTTTGATTAATTCAAATATTTTAAGAGCATTGTTGAAAAATATATTTTATGCATATCCTGCAATCATGGCATTCCATGAGATTGCATTTCTTTGAGGAATCATGTCAAACAGTTCATGTGTTGTCCATGCTTCCACATTTTGCATACATGTCTCCTAGGGCAATTGCAACTACAACATTTGAAAAAATTACCATATCCTTTATGCTTTGATGGATGTCCATGTACCCTATTCCAAAGATCCCATTTTGGCATAGGCAAGGAGGATGTTGGCTAAGGTTGTGGAATTTGGCTTTACACCCGCCAATTGCATTTTCTTGAAAGTTTCTAAAGCCTTATCAAAAAATCCATTTTGTGCATATGTTGCAATCATTGCATTCCATGAGATGACATTTCTTTGACACATCATGTCAAACAGTTCACATACCTTGTCTATGCTTCCACACTTTGCATACATGTCTACTAGGGTAGTTGCAACTACAATAGATCTGATAAAATTCCCATATCCTTTATGCTTTGATGGTTGTCCATACCCTATTCCAAAGATCCCATTTTAGCATAGGCAAGGAGGATGTTGGCTAAGCTTGTGGAATTTGGCTTTACACCTGCCAATTGCATTTTCTTGAAAGTTTCTAAAGCCTTATGAACAAATCCATTTTGTGCATATCTTGCAATTATAGAATTCCATGAGATGACATCTCTTTGAGGTGTTATGTCAAATAGTTTGTGTGCTTTGTATATGCTTCCACATATTGCATACATGTCTACTAAGGTAGTTGCAACTACAATAGATCTGAAAAATCCACACATTTATGCTTTGATGGAAGTCCATACTGTGTTCCAAAGATCCCATTTTGGCATAGGTAGGGAGGATGTTGGCTAAGGTTGCGGAATTTGGCTTTACACCTACCAGTTGCATTTTCTTGAAAGTTTCTAAAGCGTTATCAACAAATCCATTTTGTTCATATCTTTCAATTATTGCATTCCATGAGACGACATTTCTTTGAGGAATCATGTCAAACAGTTCATGTGTTGTCCATGCTTCCACATTTTGCATACATGTCTCCTAGGGCAATTGCAACTACAACATTTGAAAAAATTACCATATCCTTTATGCTTTGATGGATGTCCATGTACCCTATTCCAAAGATCCCATTTTGGCATAGGCAAGGAGGATGTTGGCTAAGGTTGTGGAATTTGGCTTTACACCCGCCAATTGCATTTTCTTGAAAGTTTCTAAAGCCTTATCAAAAAATCCATTTTGTGCATATGTTGCAATCATTGCATTCCATGAGATGACATTTCTTTGACACATCATGTCAAACAGTTCACATACCTTGTCTATGCTTCCACACTTTGCATACATGTCTACTAGGGTAGTTGCAACTACAATAGATCTGATAAAATTCCCATATCCTTTATGCTTTGATGGTTGTCCATACCCTATTCCAAGATCCCATTTTAGAATAGGCAAGGAGGATGTTGGCTAAGCTTGTGGAATTTGGCTTTACACCTGCCAATTGCATTTTCTTGAAAGTTTCTAAAGCCTTATGAACAAATCCATTTTGTGCATATCTTGCAATTATAGAATTCCATGAGATGACATCTCTTTGAGGTGTTATGTCAAATAGTTTGTGTGCTTTGTATATGCTTCCACATATTGCATACATGTCTACTAAGGTAGTTGCAACTACAATAGATCTGAAAAATCCACACATTTATGCTTTGATGGAAGTCCATACTGTGTTCCAAAGATCCCATTTTGGCATAGGCAGGGAGGATGTTGGCTAAGGTTGCGGAATTTGGCTTTACACCTACCAGTTGCATTTTCTTGAAAGTTTCTAAAGCGTTATCAACAAATCCATTTTGTTCATATCTTTCAATTATTGCATTCCATGAGACGACATGTCTTTGAGGTGTTCTGTCAAATAGTTCACGTGCCTTGTCTATGCTTCCACACTTTACATACATGTCTACTAGGCTAGTTGCAACTACAACATCTAAAAAAATTCCCATATCCTTTATGCTTTGAATTATCAAATTAGTTAGAATTACAAGCTTGGTGAAGAATATAATATTCATGTGTAAATTATAAATATTAATAATTTTGTGGATTTCTTTTTGGGAAGTATACTTTAACTTGAATTGAATTTGCAAGTCATTAGGTAAGGTATGCAATATGTTTGAAGTTTGATCCCTTAGTATTATAATTTTTTTATCAACCAATATTTGTCCATATTGGGGTGCAAAGACAACATTATTCTCAAAAGAATTTTCTAGAAAGTCAATATGAACTGTTTCGTAGACAATTGAATCCAAGAAACAATAGTCAAATTATGAATATTGAAGCTAACTTTTGTTTGGCTAATAAATAAATATATTGTGAACCTATTTGTAACAACTTATGATATGGTTTTCATATAATTAGTTTTTGTATATATTATTAGTTAAATTTTACACTTTTGTGTTAAGAAAAACATGGAATATGAAACATAAATTATAGTATTTTTGTTAAGAGAATGGTGGGTGCAAGGAAAGATGCATCCAATCATAGGATTTATCATTTAGGCCTTTATAAGTTTTTTTAGATGAATCTAACAATTCATAGTTTGAATCATATAAGGAAATATAATTTATTTATGCTAAATTATTACATGGATTCTAAGTGTTAGTTAACATATTTGTTGTACTCTTCTTTTTGTATACATCTCATAACAATCATGATATTGAAACTACTAGATTTGATATAGAAACTACTAGATTTGATATGATAATTATAGATAATTTCTCATCCTACATGTTAAACATATCCTCATTTCACCTTCTATATGTTTGACATCATTTTCTTACCTTCATCTCACCTTAGATATATGTTTGACATTATATGTTTAGTTAGGGAGAGACTTAGAGAGAGACTAAGAGGGAGATGATATGTTTGACATTATATCCTCATTTCACCTTCTATAGGTCTAGCATACTGTCATTTCACCTTCTATATGGGTTATAGAAAGAGTAGAACGAGGAAGAGAGGAAGAGAGAGAGACATAGGGAGAGAGACCTGTTTGGCATGATTCATATTTTCTCAATTCACCTTATATACGGTTTCTAGATGCTTTTCATATCCTCATTTCACCTTTCTACATTTTCTTTACACCCACCAATTGCATTTTCTTGAAAGTTTCTAAAGCCTTATAAAAAAATCCATTTTGTGCATATCTTGCAATCATTGCATCCCATGAGACAATATTCTTTGATGCATCATGTCAAATAGTTCACATGCCTTGTCTATGTTTCTACACTTTGCATACATATCTACCAAGGAAGTTGCAACTACAACATCTAACAAAATTCCCATATCCTTTATGCTTTGATGGATGTCCATGTACCTTGTTCCAAAGATCCTTTATGCATTCCATGAGATGGGATCTCTTTGAGGTGTCCTGTCAAATAGTTCATGTGCCTTTGTATCTAGTGTTGAGTTTTTAATTGTAAGAGAAAGGCATGAGTTGGAGAATACATTGGAGAACTCCTTTGATTAATGCCTTAGAACACATTAGAGAACACTTTTGCCTATGGTGGCAAGGAACACAATGTTCCAAAATGCTTCATTTTCATGCAGTGGAAAGGTGCTAGGAGTAGGTGTGAAATTTTCCATTTCGCACCTCATGGGGCCAAACTGACTGTGCCAACACATCTAAGTGGGCAGATGAATGCTAGGGGAGGTGTCTTTTTGTACCCCAAGTTTCCCTATTGTTTCAGACTATAGGCTTTTGGTAAAGTCACTTAAGATCCCTAAGAGCAAAAAACTGTCAAACTTTGATGGAGAAGTTCTCAAAATCCATGGCACTTGGGAATTTTTTGTTTATACCTACAGGTACATGTAGGGTGCATCCACAATAACCTCTCTCAATTTTTTCAACTCCAAACTATTGACAGTGCCAAAATTAAATACATTCTTGCAAAATGCATTAGTGGCGTTCAACATAACCTTGTTAGAAGCCATATTTTTTGTTCTTCACATCATGGGAAAAATTGACTATGCCAACACATCTAGGTGGGCAAGTGAATGCTAGGGGAGGTCTTGTTTCATACCCCAAGTGTCCCAATTGTTCTAGACTATAGGCTTCCAATGAATCACTTTGTTAGAAACCTATAATCCGAAATGACTGGGACACTTGGGGTACGAAACGAGACCTCCCCTAGCATTCACCCACCCACCCGGATGTGTTGGTCTAGTTGGTTTGGCCCCATAAGATGCATAAAAAAATATGGTTGTTGGCAAGGTTATGTTGAACGCCACTGATGCATTTTGCAAGAATGCATTTAATTTCAGCATGGTCAAACGGTTTGGAGTTGACAAAAATTGAGAGAGGTTATTATGGATTGTCACATCTTGACCTTTTTATTGCATTTATAATTCAGTATATTTGATGATACTATTAGACATTACCTTATGATTGATTGATTATTGGATAATTACATGTGCGTGAATGGTAATTTGTCATTATTTTTAAAAATGTATAAAATTGAAATTTTAATGATGATGAATTATTATGTTTATGATTATGATTTTATATCTTGCTTGTGCTTTGGCTATGGTTTTATGGGCTAACCTATTGAACATAATCTAAGTGTGAATGAGTGCAGGAACATGTTAAAGACAAGAACATGGTTGAGGTATAAGTGTCCTAGCCACCTGATAAGAGTTGGCATGATGGAAAACTTGATGTACACACACACTCATGTAGTTGCATACATGCTTCATTATGAATGGTTTCGTTATACATTTGTGTTATCATGGATACATGGTTTTAATTGTGCATTATACTTTGACTATTGTTTATGGTTATGATGGTTTAAATGATTAGTTTACATATATGCAATTTTTCTTACTATGCACATTCTTATATAATAGTGATTGTTTGATTTCAGTATATAGATTAAATATATATATGTCTATATATATATGCATGGCTAAATATATAAAAGCAGTGGTAAAGTGAAGTTTTCAAATTAAAACTAAATATAATTGCATGATGGGCAGTTCATGCATCCATAACACAATGAAAAAAGTGATATTTTTATTTTTAGAATTGAAGAAAAGCTTTGCTGGGTCAACTCATTTAGAAATGCCCAAATTAGGGCAGTAAAAGATATAAAAATTCAAAGCAAAAAATAGGAGAAATCCATTGACAACAGGCAGGGAAGAGAACAACAATTTGAGGAGGCCGTTGTAGTAGATCAGGGTCGCAGGCTCGACTTCTGCTATGTGTCTAAAGGTAAGAAAACCTCAAAAAAATATTTTTAGAGCTTTGAATGATTTACTTTCACCTATATTACTCAAGCAAATTGATTTCTCGTACTGTTTATCATGTTGAATGGTAGTTCAAGTAAGAATTGGCTTACTGTTAGGTTATACACACATTCTTACCTATTATTCTATGATACCTTTGTTCTATAGCCCTAAAACAAAGAAACAATTATTATCTAGGAAGAATGTTAATTAATTTACAAATTATCATGGCGAGACGTATTCAATAATTTTAGTTTATGGGCCACAACAACATAGAATACAAAAATTATTGCAACAGGATTAACAAGGCAACAATTTAACAGAAAATTCATGGGGTTGCATATGTGTTTTGTCTTTATCTATCTTATATGGCTTCCGTTGCCTTGTTTCCTCTCCAAAATCTATTATGGATCAGTTATATCCATAGAGGAATACATATTTAAAACTCATTTTAGCAGATTTTACCCAATGCCAATCCACCAACAACAACAAACATGAAAGAATTCTGCATATCCATTATGTATGTGATCTTGATTTTGTTGTCCATATGTAAATTTAGTTCTTTTTTTATGTACATACATGTGCATGCATACATGTATATACATATATGTATGTATATGTATGCATACACAAACAACAATTCTATTGTTTGCTTTTCACATCATGAAATGAATGAAATATATGCCTCTCTGTTGTTTTGATTTTAATTCAATAGCGATTTCCGGAATTTGATTTCGCTGTCTAAGAAGGTTATGATTTTGCTATATATATATATATATATATATATATATATATATATATATATATATATATTCCTAAATGCACTTTATTTGGAATATACAGAGGTATATATCTATTGTAAATGCACTTTATTTAGAATATACAAAGGTATATATTTGCTGTAAATGCACTTTATTTGGTAATATACATAGGTTTATATCTGCTGTTTGAATACAAATCATGAAATCCGATCTTGCAAAATGACATGAGAACAGTTTAATTCAATTTTTTCCTTATCTTGGAATTTATCACAACGGTATCAAGAAATCAGAGTTTACTTGTGAGCATGAATCATTAAATTAGTCCTTCTTTTGAGATAATTGCACATGTGATGAGGGTTATATATATATATATATATATATATATATATATATATATATATATATATATATATATATATATATATATATATATAAAATCATGATCAATACTTGTATCTTTCTTTATATGACTGAAATCTCTTTATTACTGTTACAAAAACATCATGAATATGGTTAGGAAAACATGAATTTTAGATACTATTTGCATCTGAAATAATTATCACATGAATTTCATGTTAGAAGTATAATATGCATAAGGAATCATCATAGATCTCGTAATTGCAAGAAAAGTAATTTGCAATTCATGTCAAATTTTGCATGAAAAGAAAAAGGAATTGTTTATTGGGCATATGCATGTTCTGCCATGGATTGTCTTTGTAAAGAAAGTAGTTTATTTTTCTATTCATGTGATGGGTTTACCTTCCAGGAAAGGCTGCTGAAATGGGCTAATAGAAAAGGTCGGTCCTCTTTTTGAGATCTACTAGTAGGGTGAGTGCGAGATCATGATGGTCCAAATAGTGGCAATGGAGAAAAAACTTGCTGGATGAAAAAGTGCTAACATTTAGACTAATATTTAGATTTGGATGGAAAGGGTGTTAATATTTCTAGCTCAAATATGGATTCCCTCCAAAAATTCATTTAGATTACCTCATATTTAGGCAAGTGGGAGTCCCAAAACTTGCCAAAGAAACTTGCAAAACCACCCATTAGTGTTATCCTGAAATTTTCCACAATTTCATCCTTGAAGCTGATAGACTTTTTTGTAACTAAATTTAATCAAATGAAAAGGGTTTATAGAGGAAGCTATTAAGATTCTAAAAATATAATATATGCCTCATAATAATTTTAATAGGTAATTATTGTTAATTTTCTACATACGCTATGTCTGATTTCCTGATAGATATACATATTGAAAAACATCCATAACTTTTAACATATTAATCCTTTTTTAAATCCAAAAGATGCATCACAATCTAGGATTTATTGGGTATACATTAAAATTTTTAAAAAATTATTTTCATATATTTTTGACCAAGTTAGGTTGGCTGGAAAATTAATTTTTAATATTTTAAAAAAGTCACAGTAAAAAATTCATAAATAATTATTTATTTACTTAAAAAATTCAAAAAAATATGTGTCACATCCACTTATGTGTCCTTTACTTAAATCCAAATCATGGAGGAAAAATATTATCTTTTTCTCATACTTAGGTTTGCCGGAATGACATACTTTTTACGTTTTTCTAAAAATTTTAGTAGTGATTCATTGAAATATTCAATTTTCACCAAACTATTTTTAAAAATTTCAAAAAAAAAGTAGTATCCCATAAACTACATTCAATTTATTACAACTTTTATTACTCCCTTATTTCTAGATTGTGTAGATAACTCATTCAATTTTTGACATGAATTTACTTAAGTCTGTTTTTCACATTTACATTGCCACTTAGGGGTAGTGTTTGGTCCATCATGATCTTGCACACACCCAGTATATTCTTAAGTACTTTGGCCAAAGCCACATGTTTAATTGAAATAAATGAATATTTGCCTAGTTTATATTTGTTTAGGGTAAAATTGGATTTGTTAATCTTTTGTGGCTTAGATGTTAAAATCCTCCTTTCACCCTAACATTGAAGGATCTAGGGTCGAGTGGCGAGCACTATCATACCCTAGGTCTCTTGGAAATGAGGGGAAGCTTGGAATAAGGAATTAATTATCAATTTTTCCTTCTCCTATGCTTAATTGACCATTAAAACCCTAATTATGCAAATACAACAACAAATTAATGAATTACGGAAAAAGCTCTTGCAGACGGGAATAAAATGCCAAATTACAGAATACCTATTTTCAGGGTTCTGAAGCGAAATAGTCAGGGACACTGGAGTGGGCGCCCAAGTCCAAGGTACCTACTTTTTTGGGGAATCTGGACCTCCTTTGGACACTGATCAACCCTGTAACTTCTATTTTCTGGAATCAGTCTGTGGAGGACACAGGAGTGAGCGCCCTGGTCCTAGAAGTGCTCCTTTGTCAGTCTTTTCTTCAGATACTGAATCCCTGATGTCTTTCTAGCCTTCCTGCAACTCCACTTTTCCCAAATGCGACACCTGTAACCTAAAATCACAAGACTTGGTTTGGGGGTTGTGGTGTTTAGAGGTTTGCCTCAGTCAAAACTCGGAGGACACTTAAGTCTCCGAACACCGTTGTCAGATAAAGAGGGCATTCCCTTGTGAGGCAAAGGCCAAAACTAAAGGAATCAATGATAAAAACACAATGATAAGTCACCTTGTAGTGAAGCTCTCATGGAGGAAGATGCTCTTCATGCCATGAGGAGATTAATGCTCAAATATGCAAATACCAACACACAAAACACACAAGTCTGCTCTTGAAACACAATAGAAAGCCTTGAATCACCTTGCGAATGCCTAGAGTTCACAATAACAATCTAGTTTACAAATGAATGCCTACATATATTTATATATGTATCTACAAGCACTCCCGCCAAGATATTTGAAATTCAAACTTACCGTGTCGGCAAAGGGACCTAATAACAGTCACTAACTGATACCCAGAAATTGAGGCTGCCCTAAAATAGGGCAGGACTAGGGCGCGGGCACCCAAGTCCTCCCCCCTATTTTAGGTAGGGTACAACTCAAGGGGTCCTCCTAGGTCCTATTTGTCATGGGACTTATGTCTCATTCCATTGGGATGCTAAAATATGAACTAAAATATCCTAAATGCAATCTAAAGACCCGAGAGCTAAACCTTGTGAGGGAAAAGCCCCCAAGGGGACATTTTCCAACGTTACAATATTGATATGTTTCTTTTCCATATCCTAATAGTAGGTCATTGTATGTTCATGTTAGAAATGTATGTAGATATATCAAATTGCACCAGGTTTCTATCTTGCCTATTGTTTCCAGGTTGCTAGGCATTTTGTGCAGGGTCGGGTATTCTTCAAAGTAGGAAGAATTCCGGGCAAGCGTAAGCTTCGTGGTTGGGCCGAAAATCACCCAAGCCATGTTCTCGTCTCTCGGCTGGTAGATGATCGCGTGAGTTAGTGGCAGCCGGTGACAATGACTATATTCATCTATCATTACTTTTATAATTCTTGTATTTGTACATCATTATTTGTATATTGTTGACTATATGGAATTAGAACCAGAGTTGTACCATTTTGTATATCATATTTCTTGTGCTAACACCTAGATTAGGCACTTGTTCATGTGAGATTTAATATGACATTGTTTCATATATTAAAGATGTATCATTTCAAATTTTATATTAATGAGAATTTAAGCATTATTTATTTATGTGATATAGTTTATGGGTTCTGAACCTTATATTTGGTATCAGAGCTCTACGTTTAACACTAGGTCCTTTGTCTTCTATGCTAAGATGCAAATTTTGATGCAAGTTGACCCTAACCAACCATAATGGATACTAGAAACACAAATTGCAGTGGACTGAACAATGAGCAAAATAAGAGGTTGGACCAAATCTTCAACCTCCTAAACCATCAAGGAGCTAGAATGGACAAATTAGAGTAAGAGCTCAGAGGAAATCGAGGGGGTCAAAATCAAAATGAAAATCAAAGGAATGAGGAATGAAACCTAGAGAATGAGGACAATGGAAACAATCGCGGTCAGATTGTAGAGGAATTGGGTAAGAACCTCAAGAAGGTTTCTCCACCCAAATTTGATGGCAAAACCAGTGGAGACGGAGCAGAGGCTTGGATCATTGAGATGGAGAAGTATTTTGAGCTCCATAATCTATCCAATGAGACCAAGGCTATGTGGGGTGCGTATCAACTCACTAGTGAAGTACCTACTTGGTGGGACAGTGAAAAAGCTAAGAGGTTGTTGCCAGGGGAGATAATGTGGGAACTCTTTCTCCAAATTTTCAGGAAGAGGTGATTACCTCAACTCTTATTTGACAAGAAGATGACCTATTTTTAGAACTTGAACCAAGGCGGTATCATGGTGACTTAATATTGGGAAAATTTCTCCCATTTTCTTAAGTATGTACCACATTATTAGTTGGATGAATGATTCAGAATCAAAAAGTTCATCTTGGGATTGAGATCTCATATTGAAGCAGAAGTGGATATCCATAACCCTTTAACTATGAATGATGTTTTTGAGAAGTAAATAAAGTGATAACAAAAGCTTCAATAAGTAGCTAACTACTGCAAGAACCGAGATGCTAAATTTGGGAATAATAAATTCCAAAACAATAATCATTAGGGAAACAACAACCATCAAATCTAGAATATGAAGAGAGGCAACAATTCCCAATACAGAACTGAAGGGAATAAAATGGAAGCAATAAGAAGGGCAACTTCAACAACAATAATAATAGAAGGGATAGGCCTGAAGGACCAAGATCACCCCACAATGGATGTTATGTATGTGGATTAGAACACTATGCCAATGCTTGTCCTCAACAGTCATTAGGGCAAAGGGAAAGAAATCAACAAGGAGCACCGTAACATCAGATTCATGCAGCTATAGATAACTGACCGGCTGACTTCCAAGCAACACCAATTCAGTGTATAGGTAAGATCTATTGCCATCCTGTCTCTATATTAATTGATACTGGAGCAACTAAATGTTTTGTAGATCCAAAAGTAGTTTCCGAATTATCTATTAGACAAAGACACATGGCTAATTCATGGATGGTTCAGTATGGAAATCAGGCAGAAAAGAGGGTAGATTCTTGTCTTTCTTGCAGTGAGTTAGACCTTCCAAGTTTTCAGATCTAGGTCAACCTTTATGTACCACCCTTAGGGTCATATGATGTGATTTGGGAATCAATTGGTTTGTTGAACACAAGTCTATTGTGAATTGTGAAGATAAGATTGTAAGATGTTTGGATGACTTTGGGAATCATGTTGAGATTCATGGCTTTCAGAGACCCCTTGAGCTTAGACAAATTTCAGCTATGCAACTTAAGAAGGCCTCAAGGAAGGGATGTTCCATTTATGCAGTACGAGTTAGTGATCTTGACAACATGAAACCAGTACTTGATGACTACCTATCCTTAAGGAATTCCAGGATGTGTTTCAAGTTGATTTAATAGAGTTGCCACCTAAGAGAGAGTTTGAATTTTCTATTGAATTGCTACTAGGGACTAAGCCTCAATCAAAAGCTTCCTATAGGATGCTAAATAAGGCAACTATAAAGAATAAGTACCCACTTCCAAGGATTGATGAGCTCTTTGATCAGATGAAAGGAGCTACAGTATTCTCTAAGATAGATCTTAGATCCAGCTATCACCAATTAAGGATCAAGGAGGAGGACATCTCCAAGATAGCTTTTAGGACTTGTTGTGGCCACTACAAATTCATAGTGGTGCCATTTGGGTTAACAAATGCTCCCGCAACTTTCATGAACCTAATGACTAGTGTATTCAATGATTACTTGGATGGAGCATGATAAGCATTTGAGGATAGTGTTACAGTGCTTAAGAGAGCGTAAAATCTTTGGAATGCTATCCAAGTGTACCTTCTATCAAGACAAGGTGCATTATCTAGGTCATATCATTTTGGAAGAAGTGATTGCAATAGATCTAGCAAAAATTAAGGCAATTGTGGAATGGCCAACACCGCAGAATGTGACTGAAGTCCGAAGCGTCATGGGACTTGCAAGGTACTACATCAAGTTTATAAAAGGGTTTTCTAGAATCGCAACACTAGTCACTTCACTCCAAAATAAAGAGAAAAGATTTGAGTGGAGAGAGTGTGAGGAAGCTTTCCATCTTTTAAGGAAAAGCTCACTACAACTCCAATTTTGACTATACCTAATCCTAATGGGCATTTTACAATGATAATAGATGCATTAGGAGAAGGTGTAGGAGGAGTGCTAATGCAGAATGGACAAGTGGTTGCTTATGAGTATAGGAAGTTGAAACATATGAGATGAACTATGCACCGCATGACTTAGAGCTAGCAGCCATAGTACATGTACTTCAAATGTGGAGACATTATCTTTTGGGTAAGCCTTTTGAATTGAAGACAGACCACCTAAGACTCAAGTATATCTTTACTCAACCAATCTCAATGCTCGACAGAGGAGATGGTTAGAGTTTCTTAGTGAATATGATTTTGGGATTGAGTACATCAAGGGGAAGGAAAAGAGAGTGGCAAATGCTCTTAGTAGAAGAAGGCATATATAAACCATGACTATAACAAGGTCTAATTTGAGGCAACAAGTGGTTCAAAATCTACAAGAAGATGAGCACTATTCCAGAGTAAAGCAAGATTTAGAGCAAAATCCCTCAGACCATTGATTTGATGGATATGTGTTTGAGTCAGATGGAATTTTATCATACCAAGGTAGAATGTATATTCTAGACTTAGGGCATTTGAGGAAGTTGATATTAGAAGAGATCCACAATGCACCTTATTCAGTGCACCCTAAAGTAACCAAGATGGTAGAAGGATTGAGATCTTTATATTTTTGGCGAAGACTCAAGAAGGATGTGATTGAATTTATGGCTCGATGCTTGGAATGCTAGTGAGTCAAGGCTAAGTATGTGCATCCAACAGGGTTTTTGTACCCACATAGTGTACCAGAGTATAAATGGCAAGTGATTAGTATGGACTTCATTTAGGGGTTGCCAATGTCCAAGAATAGACATGATGTCATCTTGGTAGTAGTGAATAAGTTGACCAAGGTAGTGCATTTAATTCTAGGAAATCTTAAAGATGGTTCTTTGATCTTAGCCAAGAAGTTTGCCCAAGAAATCTTTCATTTGCATGGAGTACCTAAGACAATCATATCGGATCGAGATGCTTGCATGACTTCTAGATTTTGGACAACCTTGAATGCATCTTTGGGGACAAGATTGAATTTCAGTTCAGTGTATCATCCGCAGACCAATGGCTAGACAGAGAGTAAATTAGGTAGTTGAAGACCTCCTTAGGATGTATTGTATGGATTAGCAGTATAAGTGGGAGGAGTATCTTCCATTGGTGGAGTTTGCATATAATAATTCCTACCATGCATCTTTGGGGATGGCACCTTTTGAAGGTCTTTATAGGCGTAAGTCTCACACACCTATCAGTTGGGATAAGGTGGAAGATAGGATTGTGATTGGTCCCAATATGCATAGAGAGATGGATGATCAAATGAGATTGATAAAGGAGAGATGAAACAAGCGGCATATCAACAGAAGAGCTATGCAGATAAGAATAGGACTTTCAGACAATTTTCAGTGGGGGGTGAAAGGAAGCAAGATACATGGAACACACTTCCTACACCAATCTAATGAGGGGAAAAGTATGCAAATTCATTTTAATCCTTAAAATTGCATAAATGTTAAATATATAACATAAAGATTACAGCAGCAACACAACACATAGAATAAGAGTTGACACAAGATGTACGTGGGGAAAACCTTTTCAGGTAAAAAACCCCACACTCTAAAACCTGCACAATGTATTATCAAATCTGTGAAAGGATTACAATACACTTGCAATGCAAGTTCTTCCAAGAGTCTTCAAATGTCATTTCTGGAGTGATTTTGACAGCATAAGAGTATCTGTAAAAATTCTATGCAACTACCAACCCAAACTATGCAATATATAGAGATTACAAGGCAATATTGAGAAGCCTCTAGAGATAGGCATCCATCTTGACAACATGGCCATTTTCCTGCATCAAAGGACACTTTTCCAAGCTATAAATATCTCTCTTACATCTGTCATAACATGGCAGATTTGACTTCCCAGGGATAGAGAACTCCATGCTAAAAATAGACTATGACAGATGCTCTTACGCATCTTACAGCTGTCATAGATTTTCCCAACATAACAACCTTAAATGTTGTAAGAGAATCCATCATACAAGACTAAATATATCATATTCCTCTTACAAAATGTCATAGCCCAACTTGGGCACCCAAAGATGCCTTTCTCTCATGCAAAGATACTCACTAACACTTGTCCCCACTTGTCATAGGAATCTCTATACTTGGCTCTTACCCGTCATAGATTATGTCATACATAATAACACATCTGTCATACTACAAGATGCCAACACATGACATATTAGTGCCACCTCAAATGGGATGCCCAAATCCACATGTGTTTGACTTGACCATCCTTGTCACATTACAAGTAGAATGACATGTCATAATGCCACCTAATACTAAATGACAAAACATGATGTGCAAGTAAATACAAATTAGGCAATAAATTAACACACAATTGAAATATCAATGCTAGGAAATTGCAAAGGTTGAGACACCTTAATTCCCAACATTCTCCCACTTCTCCAACACCTTGCAAGAGCCAATAGAAATAAGAGATTTAACTGCTAGGGGCCAAGAGGCCCATAGACTCCAAACACCATCTGAACTTATCTGTGCCCACATGTTTAGTCAATACATATGCAACATTTTTCAAAGTGTCTACCTTTATCAACATCACCTTCCCATCTTTGACCATATCTCAAACAAAATGAAACTAAATGTCAATGTGCTTTGTTTTGGCATGGAAAGTAGGATTCTTTGCTAAGAAAATCACACTCTGATTGTCACAATGGATAGTAATCTGTCCTGCATCAAAACCAATATCTGAACACAACCTCTTAAGCCAAATGGCTTCCTTACAAGCATGAGTTGCTTCCATGTACTCTTCTTCTGTCATGGATAAAGCAACCATAGGTTGTCGCTTACTCATCCAACTAATAGCACCACCAAACATGGTAAACACATAGGCACTGGTGGATCTCCTACTGTCAATGTCACCTGACCAATTAGAATCCACAAATCCACGAATACTCATAGAATGCTGAGGCCCAGTAGGATAACCATGATAACATAAGGAATACTCATAAGTACCCCTCAAATATCTAAACACTCTCTTCACTGCATCCCAGTGTACCCATCTAGGATTAGCCATAAACTAACTAAGGACTCTGACTGCTTAGACAATGTCTGGTCTTGTACAGACCATAGCATACATCAAGCTACGAACTACACTAGCATAAGGTACTCTACTCATATCCTCCATCTCAGAAGGAGACTTTGGACAATCATCAACAGATAACTTTGTCTCTAATGTAACGGGAACAGTCAACGGTCTGCAATCCACCATACTGAATCTCTCCAACACAGTGTTAACATACTTACTCTGGCCTAACCAAAGTTTTATGTTTGCTCTATCTCTTTAGATCTCCATCCCCAGAAGGTACCTGGCTACCCCTAAGTTTTCCATCTCAAACTATGCTGACAACCAAGACTTCAAATCAAAAATCATATTCTTACCATTCCCAATCAGAAACATATCATCAACATATAGTGCAATAATGAGAATATGATCATTGTCAAACTTGTAATAAACACAATGATCTGATTTCAATTTTAGAAATCTAATAGACAACACAAAGGCATCAAACTTCAAGTACCACATCCTAGGAGATTGTTTCAATCCATATAAAGACTTCTTTAACTTGCAAACCAAATTTTCTTTACCTTTCACTATGTAGTGCTCTAGATGTGACATGTAGATTTCTTCCTCCAAGTCACCATGAAGGAAAGTTGTCTTCACATCCATTTGTTCCACTTCTAAATCATAAGTTGTTGTAAGAGATAATAGGAACCAAATAGATGTCATCTTTGCAATGGGAGAGAAAATCTCACCATAATTAATTCCCTCTACTTGTGAATACCCCTTCTCAACCAATCTGGCCTTATACTTCTCAACACTGCCATCTGCACCAAAATTCTTCTTGAACACCCATTTGCATCCAATAGGTTTCCGTCCATCAGGCAAAGGTACCAAGTCCCAAGTTTTATTCTTTTCCAAAGAAGCCATCTCATCTTCCATGGCCTCCTTCCAGGAACTTGCATCTTTCATGCCCATAGCCTCTGTCATAGTTCTAGCCTTATCAGTGTTAGTAAGCAAAGCAAAAGCACAACTAGAATCAAGAAATGTATAACCAAAACTCTTAGGTTGCTTCCTATTTTGTGTGGACCTCCTCAAAGGCTAAGGTGGAGGTTCTACTTCTTCTTCTGAACTTTTAGATCTGCTAGAGCTCTCCTCATCATCAGCTCCAATAGGGTCTTTCGATTCAGTCTTCTCAGGGGTAGTAGGAAACTAAACTGCATCCTCTTTCTTTTCTTTTTCTTTTGGCTGTAAAACAATAGGAGAAGGTGTTACCTCTTTGAAGATGACACTTCTACTATACAAGACTTTTTAGCCATAGGATTCCAAAGCTTGTATCCTTTCACACCGACACCATTGCCAATGAAGATACACTTAACTGCCTTGTTCTCCAATTTTGACCTCTTCTGCTTAGGCACATGTGCATATGCCCCACAGCCAAAAACACGAAGATGTCTCAAAGAAGGCTTCTTACTAGACCACACCTTAATGGGTGTCTTATCAAGGAGTGCTGAAGTAGGAGACCTGTTAACCAGGTAGCAAGCAGTGGCTATAGCTTCAGCCCAAAACTTTTGTTCGAGTTTAGCACCACTAAGCATACTCCTAGCCCTCTCCATCAATGTTTTGTTCATTCTCTCTGCAACTCCATTTTGTTGTGGGGTGTATGGAGTTGTCCTATGTCTTTCAATCCCATGTTCTTTATAGAACTTATCAAACTTTGCAGAACAAAACTCACCACCGTTATCAGTTTCTCAAACACTTAATATTTTTACCTGTCTGATTCTCTACAAAAGCTTTAAACTCTTTGAACCGACTAAAGACTTTAGATTTGCTTCTAAGAAAATAAATCCATGTCCTCCTACTATAATCATCAATGAATGATACAAAATATAATGATTTGGAAATCGAAGGAACATTTAGAGGACCACACACATCAGAATGAATAAGATCCAACACACCAGAAGACTTATGAGAACTCAAGTAAAACTAAACATGGTTTTGTTTTCCATATACACAATGTTCACAAAAGTCAAACTCAAGATTACAATCATTTAACCCCTTGATGAGGTTTTTATTTTTCAGGGCTCTAAGACCCTTCTCACCAATGTGACCAAGTCTCTTATGCCACAACATTGTCTTTTTAGCAGGAAATTTCATTTCCAAAGCATGAGAACCCTTAGGTACCCAGAAGGCACTACCATCGGAAGTAGAAGCAACACACTTATTTATTGTTGGTTCCAATGGTGAGGATGAAGAATTTGAAGGTATTTTCTTTGAAATAGAAGAACTATTGCACTGAGTCGTGCATGCATCTAGCTGAAACAGAGTACCTCTCTGAGTACCTTAGCAAGCACCATAGCTCCTCTTGTCATCTTGCATCCTCCACTTGAGAAGACAACCTACACACCTGCATCATTCAATTTACTTATAGAGAGTAGGTTTCATGCTAAGCTGAGGATGTGCATAACACCATTGATCCCCTTCACTCGTCCATCAGGGAATCGGATCAAGACTCTTCCACAACTAACTATTTTCATGTGAGAGTCATCACCCAAGTACACCTTCCCACTATTGTATTCTTCATACTTTGTAAACCAACCTCGATGTGAGGTCATGTGGAAGGAAGCACCAGAGTCAATCAACCACACATCTTCTAATGCATGGGTGGCTAAGGCTGCAACAATAGCATCACCATCATCTTGTGACTTGTCAAAATCAGAATCAGAGAAGTTTTTCTTCTTTTTCTTCTTCTCCTCTTTACACTCCTTTCGAAAGTGCCTAGATTTACTGCAATTCCAACAAAGTGCCTTGGACTTTCCAGGAGATTTGGATCTCCCACAAGATTTGGATTTGCCCTTTTGAGCTTTCTTGTCTTTCTTTTTCCCTTTCTCTTTGGGTCTACCACGAACCGCAAGAGCCTCCTTTGTCGATTCGAAAGACTTTCTCCACATCTCTTCAAATAACAGTGAAGACACCACTTCATCCATCTTGAAGGTGGTTGTAGTAATCACAATGGCCATGACAAGGTGGTCCCATGAGTCTGGTAAAGAACAAAGCAAGGTCATGCAACGATCCTCCTCCTCCATCTTTACACCAACAGTTGTCAACTGTGCAACTAGCATGTTAAAAGCATTTAGGTGATCTGCAACCAATCCTCCATCATCTATCCTCAGAGAATATAGCTTCTTCCATAGGAATAACTTGTTTACTAGGGATTTAGCCTGATAAACATCACCAAGTTTCTTCCACAGCGCCTTCACGGTCTTCTCTTCATGAACATTCAACAGGATGGAATCAGCTAAATAGAGTCTCACAAGACCCTTAGCTTTATGATCTTTGCGATCCCATTCATCTTGAGGCATTGTCATTGGTTTTGTGTCAGAAATTGCTTCCCATAGATCTCTGTCAACAAGCATGTCTTCCATTTTGAGTTTCCACAACTCGAAATTGCTGCCATTGAACTTTTCCAATTATATTCTATTGGATGTACCTGCCATCTTCTCACTGCAACAAGATCATAGAATACTCTGCACATACTCCCACTCACTCAAAGATTAGCTCAAAAAACCCCTACCCAACAACTAGGATCACAGGTGATCAAGCTCTAATACCAACTAAAAGGAAGCGATGTACACGGAACACACTTCCTACACCAATCTAATGAGGGGAAAAATATGCAAATTCATTTTAATCCTTACAATTGTAGCAATGTTAAACATATAACATAAATATTATAGCAGCAACACAACACACAGAATAAGAGTTGACACAAGATGTATGTGGGAAAAATCTTTTTCAGGTAAAAAAACCCACACTCTAAAACCTGCACAATGTATTATCAAATCTGTGAAAGGATTATAATACACTTGCAATGCAAGTTCTTCCAAGAGTCCTCAAATGCCATTTCTAGAGTGATTTTGGTAGCATAACAGTACCTGCAAAAATACTATGCGACTACAACTCCAAACTATGCAATATATAGAGATTACAAGGCAATATTGAGAAGCCTCTAGAGATAGGCATCCATCTTGGCCACATGGCCATTTTCCCACATCAAAGGACACTTGTCCAAGATGCAAATATCTCTCTTATATCTATCATAACATGGCATATTTGACTTCCCAAGGATAGAGTGCTCCATGCTAAAAATAGACTATGACAGATGCTCTTACGCATCTTACAACTATCATAGATTTTCCCAACATAACAACCTTAAATGTTATAAGAGAATCTGTCATACAAGACTAAATATAGCATATTCCTCTTACAACATGTCATAGCCCAACTTGGGCACCCAAAGATGCCTTTCTCTCATGCAAAGATAATCACCGACACTTGTCCCCACTTGTCATAGGAATCTCTATACTTGGCTCTTACCCGTCATAGATTCTGTCATACATAATAACACCTTTGTCATACTACAAGATGCCAACACATGGCATATTAGTACCACCTCAAATGGGATGCCCAAATACACATGTGTTTGACTTGACCATCCTTGTCACATTACAAGTAGGATGACATGTCACAATGCCACCTAATACTAAATGACAAAACAAGATGTGCAAGTAAATACAAATTAGGCAATAAATAAATACATAATTAAAATATCAATGCTAGGAAATTGCAAAGGTTGAGACACCTTAATTCCCAACAAGGGACAAAGTCTTTTTGAGGGTCAAACCTCATAAGAGCTCTGTATCATTTTGAAAATCATCCAAACTTGCATCTAGATTTGTAGGTCCATTTGATGTGTTGGAAGTGATCAACCTAGTTGCTTATAGACTTACTCGGCCACTTGCTCTTGCCTGGATCCATAATGTATTTCATGTGTCTTTGCTTAAGCTGTATCATCCTGATGCCTCTCACATACTTGATTGGCATGATTTACACGTACAAAATCAAGGAGTGGTGTTGGTGGAGCCCACCTGAATTCTTGATAGACGCAACCTTAAGTTACGTAATAGAGATATTGTTCAGTATAAGGTCCAATGGGACCAATATTTTGTGGATAGTGCCACATGGGAGGATGTAGAGGAGATAGACCATTCTTTTCCTCATTTGAGGACTTAATTGAGATACTTTTATTTGCTTAGTGTGGTACTTTATTGCTATAGTGTGATACTTTTGATAGTATTAGTGAGATACTTGTATTACTTCAATGTGTGTGTAATAACACATCAGGATGATGTCTCTTCCTAGTGGGGAAGGATGTCATATCTCAACCTTTTGCTTGCATTTATAATTCAGTATATTTGAGGAGACTATTGGACATTACCTTATGATTGATTGATTAAATTGGAAAATTACATGTGTGTGAATGGTAATTTGTCGTTATTTCTAAAAATGCATAAAATTGAAATTTTAATGATGATGAATTATTATGTTTATGATTATAATTTTATATCTCGCTTGTGCTTCGGCTATGGTTTTATGGGATAACCTATTGATGAGAATTTGAGTGTGAATGAGTGCAGGAACATGTCGAAGATGAGAACATGGTTGAGGTAGAAGTGTCCTAGCCACCCGGTAAGAGTTGGCATGATGGAGAACTCGATGTACACACACATAGTTGCATACATATTGCATTATGAATGGTTTCATTATACATTTGTGTTATCATGGATACATAGTTTTAATTGTGCATTATACTTTGATTATTATTTATGGTTATGATGGTTTAAATGATTAGTTTAAATATATGCAATTTTTTTTACTATGTATGTTCTTATATAATAGTGATTGTTTGATTTTGGTATATAGATTAAATATATATATGCATGGATAAATATATAAAAGCAGTGGTAAGGTGATGTTTTCAAATTAAAACTAAATATAATTGTATGATGGGCAGTTCATGCATCCATAACACAATGAAAAAGTGATAGTTTTATTTTTAGAATTGAAGAAAAGCTTTGCTAGGTCGACTCATTTAGAAACACCCAAATTAGGGCAATAAAAGATATAAAAATTTAGAGCAGAAAATAGGAGAAATCCATTGACAATAGGCATGGAAGAGAACAACAATTTGAGGAGGCCATTGTAGTAGATCAGGGTTACGGGCTCAACTTTTGTTGTGGTCTAAAGGTAAGAAAACATTAAAAAAATATTTTTGGAGCTTTGAATGATTTGCTTTCACCTGTACTACTCGAGCAAATTGATTTATCGTACTGGTATCATGTTGAATGGTAGTTTGATTAAGAATTGGATTACTGTTAGGTTATACACACATTCTTACCTATTATTCTGTGATACCTTTAGTTTGTAGCCCTAAAACAAAGAAACAGTTATTATCTAGGAAAAATGTTAATTAATTTACAAATTCTTGTGGTGAGACCGATTCAATAATTTTAGTTTATGGGCCACAGAAACATACAATGCAAAAATTATTGCGATAGGATTAGCAAGACAACAATTTAACAGAAAATTCATGGGGTCGCATATGTGTTTTGTCTTTATTTGTCTTATATGTCTTATGTTGCCTTGTTTTCTCTACAAAATCTATTATGGATAAGTTATATCCGTAGAGGAATACATATTCAAAACTCATTTTAGCATATTTTAGCCAATGCCAATCCACCAACAACAACAAACATGAAAGAATTCTGTATATCCATTCTGTATGTGATCTTGATTTCGTTGTCCATATGTAAATTTAATTCTTTTTTTATGTATACATGTGTAAACATACATGTGTATATACATACATGTATGTATATATATGCGTACACAAACAACAACTCTGTTATTTTCTTTTCACATCATGAAATGAATGAAATATAGGCCTCTCTGTTGTTCTGATTTTAATTCAGTAGTGAGATCTTGCAAAATGACATGAGAAGAGTTTAATTCAATTTTTCCTTATCTCAGAATTTATCATAGCAGTATCATGAAATCAGATTTTACTTGTGAGCATGAACCATTAAATTAGTCTTTCTTTTGAGATAATTGCACATGTGATGAGGGTTATATATACCAAGATACATATATATGCCAATATATACACATATGTATATATATTATCATGATCAATACTTGTATCTTTCTTTATATGACTGAAATCTCTTTATCCCTGTTACAAAAACAACATGAATATGGTTAGGAAAACATGAATTTTAGATAGTATTTACATCTAAAATAATTATCGCATGAAGTTCATGTTAGAAGTATAATATGCATAAAGAATCATCGTAAATCTCATAATTGCAAGAAAAGTAATTTGCAATTCACATCAAATTTTGCATGAAAAGAAAAAGGAATTGTTTATTGGGCATATGCATGTTCTACCATAGATTGTCTTTGTAAAGAAAGTAGTTTATTTTCTATGCATGTGATGGGTTTACCTTCTAGGAAAGGGTGCCGAATATGGGCTAACAGAGAAGGTTGATCCTCTTTTTAGGATCTACTGGTATATTCTTAAGTGCTTTGGCCAAAGTCACATGTTTCATTGAAATAGATGAATTTTTCCCTAGTTTATATTGATATGTTTCTCTGCCATATCCTGATAGTAGGACATTGCATGTTCACGCTAGAAATGCATGTAGATATATCAGATTGCACCGGGTTTCCATCCTACCTATTGTTTATAGGTTGCTAGGCATTTCATGTAGGGTCAAGTATTCTTCGAAGTAGGAAGAATTTTGGGGAAGCATAAGATTTGTGGTTGGGTGGAAAAGCACCTAATCCATGTTCTCGTCTCTCAGCTTGTAGATGACCGTGTGAGTTAGTGGCAGCCGATGACAATGACTATATTCTATAACATTACATGTATAATTCTTGTATTTGTACATCATTATTTGTATAATGTTGACTATATGGCATGAGAGCTAGAATTGTACCATTTTTTATATCATATTTCTTGTGCTAACACCTGGATTAGGCACTTGTTCATGCGAGATGTAATATGACATTTTTTCATATATTAAAGATGTATCATTTCAAATTTTACATTAATGAGAATTTAAGCATTATTTATTTCTATGATATGGTTTATGGGTTGCGAACCTTACATGGATACACCCCACATACACTTGTAGGTCCAAATGGAACATTCCTAGGTGCCATGGGTTCTGAGAACTGCTCTGTCAAAGTTTGGCAATTTTTTACTCTTAGTGATCTTAAGTGACTTCACCAGAAGCCTATAGTCTGGAAAGACAGGGACACTTGGGGTACAAAACAAGACCTCTCCTAGCATTTGGCCACCTATCTAGATGTGTTGGCATGGTTGGTTTAGCCCCACAAGGCATAGAACAAAAAATATGGCTTTTGGCAAGGTTATGTTGAACATCACTGATGCAATTTGCAAGAATGCATTTAAGTTCGGCACGTCAAATAGTTTGGAGATGAAAAAAATGAGATAGGTTATTTTGGATGAACCCCATGTGCATCTATATGTCCAAGTAGATCATTCCCAAGTGCCACTGAGTTTGAGAACTACTCCATCAAAGTTTGGTAGATTTTTGCTCTTAGGGATCTTAAGTAACTTCACCGGAAGCCTATAGTCCAGAATGACAAGGACACTTGGGGTACAAAATTAGACCTCCTTTAGAATTCACCCACCTGGACGTGTTTGTGTAGTTGGTTTAGCCCCACGAGGCACGTAATGCAAAATTCCACTCCTAGCACCTTTCCATTGTATGAAACTGAAGCATTTTTGAACATTGCGTTCCTTGCCACCATAGGCAAACAAAATTGATTTAAAAACATCTAAGGTAGATATTTATAGGTGGACCTGACATCCACCTATATAGGAAAAGAAGATGTTCGAAGGTGTCACGATTTGACAGAAAAGTCAGTCCAAAGTTTGACACCTTTTTCAACTTAGGGTTCTTAAGAGACTGTCTCTGTCTAATGTAGCTAATAATGACCAGGAGGCTTCATCATTGAAAATACACTCCCCCTAGTATTCACCCAGCCACCATGACGTGTTGCATAGTTGATTTAGCTCCATGAGGTACAGAATACAAAAATTTCACTCGTAGCAAGTTTGTAATTTTCTTGATAGTTGGTTATTCAGCATGACCCTACTATAAAGGTGTTCTCACTTGATCCAATGTGTTCTAGGACATCAATCAAAGGTTCTATGGAGTGAATCAACCAAGGGAAAGCATTGAAAGTAGATGTTTCCTCATAGTGCTATATGCAATCTAGTATTTAATCTAGTGTTTAAGTAGATAGTTCACACCTTAGGTGCATATGCAATCTAGTGTTTAATCTCCTTTTCATGAGTAATATAGTTTAGATTACTCAAAATAATCTAAATTTCTACAACCACCTCCATATCTAAATTTCTAAAAGTCTTACAAAGAAGCCCTAGAAGCATTTTTATCAATTTTGTGGTATCTACAAAATAAAAACTTTTCTACCTCAGACCATCTTGTTCAAAATCTCCTCCATGAGAAACTTGCCTTCGAACTACATAAGCACTCTTAGTTGATCATAAGATATTTGTTGGAAAGAGACACTATGTGGCTTCATGAGTGTTGTTATTGATGGCAACAAAGTTTATCCCACACATCCGCAGCACATAGTATGTCTATACCAGAAGTCAGATTGAAGAGTGTTTTGGTCCAGTGAACAAGAACAGAGCATGCAGCAAGGTCTGACAATTAGGTCTGGATCTCTCAGAGGATGTATCTCAAGACAGAGCAGTGTAGGTAGGGCTCACTACCCGAGCACACTGCTCACAAGAGGCACACTAGCTACAAGTGTACATAAGACAGAGCATCAGCCAAGGGGGAGTTTGCTACGACACTTAGTCATTTTTCACTAAGTGTTGCCATCAATGCCAAAGAGGGAGATTGTTGGCAAGAGACACTGTGTGGCTTCATGAGTGTTGTCATTGATGGCAACAAAGTTTATCCCACACATCCGCAGCACATAGTATGTCTATACCGGAAGTTAGATTGAAGAGTGTTTTGGTCTAGTGAACAAGAACAAAGCATGCAGCAAGGTCTGACAATCAGGTACGGATCTCTTAGAGGATGTATCTCAACAAAGTACAAACTTGGGGAAGTCAAGAGGAGTACCATGACTGCTACATTCCAGAAATTGAGCCTCTGGTGATGAAAGAGTGAAAAGATATGAACATCTAAGTGTTGGGTTCCTGACAGGCAGAGTAGATTGAGGAAGAATTGATCAACAGAGCATCAGACTTTAATCTGGATGATAAATTTATGGTGGTAAATCTATTTAAGAGATCATACATGGTTGGCTGACATGACTGATGACTTCTGTGTATATGTCCTTGATACGCATCACATAATAAGCATGGATTCAGCCAACAGACTAGTGGCTTGGAAATATCTTTGGTATTCCAGTTGTCGACTAGGAAGATGTTGAAATCCTTGATATGGATATATATACTAAATGGATTTTGATATGAAGTGTTGTGTTGGTTGTGATGATGTGTAAGAAAAGGCAGAGAGAAGTGTGGAAGCAGCAACACAAGTCCGATAAGTGACAGAACAACAGCATTAGAGCAGAGGAAGAATGAAGTGCATTAGATCAGTATATTGAGCCTAACCAGAACTGAACCTCAGCATATGTGGATGCCTCTCATCAGTTCAAACACCTAGTTACTTTCTATATACCTTGTAGACAGTGAGTCTCTTGTAGGTAGTGTGCCTCTTGTGAGCAGTGTGCTCGGGTAGTGAGCCCTAATTAGCAAGTGCCATTTTGTACATCTTATTCTTTTAACAGAGAATACAATCTTGGGTTAGTCACCCCATGGTTTTTCCCTTAACATGGTTTTCCACATAAAAATCCTTGTGTTATGTGTGTTGATTTTATTTCTGCTCTCATGATTATGTATGCTCTTATGTTTTGATGCTGCATTAATATTAAAGAAGAAAAGAAAGTTAAGATATTTAAGATAACTGATTCACTCCCCTCTTAGTTATCTACCTTGTTTCCAACAATTGGTATCAGAGCAAAGTTCCTCTAAATAGAGCCTAACATCTTGAGGAAGATCTAGGAATCTCAATGGATATGTATGGTATGAAGGAACAACTTCAGTCTGCCTTAGATGATCTTGAGCAATCTCACTTTGAAGTCAACAACTTGAGAGAAAGACTCAAACAAGCTGATGATTTCATAAATGAGCTAAAATAAAAACTAAGTATCTTTGTGAAAAAGAGAAAGGAACTACTTCAACAATTAGCAAGTCAAAGTGAAGCCAATGATACTAATGAAGATCTAATGAGAAAAACAAGCTATGTGAGAAACTATCAAAAGAGGTCATTATGGTTAGACATGAAATGGAATCAGGGGTTATGAGATTCACCCAAGAAATTGAAGAGAAAAGGAAAATTGAAGATAATCTAAAACAATATCTCAAGGAGAAGTCAGAGGACTGCCACAAAATGGATAGAATAATCAGGCATCTGGAATCTGATCTTGAAAAAGCTAGAGATAATGAAGAACAACTTGAGAATCTGATAGACACTCTTAAAAGGGATCTTCAAATAGCAAATGAATACAAAGAGAAATTCAAGATAAGCTCTGCTCAACTTAAAGTTCTTCTTGAAAGCCAAAAGAGGGTAGATGACAAGCATGGCTTGAGATATGAGAAAGGTGAAAGTTCTGGATCCAGTCAAAAGAACTCTGGATCAGGAAATCTAAGGAATAGGCCTAGAAGACCTCCGGTAAGGCAACCAAATGCTCAAAGATATCCATCCTTCAATGGATACTGCTACAATTGCAACAATTTTGGTCATAAAGCAAATCAATGCAGAAGAAGAATGAATCAGACTAATTCATCCTTCTCTGGATAGTGTTTCAACTGCAAAAGGTATGGTCACAAATCTTATGAATGCAGAAATATGCAAATAAACAATTCATTCAATGGTAAATGCTTTGCATGCAATAGAATGGGACATATGGCTAATCAATGCAGATCTAGAGGATATCAGTCACATATGCAAAGAAATGTTGTTTGCTACAATTGCAATAGATCCAGTCATATTGCCAAATTTAGAAGTAAGAATTAGGATAAAAAGGGTTTGGTACATCATAATCAAAATCAAGACAAAGGAAAATGAAAAGTGAATGTGGATGAAGTTCAAAGGGAGATGAACAAGATTTGGGTGAAGAGAAGTACATAAAATGTTGGGGATGGATCCACACCAGAATCTGGTGCTGATATTCCTTCCAGAAACTAAACAGATGAGCTCTGGCTTAGGGGGAGTCACAAAGGAAAATAAATTCCCCTAGCCAGTCAATTGGTGCCTAAATTTGGCACATGGAATGTTGCAGATTAAAGGGCTCTCAGAGAAATGTCCAAATAAACCTCAGTAAAAATATGAAAGATCCGCAAGGAGTTTTGAAGTATTTGATCAGTCAAGATTGATCCGGTTTGATAGCCATCTGATAAAGCAGGATCTTCATAGATAGATTTGGTATGATTGAAAAGTGAAATATCTTGATCTGCGGACTCATGACATGATTGGAGGAAAGAAAATACATTGTCAATTATCATTGAAAATGATTCTAAAGTGGTTCAGAAAGATCTCTCTCAGAATAAGGTAACCGGATGACTTAAGTTGTGCATTTATTCCAATAGGAATTTAGGGTTTGCCCAGAGATAAAAGGGTTCTTTTATTCATCACTTGCACATTTGCATTCAAAAAGAAGAAAGGAAGAGCTCTGCAACAAGATTGCTACAACCCTCTCAAAGATCAACCATAGAATTTGATTCAACCAACAATCTTTTCGGCGCATATTGTGAACCCTAGAAGCGTGAAAAGGTATTTCAATTTCTAAATATCTCTCTTTAAATCTTTTGCAAAGATGGCTACTCCTATGGTTGTTAAGATCACTGATAGGCCACACCCAAAGTTCAAGAAACACCCCTACAAATCCTTAGAAGTTGATCCCTTAGGTGCCTTTTCTAGCATTCCACATGGGTTCTACACATAGAAGATGTTAGGGTATCCATCCATGCAAATATTGAGGAATTTGGAGAATCAAAGCTGATGGATATCTACCATAAACAACTAATAGATGAAATCTTTGAACTCAAACCTCAATACAAGGCCATCTGAGATAAGCATTTTGGAGATTGTATCCACTTTCCCTATTTTGCAGAAGATGAATGGGTCTGGTATGTTCTTAGCAGAATACATGACAACTTCATGTGGTTGTTGAAGCCCTTCAAGATAACAAAGGATGCAATTAGGGAAGTAACTGTTTGCACTCATCCGGTGGGTTTCCTGCTCTCAAATCGGTCAAGATCCAAACAGTAAGTGAGGCTACTGGATCAAAGTTTAACAAAAGAGCAACGACAATAGAAGATATCACAGATCCATATATCAAATTTGCCTCTATGATAATTGGCTATAAAATATATCATTCCAGCAGGGAAAACTACGTGTCCAAAACTGTAATTTATACTACATATCAGATGCTAAGGGAAAATGCAGACTATGATCTATGCAAGCTTCTTCTGAGCCAACTATTAGAAAACTTGCAAAAGATTAAGAAGGACAAGAAGAACTCATTCAAGTATGGTGGTTTAATACTATGTCTCTTCTTTTACTATATGAATGAGCTACCTGGATCAAGTGATTGGGTATTGCAAAATGACAAACCGGTTGCCATACAAATAAGAGATTATATGTATGGGCTTGGTGATGCCAAAGCTCAAAGTACAGCACTCTGGGGATACTTCAAGAACTTCCAAAGTATGATGCAGGCCAGAGAAAGAATTCCCCAATCTATAGTTGAAAAATACAAGCATACAGTGCGTTTCATGGTAGACACTGATCAATGCCTAATGGAGGCAGTGGAGCCCAAAACAGTCTGGATTATGCCAATGGGCTATGAGGTAGATGAGAAAATCTTGGAGCTGCATGTCCAACACCTACTGATTCAGCCTAAGGACCTTGAGGTAGAAAGGTTTGGAACCTTTCAAGACATGAGTGTGAAAATACATGTTGAACTGAGACAACCAGATATGAAAAGAAAACTGAGAAGGGAAGTTGAGGAAGTTTCCAAAAGATATGGCATATCAAAGGAGACAGTTGATGCAAACAAAGAAAAAGTAGAAAGAGTAGAGAAAGAGAGACAAGAAGCAGAAAAAGAAAGTGTTCTGGTGCAAGCCTCCTCCCAGACTAGATCCTCCAAAAGCTCTGCACCTGCCACTACTAAGAGCTCAAGAGACTCAAAACTGGAAGCCAAGACATCTAGAAAGGGAGAAAAGAGGATAAAGATAAAGGCCACAAGGTCCTATACAACCCAAAAGGATGATGAAGAAACAAAGACTGATGAGGAAGTTGAGAAAATGAGGAAGAAGAAGAAAACATCAGGGGAATCCTTTGCCGGTACAAACAAAGAAAAAGAGGCAGAAGAATTTGTTGAAAGGCCTACTCTCTCTATTGATGATATCATCAAGGCAGTTACAGTGGATGGGAACCTACAACCAGTCACTAAATTTTATGATGATTACAGTGATACTGACAAAAGAATTTTGGAGGAAGCTACAGTTAAGTACCTAAACATTTATAATAAAGCATTCTTTGAAATCAATTCTCTAATTCCCAAAAGTTTAGAGGAGGTACTTGAACTCAGAAAAGAGAATGCCAAGGAAAAGGATTTAGAGATCTAGGAACATATTGCAATTCAGCTCTATCCTTCCATTACTCCAAAACAAATGACCATGATCTTGAAGGACTGCAAGGATGAGTTCCGGAGCAAAGCCAGAATGAACAAACTTATGCTTGGAGAGACTGATTAGGTGGCAAAATAAACAGAAGACATCCTCCAGAATGCATTCAAAAGATTCAACCTTCCTATCATAGAGGAAATAGATGAAGAACCTCCTATCATGGATGTCGAAGGATTAAGTACATCAAAAGAAGAATCTACTAAGAAAAATGCAGAAGAGTCAAAAGAGATAGGTGAGGAAAAGTCTAAGGACTTGGATTCCTCTGTTTCAGAAGAGGAAGTCCATGAAGAAGTTAACATCTCTCTTCCAGATCCCCCAGTAGACTCTGGAACTGAAGGAGAAGAAAGAAAAGAAGAGAAAATTAGTCAAGAAGAAGAGGTAAAGGGAAGAGAAGAAGATCAAACAGAGAAGATCCTAGATGACAGTTCTAAGGTGGGAAAAGGAAAGAAGACTATGTCTCTAGCAAGAGACACTACTGAGGTAGTAAAGAGATTCTTGAACAAAGAAATGTTAGAGATAGATGAACCTGAATTATTTCAAGGACCACTCAATTTTGACTCCCTCTCTTCGGTCCAGACAATGAAGGTAGCATCTTTTGCTCAAGCTAAAGCAAAAGAAAAGCTTTTGAAGTCTCACATGGAAGACTATGATCTGATAGAGATTGCATCCGGTGTACTAGAGAAGATCATGCCATCCTTCCAAAAGGATCTTTCGGCCTCTTCATCCTGTAACTTGAAATCTCTAGTTAATTCTGTTAGCACCCATTTTGATTCTTTGGAGAAATCGGCAGAAGAGAAAGTCCAGAAAGAATTTTTGGGAAAGAGATTCACTGAAGTGCAGGCACTCATAACTAATGACAGGAGGACCCTGGATATTGGCATAAAGAGCCTAGAAAATGCTCTTAAAGATGGTGGAGAAATATATAAATTTTGTCTATCCTGGTCTAAAGTGATAGAGGATATTGAAAAGAAGGTAAAAGAACAAGAATATAAACTGTCAAGTTTATCTCAGAATTTTGATCCCCTCACCACATCTTTAATGAATCAAGGGTGTCAGGCCATCGCCATTATAAATGAGATAAAGAGGCTTGAAAAAGAGAGGAAGAATATAATAAGTAGGATGAGTGGACTAAGAGGGATAATTATCCCCAAGTTAGAGGCCATGCATGAGGCCTTAACTGATGCTCAGACCACAGCTCAGACCAGTGATCCGATAGACTTAAGAAGGGGAGAAGCTTTTGCATTTTTGTTGAGTGGTCACATTTCAATTTTGGACAAGATGAAGTAGAGTTGGGCGACAGAAGTTGTACAATTGAAGACCACCTTTGTGAATATACTTAGGTATATGTAAGTATAACATATATACTTATGCGGCTATGTACTAGTTGATTTTTGAAAATTTTGGTGTGCGGATTCACCCTTTTCCATTGATGTCAAAGGGGGAGTGAGGAGTAGTAAAAAATGTGGAATCCAGCTAAGGGGGAGCTCCAGTAAAAGTGTACATAAGACAGAGCATCAACCAAGGGGGAGTTTGCTACGACACTTAGTCATTTTTCACTAAGTGTTGCCATCAATGCCAAAGAGGGAGATTGTTGGCAAGAGACACTGTGTGGCTTCATGAGTGTTGTCATTGATGCCAACAAAGTTTATCCCACACAACCGCAACACATAGTATGTCTATACCGGAAGTCAGATTGAAGAGTGTTTTGGTCTAGTGAACAAGAACAAAGCATGCAGCAAGGTCTGACAATCAGGTACGGATCTCTTAGAGGATGTATCTCAACAAAGTACAAACTTGGGGAAGTCAAGAGGAGTACCATGACTGCTACATTCCAGAAATTGAGCCTCTAGTGATGAAAGAGTGAAACGATATGAACATCTAAGTGTTGGGTTCCTGACAGGCAGAGTAGATTGAGGAAGAATTGATCAGCAGAGCATCAGACTTTAATCTGAATGATAAATTTATGGTGGTAAATCTATTTAAGAGATCATACATGGTTGGACGACATGACTGATGACTTCTGTGTATATGTCCTTGATACGCATCACATAATAAGCATGGATTCAGCCAACAGACTAGTGGCTTGGAAATATCTTTGGTATTCCGGTTGTCGACTAGGAAGATGTTGAAATCCTTGATACGGATATATATACTAAATGGATTTTGATATGAAGTGTTGTGTTGGTTGTGATGATGTGCAAGAAAAGGCAGAGAGAAGTGTGGAAGCAGCAACACAAGTCCGATAAGTGACAGAACAACAACATTAGAGCAGAGGAAGAATGAAGTGCATTAGATCAGTATATTGAGCCTAACCAGAACTGAACCTCAGCATATGTGGATGCCTCTCATCAGTTCAAACACCTAGTTACTTTCTATATACCTTGTAGACAGTGAGTCTCTTGTAGGTAGTGTGCCTCTTGTGAGCAGTGTGCTCGGGTAGTGAGCCCTAATTGGCAAGTGCCATTTTGTACATCTTATTTTTTTAACAGAGACTACAATCTTGGGTTAGTCACCCCGTGGCTTTTCCCTTAATAGGGTTTTCCACATAAAAATCCTTGTGTTATGTGTGTTGATTTTATTTCTACTCTCATGATTATGTATGCTCTTATGTTTTGATGCTGCATTAATATTAAAGAAGAAAAGAAAGTTAAGATATTTAAGATAACTGATTCACCCCCCCTCTTAATTATCTACCTTGTTTCCAACAATATTATCATCTTTTACACACTCCAAATCATCTTTTCATACAATTTTACATTCGGGATGTGTAAGCATGTTATCAATCTAGGGTTCCCAATCCAAGGGTGACAATTCAAACCTATAACTATTGCCAAATGATTGAAGGCCTCTACAACTAATACTAGAAAATGGTAGTCATGAATAATGCTAATTTCATAGCCTACTAAGACCACAACCTGAATTTACAACATAAAATAATGCTCCTAAATGGATTATGGTATCCTCTTAATATGACAACACAGTCATGAAGGGTTGGGACAGACATGGTAGCCTCTTAATATCCCAAAATAGGAAAGCAGGGAAAATTTCACAAATATTATCGCTAGGATAATGTTCTACATATATTCATGCCTTCAAGGATAATGTTGCTAAATCTCTAAATAATCAAACTAATAGAGAATAAAAAATTAACATGAAATCATATGAAATGGTAATCAATTCTTAGCACCAAATGTGAAGAAATACATGAGGGTTTATAAGATGGAACCCTTGTCATTAAAACTCATAGTAACATGAAGCTATTATGGTCATAATCTCCTCATAGGATATGACAAAGCTAATTCAATAAGATCCCTCTATGATTTCATGATGTAAAGATAAGTTTGATGCACAATCTGTAACTTTGGTTTCCATGAATGAAACCATAATAAAACATGATGAAACACTCTTTGAAGGAACCCTTATCACTATGATGCATGAAGAACCATGGCTACTCCCAAGACTGATAGAGCAATTATAAACATCCTTTTTAAGGTTTGGCAAGTTGGTATGGGCAACCAAACCTTAGATCCTCATCCTCAAAAACATTAGGGCCTGCAAGACAAATGAGAACATTAGTGATTTTGTTAAGAAATCAAGCATTCTCAAACAATATTAGGGTCAACATGAGACCGGTAAGGACTATGTTCGTACCTCGCATTGCCCCTAAAATGTCAAGAAGAGGAAAATGCAAAGAGTGATAGTGACATAGAGAAGATGGAACATGGGAGGTAACATAAAAATATAAGAAGTGGAAACACAAAGAAAACTAAAAATGTAATCAAATCATAAAACTTTAGAATTGTACATAACATACCTTTGTGTACTTAACTAACATACGTTTGTGTAATTAAATCCAACAAACCATGTCAATCCCCTGTACTCTTTATGGTGTCAAGTATTGCCTCATGGTTGGACTACCGAACTTTCCACAGGTTTCTATTAAGCAGTCTACCCCCATATTTTATCAATTGAATATGTGATGCCACGACAAGGTTAAAGTAACGAAGAATTTTCTTATGTGTGTCAAAGTCCTCAAACAACCACACATCAGACTTCTTCATTGGATACCTCTAAGCCATGTTCTAGTAACAACCATTGATCTTTTAGGGTACTCTATGTTTTCTGCATCTATGATAGGGGTTGTCGATTTCTTTTTTGCCTCAACACAATGACATAAATAATAATCCATTCCTTCATCATTATATTCATTGACAATAACTACATAAACATGCCTTGCATTAAATTGCACAAAAAAGATTAATTCTTGATAAATGATAAAAAAAATACTACATTATAATCTAAAATATATTAATATTGATGCAGGAGCATCTGAAAACATTCAAAACAATTGGGATAGTTAACAGTGAATTGCAGAGTACTGAGAGGGTGACCTTGGAGAATATTGCATTCTACTACACTTGCATATCAAAGGCTGCAGAGCTGGACTTAGCATCTAGACATAGTCATCTACAAGATATCCAAAATTTATGTCATTTGGGTTCAATTCCATAAAGATATCGCTATCAAAAGATTACCTATTTTACCTATTTTCACAGAGCAGAGCCAATAGTGTTTAGTGAAGTCTAATCGGCTTGCAGAGCAATTTCAAATTTCTGTTAGGGTTAGCCAGCAGAAGATATCAATTAAATGCAAATAAAGATTAAACAAAGGAATGAAAAATACACAGAAATAATAACATCGAGAGACAAGTTTTAACATGGTTCACCCAAACTCGGGCTACATCCACCAACAGAGAGTCCAATATTATTATCCAGTAAATCAAACCGATTACAACCACCAATCCTTGCAACTTGATACCGTTGAAAAATGCTACAATACATCAATAGAAACCCTAACCCTTAGCCGCTTTTATCAAGCCTTACGTTGGTTACAAAAATAGGGTTTTTTTTATGTTAGCCAATAGAAAAATAACTCCCGACGCCTTAATAAAATAATAAAAAATCATTGGAGGTTTCTGAAAGGAAGCTAGGTGTGTAAAAATTGCTTCCTACACTAATCTAATGAGGGGAGGAGAGTGCAAATTAAATTTTATCCTTACTATTACAGCAATGTTAAACCACTAATAGAGATATTGCATCAAACACATAAACAAGAAAATGAGACAAAAGAAGGGAGACACAAGATATACGCGGGGAAAACCCTTATCGGGTGAAAAACCCCACACTCCAAAACCTGCACAATGTATTAACAAAACTGAAAAGGTTTACAATACACTTTCAATTCAAATTCTTAGGAATCTTTGGCACTCATATCTAGAGACAAACCAGTAGCATAATAGTACCTGTCAAACCTGTAGTACATCTCTCAAAAGCACCTGTTTATATAACAAATACAAGGCAAATATGGCGCCACATAGGGATGGGCGTCTAACATGGCCTCATGGCCCAAAACCCATGCCTATGGATACTTGTCCAACTCTGTAGAATGCTCTTGACACTTGTCAAGTCACCCCTTATCAAGGAGGTCGCCTATTTCCAAAACGGGCTATAACAAATGCTCTTACGACTCTTACAACTGTCATAGAATCTATCATAGCTGTCATAACTTACACCTGTAAGAGAATCTGTCATACACAGGCTATAAATAGTATATTCTCTTACATGTCATAGTCCACCTTTGGACACCCAAAGATGCTCTTCAACACGTCTTCACTTGTCATAGAATCTCCTATTTTTGACTCTTACATGTCATAACTTCGTCATAGGAATCTGTCATGACCATTACGGTCAATATTCCCTTACACAACATCCAAGATATTGACACATGGAAAAATATTCCTACCACTAAGTGGGATGCCTATCTCCTCATGTGAGGACAAAAATACATGTGGTCATATGCCATGTAGGATGACACATCACTGTGCCAACTCCCACAATATGACAACATAGGATTTGCATCCAATTAATACAATAGGCAATTAATAAATAAATACAACGTAAAAATACAAGGATTTACCAAGGTTGAGACACCTTAATTCCCAATATTCTCCCACTTGTCAAACACCTTGTAAGAGCCAATAGAATCAAAAGGATTTAACTGCTATAGGCCGAGAGGCCCATAGACTCCAAGCACCATCTGAACTTCTCTGTGCCCACTGGTTTTGTCAATGCATCTACAACATTATTCAAAGTATCTACCTTCTCCAAATTTACCTTCCCATCCTCTACCATGTCTCATACGAAGTGAAACTGAACATCAATATGCTTTGTTCTAGCATGGAAAGTTGGATTCTTCACAAGGCAAATCGCACTCTGACTGTCACAACTGATTGTAATCTATCCTGCATCAACACCAATATCTGAACACAATCTCTTAAGCCAAATGGCTTCCTTACAACCATGAGTTATAGCCATGTACTCAGCTTCTGTAGTGGACAAAGCAATCACAGGTTTTCGCTTACTCATCCAACTAATTGCACCACCAAACATAGCGAACACATAGGCACTGGTGGATCTCCTGCTGTCAATGTCACCTGCCCAATCAGAATCCACAAATCCATGAATACAAACTGAATGCGGAGGTCTTGTAGCATTGCCATGATAGAAAATGGAATACTTAGAAGTACCCCTCAAATATTTGAAGACTCGCTTAACTGCATCCCAATGTACCTGTCTAGGATTAGCCATAAACGGACTAAGGACTCCCACTGCTTGGGCAATGTCTGGTTTTGTGCAGACCATAGCATACATCAAACTACCAACAACACTAGCATAAGGTACTCTGCTCATGTCCTCCACCTCACTAGGAGATTTTGGACAATCATTAACAGACAACTTTGTCCCTAATGTGTAACGTCAGAAATTGTCCTCCTATATGCAATGGTATAATTTCCCTTAGTTTAGCTCCTCACTCTTGGTGGTCTCTCAACCTTTTCTTTTTTGGCCTTCCTGAAACCTTGATTGACTTAGTCTAGGAGCAATCTATTCACTTTTTGAGGTAATTGATTAATAAAACTCATAAAGAGATTTGAGATTAGGGTCCCTAGGACCCCCAAAAATGCAGATCTGAGCTGAAATTGGGGGCTTGGACTTGGACGCCCGGGCCCGCGCCCTAGTCCTCCCCGGTTTCACGGGATTTTGCATTTTTGCGGGGTGTCGGTTCCCGTCGAGTGCCCCGGGATTCCATTTTCAAATTCTCAGTTTTCGCATGATATCAAGACGTTACTTCAAAATTTGAATTCCCTAAATCTTGATATAAAAAGACATTTGCAAATCATTTTATCACACATAATTCTTATGCAAGCTTGATGCCAAAACTCTGCTACAATTGCCATTGAAGATCAGTGACTTATTGAATCTATTCAAAGTATTCTTTATTTTCTATCTTGGAGACAATGGATGAAGGTTAGGAATCAAGATCTTGAGTCTATCTTGCTCTTCCTAGGGTTTGTACACCTTTTGCATGATCAGGAGAAGGGTTGAAGCCTCCAACAGAAATCTTGGAGATCCTCCACGGACATTGCTGATTCACCTTCTTGTTCATGCGAGTCTTCATTTGTTTCATCTCCTTGAGGTGAAGTTGTATGTATTTATTGATGCATAGCAAGTTGTTGATCTTCCCTTGATTGAGACATCTATGGTTTGATTTTATGTATACACACATTGTTAGGTTTGCACACACTTCTACAAATCTTTATCTTTGGCTATTGTTGAGGTAGAAATACTAAAGACGGGGCTTGACTGAGGCAAGCTCCTATATAGACGCAACAATTTCCTTCTTTTGTATATGCAGATCATGTTTCGTAGGTTCTAGCGAAAAGAAGCTATAGAAAGAAGGATATTGCAGATACAGTCGCAATAGACTTTCAAATTTTTAGATTCTGAGACTTGCAGGACATTGGGACGGGCGCCCTAGTCCAACCAGGTGTTTTATCTGAGATCTGGGAGCCTTTTGATAGTCCCAGACATCATGTATAGAAGCTTTTCTTTTTCAGGAATTTGTAGGACATTGGGGCAAGCACCCTAGTCTAGGTGGCCCTCAAATTCTAGGTACACTGTCTCTAAAACCCCTCTGCACTTCTGTGATTAGTTTTACCAGATACTTCATCAATTTCTATGTATTGCTAAATTAAGGCATAATTAGGGTTTTACTTGGTTGAAAGTACAACACTTGGCAAAATCTTGATTAGGGCCTTAGGTTTCATAACCATGTGAGCATAAAATAGGGGCAAAGTGATTAGAAGCTTGTCTACAAGCTCGATCCTTGTCTCCCTAATGTTTAAAGGTGAAATTTGGGGTATTTGACCTAGAGTAAACAAGCCATCAAATTTTCCACCTAAACATTTTGGTGAACCCAAGCTTTAAAGAATGTGTATCCTTGTTAAACTTCAGATCTGATATAATTAGCTGTTCTAAAGCATAATTGGATTAGAAAACCTCTTTAGTGAAATTTGCATATGTTAAATTGTGATTACATTCTTTATCTTTTCACTAAAAGAGTTGGAAATTAGCATTTATTGTTGGATATTGTATTTCATTTGAAAAGGACATCATCGAGCATTTAAATCTTGGTTTAAATAGAGTATGTTAGAAAGTCAAATTATTTTTTGCAAGATTTTCATGCTTATGATGAGTCGTTTAGTCGTGATGACTTCGATATGTTAGATGAAGCCCTTGAGGACTTTATCTCAATTGAACATTCTACTACGGCCTCTAAGCCATCACTATTTCAAAGATTTGTAAATGCGATTTATGTTCCTAAATCTAAAGAAGAGATTGAAAAATAGAAAATTATGGTTACTCTATGTGCAAATGTGGTTCAACCATCCTCTAAGCATGTGCTTGTTGTTAAAGGTCTTTCATCTTCTTCTCAATCTCCTGATCACATTTATGATTGTGCAAAACAAATTGCGAAACAAAACTTACAACAAACCAATCATAATGTGGTTGCTCATGCATATAAAACTTAGAATAACAAACAAAGTACACAACAGACAAATGTTCTGATATCTTTACTAGCTTCTCAACCTATGCTTCCTCAAGCACCTCGTTTGTTACATCCCCTTATTGGATTCAATATTACTATTTACTTTTTCTTAAATAATACAGCCATGTGGATATGTTTTAACATCATAGAAAATGATGATATGTTTAGAAAAAGGTTAATTTTATGAAATCATGGATTTTTACTTGATTATGATCAATATGATGTTATGAATTAAAATGTCTTTTCGATATGAAAATGAAATGATTTGATGTAAATGTGTTTTGATCAGAACATTGGTACTCTGACCACAAATTGTATGTGAGATTGTCAATGATAGGAATAGATGGAACATGTTCGCTAGGAAGAAAGAAGAAGAGAAAGTATCTATGAGAAAGAGAGAATAGACTCTGGAATAACCCATGGGTGCTTTCCATTGAAAACAAATATCAAGTAGATAAACCTAGTTGCCTTGAGTTAAGCTTTGATTTCGGGCTAAGTCAATTTTAGATGAGATGTTGAGCTTTGCATGAATAGGTCTTTCTTCTTTCCATAGTTGTCATAATGAGTATGGGAAATCAACATCTGTGTCATAATACTTGGTATCATGTCATCAAATATGGATGACCGATACATTATTATATATATATATGTATACACTTGAGAATGAGTTGTATGTCGTGTCTTGTTTAGTGGTTTGGCGAAAAAGTTGAAAGTTGTGCGTAAGTCAACCCCAAACCTTGTTTTGTGTTTACGCTCAACTCGTCGTTATCATCATAAAGCTCTATGAGCATATGATGTAAACGTCTACTTGCAAAATTTGATGGATGTTGAATTGTTTCTATTATGGGCTATTATCGTATAATAAAAGGTTTGAATAATGTTTTAAATCTTGAGACCATTGAGTGTAAAAGCTTTGGTCGTATTGTAAAGGAATATACAAAATTATATTAGTTATATTTAAATAGTCATTTGGGGTAATTCTTTTATTCTTTTATGATGTTAGTAAGCGGGTAGTAACTCGAAGGGCTCACTCAAGTCTTTATTTATGATGTTTTATATTCCAAAAACAATCTATTTTCTTTTGAGCTTTAAACTTTATGGATGGGTTGTCAGCTCAACCATTATTTCTAGTTTTGCTTTTGATCTATACTCATAATCAGTTATGAGTAGTGTGACAGCTTGTCCAAACTGTGAATCACCACCTCACATAGTGTTGAGCTTCATTTTGTTGAGTAGTTGTGAATTTAGTGGGAAACCAAACCTTTTTCTAGGTAGTGGTCACAGAAAGGAGGAGATGGTTATGCCATGCAAGGTGGTTACCCAGTTGATAGGGCATGGTCTAGAGAGTGGGAAGTTAGTTTTTCTTTGGAGGGAGAACGAGATTTAGAGGAAGTAGGGAGTTGGTTTTGGGAGAGAACGCAGAGAGGAAGTGGAGAGGAGGCCAAGCATGAAGTGAATGTGAGCGGGTAAGAAAAGAACGAGCTCCTTGGACCAGTTTTCAAGCAGTCACTGGAGATTTTCTTCAGGTTTCTTTTCATCTCTTCTCTACGCAGTCATGGTTATTAGGCATGTTTTAATAGTATTGGCTCTACTTGTAATACGATGGAACTTAGTATTTCATTGAAGTAGTAATGTGTGAATTGAGTACCAACTTTAGACCTATGTGTTTTCACTTCCTTCAAAATAGAAACAATGCTATTGTTCCATGAACCACACTGCAGTAGAAAAACTCACAGTTGTAATACATTGTTCTTTGATGGTCAATTTAAATTGTGTAGTTGTTTTGTTTAACTTTAAGAGGTATATGGTTATGCAAAGAGCACATAGTAGACTGAGTTTTTGGTCGAAAGCTAGCTTTAAAGTTATCACAAGCCGTAATAGCAAAATCCAGGTCAATGTTGGAAGTGTCCTTAGTTGGCCTGCCGACTATAATTGGTTGGTCCTGTCATATTTAAAGACAACTAGTTTATAAAAGACTTGAAGAATGTGTTAACCATCGGTAGAGGAGAAACAATAGTGTGAAATGTATGCCGATGCATGTAAGACTACTCAGTCCTCCACAAGTTTTGAGTTTATAAATGGTTGGTCGACCATAGGGAATATACTTACCTTGCTGCGAATGGTAACAAGTTTTAGTCCACTTATTTTTGTAAATAACTCTTTTTGCTATAAAAATATTCAAACTGTTGTGTCTTCGAAAGAGGGTATAGAGTTACTATTTGGATTATACAGTCAAACAAGTTAAATAATGAAGTTTTATAACAAACATAATGAGTCTATAGTTAAGTGTTTAGTCTAGACTTACATGCATTCTTCTTGCAAATAGAAACAACATAATAGGATTTCTAAATGCTTAGTTTGACAAAAGATTAAGCTATGTCGAAGATTCGATAGGTCGAAGAAGATTCTTAGGAGTATTTAAATTTTAACTCAGGGTCTTCGAATATTTGTATTCTATAAATTGGTTTATTGTGAAACCCTTCCAAAACAACATAGATAAGTTTAGTGTCCACTGTTGAGTGGATAATTTAAAGTAGTGGGCTAACTTAGAGATCAACTGATTAACTTATAGCATTATCCAATTAATTGATAAGCTAGGAACCCATTCTTTTAACATATGGATGGAATTGTCTCCATGAGCTAAAAAGAGAGAAGTAAACCTCACTGCCATGCATTAATGCATGATGAGTTTGGAACACCTAAAGGTTATCGAGGTCGTTATATTGAACTTATACATAGGTAACTGTAGGATTACGATTAATTTGAGTCGAGTCAGGGTGGGTGAACTTATTACTTGCGTTGATACAACGCTAATTATATTCAAATCCTTTGGCCAAGGTAGTGCATGTGCCTCAAGTGCATTGATAGTTCACCGTGACTGGATGGCATAGCTTGTGGAGTGGTCATGCTTGACTAGAGGGTATCTACGGGATTGCATGATAACAAGTTACGTAGGTCACAACGCCAGTACTCAGATAGAAAACACCATTGGTTATCCTAAGTCTATCCTCTTTGAGAAGGGTAGGGCCACTTGCAGATAGGAAGGAGTGTGGGAGACCGATGGTCTATGGTTGGAGGTTAAGCTCCTTGAAGATACTTTCTATTCTATATTCATGAGGCTTGCCGAGACTTGAATTTGGATGGTCGACAATCGAGATGCAGTGACTTTGGTAAGTTTCTATTTTGAAAATGTTCTAAGTAACTTTAATAAACATATTGTTTAATGTTGTAGATGGATATATCCCTTTGTATAATTTATAATTTCATATTATTGTTAGTCGATGGATGTACTACATGGTTTTAAAAATGAAAAACAAATTACGTATCTTCTTTAATCTTAAAAAAAAAAAATTGTTACCTTTGGTTAAACTTAGTTTTTAGGGTGAAAACTAAACTGGGTGTTACATCGTTTAACATATAAAGGTGGTAAAGACTATGATCTTGTAGAGTAGCTTCATGCTACTCCTGCAAAGATATCTCTTTGGGAACTTATACAAAATTCACCTACTAACCATGGAATGCTACAAGAAGCTTTACAAAAGGTGATTGTTCCTCCTGCTGTTAAACCAAATGATGTTGCCGCTTTACTAGATTGTATGCATGCAATGAAAACAAACATTTTATTCCAACAACATGAGTTACCATCTCTTGAGGTTCAGAAGCAATATGATCCTTTGGTAATCTTTATTACGATCAACAAAACATTGGTTAAGAGAGTTATGATTGATAATGGGACAACCCTTAATGTTTGTGGTATCGATCTATTGCATAAGGTTAAAGTTGATATATCTACTATCAAATCGGAATCATTAAGTATTCATGGATTTGATAATGTTGGACAACAATCTGTGGGCACTATAACTTTACCTATACAAGTTAGACCTCTGATGGTACCTACCTTGATTCATGTCATGCCTTGTTCTCTATCTTACAACATGATTCTGGGTAGACCTTGGATACATGTGTTAGGAGCAGTTCCTTCTACTTTATACCATTCGATTAAGTTTATCTTTAAAGGAAAATTTCATACTATCCATTCAGATCCTGAACCGGACAATTGTTTGCAAATGGAAGTGCATAAACATGTTGTTGGTCCTAAGATTTTAAACAATCTGAAAGCTGAATTGTCAACTCCTCTTGCCTCTAAAAACATTATGAAAGAGCCCAAGCAATCAAATGCATTTGTTGGTGATGACTGGGGTTCACTAGATTTTGCATTTTCCTCTATAGGAGAGTATAAACTTAAAAACCTCATCCCTGAAATATCAAATATTGCATAGATCACATCACATGCTTCAAATGATAAACACAAGATCTCTTTGTTGATAAATAAGGATAATACTCTGAGTTATACTACTGATTATGAGACGTATGAAGCTCCGCCTTTGTCTAAAGAATTGGTCTCTCTCTATGGCAGAGGATTCTGAATCCTTTAGAAAAATTGTGACTATGTAGGTAATGGTTGTGGCATAAATCAACAAGGAATCAAAGTCCCTATAGAATCCGCTTCGCAACATTACTCAAGTGGTGTTGGATATAATCCTTTCAAGGAATCTAAAGCCCGCAAATGCCCTACTCTAAATGTGAATACCATATCAACACTTAGTTTGATATTCCCTAAGATGATTGACACCAATTGTCCTCCAGGGTCACTTCCGTTAGATATGTTTACGACAGATGAAGTGATAATGGAATTCTTAGGTGCTTATGATGGTATTCCTCATTATCACCACAAACATGGCCTACCTTATTGTTTGAACAATGATGCATATTTTGGAAAGACTACTAGCACAATAACTGCTACAGTAGAGCATAATAAAGAAATTGAAGAATAATTACAATCCTACAATCCCCCTGACCATAGCACTCTTCTTAACGGAAAGACTATTGATGTTGTTATGGATAAGGCTAATCCTGAAAAAATTGTCCCTATTAGTGATTGTTTGGATATGGAAGAAACAGAAGAAATGACTAAATTATTGAGTGAATTCTAAGAATTGTTTGCCTGGAAATATTCAGACATGCCTGGTATAGTTCCTCAAATTGTAACACATAATATTGTGTTGAAACTAGATGTTAAGCCATTCAAACAAAAGATTCGTAAGATGAATCCTAAGATTGCTTTGCTTGTTAAAACTGAAATAGAAAAACTCTTACAAGATAGTTTTATTTGACCTATTGATTACTCTCCATGGATCTCAAATATTATTTCTGTCACTAAACCTGATGGTCATATAAGAATGTGCATAGATTTCTAAGATTTAAATTTGGCATCTTTGAAAGATGATTTCCCGCTTCCTAATATTGATATGATTGTTGATTCCGTAGCCAGACATGAGTTGCTATCTTTTATGGATGGATTTTCAAGATATAATCAAATCCTTATAAATCCTCTTGATCAATATAAAATAGCCTTTATAACACCTTGGGGTACATTTCGTTGGGTAGTCATGCCGTTTGGACTTAAGAATGCAGGAGCTACTTACCAACATGCAATGACTTATATTTCATGACTACATACACAATATTTTAGAAGATTATGTTGATGACATCCTAGCAAAGTCTATCCATCATAAGGATCATGTTACAAATCTTTGACAAATATTTGAGCCCATACAAAAATATAATATGCAATTGAATCCCCATAAGTGTGTTTTGGGCATGGATAGTGGAAAGTTACTTGGATTTATTGTTTCAAATCGAGGTATAGAAGTCGATACAAAAAAGATAGATGTGATTGTTAATATGCCAATACCAAAGAACATATCTCAACTTTGTAGTTTGCAAGGAAAGATATAGGCCATTCGCTGGTTTGTTTCACAACTCACGGATAGGACTCACCCCTTTATGCAGCTACTGAAGAAAGATTCTCGTTTCCAATGGAATTTTGAATGTCAAAAAGATTTCGATGAATTAAAGGATTACTTAGCTAATCCGCCTGTTTTATAACCTATTGTTTTTGATAAATCATTCCTGTTATAAATCTCAGCATCTAACAATGCCCTAGCAGCTTTGTTAGCACAACATAATGCTGAAGGCAAAGAATGTGTTGTCTACTACATTAGTCGTACTTTGCTTGATTTTGAAGTGTGATACATAGTTATAGAGAAGCATTGCCTAGCTTTAGTGTTTGCCACTCAAAAGATTAGACATTACCTCTTAAATGATGAAGTGCATGTAATGGTGAAATTTGACCCTTTGAAACATCTCTTCGCAAGAACATATTTATCGGGTCGTCTTGCTAAATGGGTTATGCTGTTAACATAATTCAACCTCAAATTTATTTCTCAAAAAGCAATTAAAGGGCAAGTGATAGCTGATCAGTTAGCTGAAGCTCCCTCACCCTTTTCTATACAAAATGTCGATGCTTTTCCCGATGAACAGATTCTAACAATCTCTACGGAAGAGAAATGGGAGTTATACTTCGATGGATCAAAATGTCAAACTAGCTCCGGAGCTGGTGTTATATTAATACCTCATATGGGTAAGCTGATCCCCTTATCTTACCATTTAGATTTCTTATGCACAAACGACATAGTTGAATACGAAGCTCTTATAGCTAGACTTTGTGTAGCTTTGGCTCTTAGTATCAAGAATATTACAATATACAGAGATTCTCAGTTAATTGTTAAACAGATAATAGGATCATATCAAACTAAGCATGATAAGCTATCTCAGTATTGTGAGTTGGCATTATCTCTCTTAAGACAGTTCGAATCGTATACGATTGACACTATTCCTAGGAAAGATAACCGGCATGCTGATGTAATGGCAAGCGTAGCTTCCCTTATATCCCCTAATGGTTCTCCCAAGGAATTTACCTTCGTTGTTCATAATCTTAAGACACTGGTAATTGAAAGTCCTATAGTGGTGAACTCAAAACTCTGTGGTAATACATACACTGATGAACAGTTCTCCTATATATTCAACTATTTACACAATGGAACCATTCCAAACTCGACATCTAAGAATGCCTGACTCCGTTTACACAAACTAGTAGCATGATACATTATATTATTGAACATCTTGTATCGACGAAGTTATAATGGTGTTTTACTCTGATGTTTAAGTAATGTAGAGATTTTGATAGCTTTAGAAGAAGCTCACTCTGGTGCCTGTGGAGGGCATTTCGATGGAAAATTTTTGGTGCAAAAATTGTTACGTATGGGGTTCTATTGGTAGCATATGGAGCAAGATTCCTTCACTTATGTCAAGAGATGCCCATAATGTCAACAACATAAACACCTCATCCATGCTCCTGCTCAAGAGCTTCGTTCCCATATGTCACCATGGCCATTCTCTATCTGGGGTTTGGATCTAATTGGCAAGATTTCCCCACCCTCCTCTCAAGGACATATGTTTATAATCACTACTACTGACTATTTTACAAAATGGGTTGAAGCGGCCCCTTTGCGATCCATGACCGCCGATGTAATATGTCGATTCATACAAGATAACATAATTTATTGATTTGGAATACCTTCCTCCTTAGTGTCAAACAATGGTACGCCATTTAAGAACAAGGATGTGAAAAAGTTCCTCGAAAAATATCATATACAACATCGCTTCTCTACGCCTTATTATCTTCAATCCAACGGCCAAGAAGAAGCTTCAAACAAAGTTATTAGACAGATTCTAAGGAAAACTATTAATAAACATCAAAAAGACTGGCATACGCAATTATCCTATGCATTATGGTCTTACAGAACAAGTATTTGAATAGCTACAGGTAACACACTGTATAATCTTGTCTATGGCGCAGACGCAATAATGCCCTTGGAGTTAGAAATTCCTTCTTTACGAATTTCCCTAAGAGATATCATGGATGACGACATAGAATGAGAGAAAAGATTACAGGAACTTGAGATGCTTGATGAAAGATGTGTTAACACTCTTGAACATCTCAAGGCTTATCAAAAATAAATACAATGAGCCTATAATGCGTAGGTCATACAACATTCATTTAATGTTGGAGACTTGGTTCTCTATGAAAATCAAAGCAATGTAAACACACCGCCTGGTGAAAAAGGTAAGTTCAGCCCTAATTGGCTTGGACTGTATATAATCATTGAAACCTTTGGATCCAGAGCATATAAATTGGCTGATGAACAAGGTATGCCACTTAAAGAACCTATTAATGCAGTACACCTCAAAAGGTTCTATGCTTAAAAGATCTAATGTTAAATGTTTATAAGTTAACTTAGTACATAGATTAGCTTCAATTTCGACAAGATAGTATTGTTTTGTCTTAATTCATTTAGCATTATAACTTTGTTTAGTTGATCATTGTTGCATCGTGTTTAAGTAGTAATTGCTTAGATCACTTTTGCATTAACTAAATGTAGAATGGAAATTAAAGTTATGTGTAAAATAATTAATCATTGTGTTTGTTACTACATGTTCTTTTTAGAATTGTTAGTATATCACAATAGCATTACTTATAGCATTTAGACATCATCACTAGTTGCATTTTACAAAAATCACATGTGATAGATCAAAAGCCATTACACATAGATCAAAAGAAATAAACATCATATATATATATATATATATCTCAGTTTCAAGTATACATCTGAGTCGACTATCCCTCAAAACAAAATGGGATGTCATAGTGCCTAAATTCTAGGAATCACATAGATGAGCCTCGATCTCTTGTACCCTCAAGCCCTCGTGGTGTGTGAGTGATAGAAGCCTAACCATGTGTGGCTATGGATCGCGAATGACTCCTAGAGACACTTCGCGATCGTAACCCCCTGATCTTGCCTCTCATCTTTATCATCTGCTCATGTGCCTCCTGGTACATCCTATGGTACCAGTCTCTCTTGGCCTGAACCCTATCTCTATCAGCTCTTGCCTGCTGGATCTCCTATAGTAAGAACTCATTGATAGCTGGCTCTCCCTTCAATGTAGGAACTGTTATCATCTTCTCTCGCTGTGCCCTGAGCTCAGCCTCGACACGCTCAGCTCTCTATTGAAACTCCTCTCTCTCTCATGTAGACTGCTCTAGCATGGCCTCTGTATCAGTCCTGTATCTGATGACAAGCATAAATAACTCAACATGCCACCCAACGGATGATTGTGGCAAATGATCTGCCTATACCCGCTGCTCTGAGGCATCTGTCAGTAATATGTCTCCTATGACATGACTCACAAAGTCTTGCCATGCGTCTATCCCAACTGCAAAATAGAGAATGAGAAAGATGTTAGACTTCCATATAAAAAAATCAAAAATAATAAATTATACCAAACCTACCTAGATCTCCATCTTGCCAGGATGGATTGCGGATCACTAATGGTGTGATGAGCTGTACTATCTGATATGTAGCTGGGGGCATAGTCCTACTACTCTCCCCTCGCTCTGTCTGACTAGGCCTCACATTGTCTGTGGGAATAGGACCATGAGCCTTGGACCGCGGTCTCGACTCGGTCTCCTCATCAGTGTCTGCCTCCTATTGGCTTTGTCATGATCTTGCTCTAAAGAGGTACTGTGATGGGACCTCCTCGAACTCATCCTCATCCTCCTCCATACCCTCCTTGAGATTGTAGTATCCCGCGAAGTCACTGACATCATCCTCCACCCCTGTGTCACTAGCGTGACTGGCTCAAGGTCAGACATCTCCTATAGGATGCCTAGGTGGAAAGATAGGTGCAGGTCATGTTGTGTGCCACCAGGTCTGATATGCTCAAGTACACCTGACATCATCTGCGCTTGATACTGGCTCTGCATCCTTAGGACCCTCATCGTCACTAAGTGGTACATCTACTATAGTTGGCCGTCGGATAGTATTGACTTTGACTGCACTCTGAGCTGCACGTGCGTAGCTTGGACGAACTGCAAGGACATCCTGTACCTGTCTGAACTGTCGTGCCACCCTATCATAGTAGAACCAAGATACAGTGTGATCGAGGTGACTGGCCATCAGCCGATCCCTCTACATCTGAGCTAACTGCCTCTACTCACCAGGCCATCTGATGAAGCCACCTACAGTCTCCAGCTGATGTCACCAGGCTACAATCTATCAAATACCACTCTCCAGTATAACAGATTGCCGTGCCTCCAACACCTAGCTAGTGGGTAGGCATAGACATGCAGATGGGAGAATGCTAACTCTATAGGAAAAACCATCAGTCGTGTGCACTTGATGTGCTCAAAGGCCCAAACCTATAACAATGTGCAGACTAGCAGACTCTGCATCTCCTAGTGGACATATCACCCTAAGTCGCGATATAGGTGCGCAAGCATACTATGCCCCCATGCGTAGATAGTCTAATACGTCTCCATCACTCTAATAGTATGAACGAGACCCTCGTGTAGTTGAGTGCCTCATCCATCTAGTACGATGGCTAGTGTGACCATGACAATCATGATCCTCCATAGTAAGGGAATGTCTCTGCATCCCTACTCTAGCAACCAGAGCTAAATGTGTCCTCGCTCTGCCTATGAAACGGTGTGACCTAAACAATATAGCTAACTCTCACGAGTATACTCCTCTGAGCGATGTCCAACAACTTTCACTATCTCTCCATGGATCGGCAATTGAAGCATCCTGAATACATCCTCCAGTGTGATGGTAATCTTGCCAGTCAGTAAAAGGAATGTGGAGGTATTTGCATCCCATCTCTTCATCAGTGCCATAAGCATTGTATAGAGGAATCTGATTGTGGGCAGCTCAAATGCCCACCATAGGCCCACTGTCTGTATGTGCTCTCTCTCTGCCGCAATCAAAGCACTAGCACACTCTCGTAGAAGTGCCATCAGATGACAGCCTGTGTGCTCCTGTACCTCAGGGACATCTTGCAAATCAGAAAGAAAGCAACAGTATCAGAATCCCCTCTAGAAACTAAAATAAGCTATCAAAAACTGAATATAGTGCCTGAGCCTAGGGCCTGTGTCCTCTAAGGACTAGGGTGCCCGAGGAAGATTAGGGCACCCTAAAGGGACATTGGCGCCCCTGTGGGACTAGGGCACCCCAAAGAGACTCTGGCGCCCTAGGTGGACCCACGCGCCCTGGGAACCCTGTCCACCTTCCCCTCTTGGCACAAATATCGATAAGTGTGAAAGAAAAATACGATAAAGACAATAGAAGGATGGAATCAGGACCCTACCTCAGCCTCGAAGCGTCTCTCTGCCACTCAGGCTCAGAGCATCTCCAGTCGCAGTGGATGGTATGGACGTCAACTCGGCATGGTCATTCTCCTATTCTCCTCTCTGCAATAATAAGAAACAAGAATGAGTTAAGTGAAAAGTGACAAGTCCCTTTTACATAAAGTAAGTGAGTGAGAAATCATATCCCTAACTAGGTGCAAAAGTGTGCTCTTTCACTCTAGAGCCCTTTTCTTGAGCTGTTGAACTCTGATTTCAATGTCGTTTGTCACATTGAAATCTTGGTTCCGCTCTTGTTCTTACCCAATGTGTTGTGTTGAGCGTTGTACCTTCAAATAACCCTCACAACACATTTCGCTTGAAATTGACACATGGATATCTCCTTATTTCTACTCTCGGACTAAGAAAGCAGAAAAAAAGGGGGGCATATATCTCCCTCGATTTCCTCCCTCACCATGTTCCATCACTCAACCCCCTTAGCATTTTGATATTGACTCATTGGTGGTGGTTGTAGGTCAATTCGATTTTGATTTATCTGACAAGTGTTCCTTTGCAGGATGCAGTTCCTAACTTTGTGGTCTTGCAGGATTGCAAAACTAGGGGCTTCTTCTTGTTCATTGACAATGCTTCGGCTTCCTCTATAGTATCCTTTTGGGTATCCTTTTCATGATTGATATATTTACTTTCCTTTAGTTGCATATGCATGTAGTGTCATATGGCCACTAAAGTGGGGGCTAAATGTAACATCAGAAATTGTCCTCCTATATGGAATGGTACAATTTCCCTCAGTTTAGCTCCTCACTCTTGGTGGTCTCTCAACCTTTTCTTTTTCAGCCTTCCCAAAACCTTGATTGACTTAGTCTAGGAGCAATCTATTCACTTTTTGAGGTAACTGATTGATAAAACTTAGAAAGAGATTTGAGATTAGGGTCCCTAGGACCCCCAAAAATGAAGATCTGAGCTAAAATTGGGAGCTTGGACTTGGCCGCCCGTGCCCTAGTCCTCCCTAGTTTCACGGGATTTTGAATTTTGGCGGGGTGTCAATTCCCGCCGAGTGCCTTGAGATTCCGTTTTCAAATTCTTAGTTTTCACACAATATTGAGACGTTACTTCAAAATTCGAATTCCCTAAAGCTTGATATAAAAAGACATTTGCAAATAATTTTATCACACATAATTCTTATGCAAGCTTGATGCCAAAACTCTGTTACAATTGCCATTGAAGATCAGTGACTTGTTGAAGCTATTCGAAGTATTCTTTATTTTCTATCTTGGAGACAATGGATGAAGGTTAGGATTCAAGATCTTGAGTCTATCTTGCTCTTCCTAGGGTTTGTAGACCTTTTGCATGATCAAGAGAAGGGTTGAAGCCTCCAATAGCAAGCTTGGAGATCCCTCGTGGACATTGCTGATTCGCCTTCTTGTTCATGCGAGTCTTCATTTGTTTCATCTCCTTGAGGTGAAGTTGTAAGTATTTATTGATGCAAAGCAAGTTGTTGAGCTTCCCTTGATTAAGACATCTAGGGTTTGATTTCATGCATACACACATTGTTAGGTTTGTACACACTTCTACCTAAGAAGTATATTGCAGATACAGTCACTATCGACTTTCAGATTTTTAGATTCTGAGACTTGCGGGACATTGGAGTGGGCACCCTAGTCCAACCAAGTGTTTTATCTGGGATCTGGGAGCCTTTTGACAGTCCTAGACATCATGTGCAGAAGGTTTTCCTATTCAGGAATTTGCAAGACATTGGGGCGAGCACCCTAGTCCAGGTGGCCCTCAAATTCTAAGTACACTATCTCTAAAACCCCTCCTCTACACTTCTGTGATTAGTTTTACCAGATACTTCATCAGTTTCTATATATTGTTAAATTGAGGCATAATTAGGGTTTTACTTGGTTGAAATTACAACACTTGGCAAAATCTTGATTAGGGCCTTAGGTTTCATAACCACGTGAGCATAAAAGGGGGGTAAAGTGATTAGAAGCTTGTCTACAAGCTTGATCCTTGTCTCCCTAATGTTTAAAGGTGAAATTTGGGGTATTTGACCTAGAGTAAAGAAGCCATCAAATTTTCCACCTAAACACACTGAAACATGAACACACAATGGTCTACAATCTACCATGTTGAACCTGTCCAACACGGTCTTCACATACTTACTCTGTCTTAACCAAAGTTTTATGTTAGCTCTGTCTCTTCTGATTTCAATTCCCAAAATGTACCTAGCTGCCCCAAGATTTTTCATCTCAAATTGTACTAACAACTGAGACTTCAAATTAGAAATCATATTCTTACCATTCCCAATCAACAACATATCATCAACATATAATGCAATAATGAGGATGCGATCATTGTCAAATTTGTAGTACACACAATGATTTGATTTCGATCTTAGATATCCAATTTGTAAACAAAATTTTATTTACCTTTCTCTATGTAATGCTCTGGATGTGACATGTAGATTTCTTCTTTCAAATCACCATGAAGGAAAGTTGTCTTCACATCCATCTGTTCTACCTCTAATTCATAAGTAGTTGCAAGAGATAACAAGAACTGAATGGATGCCAACTTTGCAACAGGAGAGAAAATTTCACCATAATCAATTCTCTCCACTTGTGAATACCCCTTCGCAACCAATCTAGCCTTGTACTTTTCAACACTGCCATCTGCACCGAATTTCTTCTTGAACACCCATTTGCATCCCACGGGTTTCCTCATCTTGATCCTCTTCATCTGAATCTAAGATGACTTCTGACTTCTTCTTCTTGTCTTTGTCTTTCTTCAACTTTTCTATCTCAGCCTCCATCCTTTTGTTCTTGGCTGCTTGCTCTCTCACTATCTTTGCCAATTCGACATTTGTCACCTTTGAAGGAATTTCCTCCTCTTCTTCTCTATCTCCCATCTCTTTGATGGCTCTGATACCACCTGATGCAGAGTGGCACAACGGAAGCAACACACAAAGGTTTACTCTATTGTCCTTTGCCCACTCACCCACTTCAACTAGCCTTCAACCAACCAACCAACCAAAGGCACATACAAGGCATATGAAGGATTTGATGTCCAGACTATTGTCCAACCCCTAAGGCTTCTCCAACACCTTAAGACAGATCAACAAACACCTTCTATGCAGTTGGTTTGATCTCCAACTTCCCAAAACTCTTCAACCTATACCTTGACTAGTAAGGCTACTAGCCCTCCAAACTAGGTTTTCTCAACAGAACTTGACAAAATCCCAAAGGTCTAGGAAAACAAATGATGGAATTGAACACCTTTCAGGGGACCCTAAAAAACCTCGAAATCTCCTGCTCCAACTCTACTCCAGCAATCCAGAACGCCTACTAGGTCTCTAGGCCTAATTGATCAATTTAGGCTAGGTTACAAAGCAAGTGCTCAAAATTGGGTGCATAGGTCAGGGGTAGGAACTTGGAATGACTCTACCATCCCCAAACAACACAAATCCACCATTCATTCACTCATCCTCTTAGGGTTTTGTCAAATACAACAATAAATTGCATAAATTCAGTCAAATACATAGAGATATTTGACCTAGGGCATCACATTAAAAATAGTAAACTGTATTTTCTTAGAAAATGCTTTTGGAATCAAGTAGTATACACCCCTAGCCTGCATTTCACCAAGTGGCATGAAATTTCATCGGTGGAAATGCATTCTAGGGCCAAATTTGTGGGACTGCCCTAGAAAACAGGGTTTCTGGACCAGTTTTGAAAGAAAATTCAATAACTTTTGACTCTGACCACTTCAAGACCTCAAACTAGTTGCATTGGAACCCTGACTTCAAGAGCTTTCAGAAAAATATCATTTGCACACATGAAAAGTCCATACAGTCCGTACACAGCAAGAAAAATAGTGAAAAATAGTCAGTTTTCTTGAATTTTGTGCCCAAATTCTGTACAAAATCTTCCTCCCCCGTACTGGAGTCAGATATCCACCATATTAACCCATCCAAGTTGGTTTCCAACTTCTACAACAGCATTTAACTGCCCAAAGTGGTTTTTGAACCGACCCAATACATAACACCTTTGACAACTATGGTGTTTTGCATTAACACAAGGAGGTTGATTTGTTTAGCTTGTCCAATGGAGTCCAAATGATCAACACACTCCTTCCAACATACTAAAACATTAAAATAACCAAAAAAAACTCGAAAACCAATCCTTAGACCTTCTAGGCCTAATTGGCACAACAAGGGTCCAAATGGACTAAGAAGGATTTAAGGTTTATATAGTCACCCCAAACCTCTTGACCATACAAAATGGACCAAACAACAATGGCTAAAAGCCTTATTACAAAACACATTGAACAAAAAAACATAACTTCTCAAAATGCATCAAAATGCCTTTAGGAACCAAGGTGCTCCTAGGTGCCCTGCACCAAAGTCCCATGTTTTATTCTTCTCCAAAGAAGCTATCTCATCCTCCATGGCCTCCTTCCAGGAACCTGCATCTTTCATGAACATAGCCTCTTTCATAGTTCTAGGCTCATCTGTGTTAGTAAGTAAAGTAAAAGCACAACTAGAATCAAGTAATGAATAACCAAACCTATCAGGTTGCTTTCTTGTTTGTGTAGACCTCCTCAATGGCTGAGGTTGAGGTTCTACTTCTTCTTCTGAGCTTTCAGAGCTGCTAGAGCTCTCCTCATCATCAGGTCTCACAGGATCTGTCTGTTCAGTCTTCTTAGGGGTAGAAGGAAACTAAACTGCATCTTCTTTCTTTTCTATCTGTTCTGGCAGTAAAACAATGGAAGAAGGTGTTAGGTCTCTGAAGATAACACTTCTACTATACAATACTTTTTCAGCCACGGGATCCCAAAGCTTGTATCCTTTCACACTGACACCATAGCCAATGAAAATACATTTAACAGTCTTGTTCTCAAATTTAGACCGTTTCTCCCTAGGCACATGTGCATATGCCTCACAACCAAAAACACGAAGATGTCTAGCTGAAGGCTTCTTACCAGACCACACCTTTATAGGTCTCTTACCAACAAGAGTTGATGTAGGAGATCTATTTACTAGATAGAAAGTAGTGGCAACAACTTCAGCCCAAAACTTTTGTTCGAGGCTTGCTCCACTAAGCATACTCCTAGCCTTCTCCATCAGTGTCTAGGTCATCCTCTCTGCAACTCCATTTTGCTACGGGGTATATGGAGTTGTCTTATGCCTTTCAATCCCTTGCTCTTTACAGAACTTATCGAACTCTGCCGAACAAAACTCACCACCGTTGTCAGTTCTCAAACACTTAATCTTTTTACTAGTCTGCTTTTCAGCAAAGGCTTTAAACTCCTTAAACCGACTAGAGACTTTAGTCTTGCTTTTGATAAAATAAATCCATGTCCTTCTACTATAATCATCTATAAAAGATACAAAATATACAGATTTTGAAATTGAAGGAACATTAATAGGACTAAACACATCAGAATGAATAAGATCCAATACACCAAAAGACTTGTGAGAACTAGAGTAAAATTGAACACGGTTTTGTTTTCCATAAATGCAATGTTCACAAAAGTCAAACTTGATATTACAATCATTTAACCCCTCAACGAGGTTTTTATTTTTCAGGGTACGCAGACCCTTCTCACCAATGTGGCCATATCTCAAATGCCATAACATAGTCTTTTTAGCAGGAAGCTTAGCTTCCAAAGCACGTGCACTACCATCAGAACTAGTTACAACAGATTTCTTCACTGCTCGTTCAGATGGTGGGGATGAAGTGATTGCAGCTCATTTCTGAGTCAAAAGAACTATTGCACTGTGAAGTACATGCCTCCAGCTAAAACAGAGTACCTCTTCAAGTACCCTTCGCAAGCACCATAGATCCTCTAGTCATCTTGCATCCATCATTCGAAAAGACAACCTGTACACCTACATCATTCAACATACTTATAGAAAGCAGGTTCCGTGCAAGGCCTGAAATGTGCATAACTCTAGTGATCTCCTTCACTCATCCATCAGGGAATCAGATTGAGACTCTTCCATGACCAACAATCTTCAGATGAGAGTCGTCACCCAGGTACACTCTTCCACCATCGAACTCTTCATATTTCGTGAACCAGTCTCGATGTGAGGTCATGTGGAATGATGCACCAAAATCAATCAACCACACATCATCAGATGCATGGGTGGCCAGGGCTACGATGAAGACATCACCATCATCTTGTGACTTGTCAGAATCTGAATTAGGAGCTTTCTTCTTCTTTTTCTTCTCCTCTTTGCATTCTTTTCAGAAATGTCTAGTTTTTCCATAGTTCCAATGGAGAGCCTTGGACTTTCCAGGAGATTTGGATCTCCCACGGGATTTGGATATGCCCTTATCACCATTCTTGTCCTTCTTCTTCCCTTTCTCTTTGGGTCTTCCATGAACCACAAGAGCCTCTTTGGTTGCCTCAGAAGACTTCCTCCACATTTCTTTAGATAACAGGGAGGACACCACATCTTCCATCTTGAAGGTGGTAATGATGCTTCTGATATCCATGACAAGATGATCCCATGAATCTGGCAAAGAACAAAGCAGGGTCATACATCGATCCTCCTCCTCCATTTTTACACCCACAAATGTCAATTGTGCAACAATCATGTTAAAAGCATTCATGTGATCTGCAACAGATCCTCTGTCTTCCATCTTCAGAGTAAACAACTTCTTTTTTAGGAAAAGTTTGTTTACCAAGGACTTGGCCTGATAAACATCACCCAAATTCTTCCAAAGATCTTTTGTGCTCTTCTCCTCATGGACATTCAACAGGACAGAGTCAGCTAAACAAAGTCTTATGAGACCCTTAGCCTTCCAATCTTTGAGGTCCCAATCATCTTGTGACATTACTGTAGGTTTCACATAGGATACCATTTCCCATAGGTCATGATCAACAAGTAGGTCCTCCATCTTGAGTTTCCACAACTCGAAATTAGTGCCATTGAATTTGTCAACCTCTAACCTTCCAGATGTGGTTGCCATATCCTCACTACAACAAGATACAGAATACTCTACACAACACTCCCACTCAACCTAAGATCAGATCAAAAAATCCCTACCCAATAGCTAGAACCAAAACTGGCCAGGCTTTGATACCAACTGAAAGGAAGCTAGGTGTGCGGAAATCACTTCCTACACTAATCTAATGAGGGGAGGAGAGTGCAAATTAAATTTTATCCTTACTATTACAGCAATGTTAAACCACTAACATAGATATTGCAGCAAACACATAAACAAGAAAGTGAGATAGAAGAAGAGAGACATAAGATATACATGGGGAAAACCCTTATCAGGTGAAAAACACCACACTCCAAAACCTACACAATGTATTAACAAAACTGAAATGGTTTACAATACACTTGCAATGCAAGCTCTCAGGAGTCTTCAACACTCATATCTGGAGACAAACTGGTAGCATAATAGTACCTGTCAAACCTGTAGTACATCTCCTCTCAAAAGCACCTGTTTATTTAAGAAATACAAGACAAATATGGCTCCACATAGGGATGGACATCCAATATGGCCTCATGGCCCAAAACCCACGTCTATGGACACTTGTCCAACTTTGTAGGATGCTCTTGACACTTGTCAAGTCACCCCATCTCAAGGAGGTCGCTTATTTCCAAAATGGGCTATGACAGATGCTCTTACGACCTTACAACCGTCATAGAATCTGTCATAGCTGTCATAACTTACAGCTATAAGAGAATTTGTCATACACAGGATATAAATAGTATATTCTCTTACAACATGTCATAGTCCACCTTGGGATGCCTAAAGATGCCATTTTCAAAGATGCTCTTTGACACATGTCTTCACCTGTCATAGAATCTCCTATTTCCAACTCTTACATGTCATAACTTCGTCATAGGACTCTGTCATGACCGTTACGGTCAATATTCCCTTAAACAACATCCAAGATGCTGACACATTGCAAAATATTCCTACCACTAAGTGGGATGCCTATCTCCTCATGTGAGGACAAAAATACATGTGGTCATATGCCATGTAGGATGACACATCACCGTGCCAACTCCCACAATATGACAACATAAGATTTGCATCCAATTAATACAATAGGCAATTAATAAATAACTACAATGGAGAAATACAAGGAATTACTAAGGTTGAGACACCTTAATTCCCAACATTCTCCCACTTGTCGAATACCTTGTAAGAGCCAATAGAATCAACAGGATTTAACTGCTATAGGCTGAGAGGCCCATAGACTCCGAACACCATCTGAACTTCTCTGTGCCCATTGGTTTCATCAATGCATCTGCAACATTCTTCAAAGTATCTACCTTCTCCAAATTTACCTTCCCATCCTCTACCATGTCTTGCACGAAGTGAAACTGAACATCAATATGCTTTGTTCTGGCATGGAAAGTTAGATTCTTCGCAAGGTAAATTGCACTCTGACTGTCACAACTAATTTTAATATGTCCTGCATCAACACCAATATCTGAACACAATCTCTTAAGCCAAATGGCTTCCTTACAAGCATGAGTTGCAGCCATGTACTCATCTTTTGTAGTGGACAAAGCAACCACAGGTTGTCGCTTACTCATCCAACTAATTGCACCACCAAACATAGTGAACACATAGGCATTGGTGGATCTCCTGATGTCAATGTCAACTACCTGATCAAAATCCACAAATCCATGAATACAAACTGAATGCGGAGATCTTGTAGCATTGCCATGATAGCAAATGGAATACTCAGAAGTACCCCTCAAATATTTGAACACTCACTTAACTACATCCCAATGTGCCCGTCCAGGATTAGCCATAAATTGACAAAGGACTCCCACTGCTTGGGCAATGTCTGGTCTTGTGCAGACCATAGCATACAGTAAACTACCAACAACACTAGTATAAGGTACTCTACTCATGTCCTCCACCTCACTAGGAGATTTTGGACAATCATTAACAGACAACTATGTCCCCAATGAAATAGGAACACACAATGGTCTACAATCTGCCATGCTGAACCTGTCCAACACGGTCTTCACATACTTACTCTGGCTTAACCAAAGTTTTTTGTTAGCTCTGTCTCTTCTGATTTCCATTCCCAGAATGTACCTAGCTACCCCAAGATTTTTCATCTCAAACTGTGCTGACAACTAAGACTTCAAATTGGAAATCATATTCTTACCATTCCCAATCAACAACATATCATCAACATACAATGCAATAATGAGAATGCGATCATTGTCAAATTTGTAGTAGACATAATGATTTGATTTCGATCTCAGATATCCAATCGACAACACAAAGGCATAAAACTTCAAGTACCACATCCTAGGAGACTGCTTCAAACCATACAAAGACTTCTTTAACTTACAAACGAAATTTTCTTTACCTTTCTCTATGTAATGCTCTGGCTGTGACATGTAGATTTCTTCCTTCAAATCACCATGAAGGAAAGTTGTCTTCACATCCATCTGTTCTACCTCTAAGTCATAAGTAGCTGCAAGAGATAACAAGAATCGAATGGATGTCATCTTTGCAACGGGAGAGAAAATTTCACCATAATCAATTCCCTCCACTTGTGAATACCCCTTTGCAACCAATCTAGCCTTGTACTTTTCAACGCTGCCATCTGCACTGAATTTCTTCTTGAACAAGTCAAGGGAATTGATTATGGTGAAATTTTCTGTCCCATTGCAAAGCTAACATCCATTTGATTCTTGTTATCCCTTGCAACTGCTTGTGACTTAGAGGTAGAACAGATGGATGTGAAGACAACTTTCCTTCATGGTGATTTGAAGGAAGAAATCTACATGTCACAGCCAAAGCATTACATAGAGAAAGGTAAAGAAAATTTGGTTTACAAGTTAAAGAAGTCTTTGTATGGTTTGAAGCAGTCTCCTAGGATGTGGTACTTGAAGTTTGATGCCTTTGTGTTGTCGATTGGATATTTGAGATCGAAATCAGATCATTGTGTGTACTACAAATTTGACAATGATCGCATTCTCATTATTACATTGTATGTTGATCATATGTTATTGATTGGGAATGGTAAGAATATGATTTTTGATTTGAAGTCTTAGTTGTCAACACAATTTGAGATGAAAAATCTTGGGGCAGCAGGTACATTTTGGGAATGGAAATTAGAAGAGACAGACCTAACATAAAACTTTGGTTAAGTTGGATTAAGTATGTCAAGACTGTGTTGGATAGGTTCAACATGGCAGATTGTAGACCATTATGTGTTCATGTTTCATTGGGGACAAAGTTGTCTGTTAATGATTGTCCAAAATCTCCTAATGAGGTGGAGGACATAAGCAGAGTACCTTATACTAGTGTTGTTGGTAGTTTGATGTATGATATGGTCTGTACAGGACCAAACATTGCCCAAGCAGTAGGAGTCCTTAGTCAGTTTATGGCTAATCTTGGACAGGTACATTGGGATGTAGTTAAGCGAGTGTTTAGATATTTGAGGGGTACTTCCAAGTATTCCATTTTCTATCATGGCAATGCTATAGGACCTCCGCATTTAGTTTGTATTCATGGATTTGTTGATTCTGATTGGGTAGGTGACATTGACAGTAGGAGATCCACTAGTGCCTATGTGTTCACTATGTTTGGTGGTACAATTAGTTGGATGAGTAAGCGACAACTTGTGGTTGTTTTGTCCACTACAGAAGCTAAGTACATGGATGCATCTCATGCTTGTAAGGAAGCCATTTGGATTAAAAGATTATGTTCAGATATTGGTGTTGATGTAGGATAGATTACAATTAATTGTGATAGTTAGAGTGCGATTTGCCTTGCAAAGAATCCAACTTTCCATGCCAGAACAAGCATATTGATGTTCAGTTTCACTTCATGTGAGACATGGTAGAGGATGAGAAGGTAAATTTGGAGAAGGTAGATTCTTTGAAGAATGTTGCAGATGCATTGATGAAACCAGTGGGCACAGAGAAGTTTAGATGGTGTTCAAAGTCTATGGGCCTCTCGACCTATAGCAGTTAAATACTGTTGATTCTATTGGCTCTTACAAGGTGTTCGACAAGTGGGAGAATGTTGGGAAAAGTGGTTCACCCAAACTCGGGCTACATCCACCAACAAAGAGTCCAATATTATTATCCAGTAAATCAAACCAATTACAACCAGCAATCCTTGCAACTTAATACCGTTGCAAAATGCTACAATACATCAATAGAAACCCTAACCCTTAGCCACTTTTATCAATCTGTATGTTGGTTACAAAAATAGGGATTTTTTATGTTGGACAATAGAAAAATAACTCTCGACACCTTAATAAAATAATAAAAAATCGTTGGAGGTTTCGGGGGCATTGCCCCTTGACCCCGTTAAATAATTTGGGGGGAAACCACACCGATAAAAGTGGGGTAAATTTAACCTTTGAGTCTGATTAGGCTCCATATAAAAATAATTTCGTGATTTGTGGAGCTAAACGGAACATTATTTAATGAAGTTTAGGACCTGGCTGACCTTCATGGAGATCTGCACGAAGTTCTATGCATCAGCAGAGCAATACCTTATGTTTAGGTCTGACCTATCTATGTACGTACGTTTCATACTAGCCATTGCAATTAGGTTGACTTGATAATGATTTGAGGGCTTGTGGAGGATATAAATGAAGGATAATGATTTGTTACAAGGAGAAAGTGATGAAATGATCAAGGATGCAAAGTTATGAAGCACGATGATAAGTGTTTTGATCTAAAGAAGAAGCAGAAGTAAAGTAGAGAGTAGAGCAGAGAGAAGAAGAAGTTGTAGAGCAGAGAATTGATAAGCAGAAGGAATAAATCATGGAAGAGTGTCATTATATGAATGTTTTGTAACCTTGGGCTATGGTCTAGCATCTGTAAAATCATGAGTGGCATATGTAATGTGTTTTGAGATCATAATATAAGAGGAATGAGCTTTGTAGGCTGGGTTTTTCCCTGTGAGGGTTTTCCCAGGATATATCTTGTGTCATGAGTGTATGAATGTCTCTTTGTTTCTGTTGTTTACTATTTATTTTTGTTGCATCTCTAATTGATCATGTTGTTAATTGATTAAGGCTGCAAGGTTGCACAGTCCCTCACTGGACCCTCCTACCTTGATTGCATCAAGTGGTATCAGAGCTAGTTGCAAATCTACTGGGAAGGTTGCAAATCTGTTGGGAATGAAGAAAGTGTTGAAAGAAGTGTGAAACCCTAGAAGTAACAAGTGTCACTATTAAATAAGATCAAGGCAAGAAAGATTTAGGTAAGCTTTTCAAATTAAGTTGTTTATCTAATTTGTTTCAATGGGGAAAATTAGAAAAAGGATGAAGAAAGAAAATGAAAACCTAATATGTGAAAAGGATATTTTGGAAGAAGAATTGTGTGAAATCAAAAGGTGTAATTCAGAATTGATGGAAAGGATAAGAACTAGGAGAAGACAAGTATGATACTCTTGAAGAAGAACTAAAAAATGTAAGAAGGAGAAATGAAGAACTGGACACAGAGCTGAAATTATTTGAGGATGTTGAAGAGAGATTTGAAGAATTGGAAGAGGAATTTAATTCGTTTGGGAAGGTGGTAAAGAGAAACAAAGATCTCGAAGAAAGTTTGGAAGAATTGAAAAAGGAAAACAATCTACAGAAGAGTGAAATATCAGGATTGAAGAAATAGGTTAATCAGTTGGAGCAGTCACTTGTAGTGTGCAGAGAAGAGAATGAAAGTCTAAGATCTAAACCTAAACATTGTGATGTTTCTTGTGACACTAATGATTTGTGTGATGATGCAGAAGCTTCTTTAGAAAATGAAGTTGAAGATGATAGTGTAACTGAACCTGCAGTGGTTGGTGATGTTATTGGTTTAAAAATCATACAGGGAATTGGATATGAAGGAAAAGGATTGGGAAAGCATCAGCAAGGAATTACATAACCTATAAACTAGTAATAGATCAAGAAGTGAAGGCCTTGGATATGACAGAGGTAAGAATATTGTGGAAAATTCAAACAAATCAAATCAGGGAAGAAGAGGTATGTATTGTTCACATTGTAATAGGTATGGACATGAAAAGTAATTGTGTTGGGATCTACATCCTTGTAAGTTCTGTGGATTGAGGAATCATTCTAAAAATATGTGTTGGAATAAATTAAGGAAGAGAAAACCTATGACAGATTGTATGCAGATGGATTATGGATGGATTGATGGAGCAAAATGGAAGCATGTTACTTGTATGTTTAGAAGGTTGTATAGATGGAAGAATTCATATGTTGGAGAGAAAAGAAGATATAAATCAGGATACATACCTTATGCAGAGCAAAACAAGAACAATTCAAACTACAGAGGGAGAGATGACAAGAGTCCTAATTCTTATCATAGTAAAGGATGCAGGAGAGATAAAAGAGGATTTGATATAATACCATTCAGAGGAACCTATTTTCAAGTTTGGAGGAGAAACGAATCAAGCAGTGAATGTCAACAAGAACCTATTACCGGAGGGGCTAATGATGAGGAAACAATAACTGATGCAAAGGTAGTTTATGCAGAGGAAGAGGAACCTTTTGAGTCATCAGATCTAATAGATAAACTAGAATAAGGTGAAGCATTGATCTTAAGGAGATTTGTGTTATAAAACAAAGAAAATAGTGCAAGAGAAAGTTTGTGTGGACAAGTGTGAAGCATAGCAGGGAAAGGAAATTCATAGTGCAGAGGAAGAGAGAATGACAAGATATTCTAACAGAGGAGAAAGTTTGTGTACCGGAGTAAAGGAAACATGGATAAAGGAATAAAGATAAGTATAGGAGAAGTATATGCAGAGCAGAAACTGGAAGATTTTGGTGTGTGTGAGAGAGATTGTATCTAGAACTTGAGATTAGAAAGTGTTGTAGAGAAAATTTAGAAAATGTATTGATAGAATCAAGGAAGTAACTGATTGTTCCAGAGGATGCAAGTATGTATTAATTGACTCTTAATTAGTTGGAGAAAACATTGATCTTAAGGCAACTTGTGGAGAAGACTTCCTCAGACAGCTAATCATTGAGGCAGTGCAAGGCTTGCAGGTAGACCACCGAATCTTGACATGACAAGATGAAGAAATTGAGGTAGCCTACGAAGAGGACTTTCTCAGACCACCGATCATTGAGGTAATGAAAGGCTTGCAAGTAGAATGCCAAACCTAGAAGAACTTGAGGCAGTTTTGTAGGGTGGACTTGAACAGACCGCCGACCTTGAGGTAGTTTTGTAGGGTGGACTTGAACAAACTGCTGACCTTGAGGCAATTGCAAGTACCTGTGAACAGACCACCAAACCTATTCATAGAAATAAGCATTAAATCTGACATAATTCAGACGAAAGTGAAGAGGCTCACTTTTCTATTAAGCCTAAGAGTCTTGTTATCACTGGGAATTGCACCCGTATGCAAGGCTGGAAAAGCTCTGCAATTATGTGTAACTTGGGACTAATTTCAAGTTGTGGGTGCCCTATAATGAAATTAGACCTCTAGATTATGGGCTGGTTCCCTTAAAATATTCTATTGAAATGTATGATCTTCTATTTTAGAAAAGGGTAAGAATGAAACTATAAGGAAATGAAAACTGTGAAATTTGGTGATGCACCTAATATGGGTATAAATATGCAATTTGGTTCACAATATAACTTAGAAATCTGACTCACACAATCCAATCTTAGCACAAATATCACAAAAGTATTTCTAAGGAAGGCTTGAAAATAGGTTTTCTATGAAGGAAAAGGATTTCTCACAACACAAAAGGATTATTTTCATTAACACATAAAGGTTTAATGATTAAACATAGTAAAACTTCATCAAATCGCTTCAGACAATTAGCATTAAATGGAAAGGTAAATACTTGATTCCAAAGAATAAAGGAAATATTGCAAGAGAGATAAAAATAGAACCTGTAACCTGCTGATCTCTATAAAAACTATAAAAATGGTGAGCTACAAAACCTTCTTCTCTCAAAGTGTATAAGAGCAAAAAGACAAGAACTAGCAAAAACAAGTTTTTCTTTACAATATATAGCTTTTCTCTCACTAGGAGGCATGCAAAAATATGAACTGCAGCTAGCTGCCTCTAAAAATAATCTCTCCAAGGTGATCCATGAGCAACCTCAAAAATCCCCAAAAATAAGGCTCAAACTATCACAAATTGAGCAAAAATAACTTCAATTTGGACCTCTCCATATGCTTGACCAAAAACTTGACCAAGAACCCTAAAAATACTCCTCAAATCATGCAAAAAACTCCTAGGTGGCCTAGTTAACTCAACTCATCAATTTGCATGATTTTGCTTTTGCAAAATTGATTGTGAGTAAATAATAAAGTAATTATAATAATTACTCTATTATTAGTTACAACTTGTACTTATTTGATTTTACAATTTGTGAAAAATAATAAAGTAATTTGAAAAATATTACTTTATTATTTATTTACAATTGATTTATTTGTAAAATTATGAATGAAAAATATAAACTCCTTATCACTCCAAATACAAATTTGCATGATTTGAGCAAAAAATAGGACTTAGAGAAAAACACAATCCCCTTATAGCTCCTTGTGAGAAAATACATCTCATTGCATGTCAATGTGCCTTAAAGGGAAAATTATACCCTCATCTCTCCAAATACATTATCAAAAATGCATAAAACTAAGGCATTACATATAATCACTTATAACTCCATATTTGTATCAAAAGAAAACAAATACCAAAACTCTGCCTTATAACTCCAATCACCATGCAAAATTAGCTCACTGCTTCACATATACATGATGCAAAATAAAAAGACCTAAGTCTCCTTGCTACTCTGCCATATGCATCAATATGTCAAATACATCATATTTTCTCCTCATAGTTCCTTCATGCAAAAATTATCATATCTCTGTCACTTTATCTTCATCTTGTAATCTCCTTGTCTGTCACCTTTGTCTTCATTTGATGACTCTTCAAAGCATAAGGAATATTCTCATTGACCATACTTAGTCACTTTGCATGTACAAATATTATCAGAATCTTTTGACCATATGATAGTCGATTCTAAGATAATAAGTATTGTTTGAGTTTTTATAAGGTATAATACTTACTCTCCTTCAATCGACCACCATTTGACTTTAAACAATATGCAAGAAATACATTCTTGTTGGCCCTTTCTAATCATGATTGTTAGGAATATACCACTTAATGTCTTGACTCCCATCGACATTTTTAGATAAGGCAATGATTTACTATTTTACAAAGTCAAAAAATGAAAGGGAAAAGGAAGCTTCAATGGACAAAACAATGAGTAAACCCTAAAGTTTAACTCATTTTCACTTTGCATCCTCTCCTCGGCCGCCACTCTGCATCTCTTCATGGCACTTAGTGTAGGAGTACAATCAACACTAAGAGGGGGGGTGAATCAGTGTTGTGTAAATTTTAACCTTTTGCAAACTTTATCTTACAAGACAAAAGAGGAAGACATTGTTAAACACATATACATAAGACTACTGATAAAAGAGGATATAAACAACACCTCATGAGTAAATCATACACACACATAAAGAATATCAATATGAATCATGACACAAGATTTGCACGAGTGGAAAACCCTTCAGGGGTAGAAAAACCACTCCAAAACTGCCTCACTAGCTTAAGCAAAAACCTCACTGGTTACAATGTTTAGAAGCACCAACTTCAAGGAGCACCAACCCCTAATTCATACTCAAATTAAAATCAAGAATTCAAAGGGTTTCTCTATTTCAATACAAATCACTTCTTCTTTTACATATGTCTGTCATATCATCATACTTCTCATCAACTCAAATCAATCTGCATACTAGTCTCAATGACTTTGTTCAATCAATTCATAATTCATTCACCTAATGCAATCAATTGCATATTGTCTTTCTAATAATCTTGTCCATCTCTGTATCTGATTCAGTTTATCTCTACACAATTAATTTCATATTATCTTCATGCTTGATTTGATCCAATTTGTGTCATTCAAGTTGTCTTCAATTTTTCATATCAATTCACATCCATTTCAACTGTATTATCAAATTATTTCATCATTGATCTGCACACACACACTAATCAAAAACACCTGTAAAGTCATTAAATATCATATAACCTTTCACATTCAATTCTTCTCTGCTTTTTCAATTTTACTTTCATTTTCTTCTTTTCAAAAATATGTTCTGCCTGTTCAAGTTCATCTTCTACAAATCTTCATCTTTATTAAATTGAATGTCTTCAACAACAATATTTTTAATCTTCCCTTGTAGAAGAAAATAAAACCTCTTTGATCATCTTCAAAAAGGCTCTTCATATTCTTTTGAAGAAAATACATTTCCATTCCCATCATAAAATATTCTTCAACCTACAAGAATAAAAAAACATATGCAAATATATTTTCTTCTCTGTATCATTGATATTCTTCAAAAATATCATTCATCTTCTCCAAGCTATAAAGAAACCACTTCCTCAATCTATAAATAAAAACTTCACAAAGAAATACTTCAAATCCTGAAAAAAGCTTTCATTGGATCCTTACAAAACTCTTGATCTTCCACAATTTCTTTCCACAAAAAAAAAATCATTATTATAAACTCTCTCTATATAAACTTCTTAAAACACATTTCCTTCTTTTTAGACTTATGTCTTGAGAGAGTTGAAAATAGAAAGAAATTCCTTAAAAGATGGCTTTAAAGAATATCTTACTGAGTGCTTTTAGAAACATTCTAAAGATAGCTCCTAGAACAAAAGAATAATGCAGACTTAAAAGAACAACGTCCCCAAGCCCGTCAAAAGGGATGCCTAGAAGATTTGAAATGAATTTAAATTCAATCCATTGATGTCTTTATTCGTGCCCACTACACTTTCAAAAAGAACCATCGATTACAAAAAGGTGCCCATTGCACATAAGGAAGCAACTGGTGTAAGTGGTAATAGATTCAATAGGGCCAGTTTTCATACGATGCCTATACCCATAAGTGATGACTTAAGTCATCCTTAACCTACGCTTCCCGGTCACCGTAGAAACATAACATAAAGTGTATGACGTGTAGACATCTTAAAATAGATGCTTTGAAATATGTTTCAAAAGAATTTAGGTCACATAAAAAATTAATATCCTTTGAATTTGCCTTGATCTGCACTAAACCTCTGCCACTGAATATATCTGATAATGGAGACCTTTTGAATATTGAACACTTCTGTCCAACCAAACACATGACTATGCAGATCAAAACCATAAAAAATTAACATTTAACTCCTAAATACTATGCATAAACTTTGAACCTTGTGAAAACTTTGAGAGATTTAGATTATTTTTTTGAACTTTTTATAAATCAAAATCTAACATAGTCATATGAAGTGCTCTACCATCTGCCATCTGCCATCTGTAATACAAACCTTAACTCTACCATCTACCATGATCAAACCTTAATACCACTGTCATATGCAATGCACAACATCTATCCTCTTGATGAAGATCCTTGATGATGATGACAACCTTAAACAAGATCATCAGAACTGCAGTCAACTCAATCCAACACTAACCACACACCATGAGGATCTGATTCTCATGATAACACCAATAAGAGTGAGAATATCTGATGTGAATGAAACAACTCCTGATGATGAGCATGATTCATATACATTCTAATATGAAATAGAAAACATGTCAATACCAAAAACATGATTCCTCACTATGATGCATTTTAGACATTGTATCTTCTCTATAATATGAGTCATTGAATTCTTGTATGATCAACATTTGAAGCACAAGACAATTATGACAAATAGCATCATATATTGTTCATCTAAGATCCAATTGAGATCCTCTCAACCTTTGATATTTTCACATAACTTATATCAGAGCTTGATGACATCACCTGAATTATCACAACTTCAAGACAACCATATCAACCCTCAAGTGAACAACAATTTTACTCTCACATCCTCATTTTTATCTATGATCTCTTCATGCTTTTGACTGCAACAACTCAAACTATGATCACCATGAATAATCTAACTTTCACTATGATGTATCTTGTCTTGAGCACAACCTGTGACTCTTAAATTCACATCATGTGACCTCAAATGTATGACATCACATTTCCAAACTTATGATCAATGACATCCTGAAACAAGAAGAAACTCTTGCCATCAATACTACATTACACCAAACCAACTCCACATCTCTACGAACTGACCAAGCAATGAATAACTATCTCCTCCTGATGTCTTGCAACAACTAAGGCAACTTTACATCATCAACTGAACACACTTTTGACATCAATGACAACCTGTCACCATCACTTAGGGTTTGGTAGACCTCTCTAGTAATCGTTTCTATCTTGGGGGCTCTCTTGTCGAAACTCATGCATTTGGATGCAAGGAGTAAAAAGGTGAGTGTCTTTTGACCTTTTACTGGTAACTTACGTCACTTCTGTGGCATTTTTTTCCTTTATCTACTGTGGTTATTCCACCATTTTGCATCTTGTATATTATCTTCACTCCGCAGATATAGAAAATACAAGGAAATCTAAAATGGAAATGATGGTTTATAAAAAATGTTGAAAGAAAATGACTCTTTGGCCACGGCCTAATGCTATATCATTTCCTGTATATTTCCTTTGACTGTTCATAAACAATGAAGCTAGGTTTTCAAATAATGAATTGGGTATTTGTCTTTTCTTACATAGAACTTTTTCTTTTCAATAATGGCCATGCCCCTTTAATGTGAAGGTTGCTCTGTATGAGAACTATGTGGATCAGCTATCAAGTATCTTTCCTCCTACGTATTAACTTTCCTTTTTTTTTTTGTGTTAACACCTGCAAAAAGTGAGAAAAACTGAGAAAAAACCTCCTAAAAGGGTCACGGCCGTTTCATACTTTCCTCTCTTCATCTGAAGGTAACTCCACTCTTCTCCTTGCTATAGATACTTGAATATCTCTGTATATTCCAAAAAGAAACAAGGGTTTCATTTTTTTGTATCTAGGTATTCATTCCTTTCTCTCTTCTTCATATGGCTATGACCATTGTCATTCTTTGTAGCATAATCTTTGATTTTCTCTATTGTAAACCTTGAAGGCTTTGACATGAATTTGAAGGGTTTTCTACGTACAAGATGAGGGCTTCTTAAAAAATGCATATAAATGCATTTCAAGGCACGACCATACCAGAAAACACTTATATCTTTCTTTCTTAGACTGTCTCTACAAGTTAGAGAAGAAGGCTTCATCCTACAGTAAGGGTTTTGACTGAAAAGTGCATATCATGCCTTTTCTAGGCACGACCATGATAAAAACATACGGTAGCATCATTTTCCTTCACTGTGTGCATAAAATAAAACTAGGGTTTCATTGAAAATGAGGTTTTTCAAACTTTACATGAGGGTATCTCTTTCAAGCATAAAACCCTTCCCAAGATCACGGCTATGGTAGAAACCTTTACTATATTGATTCTTTTGTCTGTATGCACGAAATATCCTTAGGGTTTCAAACCCTCCTCAACAGTTTGCATTCTGTATGAATTTCATTATAACATTATGGCATTTTCTTTTCCTTTTGACCATGGTTCCTCATTTCTATTCTGTCAAGATAGATATCATTCTCCATTCTGGGCAGTAGTATGTATTATTTTCTCTCACATCTCTGTGCAAATGCTATCTGTTTATCTTTGAGACTTACTTCTCTAAATCTGTAGCTTGTTATACCTTTTCACTTTCTTGAGCATAGATTTTGGTTTGTCATTTCATCTTTCTTTGGCCTAGATTGGTCAACTGCCAGATACTTTTTAACACAAAAACACTTCAGATATGCTTGCACTCATCTTGATAGATTTATACTTTGCATAATGTAAGTGATGACTACAACTTACAACTCCAAATGGTGTCTTTATACTTTTGTGCATTCAGAAACTTCTGTAGAAAGTTTAGTATGTCATTTTAATCCCTCCTTAGAACATGGCATATCCTACCATTACTGTATCAGTCAGACACATGATGTATGATAAATGAAAACCTAACACCAAAAGGCATGAATGATAATATTTGATTTTCACCAGTTAGAGGTATTATATCTTGCCATCTTGATCACTTGATTTACTACTTGTAGATGCATTTACCCTTCTGTACCTGTATGCTATGACTATCACTCTTAGGTTTTAGGTTGTTCTTCATTATGGCATATACCTGTATCACTTGCCTTGGCTGTTCTTGATCATTATGAATACCTGCAACATGATATTATGCTTACTATCTTTTGATTATAAAGTTAGAAAATGCTTCTGGTGTTTGCATCTTGTAACTCATGAGCATAAATCTGTCTCCTGTAAGCATTATTCTGTAACTCCTTTTCATCATCAGATAACAATATGAATACTCATATGTCAATGGTATGCACCAGTTTATTTTTGAGATTTGTCTTCAACTTTAATATCATATGCATAACAATTAAAATGCATGTAGCATGTTCTTTCCATCTGATATGCATTAGAAACTTGATTGGCACATGTATCTTTATGTCCTTGATTTTTTTGATCAAGTCTACTATTCATCTCTTTTTCATATTTCTATCATTTCTTAAGTCTGATTTTGTGAAATGTGACATGAAAATGACAGCAATAAAGCATTATGATAATGATGTAAACAAGATACATACCTTTTATGGCTGCAATTCTATTTTCTGCACTTTGCCAACTTGACTCAGGCATTCTAAATTAATCTAATTTGTTTCAATCAATTGTAATGACTGTCATGATGACATAGCTTCTCTGTAAGTTGATTAAATGATGCATACTATAGCTTGAATGATGCATCTTGTCTTTTTCTGATACTCCTTTTCAACTAAATAAAAAGGAAATATGTTGGGCTCAAACCCTTGTGGGAGCCACATTTAATCCACATGTTTATTTGTCTTCAAATCAGCAACATTACTTTTCCTATACCTGCACAGTGAACAAACAAGTTAGCATGAAAAATATACCTGATGGTATTGATTGATCTTCTTTATGGTATCTATCTTGTAGCACATGTCTGATATGATTCTTCATATGAATTGCATGGTGTGACAAGTTGATGTATCTGCTTGATAAAAGCATATGATTACCTTAAACATTTGGAGCGCTAACAAGGTTGTCTGCAAATTTTTTGTAGGTTCAACTAATGATAGGAGTTGAAGATGAAGACTGAAGACCGGCATCAGCAAAACAACCTTATTGCTTAGGCAATGATGGATGTTTATTTTTATCATGTGTTCATTTCATTTCTTTTATCATTCATATGTATAGCTTGCATGTCTGCATTGCTCAGTCTAGTTACTCCCACAGCTTGTGTGGGACACATTTGAACACTTCTTTTAAACATAATCAATTAATTTATCTTATGCACTTGATGTATGTGTATTTATTTTTCAATCAATGCATAGAATAAAGTAACAGATATTGAATGTATGTTCAAAACATGACATGAAATAATAGTTCAAATAAATATCTTTCTTTCTTTCTTTCAAATCTGATCAACTAAATAATCAATCTGATTTATAACTCCTGAAAGATAACACTATGTTAAAACAACTATATTTCTTGAATGATTGATACATTGACAACCTTATTCTCTTATCGTGATGACTCATCAATCCTGATTGGACTAATGGCTATCCTATCAACTGAAATCCATTTGTGCTCTGTCAAGATATCAACTATTCATTAAATGCATAACTTCAAAGTTTTATTTTATTCCTTTTGAACAGCTGCACTTAGGTCAAACTAATTTTAGGGTGAACAAAAAATTAGTAAGTCTAATGCAGGAGCATTCGGAAACATTCAAAATAATTGGGATAGTTAACAGTGAATTGTAGAGTACCAAGAGGGCGACCTTGGAGAATATTGCACTTGCATATCAAATACCGCGGAGCTGGACTTAGCATCTAGACATAGTCATCTACAACATATCCAAAATTTGGGTCATTTGGGTTCGATTCCAGAAAGATATCACTCTCAGAAGATTACATGTTTTACCTATTTTCACATAGCAGAGCTAACATTGTTCAGTGAAGTCTAATCGGCTTGTGGAGCAATTTTGTGACTTGCAGAGCTAAAAGGAACATTATTCAATGAATTTTAGGACCTTGCTGACCTTTATGGAGATCCACATGAATTCCATGCATCAGCAGAGCCATACCTTATGTTTAGGTTTGACCTATCCTTGTACGCACGTTTCATACTAGCCATTGCAATTAGGCTGACTTGATAATGATTTTAAGGCTTGTGGAGGATATAAATGAAGGACAATGATTCGTTGTAAGGAGGCAATGACAAAATGATCAAGGATGTGAAGTTATGAAGCACAATGATAAGTGTTTTGATCTAAAGAAGAAGCAGAAGTAAAGAAGAGAGAAAAACAAAGAGAAGAAGTTGCAGAGCAGAGAATTGATAAGCAGAAGGAAGAAATCATGGAAAAGTGTCATTATATGAATGTTTTGTAACCCTGGTCTATGGCCTAGCACTTGTAAAAGCCCGAGTGGCATATGTAATGTGTTTTGAGATCATAATATAAGAGGAATGAGCTTTGCAGGCTAGGTTTTTCCCTGTTAGGGTTTTCCCAGGATATATCTTATGTCATGAGTGTATGAATGTCTCTTTCTTTCTGTTGTTTGCTATTTACTTCTGTTGCATCTCTAATTGATCATGCTATTAATTGATTAAGGTTGCAAGGTTGGACAGTCCCTCACCAAATCCTCTTACCTTGATTGCATCAAACATTCATTAGGCAATGTTTCTACAATACCTGGTTCAACTAGATCTAAAATATGGTCAAATTCAATAGATGATTCCATCTGAATGAGTTGTAGTGCTCTTGGAAGTTGGTATATCTAAAGTGGGATTAAATATCTAGCACACCATTCATCAACCCATTCTTTTGACTCAGTCATTCCATGAAAAATCTGTGTAGGAGGAACAAAAACATGCAATCTTCCTTGAATGAATAGTCCATGAAGCTATATTTGAGCTTCTAAAAGAGTGGAACTCACTTGATCCTATCACTGTACAACAATATTCATATTTTGCAATGTTGGCTTCTTCCATCAACAAAAAAATCTATGAACTGAAGACTTACCTTCATTACTTGGACCCATTGTAGAGTTACACCATTCGACGATGGTTGCTACATCTATCAATTTTGCACTGTCCTTGTACTTCAACTCTGTTTGTGCTAAGGCTCTTTTAATAGCTACTCCAACACCATCATGCTCCTCTTTTCCATACCTAGCCTAAAATAAATTCTATATATGTTGAACACCACTCAATATATGCATCCTACTCAACCAATAGAACATACATGAATTCTTAAATTGTGATGCACAATTATCTGACCATATGATATGTTGACCAAACATGATGGTCCTGCTACTCAAATGACCATAGAACATATGAAAGCAACCTTGCACAAACTCTATAGAATGTGTGTGATAGTCACTAATATAAAAATGATACTCCCTCAAGATCTTTCTATCTTCCTTTGTACTATCAGGTGCATGAATGAATGCTATATGCACAAATGTAGAAACTTGAGTGGAGTTGTAGTACTATGAATTAACCTCATTCTGTGGTTGTAGTGTATAATTTTCTACAAATTCTACAATTGAAATGATTGTATGAAAAGGAAATGTATCCTTGCATAACTTGAATTGTAAGTCCAACCATCAAGCTCTGTGTGTATGCCTTAGATACTCATAAACTATATTTTCTGAAAAAATAGGCATAAATGCAAATACTGGTATTTCTTCACTCACCAATTCACACATTTTTTCTTCTTTACCATCTTTTGGACTGTATGCCACTGTCTCATATTTCCCAAAAGGTACTATTTCATTTCTAATGGCATGTGTATTCTCCATGTGTACACAAGTTCTCAAACATTGCAAACCACTGCAACTATCACATGTTCCATCCAAACATGATTTCTTATAAAACATTTGTCCATCTACTCTTTCACAAAAAATGATTGAAATGAAATATCTTACTAATTTAGGTGGAGCTTCTATCATACACTCTTGCAAAACATTGTTAGTATACAAAATAACACATATTTATTGATAAACATCATAATGCATAGAAAGTTCTGTGTGAACTCTACAACAATAAGTTGTGTATGTGATTTATTTTGACTACATTGAATTTGAGGATATGTCTATACAAATTTAGAAAAAAAATTGTTTAAGTCATATCTAGAAAATTCTTTGGATGTGGCTCATAGTTTTGACAACCAATTCTCCTCTTAACAACATCCCTTTTATTAGGAGACACTCTTGTGTTATTTCTCCAAAACTTCTCAATTGGGGATTTTAAGGCTTCAACTATGGCTTTATCTTTCCATTGGAGTCTATTGAAAAATGCCCATAGTTCATTGCTATTTGGGTCCTCAACTCTATCATGTCTCCCAATGACTTTCATCAATGCTTTTCTACTTATCTTTAGTGCTTAACTTGTTTTTCTTATCAAGCGAGATTTCTTTGTTTGATTGCTCACAATTGTTGATGTAATTGTTGGAATTTCTAACCTGAAGCAGGCAATTAATGCACCTACCCCATCAAAGATCTCTGGAGATCTCTTTCCTACCGTCCTAACCAAAACAATTAATGTCATTTGTTCACCAATCAGAAAATTGTTAATGCTAGTTAGTTTCTTTATTGTTGTTAGGTAGATTTGAATTTCAATTTGAGCGGCATATTTTTTGGGTGAAGGAATAGACAAAAGGAAAGAATGTGAAGATAGTTAGTTAGATGTGAGAGAAGAAGATTGCAAGTAGTAGAAACATAGCAATGCAGAGTAGAGAAGATTTGTTGAAGCAAAAACAAGAAGAATATTGCAAAGAGAGTGCAGAGAATAGAGCTCCAGGAAGCCCCAGATGTATGCACAACAAACTGCTAGTGGAATGAGTAGTGAACAACTCCAAACAAAAAGGGACAAAAGCGATGTCCAACAAGCTCTAAAGTGAGGAGTATTGTAGAGGATAGTAGAAACAAAGTTGTAGCTCTACAGTTTGTATTTTGTTTAATGTAAAATAGTTTTTATCATTAATAGAAATCTCTGTTTGTGTACTTTGTTTGTGTCCTCTCTCTCTATTTGTTTATTATTCCTTCCAGCAAAGTGTATTAGAGTGTAATGCTTCCAACACGTGGTATCAGAGCTAAGGTTAGTAGATCTAGAGCTAAGGTTTGGCAGAGTTAGAGTTTTAACTTTCTAGGTATTAAGGAAAAGCCCTAGTTTTTCTAGGTATTAATAGTCTCCCCTGATTTAGAAAAATGGCTAGAGGAGACAATAAGAGTTGGCAACAACCACCTATGTTTGATGGAAAAAACTATGATGTTTGGTTGAAGAAGATGAAGACTATCTTGGTCGCAAATAATTTGTGGGAACTTGTGGTCAATGGGTTCACAGATGTGACTGACCATAATGCCTTTGTGGCCTTGACAAATGCCCAAAAGAACTGGCTCAAAGAAACAAGGAGGAAAGATGCAAAATCCCTCAGTTTGATTGAGACAGCCTTGATAGAGGCTATTTTTCCTAGAATAGCATCAACTAACTATGCAAAGGAGGCCTGGCAAATTCTTGAAAACAATTACAAAGGAACTAACAAGGTGAAGTTGGTGAAACTCTAGTTTCTATGGAGAGATTTTGAGACCTTGTAGATGAAGGATGGAGAGTCTATTTCAGACTTCCATACAAGGGTTTCCACCTTGATAAATTAGTTGAGGATTAATGGAGAAACCATGAAAGAGCAAAGGATTATTGAGAAAATCCTTAGGAGTCTGGCCTTGAGATTTGACCCTATTGTCATAGCAATAGAAGAGGCCAAGGACCTCTCAAAGATGACAGTGGATGAGTTGATGGGTTCTATTCAAACCCATGAGCAATGGTTGAATAGATCCGCTCCTTCCCTAGAGAAAGCCTTCAAAAGTCAAAGCAGTATCAGAGGTAGGGGAAGAGGAAGAAACAACAGAGGTAAAGGCAGAGGAAGAAGCAACTCTGAAAGAGGTGGCTCAAATAGCCAAGAAGATGGACCAAGCACCTCACAGCAGGACTCAAAGAACAAGAAGAGTAGCAACTCCAACTAGAGGTATGATAAATCGAATGTGCAGTGTTATTACTATCACAAGTATGGTCATTATGCAAATGAATGCAGGAAGAAACAACGTGACCAAGGGAGTCAGAATGCTCATGTAGCAAATGAGGATAAGGTTGAAAATGAAAAATAGTCTAAGGTCTTTATTGTATGCAACCTTGTTTAGTAGAGTAGTGCTAATGTATGGTATTTAGATAGTGGGTGTAGCAACCACATGAGTAGTAATGCAAATTTGCTCACCTCCATTGACAAGAATGTCAAGTCTGAGATCATGATGGGGAACAGTCAAAAAGTTAATGTCATGGGAAGAGGCATCATTACAGTCCTAACCAAGAAAGGAGAGAAAATGTAGATCTAGGATGTCTATTATGCCCCAGGCATAAAACATAACCTATTGAGAATTGGGTAGATGGTCCAAAATGGTTATAGAATCTTGATGGAGAAAGGGGAATGCATCATCTATGACAAGGATGGTAGCAAGAAAGTCATTGCAGCAGAGCAAATGATGAGGAATAAAATGTTCCCCCTTAGATTGCAGTCTTTGATGCTATCTGGAGGTACACACCAGATGGCTACGGAGAGCTCCAAAGTCAACCAGATGGCATCTACATCAGTGGCTCAGTAGTCATCCTTTAAGATAGTCATCAAAGACCCATCCAAGCTTTGGTATTTGAGGTATGGGCACTTAAGTTTTTCTGGTTTAAGTCTTTTGTCCAAAAAATATATGGTTAGATAGCTTCCAACAATTATAGAGCCTGATAGAAAATGCAAATCCTGCATTATAGGAAAGTAGCATAGGAAGCCCTTTCAATCAGGGCATTCTAGGAGAGCAAGAGCACCATTGGAGTTGGTGCATTCAGATTTGTGTGGTCCCATGAAGACCCACACCCTAGGTGGGAATGTTTATTTTATGACCTTCATAGATGACTATAGTAGAAAGACTTGGGTTTATTTCTTGAAGAATAAATCTAAAGCATTTGAGAAGTTCAAAGAGTTTAAGGCCTTGGCTGAGAAGTAAAGTGGCCAGTATATCAAGGTCCTCAGAACAAATATAGGGGGAGAGTACATATCTAAGGAATTTATGAATTTCTGCAAGTATGAAGGCATTCAAAAATAGTTCACAACATGGTACACTCCATAGCAAAATGGAGTTGTTGAGAGGAAGAATAGAACCATCATAGAGATGGTAGCAAGCATGCTAAAGGTTAAGGGGCTACCAAATGATTATTAGGGTGAGGCAGTAGCAACAACAGTATATCTGGTAAATAGAAGTCCCACAAAGGTTGTAAGGAACAAAATTCCACAAGAAGCATGGACAAATGACAAATGGAGTGTGGAGCACCTATGAATTTTTGGGTGCATGGCATATGCATTTGTGCCTAAAGAGAAAAGGCAGAAGTTTGATGACAAAGGAGAAAAGTACATCTTCATTAGGTACAGTGAAGAATCCAAAGGCTACAAGTTGTACAACTCTATTACCAACAAGGTAGTAATCAACAGGGATGTTGAGTTCATAGATAATGAATCATGGGATGGCACGGTTGACGCCACCATGGGTATCTCTACAATGATGCCCATAGATGATGAATAAGGTGGAAATGAAGTAGGAACTTCCAATAGTGAAGTAGAACCAGCCCTGAAGCACTCTGGATCCAACTCTGGAGCTCTCCGAAGCCATCCCCAGAACAGTTCAGAATCAGTCAGTTCAAGATTGCAACAGCAGAATCAGCTCCAAAACACTTCGGAGTTAAGAAACAGTAACTCTAGAAGTAATTTAGATCCTACGCTTGCTTCTTTAATGCCAATAAAGACAAGGAGCGTGAGGGAAATTTATGACAACAAAAGGTATGATGATTTAGATGAAAATTTGGACTTTGCTTTGTTCTCTCATGGTGATCCAACATATTTTGAAGAGGTTGTCAAAGAAGCAAAATGGTGTAAGGCCATGGATGAAGAGTTGGATGCAATAGAAAGGAATGAAACATGGGAGTTAACAACTTTACCCAAGGGTAAACAAGTGATTGGAGTCAAGTGGGTCTATAAGACCAAGAGTACTACTAAAGGAAAGATAGAAAGGAATAAAGTAAGGTTGGTTGTCAAGGGATACAAACAATAGCCTGGAAGAGACTAAGATGAGACCTATGCACTAGTTGCAAGGTTGGAAACCGTGCAGGCAGTCATAGCAATTATAGCCCAACACAAGTGGAAGGTATATCAAATGGATGTGAAGTCAGCCTTCTTGAATGGAGTATTGAAACAGGAAGTGTATGTGGAGTAGCCACCTAGATATGAAGTCCCAGGGCATGAAGACAAAGTATACAAGCTCTAGAACGCTCTCTATGGGCTTAAGCAAGCACCTCAGGCATGGTATAGTAGGATAGATTCCTATCTGCTAAGTAATGGCTTTAACAAAAGTAGTAGTGATCCCACACTCTACATCAAAGCGGCTAATGGTGGGATTGTAATTTTTTTGTATGTAGATGATCTGATTTTTATTGGCAATAGTGATCTCTTCATTGCTGATTTCAAAGAGGTAATAAAGAAAGAGTTTGAAATGACAAACTTAGGTCTGCTGAGGTACTTCCTAGGCATTGAGGTACATCAAACTAAGCATGGCATATTTATTTCAAAAACTAACTATGCCAAACAAATCTTGAAAATATTTAAGATGTAGAACAACAAGCTTGCACCAACACCAATAGCGACAGGTCTGAAATTGAGCAAGGAGGACAACAACAATGAAGTGAACCCAACCCTCTATAAGAGCATGGTTGGAAGTCTGATGTATTTGACTGCTACAAGGCCTAATTTGATGTATGTGGTAAGCCTAATATCTGCATTCATGGAGAAACCTAAGGACACACACTGGCAAGCAAGAAAGAGGATCCTAAGATATGTCAATGGCACACAAGGCTATGGCATATTGTACACCGCATCCAATGAGTTTAAGCTAGTCGGTTACACTGACAGTGATTGGGCAGGTAGTGTAGATGATAGGAAGAGCACATTTGGATATGTGTTCCACATGGGTTCAGGATTCATTTCATGGGCATCAAAGAAGCAACCCATAGTTTCTCTCTCCATAGTAGAAGCTGAGTATATAGCAGCAAATGTAGCAACATGTCAGGCTATTTGGTTGAGAACTAGAATTCTTGTAGATTTGAATGAAAAGCATGAAAATGGTACAACCATATTTTGTGATAATGTTTGCTCCATAGCCTTGATGAAGAATCTAGTCTTTCACGGACGAAGCCGAATACATAGAGATCCATTATCATTTCATAAGGGAGTTAGTGGAGCATGGAGAGATTGAATTGTAGTTTTGTAGGTCTGAGCAGTAGCTCGTAGACATTTTTACTAAGGCACTATCTAAGGAGAGCTTTGAATGACTAAGAGACAGCTTGGGCATTGTGGATAACTCCAAATTTCAGTTCTAGAAAGAAAGCTCCAGACAGCTCTGGAGAACTACAGACAACTCCGGAGATACAGAATGAAAGAGGTATGTGGCTCCAGATTAAGGGGGAGTGTTGGAATTTCTAATCTAGAGTAGGAAATTAATGCACCTACCCCATCAGAGATCTCTGGAGATCTCTTTCCTACCACCCTGACCAAAATAATTAATGTCATTTGCTGGCCCATCAGAAAACTATTAATGCTGGTCAATTTCTTTATTACTATTAGGTAGATTTGAATTTCAATTTGAGTGGAATATTTTTTGGGTGAAGGAATAGACAAAATGAAAGAATGTGAAGATAGTTAGTTAGATGTGAGAGAAGAAGATTGCAAATAATAGCAGCATAGCAGTGCAGAATAGAAAAGATTTGTTGCAGCAGCAATAGGAAGAATATTACAGAGAGAGTGCAGAGAATAGAGCTCTAGGCAGCTCCAGACACGCACAACAAACTGTTAGTAGAATGAGTAGTGAACAACTCTAAAAAGAAAGGGACAATAGTGATGTCCAACAAGCTCCAGAGTGAGCGGTATTGTAGAGGATAGTAGAAATAGAGTTGTAGCTCTGCAGTTTGTATTTTATTTGATGTAAAATAGTTTTTATCATTAATGGAAATCTTTGTTTGTGTACTTTGTTTTGTGTCCTCTCTCTCTGTTTATTCTTCCTTCCAACAAAGTGTATCAAAGTGTAATGCTTCCAATAGTAATGACACATCATTTAGCATTTCTATCTTTGGTGCATGAGGTGGAACCAATGCTTTGAATTGCATTGATTAGATTTTTTACTATTTCTATTTGATGTTCTTAGGCCAAGAATCTTCATGATTGGCCTAAACTTAAGATTTTTCATCATCTCAACAAATAATTGACATCTTTTAGTTTCACTTATGTTTTGAAAAAACATATCCCATATCTTATTCACATTTCTTCTACAAGTACGTTCAGGAATCTTATCACCCATTGGTTTTAGAATATTCTCATCAATTTCAATAAAAAACTTACGCTTTCTACACAAAATTCTAGGAGTTGTTCTCAATGGAAAACTTGAATCAATAGATACATTTTTCTCATTCAACACTTGATCAATTGGTGTAGCATATGTATTCACATTTGTAAATGCATCATCATTTTCAATTGGTGCTTGAACATTTTCTACAATATCAATTTGAGATGGAAAAGATGGCATACCTTCAACTCCTGTATTTGGTTTCTTACTTGAACGAAGTTTTTGCATTCATTCCCTTTGTTTCTCCAAATCCTTCTCTCTCTTAGATGCTTCATGATCCAATTCAATCAGCAAACATGGTGGATCTTCATTTGTGGAGTTCAATTTCTTGTTTTCATGAAGTTGTTTCATTTGCTCTCTTTTCTTTGCATTCTCGGCTTCACGCTCCTTAGGTGTTTGAGTTTTTGGTCTTTTTCTTGGCATGGTATTGAATTCTATATAAATCTAAAACAATGGTTAAAAGAACACAAAAAATATCTCATAACTTATCAAATAATAATACAAAACATGCACAATTAGAATGTTTTTATGTCAATGTAGGATAAAAAACTAGGTAATTTGTTTAATCAAGTGTTGCAATTCCTCAAAACATCTAAAAATGATTTGTAGTATCAAATTTGATTTCAAAACATGTGAATGGAATCTTGTATATTGATAGAAGACAAAAAGTGAACCAATTTTGTCAATAAATCATTGTAGAACCTCAAAAGCATCAAAAGTCTCTTTACATGTCAGAAAAAGTGCAAAACAGGGGAATATTATAGAGCATGTGGGCCAAAGTCACATGATAGGCCTTTTTGTAGGTGGTTGTTCAATATTTCTATTAGTAAAGATGCACTTGAGTTATAACACAACCACGTTACTTAAATTTTTTGGTCTCTCTCCCTATGTCTAAAGGTAATACTAACTCACTATTTTCACTAGAGAGCGAGAGAGGGAGAGATGGGGAGAGGGGAGATAGGGGTGGTGAGGGAGAGATGGAGAGGGGGAAATAGATAGGGGGAGAGAGATAGGGATATTGAGAGATATAGAGAGGGAGATAGAGAGAGGGAGAGATGGGGGAGATGGAGGAGGGGGAGATAGAGAGATAGGGATGGAGAGAGAGATAGAGAGAGAGAGGGGGGAGAGAGGGAGAGAGGGGAGAGAGGGGAGATAGAGAGATAGGGATAGATAGGGAGAGATAGGGAGGGGGACAAAGATAGGGGAGAGAGATAGATATAGACAGAGGGTGAGATAGAGGGGAGAGAGAGGTGGGGATATGGATAGGGCTCTGATAGATAGAGATAGAGAGAGGGGAGAGAGGGATAGGGGAGTGAGAGAGGAGAGATATTTAGAGAAGGGAGATAAAGAGATAGAGAGACGGGGGAGATGGGAGATAGAGAGATAGGCATAGAGAGGGAGAGATAGATAGGGGAAAGAGATAGAGGAGAAAGGGGGAGATGAAGAGAGATATAGAGAGTGAGATATAGATGGGGGAGATGGGGGATAGGAGAGATAGAAAGATACCTGGATAGAGAGGGAGAGATAGAGAGGGGAAAAGAGATGGGGGAGAGAGAGATAAGGAGAGATAGAGAGGGGCAGATTGAGAGAGGGAGAGAAATGGAGAGATAGAGAGAGGGAGAGAGGGAGAGGGGTGGAGATTGAGAGATATAGAGAGAGGGATAGATAGAGAGAGATATAGGGAAGAGATGGGGGAGAGGGGAGATAGAGAGATAAGGATAGAGAGGGGGATATGGAGGGGCAAAATAGATAGGGGAGAGAGACAGGGAGAGAGGGGGAGATTAAGAGATATAAAGAGGGAGATAGAGAGATAGGGATGGAGAGGGAGAGATAGAGAGGGAGAGAGAGGGAGAGAGGGAGAGAGGGGATATATATATATATATATAGAGAGAGAGAGAGAGAGAGGAGAAAGAGACAAGGGAGAGAGACAAAGAGAGGGGGAGATTGAGAGATATAGAGAGAGGGGATATAGACAGGGCTCTGATAGATAGAGATAGAGAGATGGGGGAGATGGGAGATAGAGAGATAGGCATAGAGAGGGAGAGAGAGATAGGGGGAAATGTTAGGAAAGGTGTCTCAAAATTGCAACTACAAAAAGGTTTCTATTCTTTCCAATTTTGGCCTTTTCGAATACCCTTTATCTTGAAGAATGGTTTAGAACTTTCAAAGTTTCCAAAAGAGGATAAAAATGATAGGGCTTACTATTTTTAGTAACTCTACATTTGAGCACTAATGGACCTAGAATTTTCCCAAAAGGTGTGGAATTGCCAAGTAAACATCTTGGGTGAGTTTTGATTCAAGATCATACCTAGATTGCAAGATATTAAAGTTTGTATTTTTTGAAACTCTAAGAAAAGTTTTAAACTCCAATTTGAGGAACTTAGAGGTCCCTAAATGCCCTGAAAGTTATCATAACTGGAAAAGCAAATTATATCATGATAGATCTCTTCATGAGCTTTCTAACGCATCAAACAGTTCGTCAGTCAGACACCCAGATCAAAAGTTATGGCCTCTAGAAGTTAGGCCTCCCATTTTGGGAAATATGAAAACGTGTTGGAAACTTAAAAGAGTTGTAAAGGGGAGAGTTACACATATTGGTGTGTGATTTGGCACATCACAAGGCATCTTTGATTGGAGATAATTTGGGCACCACTTTTGGGTCGTTTTAGCTCATGGTTTTGTAATTACCATTGATTTACTGTATTGTATCTCCTATATATCAAGAGCTTGAGATGGAGGTTGTGTGTAAGAGTCTTATAGATGTTGAGTTGCCTCTGAATCTCTAGTTGGTTATACTCCTGTGAAATATTACTTTGCAAGTATATTGTAATCTTCTTGATTCCTAAATAATATATTGGTTGCCTTTGGAATGTGGGGTTTTTCTCCCGAAAGGGTTTCCCCACATAATTATTGTGTTGTATGATTGCTATCTATGTTTATTTATGTAACTGTTGTAAAGATATGAAAAGTTCTACATATCCCTTCCCTCAATATTAGTGTAGGAAGTTGTTCCACTACCTTAGCTTCCTTACAAGTGGTATCAAAGCTTGATCACCTTTGGTTTCAGTTGTGGGTTGTTGGGTTTTTTGAACTAATCCAGTTTTGAGTGGGAGCTTGTGCAGAAGATACTTTGTGATCTTGTTGCAGGAATTTTTAGATGGAGAAAATATCAGAGAGAATAGATGTAGAAAAATTTTTTGGTAACAATTTTGAGATGTGGAAGTTGAAGATGGAGGATATATTAATTGATCAAGGTCTACAGAATGCTATTGATGAGAATGTTTCAAGGCCCACATATGCTACTATGGCTATTGAATATGACTTATGGACCGTAAAGCCAAGGGTCTAATCAGATTGTACTTGACAGACTCTGTTGTAATCAATATCCATGGAGATCCCTCTGCAAATAAACTATGGAAGAAACATGGTGAGATATGTCAAGCCAAATCTTTAGTGAACTAGATTTTCTTGAGGAAGAAATTGTATTCTTTGAGAATGGAAGAGGAAGGATGAATTGTAGACCATATGGAAGCATTCAATATGTTGGCAGCTCAATTGGAATCAGTTGGTGGCAAAATGGATGAGGAGGAGAGATGTCAGACCCTACTTTGTTCTTTACCTGATTCATGGGATTCTCTTGTTATGGCGATTGGGAGTACTTCTATTGTCATGAAAGTTGAAGATCTTGTGGGTTATTTGCTTTCTAAAGAAATGAGGAGGAAGGTATCCATTAGTGCCAAAGAATCCCTAAGTGTTTGTGGAAGACCCAAAGAAAAAGGCAAGAAGAGTGAAAAGTGTGACAAACCCAAGTCGAAAAGGAGATCCAAATCTCCTAGAAAGTCCAAAGTTATTTGCTGGAATCACGATAAGCCTAGACACTTCCATAAGGAGTGTAATGAAAAAAAGAAGAAGAAAATTAAGAAATTTGATTTTGATTCTGAGTCCAAGAAGGAATATGGTAATGTGCTCATTGTAGCTTTGGCCACTCATGTAGGTAAGATGCATGGTTAATTGACTTAGGCCAATCTTTCCATATGATCTCTAATAGAGATTGGTTTTCTAAATATGAAGAATTTGATGGAGGTAAGGTGTACTTGGCCAATGATTCTCACTTAAATATTGTTATGGTGCAGAGAAACCATAGTAAAATGTACTATGTTGAAATAAGGCCTATTTGGCCATGTCATCCTATTCATGTTTTGTTTTCTAAATCCTAGAAGTCTTTGTATTCCATTTGGCAAATAATGGATACATTTTTTGTATCTAATAGAATCCGAAAAGATCAACAAGGAGTTGGTTGGGATTCAGGGCAGTTGGCCTTCCCTAACTGTTAAGCAACCGTTGATCTTCCAACTCTAGCTTAATAAAAGCACAGAGGAGCAATCGAGAAGGGTGTTGTAGATTTGAGGATTGTGAATTGGAAATCATCTGAGAAATAATAACTTATGTCCGTCATTTTCTGTGTTTGATCTATGTTGTAAATATTTCCTAACTGTTCATAATAGCTTTCTGTTCACTGAATTGAAATAGTTAGTCTAAATTGTCAAAGATGAGTAGATAACCATTCCACTGGTGGATTTCCAAAGAAATCAGTGGAATGGCATCAGTCTGTACATATTTTTGTTTGTTTTTCTTTTCATTTACTTGTTTGGAGGGGTAGATGTTCCGGACTAAGGAGTGTGCATAGTAGCATGCCCTAGCATCTCTATGTGCTAGGCGTAGACTGTAGATCAGACTGTGTGAGAGTGACAACCCTATCAGTGTATTGCTGGGACTTAGAACTGAGTTTCTGCCAAAGTCAAACGGATTCAAGAGTATCAGCGCATTGGGTAGACAACTTGACATTGGACCGACAGTGTTGGTCTTACCGATTGAGGGCATCGGAGTGAGAAGGGATAACTTACACCGACATAGATCCATCGATGCATCGGCGTAAGTTGATAAGCATTTGTCGATGAGAATAGTCTCACCAAAGATAATGCCATTGGTGCATCGGGAGACAAGTTCAAAGTTTTGCTGATAGGGTGAGTCATACCGATATAGTTGCATCTAACCAATGGGGAAGCCGTTACGGTTAAGGCGAGGAGGACTTAACTGTCGTCGGGGTATCAGCCAAAGGTTGTAAGTGCTTGCCGATGATAAGGGTCACAGCGATGAAAGATTTGTTACTGTGGAACTAACTGTCGGCTGAACGAAGAAGAAGTCTCGCCAATAGGAGGTATCGGACAAACTTGGTGTTCGGCAAAACAGTTCCAAAGGTCGCCGATAGAACTTTTATTGCCGATAGGCAAGAAGCATGGAGCCACCCATCAGCGAGAGATGCAATGTCAGAGTGACACATTCAAGGAAGACCAATGGTGTTTTTCTGGTCGAAAGGCAAAGACTATTGAACCTCACATTGTTTCTCACTTTGACTCCCCATCATATTGGTATCAGAGTCTGAAAAGATTTGGGTGGCAAGTCGAATTGAGGATTTGCAGGAGTGTTGGGTGTTGTCTATGAATAGTGTATGTCAGACAGAAAAAGTGAAGGAGATGCTAGCAATATGCCTCCAAAGGGGATGACCACCGAAGTGGTCAAGAAATTTAAGGAGATGGAAGAGATGATCAAGATTGGAGTCAAGGAAATGCTCCAAGATAAGTTGAAGGCACTGAAGATAGGAAAGAAATCAGATGATGAATCTAATGGAGTGGAAGAAGAAGAGGAACAAGAAGAGGCAGAGATATTGGCTGAACAAAAGCATTTCCTGGAAGCCATCAAGGCTATTGGCAAGGACTCTTCGTAGGCTCGGATAGATATCCCCATGTTCAGTGGAAAGATGAATGCTGATGAAGTCATGGAGTGGATTGAGGCTCTAAACAACTATTTTAAGTACAAAGAAGTCCCTGAAGATAAGAGAGTTAAGTTTGCAAAAACTAAACTCAAAGGTGCTGCCCTGATATGGTGGAATTACACCCAAGGAGAGAGGGTAAAGAATGGGAAGAGTATGATCTCTTCGTGGAGCAGAATGCTGGAGAAGATCAAGTCCCAGTTCCTTCCATCTAACTATGAGGTACAGATATATAGGAAAATGCAAAACCTCAAGCAAAAAGACATGGATGTAGCTACTTACACCGAGGAGTTTCACAAATACACTCTTCATTGTGGGTACATGGAGCATGAAAGAGCCAAGGTAGCAAGGTATCTAAATGGTCTGAGGTTTAATATTTAGGATGAGATAAGTTTATTGACCCCTAAAACCATGGAAAAATGGTTTCAAGTAGCATTAAGAGCTGAAGAGAAGCAACAAGGTAGAGGAAGAGGTGGCAGAAATTTTAGAGGCAGAGGAAGTTTTGGAGGAAGAAGTCCTAACCAGAGGCCTAATGGTGAGTCTAGCCAGGGAGAGCAAGTTGGGGACTCAAGTAGCAGAGGAGGCTACTGAGGAAGAAGGCCTAATGGAAGAGGTGGGACAAATGGATTAGGTAGAGGATCCAAGTTCTCCAATATGAGCTATTATAACTGTAATTAGATAGGGCACCCAGCCTACAAGTGTCTAGAGAAGGCCTCAACTTCTCATGGTAATGAGAGAAGAACCACATTGACTCAAGAGGATATAGGTAGTGTGACATCTCCTGAAGTGAATTTGACATCAGAGATGGGAGAAAATCTGATGATCAAGAGGACGTTGTTCAAAGAACCAGTGCAGACTGAACCATCACAAAGAAGATCTTTGTTCAAAGTCAACTGCAAGATCCAAGGTAAGGTTTGTAAATTTATTATTGACTCTGGTTCTACTAACAATATTATATCTTTGGAAGTAGTAGATAAATTGAAATTAGATAAGATACCCCATAGTTATCCATATAAGGTCAGTTGGTTAAACAAGGGATAGCATATAGTCATTAATGAACAAGCATGGGTAGAATTTAGTATTAGGGGGTATAGAGACAAGATTTTGTGTGACATCCTTCCAATGGATGCTTGCCATCTTCTGCTGGGCAGACCATGGCAGTTTGACAGAAAGGCTCATCATGATGGAGAAAAGAATGCTTACTCATTCCAAAAGGATGGTGTAACGTATAGGATATAGTCATTAGTAGAAGGGGATCCACAGTCTATAGGATCTAGTATAATAATGGTAGGAGAGAAGTAATTCCTTGACACACTAGAAGAATCAAGTGGAGTGGGTTTTTCTCTGGTTGTGAAACCTAAGGAGAAGAAAAGAGAAAATATGAGAGAGGTAAGACCTAGGGAGGCCAGAGAACTACTTGAGAGTTATAAGGAAGTAATTGCAGTAGATATACCAGACTCACTACCACCTAGTAGAGATATCAGCCATCAGATTGATCTCATACTGAGAATTGTACTTCCCAATAAGGCAGCCTATAAGATGACCCCTCAACAAAATGAGGTGATAGCCAGGCAGGTTCAAGAACTTTTAGACAAGGGGTTAATAAGAAAGAGTTTGAGTCCATGTGCAGTCCCCACTATTTTGGCACCAAAGAAAGATGGGAAATGGAGGCTGTGTACTGATTCCAAGGCAATAAATAGGATAACCATCAGATACAGGTTTCCTATTCCTAGAATTAAAGACCTGATGGACTATTTGGGGGGTGCTACCTATTTCTCTAAGATAGACTTGAAGAGTGGGTACCATCAGATAAGGATAAGGGAAGGTGATGAATGGAAAACAACATTCAAAACTAATGAAGAGTTATATGAATGGCTTGTATTGCCTTTTGGTCTATCTAATGCTCCTAGCACTTTCATGAGGCTAATGAATGAAGTATTGTAGGATTTCATAGGTAAGTTTGTGGTAGTATACCTAGATGACATTTTGATATTCAGTAAAAGTAAAGAGGAGCATTTGAAACATATAGAGATAGTCTTGAAGAGGTTGAAAGACCAGAAGTTGTTGATAAACTTGGACAAATGTGATTTCATGAAACAGGAGTTGATCTACTTGGGTTTTGTCATTTCCAAAGGTGATCTGAAGATGGATCCTTCAAAGGTGGAGGCTATTCTGAATTGGCCCATGCCTAAGACAGTAGGGGAGGTAAGGAGTTTCCATGGTTTGGCCACATTCTATAGTAAATTCATTAAGAACTACAGTGAAATCTGTGCACCTATGTTGGAAACCATCAAGGGTGGTTGCAAGGTGAAGTTTGTGTGGACGAGAGAAGCAGATAGGAGCTTTGAGAGTTTGAAACATAAATTTGCTAAATTCCCTATTTTAGTGTTGCTTGATTTCAATAAGGTTTTCACAATTGAATGTGATGCAAGTGGACTGGCCATTGGAGCAGTGTTGAACTAAGAAGGTAGACCAGTAGCCTTCTTTAGTGAAAAGTTAAATGAAGCCAAGAGGAAATACTCCTCTTATGACTTAGAGTTGTATGCTATGGTACAAGCTCTGAAAAAGTGGAGACATTACCTGCTTCCCAAGGAATTTATTGTGTATACAGATAACCATGCTCTCAGTTTTCTGAAGGGGCAGGACAAACTCAGCCACAGACATATGAAATGGGTGGAAAGTCTACAAGCATACACTTTCACCATTAAGCATAAGAAAGGAGTCACAAACAAGGTGGCAGATGCTCTCAACAAGAGGGTGTTGACAGTCCAAGAAGTGCAGTTGCAAAGCATGGGTGTTGAGTCACTCAAGGAATTGTATGAAGAAGATCAAGATTTCAGAGAAATCTACAAGGTATGCAATGCATTTGCTAATACTTTTCATAGTGAGTTTTCAGATTTTACATTGCAGAATGGACTATTGTTCAAAGGATGTCAATTGTGTATCCCTAAATGCTTAATGAGGGATAATATTGTGAAGGAAAAACATAGTGGTGGTTTAGGTGGACATTTTAGGTTGAATAAGACTTTGGATCTGGTAAGGAGATTTTATTTCTAGCCAAAAATGCAGTCTGACATCAGAAAATTTGTTGAAAGTTGCATAGTATGCCAAAGAGCAAAAGGAGTCTCGACCAATGCAGGATTGTATCAACCTTTGCCAATACCCAACAGGCCTTGGGAATGTTTGAGTATGGATTTTGTGATGAGGTTACCCAAGACAAGAGTAGGTTGTGACAGTGTGTTTGTAGTGGTAGACCAATTTAGCAAGATGGCTCATTTCATTCCTTGCAGGACCACTAATGATGCTAGTTACATTGATGGTTTGTTCTTTAAAGAAATTGTCAAGTTCATGGGCTACCCTTAGGCATTGTGTCTGATAGGGATAGCAAATTTGTAGGACATTTTTGGAGGAATTTGTGGAAAAGATTGGGAACAAATTTGTCCTTCAGTTTAGCCTATCATCCTTAGACTGATGGGCAAACCGAGGTGGTCAATAGATCTTTGGGTAATCTCCTTAGATGCTTAACTAAAGAACATGGCAGCAGTTGGGATGTGATACTCCCACAAGAAGAATATGCTTATAATGACTCGACAAACAAGAGCACAGGTCTGAGTCCCTTTGAAATTGTATATGGTAGTCCCCCCAGGGGTATTTTTGAATTGAGAGACATCCAGGGGTTGGACAAAAGGAGTGGTCATGCTGATGCATTTGCAGAAGCCATGAAAGAAATACACCAATAGGTTAGAGATACTTTACACCAGAATAGTCAGAAGACAAAGGATCGAATGGATCAAAGGAGGAGGGATGTGCAGTATCAGGTAGGTGACTTGGTCATGGTTCATCTGAACAAAAACAGGTTGCCAAAAGGAGGCCATAGCAAATTGATGATGAGGAAGATTGGACCCTGTCAAATTCTAGAGAAGTATGGTCCAAATTCTTACAAGATTGAGCTTCCTGATGATATTGCCATTTCACCCATATTCAAAATTGCTGATTTGACATTGTATAGAAGTCCTGATACAGGGGAGAATGCAGAAGACCCTATCCAGGAAAATGAAGACTGGCTGAAGCACTTACCTTCTAGGGAGCCACCAAAAATGGAATACATTTTGGAAAGTAGAGAAGCCAGGAAGACAAGGCACAAAACATACTTTGAACATCTGGTTAAATGGCAAGGGCTTCCAAATTCAGAAGCTACATGGATACTGGAGGAAGACATTCTAAAGCAGGGTGGAGATGTACAAGAATTGGTCTCTAAGAGGACATGAGACATTTTTCTTCTGGGGAGTATGGTGCAGGGGCACCATAGTAAAATCTACTATGTTGAAGTAAGGCCTATTTGGCCATGTCATCTTATTCATGTTTTGTTTTCTAAATCCTAGAAGTCTTTGTATTCCATTTGGCAAATAATGGACACATTTTTTGTATCTAATAGAATCTGAAAAGATCAACAAGGAGTCGGTTGGGATTTAGGGCAGTTGACCTTCCCTAACTGTCGAGCAACTGTTGATCTTCCAACTCTGGCTTAATAAAAGCACAGAGGAGCAACCGAGAAGGGTATTGTAGATTTGAGGATTGTGAATTGGAAATCATCTGAGAAATAATAACTTATGTCCGTCATTTTCTATGTTTGATCTGTGTTGTAAATATTTCCTAACTGTTCATAATAGCTTTATGTTCTCTGAATTGAAATAGTTAGTCTAAATTGTCGAAGATGACTAGATAACCATTCCATTGGTGGATTTCCAAAGCAATTAGTGGAATGGCATCGGTCTGTACATATTTTTGTTTGTTTTTCTTTTCATTTACTTGTTTGGAGGGGTAGATGTTCTGGACTGAGGAGTGTGCACAGTAGCATGCCCTAGTATCTCTATGTGCTAGGCGTAGACTGTAGATCAGACTGTGTGAGAGTGACACCCTATTGGCATATCGCTGGGACTCAGAACTGAGTTTCTGCCGAAGTCAAATGGAGTCAAGAGTATCAGCGCATTGGGTAGACAACTTGAAGTTGGACTGACAGTTTTGGTCTTACCAATCAAGGGCATCAGAGTGAGAAGGGATAACTTACACCGATAGAGATCCATCGGTGCATTAGTGTAAGTTGATAAGCATTCACCGAAGATAATGCCATCAGTGCATTGGGAGACAAGTTCAAAGTTCTGCCGACAAGGTGAGTCATATCGATATAGTTGCATCTAACCAGCAGGGAATCCATTACAGTTAAGGCGAGGAGGACTTAACCGTCGTCGGGGTATCGGCTAGAGGTTGTAAGTGCTTGCCGATGATAAGGGTCACAGCGATGAAAGATTTTTTACTGTGGAACTAACTGTCAGCCGAACGAAGAAGAAGTCTTGCCGATAGGAGGTATCAGACAGACTTGGTGTTTGGTAAAACAGTTCCAAAGGTCGCCGATAGCACTTTTCTTGCCAATAGGCAAGAAGTGTGGAGCCACCCATCAGCGAGAGATGTGATGTCGAAGTGACATGTTCAAGGAAGACCGATGGTGTTTTTTTGGCCAAAAGGCAAAGACTGTTGAACCTCACATTGTTTCTGACTTTGACTCCCCATCATGTTAGCCTTGGTAAAGTTAAAATCATGTTTCCTAATGGTGGAATAAAAAGGATTAATGGTGTGTTGCATATCCCTGGCTTAGTATAGAATTTGTTATCTATGAGAAAACTAATAGATGCATGTGTGCAGGTAGTCTTTCCTAATTCAGGATGCAAGATGGCAAGAGGTGCTATGGTGATTGCTAGAGTTGTTAGATTTGGCACATTGTATAAGGTTGATGCATGCACTATTGAGTGCAATAGTACTTTTGTGAAAAGCAAATATGTGACTACTTCATTGGAAAAGGAGAGGGTTTCATTTTCAGTGGATGGTCATGGCTTCTAGGTACCTAAGGGTTCTCTTTCTTCTGAATCAAAATTGCCTGCAGAGAAGACTATGTTATGGCACCAGAGATTAGGCCACATAGGAGAAAAAGGTCTAAGGACCTTGGAAAATAAAAACCTTGTTGAAGGGTTGACTGATTGTAATCTTGATTTTGATTTCTGTGAGCATTGCATTTATGGTAAACAAAACCACGTTCAGTTTTACTTGAGTTCTCATAAATCTTGTGGTGTATTGGATCTTATTCATTCTGATGTGTTTGGTCCTTTAATGTTCCTTCCATTGTGAAATCAACATATTATGTTTCATTTATTGATGATTATAGCAGGACATGAGTATATTTTATAAAGAATAAATCTAATGTTTTCAATCGATTTAAAGAATTTAAAGCAATGGTTGAGTTGCAGACTAGAAAGAAAATAAAATGCTTGAGGACTAACAATGGAAGTGAATTTTTCTCTAATAATTTTGATATATTTTGTAAATATTATGACATTCAGAGACAAAAGACAACTCTGTATTCTCCACAACAGAATGGAGTTGCAAAAAGAATGAACAGGACACTAATTGATTTAAGGCTAGGAGTATGATTAGTGATGCTGGTCTAGAATAAAGGTTTTGGGCCAAAGTTGTTGCTACTGCTTGCTACATGATTAACAAGTCTCATACATCAGCTCTTGTTGATAAAATGCCTATGGAGGCGTGGTCGGGGCACAAGCCTTCACTAAGACATCTTAGAGTTTTTGGTTGCAAGGCATATGCACATGTGCCAAAGGAGAAGCGAATGAAGTTGGAGAACAAGGCTATGAAATATATCTTCAGTGGGTATAGTCATGGTGTGAAAGGATACAAGATTTGGGACCCTATTGCATAGAAGGTAATATATAGTAGAAGTGTTATTTTTAGAGAAACTAAGCCTTCTTCTATTACATTGCATCCAGAACAAAGTGAACAGAAAAATGTGATTCAACTCTCTTCTACACCTAAGAAAGTTTAATCGAGGCCCCTAGATAGACACAAAGTTGAGGAGAGCTCATCTAGCTCTAAATCTTCAGATGAGGAGGAAGAAACTCAAACTCAACTTGTTCAAAGGTATACAAGGCATAGACAATCACCTGAAACATATTCACCTGATGACTAATGATGCATTTTTTCTTTAGGTACTAACATAGATGAACCTAGATTTATAGAAGAGGCATTAGGTATAATGATGTAGATCCTTAAAAGATTTCTATTGATGAAGAAATGGAAGCTTTGAAAAAGAATGATACATGGGTCCTAGTTCCATTACCTAAAGGATAAAATCTTGTTGGTTGTAAATGGGTGTTCAAGAAAAATATTGGTTTAGATGGAGGTATTGATAAGTAAAAAACACAGTTGGTTGCGAAAGGTTACTCTGAGGTTTAGGGTGTTGATTACAATGAGATATTTTCTCCTGTTGCAAAAATGACGTCCCTTAGATTCTTTCTTTCTATTAATGTTTCTTATATCTAGAGGTTGAGCAAATGGATGTGAAAATAACATTCCTTCATGGTGATTTGGAGGAGGATATTTATATGACACAACCAAAGCACTACATGGTGAAAGGTAAAAGTAATTTGGTTTGTAAATTGAAGAAATCTTTGTATGGCCTCAAATAAAGTCCTAGGATGTGGTACCAAAAATTTGATACATGTGTGTTGAGTTTAGGATTTGGGTGTTCTAAATCCAATCATTGTGCTTATTATAAATCTGATGGTGATCATTTCATGTTTATTGCATTATATGTTGATGATATGTTATTTATTGGTAAATGGAAAGGAATGATTTAAGAGCTAAAGTCTCAACTTGCAGCTAAATTTGAAATGAAAGATCTTGGTGCAGCTAAACACATTCTTAGGATAGAAATAAGAAGAGAGAGTGAACAGAAAACTATGGCTTGGCCAGAGTAAGCATGTCAATTTAGTTTTATAGAGGTTTAACATGCAGGATTGTAGACCATTATGTGTTCCTTTTATAGTTGGAATGAATTTATCTTCTTCACAATGTCCAACTTCTCCATCAAAGACGGAAGACATGAGAAGAGTGTCTTACTAGAGTGCAGTTGGAAGTTTGATGTATGCTATGGTCTGTACTAGACCATACATTGCCCAAACAATGGGAGTTATTTCTAGATATATGTCTAATCCTGGTAGAGTTCATTGGGATACAGTTAAAAGAATCTTAACATATTTGCAAGGTACCTCAGAGTATTCCTTATGTTATCATGGTAATTTGAGAGGAGACATGTATTCCATTGATATTCATGGATATGTGGATTCAGACTAGGCAGATGATGTTGATAGTAGACAATCCACCAATGCTTATGTGTTTACTTTATTTGGTGGTGCAGTTAGTTGGATGAGTAAGCAACAGGCTATGGTTGCTTTATCCACTACTAAAGCTAAGTATATGGCAGCTACTCATTCTTGTAAATAATTCATTTGGCTTAAGAGATTATGTCTAGATATTGGAATAAATAAGGTGCAGTGACAGTTTGTTGTGATAGTCAGAGTGTGATCTACCTAGCTAAGAACCCAAAATTTCATGTCAAGACCAAGAACATTGATGTACAGTATCATTTTGTTAGAGATATGGTTGAGGATGGTAGGGTGAAGCTAGTTAAGGCAAGAATTTGATGAATGTTACAGATTCAATAACTAAGCTTGTGAGCACAAAGAAGTTCAAATGGTGTTCGGAGTCTATGGGCCTCTTGGCCCCTAGCAATTAAATCATGGTGTTGATACTCCCTTTGCTCTTGCAAGGTGTTCACAAGTGGGAGAATGTTAGGAAAGGTGTCTCAACCTTGCTACTATAAAAAGGTTTCTATTCTTCCCAATTTTGATCTTTTCAAGTACCCTTTATCTTGAAGAATGGTTTAGAACTCTCAAAGTTTCCAAAAGGGGATAAAAATGGTAGGGCTTTCTATTTTTAGTAACTCTACATTTGAGAATGGATGGACCCAAAAATTTCCCAAAAGTTGTGGAACTACCAAGTAAACATCTTGAGTGAGTTTCGACTCAAGATCATACCTGGATTGCAAGATATTAAAGTTTCTATTTTTTGAAACTCCTAGAAAAGTTTCAAACACATATTTGAGGAACATAGAGGTCCCTAAATGCCCCTAAAGTTTCCATAACTAGTAAAGAAGGTTACAGCAAGATAGATCTCTTCACGAGCTTTCTGACACATCAAACAATTTGTCAATCAGACACCTGGATCAAAAGTTATGGCCTCCAGAAGTTGGGCCTCCCATTTTGGGAAATGTGGAAACATGTTGGACACTTAAAGAGCTGTAAAGGGGAGGGTTACATATGTTGGTGTGTGATTTGGTACATCACAAGGCATCTTTAATTGGAGATAATTTGGGTGCCACTTTTGGGTAGTTTTGGCTCATGGTTTTGTAATTACTATTGATAGTTTACTGTATTGTATCTCCTATATATCAGGAGCTTGAGATGGAGGTTGTTTGTAAGAGTCTTATAGATGTTGAGTTGCCTCTAGATCTTTAGTTGGTTATACTCCTATGTGTTGTGTGGTTACACAACACGCCCCATTTTAACTTGGCAAAACAGGGACCCAACTTTTGGCTTGGCTTGTGTTGTCTGCTTTCTGGCGGTTTGGTAAAAATGAGTCAGGTGCATCATCATCATGAAGGTCAGGATGAGGTTGGTCATCATCATGAAGTCAGTTTGTCAAAGTTCATATTTTGTTTCTATGACCTCATATTTAGGAAGAGCTTGAAATTCTAGGCAGGTTTGCCTTTTACATCACCTGAAAATTCGTCCATATGAGGGAGTTATGAGCAGTCAAAGTTTTGGTCAAACCTGATAATCACAAGTGATCATCATGTTTTTATCCTCAGTCATGTTGTCAAGGTCATCATGATCTTGATCTATCACTTGATAAAAAATCATGCAGTCCTAATATCCGGACGTCAATCTTAGGTGATAGTGCCTTTTACCCGTTAAATGACCTTATGCGCATCGTGAGCATCATGTTTTGAGTGTAACCCGATATTTCATAACAACGAGCATCATGATATTATAACATCACCTGATATTATAATATCATGCTGATATTATAATATCACCCTGCTTAGAAAATCCACCATCTGCATATTTACATGCGCATGTCAAAGTCCTATCGGAGGGTCATCATCCTGATCTTTCAAGAGAGGGTCATATTTGCTGATATTCGCTAATATGATGATGACGTCATCATATCCTCCTGATCTCCTTTTGCATGATCATGATGATCACCCTATCTTTTAAAGGGGGGTGATATTCTCAGCAGCATGATCATATTTTAAATATCACCCTAGCGCTAACCTGATGATGACCTCAACTCATCCTCATGCTTCGAAGGCGGAATATGATGGTTACGTCATCATGATATTCGATGAGGAGGATCATCATATTTTTTATCCTGTCATGTTGTCAAGATCATCATGATCTTGTTTGTCTACCCGATATTTCGTAATGTCCTCCTGCCGAGAAATATGACCTTTTGCAAATATCCTGATGACGTCATCCCAATCTGATAAACGAAGAAGCAAATATCAGGATGACATCATCATCACATTTCCCTTCGGCAGCATATTTTCCAAAACATGATCCGGTTCACGAATATGACGATGACGTCATATTCTAAGTTTAACAAAAGCCCCGGATATCCTGATCATCATCATCATCCTGATCTTTCGAGAGGGTTACCTTGGCCGCAAAGGGGTCATATTACATTCACCACCTGATCATGTTCCTTAGGTGACCCGATATTACATTTACCCCCTGATCTTAACTAAACATGACGGTGACGTCATCTTTTGCATTTTAATGAAGCCCGGATATGACGATGACGTCACCATCATATTCCATTCCTCAGCAGCAGGATCATATTTCATAGCCTCCTATTTTCCTTCGACATGATGATGATGATGATGTCATTCTTTTCCCCATATATACAGAAGCGAAACATGACGGTGATGTCATCTGGACATTCGGAAGGGGGAGCATCATATTTCAAAAATATCATGCAGACGAAAGTTTTAAGTCTTGCTATCGGCCAAGTCTGGATTTTTCTCACCGATAGAACATGTCTTCCCGATGGAAGGACATCATCATGATTTTTGGCGTCCGTATAAGTTTAACCGTCGGCCTAATGTAAAATTTGTCATCCCGACTGTGTGTAGTCACGCCGATACATACATGCATAATATACAGAGCCAAATTCGAAGGAAGGTTAAAAGTAGTTATTTCCTTGTATATTTTGAGATACATGATCATATTTGGAGCCCGATATACAAGAAAATGGGCGGGAAAATAGAGCGATGGAAATTTGAAGGCCCGAGTGTATTTTTTCTGGTCAACGATGGTTAACCCGAGTGTTTTAACGCTGTTTAGGCATTTAGTGCATATTTTCCACTGATTTGAAGCCCGATTGCCTGTAGCTACACATTTTGAGGCCTGTTTAATAAAATGTTTAAATACCTGTTGTTTATCCACATGATGATGAACTTAATGTTTGTCTGTTTATTTGCAGGAAGTCATGATGCTGTTAGAGCTGTTGCTGAGCATTGTATGGTTGCACACGAAGGCAACATGAACCAGAAGTGAGGAGGATATTGTCAAATATGTTGTTTGCCAGCTGGAGACCGAATCAAATCAAAGATGCTGGAATATTCTGTGCCAGCTGTACATTTGCCAACTGGCGAAGCATGTGCTTTTCATCTGGACCGTTGATTATTATGAGAGGATCCTGATCCTTGGATCATTGTAACTGTTTTCTGGCATTTGCTCTATATAAGAGCCAGAGCTTAGAGAGAAAAAGGGGGAGATAGATAGATATATCTGGCAATAAGGCTAAGACATTAGAGAGAAAAAGGGGGAGATAGATAGATATATCTGGCAATAAGGCTAAGACATTAGAGAGAGAGAAAGAGATACACAGACACATCTGGCAGTAAGGCCAATTACTGTAGAATCAATTAGGAGATCGGATTACTGAGACTAATGAGGATAGAATTGTTGAAATGTCAAGGTTCTTTCTTCAGATCACTGTAAATGTACCTGTTCTTGAGCATACTGAATGGATATGAAGTTTCAGATTACATCCTAATTGTAAATTTTACGTAATCTTCCTGTTGATTTCTGGATATGTACTGGTGAATGCTGTGTTCAACTAGAAGCGCTTTCATTTCATTACATGTTGTTGTCAACTTTTCCTTTGAAGATTTGCACTAGATCATGCGGATTTGTGGAATGTCTTGGTGAAGTATGATTCTAGTTTCCTTCTTTTCATTGCATGTATGGGAGCTTGTATGTGGATCAGTGATCTAAGTCAAGTAGTTTTGGGAATCTCATTCTTTAACCCTTTTCCTTTTTTTAATTTCATAAATTCATCACCATAACTCAAGTCATGACAAATAATAAGCAGAAATAGAGAAATATGCTGAAATCCCGTAGGTAACTGAAAATCATTAGCATATTTGAGTTAAATGCATGCAGTATTGAAAATATCATGCAAAGAATCATAAATAGTGGTAGAAATCATGCAAATATCAGCCTGTAGGCACATTATTTGACTAAATTCACAGTGCAGAGGTAGAATTATTGGAGATTTATGCGGAGCAGATATATAGAGCAGGATATTTGGAGAAATAATGATGAAACTTTGTAGAAATACGTAAGGCCCCTGAATGGAAAACAGCAACACACATCAACCACTGAGTAACGTCAGTAGATTAAGACCTAATCAACGGAGACTTGGGATCATGAATTCTCTAAATTCATCGTATCTTTCAAGATGAGTAAAGGTTGTTGTGTAACTTTTATTCTATGTTTGTTTATGACTAACATCATCATCAACATAAATTGGCGCTAGAAGGAGGGCATGATCAACATAAATTGGCGCTAGAAGGAGGGCAGAACATAAATTGGCGCTAGAAGGAGGGAAGAACTGGAAAAGACACTATTGCTTCAGTCATCATTCATTTTATGCAGGCCCCTCACTTCTAACGCAACATAAATTGGCACTAGAAGGAGGGCCTGAGCTGTGAATTTCTAGATTTCTACAAATATTGCATAAATATTTCAGCATTTCAGTTAAATGTCTGCAAATATCTCTTATCTGAGATGTTTTGGTTGCACCTTTGCCAAGATCTAGCTCGAAACATCAAAGATTAGTTTGATTTTCTGGACTTTCAAGTTTTATTCTGAGATATGATGGATCTCCTTAAAATTTCAAAATACTAAAAAATTGAAAAATAGAGTCTCATTTTGATGGATGTATATGAAGGCAATTGTCAAATTAACATTCCTTTATTTCAGGAAACTTTGAATAGGTAGCTTTACCCTCACAGTTTGTCTAACTTTGGTTTATCCACCTGTTGCAGGATACACCAGACTGTGGAACACAGCGAAATAAATTGTTTAACTTTCCTTACAAGGTTGGATTTATATTTGAAAGGACTAATATTCTTCCTGGATGTGTTCAGGGTTGAAATTTGCCAGGAAAATGAGGAAATTCTGGAACAAGCAGATGCAACACCAGAAGTTATTAATTGTCCAGACACTGAAGTGGATCGTTCTGAAGATTTTGAATTATACTTGTCCAGAAATATACAGTGTAGTCAAATATTAGGTTTATCCACTGATGATGTCCTAATTGAAAGCTAGTGCAGATTACATGACGAAGAGCATTCAGAAAGGGATTGTTACGCCTGCTTGATCATGTTGAAAAAGATTCTCAAAAATATAGTGGCTGAATCAGTTCCAGAAGGTAAAAAAGAGGAAACATCTTTCCTTGATTCATTTTATGGTGGGATTGATAGGAGTTCTCTACTTCCTAATACAAGTAAGGATCAGTTAGTATGTAGGTATGAATCTTGTGAAAATTTTAGAGAAGAAACCACTCATCAAGATAATATTTTTGATTCTGATCCTAATACTTTTGATAAAGAAGATGAAACATCTTTCCTGGAGTCATTCTATGGTAAAGAGAAGTGTAAACAGATAGTAGAGCAATTTAAATGCACTCTTGCTGATGAAGTTCCTATGATAGTAACTTAGGAAGTCATAGAGAAGAAAATAAATGCTGATTTATTACCTGACTTCTTTGAATTGAATGATCAAATACAAGAATGTTGCAGGTTAATGGAACCAGATCCTCTAATAGATAGAAGATGTGAATTATTTAATGAACAATTCCTGAAAGATGAAGATGTAGAAGACTTTGGAGTTGTTATGCATAATCAGATGTCACTCCAGAAATATTTTGAGAATGAAACAGGGGAGTGTCCTTATCAAGTGAAAGTTGTTTCTCTTTTACAGTCAAGTGATTTAGAAATGATAAATTTCTGTATTTCAGGTTGTGATAATAAAGATACTTATTTAGATGCTGATGTGCAGGAAATTGAAGAAAATATTGAGAAGTTTCCTGAACTGGAGGATAAGTTGAACATCCAGAATGAAGGGATAAAGTTGGATAAAGATGAAGAATTAATACATCAAGAGTCATACATCCTTCAATTTGAAGAGAGACCAGACACTGAGCCAAGCAGTGAAAATATAGAATCAAATGGAAGACCAATTGCCAATGAACAAGCATGTCCAACAGAATCAGAAATATACCAGGTTGTATTTCTCCTTTCCACAGTGAATGATGTTGAATACTATTTTGATTATGGAAATTCAGGAGATAAGACATGCATATGGATTAATCATGAACATGATGAGCTGCCTCAGTTGCTGATCATCAAGAGTCATTCTGTTGAATACAATGAATTCAGAATAGCAGAATATTTTTCAGAATATAAAGATAAATTTGCTAGGTTGAGAACCATAACTGATACCCTAATGCTCCTACACAATCAAAAGAAGTATGCAAATACAGGTGTATTTGGGTCATTTTCTGGTTTTTGTTTGCCTAGTAGTGGTTTGTATATAATTTTGTAGGTTAGTTGTTTGTATAGTCTGCTTGTTTTGCTTTCTTGTTCTCTTTCTGTTGTTTCCTTTTGTTGGTTAGCTGTTTGTACAGGTTGCTTTTTGCTTTGCGTTGTTGAGTTTTTGTTTTGGTTGGGCAAAACTGGTGCACCTTGTTACTTAAGAACACTACATAAATTGTTAGAATTCAAAAGTTGAATATAAGTTTTTACATAGGTTGTAATTCATATCAGTATAGGTATTCTTGATCAGGTCTGTGGTATCATATTCATCAGTACTACTTTTCTTGAGTCAAGGTGATCCTCACAATGACACACCTAATAGCCTTGGGTTTGTTGAACATATCAGTGTAGGGGTTAAGTGAAAAATCTAAAGGTTGCCCTTGCTACCATTGCAATTCTCAACTTAATTTCAACAAGTGACCATTCCTTGTATCATGGGGCTACAACTGTTATATCTTAAGAATTAAATTCAAAATATAAAATAAATAAAATAATAAAATGGATTTTCTGAAATCCAGATTAAGTCATCTAAGTAACTCCAACGGGGCTATAGACGCTTGCTGGCAGTGGGGCTCTACTTAGGGGAATTGCAACGATAACCTTGCCGGGGCTATGGACGCCTGCTGGCAGCAAGGCTCTATCCGGTTGGCTATGAGGGATGAACCAAACTACGTAGCTTAACACCAGTCACTGACTTATTCAACTCACTTTCAAGATGAGTATATGAATCACATGCACACAATTGATCCCTTATCAATTCACTGTTACATTGATGAACATGATACCAGTTAGAAAGGATTAGGATGTTCATGCTTAATAGGAGTTGGAAATTTATGTTTTAATTTATCCTCACCTTTTGAATTATTTGAATTTTGTTGTTTTCTTTGGTGGCAAGTTGTTGTGTGGTTACACAACACGCCCCGTTTTAACTTGGCAAAACAGGGACCCAACTTTTGGCTTGGCTTGTGTTGTCTACTTTCTGGCGGTTTGGTAAAAATGAGTCAGGTGCATCATCATCATGAAGGTCAGGATGAGGTTGGTCATCATCATGAGGTCAGTTTGTCAAAGTTCATATTTTGTTTCTATGACCTCATATTTAGGAAGAGCTTGAAATTCTAGGCAGGTTTGCCTTTTACATCACCTGAAAATTCGTCCATATGAGGGAGTTATGAGCAGTCAAAGTTTTGGTCAAACCTGATAATCGCAAGTGATCATCATGTTTTTATCCTCAATCATGTTGTCAAGGTCATCATGATCTTGATCTATCACCCGATAAAAAATCATGCAGTCCCAATATCCGGACGTCAATCTTAGGTGATAGTGCCCTTTACCCGTCAAATGACCTTATGCGCATCGTGAGCATCATGTTTTGAGTGTAACCCGATATTTCATAACAATGAGCATCATGATATTATAACATCACCTGATATTATAATATCATGTTGATATTATAATATCACCCTGCTTAGAAAATCCACCATCTGCATATTTGCATGCGCATGTCAAAGTCCTATCGGAGGGTCATCATCCTGATCTTTCAAGAGAGGGTCATATTTGCTGATATTCGCTAATATGATGATGACGTCATCATATCCTCCTGATCTCCTTTTGCATGATCATGATGATCACCCTATCTTTTAAAGGGGGGATGATATTCTCAGCAGCATGATCATATTTTAAATATCACCCTAGCGCTAACCTGATGATGACCTCAACTCATCCTCATGCTTCGAAGGCGGAATATTATGGTTACGTCATCATTATATTCGATGAGGAGGATCATCATATTTTTTATCCTGTCATGTTGTCAAGATCATCATGATCTTGTTTGTCTACCCGATATTTCGTAATGTCCTCCTACCGAGAAATATGACCTTTTGCAAATATCCTGATGACGTCATCCCAATCTGATAAATGAAGAAGCAAATATTAGGATGACATCATCATCACATTTCCCTTCGGCAGGATATTTTCCAAAACATGATCCAGTTCGCGAATATGACGATGATGTCATATTCTAAGTTTAACAAAAGCCCCGGATATCCTGATCATCATCATCATCCTGATCTTTCGAGAGGGTTACCTTGGCCGCAAAGGTGTCATATTACATTCACCACCTGATCATGTTCCTTAGGTGACCCGATATTACATTTACCCCCTGATCTTAACTAAACATGACGGTGACGTCATCTTTTGCATTTTAATGAAGCCCGGATATGACGATGACGTCACCATCATATTCCATTCCTCAGCAGCAGGATCATATTTCATATCCTCCTATTTTCCTTCGACATGATGATGACGATGATGTCATTCTTTTCCCCAATATACAGAAGCGAAACATGACGGTGACGTCATCTAGACATTCGGAAGGGGGAGCATCATATTTCAAAAATATCATGCAGACGAAAGTTTTAAGTCTTGCTATCGGCCAAGTCTGGATTTTTCTCGCGATAGAACATGTCTTCCCGATGGAAGGACATCATCATGATTTTTGGCGTCGGTATAAGTTTAACCATCGGCCTAATGTAAAATTTGTCATCCCGACCGTGTGTAGTCACACCGATACATACATGCCTAATATACAGAGCCGAATTCGAAGGAAGGTTAAAAGTAGTTATTTCCTTGTATATTTTGAGATACATGATCATATTTGGAGCCCGATATACAAGAAAATGGGCGGGAAAACAGAGCGATGGAAATTTGAAGGCCCGAGTGTATTTTTTCTAGTCAACGATGGTTGACCCGAGTGTTTTAACGCTGTTTAGGCATTTAGTGCATATTTTCCACTGATTTGAAGCCCGATTGCCTGTAGCTACACATTTTGAGGCCTGTTTAATAAAATGTTTAAATTCCTCTTGTTTATCCACATGATGATGAACTTAATGTTTGTCTGTTTATTTGCAGGAAGTCATGATGCTGTTAGAGTTGTTGCTGAGCATTGTATGGTTGCACACGAAGGCAACATGAACCAGAAGTGAGGAGGATATTGTCAAATATGATGTTTGCCAGCTGGAGACCGAATCAAATCAAAGATGCTGGAATATTCTGTGCCAGCTGTACATTTGCCAACTGGCGAAGCATGTGCTTTTCATCTGGACCGTTGATTATTATGAGAGGATCCTGATCCTTGGATCATTGTAACTGTTTTCTGGCATTTGCTCTATATAAGAGCCAGAGCTTAGAGAGAAAAAGGGGGAGATAGATAGATATATCTGGCAATAAGGCTAAGACATTAGAGAGAAAAAGGGGGAGATAGATAGATATATATGGCAATAAGGCTAAGACATTAGAGAGAGAGAAAGAGATACACAGACACATCTGGCAGTAAGGCTAATTACTGTAGAATCAATTAGGAGATCGGATTACTGAGACTAATGAGGATAGAATTGTTGAAATGTCAAGGTTCTTTCTTCAGATCACTATAAATGTACCTGTTCTTGAGCATACTGAATGGATATGAAGTTTTAGATTACATCCTGATTATAAATTTTACGTAATCTTCCTGTTGATTTCTGGATATGTACTGGTGAATGCTGTGTTCAACTAGAAGCGCTTTCATTTCATTACATGTTGTTGTCAACTTTTCCTTTGAAGATTTGCACTAGATCATGCGGATTTGTGGAATGTCCTGGTGAAGTATGATTCTAGTTTCCTTCTTTTCATTGCATGTATGGGAGCTTGTATGTGGATCAGTTATCTAAGTCAAGTAGTTTTGGGAATCTCATTCTTTAACCCTTTTCCTTTTTTTAATTTCATAAATTCATCACCATAACTGCAAGTCATGACAAATAATAAGCAGAAATAGAGAAATATGCTGAAATCCTGTAGGTAACTGAAAATCATTAGCATATTTGAGTTAAATGCATGCAGTATTGAAAATATCATGCAAAGAATCATAAATAGTGGTAGAAATCATGCAAATATCAGCCTGTAGGCACATTATTTGACTAAATTCACAGTGCAGAGGTAGAATTATTGGAGATTTATGCGGAGTAGATATATAGAGCAGGATATTTGGAGAAATAATGATGAAACTTTGCAGAAATATGTAAGGCCCCTGAATGGAAAACAGCAACACACATCAACCACTGAGTAACGTCAGTAGATTAAGACCTAATCAACGGAGACTTGGGATCATGAATTCTCTGAATTCATCGTATCTTTCAAGATGAGTAAAGGTTGTTGTGTAACTTTTATTCTATGTTTGTTTATGACTAACATCATCATCAACACTATGAAATCTTTCTTTACAAGTATATTGTAATCTTCTTGATTCCTGAGTAATAGATTGGGTGGCTTTGGAGTGTGGGGTTTTTCTCCCGAAAGGGTTTCCCCACGTAATTATTGTGTTGTGGTATGATTGCTATTTGTGTTTATTTCTATAATTGTTGTAAAAATTTAAAAAAAATTGCATATCCCTTCCCTCAAAGTTAGTGTAGGAAGTTGTTACAGTAGCTTCCTTATAAGAAAGAGATAGAGGAGAGAGACAGGGAGAGAGGGGGGAGACCAAGAGAGATATAGAGAGAGGGAGAGATAGAGAGATAGATGGGGGAGATAGGGGAGAGGAGAGATAGAGAGATACCTAGATAGAGAGGGAGAGATAGAGAGGGGGAAAGATATAATGGAAGAGAGAGAGAGAGAGAGAGAGAGAGAGAGAGAGAGAGAGAGAGAGAGAGAGAGAGAGAGAGAGAGAGAGAGAGAGAGAGAGAGAGAGAGAGAGAGAGAGAGAGAGAGAGAGAGAGAGAGAGAGAGAGATGGCTCTGATAAATAGAGATAGAGAGAGGGGGAGAGTGGGACAGGGAGAAAGAGAGAGAGAGAGAGAGAAAGAGAGGAGAAATATATAGAGAAGGGAGATAAAGAGATAGAGAGATGGGGGAGATGGGAGATAGAGAGATAGGGATAGAGAGGGAGAGATTTAGAGGGGGAAAGAGATAGGGGAGAGACAAGGAGAGAGAGGGGGGAGACCAAGAGAGATATAGAGAGAGGGAGAGATAGAGAGATAAATGGGAGAGATGGGGAGAGGAGAGATAGAGAGGAGGTAGAAACAAGGAGAGATAAAGAGAGGAGATTGAGAGAGATAAATAGAGAGGGAGAGATAGAGAGGGGAAGAGAGGGAGAGATGGAGGATAGGAGAGATATGGAGGGGAGATAGAGAGATAGGGATAGAGAGGGAGAAATGGAGAGGGGGAGGGAGAGTGAGGGAGAGATGGGGCAGAGGGGAGATAGAGAGATAGTGATAAAGAGGAAGAGATAGAGGATGAAAGAGAGAGAGAGGTGGGGGAGAGGGGATATAGAGAGATAAGGATCTAGAGAGCAAGAGATAGATAGGGGGAGAGAGAGGGAGAGATGGGGGAGATGGGAGATAGAGATATAGGGATAAAGAGGGAGACATAGAGAGGGGGAAAGAGAGGAAGAGAGAGACATGGAGAGATAGAAAGGGGGAGAGAGACAGAGAGAGACAAAACTTATAAAATCAACCAAATCCTAAGCATGCTCTCCATCAAGTTTACACGTTTCTCAATGTCAGTATGAAAAAATGCTAGGATGTCTTCAAGTTTTTTTATTATCTTTCTAACCATGTATTTTTTAAAAACCTAATAACATTAAGGTTTTCATCTTGAATTTCTTTTGCTAATGTGTTCTTTCTTGTAGAAAACCTATGTCTAGTATTTTTGGTGTCATTTTTATGCGTTTATCGAAATTTGAAAAATATTACATTTTTAGATTCTAGACTTAATTATATATACCAATTGAAAAAAATTTGATTTTTGATTAGTTTTCAAAAAAATTAGGGGGGAGCATGCTAAAATTTTCATTTTTCAATATGTGTCCACTTTGAAAATTCATAAAACAACATATATTCATTAAAAAATTAACAGAAAAATGAAGCATAAACTACATGATGTTAGCTAATTTTCCACTGAAGTGATTTGTAAAATACTTTTAAAAAGTCAACATTTTAGAGGGAGCACACCAGACACTATGTTATATTTTTCTGACAAAAACAGGAGCACTTTGTGTGCTCCCCCTATTTGAACCTCTTAATTTCCACCATTTTTAGAAAAAAATAGTAGTTTAGAAACTAGATTCTCGGCACTACAAATCTTATTTTTATCACATCTTCTAATTTTGAGCATTGTTATCTTCAATTTCTCATCCAAGATCAGTTTTTACTGATTTCAAAAAATAATTTGGCCACTTATGACCCCCTTTTGGTCCCCCATTTCCATGCACATACCCTTGAGCTAGATAGTATTTGGTCAATGTTGGTGGATGGTTCACCATGTGTCTATTGGTTTCGATCCACCTTCTGAGATGTTAGTTTTATTTTAGATTACAACCTTGTTGTTTGTTTCTTGTTGTTGTTTGGTATGTTCTTGCTAGGTTCATTGTCATGTTATTGCTCCAATCTATGTAAATGGGTTGGGGCCCTTTCAAAAAACTCTATTTACCCTTAATAAAAAATGAATTTTTTACGAAAATTTATATGAGGATTGAAGCATGTTGGTTGAAATGGTGCTTTTAACAATTAAATTGCTAACTTTTAGTTATAATTGTATTTAAAATGGTGAAAGAGAATTAACATATGTTATGTGATGGAAAGTGAAAAATGAATATGTGGTTGTAGGCATGATGCCTTGTGATGTGGCATTCATGTTCCTCCTCCCTTATAGGTGACTTGATTCAATTGCGTAGTGCACATATAATGTGAAATTTTTGAGATTGTGACCATTTATTTTTGGTTATTAATGGTCTTTTTATTTGACTATAAGGGCCAACAGTGATTAATTAGTCTATGTTGGTGTGTGAATAGCTTCTAGGTACAATCTTTGGCATTTTATTATCATGTAACTCTTGAGGTTGCATTTAATTTTATTGTTGATAATTATGGATACTTATTTATCTTATTGGTGGAATTGAATTGACTCTATTGTAGTATTCTTGAAATTGCAGTGGCTATGCCTATTTTCTCAAATGATTTGAGTTTGTTGGTATGGTACTAAGTGATGCAATATTTCTACCATATTTGAGAAGGATCCCTAATAAGTTGTATGAAAAAATAAATGGCTTGATTAGCCTAGAATCAATTATGGTTATAGAGGTACTCCTTAGAATGTTTTGGCTTCAACCCTCCTTGATAAGGATTATCTTTTGGTCCTTGAGTTGTATGGCCTTTATTTGTAGTGTTATGCTCCTTGGGTTGTAGTTTTGATTGTATATTGATTTATTGTAGTCATTTTGTTACTTGTTCCTTGTCGTTGCTTCTTGATGTTTTGAATTAGATAACCGAGAAGGGCCTGAACCCATTACATAAAGCCAAAAAGGTGAACGAAACAAGTTAAACATAAAAACCAAACAAAACAACAAAAATAGAGATAGAACCAACATAATCAGCAGCTACCAGAAAGGCCAGCAATAGACCAGTAGTGCTTAGATAAATTTTTCAGGCCACTTATGGCCTGCCATTCCCTATTTAGAAAATCCATCTTGTCTTCAAATGTTCTTTCCTACATCTTCTTGTCCTGATCAACATGTTGATCTTTGATGATCTTCTTAACCTTGTTGTTTTTTATTTTAGCCATGGTCCTATTGGTTGGACCGGTAGCAACCTGCATCAAATTGTTACTAGAAGTAGCCCCAGCTTGAGCTTCTCTAGCAGCCTTTCTATTTTCCATTTCTGTTTGAAACACATATAGTGTTATAGCAGAATTCGTTACCGTCTCCTTACTAAAGGCCACTATCTCCTCCATATTCTTCTTTTTATTTTCCTAGTTAACCTTTATCTTGTTAATCTCCTCCTCCATACTTTCCCATTTATCAAACATCTTTGCAAGGTTCTCGACCTCTTGCCATAGCTTGTCCCCATTCTCCCTCAGCCATTCAGATGTCTCAAATTGTATGATTACCTCAAGGTGCTGGATTTTACATTTGACATGGTGCATTTGTGCTAATTTCCACTTGAGGACTTGGTTCTGAAGGTCCATTGCTTGATATAAGTTTACCACTTTGTCCACCATCTATTGACAGGACTTGCATTCATTCTTCTTTGTGCTAGGATTAGTGGCAAAGGGGCTGTAGGGGTGAACTGAACTTTCTTAGAGGCAAAGTCCATATCTCTATGTTTAGTTCTCTATATCCCAATAGTATCCAGAGACTTCCTTTCGCCCTTGACTTGGGGCAACTCATTAGCATAAGGGGAATCATCCCTATTAATACATTTACCTTTATCCTTCCTTCCCAGGACAGGGGAGTCCTCCTATAACTTATGTTTGCTTTTACTGGGAGTAATGGTAGTATCCTTCTTAGGGGGAAAGTCCTTATCCTTTCTTCTACTCTTAACCTAGAGAAGCTCATCAACATTAGGGGAATCATCCCTATCAATACCTTTACCTATATTCTTCTCTCCCAAGGCAGGGGAGTCCTCCTATAACTTCTATTTTCTTTTGTTGGGAGTCATTGCAGTATCCTTCTCATGGCTAGACTTAGTGTGATTGGACACCTTGTTTTTCTTCTTGCTAGTCTGGGCCTGGGGAGTAGTACCTTTAGGGGCCTTAATAGAGGTGGTCTCAACCTCTCTGGCAAGGGTTTCTGTAGAGGTGGCAGGATTAACAACTTGGGTTTTCCTTCTCCCTGTTTCATCGGGCAATTTCTCAACCCGCGAAGGATTATAGATTCTAGGCTTAAAAGCTAGGGATGGGGTTATAGAAAACTCAAACTTGTAAATTGCATAAATTAAACCCTGGTGAAGAGGGAAGGGTTTCTCCCCAACTAGGACCTTTTGGGCAGAGTCCTCAAGGGAGGTAAAAATCTAGTAGGGAAAGTTGATTTGAATATTATACTAAAAATAATTAAGAAAAGGAAATAGGTGTGCATGAAATCTTTTGATTCTACCATCGAGGGTGACATACCTCATGATCACCTCTACAACCCTTTTCCAAACTTTAGGCAAATCACTATGACAGTACCCATTTTGTAGTATGTTTACTTTCTCTCCCTCCAGTATGTTTACTTTCTCCCCCTCCTGGAGAAACCTTCTCATATCTTCCTGGTAATTTCCTTTAACCTTCTTAGGGAGGTGAGTTCCCTCCATTCTCAATCTAGTGACCTCAGTGATTAGCTCTTCGGTCACTCTAAAAGAAAAACCTCTAACATACACAACGGCAGCCTTCCATGAGGTGGCAAACTCTCTAGATAGGAGCATATCATAATTGTTCATAGACTTAATAAAAGGGGTGAAATTACCTCTTTCCAAGATTTCCTAGAACTCGACATCATTCTTAATGCTATCATGGTTGCTTGAATATGTTTGTAGCAAGTCACCTCCCATGGCGAACAACTCTGAATCAACAACTTCAATCTCCACACTGTAGCTAGTCACAATTATGAAGAGTAACCAAATGCGGTGAGAGAGATAAGTAGTGAGGTCAGGACTTAACTTGGCATTATTGTTCCCAATCCTATGACTAACTTCCCTCATGTGAAAGGTCCTTTCCTTCGCAGGGGCATTGAACACCTTAAGTGGATTTGTTGTCTTCATTGTTGATTAGGACTTTGATAAGGTCAAGGATGATCTCCTCTTCTTTCCAACATATGATGTCTTCAACTCTAGTCCCTAGGTTTGCTAGGGTGTCGGCAAGCCCATTCCCTTCCCTATAAATATGGAAAATATCTACCTCTCCAAGGTTGTTAACCTATTTTTCCTTAATTCAATTATGTCTTTAAAGGACCAGCAAGGTTTTGCTTTAGATTGGAGCATGTTGAGGATATTTTTAGAGTCACCTTCCACCACAAGGTTCTTTGTACCTTTGTCTATTGTCATTTTTATACCTTGAAAAGTCGCATTGGCTTCAGCAAAATTGCACGTCTGAACCCCCAAATTCTCAACATAAGCTCCCAATACATGACCATTACTATCCCTTATAAGACCACCCCACCAGCTGACCAGAATTTCCTTTAGAAGCTCTGTCAAAGTTAAGTTTGATCCAACTTGGGTCAAGGGGGGACCTCGTTGCTTCTTGATGTTGGTTGGGCTTCGTCAATCTAATTTTCTTGCTTTGTAAAAAGGGTTAGGGCCCTTTCAAAAACCCTATGTTTACCCTTATAAAAAAATCATTATAGAGATAGTTATATATAACTCATTAATAATATACCTTTAAATAATATATATTTTACAAGCATAGTTTAACCAAATTTAAGTCCTATAAAACATTTATCATGTAAAAAATGTTGAAAACAAATGAAAATTTAATTTTGAAGCATTCAAAACATTCGTGTTAAGAATTAAAACAATTTAAAAAGAATTGAAGTCAAGAATAAACTCTAGCACTATAAAAGTACCATAGTGTGTAGCTTAAAATTTTCCTACTTTTGAATTATTATTTTTTTCAAAATGAACTCTTCTTTACTTGAAGAAAAACTATAAAATTTCAATATACAAATTAAAGTAGATAGAATATAAAGATAAAAAGTAAAAACTTAGTATGTTGGGATATTGATGAAAAGTGAAAAAGACTACAGCACTGAGTTTTACATTAAATTGTTCATAAATCAACTTTTTCAGCCACTAAGAATAGTAATCCTATCCTTAAATTTTTTTTTCATGCCATCAAAAAATGACACGAGGTTAAGCAAGAGCCACACATGAATTTAAACTTCTTAAAGTAAAATTTCCCTTAATATGAATGGGGTTCCTTCATGAAATAAAACTGACCGGAAACCCCATCAAGTAAAAATAGAACTAACCGTACACAATTCTCTGCTCCTTCAGAAGCTGCAATTCCTGCCATGTTATTTGTCATGTCAGTTTGAACTACACCTGGATACACATTATTCACATAAATCCTCTTCTCTTCATTGCTTGATAATTTCTGGACTAGCAAGCGAGTATATAAGTTTAGAGCAAGCTTTGACACACAATAGTGAGGAGTCATTCGAGGCCAACCCTTTTCTTCCAATTGACCATTTCTCATGTCACCTAAAAATCCTTCAATCATTTTATCAATGAACTCTTCTGTTATATTTGAAACATTTGAAAGCTCCAATTTAAGAGAATCATTCCTTAGCCATTGTAATTAACAAAAGGGAACCCAAGTTATCTAAATAATAATTTAGATAAAGAAGTTGAAAATAGTAATAAGATAAATTATACCTGTATCAATCTGCCCTCTGAGGAAACATTCACAATGCGGGCTCCTATAGGAGTTTTTCAAAACAATGGTAGTAATGCTTCAGTGATTCTTTTTGTTCCATAGTAATTTATTTCAATGCAATTTTTTGACATTTCATAGCTGGTTACAAATAATTGGCAAAAGTAGGATGGTTCTGGAAAAATAGAAAAGGATTATATTAATTTCTTATCTGGTGAAGTATAATAAAAACAAAATGAATTATGATGTTAACTTCTTACATATATATTGCTCCCAGGCTCTAAATCTTTGAGTGCATTAAGTACATCATCAATGTTAGAAGTGGAGCCCTTTACAGTGGCATTATTAACCTACACAAATAAAATAAAAGACAATTAATAACCAAAGTAAAAAATTTGTTAGAGAAAACTATAAGTCTTTCCCGTTCCATAAAAACTAAATGGATATCTATAAGAGTTGTGTTCAAAACAATGAAGTGAATTGGATTTACACATTACAAATGGATGAGTAAACCAAAATGTCTTTTCATATTGAATTAAGCATAAAAAAGGAAATACAGAATGTCCAAAACACTGTTCACATAGGAACATACCCATACAAATAACAGAGGGGCTGCATGAAAGTAACAATCAAACTTAAATAGTAATAGAAAAAATACATAGGGTGCATAACAACAGAAGTCTAGAACATAAAATGTAATAGAAAGCCAAAATAAGAAATAAGAAATACTTATATATCCTTCACAATTAATTAGTGTTCTATGGAGTCTTGGGCTAGGGGACATGGGGATGTGGGGAAGGGTCTCGAGGATGGGGAACCAAGGGCCTAGATTTGGGGATTGTAGGGGATGGTAGTGCAAATATATATAGTACTTTAAAAAATAGTTATAAAAAAGTTTACAAGGAGTAACATATGAAACTTTTAAATACTCAAACATATTGCATTGAACAATGAAAATGTGGAATATCAATATATTTATATTATATTCAAAATGATGATTGCATTCAAAGCCAATGGCCCAATGCATCAAATCATCATTCTCTCCAAATTCTATGCCAAACTCCTCATCACTCAAAATACTAGACTCCTCAAGGTCAAGCTCTTCCAAACCAATACCAACCAACCTTGTCTAGCATCTTCATCAACTCGTGCTAGCTCCTCTAGCTCTACATCCCATCAGGTGGTCGATGAAATGCAAGGCACTATGTACATCAACAAGCCTTTATGCCCTCCTAGAAGTAAATCAGTTCCTCTTAATAGAGTGGATGGAACTATAAGTAGACCAATTCCTCCCAACAACACAAGAACTAGAAACTTGGGATAGCAGACGAATAGCTAGTGTGGTTGTCAAAGAATTAGGCCCATGCATAGTCCACCATAGAATTGGATCCTCCTATGCCATAGTCTCCCTATCCATCTTGGCCTCTTCTGAACATCCCCTAAGAGTGGAAAATTTTTTCCACTAAGTATGAATGATGTTGGCATGTATAGAATCATACATCTTATGAATGGCCTTCATGAACCCCACTTTCACCTCAGCATCCTATATAGAGGTATATCTGCTAGGCATTAGATGCCTATTTATAAGTTTTTTGAGTTTTCTTAGGTGTGGGTGTGGTCCATAAACCATTAGGGTTAGGCTCAATGGCATGATGATCCAAAAATATTTTTAATTTTTTTAAATAAAATTTCTATGTCAATTGTTGAGGGGGATGCTTGAAAGTCTTACGGGCAATTAGGAGACATAAGAGAGTCCCTTGAGTCTTGTTGGTGTCTCTAAAATAGGTAAACATCCCAAAAACATTCCCTCTTTGAGGAAGACATCCCAAAAACATCCTCGGGTACCTGGTGGTGATGACGAGCTGGCAGGGGGACTTTTCCCACAAGTCCCCACAACTTAGAGACATCCCCATCCCAAAAAAGCCTAGTTTTTTGTGAGTACACATACGCATGGAACACTATGATTAATCCTTCTATTTTACTTAAGATGTTAAATAATGTTATGTAATAGTATTTAGGGAAAATCAATCCTTCTATCTATTAAATAACAAGAAGAGATTTTCTCAAGACTTAATGAATGTAACCTTTTAACTTGTGGGTGATATATACCCATAATTTAAAGGCAAGGACCAACCCTAAAAAATTAACATTAGATGAAGGGTCTCGATGACTCAAACCCATGCCTTAACCACACTAGCACATTGCTCCAAACATACATATTTGTAGACTATTTTTTTATGATGTTTTATGCATCTTTCTTTTCTCTACACAACACTAGATTCCCCCAACTATCCCCAAAATTCTCTCTATTGTCTTTTCCACCAACCTTAGCATCATTCATGGGAAAAAGTTTTTGCATCCTTTTATGTCTGATCCATTAGGGTTTGTTGGAGTTCTTCAAATCAATTTCCACACCTTCAACCTTCATGAAGTCTAGTCCAACACCTCCCTCTTCATTATATATTGTAGTGGAAGCAATCAATGCCCCCACAGGATTCTTAACTCCATGATGTACATGGGAACAATCTCAAAGGGTCATGCATGTCACTTGAGTCAACCTTCAATTGATTAACTAATTTGAGAGGTGGTGAAGTAGACAATATTTTTGAATTCCATCTCCTTGATGAGGTACTAGATGTTATAGTTAAATGCAAACAAAGAACAATCATTCTTTTCTTTTTAAAATGGGTACCCAATGAACCAAAACTTTTATAAATTACCCAAAATCAATTGGGAAAATAGTTGTTGGGATCTAGAGTCCATTAGGGTTGGGGAGGGGCTATGTTTCTTACATGTCTAGTGCCCCTAAACATGCCCAAGCAATGTTAAATTATAGAATTTGGAATATATGTCAACCAATTTTCTATCTCCAATCCTAAAAATTTAAATTTCACCTTGAGGGAACATCTTAATTTCCTACTATACCATGTGGGTGGAGTTCTTGTTCCTCATTCTTTTCTTTAGACCATTTCTAAAGTTCTATCTAGACAATTGTATTGGGTCATTTGGTGCAAAAATAAGGTGAAAATTTTCACTAGCTTGCATTTTCAAATGTACTTAACTATGAGAATGCAATAAATTCAACCTAAACCAACCCCTACCTAACTCCATTAGACACTTTGACCCCAAATTTGAAGTCACTAAACCTATAGTTTTCCTCAATATTTACCAAATGTTTGTTTCTATTGTAGAAGAGAGAAAGACAACTCATCTAAGGTTGCAATGTGCGAAAACCTAAAGTTATCTCATCCCAACAACAATATAATGCTAGATCAAATGTACCTAACTTTAATCAACACCTCCATGATTGCTAAGTCAAATGGTAACTCACTAAGATAAAATGTTAACTTGAATAGTTAAGATATTAAGACATAGTTTACTAAAACTAGAATAATAATGGTTGACCCGTACTCTAATTTCCCTCAAGGTACCAAAATGGTCCTACTTGGCGAACTCCCCTTTCTAAATAACTTCAATGAATCCAATCATGCCAACCATATCTCTATTCTTCTCATTGACTAGATCTACCACACTCTTTCTCCAAATGAAACCCCTACAAATATGCCACCATGAATGATGGTTGGAGAATGCTATAAAAATGTAAAGTACTAGTTTTCTCTTAAAACAATTCAAAAGACACCTCCTTGTTGTGAAGTTGTTCCCTTATATAACTATGAGGAATTATGTGACCTACATGTGGAACCCCTTCTTATCACTCACCAATGATTATATTCTCTTGTTGGAGATGCCTACATCTCTATCAATGCCCTGAGTAGCTAAATGATCTTCTTAAACAACTTTCTTCTAACCTTTACCATTGAAGCAGAGGACTTTGTTCCATCCTCTCAATGAAGTACAAAATACTTTCCTAGAACGTATAGGTCATCTCCATTGTTGTCTACAAGTATTAGGTCAAGTAGCCACTTTCTAATTGGCAACTTGATGTATCTTTTTACAAGATATCAAATTTAGAGGAGCTAAAAAGGATTTTTACCTCAAAACTATTAGGAATGAAGCACAAGATTATCCAATTCTTCTCACCTTGATGGTAGTAGGAGTGTTGTTCTTGGTGTGGCTTCATGGATTAAGAAACTAATAGTTTGACAAGGAGAAGATCCTTCCCATCATTACCTTTGGATAACCATCATCAATCACAACCAACTCATTGGTTCTTTCCCTATGTATTCCACCAATGGTCCTTGGGAACACACCCATTTTTTTAATGGACAGGCTAATAATGTACATTTGTGAATTGGCTTGTTGGATGTGGTTTCAATATAGTGAAAAACAAAGCATATAAAAGTTGAACAAGCTCTCACAAGTTTGCTCCTGATGAATTTGGGATTTGGATATTTGGTAGAAACAACTTTGGCATACATTACATAATGTATGGTAAAGATATCAACCATGTTTCTCTCTAGTTCACTTGGTTAATCTGCAAATCTAGAATTTAAAGAAAACTCATCTAGCTTGATAAATTCATTCTCTCATAACCTTCCCATACCATTAGCTTAAGGGAATTCTATTTTTCTTGACCTTGTAGCTACTCTTTCTAATCACCTTCCCATAATTGTGCATATCTCCTTCTCCATTGGTGAAGACCCCTACAATCTTCATTTTGATCTTAATGTTTAACACCTTTGTAATGTTAATTGTTTATACATGACCTCAAGGCTACTTGGATAGCTAAATCAAAATCCAAAGGTGATAGTTAGATTCAATGGTGCAAGATTGGTCTTGTGAGGTGCACCTACTTCTTTTTATCTAAGGGTGAAAAATAACTTGGGATAAAAAGGAAAGAGAAATCTATCTGAGGTCCTCCTGAGGAAGGCTATAAATTTCTTTTGGTACACCCTTTGGTTGAAAATATTCAAAAATCCATGACAAATACTAAGAACCATATACAAGAATTTGAGATGTATAAAGGTGAGTAATCTCATATTTTCTCTTGCCTCAATTGGATTAAAGAAGGTGACAAGGAATCTAAGGTTTTCTTCCAATACCTAAAACACAAAAGCTAAAAATAAAGCATATCATTCATCCTAGATCAATCTAGGAACACCTACTCTTCTTCAACTAAGATCATAGAAGAGTTAGCCTCTAATGAATCAAATAATGATGTGGACCAACAAGATTTCAAGCAAAAAATCAACCTAAATGGAAGTGCAAAATTCAAAGACTCGAAGTGGCAATCTCTAAGCGATGCTTTGTGGAAATCCAAGTTTGGTTCCATGTCTCAATTAAATCACATGGATATAATGCACAAAGACTAGGGAAAGCTCAACCATGCAAACCCTCATTATAACAAGAGATTTCATGGAATGATTTAAGGGATGTCATTCAAAATGGTGGTTGATTGCAATAATCCCATTGTGCAGGAATAACTTATTAGATCCCTACCTAGCAAGGTAACTACAACTTGATGGATAATCTTTAACTAATTATTATTGATACTTTCCAACCAATAATTTTTTAATCTATTTATTTTCTTATTGTTGACAAAGTAAAACATATATTTTTTAATGAAAAATAACCAAAATATCATTTATCTCAAAGACTATTGGATCAAAAAGTTGAGTTCTTATTACAACCTTCATACAGATCAAGAAAATGTTAATAATGACTTTTACAATGCAATACAAAAATGGCAAGTATCTCAAGTATCTCAAACATTTATTGTATTTCATAGGATGTGTCTCATGAGAAGTCACATCATCATTTAAATATAAATATTACTTACTTTTATCTCTTATATGTTATTATTAAGAGGTGCCTACTACATTTATTATTTGCCCAACATTTTTATTTTTCTAAGCTAATATTTTTTCACGTCAATATCTTTATTAATTATATGTACTATAAATATTATGCTAATAATTATTATCTAGTATTTATATATTTCATAATATTAATAATATTCTATTTATAAATCTAATTCATATATGTCACATAATTAGATAATATTTGATTGTTATTGTGGATAAAGATAATACTCAATATAAATTTGGGTAATTTGACAATTACCATGATTAAAGTCTTATAAAATTATATGACAACCACAACATATATTTGAAATACATAATTTCTCATCTTGACACTTAACTTAAGCAAATAAATAAATTGACTTTTTGTTTAGGAGAAAAGTTATTATTCCCATTGGAGTAAGATAACTATTAATAGTCAATTTATTAAACTTGTATCTTATTTTGGTTTTTTGGTGAGTTGATACCTTTACTTATTTAGTTGATTTATACTGAGTACATGAAGAGCTACTTTGTGGCTATGTTATTTATACTTGTGGGGATTTACCATTAAATGCTTACTTATGTATTATGCAATTTCCTTTTTATAATAACTTAGTTAATTTTGTTTTTCTTTTTTTTTTTGGAGAAAACCTTACACTAAGGTTAAGAAAGGCTAACATATAAGGCTATCCTTTACAATGTTACAAAATACATTCAAATGCAAATTCTTAGAAAAATATAAGCATGGAAGAAGCACGTGCGAAAAGTTTACAAGATAATAGAGAAGAGAAAGGATTTAAGATTTCAATTAAAAAATGTTAGGTTATTAAGAGATTACTTAATGCTGAGGTTTAATTATTTGTTGAAATTTGTGAATTGCAAAGAAAAAATATTTATAGATTTGAATGTTTGTTTCATTTTTCTATCATAGTTTTTTATTCATATGATTATTGACTTTTCATAATTTCATTATTTATGGTGTTGTGTTCAATTTCCTTTGCTAATAGAGATAATCTATCTCCCATTTAAACTCTTTTGGAGATGAAAATGAATTCTCCCATTTTTTTAATATTTAATTAAAGATAATTAGAAACTACATATAAAAGATTATGGATACGTAATAAGACAGTCACTACACTATCAAGCAAACTACTAAAGTGGAGAACATACAATCCCTACTAAATATTAATAACAACAAGGCATTTGTAGATCAAGGCATGAAATGAGTATAAAACAAAAAGCTATTGTAGGTAAAACAACACAAATTAAAAGTTCTAACCATCCCCCATCGTAGGTAGAAGATACAAAGTTTCTAAATAAATACTAGATTAGAAAGAGGAGAGCCATAGTATTAGTATGAATAACAACCATATACTAAAAGTTGAAACCTTCCTTTATAGGTGACATACATATAGATACTAAATAGAAATGTATTGAGATAAACTAGGAACAAAGGATGACAACCTTAGTAGTACCAAAATAGAGTTGAAGAGGATCCTTGTAGAGAAAATTATCATTGAAAGACATCAACAATTAGCTTCCAAATAATTCTTTTCAACTCCTTTTTTTCCTCTTTGAACACTTAGATCTAGGATTGAAAATTGTGCACAAACCTTTCCAAATTAGTATTTGTCCTTAGTTGTTCTTGAAGCACAACAAACAAGTTACCAATCTAAAGAGGTAAATTGGCACAAATCATTTGAATTTCAATCTAAAGAGGGAAGATTGTGTTGGAGAAAATTTCCAAGCAATAATATTTTTAATAGGAATTTCATAATCACATGTCTGCAAGTGTGGGTGAGCACATTCTGGGAAGGAGAAACACCAAGAAGGGTAGATTTTCACAACCAAGACTATGGAAAGATGGCGGGAAGTGAAGAAAAATGGATAACCATAACATACAAGCATGAGTGCAAAGCCAAAAATCATGCTTAATAGACTTTGGTTTAGCAAAAAAGGGACAAGTGGGGGAGGGATAGAGGAATTTGAGGTGGCTACCAATTGGTATTTTGACATGAGTAACTTTCCATGCCATGAGTTGGGTTTGAGCATCAGATTTAAATTTCCAAATTTGAAGACTAAGTTCATTCCACCTTGACCTATTGAACTTACACTTCCATTTGGCATTGAGATAGAGTAAGATGGTGATAGGAGGAAGTGTCTAACTATAGATTGCTTTAATTGGGAAGAACTAGATGATGTAGGCATTAGGCCATCTTTTCAATCTTTCAAAAAATTACATGAGAAAACATGGATAATAAATTGGAGAGTTTGGGTAGGGCAAACTATTGAATTTGAAGAATTAGTTGTTTGTCAAAGTGCAAATGGTTGAATTGGGTTTTGAGGTTTTTCCATGATTTCCAATTAAAGCTAGTTAGATTGCATAGGTCCCAAAATAACTAGATGCCTTTTTTAAAGAGGTGTTTTTGCAATTAAATTTGCTTATGATGCCTAGAGATTTTTCATCCTATTGAATAAGATGGTTCCACCAAATGAAAGAAGTAGAAAAGCTTAGACCATGACAAATAGATTGATTAAACCAAGTCAAGTTTTTTGAGACAATCTATACATCCTTCCAAATAGTATTGAAGGGTACAAATCCATGAGTTTTGAAAAGGGAGCTAAGAGTAACTCAGCATTTCAATTGACAATGCCCCAAGCACGACTGACAAAGGAAAACTAAATGTGGGATCTCACCAAATGTTTCTAGAGTGCATCCCCCTCCAATGCCCTCACAATCTATTTGACATAACTTTAGGAAAACACCATGTGAGTAAGGATTAATGATGCCTAGACACCCCTTTTATTTTTGACTAAATACAATGCAACCAAGAGGTGGAAGGCAATCTCGTCATGTTTCCCCACTTGGACCATAAGAAGCTCCTAACAAGCTATGTCAACTAGTTGTGGCAACTTTTGGAAGGTAGCCAACAACAAGGAATATAGATATAACTTGCCAAAAGGATTTTTTTGCCACCTGGATGCGACCAACGATTGATAAGAACTAGTTTGTCTAGTTCATGTGTTTGCTTTTGATTTCATTTAGAAACCAATTCCACATGTCTATGAGTGAAACAGGTATGTGTAGGATCATCGTGGGCCAAACAGTGGCAATAGAAAAAAAAATCGCATCTTTACTTAGCCAAATTCGTGAATTGACCAACTTTGACTTTCATAGGCATGTTAAGAATATCCATTTTGGGGGTACCAAAATGGATATCCATTTTCTAGAAACGGATATCTGTTTCTAGAACTATACAAATGGCATTTTTTGTTATTCTTTTCATTGGTTTATGCTTAGAACTTATAGTACTTACAATTCAACTTGCAAATTTCTATTATTACATGGTTAACATCTTTTCAACCAATCAACAAAGTTGCATCTCTTTAAAATTTGAACCCCCCTCTATCTCTCTCTCTCTCTCTCTCTAGTAATCCCTAGCGAGTCTTGTTTGCAATGTGTGAGATGCACTAAGAAAACCTTAGGCTTGATGTTGAATTGGTAGTGGTTGGTAAAGCTATGCATAAGATCTAAATTGAATTTATAGAACCAAGTAGTAATGTGTCAAACCATACAAGGGCATATTATATCAATGTGGAGGGAAAATTCTTAGCAAGGACATAATCATCAATGGTGACAATTGTGGCTTGGACAAAGAAGTGTCTCATATGTGCAATGAGATTGCCTTGGACATTATATTATCAAATTTAAGCAAGACCATTTTAGGAGGAGATGGTTGTAAGATGATGTCAATTGATAGTGGTGATTTAATCCATCTTGTTGATGAGGAAGGAGGAGGAGGAGGGTTAAGGTCTTCTAATTGCACTTACAACACCTTGAGTTTTGTGTAGATATAATTATAATTGGGAATATGTGTTAGATAAATGTCACATGGTGGAGGGATGGTGTTGGGATGAGTGATGATTGTTGTGGCAATGTTATGGTTAAATCTATTATGAAAAGGAGGTGGCATGGGTAGTGGGCTATCAATGTTGGGAAAGGGTTGGGGAGGATGTAATGTAGGAAGGGATGTGTGTCATGGTATGACATCTCAAGGAATGGGAAGAAAGGATGGTGATTCATAAGATAATATGAATAATGATGGTAGAGTGAATTGGCATTGTGGTAACTGTAGCATGTCATGGGGTGAATCATGCATTAATACAGGTTGTGGAGTGAGAAAGGGGTGGTATGGATATGACTGAATGGAGTAATGAGGTGATTTAATTGGTGATGACCTAGGTGAAGTGATGGATAAGGTGTCTTAGGTGGGATTGCTAGAAAGTGTGATTGGTAATGGTGGGGATAGCTAAATGTCATCTTCTAAGGGTTCAAAGGTGAGGAAAGTGTAAGATGGGGATATAGGATAATCCATGGTTTAATGATTATTCAAGGGAGACTCCTTAAAATGATTATCAATGATGGTGTCGATAAGGGGAATGGAATCTATGAATGTAGGTGTGGGAATGTGAGCTATGACATTGGGATTGTATTGGATGAATAATGGAAAGTAGGGGCACCTATCTAGTGATGGAAGGAGCCACATGATCAAATGATGTTTGGGGAAGGGCTTTTCTTAGGAAAGTAAGGATTTGGGTGAGGATCTAGGGTTTGGTGGAGAAGAATTTATGGAAAATTTGGAGGTCATTAAAATTGACATGAATAGAAGAAGTACAAGAAATGGCTAGGGATAAATGGTAGGCTCAAAATAGGATAACTAGGACTATGATGATGAAGATGGAAAGAAAAGTCAACAACAATAGTATGATATAGGGATGGGATTAGAAAAAAGAGTACTACAACTAGCAAGAGAAAAGTGAGGACATAATGCAAAGTTAACATGGCATGAACTCTCTTGGAAGGCTAAGTATGGAATATAAGAAGATTGAACTAGTTGGATCTGTTAGGCTCACCAAATGAAAGAACCTTAAATGTTAACCTTAATGAGGTAAGGTTATTTTTGAGTGTGGTTGTTTGTACAACAATGTGTAAATTAATGTTACCTAAGGATAAATCTAACTATACTAATATTTTAATAACCATGAGAATTAGGACTAACAATTAGACTAAAAACTTGACAAACAATACAACTTGGACACATAGGACTTGGAAAATGGAAAAGAATAAGTATTGAATGTGGAAAACAATGAAAAAGTGGTATTAGTTGCAACTATGTAGAGAAGTGGTCTTTATGAAGGATAATTAGAATTATTCTCTATATCTATTTGTGAAGTTTGGAGATGATTGGACCTAAAGGATATGACCACCATATGCGAAATAGCCTACCTAATGGGTATGTGCGTGGAAATGCAGAAAGAGAGAGAGAGTCCTAGTTTTCTTGTTTCCATTTTCTTCATCGATAAGGGAAAGGGAGAGATAGAGGGGAGAGATAGGGAGATATAGGAATGATAGGGGGAGAGAGGCAATAGATAGAGAGATAGGGAGAGATAGCTAGGTAGAGAAAGAGAGGAGACGAATAGGGAGAGATAGAGGAGATAGAGGGGAGAGATAAGGAGATAGAGAGTGAGAAAGATGTCCATCTAGAGATAGGGAGATAGAGGAATGATAGGGGAGAGAGAGAGGTAAGAGATAGGGAGAGATAGATAGGTAGAGAGAGGAGATAGATTTGGAGAGATAGAGGAGACAGAGGGAGAGATAGGGAGATAGAGAGTGAGTGAGATGTCCAGAAAGATAGGGAGAGATTGAGAGGTAGAGGGATGATAGAGAGAGGGAGATAAGGGAGAGATAGGGAGATATAAATTTAGGGTTGCTCAGGTTTAGGGTTTAGGGGTTACGGGTTAGGGATTAGGGGCATCATTTAGGGTTGAGGGATTTAGAGAGAGAGAGAGAGACTTCTTTTGACATGCAACCGTAAACCCTAAATAATGCCCCTAAACCTTAAACTTAAGCAACCCTAAACCTCTAAACCTTAAATAATGCCCCTAAACCCTAACCCCTAACCCCTAAACCATAAACCCTAAATAATGTCACTAAGCCCTAACCCCTAAACCCTAAAACCTAAACCTGAGAAACTCTAAACCCCTAAATCCTAAACCCCAAACCCCTAAACCCTAAATACTAAACCAAAACAACCCTAAGCCTCTATCTCCCTATCTCCTTGTCTCCCTATCTCTATCGTTCCTCTACCTCTCAATCTCTCTCCCTATGTCTCTGGCCATGTCCCTCACTCTCCTAAACAATAACCCCTAAACAATAAACCCTAAACCCTAACCCCTAAACCCTAAACCCTAGAACCATAAACCCCTAAACCCTAAACCCCAAACCCCTAAACCGTAAACCCAAGTAACCCTAAACCTCTATCTCCCTATCACCTTTGTCCCTCTACCTCTCAATCTCTCTCCCTATTTATCCGGCCATGTCCCTCACTCTCTATTTGATAGGGAGGCCTATGGGTTTAGAAAACCTATCTTGACACAATGTTTCAAGACCTATGTCATTACCCCAAGTCTACCTACCAATTCAAGTGCTCATAGACATTTTCTACCCCAAAATGCCTAATTCAACCTAAGCAATCTATTACAGAGATGAAAGACCTATTTGTCTGTTGTTCCTAATGCAGACACTGCTTTCTGGGTGTGAGGTATTCTTCTTTGTCCTCACTGCTTCCAGATTCCCAATTCCTAAGGCTTATAGCCTTCTTGAGCCCATTATCAACCCTCCTCTTTGGGTCCAGGGTTCTGATTGCTTGGTGCTTAATTCATCCTACTCTATTTTTCACCCCTGCCTTTTTAGACTGCAACTTGCATACCTAGTTGGGCTATAGCAGAGCTCGCCTAGGACAAGTTCCTATTGTCTCTCATTGACAATCCAACCACTAACACAAATAGAAACAAAAGAAAGAAGATCTCTGCTTGATGGCCCTCCATGACTGTACAGGGAAAATGCAGGGACATCAAGACAGAGACATTTTGTACAAATAGAAACAAAAGAACAAAAATAAAGCTGACTACTTTATAGAATGAGTTATGCAAGAATTCTACAGGAAATGCTTGAACAGATTCAAACTGTCAATGTTTCTTATTATTAGAGTTTTTTCTTTTACATTCAATGTCTATCCTTCAACTTTTTCCAATATTCTAACTGATTTACAAAGCCAAAAACTAGTTCTTATACTCTTCGTGCTTTTTCTGTTATCAGACAGTTAGGGTTTTCAGTCTGTTCGGTTATCATCAGCGAATCACACTTTCCCAGTCGACATGCTTTCTATCGATACATTCATTTTTATCATACAATATCGAAATGTGCATTTACCTTATCATCGGCAAGATATCTCTATTTTCTCACCGAAATGATCCTCTCCTTTCTTATTGGCTTGACCTACCTTATCAGCCACTACATAATTTCTTTCACCGATATATAACTTCTCTTCGACGGATATAACTCATCGTTCAGACTTATACTGTCAGTGTAACTTTTCCTTTGTTCTCCAATATACAAACTCATCCCGATATGCATTGTCTACATCTTGTTCATCGCTGTGATTTATATCATTGGCCTAACATTATCTCAATCTCCCGGTATGCATCTCATGCTAACGTGCTTCACACTAACTCTGCCTTCGGCCAGACTTCTGTCTTCTTATGTCGATACATTCATCTTTGCATATATATTGTTTAACATGCTATTACCGGTAATCCTTTGTATCTCCTTCCCTTTTGACTGATACAGTCGGTCACTACTTGCATTTACACCAATGCATATTGACAATGCAACATACATTTGAGACATACACCCTTCCGATATACAAATGATGGATACACTCTTCGACATACAAAAGACAGATATACATAAAATGCATGTTCCCGCTCCTTCCTATTTGAAAATCAAAAACATCACACCAAAAATGTGAAAGTATATACATGGGCTCCAAGCCCTTGGTGCTCCTGCACCACTATCTCCCTATCTCTCCCCTCGGTCTCCTCTATATCTCCCTATTGGTCCTCTATCTCTCTCTAAACCCTAAACCCTAAACCTCTAAACCTTAACCCCTAACCCCAAAACCATAAACCCTAAACCCTAAATAATGCCCCTAAACCCAAGCAACCCTAAACCTCTATCTCCCTATCTCTCCCTATCTCCCTATCTCTATCATCCCTCTACCTCTCAATCTCTCTCTCTATGTCTTTGGACATGTCTCTCACTCTCTATCTCCCTATCTCTCCCCTCTGTCTCTTCTATCTCTCTCAATCTCTACTAGTCCCCTCTCTCTATCTCTCTTTAAACCCTAAACCCTAAACTCCTAAACCCTAAATTGAGCAACCCTAGACTCCTAAACCCAAAACTTGAGAAATGCTAAACTCATAAACCCTAAACACACACACACACTCTCTCTCTCTCTCAAAACCTCAAAAACCTAACCCCTAAACCCGAGCAACCCCAAACTTCTATCTTCCTATCTCTCCCTTATCTCCCTATCTCTATCGTCCCTCTACCTCTTAATCCTTCTCCCTATCTCTCTAGACATCTTGCTCACTCTCTATCTCCCTATCTCTCCCCTCTGTCTCCTCTATCTCTCCATATATGTCTCCTCTCTCTCTATCTAGCTATCTCTCCCTATCTCTCTATCTCTTGCCTCTCTCTCCCCTATCATTCCTCTATCTCCCTATCTCTCCCCTCTATCTCTCTCCCCTCTATCTCTCCCTCTCCCTTATTGACAAAGGAAATGAAAACAAGAAAACTAGGACTCTCTTTCTTTCTCCCCCCTCCATCTCCACCCTCTCTTCCTCTTTGTCCCTATCCGTCTCCATTATCGACAAAGCAAATGGAAAAAAGAAAACTAGGACATGCAAAGAGGGATGAGGATATAAATTGGGAGGATGAAATGGAAACAAGATAAAACTAAAGTTCAGTAGATGGGAAGAATGATGACAGGAGAGGTGGAAAATAGTAAAATAGGGAAAAATTGGTGGGATCTAAAGGGAAATTGGAAAGGAAAAGGAAAACTAGGAAAGCTATGAAAAGGATTTAACTAGGAGGTAGATAGGTCAAAGATATATATATATATATATATATATAGAGAGAGAGAGAGAGAGAGAGAGGGGGGGGGATATTGAGAGATATAGATAGAAAGGGAAAGATAGAGAGAGATAGAGAGAGATTGGAATATAGAGAGGGAGAGATAGATAGATAGAAATAGAGAGAGAGGGATAGAGATAGAGATAAAGAGGGGTAGAGATAGAGAGACATGATATAGAGATGGAGAGATAGAGAGATATATATACAGAGGGGTAGAGATAGAAAGAGAGGATTGAGAGATAGAGATAGAGAGAGATGGAGAAGGATAGCGACAAAGAGAGAGCTAGAGAGAGATTTCTATAGTTCTAGAAATGGATATTCATTTTTAGAAAACGGATATCCATTTCTAGGCTCCCCAAAATGGATATCCGTTATTTAAATAACAGATATCCATTTCTGGGCTCCCCAAAACAGATATCCGTTATTTAAATAACGGATATCCATTTCTGGGCTCCCCAAAATGGATATCTATTATTTAAATAACGAATATCCATTTTGCTTTGGTCTTGCCTTGTATTTAGGATCAAGACTATCATAGTTGACTTTTCTAAATTCTAACGTGTTTACTAGTTTCACTCTCTTCTTTGAACTTCACCCTTCGTGCTAATGACTTTTTTTTATGCAAAATTGATAAAATAAAAAGGGTTTATAGAAGAAATTGTCAGCTTTCTAAAAATATAAGATTTTTTTGGTTATCATTTTATTAAATAATTATTAATAATTTTCTATATAGTGTGTGTCTAAAATCCTGATGGACACATTGATTGAAAAACATCCATAACTTTCAAACCATTTCACCTTTTTGAGATTTGAAAGTTGCATCACACTCTATGCTTTTCTGGCTATAGGTTAAAAAAATTGAATTCTGATTTTTTTTATCAAGTTAGGTTGGCCGGAAAATTACTTTTTAGTTTTTAAAAAAAGTCACAGTAAAAAAATCATAACTAATTATTTTATTGGAAAAAAATTTCAAAAAAATATGCGTCACATCTGAGCATGAGCCCTCTACTTATTTTGAAAGTTTCAAAAAAAGATATTTTTTTTGCTCATAGTTAGGTTGGTTGGAATGACACCCACTTTTTTTTTTTTGAAAAATTTAATAGTTGTTCATTGAAATATTCATTTTTCACTATGTAAATTTAGTTTTTTTTTAAGTAGTCCATAAACTAGATTCAATTCTCTACAAATTTTGTTCTTACATCTTTTTCAAATTGTGTAGATAATCCATTCAAATTTTCACATGAACTTGATTAAGTCTGATTTTTTGTATTTTCATTGCCACTTAGAGGTATAGTTTGGCCCATCATGATCCTGCACATACCCAAACACTAATGTTGAAGGGGATACTAAGGTATCTAGTGATGGAGCCATGCTTCACTCTTGCCCCTCACTAGGGATCCATAGTGGATGAGGGAAAGGGTAATTATTCATAATGAAGTGATTCTTGTGCATAGCTAGCCTAGAAGTTGAGATGGTAAAAAATAGGTCCAAGATGTCAATAGTATGCATTACTTCATCAACAAAATTTTTAATAAACATGTCATCATCATCAAAGTGAGAGGTGAGAGATTTGACATTACCTAGAAGAGAGATAACATGGATAAGCTTAGTGGATTGCACATGTTGGGATAGATAAAGAAGATCATAAACCACTAGACCAAAAAGGAATGGACCAAGGGGGAAACCTTGGAAAATGTATTTTTGAAGGGGGAACTAGGGGGAGAGGAAACCATTGATAGTAGTCTAGAATTAGCAACTAGGGGGAGAGGAAACCATTGATAGTAGTCTAGAATTAGCATCCATGAATAACATTCTAATTTGAGCATGAATCTTAGGGCCAAATTCTAACCATTGTAGCATGTTAAGAATGAAGGGACACCAGATGTTGCCATAGGCTTCATCAAAAATAAACTTCAAAATGAGAGTGTCTTGGGCAACGTTTTCATCCTATTTAGTGGTCTCCCAATATAAGACCAAGTTTTCAAAAATAAATATGCCACCTAAGAAGCCCATTTATTCTAGTTGCATAATCTCCTAAGTGATATGTTTTATTCTCCATGCTAAATCCCTAGTAATAATCTTGTAGGATGTATTAAGCAAGATTGTGGGTTGCCAACCATTCACAAGGTCCTCATCCTTTCCTTTAGGAACCAAGGATCCAATTTCAATGCCTTATAGATACACACAGTAGAAATCGTCTCAAATGTGGGGCCAAAGTAACTAATAAAATTCCATAGGTAGGTCATCCATTCCTAGATTGTTTTCAACAACCATGGAATACAAGACATCATCAATATCTTCCATGGAGAGAAGGTGGTTGAGAAATTGATTGTATTCAAGGTCAACTTTGGGGTGCAACCTGCAACATTTTCCTCAATAGTGGGGATAAGGGGGTTACCAATTGACTCAATTGAATAGCTACTTGTAATACTCATAAAAGGTTTGCATGATAGTTGGGTGGCTAGACTACATGGAACCATCTATATTTTTAATGACATAAATCTACTCTTTTTTGTGTTTATGCTACAAAAATCAAAAAAAGAATTTCAACCCCTTGCCCCCATTTTTGATCCATTATAGGAAAGCATGCACTTGTGCACCTTTGCCTTTGTAAACAACCAATTTCTAGAGAAAGTGTTCATTGTTTGTAATTGACTTTTGGATGGAAATATTATGAGGATTGGAAACCAAGAGAGATTAGCCATGCACAAGCTATCCTTTGAGAAAAATTGCAATCTTGTAGTGTTTAGCAACAACTATTTGCCTATAATCACAAAGAAAGAGGGTATAAGGGGCTATAGTACTCTCCCACCAACTAATCCATTTATCTTGTTGAGGTTTAGACTCAACATTCCAAGTCACTAAGAGGCCACCAATGCAGTCTTGTTGCTGAAGGTGAGTGACATTCAACTTGAAGGGGAGGTCATTGGGGAGTGTGGTAGATTCAGAGAAGGAAAGTGTGGTGAAAATGAGGAAGTGATTGGAGAGGGCAGTTGAGAGATCAAGATGAACCAAATGAATAGAGAGGGAAGGAAGAATATGGAAATTAGAGGATATGTAAAATTTGTCTAAGCAACTCATCTTCCTCAAGAAACCTTCATAGCAATTGTTCCATATATGAGGCATGTGAAGATCAAATTTTCCCAAGAGAGGATCATACATGTCTAGTGAGTTTTGGGCCAACGTTTATGCATCGAATTCAAATTGAAATAAGTAGGAAATGCTAGCCCAACTAAGATAGGTGGGATGCTCTACCATGTTGAAATCACCCCTACCTCCCAGTTTATGTTTAGAAGCTACATATGTATCCATTCACAAAGAAAAGTTTTCCTTGAAGGGTTTATGGGAGCATAAATGGAACATAACCCAAATAGGGTGCCATGAATGAGAAAAATGACCCAAATGCAATAGTTATTAGGGTTGGCCCTGGATGCAACAACATGCTTCACAAGAGAACAAGAAAGGCCCAATACAAGCCCACTACCACCCTTGGAGTGATTGGTGTAAAATAAGTAACCTTCTTGCCAAATGGAAGTGAGAGTGACTTCTAGGTGAAGCACAATGACTTTCACTTCTTGAAGCATAATTACATTAGAATGGTTGTTTTTAAGAGATTGTTTGACATGGTGCTTTTAGGGGGGATTTTCAAACCCCATACATTTTAGGATTGAACATGACAATTCATTGAGAAGAGTTAAGAAGAATTTCCTCATCTATTGGAAGTGCACTAAACTGATTCTTTGATGGGCATGCTTGGTTTTCTAGGATCCTGCCCTAGCTAGACTAATCCTAGGAAGAAGATGGGGACTAGACATGCAAGGGACTAGCTAGTTGAGAAGGAGGGTCCATAGCAAGTTTGCTAGTATTGAAGAGAGGAAGGACTTATTTTTTCCTATTAGACATCCTCATCCCATTCTCTAAAATTGCATCTCTGTATAATAGGGGGTCATCAATTGAAGGGGATTGGTGTGACGAGGATGGAATGGTATGGGAAAGGCTAGTATTGGGGGTAAATGAGGATTTGTTAGGAATTGGTGGTGATGATTGAGAGACATTAGGGGATTTCAAAGAGACTCAACAAAGGCAAATTTGGTAGGGTGTGAACCATTTATCTGAGTTGGGCACAACAAATGTTGTTTGTAAATGGGGCAGGACCCTGAATGAGGTAACCCTCCTAACAATAATAGAAGCAAGCATTCAACTTGTTAAGGTAGTTAATTCATTGGTCAAATTTGAAAGAAGGATCAACAATCTTAATAGTGTCTAGAAGAGGCTAAGTAGGGTCCATCTCAATGCAAACCATGGTTGAACATGCAAGTTGGACCATTGTCAGATTTATGTTTGCACCAAAGAACCCTGCCCAACTATGAAACTATGTCATGCAAAAAAGAGTAGAATACTAGATTTAGGAATGAAAGTCTAATCCACATCAGTTATTTCTATTTGGAGATTCCTTTTGGGTGAAAGTCAAGGTCCCATGCTTAGATGTAACATGTTTTCCCAAAAACAATCCACAAGACATATTGTAGAGAAGTAGAGGCATGGTCCTAGGTCAATAAATGTGTAATATACATACCCACTACCCACCCCCCTATATAACTCTATAGCCTAGCCATTTTGTTCTCAGCTGGTATGGGTTCATCTAAAATATCTTTTTTAGATGGGACTCTTTTGAGAAAGAACGTGATGATAGATCTTTCTTTTGCAATCAGAAATAACCCCAATAATATCATCTAGGAGTTTGAGTGAAACCACCTTACCTTACCTTCTATAAACTTGCTCAAGATATTAAAAGATTTGAAGTTTTGTTCATGGTTGGAATGTCTACCATTATGCTTCATTGCAAGTTTGGAAACACAATCAGTTGAATGAGTATTTGTTGTTGGAGAGGCATGTTGACGCATAAGCAATGAGTTGGGGTTTACAAAGAGAGATTTTGTTGATTGGTCATCCAAGATTTCAATGTTAGACAATGTTTCCAACGCATGTGAAGAATGCATATATGTTTGTCTTATTCCCTTGGGTTTTTCATTTTCAATTGTACCATGTTCTCAAGCCTTTTTTTTCATGGTAGATGCCCTAGGGTATATTTTCCATTTTGAGTCATAAATGAAGACTTTTTAGACTTCCTACTTATTTCAACTCAACCTCATGAACTTAATCAAACAACCCCAAGAACCTTATTCAATTAAAAAACATCACATTAGATGGGATTTATATACAACTGCATCCAAGAACAATCTTTTTATTTGTGTACTTATTCACAACCTTAATTTGAAGGTTGTGCACCTAATGGAAAGGGAGGGCGATTTATGAACATTCAATTTATGTTGCAAGGTATTATTCCAAGCACCTATTAAATCTTACAAAGCCATGAAAAAGGAATATTCACACAAGAAAGTGAGAAATAGAATAAAAACTAAAGAATTGGAAGGCACGTTACAAATAATAGTTTAGTTAAGGAAATTATTTTTATTTTATTGCTTAATCTCTACTGCCTCACGGAAGGTAAGGTTGGGACACATGATCATTATAGCTTGGCATTTATTATCAAACTCTCTTTGTCAATACTATATTAACTCTCCTTAACAACACTATAGGTTTACATTTATTAAACATTATTGTCGAATTTATATTTGGATCTTTTTTTAACAAATATTATTAGGAAATGTTTTGGGTTTGTTTTGATTAGATTGTCATAAATGTAATAATTAATTCACAGTAATTTAATTGTAAATGAAATTGGTTCCCAACATCTCATACCTTGACTTCTATGATTATCTCAAAGATTCATCCCTAATCCCTAGATCTATTGTTCTTCACTTTGGATTAGATCCACAAGTGTAAACTTGATCTAGATCATTTTTGTAGTCCAGATTTGAACCTTGAAGCTAAACAGAACGACCAACAGTCACACTAAAAAGGGGTATATATCTCTTAAAATCTACTGTAATTGAAGCAAATAAAAACATTGATTTTCTACTGAATATGATCTTACCAGGATGTGGAGGCCTCCATAGGTATCCTTCAACCACCCTGCAAAATCTTCAACGCTCTCTGGGTTTTCTATATTCAACTGACGGAATACCACGTTGTGAAGACCCTGATGAACGAGGGTTTTTGTGGCCGCTGAGCCTCTTTTCTCATCTCTGGCAGTGAGAACAACTGTAACACCATTTTCTGCCAGTTGACGGACAATTTCAAAACCGATGCCCTTGTTCGCCCCTGTCACAACTGCCAAAGTCTCTCCACTCCACCACCTGAGTTCATTCTTGTCACAAATCAATCAAATCCACATCAACTTATTTCACATACATTTTTGAGTAAAGAAACTTCAATTAATTCTAATTGCCAATGAAAGAAAGAGAATTAGTTTCCATTCTTGTTGCCAGTATCGTCCTTTTGGGTAGCCATTAATTTGACAGGAATAACCTCAAATTGGTAGAACAGAAAAACAGAAAAATTGTATACATGAACAGCATAGCAAATCTCGGATTTAAATGGACAACTGGTAAGTGTTTTATCGTGGTCAATGATAAACACGTCGCCAGATTTGACCGCCCTTCTCCCACCTGCTATAAAATTATAAAATTGCAGTTAAGCAACATGTGATGATAATAAGCATTTTTATTCTATCTATTTATAGATATAAAATACAATAGAAGATTCTTAAAGGTCAAAGATAATTTATAAGACATCATATCAATCATTCTAATTATTTAATTGACAATAAATTCTTCCATCCTCTTAGTTTTCTCTTTTTTAAATAAATTTTATAAAAAATTATATTAAAATATCCATATAATTGACTCACATATCTTTAGGAGTTTCACAATATTTCTAATTCCTAATTTAACTACCCAACTGTAAAAAAAAAACACAGTGAAATCACCCTGGTAAAACATCTAACGAACATGAAATAGACATGATTTTGTACAAGGTCTTCCAATGTCGCAAAATAGACATGATGCTATTTTAGTGGTGGTGGACAAACTCGCCAAGGTAGCTTACTTTATACTTGGGAATTTAACAGATGGAGCACTAGTCGTAGCTCACAAGTTTGTTCAGGAAGTGTTTAGATTGCATGGAGTTCTTGAGAAGATTATCTCAGATAGATATGTGTGCATGACGTCAAGATTTTGACAAACCTTGTTTTCAATGTTGGGAACTCAACTCAATATAAGATCAACTTATCACCCTAAGAAATGGTCAGACTGAGAGGGTAAATCAAGTTCTAAAAGATTTGTTGAGAATGTATTGCATGGATCAACAATACAAGTGGGAAGAGTATCTACCACTTGTGGAGTTTTCGTATAACAACTCCTACAATTCTGCTATCAAGATGTCTGCATTTGAAGCATGTTGCATGGAAGAAGATGTCAAACTCCTATGAGCTGGGATAAGCTAGAAGATAGGATTAGCATTAGTCTAGAAATGTTGGCAGAAATGGAAGAACAAATTAAGTTGATCAAAAATAGATTGGCAGAAGAAAATGATAGACAAAACATTTATGCTAATGCCAAGCGTACACCAAGGCAATTCTTAGTTGGAGAAAAACTTCTTTTGAGGGTCAGACCTCAAAAAAGTTCTATAGATTTTGGAAAGTCTTCCAAATTAGCTCTTAGATATGTAGGACCCTTTGAAGGACCCTTCGAAATTCTTGAAGTGATCAATCTGATTGCCTACAGAATCACTCTACCATTAACTCTTGCCAGAATGCATAATGTTTTTCATATTTGAAAAAGTATATAATAGGTGATAATCATATTCTTAATTGGAATGCTTTACATGTACAGGACCCAAGAATGGTCATGATCGAGCTTCTCAAAGTGCTCAAAGTTCGCAAGCTCTATTTACGTAACAAAGAGGTTACTCAGTGCAAGGTCCACTGGGACCAGTACTTATGTAGAGGATAGTGCCACATGGGAAGATTACCATGATTTTTATCAGAGATTTCCTCATTTATTTTATGCTTTTCAAAGTTGAACACAAAAAACTTTATATTATTGTTTTGGATACATTGGATCATCGCGGATGATGAATCTTATGAAGGGAGATACGACACATCCCAAATTTTGACTATGTTTTATTTTTTACTTGTCAAGCTACCAGATCAAGCAACGAGAATGATTAACACAAGACAACAAAACAAATGATTCTTTATTCATATGCAATAGAAATATTACAACATGAGTACAATTGGTGTTACACATGCAGTCAGATCAAACAGATCTTGCAATCTGGAGAAATCTTCTAGAAACTCTAAAAACGTACTACAGATTGTCGACCAAAGAGAATCTCCCCACAAAATATGAAATCCACGTATTTATAGACCCCTGAGGTGGCCACCGACTTTATCACATGCATATGACACGTGTCAAATCTTTATTTGCCCTTGGAATGGCCATAAACATGATTAAAACTAAATTTGTTGCTTTCTAGGTGTTTTGCGGTGATTTCAAGCCTCATTGGACATTGGGTTGCAGAGAAAGCAGGCATTCAGGTGCTCAGTAAATAAAGCGAGGAATTTGTGCTTCACTAGATATATCTAGTGTCAAGTGAAGTTAGCGCAAGGAGTCATGGTAGTCTAAGCAAGGAAAATGCACGTCAGTGGATATGCGGGAGTTTTAGCCGTTACAGGATAATGTCAGGTGACTAGCGATATTAGAGTAGAAAGCTTCCAGCAGTCTAAGTAGCAAAAGTGGAGAAAGGGAATGTTACCAGACAAGCAGAGGATTCAAGGATCACTTGATATGTCTAGTGAAGTGACTAATCTATGCCAAAAGGCTCTTCAGTGGTCTTGCGGGGAAAACAAAGGTTACTGGATATATCCAGTAGGGTGCTGAAGGCCCGCAAATTTGGTAGGGAGTGAAATCTCTGCAAGTGGGAAAAACTGCCAGAAGTGGATCTACGGAGGTTTTAGGTCTTACCAGACATATCCTACGAGGGTGTATTTTATTGCAAGTCTAGTGATGTCCAATTTTAGCGCTAGGCATCTTTTATACCTTCGTCAGCAGACCTTTTGCCTTTGATCGGATCTGCACAATTTTGGGCATCAAAGGATATGTCCGATGATAATGAATTTTAGTGTTAATCCGGTGGCGAAGATTTTTAGTGCAAAGTGTTTGAAAGTGCCCGGTGGGGAAATCAAGCATCTCGTGACCTGGATATCTAGTGATAGGCAAAAACTCTGCCAAGGCATAACTTCAATTTTTAGCAGATTTTCACCAAATTTGGAATGCAGATACCCATTTGGGCCTTCTTCAAGATCAAGTCATCACTTGGCCAAAATCTTTAGGAAAAGTCCCCAAAATTTGATCAATCAACTCCTGTAGTAAAATAAACAACAAGAAAGTAAAACAATTTTTTTTTGTTAATGAGGATTACACATGAACCCGGATGCTCCTGCATCAGATATGCTGGGTAACTGAAATGTTCCATGAGTTGAAAACTCATGAACATTTTGGCAAGTCTGGAACCGGAATCCCAAACCTAACCAGTTCTATAGCACTTAGCCAGGTAGCTTCATTTGCAGCTTAGTTCTTCCATCAGACCAGATACTCCATATAGTCTTTTCCTCTAGTCTTCTTAGCCACTAGGGAGTCAATCACCTTATCCACTTCTTCTATCCTCTTTTCAGGCAACTAATCTATCCACCATTGTGCATCAGGTGAATGTGAATGTGTATCCCCTTGTAAACTTGGCTCTCCTTCATGGAACCTATATAGATCAGCAACATTGAAAATAGGTGATATGTCTATTCTTGTTGGTAACTCAATCTCATAGGCATTGGGTGAGAACTTCCTCAAAACCTTGCATGGACCTAGCTTCTTGAATTTCAACTTATTATATGTTCCCTGTGGAAACCTTTCTTTCCTCAAATGTGCCAAAACTAAGTCTCCTACCTAGAATTCTTGTTCCCTCCTATGCACATCAGCATACTCCTTGTGCTTGCTGGCACTTTTCTCCAACTATCCCTTCACCTCCTTGTGAACCTCATGGAGGTATTATGAAAAATCTTTTGCTACAGCACTCTTCCTGTTCAAATTTGCACTATCTTAGAGCTCATCAACACCTCTTAGGTTGTACCCATAAACTATTTGGAAGGGGCTCCTTCTTGCACTTTTGTTCATTAAATTATTGTAATCAAATTCTGCTTGTGCCAAGATAATATCCCATTGATGTGGTTTGTCTCCCACCAAACACCTTAATAAGTTTCGCAAACTTGTGTTCACAACCTCAGTTTGTCCATCAGTCTATGGATGATAGGCGGAACTGAATCGTAATTCGGTGCCCATTCTCTTCCATAATATACACCAAAAATGGCCAACAAACTTTGTGTCCTTGTCAGAGACTATGCTCTTAGGTAGTCCATGCAGCCTGACTACCTCTTTAAAGAACAATGTAGCTATGTGGGATGCATCACTAGTCTTCTGACATGTTATTAAATGAACCATCTTTGAAAAGCTACCCACAACAACAAAAATGGAATCATGACCTCTTTGTGTCCGAGGTAGGACCCCAAAACAAAATCCATACTTATATGCTCCCATGGTCTATCGGGTATAGGCAATGGCTGATACAGTCCTATATTCTGTCGTGCTCCTTTAGCATGTTGGCAAATTCTACAACCTTGTACTAGTCTCTTTACATCTACACTCATCCCGAGCCAAAAATAACTTTCATTCAGTTGTGCCACTATCTTATCTACCCCAAAATGTCCACTCAAGCCTCCACTATGCTTTTCTCTGATTAGGTTCTCTCTCATTGAACCTCTAGGTATACACAATTTCTATCCTTTGAACAACAAGCCATCTTTGATAAAATATTCCAACCAAGGCATCCTATCTCCCTCCACCATACTTTTACTAACTGCCCATGCTTCCTTAAAATTAGGATCATCGACATACAAATCCTTCATTGCATCAAAGTCAGCAACAACATTGACCCTTAACTCATTCATTAATAAACATCTTCTGCTAGGTGCATCTGCTACCTAGTTTGACTTACCACTCTGATGTTTCAAGATAAAAGAATAATTTTGCAAGAACTCCACCCATTTCATATGTCTTTGATTTAACTTACCTTGACTATTGATGAACTGCAAGGCATGATGATCGGTATACAACACACTCATTTGATAGCAAATAATGTCTCCACTTCTTTAAGGCATGCACTATAGCATAGAATTCTTGATCATAAACTAAGTATTCCTCTTTGCTTCATTGAGTTTCTCACTGAAGTAGGAAATGGGTCTACCTTCTTGACTTAACACTCCCCCAATTGCACTACCACTAGCATCACAATCTACTTGAAAAACTTTGCCAAAGTCTAGCAATGCCAACATTGGATGTTCTGTCACCTTCTTCTTTAACAACTGAAAACTCTTTTCTGCTACAACTATCCATTGGAACTCTTTCGTAACACCCTTCATTGTTTCGGTGATTGGTGCACATATTCCACTAAATTTTCTGATGAACTTCCTATAGAAGCTCACCAAGCCATGAAAACTTCTGGCCTCAAACATGTTTCTAGGTAAAGGCCAATCTAGTATTGCCTTAACCTTCTCAAGGTCCATCTTCAACCCCTCTTCAAACACTACAAAACCCAAATATACTAGTTCCTGCTACATAAAATTGCACTTATCCATGTTCACCAACAACTTCTCTTCTTTTAACTTCTACAAGACTGCCCTAAGATGCAGCAAATGCTCCTCCTTTGTTTTACTAAAAATCAAAATGTCATCCAAATAAACTATGACAAATTGTCCAAGGAATGACTTCATTACCTCATTCATCAATCTCATAAAGGTGTTGGGTGCATTGGTCAACCCAAATGGCATCACTAACCACTCATACAGTCCATCCTTGGTTTTGAATGTTGTCTTGCATTGATCCCCTTCTCTAATTTGGATTTGGTGGTATCCACTCTTCAAATCAATCTTGCTGAAGTACTTTGCTCCACTCAAGAAATCTATCAAGTCATCCATACGAGGAAATGGAAACCTATACTTAATGGTTATCTTGTTTATAGCTCTTAAATTAATGCACATCTGCCATTTACCATCTTTCTTAGGTTCCAGTACTGTAGGTACAACACACGGACTGAGGCTTTTCCTAATCAGTCCCTTATCCAACAACTCATGCACTTGTCTAGATTCACCTCTTCATTTTCATAGGTGTCATCCTATTTGGTGCCTTGTTTGGTAGGATTGCTCCCAGTATCAAATCCATGCAGTGACTTATGCTTCTAGTTGGAGGTAATCCATCAGGTAAGTCTTTCATTAGTATGCCATCAAATTCACTCAGAATTTCTTGGACCTATGTGGGAACTTCTACCCCTCTCTCAACTGTCATAATTTGTGCAACTTGAGGTAGGAAGGCATAACAGACCTTCTCCTTTTTGTTTTCCCTTAGGAACTATTTTCCACTCACTAGACGAACCCTATTGCTTCTCTCAACATCCTCATCCTTATCCTTCAAAGGATTCAACACATACTCAACCCCATCCTTCTTGATTTTAATGCAATTACTCTTATCATCATGAATGGCTTGCCTATCATATTGCCAAGGTCTGCCCGACAGAAGGTGGCATGCATCCATTGGCATAACATCGCACATTATCTCATCTTTGTAATTTCCAATATGAAATTTGACAAGGCATTAGTCACTTACCAATAACTGATGTCCCTTTTGCAGCCAAGAAACTTTGTAAGGAGTGGGGTGTTTCAACCGCGACAGATTTAACTTCTCCACCATTTCTTCTGACACTAAATTGTCAGTACTGTCGCTATCAACAATGACCTTACAGCATTTCCCTCCAGACTTACATCTAGTTCTAAACAGATTTCTTCCCTGTTCTAGTTCCTCTCATACCTTCTCTGGTGTTAGAAGAACTTTCCTCGTCAACAAGGATTCTCCATCCTCAGCTTCTCCAAACTTCAGTGAGGCCAAACTACACACACTCTCCTCCTCAGCTTGTGCTATATGGACTCTAGTCTCTTTTCCATTACCACTACTCTGTTGTACTTGAGGACATTCAAATGCCCTATATCCAGCCTATCCACACTAGAAACATGTTCCACTGAACCCTCTTCCTCTTTCAAAATTTCCTCTACCTCGAGGGTAATCACCCCTTCTTCTACTTCCTTGAGTATTAGCATGAGAAGAACTTGTTTCTCCTTGCTTATCCTAAGATCCACGTCTAGGATTTGACTGCCCTCTTCCTTTTGAGGGTTTATCTCTTCCACTAGAGATATTATACCTTCTAGAGATCTTTTCTTCTTCCTTCAATGCAAAGTGATAGACTTCCTCTATGCTGGTAATTCTGACTGTGCTAATTTCATCTTGGATCGAATAATGCAACCCATTTACATACCTGGAGATCTTCTCAGCATCATCTTCAATGTGGCCAGCCCTGATGTTCAATCTATAAAACTCTTATGTATAGTCTTGCACACTTTTCTCCCTCTGCTTGAGGATCTACAACATCTTCTAATGATTAGCAAAAAAATTTGTCTTCAACTTGGTTAACATCCTTTCTAAGGTCTTAATCTTTTCCTTTCCTTTTCTTTGTCTCTCAACTTGCACATGATCCCACCAAAGAGATGCATGTCCCTTCAACTTTGAAGCTACAAGTTTTACCCTCTTAGGGTCTTCAATGGATTCCAACTCGAAATACTTTTCCATCTCTAAAATCTAGTCTATCAACTCATCTAGTTTAAGACTACCATTATAACTAGGTAACTCAACACGGGGTTTACTGGCAATCTTTGTCATTGCACTCAGAAACCTCCTCTCATATCCATCTTCTCCTTCTTCTGATTCCTTTTCATTGACCTCTTGCTCATTATCACTCACATCTGCTACGGATACTCCTCTACGTTGTGTTCTCTCCATTGCATCCAGCCTAGCTGTGATGCCTCTCAGTAAATCTACCAATGCTACATCTCCAGCTCTTCAGGTAGCTCCTCTCCTTCCTCTTTCTCGATGTGCCATGTCTACAAATCCTCTGTAGTTGCAGTTTTCTTCTTCACTCAGCCTACAACAATCTCCTTATGATCCCTTATGTAGTAATTCCACAACCTCAAGGAATGCAAAATGCAGCTCTGATACCACTTAATGCAGCTCAAGATCCAGGGGCTTTGTCAAGCTACCAGGTCAAGTAGTGAGAATGATTAACACAAGACAAAAAAATGATTATTTATTCATATGCAATAGAAGGATTACAAAAAGAGTACAATTGGCGTTACACATGCAGTAAGATCAAACAGATCTTGCAATCTAGAGAAATCTTCTGGAAACTCCAAAAATGTACTACAAATCGTCGACCAAGGAGAATCTCCCCACAAAGTATGAAATCCATGTATTTATAGACCCTTGAGGCAGCCACCAACTTTATCACATGCATATGACACATGTCAGATCTTCATTTTCCCTTGGAATCGCCATACACTTGATTAAAACTAAATTTGTCGCTTTCTAGGTGTTTTGCGGTGATTTCGAGCCTCACCGAACATTGGGTTGCAGAGAAAGCAGGCATTCAGGTCCTCACCAGATAAAGTAGGGAATTTGTGCTTCACTGGATATATCTAGTGTCAAGTGAAGTTAGTGCAAGGAGTCACAGCAGTCTAAGCAAGGAAAATGCACGTCAGTAGATATGAGGGAGTTTTAGCCATTATAGGATAATGTCAAGTGACTAGCAATATTAGTGCAGAAAGATTCTAGTAGTCTAAGTAGCGAAAGCAGAGAAAGGGAATATTACCAAACAAATGGAGGATTTGGGGATCACTAGACATGTCTGGTGAAGTGACCAATCTACACCAAAAAGGCTCTTCGGTGGTCTTGTAGGGAAAACGAAGGTTACCGGATATATCCAGTAGGGTGCTGGAGGCCCGCAAATCAGGTAAGGAGTGAAATCTCCACAAATGGGGAAAACTGTCAGAACTGCATCTGCTAAGGTTTCAGGTCTTACAAAACATATCTTACAAGGTCATATTTTACTGCAAGTCTAGTGATGTCCAATTTTAGCGCTAAGCATCTTTTATACCTTTGTCGGTGGACCTTTTGTCGTTGACCAGATTTGCAGGATTTTTTAGCACTAATCCGGTGGCGAAGATTTTTAACACAAAGTGTTTGAAAGTGCCCAGCAGGGAAATCAAACATCTCATGACATGGAGATCCGATGATACGCAAAAACTCCGTCGAGGCATAACTTCTTCAATTTTTAGCAGATTTTCACCAAATTTGGAATGCAAATACCCATTTGGGCCTTCTTCAAGATCAAGCCATCACTTGGCCAAAATCTTTAGGAAAATTCTTCAGAAATTGATCAATCAACTCTTGCAGCAACTCCTGCAGCAAAACAAACAACAAGAAAGTAAAGTAAATCTTTTTGGTTAATGAGGATTACATGTGAACCCAGATGCTCCTGCATTAGAGACTTGAGTGACAGATATCAAGATTCCAGATGCAAAATTCATTATATTATTTTGATTGCCAAGAGCAATTTATGTATTGTAAATGTAAAGTGAAATGATTTTCACTATGATTTAGCTTTGAATATATTCAATTTCAAAGTTGAAGGGTATTAAGAAAAGCCATGTACTTATTTTATTGTGATTATTAAATGGAAAAAAAAAATTCATGTTTACCATGTTCATTTACTTTCATGAAAAATGTTGAGTAAATCTAAGTAATATGAGAAGACATGTTACAAAGAAGATATCTGTATAGTCTTCTACAATGCCCATGGATGTGGCTACTATTATTGACTACTTTAATTCTAATTCTACTTATATCACTTTTCATTTCTTTGAACTCCATTCTATTGAAATTTAGAATCAAAATGAGGCCCTTCTTATTATTGTGACTATAAACTCGATTGGAATTAAGCGAACCCTTATTGATCATGGTTTCAGTCTTAATGTCTATAGTTTAGACCTCAAACACCAATACCACAAGGGGTGAACACTTCGAGGAGCGTAAAATAAACAATGCCACAACAAGGGCAACTTAATAAACTACACCTCAAGGGGTGCAAATATAGTAAGGTGCATGTATGGATGCACATGTAAGCAGAGTATATCCCCCCTTCAAATGTTAGCATGTATAATATGCAAATATTTTAAGGTAAAGAAAAGGGTAAGAAAGAAGAGGGGAGATCCTTAGAAAGAATACACACCCCTAGAACAAATTGTTTCTACCCCTAGAGTACGGGTTAGGAAAACCATGAAAAAGAATATTCTGTTGTTACCAAAAATAAAGTATGGTTGCACGTGAGACTGTACCACCATGAATGGCAAAAAGCAAACAGAGAAAGCTACAAGTGCCATATGGTGGGTAACAACACAATAGCCTCATGGGGAAATGGAGAATGAATGAAGCATGAAATAGATAGAGGCCATGCTCAATGTCACTTTTCATGTAGATAAGAGACATGTGCTTCATCAAACAACAGAGTGAGAGCACCCATGTCAAGTAGTTGTTGTAATTTGTCCTGCAAGGTGCGACATTCATTGTTGGAATGACCAAGCACTTGGCGATATATGCACAACAAGGAAGTGTTGGTTGAATATGTTGTGGAAAATTTTTGCATGTAGGAGGAGGAAGAGTGATTAAGCAGGCTTTGAGAAGCCTCATCATAATACACTCTTGCTTAGATAGAAGAGAAGAAGTAGGTGGAGTAGGAAGCAACCCTAAATCGTCTTGCATTTTTTCAATTATGTCAATGACATAATGCTAAGTGTGGACTGACAAGCTTCAAAGGTAAAAGGGATTCCAAAAAAATTAAAGATTTATCCATGATCAATGGAGGAGGTGAAACTATTTTTTAAACATTGGGAAGTTATGCAAGAGATTAGCAAGTTGAAAGATGAGAACACTAAACAAGAGGGTATGATTTATTCTTTGGAAAGGGAGTTGTAGGATATTAAAGCCAACCTTAAGAGAGTGGTGGAAGTAAGTAAGAGCGCAATCATGAATAATGCTAAAAGTATCAAACTACTAAATGAAAGGATGAAGTCTACTCATGATAATGTTGGGCCTAGTTTAAGAACTAGAAGCAATAGGAAGGGAGAGATAGGAAACCATGAGAAAGAGGCTTTTGAAAAGCAACATCTGGACTTGGTAGCAGAAGAGTGGGATGCAGTTGTGGCTATGGACCAACTTTAACTTATTTGGTTTTGGCTTGTTTTTCTTAAGTCCTATTGGGTTTCTTTTTGTAGTTCACCTTTTGGTGTTTGGTTTATCATCTTTTGGTGGCAACTTGCTTGTTGCCTAGCTATAGTTTTGTTGTTATGTTTCTATAACTACTCTACTTACTTGTACAAGGGTCTAGGCCCTTTCAAAAACCTTATTTTTACCCTTTATCAAAAAAATGGACTTCCATCCAAAACTATGACTAGGGATTGGGAAAAATGTTTTCCTAGAATACTCCATATTATTTCATTAGATGCTTGAGCTAGAAGTTAGGAAAAAAATGTCAACATTTGAAGGCTTGGAAAATGTTATCCTCCTCCGTAATGAGCATAAAAATGAGTCATCCACAAAGTTCCCATTAACCAAATGCTAGGAAATAACACTAGGTATAGAAATACTTGTAACCCATCATTGTGAATTAACATTGGCAAGGAGATAGCCAAACCCTTCAACAACAAGTACAAAGAGTGATGGCACAAGAGGGCAACCCTACCTTATAGAATAGAAAAAGGCCAAAGGGTATAGATTGAACATTGTTAATGTTCAAGTAGGTAGAAGCATCAGTAAAGAGAATTTGAACCATTGAACTAAGGTAGGACTAAATCCCAAGGCTCTAAGAATGGCAAGAATGAAATGCCATTCAATCTTATCATATGCCTTTTCAAAGTTAATTTTGATGAAGAGAACCTATTGTTTAAATCTATATGCACATTCCATACCCTCCTGTATAGAGCTATACCATTGTCAAGGATGTATCTACTTTAAATAAAACCAACCTATTTGAGATGAACAACCACTAGGAGGAGATGTCTAATATACAAAACTAGAGCTTTGGAAATAATTAAGTACTCCTTATTGTGTGTGATTTAGGATGATTTTGTAAGATAAAACTACCTCACTATCTTCTTTATGCAAAAGTATTCCCTCCTTATCACTCTACTCTTGTAGTAATGCTATGTGTTATCAGAGATTGATAAAAGTGTATGTTATGAATCCCTTATCTCTCTTCATTGGAATGCTTGCTTGTGAGGATAATATATTCTTAAATACTTATATCTCTTATGTGTACCTACACCTTTGTGTAGGAAAGAATCTTGATTATACATGTTAGTGAAAGGCAATAAAAGGGAATGTTGTTACTTATCTTTCTTAGATGTTATCTCACTGATGAATGAAATGAAAGATCCATTAGAAAGTGTAATGACTCTATCTTATAGTTGATAGAAGTGCTTGAGAAAAGATAAGTATGGGTAATCAACTGTATTATACTTTATAGAACTCAAATTACTTCATTCCTAATAGTAAAAATTCCATTTTAGATTACAAGTATGGTTATAGAGGACCTAAATGAATAAATTTTGTGAGAAATTTAAATCCTTCCCATTAAGAAAGGAAAAATAAAAAAATTATTATTCTTGTCTTGTTTCAAACTTTTTCTCTCTATGAACTAAACCTCAATTGGAAGTGATTGATAAAAATGGAATGTCTACTGATATGTAGTAAACCCACTTTTTGACTATAAAGGTTCTTGTCATTTAAACTAAGTGCATTAGAATTGTAGTTTGCTACGCTAAATTTTTATAATTTTGTGAGTTGATAATGTTGATGAAATAGTCATTGCAATTATCCATTATTGTCATCCACTATCGGATGGAGTTATAATGGCATGGACCAGGAAAAAGGCATTTGAACAAGGACTCAGAAAAAATAATTGAAGAGATAGAACACAGAGGATGAGCACAACCCAAAGTATCTCACAATATGTGAGATCACACTTTATTGCATAAATGCTTGGACATACATTACAAATATATAGGCACACTTAGGAAACTCATAGACAGTTTAGCTCCTACAAAATAGGATCTAATATTCTAATAATAGACACATTTACTAACTACTAAAAAACAACTCACATATGCTAAATGCTAACTACGAGACCTATAGACTTTACATTTCTTCATTATTCTAACATCCCCCCTTGATGAAGAAATGGATTGTCTACCACACCTAACTGCTTTCTACATTCTTGAAAGTTCATCTTACCAAGAGGCTTCGTAAAGATGGCAGCCACATTTTCACTTGTATTACAATATACCAAGTCAATTTCCTTTGACAGTATCTTTTCTCTTACAAAGTGATGCTGAATTTCAATATGTTTTGTTCTGGCAAGATAAATTGGGTTGTGTGCCAATTTAATGGAGCTTTGATTATCACACTTGAGGATAGTTGGCTTTATTTGTTCTTCTCCTATATCTTCAAGAATTCATCTCAACCAGATAGCTTCACAGGTTGCACTAGTCAAGGCTTTGTATTCAGTTTCTGTTGATGACAAAGAAATAGTTGGTTGCTTCTTGCTGCTCCATGATACGACCCCTGATCCTATATTGAATGCATACCCTGATGTTGACTTTCTATCATCAGGATTTCCAACCCAGTCTGAATCAGAAAAACTTGTCAACTCAACATCACATTCATCAGTATACATAAGACCAAAATCAATGGTTCCTTTTAGATATCGTAGAACCTTCTTTGCTGCATTCCAGTGACTGTCACAAGGCTGAGTCATAAACTGACTAAGGATGCTGACTGTATAGCCAATGTCTGGTCTGGTAGTGGTGAGGTAGTGCAAACTTCCCACCAACTGATGATACAAAGGACCATCCACTGCTTTAGTTCCATCATCATGATACAACTTAGCATTCTGATCTAAAGGAGCAGAAACTGGTTTGCATTCACTCATATTGAACCTTTTAAGAATTTCTCTTGTGTATTTGCTTTGTGTGGTCAATGTCATACCAAACTCCCTCCAAACTTCAAGACCCAGACAATAATGCAGTTCACCAAGGTCCTTCATCTCAAATACCTGTGACAGCTGATTTTTGATTTCTGCAATTAATTTAGATGCACTGCCAGTTATGATGAGATCATCTACATACAAGGATATCAAAGCAATAATCCCATTTTCAACTTTCTTGATATACAGATTAGGATCACTATTGCTTTTCCCAAAACCTTCTTGACAAAAGAAAGAATTAGTTTTTTCATACCATGACCTCAGTGCCTATTTCAAACCGTATAAGGCTTTCTTTAATTTACAAACAAGAAGCTCCTTACCTTCCTATACAAATCCTTCAAGCTACACCAAATAAACTTCTTCTTTCAACTCACCATTTAGAAAAGAAGATTTGACATCTAACTGATGTATTTTCCAATTATGTTTTGTAGCTAATGCAATCATCACTCTAATTGTATTCAACTTAGCTACAGGTGCAAACGTATCTTCATAGTCAATTCCCTCTTTTTGTGAATAGCCTTTAGCAACCAATCTAGCTTTATACTTATCAATATTGCCATCTGCATTAAACTTGGATTTGTACAACCATTTGCATCCTATGGGAACTTTATTTTCAGGCAGTTCTATTAATTCCCATGTTTCATTTTTCATTATAGAGTTATATTCTTCATTCATTGCATCTCTCCATTCTTTATATTCTTTAGCTTCTTCATAATTTGAAGGTTCTACAACATTCATTACATGAGTCATTAATGCATAATCTTTATACCTTATAGGTGGTTGAATTTGACGTGATGACCTCCTTAGTGTTTTACTGCTTTGCGGTGTATCTTCTCCTCTTCTTGGTGTGCCATGACTACTTGAAGTGTCCATGCTAATATCACCTTGTTCTTGAACCTGTTGTTCATGTTCCTGTTCAACTTTTGTATCTATTTTGACATGATCATCACTATCAAAAGAAATATGCCATTTACCTGTATTATTACCTTCATCTGCATTCTCATGAAACACCACATCTCTACTTGCAAGCAATTTATGTGAATTGGGATCAAACAACTTGTATGCTTTTTGATCATCACAATAACTAATAAATATGCACTTAATTGATTTTGCATCAAGCTTTCTTCTCTCATCCTTTGGAATATGAGCAAATGCCTTGCATCCAAATATTCTTAAATGACTAACTTCTGGTTTGTAACCATGGAATGCTTCAAAAGGAGTTTTAAAACCTAAACTTTTGGTTGGACTCCTATTCTTTAAATAAACAGTAGTATTAATGGCTTCAGCCCAAAAACCATTAGAAATATTTTTACCTTGAAGCATGCTACGAGCACATTCCACTAGTGTTCTGTTCTTTCTCTCAGCAACTCCATTTTGTTGAGGTGTATGTGGCACTGTGAATTGCTGAAGGGTCCCATTGCTTTTACAATTTTGACTAAATGCTCCTGATGTATATTCTCCACCTTGATCAGATCTAAGTATTTTTATGCATTTGCCTGTATGTTTTTCAACCATAGTTTTGAATTCTTTAAATCTCTCAAAAACATCACTTTTGTTTCTTATAAAATAGACCCAAGTATACCTAGATCTATCATCAACAAATATGAGAAAGTACCATGCACCACCAAGTGATCTAGTTTGCATAGGTCCACATACATCAGAATGAATTAATTCAAGTATTTCCTTTGAGCTTTTCTCTTTATGAATAGGAAACTCCTTTCTATGTTGTTTACCCAAAGCACATGCTTCACATTCAATATGACTATCCTTCATAACTGGAAGACCTTCAACTATTATTTTCCTTTGAAGCAACTTTAAATCATTAAGATTCAAATGTCCATACCTTTGATGACATAGATCTTCTGTTTGTAGTGATGTAGATGCCAATCCCTGATGTCCTCTCCTAGTCACATCAACCTTATACAAACCTCCAACTCTGGTACCTGTTGCAGTGACCTTGTAGTGATCTTGAGTGTCCTTAACAAAACACTGTGACTTAACAAATTCCACTTTTAGGTCTTGATCAGCAATAGTAGAAACAAATATTAGATTATTTTTGATGCTAGGAACATACATCATATTATGGATCTGTTTCACTTGTCCATTAGGGAAATTCACACCTACATTCCATAACCTTGAACTTTATGTGATCTGTTATCACCCAGATAGATGTGGGTATCATCAATGTTCTCACAATATGAATCAAACCAATCCTTGTTACAAGACATATGGATTGAAGCACCAGAATCAATAAACCAAGCATTCATATCATCAGTTTCAGCCGACAATGCAGCATCAGAAACAAACAAGTTAAGATTTTTAAATCCATCACTAATTGAGGTGTCTTGGTCCACAAAATTTCCATTATGCTTTATGTTTCTTTGTTTGGACTCATGATATTTTCTTTTATAACAATTTTTAGAGTGATGACCAAGTTTGCCAAAATAATAACATTCATCATTTCTCTTATCATGAGTATCAAATCTGGATTGTAACATACCTTTCTATATTGCTTGAAACTTGCCTCCTTTATTCTTGTCCCATGGTTTACCTCTGTATGGTTGTTTACCTCTGGCTACTAATGCCAAATCTGTACTATGAGAGCTAAGATCAAAGTTCTTCATCCTCTCTTCTTCTTGTAGAAGAATACCTTTCAATTCTTCAAACGAAGGGGGCTTTTCTCTAGCTGAAAGACTTGAAATAAAGACTCGATAATCTTCCAATAAGCCTTTTAATGTGATGGTTACCAAGTCAGTACTAGATACCTTTTCACCAATCACCTAACTTATCACTTAGATCTTTGACACGGGAAATGAAGCTGCTTATATTTTCATGTCTTTCCATTTTTATATACAAAAGCTTGCTTTTCAAAAATAAAATCCTGTTTGAGTTTGTTGTTTCATACAAACCTTTGAGTGCATCCCATGTTTCTTTTGATGTCTTATAATCTTTGATGTGTGGAATTATATTGTCCTTTACATACATTCGTAGCAGCACCTTTGCTTTCATTTCCCGTTTATCCCAATCTAGAACAGAGGTAGGATTAGAGGGTTAGGGCTCACCCCCACTCACAATTGACCACAAATTATAAGCTTCCAATATTGTCATCAACTTGAATTGCCAGTTAACATAATTTTCACCATCAAGCTTAGTAGATTCATTCAAATAGGAATCAACTAGAGGATTTGACATAACAAAAAAATTTCTGCAAACAAATTACCTTCAGCTCTTCACTTTTCCAATTGCTATCACCACCAGGCAGCTCAACGATCTCCTTTAGCTGATGCAAGTAGGTCTCACACTCACACAGTAGCAATGAAGCTCAATTTCTCACAGAGGTGATCTCAAGCTTTCCACAGATCACCACAAAACTGTGATCTCCTTTCCTCTGCTCTGATACCAACTCAAAAAAAATAATTGAAGAGACAGAACACAGAGGATGAGCACAACCCACAGTATCTCACAATATGTGAGATCACACTTTATTGCATAAATGCTTGGACATACATTACAAATATATAGGCACACATAGGCACACTTAGGAAACTCACGGATAGTTTAGCTTTTACAAAATAGGATCTAATATTCTAATAATAGACGCATTTACTAACTACTAAAAAACAACTCACATATGCTAAATGCTAACTACGAGACCTACAGACTTTCCATTTCTTCTTTATTCTAACACAAGGGACTGTAAGCAGTGCCGACATCTGGCATGCAAGTGGTAGGCTTCGCTTTCCTCTCTTGTTGTTGTGTCTAGTGACTCATCGAGACTTGTTTGATAAAGAATGGAAGGGCTTATGCTTCCTCTAGTTATTCTTCCCCTAGTCCTACGTGTCTCTTGCATCTGAAAGTGTGTCTAATCTCTTCTACTTGTGAAGTGGACATGGTTGGTGTTTTTGATGAGGGAGATTCATACTGATCTGAAGGGTAATGGGCTGGTGTCCAATTCATATTTTGTCAAGTGACCTAAATCAGGTGGTGGTGCTGGGAAGTCTTGGGTGGATGTAGTTAATGGTGTGGTCTGTTATACTCTCCCCTTGGTTTCAGATGGGGTTTGTGAGATGGCTATGCTCAATATCCATAAGTTTATTGTGGAAAGATGTTCATCAAGGCTGAGTAATGGCTTTCATTGGGAAGTTTTTTTAGGAGCCAGACATAATGTAGACGTGTTTAGGAATTGGGCTTAGAGAAAATGGAGGCTTAGTGGATAAATTGAAATCTTGGTTATGTTTAGGGTTTTTTTTCTTGATTTCCTTTTCCAATCACGAAGATTATGTGTGGATTATGATGGTTGGGTTGTGGTTCTTTGGCAGAGTTGGGTTACTTCTAAAAAATTGGCATTTAGGTTTTGATCATGAAATGGAGGTCTTTAAGAAGGTCCTTGTTTGGGTTAGGCTTCATGAATTACCTTTATTTAATATTGAGAGGAGGAGGTGTTGGAAGGAAAAACTAATTCACTCATTTAGCTTGTTGCTCTTGATTTGGTGACCAAATCAAGAAAGCATTTGTTATTTGCTAGATTATGTATTAATGTGGATGTTGATAAGGTGCTTCTATCTTCAATCACTTTATATTCCATGATGAGGGAATGGGTACACAATTTTTTTATGAAGACTCTTTGGCGATGTGCCTCAAATGCAACAAAGTGGGTAATGTGGATGCAAGTTGCATGATTAATCAAAGGAAGCAAAATTTATGGAGAAAAAAGGTTCAACTGGTACTTTCTCTCCCTCAATCAATTGATGAGGTGCATGTGGTTCGAAGTGCTGAGGAGGTTCCCTCATTTTTGGCTAGGGTTCTTCCAAATAGAATTTGTAACTTGCCTTCTTAGGATAGGCCTTATCCTAGGAATAGTTGTTTGGAGAAGGTTTTTAAAGAGTTGTTTATGGTTGGTCCTAGCTCGAGTAAGAGGTTAGGGTATGATGAAAGGCACTCCTTGTGCACCATATATCCTTCTTATTCAAGTTTGGCTTCAAAGAATGGGAGTTCTGCCAAGAAGAAAATGTATATCAACAAGGCAGCGGTTGGGGATGTTGTGAGGGTCCAAAGAACCCTAAAGCACTTTAACTTTGTGTCACCTTGAGCTAGCCAGTCTTTGGTCAATGTTGGTGGATGATTCACCATGTGTCAATTGGTTTTGATCCACCTTCTGAGATGTTATTAGTTTGCTTTTAGATTACAACCTTGTTGTTTGTTTTTTGTTGTCATTTGGTATGTTCTTGCTAGGTTCATTATCATGTTATTGCTATGATCTGTGTAAATGGGTTAGGGCCCTTTCAAAAAACCCTATTTACCCGTAATAAAAAAAATGAAATTTTTACTAAAATTAATAGGAGGATTGAAGCATGTTGGTTAAAATGGTGCTTTTAATAATTAAATTGTTAATTTTATTGATAATTGTATTTAAAATGATGAAAGAGAATAAATATATGTTATGTGATGGCAAGTGAAAAATGAATATGTGGTTGTAGGCATGATGCCTTCTGATGTGGCCTTCATGTTCCTCCTCCCTTATATGTGACTTGATTCAATCGCATAGTGCACATATAATGTGAAAATTTTGAGATTACAGTGACCATTTATTTTCGGTTATTTATGGTCTTTCTATTTGCCTATATAAGGGCCAACAATGATTAGTCTATCTTGGTGTGTGAATAGCTTCTAGACACAATCTTTGGCATTTTATTATCATGTAACTCTTGAGGTTGCATTTAATTTATTGTTTATAAATATGCATAATTATTTATCTTATTGGTGGAATTGAATTAATTCTATTGTAGTATTCTTAAAGTTGTAGTAGCTATGCCTATTTTCTCAAATGGTTTGAGTTTGTTGGTTTGGTACTAAGTGATGTGATCTTTCTACAATATTTGAGAAGGATCCTTAATAAGTTGTATAAACAAATAAATGGCTTGATTAGCCTAGGATCAATTATCATTATAGAGGTACTCCCTAGAATGTTTTGGCTTCAACCCTCCTTGATAAGGCTTGTCTTTTGGTCGTTGAGTTGTTTGGCCTTCATTTGTAGTGTTTTGCTCCTTAGGTTGTAATTTGATTGTCTATTGATTTATTGTTGTCATTTTGTTACTTGTTCCTTGTTGTTTCTTAATGTTGGTTGGGCTTCATCGATCTAATTTTCTTGCTTTGTAAAAAGGGTTAGGGCCCCTTCAAAAACCCTACCTTACCTTTATAAAAGAAATCATTATAGAGATAGGTATATATAACTCATTAATAATATCCCTTTAAATAATATATGTTTTACAAGCATAGTTTGACCAAGTTTAAGTCCTACAAAACATGTATCATTTAAAAACGTTGAAAAACACATGCAAATTTAATCTTTGAAACATGCAGACATTCATGTTAAAAATTTAAACAATTTAAAAAGAATTGAAATCAAGAATAAAATTTAACACTGTAAAAATACCATAGTGTATAACTTAAAATTTTCCTACTTCCGAATTAATTTTTTTTTCAAAATAAACTCTTCTTTACTTGAAGAAAAACTATAAAATTTCAAGATACAAATTAAAGTAGACAGAATATGAAGATAAAAAGTAAAAACTTAGTATAATATACTGATGAAAAAGACTCCAACACCGAGTTTTACATTAATTGTTCATAAATCAACTTTTTCAGCCACCAAGAACACGAATCCCATCCTTCAAATTTTGGTTTTCATGCCATAAAAAAATGACATGAGGTTAACCAAGAGCCACACATGAATTCAAACTTCTTAAAGCAAAATTGCCCCTAATATGAATGGGGTTCCTTCATGAAATAAAACTGACCAGAAACCCCATTTGGTAAAAATAGAGCTAACCGTACACAATTCTCTGCTCCTTCAGAAGCTGTAATTCCTGCCATGTTTTTTGTCATGTCAGTTTGAACTACACCTGGATGCACATTATTCACATAAATCCTCTTCTCTTCATTGCCTGATAATTTCTGGACTAGCAAGCGAGTATATAAGTTCAGAGCAAGCTTTGACACACAATAGTGAGGAGTCAATCGAGGCCAACCCTTTTCTTCCAATTGACCATTTCTCATGTCATCTAAAAATCCTTCAATCATTTTATCAATGTACTCCTCTGTTATATTTGAAACATCTGAAAGCTCCACTTTTAGAGAATCATTCCTTATCCACTGTAATTAACAAAAGAAAACCCAAGTTATGTAAATAATAATTTAGATAAATAAGTTGAAAATAGTAATAAGATAAATTATACCTGTATCAATCCGCCCTCTGAGGACACATTCACAATGCGGGCTCCTGCAGGAGTTTTTCGGAACAATGGCAGTAATGCTTCAGTGATTCTTTTTGTCCCATAGTAATTTATTTCAATGCAATTTTTTGACATTTCATAGCTGGTTACAAATATTTTGGCAAGAGTGGGATGGTTCTGGAAAAACATAAAAGGATAATATTAATTTCTTGTCTAGTGAAGTATAATAAAAACAAAATGAATTATGATGTTAACTTCTTACATATATATTGCTCCCAAGCTCTAAATCTTTGAGTGCATTAAGTACAACGTCGATGTCAGTAGTGGTGCCCATTACAGCGGCATTATTAACCTGCACAAATCAAATAAAAAGCAATCTAAATTAATCAAGGTGGATGTATCATATCACATTCAAAGTAAAAAATTTGTTTGAGAAACCTATAAATCTTTCCCATTACATAAAAACCAAATGGATATATGTAAGAGTAGTCTTCGAAACAAGAAATGAAGTGGATTTACACATTACAAATGGATGAGTAAACCAAAATGTCTTTTCATATTGAATTAAGCAAAAAAAAGGAAATACAGAATAAGTATTTAATCATCAAACAATTGTTAATATGCAATTTAAATAGGTGGAAATTTGACTTAAGCGTATAAAGTTGACTAATAAGTAATATTAAAGAAATACGTTAATATGTAACATTAATGGTTTTCATTTAATTAGTGGGCCTAAATTTGATGGCTGTATGGTCGTATTTAGTAATTATGAAAGTGAAAAATTATATAAGATTATAATAAAAATCATAATAAAATAAATTTTTGATTTATGATATATTCTTGTAAAATAATATATATTTGAAAAGTAATTCTAAAAGATAACCTTACAAAAAATCAGCTCGACAAACAGGGTTAACCGTCAAATTTAGGCTCTTAGTCAAGACATGTTTAGTTTATAACTTGAAAAAAGTTTAACTGAGATTGTAGAGCTTCTGGGAAAACTATGTGTTGCTTTTTTGCATCAAGTTTGGATCACACTTCGTGATCCATCATCAGTGAGAAAAGAAGAGAATGAAAATTAGTTAAAATTGTTAGAAAAATAAGCAGTGTAGAATTGAAATAACAGTGAATTAGCAATAAAAAGCACAAAATAGACCACAAATTTACGTGGAAAACTTGGTAATATACGAGGAAAAAACCACGGGCAAAGATCTCTCAATTCTACTCTCAAAAGAAAATTTGCAGTTACAAAACATTTTGTCATGCCTTGGCATTCAAGCTCGACAACCTTAAGTAATCACGAAAAAGCACATGCAAAAACCGATCAAATCTAAAGATAGATCTCCATTCATAAAAGTGAGAGTGACACGCATGCAATTTTGCATGGTGTACACATGGAACATGGCCAAAAGAAATTCAAACTGACTTCACATTTCAACAAAAATTGCTGAGACAGTTCCTTAAAAACTGTATGTTGCTTTTTTTGAATTTATGAAAATTTTAAAGAGATGTCAATTAAAATAGGCTATTCTTAAATATCATCAACTTAAACAGTCAAAGGTCAATTTTGGCCAATAAAAATAAGACAAATATTTACCACTTTTGGTTGTGAATGAGGTGTACAATCCCTATTGATTGTTTGACCATTGAAGTGGATGATATTGAAGTAGAGTGATTAAAATATATATGTCGGGTTAAGTGATTTTTGATTTATTGGTCAAGACGAATCAAGTTAAATGTAGATTTTAAAGGAATGAAATCTACTTCAAGAAAATTTGATTCAAAATAATATAAATTTAGATCAAAAATCTATTCGTAATTTTTATGAATCATTCACCTTCACCAATAAACCAAAAATTACTTTGACATTTTAATAATATTCCATTCAAAGCAATTTCTTAAAAAAATATATATATCTCTTAAAATCTACAGTAAATGAAGCAAATAAAAACATTCATTTTCTACTGAATATGATCTTACCAGGATGTCGAGGCCCCCATAGGAATCCTTCAACCACCTTGCAAAATCTGCAACGCTCTCTGGGTTTTCTATATCCAACTGACGGAATACCACGTTGTTAAAACCCTGATCAACAAGGGTTTTTGTGGCCGCTAAGCCTCTTCTCTCGTCTCTGGCAGTGAGAACAACAGTAAGACCATTTTCTGCCAGTTGACGGACAATTTCAAAACCGATGCCCTTGTTCGCCCCTGTCACAACTGCCAAAGTCTCACCACTCCACCACCTGAGTTCATTCTTGTCAGAAATCAATGAAATTCACATTAACTTACTTCACATACATTTTTAATTTTTAGTGAAGAAACTTCAGTCAATTCTAATTGCTAATGAAAGAAAGAGAATTAGTTTCCATACTTGCTGCCAGTATCGTCCTTTTGGGTAGCCATTAATTTGACAGGAATAACCTCAAATTGGTAGCACCGAAAAACAGAAAAATTGTATACATGAACAGCATAGCAAATCTTGTATTTAAATGGACAAGTGACAAGTGTTTTATCTTGGTCAATGATAAAACACGTCGCCAGATTTGACCGCCCTTCCATTACCTACTCCCACTCCCACGTGCAAAATTGCAGTTAAGCAAGATGTGATAATAATAAGCATTTTTATTCTATCTATTTATACATATAAAATACAATAGAAGATTCTTCAAGGTCAAAGATAATTTATTTAATTGGCACTAAATTCTTCCCTTCTCTTAATTTTCTTATTTTATAAAAAAGTTATATTAAAATATCCATATAGTTGACTTAATAATATTTGAGTATATAATTGATTTAATGATATTTGACTTTAAGAATTTCACAATATTTGGAAATTGACTCCAATATCTTTATAAATTTTTTTAAAATCACTTTGTATGCAATTTTTATTTTCAAAGGGTATATATGTATATGTATATGTATATATGTGTATATGATATGTATATATGTATATGTATATATGCATATATATATGTGTATGTGTATGTATATTAGCATACCTATATTTAAAAAATAGGAGTCTTGAGAAGGAAGACATAATTCTAACTATATTATATAATTATAAGAATTATTTATATAATTAGTTATAATATAGATTAGATATATTATTATAATATATTATATAATATTTATAATAATTATTATTACAATATATGATATTTAAAATTATATATTATATTTAGGATTAGAGTTAGGGGTTAAAATTAGGGTTAGGGTTAGTGTTTAGGTTAGAATTAGGGTTACGATTAGTGTTAGAGTTAGGGTGACAATTAGGGTTAGAATTACGATTAAAAAAAGGGTTAGGGTTAGGGTTAGTATTGTGGTGAGGGTTAGGGTTAGAGTTATGAATAAAATTATAACAATAACCCTAACTGTAATACTAACCCTAATTATAATTATAATCCTAAGATGAAGTTTGACCCTAATTCTAACCCTACCTATATGCAACCATATAATTGACTTAATGATATTAGACTCAAATATCTTTAAGAGTTTCACAATATTCCCAAATTTACTCCAATATCTTTATAAATTTCTTTAAAGTTAGTTTGTATGCAATTTTCATTTTCAAATTGTATATATGTATATGTATATGTATATGTATAAATGCATATCTAATATGTATATATGTAATAGTAGGCATGGGCTTTCCATAGTCCATAGTGATTGTGAAGTTTACTTTTGGATTATACTATGTGTTTTTGTCTTGATGTTTCGGATCACACTCAGTGATCCATCATTAAGAAGAGGATACAAATATGTATGTATATATATGTGTGTGTGTGTGTGTGTGTGTGTGTGTGTGTGTGTGTGTGTGTGTGTGTGTGTGTGTGTCTATTACCCAAGATTAACCTCTAGTTTAAGAATACCCCGTTGTGTTAAAGTCTTATTTTTTTCACTCTTGTGAAGACGAAAACTTCAAAAAGACCAGGAATCTCGACGTAAATGGATGACCAACAAAATTATTTATAAAAAAATTTAAAATGGCAAAATCCATCATTTCGTATATTTCTTGAAGAACCACATTCGTGTAGAACCTACATTGTCGACCCTTGCGTCGATGATAAGTTTAATCAATAAAGAAAAGTTCGTGCAAATGAGTCATGCCACTTCCAAGCAATTATGTCAACACCCAACTCATTATTATACTACGTCTATGTTTAATCAGTGTGAATATGTTGGTCACTGCCAGAGAAAAGGAAAATGTCTCCTTTCTTTTCACCAACCGTGTTGTCTAGTCCATTTGCACATATTTAATTGCCTTCAACTTAAAGTGGGAACAGGCCAGCAAGATAAGCTGCTCCTCGATTGAACTAATGGGGTATTCTTAAATGAATTTGACTCCAATATGTGTATATATGTATATGTATATATGCGTACATATATGTATATTTCATATCATATTGCACCAAAGAAATTCTCTAGTCATAGGTCATTCTTGTCAAACACAAAAGCATAAATTGAGCCACTGTTAGTGTTAAGGTTTATAATATTTGTCTTGCATGCTTGAAGTAGAAATGGTTAAAAAACCAAGCACCTTAGATTGAATCCCCACAGTACACACACTTGTGGTTAATACTTGTGTTACTATTGCTGCTCTTGGATAGATTCAAACAAGCCCTTGGTCTCATAGATTTGTGACCGAAGGACTGAAATATTGTAAAGCTTTAGAGCTCACAAGAGTTGCACATATATTTCTAGTGGTAGGTTTACATCTTGGGGATTATGTTGTTGCTGCTGCTATTCTTCATGCATCGTTGAGCTTGAATCCTTGGACAATAGAGTCGAAGACAAGGTGTGGCCATTGTCATGGTTATGCCCCTGATTGTTATTCATGGACAATGATCTCAATAGAACCTCTATCATCTTTCTCCCTAAAGGATGTTCTTCTCACATGCTACTCTCCTCACTTGTTCATCCTACCACCAGTGTTGTTATATCTTATCTATCTATGCTCGAGTTTGAACTCGGGTGAAAAAATACTATAAGATATTAAGTCAAGAATTATCTTGGAAGAGCACAATGATAAATGCACAAGATTTAAAGTTAAGATTATTTATTATGATATAATTTTTATTACTTTGTATTGGGTAATTTTCTTTTTCCTTTATTTCATAATTTACTATCATAATTAAGAGTATTTCATCTATCAAATTTCCTAAAACATAGATCTAGCTTGATCAATTGATTGAGTACAAGTTTGATTGGATTTACAATTTTTAGCCAATTTTAACAATTTGTTGGGTGCTATTTTTTTACATAAACGTGGCCTTGGGGTCCACTCCCATTATATTGATTTAAAAAAGATTTACTAAAATCAATAAGATTTACTAGGCTTCCTATCATGAATGAGTAGGCAAAGAGTGAGATACAAAAGGCCTTAAAACACTTAATACAAACTACCACTTGCACCAATATGAAGTTCAAGGAATACACCGATAGGAACTACTGACAACCTTAGAAAAAATTTTGGCTTGAGACAATTTCGGGCACTATAATGCTCACATATAAAAGCCTATTGGCTAACTATGAAGCCTTTGTCGCCATGAATCAATAGGTAAAGAGATATGCAAAAGGATCCTTAGGCATTCTTATTACAAGCTAGATTGGTATACAACTTTGTAATTAGTTGCTCCCACTAGAACTAATAACTTACCCAGTGGTTGAGTCCTTAGGTCTTGCCCACTGTGCCACGATGTCCTATTCATGGGGTGGTGTTATTGACTTCTCTTCCATATTCCCTTAGTCATATTATGCAAGAGATAGAACATTGCATTTATGACCATGTGAATATGATCAACCATGGGGCCTAGTGCCTTCTTTTACACACTTAAGGAGGCTTGAAGGTCTATCGATGGTCCCTCCTTCAACCCTGCCCTTTCCTTCTAAAGAACACACTTTGCTATTGCTAAGGTTGCCAAGACATATTGGTAAAATAAACCTCCAATGTTCTCTATGCCCATATCCTCATCATAAACATCCATCGCTTCTATAGGTCTAGAACCCTCAATGAATGCATCATGTATATAAGCATGTGCAAAGGCCATTACCATTTTGTCATGATACAATATATCCATTGTTTGAAAGAAAGAAAGATGCTATTGTCAAATCCAAGCATGTCTAAGGAAATTCCATCAATAGGATTGGTCATGTAATTTTCCTCAAGGCACTTTCAACCAAAGGTGTGCTAATGACAAAGACCCCTCTAATGCATTCCAATTTGAATTTGGTTATTTTTGTCACCTCCCGTTTTGGCAGAGTGAGGTAGACCCTACAATTCATCACTATGGATAAGGCTCTTTCCCTAAAATCTTTTGTTGTTGAAATTAACAATAGCACACCTTGATAATTATACAATTTATCAATAGCTAATGCAATCCTCCATTCAAGTCTAAGATAAAGAAATTGTTGATAACTAAGAGGGGGGGTGAATCAGTTATCCTAATTATTTCTGCTTTCTAAACTTTCTTAATAATCAATACAGCATTATTTCAATTAAGCAAACATAACCATAAAATGGAAATACACATGACACAATATTTTTGACGTGGAAACCCTGTTAAGGGAAAAAACCATGGGGTGATTAACCCAAGATTGTATTCTTTGTTAGAAGAATGGAAATACAAAATGGCACTTGCCAATTAGGGCTCACTGCCCGAGCACACTGCTCACAAGAGGCTCACTGCCTATAGGAGACACACTGTCTACAAGAAAGGAAGATAACACAATGTTTCAACTGATGAGAAGCATCCACACATGCTGAGGTTCAGTTTCGGTTAAGCTTAGTAAACTGATCTGCTGCACTTCATTCTTACTCTCTCTTGATGCAGCTGTATTATCACATTCCAGACCTCTTCTACTATCTTCACTCTGCTCTTCTGCTTTTCTTCGCATTACATAATACACCACACACACTCTCACATCTAAATCAATCATATATATATATATCCGCACAAGTGATTTCATCACCTTTCTAGTCAGCATCCGGAACAGTTAATAATTTCCTCAAACTCTGATCTGTCAGATGAATCCTTGCTTACCTAGTAATGCAGATCAAGGATATACTTGTAGAAGTCATCAATCATGTCGGCCAATCATAACTTATGCCTTAATAACCTTTACCATCATCAGTTACACATCTGGAATAATGTCTGATGTTCTGCCAGTCAGTTCTTCCTCTGTTCACACTGTCACTTGGGAACCCGACACTCAAGCATTCATATTTCTTTATCCTTTCCACAACGGAGGCTCAAACCCTGGAATCTATCAGTCAAGATATTCCTCTTGACTTCCCCAAATCTGCACTTCACTGAGATACTTCTACTGAGAGATCCGGACCTGTCTGTCGGACCTAACTAACTGCTCTGTTCTTGCTTACCAGACCTCAACACTTCTTCAATCTGACTTCCGGTGAGGACCTATCATGTCTTGCAGATGTGTGGGATAACCTTTGTTGCCATCAATGACAACATTCATGAGTCCATATAGTGTCTCTTGCCAACAATCTCCCCCTTTGGCATTGATGGCAACACTTAGTGAAAAATGACTAAGTGTCACACTATACTCCCCCTTGGCTGATGCTCTGTCTCTATGTACATTTACTGAAGCTCCCCCTTAGTTGGATTCCTCATTTTTTCACTTCTCCTCACTCCCCCTTTGACATTAATGGCAAAGGGTAGGGTCCGCATACCAAAATTTTCAAAATCTTGTCCGCATAAGTATATACATATGGAATACTTACATATACTGAAGTATGTCTGCAAAAGTTGTTTTCAATTGAGTGAATTCTGTAGCCCAACTTTGCTTCATTCTATCCAAAATTGATATATGACCACTCAATAGGAATGCAAACGCATCTGCCCTTTTTAGATCTGTTGGATCATTGGTCCGGGCTATGATTTGAGCTTCTTTTATGGCCTCATGCATGGCCTCTAACTTAGGGACAATTATCCCTCTGAGCTCACTCAACCTACTGATTCTATTTTTCTTCTCTTTTTCAAGCTTCTTAATTTCATTCAAAACTGCAACCGTTTGACATTCTTGATTTATTATGGATGTAGTAAGTGGAACAAAATCTTGAGAAAGTTTTATCAGTTTATCCTCCTGTTCTTTCATTTTCTTCTCAATCTCCACTGTTGTTTTAGACCAGGATATACAAAATTTGTATACATCACTTCTATCCTTAAGGGCATGTTCCAAACTTTTTATCCCAATACCCATAACTCTTATGTCATTTGATATTAACCCTTGCAGCTCTGAGAATCTCTTATCCAAAAATTCTTTCCTGACCTTCTCCTCAGCTGATTTCTCTAGAGAATTAAAATGTTTGCTAACACTATTGACTAGAGTTTTGAGATTACTAGAGGAAGAGGCTATGGGATCCTTTTGAAAAGATGGCATGATCTTTTCCAACACTCTAGATGCTACCTCTATAAGCTCATAGTCTTCCATGTGAGATTTCAATAGTTTCTCTTTGGCCTTCGCATTTGCAAATGAAGCTATCTTCACTGTTTGTAGCGGAGATAGAGAGTCAAAATCTAATGGCCCTTTTAGTAATTCCGGTTCATCCATCTCATTAGTTTCTTTTGTCAAGAAGTCCTTGACAGATTTTGCAGTGTCTCTTGCCGGAGACAGATTCTTCTTCTCTTCTGCAGTGTCACTTATGTTCTTTTCAGCTTGACTTCCTTCTTTACTTTTCACCTCTTTTTCTTTCTCCTTTATTATTTCTTCTTCTTTAGATCCGGGGTCAACAGGCGAATTCAGAGGAGAAATTTTAGTCTGTTCATGGGCCACCTCTTCCGGAGCAGAGGATTCCAAGTCCTTAGCTGTTTCTGCATCGGTATTCATTACCTCTTCTATCATTTTCTCAGTAGACTCTTCTGCAACACTTGTGGTCAAGGGGTCAGTACCCAAGTCCTCTATAATTGGAATGTTGAATCTTTTGAATGCATTCCAGAGGATCTCTTCTGTCTCTTTTTCAAATTTGTCAGTCTCTCCGATCATAAGTTGATTCATCCTTGCTTTGCTCCTGAACTCATCCTTACAATCTTTGAATACCATATTCATTTTCTTGGGATCGATTGAAGGATATAGCTGAATTGCTATCTGTTCCCAAATTTCTAGGTCTTTGGCTTGGGCATTGTTCTTTCTTATTTCTAGTTCCTTCTCCAAGCTTTTGGGGATCAGAGATATAATTTCAATAAATGCTTTGTTGTAGATATTTAGGTACCTGACTGTGGCATCTTGCAATATCTTCTGATCTGCTTCACCATAATCATCATAGAACTCAATCATTGGCTGAAGATTTCTGTCCACTGCGACTGATTTGATTATGTCATCAATGTGAAGAGTGGGTTTTTCAACATATTCCTCTATCTTTTCTTCTTCCTCTTGTCCGGTAGAAGGTTCACCGGATGTTTTCTTCTTTTTCTTCACTTTCTTGATTTCTTCATCAGATTCAATCTCCTCTTCATCCTTTTGACTGGGATAAGCCCTTGTGGCTTTTGTCTTTGTTCTTTTCTCTCCTTTGCCAGATAATTTGGTAGTGGTAGGTGCAGATCTCTTTGATGATCTGGTCCGGGTGGAAGATTTTACCGGAACACTTTCCTCACGTTTCTTTTCTGCATTTTTCTTCTCTTCCTCAGCCCTTTCCATCTTTTCCCTGTTGGCATCAAGTGCCTCCTTTGATATGCCAAAGCCTTTTGCAACATCTTCAACTTCTTTTTTTAACCTTCCTCTTGATCTCTGGTTGTCTGAGTTCCACATGAATCTTTACACTTAGCTCCTCAAAGGTTCCAAACCTTTCTGCCTTGGGATATTTTGGCTGACTTAACATGTGTTCAATATGCAGCTCAACAATTTTCTCATCAACTTCATACCCCATCAGCATGATCCATACTATTCTTGGTTCCACTGCCTCCATAAGGCACTGATCAGTTTCTACCATGAAGCAAATAGTATCCTTATACTTTTCAAATAGAGCTTGGGGGATTCTTTCTTTTGCTTGCATCATACTCTGAAAGTTCTTGAAATAGCCCCAGAGTGCTGTATTCTATACCTTAACATCACCAAGTCCATGCAAATAATCCCTAATTTGTATGGCAACCAGTCTGTCATTTTGCCATATCTAGCCACTAGATCTAGGTAGCTCATTCATATAATAGAAGAACAGACATAGTATCAAGCCATCGTATTTGAAGGAGTTCTTCTTATCTTTCTTTATCTTCTACAGATTTTCTAGAAGTTGGTTCAGAAGGAGCTCACAGAGATCATAGTCAGCATTCTTTCTTAACATTTCATAGGCAGTATATATTGCAATTCCAGGTACTAAGTTTCCCTGCTAGAGTGATATATTTTGTATCTGATGATCATGGATGCAAACTTGATATGCAGACCAGTGATATCCTCAATTGTCATTGCCCTCTTGTCAAACTTTGATCCGGTAGCCTCAGTCACCGTTTGATTTTTGACAGATTTTAGAACAGGTATCCCACCGGATGAGTGCAATCCGGTAACTGCCCTAATGGCATCTTTTGTGAGCTTGAATGGTCTAGTCAACCATATGAAGTTATCATGTATTCTGCTTAATACGTACCGGACCCATTTGTCTTCTGCAAAACAGGGGAAGTGAATGCACTGTGCAAAATGCTTGTCCTGGATAGCTTTATACTGAGGTTTGAGCTCAGAAGAGTCATCTATCAGGTGTTTGTGATAGATATCAACCAGTTTGGATTCCCCAAATTCTTTAATGTTTGCGTGAATGTAAACCCTAATATCTTCTATATGCAGGACACCATGCGAAATACTGGAAAAAGCTCCTAGGGGATCTACTTCCAAGGGTTTGTAGGGATGTTTCTTGAATTTGGGGCAAGGCCTATCAGTGATCTTCACAATATTCAGAGTAGACATCTTTTTAAAAAGATTTGCAGAGAAGAACGAAAAATGCCTTTTGCGTCTTTCGGTTTCACGGAGTTAGCCAGATTGATTTCTGGATGAGTTGACTTCTGTAAATGATCTTGGATGAGCTTGAGGAATTTTGTTGCAGAGCCTCTCTTTTCGTTTCTTCTTGAATGTAGAATGAACAAATGCTTAATGAGAAAAACCCTTATATTGCTCCGCAAACCCTAATGTTAAGTTGCAATAAATGCTCGACCTAAGTCATTCTAGTTTGCCTTATTCGGATGACTTGAAGAACCGGATCAATCTTGATCTTCAACATCTTGTGAATCTTCCAAATCTTAACCATAGTTTATTTGGATGTTTCTCTTATGAACCCTTTAATCCGCAACTCCTCTTGTGCCAGTTTCGGCACCAATTGATTGGTTGGGGGAACAAGGTTTTCTTTGTGTCTCCCCCTGAGCCAGAGCTCACCTTTTAATTTCTGAAAGGAATATCAGCACCAGAGTCTGGTGCAGACCCATCCCCTACATTCCCTGTACTTTTCTTCACCCAAATCTTGTTCATCTCACTTTGAACTTCATCTGCATTCACTTTTCATTTTCCCTTATCTTGATTCTGATTATGATGTACCGGACCTCTTTTGTCCTGATTCTTGCTTCTACAGAATTTTGCAATATGACCGGATCTATTGCAAATTTGGCAAATAACATTTCTTTGCATATTTGGTTGATATCCTCTTGATCTACATTGATTAGCCATATGACCTATTCTATTGCATGCAAAGCATCTACCATTGAATGATTTGTTCATTTGCATATTTCTGCATTCATGAGATTTGTGACCATACCTTTTGCAGTTGAAACACTATCCGGAGAAGAATGAATTAGTCTGATTCATTCTCTTTCTGCACTGATTAGCTTTATGACCAAAGTTATTGTAGTTGTGGCAGTATCCATTGAAGGATGGATATCTTTGAGCATTAGGCTGCCTTACCGGAGGTCTTCTAGGCCTGTTCCTTGGATTATCTAATCCAAAATTCTTCTGACCGGATCTGGAGCTTTCTCCTTTCTCATAACCCAAACCACACTTGTCATCTACCCTCTTTTGACTTTTAAGAAGAACTTCAAGTTGAACAGAACTTATCTTGAATTTTTCTTTATATTCATTTGTTGTTTGAAGATCCCTTTTAAGGGAGACAATTTGTTCCTCAAGTTTTTCTTCATTATCTTTAACATCTTCAAGATCAGATTCAAGGTGTTTGATTATTCTGTCCATCTTGTGGCAGTCTTCTAATTTCTCCTTGAGAGATTGTCTTAGATCATCTTCAGTCTTTCTTTTCTCTTCAACCTCTTGGGTAAACTTCATAACTCCTAATTCTATTTCATGTCTTACCATAATGATTTCTTTTGATAACTTTTCACATAACTTGGTTTTCTCCTTCAGATCTTCATTTGTATTATTGACTTCACCATGACTTGCCAATTGTTGAAGTAGCTCCTTTCTCTTTTTCACAGAGAGACTTAATTTGTCTTTTAGTTCTTTCATGAAATCATCAGCCTGTTTGAGTCTTTCCTTTAATTCTTTGACTTCAGAGTTTGACTGCTCAAGATCATCAAGGGCAATCTTGAGTTGCTCCCTTAACCCATATACATCCATTTGAATTCCCAGATCTTTCTGAAGCTGTTAGACTCTTATTAGGAGGAACTTGGCTCTGATACCAATTGTTGATAACTGAGAGGGGGGTGAATTAGTTATCCTAATTATTGCTGCTTTCTAAACTTTCTTAATAATCAATGCAACATTAATTCAATTAAGCAAACATAACCATAAAATGGAAATACACATGACACAATATTTTTGACGTGGAAACCCTGTTAAGGGAAAAAACCACAGGGTGATTAACCCAAGATTGTATTCTCTATTAGAAGAATGGAAATACAAAATGGCACTTGCCAATTAGGGCTCACTGCCTGAGTGCACTGCTCACAAGAGGCTCACTACCTACAGGAGACACACTGTCTACAAGAAAGGAAGATAACACAATGTTTGAACTGATTAGAAGCATCCACACATGTTGAGGTTCAGTTCCGGTTAAGCTTAGTAAACTGATTTGCTGCACTTCATTCTTACTCTCTCTTGATGCAGCTGTACTGTCACATTCCAGACCTCTTCTACTATCTTCACTCTGCTCTTCTGCTTTTCTTCACACTACACAATACACCACACACACTCTCACATCTAAATCAATCATATATATATATATATATATATATATATATATATATATATATATATATATATATATCCGCACAAGTGATTTCATCACCTTTCTAGTCGGCATCTGGAACAGTTAATAATTTCCTCAAACTCTGATTTGTCGATTGAATCCTTGCTTACCAAGTAATGCAGATCAAGGATATACTTGTAGAAGTCATCAATCATGTTGGCCAATCATAACTTATGCCTTAATAACCTTTACCATCATCAGTAACACATCCAGAATAATGTCTGATGTTCTGCCAGTCAGTTCTTCCTCTGTTCACACTGTCACTTGGGAACCCGACACTCAAGCATTCATATTTCTTTATCCTTTCCACACCGGAGGCTCAAACCCTAGAATCTATCAGTCAAGATACTCCTCTTGACTTCCTCTTGACTTCCCCAAATCTGCACTTCACTGAGATACTTCTACTGAGAGATCCAGACCTGTCTGTCGAACCTAACTGACTGCTCTGTTCTTGCTTACCGGACCTCAACACTTCTTCAATCTGACTTCCGGTGAGGACCTATCATGTCTTGTGGATGTGTGGGATAACCTTTTTTGCCATCAATGACAACATTCATGAGTCCATATAGTGTCTCTTGCCAACAATTGTCTAGTATAGCTTGAGGTGAATCCACATGATAATCATGTCCTAGATCTAGTGATTTGGTGTCCTTTCTCTAAAGATGTGAGATGTCCAAGAAAAATTCCCTAGACCTTGCTCCATATCAATGCATAAAAACCTAATTGAGAGGCATAAATGATGCCCAAAAGGACTAGAGACTTACTTCGTCTCTAAGAATGCTAAAATCTAAGATGTCATTGCTTATGATTTCACCTCTTTGGTGATCTATTGCATGATTCACAATCCTATCTACTAATTTGTTTCCCTCTCTGAAATAGTGTTTCAACTTCGGTAAGAGTTAAGATTTGATATATTGTGCTAAACTTGTTGCATAATGTTTTTTATCTGAGCTAGCTTCTTGTCTTTTTACTCTTGATTGCATTTATAATGATAAATTGAATCCCCCTCTATAATTATGTCTTTAATGTTGTTAGCTTCAAATAAATGAAGGCCAGGAGAATGGCTTGCACTTCTACCTCATTGTTCATACTATCCACTAATGATTTGGATGCATCCCATACCACCTTATTCTCACTAGCCTTGATAACACACTTGACCCCTGAAGCTCCTAGATTTTCCCTTATCGCACCATCAAATTTTAATTTGAGCTTTCTATTTAGTGGTGTAGCCCATTAAATGTTGGCTCGTGGTTTTTCAAGGGTGAAACTACAAGACCTATGAACAAGGTTTTGGTGCTTGTTTAATATGGTTTTTTGTGTGATTTAATGAGTAAGGGTGGGTATTGTGTACAAGAGAGAATGAGCATGAAAGAGAAAACTAAAACCATACTAGCCTATTCTACTCAATCTTATGCAACCTCATGATTGAGCAAAAAGGAATGCAAACATATGAAGTTAAAACACTTAACTACATGCAAACCTTGATTGTTTCAGATGTGCTCCTTGATGTTGGATTGTTGACTGCTCCTCAAATTGACAGCGTAACTTTGTATTTCATGGAGTCTTTTTTTCCGAATGGCTTGGGTTGATGGCTATTTATAGATTATTTGGGATAGTGGATGAAGGGCTAGGATTGATTTAGAGGATCAATGGTTGAGGATGATTGAGAGGATTGGACTGATGAGAGCTTTCCAAGTGGTAAGATAAGATTGGAGAAGAAGGGGAGTCCTTGGATTGAGAGGAAATCAAGGGTGGAGAATGGTCTTGGAAGAAGGGGATGGAGAGGATCAAAGGAGGACAAAAGGACCTTTTGTACAAAGGACTTGCCCATGCCTTTGTAAGAGACCCATGTGGTTTTGTGCAAAAGCCCATGCCTTTATACACTTTGGAGGATGTAAGGGATTTGAATGGATTTAAGTATGGTTAGGGATGTGCAACTATGAGATTAAGTAGGCTAAGTAGATTAGGCAACTTAATCAAAAGTGCACAAAATAGGGAATTAAATAAATAGAAATATTTATTTAATTCATGAGATGAGAATAGGGATATTAGATAAATAGATATATTTATCTAATGTTGGACTATAGAAGATGGATGATTAATGATTAAATAATCATTTATACTAGGAAAAGATATAAATGAAGGTACATGTGAATAGTGAATACTACATGAATAGTTGTTTTAATAATAAAATATTATTTAATTATTGTTGTAAGGAAATTGGATAATTAATTGTCTAAATAGGTGTTTATTCAATGAAATGTGGATGAAAGTGGTTTAGGGATGTCTTGATTACAAATGAATAGTGACAAAACAATGAGAGGCAAGGTGGGACTTGCCCCCAAGCATAGGGTACAAATGGATAGGGGATTACGCATGATGCCCACGAGGGGTTTTCATTATGGTACTTGCCCAAGGCACCACAAGGAGTGGTTTTCTCCATTGGATGATTTTTTCTCTTTATTTTTTTGCTTTTTTATTTTTCTATTTTTTTTGGATTCTTTGACATTTGGATGGGATGGGTGGATGTTGAATGGAGAAATGGATTTGGAGGAATATGGGGACTTGAGCATCTATTTCCACGAGTAGGTGAGAATAGCCCATTATGGATGGATGTGGCACATGGATCATGTCAAGTGATATTATGTTCATGTACGTTGGTAGATGGGGGAAGATGGAATAGATGGTGGATGGATAATGGATGGATTATGTGAAAGCATGGATCATAGGGATGTGATAGGGAAGCTATCTGGGGTACGAGATATAAGATGGGCGAGGGAGGTATGTGGTAATATCATGGGATTGAGGGGAACCAAGACCAACGTGTGGTGAATTTTGAAGCTTATGTTTGTAATGGGGAGTAGGGATTAATGGTTACTTGGGATCCATGGTGGATTTTTTATTATGGGACCGGGATGGGGAGTTGTGGGATTACCAATTTCAGGATTTGTCGACCCAAATAGACCTAGGATTTTTAGGATTTTTTGATTGGGAGTAGGATGGGGAAGAGAGATTTGGGGATTTGGGGATGGAGTGGGATTTATATGTGTCACTTGGATTTACTGGTTTTTTCTTGGGGACCCACGCCATTTTTTGTTTTTGCTTCTGGAAGTGTGGGCTTGTGTAGCCTTTTCTTAGATTTTGTGTATTGATGCCCTACATCATGCTAATCTTTAGGCTTTTGTAGATTGTTCTCTTTATGTGGGAAGGCATCCAAATGATTGTTTTTGAATCCCATGGGGTGGTGATAGCTTCATGTTTAGATGATGTGTGCATTTGTTGGTCATGATTAGGGATTTTGGGGAATAGGGGATTGGGATATTTATGGATATGGGATTTATGGATGGGGGTGTGGAGTAAGGGGGGATTAAAGGATTTGAGGATGGGGGTATTATGACTTGGGAGGAGTGGAGGAAGAGTGGATGTAGGGATGGAAGGACATTTGTATTTATGGATAGGATAAAATGGGGGATGTATAACGGCATGCTTTTTAGATTTGTATGACGATGAAGGGGGAATGATGGCATATGATTTAGAGGTGTAATGAGATGCACCTAGTTTAGTATTAGAAGAATGGATTTTATAAGGCATGGAGGTGGTACCAACATTTTTGGATTTTTTTTCCTTGGCATGTATAGCGAAGGCCATGTAATCGTGGATGGATTTTGACATGGACAGGCTCCACTATTTCTTGTTCATGAAGGCCTAAGCCTTTGCCTTGATAGTTCATGTTTAGGAGCATATGAAGGGTGATGGGATGTTTTTTGTGTTGGAAATAAGACATGAGTCCAATATTAGATAAGGAAGGATGGGTGGTGGATATAACTTGTTCCTCTCTTATGAGAGAACCACCATAGATGAAGGTGTTGGGACCAAGGGGATAGGATGATGGATTTGGGATGGGGTCAAAAGGTGATCGTGAAGGAGCGATAGGGGATGATGGGGGATCAATAGGAGATGATATGTGATTGGGAGAGGGATGATATGGGATGCTTAGATCTTGATTAGGATGGGGGTTGGATGTTTCAACATGCTTTGGACTAGGCTCTTGGCATAGCTAGATTTGTGTGGATGGTGTGGTGGGGGAAGAGTGTTTAACTTCATTTGGCATTTGAATAGACTCCTCAGATTGGGTGGATGGAGAAGTGGGAGATATTTGAGATAGGACTTTGGATAGAAATGAATAAGGATATTATGTAGTTTTGATGGGTGCTAGGTGGGCTACGGGGTTATCAATGACACATTTGAATGACTTGGGATGAGTGGGGTGGCATGACTCCACAAGTTTGGTTCTATAGTTTTTCTCAAAGTCCTTAGCTAGGAGTCCTTGGAGAAAACTTGAGAATGATGATTTGGATTTAGGAGGGGAATTGGATGGTGGATTGGATGGATACATGGATAGTGGGGTTGGTGGATAAGGAGCTGATGGATTTGGTTGATAAAGGGATGAAGAACATGGATAAGCAATAGAGGTGATTGGGACCTCATGTACAAGGATGGATGTTGGGATATGGACAAAGGATAGAGTTGATTTCCCTTGTCAAGGGTAGCATAAGGATGACCATAGGGTATGCAATTAGGAATGGGAGCATAGCTTGTTCTAGCCAATGCATGGGCATAAGGTGCTTGCATGTTTGTGGATGAGCAATGGTGATTTATGGCAAGCTTGCTTGCAATGATTTCATCAAGGTTTTGGATTTTACTTTGGTCAACAAGACTATCATCATCATCAAAATTGAAGGAAGGATTCACAATTTTTGGTTTGGATTAGGGATGATGTGATGTAGGATGACTTGATGATCTTGATTTTGGGTTTTGGATTAGAGAGGATCTGGATTGATTTGGATTGGGATTTGGATTGATCAAGGTCAAGGATTCATGACACTTGGTGCTTGGATGCTTTGATTTTGATTAGGCATAAGGCCCTTTGATGGTTGGATTGGATCTGGATTTGATTAGGCCAAGGGCCCTTTGGATGATGATTTGGAGAAAAATGATGAAGTTTGGATGAAAATAGATGGGGTTGGAAGCGGTTAAGTACTTAACCAATTTATGATTTTTAAAGGATGATTTTTGATTAAGGATGAGGAATTGGATTTTGATTAGGGGTGGGTAGAGAATAAAAGATGATTGATTTTGGATTAGGGATTGGATTAGAATTATGGTAATGGATGAGATTGGGACGATAGGTTTGATTAGAGAGGTGGAATAGATAGATTAGGGGTGATTGAAATTGGATTAGGGATGATAATGGACCAATTGATAAGTGGATGCGGTAATTAGGATTAGGTGATGAAATGATTAGGATGAGGGATAGTGGATTATGATGTGGATTATGATGACAATGGATTGGATTAAGCTCAACAATGGGATTAAGATTAGGATTGGTTAATGGATGAGATGATTAGGATTAGGGATTATGACGTGGATTATGGATGGTAATGATGAATTGGATTAGGGAAAGTAGATTAGGATAATGAATTAGGATAAGGATGAATGATGAAAGTGGATTAGGAAAATGGATTATGATATGGATGAGGAAGTAATTAGAATGATTGTGGATAGGATTAAGCTCAAATATGGGAATTGATTAAGCTCAAATGATGGGGTTGATTAGGAAAGTGATAGTGATTAGGGAGGTGGATTCATGGATAGAATGGATTAGGATACAGACCTTGATTGGATTTGACCAATTGAGTTGGATTAGGATCCTAAATGATGGATTAGGATTGGATTAAGATAGATTGGAATGATGTGGATAGGGTGATTAGGATGATTAGGATAATTGGGTGAATAATTAGGAGGAAATTGGATTGGGATGATTTGGATTAGCAAGAGGTGTATGGTTTGGATTTGCATTAAAATGGGTGATTAAGAAGTGATTAGGGATGATTTTATGCTTGACCTTGGGTAACTTTACAAATAAATACAATTCACACAATACATGCACAAGTTTGCAAAGGATTTGGATTTGGATTAAGAAAGTGCATGGGTTTCAAAAATGAAGACACATCAAGCACATTAACACCCTAAATTATTCAAGTGGGAGTGTCAATCCTTGTGGGCTTACGAATATACTATTTATCAAGTGATGGATAGCTAGAGAATGCAAGTTCATGTACCACCTATGCATCCCTTACCTTGGAGGTGAAAATGCCTTGCCCAAAGTGAGTTCTATCTATCCCACTATGAAAGTATAGCTTGAGTGACTTCTCAAGCCTTTTAGATGTCGATGCACCACAAGGAAGAACGATCAAAAGGTCTTATGCTAGGATGAACAAGGATTCTAAGAGTGTCCCCAATATACACAGGGTACGCGGGGCCAAAGTTTGTGAGATGAAGGATGTTGTCAAGGCATGGTTCGAGAGGGTAACCCACTCTCCACCTTAACATTGCAAGGTATAAATATCTTGCAAGCTAGCCTTAAGGGACAAGTGTCCCCCAATGGAAGAGTCTTTCAATTCTCTCCTAGATTTGTATACCCCACTGGAACATAAGGGTTTGGGTCATCTCCTTGGTGATAAAACCCAAGGCAAGACCACTAGAGGAAATAAAAACTAGGTGCTTTTGATCTCCAAGATCACTAAATGGTGCGGTTACATCCCCAATTTTTGTCTTTCTATAATTTTACTTTTTACTTGGACGTAAGTAAATTTATTGTGATGTTTAGATTGATGACAAGGAAAAACATGGATTATATTAAATGTCATTTATTGAAATCATAGAAATGATTATGTTATTATCGATTTAATATTTGTATTATGAGATTTGATTTAGTAGTTGAATTAATTGAATAATGATGCACTGATCACATATTGTTTGATGGCAAGTGAAATGGGATTTCAAGTTATCAGATGACTCTCAAGGAAAAGAGAGAGAGTATCTTTCCAGGAGAGAGATATAGACCTTGGGTTACGAGTGATTTATTTTCCAAACTGAGTTAAAAGTGTTTAACGAAAATGTGAACTATGGTGTCATAAGAGGTAAGCTTTGTCTTGTCAGTTTACTTCTGAACCTAATCGACAGGAAGTCGATATTGTTTTCAAATCTTGCTAAGTCATATTGAGTCATCTTAGTCGTTAATAACTTTAATGACATCATTTGAGTTTGATTTATAACTATTTACATTTAACATAAATATTATGACATTTTTGTCGTAAAATGATTGTCATACTACAATTATTAGGATATTTGATGTGTTATAAATGATTCTTAAATGTTAAGATGTTTTTGTCAAAGTTATTAATATGTGATTATTGTCGACGGATTATGATGGGGAGACAAGCTCAACCCAATCACAATATCCGTAAACATGGTTTAATAATATCTTATTATTGAATAAACTATATCTATCTAATCCAATAGGCGATGTTATGAGAATTATAATTGATGTAATCAAGATATATTATATATTGATGCCCTAGCATTGAATGAGGAGAATACCTCCCATTGAGTTGATGGTTTAATGTTGAGTAAGCCGAAGGCTTAATTGTAGAAGAGTCTTCAATGGTGTTGGTGGTAGATTGATCCACTCATTGTGAATCATTTAATGATCAGCTGTGTTTAAGTGAGGTGTCGGTCACATCTTAGAAGGAGGACTGTGGTTTTTAAACCGCCACAACCATCAAGTCATGGAGCATTAATTTCCCATCGACATGTGGGATTTACGCATAAATAATGGACTTCAGTTTTGATTTAACCATATAGACTGTTAAGAAGTTTGTAACCGAAGGTAGAGGAGGTGGGAGATGAGATGACTCTATAGGAGTCATGCCTCTATCTTTATGACCAACAACTCGAATGAGTCATGGTTGTTTTTATTTTAAGGAGGTTTAGAACTTGTAGAACATGCTAGAGGGAGAATAGAAGGTGATACGAGATAGAATATAGTAGCTATGACTTTAGACGCATTCACAATCCAGTGGCGTCAACCCTGTGAATCATTCACCTATCTCAGCCAGTTCAAGTTTGCACATTACCAAGTATTCCTCAGTGCATGTATCATAAATCCATGAGGAAATTGAATAGCTTATTTAAGGTTGTATAACATAGTAATGTAGGCGACTATATGAGTTTGCCAGTAAGGATTAACCTTATGATTTGTGTTGTGATAGTTGAAGACTATATAGTATCAACTTAAGATAGTTCAGTTAACATTTTAAGTAAACTATTTTGAACTATTTTCCTGTAGTCGATGGAGACATCGAATGTTATTTACATGGTTGAAAATTTGTCATACCAGTGAGTAAATTGATATAGGTAGATGAGGTCGACTACCTTCTTAGTGAATATAAATCATTGTTTATACCAAACCATTGAATGAAAGATAAATGAATATCTTAGTAAGGGATTGTCATGAGTTGTCATGAGCTTGAATAAATAGTCTTCTTATTGATTTAGGTTTGAAGTCAGTCAATTAAGAGATTGAGAATTAACCATATGTTAGGCTCTCGAATGGATGAACCATGTTTTTATTTTGAACCATATAGTAATGAGGTTAGAATGATTTCACATTTTATCTTGTATAGGTTATATATATAGGCATAACAGATAATGTTATTTAACCAAGAGTTTTAGACTCATACAATTCGTTAGTAAACTTTTGTATCATATCAAATGGTAGTAACTTAGAGATATTAGGGAAAATGGAATAAGGTTTTTATGAGAATTCTTTTTAAGACTAATTGTCTTTATTATACATGAAGAGATCCAATACAATGGAGTAGGCTAAGTATACTAGAGAAAGACCTAGTAGGGATATTTATATTGGGTTATGTTTGTTTATATACATTATCAAAGTTATTTTATGATTCCTTGTGTAGGAGACATTATTATTTTGAGAATTATAGTATTATTAACTTTGCTTAAGTTAATCAAGGGTTATTACCAATTCTAGAACTCCTAGATATAAGATATGGTTATATGGTTATATCATATTAACAAGGAATATTAGGGTAACCCTAGAATCGACTACCAATAAATTGAATGGTTATGTCATATAGACTTACTCAAGTCATAAGGTATTATTATTGTGACTTTTATTTTAAACTATGGCATGAATAGGGTTGATAAGAGTAATAAACTGCGTGAATAAGATAGTATCCAAGTCGAGTAGGGGTGGGTGAACACAACGACTATGTTCTTTACGAACATTATTGAAATTGAAAACTTTGGCCAAAGTAATGCATTTGTTTTTTGCATGCATTGTCAGTTCACTATATTCAGATTGCTCATCCTATCAGAAATCATACTTAGCTAGAGGGTATCTAGGGTTGTATGGTTGATAGAGTTGAGTAGAATACAACACTAAGTACTTAGGAAAGGCAAATTACCAGTGGTCACCTTTGGTCTATATCCCTTGAGAAGGGTAGGGCCACTTCCTATGTGGAAGATGTGTGGGAGACCGTCGGTCTGTGGTTAGAGGTAAATCACTAGAAAGATGCTCTCTCTCTAAGCAAGAAACATGCCAGGACTTGTGATAAAGATGTCAGATATTCAGATGCAGTATTGATTCCAAATTTGTATATGTAATGGTTTTACATTTGTAAACATGGTAAATGAAAAGACAATATGGGTATATTGTATTTTGTAAAAGAAATCTTGTAAATGTAGTTACTTGATTATATGTTGAATAAAAAGAAAAAATTTCTCTATCTCATTTTTACCTTTTTGAGTTACTCTATGGTAAATTTTGGGTTTCTACTATGTTTTTAGAATGTGGATGTTATAGGTGCGAGTAAAGAGCATTCACACTAGTCTTCTTGGGATTGAGAAAATATAAACAATATTAGATCAAATCAAATTTTTTGATCTCCAAGATTGCCAATTGGTGCAAGGAAAGAGCATACACTTTGACTTGACCTCAAAAACAACATACAATGTTCATTAACCTCTTAGAAATTGAAATGTTACTAAAGATATAATGCAAAAAAGAGATGGATCTGCGAGCTACAAACACATGTTAGTAGTTGGATTTCTTGTCTTGGACCAATGGTAGTCGCACAAAAAGGTGTTAGAGCACAAGGAATGTTTCATATATTGATCAAATTCAGAGGTTAGATGATAGAAGTCCCAAGATAAATGATCAGATTTTTCACTAGAATAGAACCACCAAAAGGTTGTATAGGGCCGCCAAAATAGATATAGAACTATTAAAACATAGATAGAGAGGAAATGTATATCAAACAGGGTTGTTGAAACAACCTGTACAGGGTCATTGAAATACAAGAAGGGCCCTTGAAATAGGTAGGTCTACTGAAATAGGGTGCAGGGCCTCTAAGTGCAGACAAGGCCATTGAAACAGGGTGTAGGGCCTTTGAAGTGCAGGTAGGGCCACAAAATTGGAGTTTTATACACAAAAAAAAAATTAGATGATCAAGATTAGATTATTTTGATTTTTTCTATGATAGAAGGATGAGAGTGATGATTTTGATAGCATATAACCCGACAAAAGCAACACCCTGTCAAGAAACTGAATGATAAAATGTTAGAAAGTGTTAGAAATTCATTTTCAATGTGTAGGACAAAGCCTTTGAAATGTAGTATGGATCCACTAAAGTATAATGAAGCCTCCAAACTATAGAGCTTCAAGTCAAAAACACTTAAAAACACAAGAAAAGATTAGTGATTAGGGACTTGGGTCCCCAATAGAGTCACCAAAAGGTGAACAAGAGAGAATGAGCATGAAAGAGAACAAATTAAAACCATATTAGCCTATTCTACTCATAATCTCATGCAACCTCATGATTGAGCAAAAAGGAATGCAAACATATGAAGTGAAAACACATAACTACATGCAAACCTTGATTGTTTTATATGTGCTCCTTGATGTTTGATTGTTGATACATAACTTTGCATTTTATGGAGTCTTTTTTTAAATGACTTGGGTTGATGGCTATTTATAGATTTTTAGGATAGTGGATGAAGAGCTAGGATTGATTTGGAGGATCAATGGTTGAGGATGATTGTGATGATTGGATTGATAAGATCTTGTCAAGTGGCAAGATAGGATTGGAGAAGGGGAGTCCTTGGATAGAGAGGAAATAAAGGGTGGAGAATGGTCTTGGAAGAAGGGGATGTAGAGGATCAAAGAAGGACAAAAGGAAATTTTGTACAAAGGACTTGCCCATGCCTTTGTAAGAGACCCATGTGGTCTTGTACAAAAGCCCATTCTTTTGTACACTTTGGAGGATGTGAGGGATTTGAATGGATTTAAGTATGGTTAGGGATGTGCAACTATGAGATTAAGTTGGCTAAGTTGATTAGGCAACTTAATAAAAAGTGCACAAAATAGGGAATTAAATAAATAGAAATATTTATCTAATGTTGGACTATAGAAGATGGATGATAAATGATTAAATAATCATTTATGCTAGGAAAAGGTACGAATGAAGGTATGAATGAATAGTGAATAGTACATGAATAGTGATTTTAATAATAAAATATTATTTAATCACTATTAGAAGGGGAATTGGATAATTAATTGTCTAAATAGGTGTTTAGTTAAATGTGGAATAAAGTGGTTTAGGGATGTCCTAATTGCAGATAAATAGTGACAAGATGAGTGGACAATTTTAGGTGTCTACAGGCATTTTTGTGGTTGTTTATATAATTTAGTCAACATCATTTTTTAAAAAATTTATTGCGAATAATTTAATCCTAAATAATATTTTGTTAGATCTTTTGTGAAGGTTTATTCTTGATTTCATGGTTGTACAAATGTAATTGTTTGTATTTATTTTTTTCTCATGGATTTTTTAGCATGACTAAAATTGCTTGTTATTAGGTTATTTTTATCTTTCACCATTCTTCTCAAATCCTCCTCAATTTTTTCTATTACCACTATTGTTGTTGGTTCATTAAATAGTAGGATGGCCAAGTCACAATAGATTTGTGGGAGAAAAGCTTAATGTAGGTCTAGAAACAAAAATCAATCAAGGTAGATGTGCAGTGCATCATTTTTCTTCTAACATCAAAGATATGGCTATTGAAGTTATCTCAACCTCATTAAATGGAGTAGTCTTTTATCCATTTACTACTGTGTAGAGTCAACATACTGAAATATTGTAGTGATACTCAAATTCTACTGCTAGATGGAGCTTCTCAAATCCTTGTGAAGTAGTCCTCACCGAACAAAATAAGTAATGTCTTGTTTCCTAGTGTTGTCATTTTAATTTTCTTGTTTTCACTATCAACTAGATGCTTTATTGTATAGTGTAGCTCCATGATGGTAGATGAGTCATGATCTACATTGAGTGGTTTATATTGGTTATAAGAAAATTTGGATGCATTTTACTTCTACACACTTTAAACTGACACCATTTTGTTTTTAGCAACATGGAGTGCAATTTATCATAGGTATATCATGCTCCATTTTCCTACCTTAATAAAGACAATGTAGATTTACCAAGGTTTGAAAAGTAAGCACTATAAAACATGGGGATCAAGGAAGCAAATGATGAGGAGTGAAATCATATAGAAATTTTAATAAAATATTAGGTATCTATGTGACTAAGAAATTTTGTTTGCATTCCATGTTTGTTATGTGACATATGTTTTTGTTGTTCTTGTATGTGATAGAACATGAGAGATGATAAAGTTATGTTGTAATTCATTTTGATAGGCATATCGTGGAGTTTGACCATCTACGTAAAGGAGATACCTTTAATGGTGAGTTTATCCACACAAGTATCTTATATTTAATTGGATGCTATAACATTGATTTAATGCACATCATTATATTTCATGTTTCTTGATTAACTTTTCTTGTTTGACTTGTAATATCAACCACGGAGCTGGGGCCTTATCTCAAGTGAAGCTCACTAATGAAAAGATTCTCAACTTGTATTTAATCTTTACAATTTGTTGGGCATATAGAAATTCTTTGATTATATTAGCTAGCCTATATTTTTAATGGTGTGTTGTGTCTGATGCAAGTAGGTTGCTCAAGAAGCTAATGATAGTTAGGTGGCATATTGCATTAAGGGAAACTTTCTCGCAATGAAGGTTACAATATTATCTTATTTCTACATGAACATTTTGTTAGATAGAAACTGAAAGCTTATTCAAAATATATAATAATTGGAGGGTTTTCCATATTTATAAGATTAAGTAACATATATGTGTTGGTGTAAGGTATTGCTAATAGTTTTACTTGTGTTTTTATTTAGGTGGAAGCAATTGGGTATGTTTCAAAGTATGTTTCCTAATTGAGACAAGGATATGCAAAGGACATGATATACATCATGCTATTTTGGGATAAGTCATTTTCTAGTTTTGAGAAAAATTTTCCTACTATGAATAGGATTTGATCAATATGAAATTTAAATTATACTATAATTGAATTTGAAATTTAATTTACTTTTTTGATGTAGTTGTATGGCATTTCGATTAATGCCATCTTAATGGTGGGTGTGTTACCCATGCAATTGGAGCTAAAACTACCTAATTAATTTTTTCATATATCACTTACTTTGTTTTGAGCCCAATCCATGGATTCAAATTGTTCAATGATCACAACTTCATCCATCTTTTACCTTCCATTTATAATTTTTATGAAAAATACCATATATTAAAACAAATGAATTCAAGCATTTAACCAAATCCTCAAAAAAGTAGGTGGCTAATCCCATAGAGATTCAGAAGCATTAGGGTGGCAATTGTTTAGGCAACTATATTCTAGTTTTTCAGTATTTTTTTTCTAGTTTTGTCTACATCTTAGTAATTGGCATTTTTAGAGGCCTTCGGAGTGGAATTTGGGGTTGAGACTTTTATCGGTTGCTTTGAGTGGTAGCCATAGGCACAGCTCGATGCAACTTAATCTATCTCTTCAGGAGATCTTTCTAATGAGTCCGAAATGTCTAGATTTCAACTAGCTGGCTAGAAGTTATGACCCTGCCTAGTGGGGTCCAAAATTTAGTAGTTTTTTTGAAATTTTGAAAAATTTTGAAAATTTGAATTTTAGTAGTTTTGTCACCTTCCAACTATCCATTTTAAATTCTATGGATAAGGTGACCTTTCACATTCTTTCTCATTGTATATATCCAACTTTTGATGCAATAAGAAATCCTCTTTGGTTGCCTGCAACTTTTTACAAGTTCTGCACATTGAGCATTTTGTTTATTTTCACAATACCACAAGCTCAGCGCTAGTTATTATTATTTGAATTCTCCATTAAAATTTATATCAGTGGTATCAGAGCAGTTCGCTCCTATATATCACATCGTACATGGTCTAGTTATGCAAGGTTGGGATTGCAGACAAGAGACCCGTTAGATTACCTACCCTTGAGACGCACATGACCAAAGATGGGAGAACAAGGAGATGGATCCGACCCTTTCAAGGAGCTGGTACAAGAAGCTTTGGCAAAGCAACGTGAGGATATGATGACCGAATTCTCTCAAATTCTCCAATGAAATCGTCAACCAGAAGGTGTAGCTGGAGTGCCATTTCATGGTCACACCCCATTCAAGGTACAAGTAAATTTTGACATTCCAAATTTTAAAGGAAAAATTAATGCAGATGTTGGTGATGATTGGCTATCAAAATTAGAGAAATATTTTTCTATAAACCACTTCACAGATGTTGAAAAAATAACCTTTGCACTCCTCAAAGCTAAGGAACATGTGAAACAATCTTGGGAGAATAGACTACTAGCCAGGGATGATGGCCTTAACAGCCAAGGATTTGAAACGTTGGAGGATGACAATCCCACATGGGGAGAATTTGTGGAATACATCAAGGAGGAATACTACCCTAAAAATTCATATGAGGAGAAGTACATACAGTGGCAATTACTTCGACAAAAGAAGGACCAATCTGTTCAAGATTATACAAATACATTTCATGCACTTTCTACAAAATTGGGAATCCGTGACACAAAAAAGCATTGGGTATTGAAGTATCGCAGTGGGCTTCATCAGTATATCCAGACAGAAATGGATTTCTTACATATTGAGACCTTGGGTACCGCCTTCAAATATGCAGTAAAGATAGAGGAGAAATTCAAACAAAAGGGGAAGAAGGATTATCCCTCAAACAACAAATTCAAGGGTGAAGGTGGTAACAGATTTGGTGGGAAACAAACAACCAAGGACTTTTCCTCACAAACCTCATCAACAACAAATAAGGGTAAGTAGAAGATATGGTGTGAATTAAGAGCCCTGGTCATAACACTAAAGACTATCATGCCACGAAGACTTTGTTGGCAGAAATCTGTCAAGGAGAGACAGAATAAGAGTCGCTACCTATAAATCCTTGTGAACAAAATGATGGTGAACAAATCATTGAGGCTAACCCACATGCCATAGTTGCCACTACCAAAGTCATGCCCCATGAAGATGATGAACACTTGTTCCACTCACAGATGTGGGTAAACAGAAAGGCTCTTCATTTCATTGTTGATAGTGGAAGCCAAAAGAATTTGATCTCTACTAAAACTACGAAAAGATTGAATTTGCAGACAACACAACATCCACAGCCATATCATATGGGATGGGTAAGTCAGGGACAAGACATTCTGGTGAATAAACAGTGCCACTTACCCTATTCTATCAAGCCATTCAAAGATGAAGTAATATGTGATGTGGCACCTTTGGATGTATGCGATGTATTGTTGGGGCACCCATACATGTACAAGCGCCATGGAGTCTATGATTCAAGGCCACGCAATGTTACCATCAAGTTGGGAGAAAAGAGGTATCGAATACCTGAGGTAAGTCCTGCAAAACCAGTATCTTTGATTACTACAAAACAATGTAAGCGTTTGATTGCTCACACTGGAAAATTTGTCCTACTAATGGTTCGACCTAAGGAGGCAAGGTCCGTTGTGGCCAGCAGTCATACCAAAGTGTCCACTACCACAGCTAAACAAAAACAAATGGAGAAAATATTGTCAAGATAACAGGATGTATACAATTCACCAACAGGGGTACCACTACACTGCCAAGTCAAGCATCGGATTGATCTAATTCCTAGGACACCATTACTAAATGGGCCACTGTACAGAAGGTTAGTTTTGAAGAATGAAGAAATCAAGCGGCAGATTCAAGAGTTGATCAAGAAGGATACATCCGCCCAAGTGCTTCACCATGTGGAAGTCCAATTGTTTTGGCCAAAAAGGATGGAATGTGGAGACTTTGTATTGATTATCAGGTTCTCAACAAGATCATTGTGAAGAACCGATATCCACTCCCTCGCATTGATGATTTTTTGGACCAGCTCAGGGGGGCAAAATTTTTCACCAAGATTGACTTGAAATCTAGATATGACCAAGTCCCAGTTGAGCCATCAGATGTATGGAAGACTGCTTTCAAATCCAAGGAAGGGTTGTTTGAGTGGCTAGTCATGCCTTTTGGCTTGACTAATGCCCCTGCCACATTCATGAGATTGATGGATGATGTCCTTAGACCATTCATTGGTTCTTTCTTTGTCGTCTATTTAGATGGCATACTCATCTTCAACAAAACATGGGGTGACCATCTACAGCATGTTCAGCAAGTGCTTTCAACCTTACAAAAACACAAGCTATATGCTAACAAAGATAAGTGTTCTTTTGGCATGGAGAGTATTCAATATTTGGGATACATTGTGGATAGAACAAGTGTTCATGTGGACCCTGAAAAGATACAGGTTCTCAAAGATTGGCCATCTCCCAAAAGTCTCATAGAACTTAGTAGCTTCTTGGGTCTAGCCAATTTCTATCATAGATTTGTACTTGGCTTTTCACATTTGGCATGGCCTATGAATCAGGCATTGAGGGGAGGGCCAAGGGCAAAATTTTGCTAGACAGAGGTACAACAGAAAGCATTCATGGAGTTGAAGAGGAGGCTATGTTCTGCACCAGTACTAGCACTCCCAGATCTGCAACTATCTTTTCAAATTGAAACAGATGCTTCAGAGTATGCACTAGGGGCAGTTCTCATGCAACACGGGCATCCAGTTGCCTATCACAGTGAGACTTTCTCTAACATAGTGCATAAGTACCTCAACTATGATAAGGAGTTGTATGCTATTCTGTAATCCTGCAAATAATGGAAACACTACATTCTGGGGAAGGAGACTATCATTCACATGGATCATAAACCTCTACAATTTCTACAAACACAAGGGAAGCTACAAAATGATAGGCATCAAAGATTGTCTACCTACTTGCAACAATTTCATCTCAATATCTGCCACAAGAAGGGAGCTACTAACAAAGTTGCAAACTGTTTGAGTAAATCTCCGATCATAGCCCTGACAATGGTATTGGATTCTTGTGGCCACCACACAATAGATTGGCCTTAGTTGTATGGTATAGATCCTAATTTTGCTGAGATCTGCAACAATCTAGCAAAGGGAAAACAAGCCACTGATTTCTACTTGAAGGATGGGATTCTCTGTCACATGGGACACATATGTGTTCCAACCAAGGAGCGGAAAAAGATGATATGGGAGGCACACTACAGCTATGTTGCAGGACACTTCAAGGTGGAGAAGACTATTCCTATACTTCAGAGGTATTTTTACTAGCCCAAATTGAGACATGATGTCATTTTATACATCTAAGCTTGTACTACTTGTGCCATTACAAAGCCTGCTAATCGTAAACAAGGATTGTATACACCTCTTCCAGTCCCTAACCAACCTTGGCATTCAGTTTCAATGGATTTCATGTCTAGACTACATTCTACCATACGTGGGAATGATTGTGTATATGTGGTGGTAGACAGGTTTTCAAAAATGGTTGTCATAGTGGCTTGCAAGAAAGGAGTCCCTCCAAAAGAAATTGCCAAGCTTTTCTTTGAGAATGTTTGGGTACACTTTGGATTACCACAAACCATCATATCTGACAGGGATAGTAGATTTCTTAGCAATTTTTGGTCAGTACTTTGGGCCTTGATGGACACAAAGTTGACAAAATCCACTACCTTCCATCCCCCAAATAGATGGGCAGACTGAGGTGGTGAATTGGATGATCATTCACATTTTGTGGATGTACCATTCCAAACATCCTTAGACTTGGGATGAAAGCTTGCCATATGTACATCATAGTTACAATCGAGCACTACATGGTTCCATAGGGCACAGTCCATTTGATGTATGTCTTGGCTACCAACCATTGGCTCCAATTGATGCAACATTGCTGACTATGTTGAGTGACCCATCAACACATTCAGAAAAAGAGGCAGACATGGAAACTAAGTTTGTGGAGAAGATACGCCATAATCAGCAACAAGTCCATGAGATACTACAATATAGTAATCAGAAATACAAGGACAGACATGATCAAAATCATACACCTCATCAGTTTAAGGTTGGGGACAAGGTTTGGCTTCATATTCAGAAAGAAAGACTTCAAGAGCCTCATAATAAACTTCGTCCTATTCGATATGGTCCATACACCAACATCAAACAAGTTGGTGAAAATGCTTTTGAACTCAATCCGCCATCTTTTCTTGGACTACATCTTGTTTTCAATGTTGAATTGTTGCAGCCATATTTTCCACCATTGTTGGACACTTCAAATGTTGCAGAACATATAAGTTGCTCAGAGTTGAACCCAGACACTACTACCCCTCTCACATGTGATTAGATTATTGATGTTGTGGTGAAAACATTGAAGAAACAACAGATTCTTTTCTATCGGGTGGTACAGGCAGGACAACTTCCACATCAAGGAAAATGGTTCACTAAGGACTAGATTGAGAAGAAATTTCCTCATCTGCTGCAATACATAGGTGCAGTGGGGCCCATTTCCTCTAAAGGGGGAAGTAATAATACCACAGAGATTCAGAAGCATTAGGGTGGCATTTGTTCAGGCAACTATATTCTAGTTTTTTAGTTTTTTTTTCTAATTTTGTCTACATCCTAGTAATTGGCATTTTCAGAGGCCTTCAGAGTGGAATTTGGGGTCAAGACTTTCATCAGTTTCTTTGAGTGGTAGCCGCAGGCATGGCTCGACGCAACTCAATCTAGCTCTTCAAGAGATCTTTCCAATGAGTCTAAAATGTCTAGATTTCGACTAGCTGGCTAGAAGTTATGACCCTACCTAGTGGGGTCCAAAATTTAGTAGTTTTTTGAAATTTTGAAAAAAATTAAAAATTTGAATTTTAGTAGTTTTGTCACCTTCCAACTATCCATTTCAAATTCTATGGATAAGGTGACCCTTCACATTCTTTCTCATTGTATATATCCAACTTTTGATGCAATAAGAAATCCTCTTTGGTTGCTTGCAACTTTTTACAACTTCTGCACATTGAGCATTTTGTTTATTTTCACAATACCATAGGCTCAGTGCTAGGTACTGTTATCTGAATTCTCCATTAAAATTTAGATCAGTGGAATGGGATCATGCCCCAAATTCAAACTAGCCAAGCTAGGAATAAAATAAATAGACACATAGCCTCCAAAAGGGAAAAAGACATTGTGTTACTTGAAACGTGACTCGCGGGTGAGTCAATCTCAATTCACACATGAACCCTCTCCTTGCAACAAGCGACCTCCAAGTCACTTCCGCTCTTGTGGCAAAAGCCAGTCAAGTGGAGGCTAGACCGGGGGGTGGTTTTGTTCTCGTGGGAGTAGAACGTCATGGAGAGTGGTTAGCTTTTTCTAGGACCTTGTGTGCTTTGTTAGTTGATGAGCCCTTTCTATGGCTGTGGTTGTTGAGATAATTCTATGACCCAAAGGGTCACTTGTGATGTGTTTCATATTTGGGTTTATTAGATTCCAATGCCTAGTGGGTAAGCTATTATGTTTGTTGATGAACCTAGTGCATTTTAGTCTTTCCTTGTGGGCTTGAAGTATTTTTTATACTTGATTGGCTTGTTGTACAATGCTAAGGATATGTTGTTCTTGGTTAAGTTGTGGTCTAGGGCTGATTTCTTCTAATTCCTCGAGAATCACTCTAACCACCTCCCCTCTTTAATTCTTGGGCACATTCGTATGCTTAGAGGAGAAGTAGAGTGTTTGTCCAAAGTTGACCTAGGGTTTGACTTTGTATGTTGTATGTAGAACTTACCTTGTGATGAAACCAAGATTTTACTCTTATATGTGAATGTTTAGCAATACCTTGTGACAAAACCAAGGGTTTACTGGGTCTAAGGTTTCCTAATTTTTTTGGTGTTTTTGAATGTATGCAGCTATATGAATGCAAGCAATAATTTCATTCTTTTCTCAACTTTGAAAAGTAAAAATCATATAATTACTACAAAAGGATATATGAATGCAAGTCTATATGGGTTTTTTTTATGCAATTTAATCTATGTTTTTTTTTGTGTTTTTCTACAATTTTTTTTGAATTCTACTTTAAGGAAATTAAGTGATGGTTTAATCTAATGAAAAAATTTAATCTATTGAAAGAAATTAACAACTGATCTAATGCAAAGGAAAAGATCCTATGCTAACAATATCCTATCAAGAGTAAAGCATAAATTACTTCCCTCAAGAGTAATTTTGTGATCTAATTACTACAAAAAGCATTGAAAGAACTTGGAATAAGGTTGATGTATGAGTCTTCAAACTACCCTCAGGAATCCTTTGTATTCGAAAACCTCTTCATCCTCTTGTAGTAGTGAGGTCCTCCTCTTGGTGGCAAGGATGAAGAGAACAAATGATTGATATTGGCTTGAGCTTGAGAAAGCTAATGATGATATTGATTGAGCTTGAAGTAAACTATGAGCACTATGTGAGAGTGCTAATTGAGCATAATGGCATTGGCTTGAGAAACTGAGATCATAAGCACGCTTTGAGAAGCTTTAGAAAGCTTGAGAATCTATGCTAAGCAAAAATAAAATACACTTTCGTCCTACATTGAGCATCAAGGATGCTAATGGAGAGAAAACAATAAGCTAATGAATGGTTAAAAATATGAAACTTGCATCCCCTAATGCTTAGAGGAAGGAGGTATTTATAAGATGGAATGGCTCATGATAGGTGGGAATGATTGGGGAGTTATCTCTCTTGATTGGAGAGTTAACATGATTGATTGAATAAAAGACTGAGCTAATTGAGGAGTGATGAAGCTATGAAATCTTATCACTGATTGAGAAAATGGAGTTAGTATGAGTTGAAGAGATGATAAGAATAGATCAAAAGATTTAATTATGCATGATTAGAGGTGATGGATGGGCTAAGAATAGTTCAGTCTATGTCAGGGTCAAAATTACATGCAAATTGGAGTAAATATGGATCTTTTTGGGGTCCATATTGAAGGGAAACACACATTCAAAAACATGACAGGGTCCCCCATGGGTCACCCCTTTTACTAATAGGGTTGCTCAAGGGTCACCCAAGGGAGACCCATGGGCGACCCAGAAAGTAAGGCTTCTAGGTGAAAACTAAGGGTTGTAGAATGGTCTTGGAGGGTTAAAGATGCAATCTGGCTTTTGAAACATATGAAATAGGTGAATTAAATAGGATCCCTCCTTTTATCAGTAGCCTGGGTCACCCAAGGGAGATCCATAAATAATGGGGGGATTTAGAAAAGACAAAAGTTATGTCAATTCTAAAAGATGGGTTTGGGCTGGGAGGTCATTTAGAGGCCTCTAAAGCGTAGACACACATGAAATAGGTATGGGAAAGCTAAAATTACTATGTTATGATGAAATTTAGCTATGTAGGTAAGGTCAGGAATGCAAAAGAAGAAATGTCAATAAGAGGAAAGTGAAGAAAAATTAGAATTATGAAGAATTGGTGAAGCAAGAAATTGACGTCCACGTGTCATCAAGAAGAGCACTACTGAGAGGGCATTTTATTACATGCTTGCATGTACATGGTTAGGATTATAACTCATCATAGGGTCCTCATGCAATCCCATGTGTATTTTAGTGCTTACATTTTGCCCCCTTGGGGATGGTAGTCTACATGAAAGGTAGCTATCGTTCTCGAAATAGGCCTTACCTATTGTTGTCCCGCAATTGTACCTACAATAACAAGTATTAGCTCAACATTTAAAATGTTAAAAATGAGTACTAAAATTGAAATGAGCAAATGTACCATAGATTACATCATAAGTATACTCCAGTTGTTTTGCTTCACCATGGGGACCTTCAAGATTGAAAGCGCACAATGCACCCATGCAAGAGCACTATGGAAATAAAACACATGCTAAGCTAGAGAGAAGAATGAATTCTCCTTTTATTGTAGATTTTGAAGAACAAATTTGATTTTTAGGGATTTTTATGGTTTGCAATTTTTTGGGTTTTTTTTTATTTTCTAAATTTTATGTTTTTACGAAGATCTGACTTGACCTTCCTTGAGGTCTTTGAAAGACATACATTGAAGATATTTCTATCCTTTCCCCCTTGCATGGGATACTTGTATGCTTTAGTGCATAGTTTTTCTCTTTGACTTGTTGGAGGAATGACTTGTGCTCAGACATTGTTTGCACTTATTGTTGCAAGACTTGATTGGTTGGGATCTAAACATAGCTTCAGTTGACATCTTGTACTTCACTTTCCTTCTTGTGCATATGGTTGGCTAGAGCTTTTGTTTTTCTTATGAGAATGCATACTTATGATGATCACACATGGATGATGCAATTTGTTTTTGTCTTGTTATGATATGAATGAGATGCAATGTGTCTGGATGTGATTCACAAACATGAAATGAAAAGCACTATGTTCTAAGCGCTATGAATGCCATGATGTTATGACATGTTTATTATTTTTGAATGTTTGAAATGTATGTAAATGGAACAAATTGTGTGAATGCTCTTTGGTAGGATTTTTGACTTAGGGGATTGCGAGTTAACTTGGTATAAGGAGAACTATTGATCTTCAGGATGAGATTAGGGACTCAAGTGGGAATAGGGAGTAGATGGAATGTTTCTGATTTTGGCTTCACAAAAGGCTAAACACTGATCCTTATCTAGACAAAACAATTTGGCAAGCTTTCAATTCAGACAAGTAACAAAATTTATTAGCACCTTCTAGACTTAGATCAAAGATGGCCAACAAGATAGACCTAGGGTAAAGGAAAGGCTCCAGAGTAGAAGATGGCCCTAAAAATAGCTAGACTCTTAGCTTTGCTTAGCTAGTATGTGTGTGTGCTCTATACTTTTCTTTTTTGTTTTGTCCAATAGATCTCACTCTCATAGCTTCAAGCTTAGATTTATCTCCACTCGAGAGTACAGACATTAATAATCTTCTCTTTCTCACTCTTTTTTTGTATCTATTTTTTTGTATTTTTATTTTTTTACACTTTTTTTGTATTTTGCAATGCCTCAATTCAATCTCTTATTTTTTTATGCTTTTTGATTTTTGGTGCTTTGATATTCTACTATTCTAATGATTCTCTCTTATGATTTTTCTTTCTCTCGCACTCTTATTTTTTTGATCTCTCATTTTTTATTCACTCGTATTTTTTTTATTGCTTCTTGTAGAGTTATGATCCCCCTAGCATTTTTGGCTAGGAATGATAAGAGATTAAGCACCACCAAGGGTTTTCACCATCTAGTCGAACATCCCTTCTAGTAAGAAGGAACGGGGAAGGTCTACTCGCAAGATTCTATTAAGTACCGTAGGTTTGAAGACTAACTTTGCTTAAACTTAATAGCATGGTTTGTTAAGATCGAGATCAGTGTGAAGCTAAGAGCAAGGCTTTAATGTGAATAGGGGAATAGTGATAAGCAATAAACATGATTTATTATGGGATCTCAAAGGCTCAAAGGGTCAATCTATACCTAAGAAACCTTAGACTCCATACTAGGACAAAAATCAAACAAGAGCATGTCGCTAACAAGATGCATGACAGAACATAATGAAGAAAACAAAGTTTTGACTTTTCATGATTTTTATAATTTTTTAATGATTTTTGAATTATTTGATTTTTTTTGGATTTTATAGGCTTTTACAAAGTTTTGAGATACTGAACTCTTCTCCTTTCATAATGCACAAGAGGTAGCATCATTTTTCATGTCTTCCTTAACTACGTATGCACCTATCCAATTTGGTCTAAACTTTGCTTGAAAGTCTTTGCAAGGACACTTGAAGTCTTGGTATAAAAATGTCTTTGTATTCAGTGAGGAGTTTTGTGTACTCACATGTTTCATTGTTTGATGATTTGCCCCATAGCTTTATCATTTTCTATTCTTGTTGAGTTTCCATGTTTGTTTTGAACTTTTGAGGGGCAATTGGAGTTGGTGTTGACTCTCCTAGTCTCCATGTGGGTTCTAGTTCTTCTTCCTTAGCCATGATTTCAATCTTATGAATGTTTATGTCTAGATCGATTGGAATGGCGACTAAGTTGAATGGAGAATAAGACTTTATTGAGTGGGGATCAAAGGGAAATTCCCCTATTGCCCCTTCCCTATACATTTTGAGGTCTTAGCTATGTTTGCAATTTGTTTTGATGTCTCATTTTCAAAAGTGTTGATTTTTGGGTCATTGATGGTTTCTATGGTCTTTCCCTTTTGTTTAACTTGTCCAATTCTATGAAGACTGAAATGATCAGGGTCTCCTTTAATGATGTGGGTTTGTCCCATTTGTGACAAGTGGATATCTTGAAATAATTTGGAGGGAATAGCCCTAATCCTACGGATCCAAGGCCTCCCTAGGATCATGTTGTAAGTGGTTTCTTCATTGATGACATAAAATTTAGTTGGGAGGGTTTTGTGACCCAATGTGATTTGAAGATTAACCTTACCTATAGTTTGAATGTTTGGGTTATCATGAATTCTAAGGATGGAAATTTCTTTTGTGATTTGAGTTTCGTCATAACCCATTCTTTGTAGAAGAGAGAAAGAGACTATGTTGATTGCAGACCCATCATCGATCATTACACGTTCAATGGAATAGTCATGAACTTGGACTATCAGATGGAGGGGGTGATCTCCCTATTTAGCTATGTCGATGTCTAAGGGTAACTTTTCAAAATTGAATGTCAAAGTAGAACACCTTTCATATGGAGTGTTTTGAACTAGATGGCCTAGATTAAAGGCATTGAGAAGATTGTTCTTGTGCATAGGAGAACTCTTGAAAAGTTATAACATGTGAGAAAAAATAAAATTTTTGGAGGTGTCATCTAGTCATTCTGGTCCTTGGGTGATACAAATTTCTCAATCTTTATCTAATTCTACAAGGCCTAAGGTGTTTTGATGAAAGGCATTTTGTTGGATTTTGTGACTCTTTCTTTCATCTTGTGAGAATGTCTCCATGAATGCTTGTCATTGAAATTTTGGGAGGTTTGATATGAAGCAATGGTACTGTCGATATAACTTGATATCATGCCCCTTCTCTTGTGAAATGGGCAGTATTTATCATGATTGTAATCTTGAGGCTTATGATGATCATTGTATGACTACTTGTTGATTCTCAGGGGATAGTTGTTGACATTTTGGTTCCCCAAATTTGTATGACTATTGTAGCCATAATTATTATTTCTTGTGGATGGTGAGGTGTTTGTTAACCCACTTGTGTTTTATTTGTTTGTCAAGGATTCATTATTTATATCATGGTTTACCGACCTTCCATTAGTATCATACTCCCTCCTTCTACTCTAATAGTGGCTTGGTCAATTCTAACAGCACTTTCGAGGGCTTCTTTGTATGATTTTTAAGGGAGTTTTTGAACTCCTCATATGTCATTGTTGAGAATGTGTAAGAGTAAATCACAAAGTTTGTTATGATCCATGTTTGGTGTGCTAGTTAAAGAATAGAGAACTTTCCTCCATTGTGTGATAAAGTGTGCCACTGACTCATTGGCTTCTTGTTTGATTGTTAAGAATTCTTGTATTCCTATCTTGACCAGTTTGTTTATGTCAAAGGCAACCACAAATTGATTGATGAGTTTCCCAAAATAATGGATGGATGCTTCTGGAAGTTGATAGTACCAATCCAAAGTGATACCCTCCAAAGTATTTAGAAAATATTTTCTATTAATCCATCCAAAGGAAGGAGTTCTCGCACTACCATGATGTAAGCCTTGATATGAGAGTTGGGATCACCCTCTCTTTTAAATTTTGGAAGCTTAGGGAGAGGATGTGGTAGTATAACCTAGAAAATGTTGTAGTCAAGAGGCTCTTTTAAATACTCGAGGTATGTTCCTAAGAGGGGGTTATGTGTAGAGGGTATTGTTCCTCCAAACATTATCCCTTTAGGTGAAGCTTGTTGCGCTTGTTGAAAGGGTATGCTAGATTGTTGATATCCTGAAAAAGTTGGATAACTAAATGAAGTCATGTTTATGTTTTAAAAATTAGGTGGGAGTGCTTGTGGTTGATTTTGTGTTATAGGAATCCCACCTATTTGATTGAGACTTGTCATGTTGGATGATGAGGGAAAGGGAGGCATGAATGTTTCATGGAAATTTAGATAAGGGAGATTTTGTGTTGCCCCTTGGTTTGATTTGATCTTGTCAATGAAAGGACTTCCTTATGCCCTAGGTTTTTCCTCAATTTTTCTTTGACAAACTTGTTTAACATTTCTAGCTCCAAGGGTCCTAATTCATTGGACCAAGGTTTCTATAAGGTTTGTGAGTGAGTCTTCCTCTGTTCTTTGAGTTTTATAACCTTGAGATGGATTGCTTTGTGTTGGGGTTTAACTGACCATGTTTCTTATTTTTTATGACACTTGACATGTCATGGACCTTTTAGCTTAATGTACTATGTGGAGTGATTTTTGTACCTCCCAAGATTCTTGTAATCCCTTCTTTTGATAGCTCACCTCATTGTCCATTTGGGTGGCTATTTTCTTATGGCTTGTTATGGGTTGGTCTTGTTGATTGATTTTACATACTTGGAAAGTTTTGGTTTGGTTAGGTTGAATGACCATGTCTTCATATGTGAGGTTATTAAAAACCAAGAAGTTGTGGGGATTCTATTGATGTCTTTTGAACTTGAATCCATCCCAAACTGCTTTATTGAAGCAACAAAAATATGAAGAGAGTCTCAAAAAAAATTGTTCTTCAATTCGAGTTCACCAAAATATGTGTTACTCAAAACATGACTTGCAAGAAAGTCAACCTCGATTCGCACATGAACCCTATCCTTTCCAAGGGCGACCTCCAAGTCACTCCCGCTCTCATGGCAAAAGTCAATTGAGTGGAGGCGAGACTCAAGGGTGGTTTTGTTCTTGTAGGAGGAGAACATCATAGAGAGGGGTTAGCCTATTCTAGGGCCTTGTGTGGTTTGCTAGTTCAAGAGCACTTTCTATGGTTGTGGCTATTGAGATAATTGTATGACCTAAAGGGTTACTTGTGATGTGTCTTTTTTTTGGGTTTCTTAGATTCCAACACCTAGTGGGTAAGCTATTATGTTCGTTGATGAATCTAGTGCATTGTAGTCTTTCCTCGTGGGCTTGAAGTAATTGTTGTATTTGATTGTCTGGTTGCAAAACCCTAAGGATATGTTGTTGTTCTTGGTTAAGTTGTGGTCTAGGGTTGATTTCTTCTAATTCCTCAAGAATCGCTCTGACCCACTCCCCTCTAATTCCTGGGCACATTCATATGCTTAGGGGAGAAGTAGAGTGTTTGACCAAAGTTGACCTAGCATTGACCTAGGGTTTGACTTGGGGTTTGACTTTGTATTTTTGTATGTGGGATTTACCTTGTGATAAAACCAAGGGTTTACTCTTATTTGTGAATGTTTAGCAATACCTTCTAATTAAACCAAGGGTTTAGCTATTTTAAGCTTTCCTAATTTTTTTGGTGTTTTTGAATGTAAGCACCTATACATGAATGCAAGAATTTTTTTGTTCTCTTCTCAACTTTTAAAAGTAAAAATCATCTAATTACTACAAAAGGAAATATGAATGCAAGTCTATATGAGTTTTTTGATGCAAGTTAATCTATGTTTTCTTTTGTGTTTTTTTTAAAATGTTTTTGAATTCTACTCTAAGGAAAGAAAATGATGGTTTAATCTAATGAAAGAATTTAATCTATTGAAAGCAATTAATAACTAATCTAATGCAAAGGAAAAGATGTTATGCTAACAATGTCCTATCAAGAGTAAAGAAATAAATTACTTCCCTTGAGAGCAATTTTGTGATCTAATTACTACAAAAAAGCATTGAAAGAACCTGGAATAAGATTGATGCATGAGTCTTCGCACTACCATTAGGAATCCTTTGTATTTGACAACCTCTTCATCCTCTTGTAGTAGCGACGTCCTCCTCTTGGCGACAAGTATGAAGAGAGCAAATGATTGATATTGGCTTGAGCTTGAGAAAGCTAATGATGATATTGACCAAGCTTGAAGTAAGCTATGACATTATGTGAGCATGCTAATTGAGCATAATGGAATTGTCTTGAGAAAATGAGAGCATATGCATACTTTGAGAATCTTTAGAAATCTTGAGAATTTATGCTAAGCAAAAATAAAAGGCACTTTCATCCTGCATTAAACATCAAGGATGCTAATGGAGAGAAAACAACAAGCTTATGAATGGCTGCAACTATGAAATTTGTCTCCCCTAATGCTTAAAGAAAGGAGATATTTATAGTATGGAATGGATCATGATAGTTGGGAATGATTGGGGAGTTAACTCTCTTGATTGGAGAGTTAATGGGTTTGATTGAATACAAGACTGGGCTAATTAGGGAGTGATGAAGCTATGAAAGCTTATCATTGATTGAGAAAATGGAGGTAGCATGAGTTGAAGAAATGATAACAATAGATCAAAAGAGTTAATTATGCATGATTGGAGGTGATGGATGGGCTAAAAATGGTCCAGTCTATGTTAGGGTCGAAATTATATGCAAACTAGAGAAAAAAAAATCTTTTTGGGGTCCAGATTGAAGGGAAACATGCATTCAAAAACATGACAGGGTTGCCCCTTTTACCAATAGGGTCACCCAGGGGTCACCCTGGGGAGACCCAGAAAGTAAGGCTTCTAGGTGAAAACTGAGGGTTACAGAATGGTCTTGGAGGGTTAAAGATGTAATTTGGCTTTTGAAATAGATGAGATAGGTGAATTAGAGAGGATCCCCCTTTTTACCAGTAGGGTCACCTAGGGGAGATCTAAAAATAATGGGTGGGATCCAGAAAAAACAAAAGCTATGTCAATTTTGAAAGATGTGTTTGGTCTGGGAAGTCATTTAGAGGCCTTTAAAGGGTGGACACACATGAAATAGGTATGGGAAAGGTGAAATTACTATGTTATGATGAAAGTTAGCTATGTAGGTAAGGTTAGAAATGCAAAATAAGAAATCTTGATAAGGGGAAAGTGAAGAAAAAATAGAATTATGAAGAATTGGTGAAGCAAGAAATTGACATCCATGTGTCTCCAAGAAGAGCACTGCTAAGAGGACATTTTATTACACACTTCCATGTACATGATTAGGATTACAACTCATCATAGGGTCCTCATGCAATCCCATGTGCATTTTTAGTGCTTATAAACACAAAAGGAGAGTATATGGCCCCAACCACAATAACATGAAAATTAAAAACATTAAGCCACAAGGGCAACACTAGTAATGGGATGGAAGTCCTAATCATTTAGATTATGACATCTACCACTCACAAATCCTCTACCTTTGTTCACAAGTTCCCACCCATCATTAGTCCTCATGTATTCCTCCTTAAGAACCTTCTATAATCGATTTTAAACAAATCTAGGTAGGACAATATAAAGCTAGAGCCAAGGGAATCTTCCTCAATTAGGAGGGTCCCACCCATGCCATAGAGAGGGCATGGAGGAATTTACAAGAGGAGGAGACCACCCACCTTGACATCTACAAGGTTGAGAGATCCAACTAGAGTGTTGTCTCATGTGTAGAGATGGAGAGGGTGTGGTGGCTCTCTAATGATGTTCTTGGTGGCACTATGAATTTTATGAGTGGCTACACAACTTTTCATGGTGTGGGAATCTAGTAGAAGTTAGTGAAGGTGGTACCCTAGCCACCTAAAGGGTAGTTCTCTAATGATTTATCAAAGTTTAAAGATGTTTAATCTCCAATACAAATTTGATTTCTTGAAATTAGATCTAGATGAGCACATTAGAGATAACTAGTGATTTGGAGTGAATACTAAAATTAATATCCACAACACAATTACTATAAATAGTAGAATTTCTATCTTTCCAAATTTAGAAAATACTCTCCAATTTGAAAGCATGCCACAACTGGTAAAACTCAATAGGAAATTTGGCCGCATCTATTTGAATGATATTATGCCAAGAGAACAATTTAGGCCTTAAAGGTCAAAAAAGGTCATGAATCTAATGCCAGGCATCTTGGGCACAAGCACAATACTAGAAAGGTGGATAAGGGTTCCAAGTTTTCCATAAAAAAGACACCTTGGATTAGAAATACCAAGATGTAACAAATGAATACCAATATAATCCCATGTGTATTTTTAGTGCTTACAGACACAAAAGGAGAGTATATGGCCCCATAGAGCAAACAATTGTCAAATTACCACAATAACATGAAAATTAAAAACATTAAGCCATAAGGGCAACACTAGTAATGGTATGGAGGTCCTAATCATTTAGATTATGACATCTACCACTCACAAATCCTCTACCTTTGTCCACAAGTTCCCACCCATCATTAGTCCTCATGTCTTCCTCCTTAAGAACCTTCTATAATCGATTTTAAACAAATCTAGGTAGGACGATATAAAGCTAGAGCCAAGGGAATTTTCCTTGATTAGGAGGGTCCCACCCATGCCATAGAGAGGGCATGGAGGAATTTACAAGAGGAGATCACCCACCTTGATAGCTACAAGGTTGAGAGATCCAACCAGAGTGTTGTCTCATGGGTAGCGATGGAGAGGGAGTGGTGGCTCTCTAATGACGTTCTTGGTGGCAATATGGATTTTATGAATGGCTACACAACTTTTCATGATGTGGGAATCTAGTAGAAGTTAGTGAAGGTGGTACCCTAGCCACCCAAGGGGTAGTTCTCTAATAATTTATCAAAGTTTAAAGATGCTTAATCTCCAATAAAAATAGTTCAGTCTATGTTAGGGTCAAAATTATATGCAAACTAGAGAAAAACAAAGCTTTTTGGGGTCCGGATTGAAGGGAAAAATGCATTCAAAAACATGACAGGGTTGCCCCTTTTACCAATAGGGTTGCCCAGGGGTCACCCCGGGGAGACCCAGAAAGTAAGGCTTATGGGTGAAAATTGAGGGTTGGAGAATGGTCTTGGAGGGTTAAAGATGTAATTTGGCTTTTGAAATAGATGAAATAGGTGAATTAAAGAGGATCCCCCATTTTACCAGCAGGGTCACCTAGGGGAGATCTGAAAATAATAGGTGGGATCCAAAAAAGACAAAAGCTATGTCAATTTTGAAAGATGTGTTTGGTCTAGGAAGTCATTTAGAGGCCTCTAAAGGGTGGACACACATGAAACAGGTATGGGAAAGGTGAAATTACTATGTTATGATGAAAGTTATCTATGTAGGTAAGGTTAGAAATGCAAAATAAGAAATTTCGACAAGGGGAAAGTGAAGAAAAATTAGAATTATGAAGAATTGGTGAAGCAAGAAATTGACATCCATGTGTCGCCAAGAAGAGCACTGCTAAGAGGGCATTTTATTACACACTTCCATGTACATTATTAGGATTACAACTCATCATAGGGTCCTCATGCAATCCCATGTGCATTTTTAGTGCTTACAGACACAAAAGGAGAGTATATGGCCCCATAGAGCAAACAATTGTCAAATCACCACAATAACATGAAAATTAAAAACATTAAGCCATAAGGGAAACACTAGTAATGGGATGGAGGTCCTAATCATTTAGCTTATGACATCTACCACTCACAAATCTTCTACCTTTGTCCACAAGTTCCCACCCATCATTAGTCCTCATGTCTTCCTCCTTAAGAACCTTCTATAATCAATTTTAAACAAATCTAGGTAGGACAATATAAAGCTAGAGCCAAGGGAATTTTCCTTGATTAGGAGGGTCCCACCCATGCCATAGAGAGGGCATGGAGGAATTTACAAGAGGAGGAGACCACCCACCTTGACAGCTACAAGGCTGAGAGATCCAACCAGAGTGTTGTCTCATGGGTAGCGATGGAGAGGGAGTGGTGGCTCTCTAATGACGTTCTTGGTGGCAATATGAGTTTTATGAGTGGCTACACAACTTTTCATGATGTGGGAATCTAGTAGAAGTTAGTGAAGGTGGTACCCTAGCCACCCAAGGGGTAGTTCTCTAATGATTTATCAAAGTTTAAAGATGCTTAATCTCCAATACAAATTTGGTTTCTTGAAATTAGATCTAGATGAGAACATTAGAGATAACCAGTGATTTGGAGTGAATACTAAACTTAATATCCACAACACAATTACTATAAATAGTAGAATGTCTATCTTTCCAAATTTAGAAAATACTCTCCAATTTGAAAGCATGCCACAACTGGTAAAACTCAATAGGAAATTTGGCCACATCTATTTGAATGATATTATGCCAAGAGAACAATTTAGGCCTTAAAGGTCAAAAAAGGTCATGAATCTAATGCCAGGCATCTTGGGCACAAGCACAATACTAGAAAGGTGGATAAGGGTTCCAAGTTTTCCATAAAAAAGACACCTTGGATTAGAAATACCAAGATGTAACAAATGAGTACCAATATATGGTTCTAGGTATAATAAACACCAAGCAAATTCAGCAAGTTTAGGCTCCATAATAACCTTCCAAATCATATAAAATCTTTTGCCTAGATGAAGCTATGGGATTCAAAAGAGCGTCTATCATTCAATTTTTGAATCATGTGAAGTGAAAGAACCTTAAAGATGAACATTTTTTATTTGTGTTTAATGTAGGTTCTTCTTAAAGTGTGGTTATGTGTGCATATAAAGTGAAAATTAAAGTTACTTAAGATTATCTCCACCTAGCCTAACCATAATTTACAACAACAAGAGCTAAGACTGTATACTAGATTGGAAACTCTATATATAATTGGAACCTGTAGGACTTGAAAATCAACAAACAATAAAGTGTTGGAAATAAAGAACATTGAATGAATGGGTTTAGATGCACCTTAGATATGAAGTGGTCCAAATGAAAGTTGTTCAAAATTAGCTCCTAATGCTAACTGTGAAATTAGGGAGTTGTTAGAAATGAAGGTGCAAACCACAAAACGAAAATATGATTCAAACCTTATTATACTCTAAACAATGTAGAATCAATGGAGATTGCAATAGAAATTAAAACCCATTACACAAAAGAAACATGCACTAAGAACTGAACACATAACACAATATGTAAGGTGGAGAAAAACACTTTCAAGTAAAAAACTCCACCAAGAAAAGAGGCTCCAAGTTGCATTATCTTCAAATATGAGATTACAATACATGCACTTCCTTTGTTTCTTTAGTCTTCAATCCAGTAGTGCCTGTTACTCTCCAATCTGATAAAAACATAGTACAAATATCCTTATAAAAGAGGGTTGCCTTTTAGGGCAAGATAACTAACAAAATATTGAATGTCAGATATGTGACCTAATGATGAATGGTCTAGATTCACAATAATAAAATATAAATAAAATGAGGTCATGGACGAATGAGTGTCATGTATCAGATATAAACATATGGCTGAAAGAAGAGCACTGCTGGTGAAACCTTTCATCCCTTATGGGTGATTTACAAACAATATTAGGAGTAATGAATTACATAGGATTTATAAGGTTGATGGCACATTAATCCTAACAGGAGTCACTGGAAGAAAAGGGCAAGGCCACACTATATTGCACAACAACATCAACTAGTCCTAACAACCACCATGAAAACATTGTCCATGGGAGTGACCTTCACTAGCGGGTAGGAACAAACTTGAGATTTGTTAGTGAGCTTCCTAATAGAGTGTCCTAACTCCTTTCAAGGGTTCACCTATCAATAACCAAAAAAAACATATAATTTATAGTAAAACTTAAGGGCTCCTAATAAACATGGATGATAAAGTCAATGCATGTTAAGGATATAGAATTTTTCACTTGATAAATGCAATGGAAAAGGTTTGAAACTAATAGGAATTAGTGGTAACACTATGAGGAAGCATCCCAAGAGATTTCAAGTCATGATTTGCAAAGGAAACATGAAAATAAAATAAAAATCTAGTGGTCCTAATTCATTGGAAAAAGTGAGATAAAATGAACAAATCGGAATGATTTCACTTAATAAAACTCCAATTTCTAAGCATGGATACCCATTCTTAGTACTGATACAAATCTTTCATGGAAAATGGACTAAAAATTATCGAAATAAGACTTGAAAACAACAAATGGTGACTTGCAAGGTTGCCTTGACCTCTCCTAAAAACCAATAGGGAAGCCTTGACCTTGTAAAACAATGCTAACAACTTATTTGAGGGTTACTTTGCTTCTAGAATATTTTCTAAAACTTTGTAGAACTTTCTGAAAGTAACTTGGAAGTGTGCTTTTGTGAGACAAAACCCTACAAAAACAAAGGTTAAGGGGGAGTATTCCTTAGTTAGTTCCTTTGTGAGATTTCAAGCATGATTCCACATTGAAAGATTGATAAATAATAGGTCATAAAATTGTTCTATGAAAATAAATTAATTTGAATCAAATCATAACCATTAAAAACTAATAGGATGATAGCAAAAGGTGCATGGAAACTCTACAAGACAACTAGGGTGGGAGAATGGTTATGGGAACAAGGTTTCGATTCAATCCAAAAATATTTTGTGGCTTCAAAGAGGACTAATATAGCAATAGGAAACCATAATTCTAAAGCACTCAAGTGAGGGTTTGATATGGTAATGGCTCACAACTCCAAAAGATGTCAAATAAAGGCTTAGATTTGACAAATGGTTGATGAGAAACATAATAAAATGGGAAAATAACTCCATGGTGGGTTAATGGAAATGAATGAAGATGTAGATAAAGTCTACAATTTTGAGGTATGAAGATGGCTTGATGGTGGATTTGGGAAAAACCAAGAGGAAATGGGAACACACTAAGGAAAATGTTTCAACAATAGAAATGGGGAGATGGAAAAATAGACCCAAAAGGTGATGGAAATGGATGATGATGGACTAGAAGGGTGGGGGGAGAAGTATGAAGAGGATTGTACAAAAAAATTAGAGAAATAAACTCATTTCAAGAAAAAACCATAAATGGAAATGGCTCACCCTATTGAAATCCTTAGAAATTAGCTACCTATTGTTAAATATTATATTGCAGCATTATCCAATAGAAAAATAAAATTTGTCTAAGACAAGGGACAATGATAGCTCACTCCTAGAAATTTTTAAGAAATGTCAGGGTGTCATCTATGAGTAGAAATAGCTGAAACCATGCAAGCAGATCAAATTTTCTCTTTTTCTATATAAAAATGAGGCAGAGTTATTTTGTTTTAAATAGCTTACTTTGGGATTTTGAAGATGGTAACTTAATAGGTGAGAAGCACTAGAAATTAGTTACCTTATATTTGAAGATTGTGGTGGGAGGATAAAAAGTCAAGGACACCCTATTAGGTGGAAAATTATGGAAATTGTTTGTGAACAAAATTTTAGCTCAATTTCTTAGGATACCTTAAGCTCAAAGGGGTCCATCTAGTGGTGGGTGATTCCCTTTGGTTTGATGAGGGGATAAATCAAAGGAAAACTATAGGTGGGGTTAGGGCATGGGATGGGGATGAAAATTAAATGAAAGGGAACACTACGAACTATAAACAAGACCATGGGAACAACATAAGCAGGGGAAAATGGATGGCTAGGGGTGACATAGGATGGGGAAAATGGGTTAAAATGACAAAAGACACATACAAATGGCCTAGGGGTTAAAATAGACACAAAAATGTAACAAGGAAGTTACATGGTATGAAAATTATTTTATTATAGGAAGATGAGGTGAGAACCATCTACAACCTTTCTTAAGAGTGTAACTATGGAAGGGAGTACTAACATATTATTTTCAATCCTTCCACCATGGCTTGAGAGATCGCACAAGATTTTTGTGCATATGCTAAGAAGAGATAACAGATTAATTATAGTCTAGTAGGTTAGATAGTTGACCTAGCATAAATTATAATTTGCTCTAGCTTGAGGCCAAGAAAGCCATGGGGAATTGGCTTGGGAATAGATATCCTAGAGATGCTTGATTCCCCTTTTGAAGAACTTAAGGGAATGAATCCAGGGAATGGTTACAAGTGGCTTTTCCTGAAATAATATAGTGGGAGACTACCATAGGGGATGTTAATTGATTGATATGCCATTACGAAATCTATCTCCATTCCAATGAAACTAGGACTTGATAGACTCTCAAGCTTTCCATATACTTTTGGTGACAAAAAAACCATTGATCTTGATGGGTACCAAAGCAATTTGGAAAGACAATGAAATACAAGGCCATTCTAGATAGAACACCCATATGATGAGCTAGAGAAATTGTAGCTTTCTTTAATAGAATTTTCTAGAATTCATTGTCATCACAAGCTCTAACAATCAATTTAGCACAAAGATCAATAACCTACCTATGGACATCAATAATACCTAGCCCTTCTGAGTTTCTTAGCAAACAACAAATATGTTAGGCCACATAATGAAATCCCTTATTATGGTTAGGATTGGCCTAGAGGAAACCCTACAAACGATTATCCAACTTGCTATATCATGTCTTGGAGGGCACCCAACAAGAAAAATAGTAAACATGAGTTGCAACTCAAAATTTAAAACAAATCTAGAACTTACTTAAGCAATGAGCGCGGCTTGGTAATCTAATAGGCAAGCATTTTTCAATTATGTCAATGACATAATGCTAAAGTGTGGATTGGAAAGATTCAAAAGAAAAAGGGATTCCAAAAAATTTAAAGATTTCTCCATGATCAATGGAGGAGGATAAACTAATTTTTAAACACCGAGAAGCTATGCAAGATATTAGAAATTTGGAAACTGAGAACACTAAACAAGAGGATAGGATTTGTTCTTTGGAAAGGGATTTGTAGGATATTAAAGCCAACCTTAAGAGAGTGGTGGAAGTAAGTAAGACAACAATCAAGAATAATGCTAAAAGTATCAAACTACTAAATGAAAGGATGAAGTCTAGTCTTGATAATGTTGGGCCTAGTTCAAGAACTAGAAGCAATAGGAAGAGAGAGACATGAAACAATGAGAAAGAGGCTTTTATAAAGCAACATATGGACTTGCTAGAAGAAGATTGGGATGTAGTTGTGGCTATGGACCAACTTTAACTTCTTTGGGTGTGGCTTGTTTTTTGCTTCGGTCTTGTTGGGTTTCTTTTTGTGGTTCACCTTTTGGTGTTTGGTCTATTGTCTTTTGGTGGCAACTTGGTTGTTTCCTAGCTATAGTTTTGTTGTTATGTTTCTATAACTACTCTACTTACTTGTACAAGGGTCGAGGCCATTTCAAAAACCTCTTTTTTACCCTCTATCAAAAAAATAGACTTCCATCCAAAACTATGGAACTAGACTGGGGATTGGGAAAAACGATTCCCTAGATACTACATATTATTCCATTAGATGCTTGAGCTAGAATCTAGGCAAAAATGTCAACATTTGAAGGCTTGGAAAATGTTATCCTTGTCCATAATGAGCATAAAAAATGAGTCATCCACAAAGTGCCCATTAACCAAATGTTGGGAAATATCACTAGGTATAGAAATACCCATAACCCATCATTGTGAATTAACATTGGCAAGGAGACAGCCAAACCTTTCAACAACAAGCACAAAGAGTGATGGCACAAGAGGGCAACCCTACCTTATAGAATGAAAAAAGGCCAAAGGGTATAGATTGGACATTGTTAATGTTCAAGTAGGTAGAAGCATTAGTAAAGAGCATTTGAACCATTGAATGAAGGTAGGACCAAATCCCAAGGCTCTAAGAATGGCAAGAATGAAATGCCATTCAATCCCATCATATGCCTTTTCAAAGTTAATTTTGATGAAGGGAACCTATAGATTAGATATATATGCCCATTCCATACCCTCCTGCTTAGCCATACCATTGTCAAGGATGTATCTACTTTAAATAAAACTAGCCTATTCAAGATGAACAACCTCTAGGAGGAGATGTCTGATACACAAAGGTAGAGCTTTGGAAATAATTAAGTACTCGTTATTGTGCGTGATTTAGGATGGTTTTGTAAGAGAAAACAATCTCACTATCTTGTTTATGCAAAGCTACTCCCTCCTTATCACTCTACTCTTGTAGTAATGCTATGTGTTATAAGAGATTGATAAAAGTGTATGTTATGAATTCCCTATCTCTCTTCATCGGAATGGTTACTTGTGAGGATGAGATATCCTTAAATATGTATATCTCTTTATGTGTACGTACTCCTATGTGTAGGAAAGAATCTTCATTATACATGTTAGTGAAAGGCAATAAAAGGGAATTTTTTTAATTTATTTTTTTAAACAAAAGGTGACAGAGCACTAGACCATTGTATTAGAGATAAGATTGATAAAAGGGGAATGTTGTTTCTTATCTTTCTTAAATGTTATATTGCTTATGAATGAAATGAAAGGAGATCCATTGAAAAGTGTAATGACTTTGTCTCCTAATTGATACAAGTGCTTGAGAAAAGATAAGTGTGGGTAATGAATTCTATTATACTTTATAGTTCAAATTATTTCATTCCTAATTGGTAAAAATTCCATGTTCTTGCAAGTATGGTTATAGAGGCCCTGAATGAATAATTTTTGTGAAAAATCTAAATCTTTACAATTAAGAAAGAAAGAGAAAGTAATTATTTTTCTTGTGTGGTGTCGTTTCAAACTTTTCTCTCTATGAACTAAACCTCAATTGGAAGTGATTGATGAAAATGGAATTTTTACTGAAGTAACCCCACTTTTTGACTATAAACGTGCATGAGAGCATTAGAATTGTAGTTTGTTGCAGTATCATTGGCCTGAAAAAGTTAGTATTGCCACGCTAAATTGTTATTATTTTGTGAGTTGACAATGTCGATGAAATAGACATTGAAATTATCCACTAGTGTCATTAATCTCATCCTTATAATGGCGTCGAGCAAGAAAAAGGCGTTTGAACAAGGGTTAAGCAGGAAGAAGTTGGAATCTGCGGACGGGGAGGAAGACGACGAAGTTGCAAATGGATGGGGATGAAAGGAATGGCAAGCATCTTTACATCTCTAGTTGGAAGCCTGACATCTGGCGTGCAAGAGGTAGGCTTGGCTTTCCTCTCTTCTTGTTGTGTAGGGGCTTTCTTCTTCCCCTGGTCCTACGTGTGTGGGGGCTATTGTGCAGGATTTGTCTCTTGCAGGGTAGGTCTAATCTCTTCTACTTGCGATGTGGGCATTGTTGGTGTTTCTGGTGCGCCATGGCCCGAAGAGGAAAATGTATATCAACAAGTCAGTGGGTGGGGATGTTGTGAGGGTCCAAAGAACCTTAAACTTCATGTTGTCTTGAGCTAGCCAGTCTTTGGTCAATGTTGGTGGATGGTTTATCACGTGTTTTTGGTTTTGATCCACTTTCTGAGATGTTAGTTTGCTTTTAGATTACAATCTTGTTGTTATTTGTTTATTGTTGTCATTTGGTATGTTCGCACTAGGATTCATTGTCATGTTATTACTCTGAGATGTTAGTTTGCTTTTAGATTACAGCCTTGTTGTTGTTTGTTTATTGTTGTCATTTGGTATGTTTGCACTAGGATTCATTGTCATGTTATTACTCTGAGATGTTAGTTTGCTTTTAGATTACAGCCTTGTTCTTGTTAGTTTATTGTTGTCAGTTGGTATGTTCGCACTAGGATTCATTGTCATGTTATTACTTTGAGATGTTAGTTTGCTTTTAGATTACAGCCTTGTTCTTGTTAGTTTATTGTTGTCATTTGGTATGTTCGCACTAGGATTCATTGTCATGTTATTACTCTGAGATGTTAGTTTTCTTTTAGATTACAGCCTTGTTGTTGTTTGTTTATTGTTGTCATTTGGTATGTTCGCACTAGGATCCATTGTCATGTTATTACTCTGATCTGTGTAAATGGGTTGGGGCCCTTTCAAAAACCCCTATTTACCCTTAATAAAAAATGAAATTCTTACTAAAATTGTTATGAGGATTGAAGCATGTTGGTTGAAATGGTGCTTTTAACAATTAAATTGTTAACTTTTAGTGATAATTGTATTTAAAATGATGAAAGAGAATTAATATATGTTTTGTAATGGCAAGTGAAAAAAGAATATGTGGTTGTAGGCATCATGCCTTGTGATGTGGCCTTCATGTTCCTCCTCCCTTATAGGTCACTTGATTCAATCACGTAGTGCATATAAAATGTGAAATTTTTGAGATTGTGACCCTTTATTTTTTGTTATTGATAGTCTTTTTATTTGCCTATAAGGGCCAACAGTGATTAGTCTATCTTGGTGTGTGAATAGCTTCTAGACACAATCTTTGACATTTTTTTATCATGTAACTCTTGAGGTTGCATTTAATTTTATTGTTGATAATTATGCATAATTTTTTATCTTATTGGTAGATTTAAATTAATTCTATTGTAGTATTCTTAAAATTGTAGTGGTTATGCCTATTTTCTCAAATGGTTTGAGTTTGTTGATGTGGTACTAATTGATGTGATCTTTCTACCATATTTGACAAGGATTCCTAATAAGTTGTATGAATGAATAAATGACTTGATTAGCCTAGGATCAATTATCATTATAGAGGTCCTCCTTAGAATGTTTTGGGTTCAACCCTCCTTGATAAGGCTTGTCTTTTGGTCCTTGAGTTGTATGGCCTTTATTTGTAGTGTTCTGCTCCTTGGGTTTTAGTGTTGATTGTTAGTTGATTTATTGCAGTCATTTTGTTGCTTGTTCCTTCGTGTTGCTTCTTGATGTTGGTTGGGCTTCATTGATCCAATTTTCTTGCTTTGTAAAAAGGGCCCTTTCAAAAACTCTACTTTTACCTTTTACCCTTATCAAAAAATAATTTATCATTATAGAGTATATATAACTCATTAATAATATACCTTAAAATAATATATATTTTACCAACATAGCTTAACCAAGTTTAACTCATATAAAACATTTATAATGTAAAAACATTGAAAACAAATGCAAATTTAATCTTTGAAGCATTCAAACACTTATGTTAAAAAATTTAAACAATTTAAAAAAAATTAAAGTCAAGATTAAACTCTAACACTATAAAATACCATAGTGTGTAGCTTAAAATTTTCCTACTTCTAAATTGTTTTCTTTCAAAATAAACTCTTCTTTACTTAAAGAAAAACTATAAAATTTCAAGGAGACGAAATATAAAGATAAAAAGGAAGAACTTAGTAGACTGAGATACTGATGAAAAGTGGAAAAGACTACTTAAGCACTGAGTTTTACATTAAATTGTTCATAAATCAACTTTTTTAGCCACCAAGAACGCTAATAAAAAAAATGACATTAAAAAAGTGTTACCTTAAAATTTTAGTTTCCATGCCATCAAAAAAATGGCATGAGGTTAACCAAGAGTCACACATGAATTTAAACTTCTTAAAGCAAAATTGCCCTTAATATGAATGGGGTTCCTTTATTAAATAAAACTAACAAAAAACACCATCAGGTAAAAATAGAGCTAAACTTACACAAGTTTATGCTCCTTCAGAAGCTCTAATTCCTACCATGTTATTTGTCATGTCAGTTTGAACTACACCTATATGCACAGTATTCACATAAATCCTCTTCTCTTCATTGCCTGATAGTTTTTGGACTAGCAAACAAGTATATAAGTTCATAGCAAGCTTTGACACACAATATTGAGGATTCAATCGGGGCCAACCCTTTTCTTCCAATTGACCATTTCTCATGTCATCTAAAAATCCTTCAATCATTTTATCAATGAACTCCTTTGTTATATTTGAAACATCTGAAAGCTCCAATTTAAGAGAATCATTCCTTAGCCACTGTAATTAATGAAAGAAAACCCAAGCTATCTAAATAATAATTTAGATAAAGAAGTTGAAAACAATAATAAGATAAATAAATTATACATGTACCAATCCGCCCTCTGAGGACACATTCACAATGCGGGCTACTGTAGGAGTTTTTCATAACAATGGCAGTAATGCTTCAATGATTCTTTTTGTTCCATAGTAATTTATTTCAATGCAATTTTTTGACATTTCATAGTTGGTTACAAATACCTTGGCAAAAGTGGGATGGTTCTCGAAAAACAAAAAAGGATAATATTAATTTCTTGTCTGGTGAAGTATAATAAAAAACAAATGAACTATGATGTTAACTTCTTACGAATGATATGCTCTTAGGTTCTAAATCCTTAAGGACATTAAGTACAATGCCAATGTTAGTAGTGGAGCCCATTATAGCGACATTATTAACCTGCACAAATCAAATAAAAAACAATCTAAATTAATCAAGGTGCATGTATCATATCACATTCAAAGTAAAAACTTTGTTTGAGAAAACTATAAAACCAAATGGATATTTAGAGTTGTGTTCAAAACAATGAAATGAAGTGGATTTACACATTACAAATGGATGAGTAAACCAAAATATTTTTTCATATTGAATTAAGCATAAAAAAAGGAAATACACGATGTCCAAAACATTGTTCACAGAGGAACAAACCCATACAGATAACAGAGGGGTTGCATGAAAGCAACAATCAAACTTAAACAATCATAGACAAAATACATAGGCTACATGACAACAGAAGTCTAGAACATAAAATGTAATTAAAAACCAAAATAATAAGATAAAAAATACTTATTTATCCTTCACGTTTAATCAATGTTCCATGGAGTCTTGAGCTAGGGAGACATAGGGATGTAGGGAAGGGTCTCACGGACGGGGGAACCAAGGGCCTAGATTTGGGGACAATTGGGGGACGACGATGCAAATATATAATACTTAAAAATAGTTATAAAAAATGTACAAGGAATAACATATGAAACTTTGAAATACTCAAACATATTGCATTAAACAATGAAAATGTCGAATATCAATATATTTATATTATATTCAAAATGATGATTACATGCAAAATCCAAATACAATTGGCAAATGGCCCAATGCACCAAATCATCATACACCTCCAAAGTTTGTGTCAAACTCCTCATCATTTGAACTAATGGACTCCTCAAGGTCAATCTCCTCCTCAAGGTCAATCTCCTCCAAACCAATACCAACCAACCCTGTCTATGTTGCATCTTCATCAACCTGTGCTAGCTCCTCTGGCTCTACATCCCATCGGGCTACTGGACTCTCCTTGTATGCAAGTGTGTTGCGATCAATGAGAGACAAGGCACTATGTACAAAAATAAGCCTTTCTGCCCTCCTAGAAGAAAATCAATTCCTCTTAACAGAGTGGATGGAACTATAAGTAGACCAATTCCTCTCAACTACACAAGAACTAGAAACTTGGGATAGCAAATGAATAGTTAGTGTGGTTGTCAAAAAATTAGGCCCATGCATAGTCCACCATGGAATTGGATCCTCCTATGCCATAGTCCCTCTATCTATCTTGGCCTCTTCTGAATATCCCCTAAGAGTGGAAAATTTTGTTCACTTAGTATGAATGATGTTGGCTTGTATAGAATCATACATCTTCTGGATGGCCTTCATGAACCCTACCTTCACCTCAACACCTATATAGAGTTAACTCTGCTACCTGCCTTAGATGCCTATTTATAACTTTTTTGAGATTTCTTAGGATGTGGGTAGGGCTCATAAACCATTAGGGTTATAGTCAATGGCACGGAGATCTAAAAATCTTTGTCATTTTTTTAAATGAATTTTTTGCATCAGTTGTTGCAAGGGATGCTTGGGAGTCTTGGGTGTGGTTGGAAGACACAAGGGAATCCCCTAAGGATCCTGGGGATGTCCTTGAGTCTCTATGGTGTATCCAAAATAGACGAACATCCCAAAACCATCCCCTCTTTGAGCGATATGTCTCGAAAAAGTCCTCGGGTACCTGGTGGTAGTGGCGAGCTAGTAGGGGAACTTTTCCCCCAAGTCTACACAACTCGGAGACGTCCCAGTCCTGAAAATGCCTAGTCTTTTGGGGGTATGCATCCCTGTGGAACATTATGATTAATCCTTATATTCTACTTAAGATGTTAAACAATGTTATGTAATATTATTTAGGGAAAAGCAATCCTTTGTCTACTTAATAATAAGAAGAGATTTTCTCAAGACTTACTGAAAGTAATCTTTTAACTTGTGGGTGATATATACACATAATTTAAAGGCATAGGACCAACCTAGAAATTAACCTTAGATGAAGGGTCCCAATTTCTCAAACTCGTGCCTTAATCATGTAATGCCCCTCATTTTTTTGGCTTTTGACAGTTGATAGTTTTTCTATTGCATTTAGACAATTTTGAGATAGTTGATTGTTACACTTATGGTTTATGCTTTTTATGTTTATGATGGACTATGGTTGATTGTTGTGGTTATTGACATGTGTTATGAGTAGGATGATGACATTATTGTTATTACAGTTTATGATGTATTTTGACATGTTTAGTTGATGGTTAATTGGCTATGAAGAATAATGTTACTATGCTTTATGGATTGAATGCTATCTGATTGTCAGTTAGAGATGTTTGTATTCATTGTTATGCTTGAGAGCAGGGACGGTGTAGTATTACTCATTTCAAGCATCCTACTACGCTGCAATTCTCTGACTCTATGTGTGTTGATATATATGCATTTTTTTGTATACAACCTATCATTTTGATGTAGGTTGCAGGTACCGAGAATCGACTCCACCTGATTTAGTAGGTCTGAGTGTGCCCTTACTCCAATGGATAACATTGATGGGAGATAACATGGGGTTTTCCCTAGGTCAGTTTCTATTTTCAGTTTGTGTCATGGGTCTTGATGTTGCTCCAGGATTCTTGCCTCAGATTTGGTCATCATGTGGTATGAAAAGTGATTGTCAAGTTTTTCTCATAAGCCTATGTGTGTCTTGGAAATGCATTAATGAATTTATTTTTATAATAGTAATGTTATTAATAAGTAGATATAATATTATTTATTAGTAGTTATTAGTCATTTTGTAGCATTGTGAAATTGGTAATGTTAATTTAAGTAAAATTTAATAAAGATTAAATTAATTATTTTAATGTTTTAATACGAATTGAGTTATGAGTATGTAACATTGTTTTAATAAAATAGTATATAGTAAATTATAGAATAATATTAGTCTGTAAATTATTTCTTATGAGTTGTCGAATAAGATTCCAGACGTGGAGAATCTATCTGGAAAGTAAAAATTAATTGTTTCAAGGTAGTGAGATTTTTTGTAACGGATTTGTGATAGTGGAAATTTATGAGTCTTGGCTATTTTTGCTTCTGGGGGTTTTTATTTTGAGGGGGAGTTGTTTTGAAGGGATAGACAAAAATTTGGACAAATTGTTAGGGGATACGAAGGAAGAACTTGAGGAAGCTGAAGAAATTGAAACCTTGAATCGAAATCCTAGGTATGCTTACTTGTATTTTTCTGTAGCAATTCAGACGAATTAGTTTAATCCCTTGTTGAATCTCTTGTGTGCATTTTTTATTTTGTTTCTTTATTCTGGTGGAAATTATTGTCTTCCTGTCGCCTGAAGCTCCTATAGTCTTGAATTTGATAGAGCTATGTCATCTGGTATTGATGAAAATTTATTCTAATCCGACTTCTTACCAGACCCTTATCTTCCTTGCTGCCCTCAGTGTCAAAATTTGGCTTTCATAGCTTTTGCTTCTCCAAACCTATTGCCAAAAAATGAAATTTTTAGAACAATTGATGGCTCTGAGAAATCACAGTGATAGAGATATCATTTAAAATGTTCCTTTACCCCTGTCTCAGCATGTCATTGTATGGCGTCCTCTATCTTAATTTATCCTAATTTTTGCCTAAAATCTATGATTTAAATTAGTATAGATGGGGTCGTTCGTTGGTCAAACTTCAAACTTCAACTTCTGTAACTCTTATCACCCCTGGACGCCACCGTACGACCATTTTTATTTCTTAAAACTCTGCCTTAAATTTTATTTGGACCTGCAATTCGTTGCCCAGCCAGCCGACGTGGGTGGGAGGACTTGTGCATTTCAAAAGAAAGAAATTTATTATTTTTGAGCTTCTTCCTTATCAGCCATACATCATTGCATCAGGGCTAATCTAGTTAATGAAATTAAAATCTGACCTTGCCTGGGTACTGAGTCTTGTCTGTATTTCCATCCAATGTTCTCTGCTATAGACCTCATTCTTGCCTTCTCTAAGTTGTTTTTCTACCTGAATTCTTTGATAAAAAAAATTTTAGTGTTGTTGGGTGCTTCTAGTCAATAAAGAAATAATGATAATGAAATCTATTTCTTGCCTGAGTCATCTCTGCCTGAATCTTCTTGTCAGTCCTCCTCTGCCAGACAAATTAAAAAACATCTGATTTCTCTGAATCTGTAAAAATCTGTATTGGATTGATCCTCTCTGTCAAACTCTTGAAATCTCTAAAAATTGGAATGAATTCATCCTCTGCCTCTAAAATCTGTATTGCCATGGTTTTCTTCTGGAATACCATTCTCCATTTGTTTTTTTTATAACCTCTTAAGTCCTCTTTCAAATACTCCTCTCTGAATTAAGAGTCTTTCAATTAAAAATTTATTACTATGATTTTCTTTTCTTATAGTGGAGTTAGCAAGAATTCATAGGATAGACAATTAAGTCTCAACTCCATAAATGTTTAATAAACTTGCCTAAATGAATATTATTTTGAGCTAGTTAACAATTGTTAAATAGAATTTAATTTATTCATTAGGAATTAATAATGATGAAACTATTGATTAGTATAACTTATTTATATTTGTTAGGATAGATTTGCATTATCCTTTAGAGTAATTGCCTTATTAAGTATAGATTAGAATTAGTAGATGAAAGTTTGTTAATGAATAAATTAGAGTATTAATGTGAATTAGATTTTAATGACAATGCTAGCTTTTAAACCAATGTTAGATGGTGTTACAATTCTAGAATTAAATATATTGAATTAAATATGAGTTATACTCATTTTATCTTGTTAAATATAAATTTGTTTAATTTAGTAATATATTATCCTGTGGTACATTGTTTTTAATAAATAAATAATAAATTAGAGATTTATTGTGAATTGAATTATTATGGTATTGGTTAAACAAATATTAGATGGATTTATAAGCCTAGAATTGATTAGTATATATTATTATTAGGATATTTATTAACTCTTAATGCTGATGATTATTTTAGTAGTATTTATCTTTCTAGTTCATTTGAGTAAACAATAGTTATCCTAGTGTCTTAAGAGACTTAGGAAGTAATGGGAATAGATGTATATGTTGGAGTTAGGTTGGATAAATGATAGTTTCCAAAATATGAAGAATGAGTTTCATGAGTTGATGCTATGTTGAGCTAATTATAATTCTTGTGTAATTAGTATAAGATATTTTAGAATTTTGACAGCCATTGTGTGAATGAAAGAGTTATATTCTATTTTGATCATCATGGTGTAAGTTTCTATATTTTGTTTTAAAACTAAGGACATGAGTAAACTATTAACTGCTTCTTTTAATAGAATGTAGTCATATTTTAGAAATTATCAATACTTAATTATGTAGGAATCTAAACCTTACAGCTGGTCATTTTATCTTATAAATCAAAGTATTAAAATTTAGCTATCATTACTTTGTTTTAATCTAATAAATCTTGTTTGCATAAGATTACTAATATTATGGAAGTAATGTAATTTATTATCTTAGTTAATTCATTTCAATTTTCTAGAGGTCTATTATAAATTTAAATATTATGAGAATCTTGTGATGCTTGGTTTAGGGAATAAGACTGTTGTTTTAGACTGTTTATACTTGTCTTTTTAATTATACGAGGGTTATTTTATCATATTTAGCTATTTGAATAGTAGTTTGGTGTTGTTGTTAGCAAATAATATAGGAACTAAACTCAATTAGATTGCATGACCTATGTTATGGCTTTATGGTCATGGATGTAACACCATTGTCAGTTATTATTGTCTTGTAGTAGTGGAGGAATTGGGTTATTGTATTTTTCCCTGGTTCTGAGTCACGTAGTTATTTTGGTTCTAAGTGGGGTGTCATGGTTGTTATGGGTCAAATCTTTTAAACCTTTGATTTCTATATGAGGGGATGGATATATGAATAGAGGGAATGTGGTTCAAGTTACCCAACTCCAGAGGTTTAGTTCTTGTTCTAGTGCAACATTGTGACATGTCGTTTTAATGTTTTGATTTGTTATGAGATTTTGAGGTGGATAAGGGAAAGATTGTTGTTGAGTTTTGGTTTTGAAATTGACTTTGTAATGTATCAGTATACAAGAGGATTGATGTCTTGCAGTATCCTTTCCATGCATGTCATTGTGGTTTCTGGTTAGGGGTTTCAACTTGCATGTAGGAGAGTGGCTTTCATAGTAGGGCCAATGCCCAAAGTGGCTGCCTGGGTAACCCCATGGAAGTTGTAATCAAGTGATAACTTAATAATTTATCTAGGTGGGTTGGGTAGTAATTCACATAACAAGATAAGTATGATGCCTCACCCATGCCTTGAGTGCTCTCACAAGCTAAAGATGGGATGAGAAGGCCTGGTTGGCAAGGTCAACCTCCTTGTCTTCATGAGGGGATGTGTCGGCTCCTCATGTGTCACCCTATGGGGTTGGTGCCTAGAGAGAGGCTGCTAAGGTAACCATAGATGGGGGCCAGTTTCTAGAGAGAGATAGCCTGGATAACCCATGCTAGGACTATGCGATGACACTCTCCCTACTGCAGTCTAGTTACTTCCTCTTTATCTTTTGTTGTTGCCTCTAGAGTATTGTCTTGTCTTGATGATTTGTGTAGCCTTGATAATCTATTTTGTCTGTCATGTTTGTATCTATTTGTTTGTATTTGTTGTTTCTATCCTTTGACTTAGTGGAACCTCATTGTTATCTCCTAGCTCGGGGGGTGGACCTCAGGGTTCCACATGGTTGGGTGGAAGAGCTTAATCCATTGGTTATTCTTGGTTGCCTTGGTTCGTGATCACTATAGATGTGTTTCCAGTTCCAGATTTGTACTTGCATCCTCAGAGATGTATACTACTTTCATAATTGAATAATCTTGTTGTATAAACCGATGTAATCGGTCACGAAACTTGTAATCATGTAATCATGTATTTGATCTTATGTAACTGTTCATGTCTGTAAATGAATAATGTAATTCTGTTGTATCAAAATACATATTACTTGTTTTGTTATAGATTTATGTTTATCTGATGCAGTTATGTTTCCCTAGAGTTGTTAGTTGCTCATCTGGTTTAATTATTGTAAATAGTGTTAATTGTATGCTTAAGCATTTACTCGCTTCAAATAAAAAATATTTCTAAAATTTTTGCACTTGTTAGCCTAACTCTCTAGGGTTGCATGACGGGGCATCACATTTGGTATCAGAGCCAGGTTTGAACACTGGGTACCCTAGTTAATATTGAGCCCATTATGTAACCTAGTGCTTAAACTCTGTAGATTAAAATTCTTTTTCTTTTAGGTAGTTCTTGTTTTGAAGTTGACCCTCGGAGGTATGTTTGTATATGAAGATGCCTAGAGGTTGAGTTTGAGGTCAGGATGTGAGATCCCTATCTTTATCTTGTTGCAGGCTTCTAGGGGTAAGCCTGATCCTAGGGGGAGGATGTAATGCCCCTCATTTTTTGGCTTTTGATAGTTGATAGTTTTCTATTGCATTTAGACAGTTTTGAGATAGTTGGTTGTTAGACTTATGGTTTATGCTTTTTATGTTTATGATGGACTATGGTTGACTGTTGTGGTTATTAACATGTGTTATGAGTAGGATGATGACATTATTGTTATTACAGTTTATGATGTATTTTGACATGTTTAGTTGATGGTTAATTGACTATGGGGTGGGTGCAAAAAGTTGGGGGGCCAAAAAGTGGCCAACTTTTTTTTTTAAATTAGTAATAACGCGAGCGTGTTATAACGCGCTCACATTATGGCTTGGTGTTGCCGAGCCTACACCAAGCCATAACGCGCTCGCGTTATGTGTTGCTTTATATAAAAAAAGCAGTGTTCTATTTCATTATTTCACAGCAAATTACAAGAAACCCGCGGCTTCAAAAAAGAAAGGATCGCACTCATGTTATTTGAGGTCCAATCGTCAGTTATTTCTCACTGATTCATCATCAAAATGCCGCCACGATGTCAGGGAAATCAAAGAAGTAAGTTTTGTTTGCTTTCTTGTGTGAATTTGTTGCTAAATAGGTAGGTTAAAATAGTTTTTGATGTAAAATTCTTAAATTTACAAGAGTTGATAATGCACCTCCTCTTCCTCCTGAAAATCCACAAAATCCTCTAACAAATGAACAACAAATACCTGCTAAAGAAGAACCCCAACCACAAACACCTCCATTTATTCCTGAATATGCCCCTGGAACACAAGAAAATCTAATGGGGCAAATTAAAAATAATAAGAAACAAATTGAGGACATAATTACAAGGTTGAAAGAACCTACAACTTCAACCTTGCATAGATCCATGCTTGCTCAATCCCTTGAATCTATGTTATCAAATGTAGATTCAATAAGCAAGCAAATCACTAGTTGGACATAAAAGAGAAGAGAATTTAGAGAGTATTATGCTGACAAATTATCATATGAACAAGTGAAAAAGGAACAAATTACAAAACTCAACTTGTGTTCTATTTTCATAGACCCACGAACAAATGAATCTCTACTCCTTACATGCAAGAGGTTCCCTATCCATTGGTGTAACAACCAAGCAATAAGGGACAATTTTGCGCAAAGGTGGTGGATGGTTTTTGACCATCCTCCAAGCAACAATAATGAGGTCCCGCAATACTTTTTGAGGAAACTCTACTGCGAGTTTGTCAAAAATAAAGTGCCAAATTATTTTGATATACGGGAGTTCCAGGGTAGAGGTAAGGGGTCAGCACAAGATAGACTAGGGGCACGTGTTGACCCACAGCGGCCAGCGAGATGAGCACTCGCCAGACTGGCCCATGAGCACGTTTCTATCCCTTCTGTTGTGAAGGAGATTGTTAAGGTCGAGGCACTTCAGTCTATTAGTGCCTTGACCTAGAGCATCTTACAGCATGCTAGTACTGCAGTACAGCGTGGTCCGGGGGAGAGTTTGAGTACGGTTCCACCCCATACTTGTTGGACTTGTGGGTCAGCATGTGATTATGACCCCACGGATAGTCATGATGCAGGTGTGCAGGCTACATCTGTAGCTGAGCAGATGGTGATGACAGATGCCCTCCTAAGTGAGACTTTCGGGCTTGATACTCAGGTAAATCTTAGCAAGTTCATTGAATTTAATTTATTAATTTTCATTTTTGAAATGCAAGATTAACTAATTTAGTTTCATGATTTTAATAAAATTTCAGGGTCATAGCGTTGATGCAGTTTTCAGTGGTTCTCCACCTGCATATTACACTACATCATCTATTGTCGGGGTATGTAACTAGTAAACAGTTATAAATATTACATGTGAATAGCATCATTATATGAATGGTATTCTAATATCTTATTTTGGATGTTGAATAGGTTAATATTGGAGATTTCATGGCAACACCTACTAGCAGTGGTGGACTTCAAAGCTTCATGGAGGTAATAAAATAAATAGTTTAATGAATGAATTGTACTTACTAGATTTTTGTATGTGACTTGTGTGATTTATTATGTGTACTTCCATGTTTAGGTGAACATGTGTGTATGTTAGGAGCCATGATTTGCATCACTATTATAGTTTTCATAATTGAATAATATTGTTTTATTCCCAGATGATGCAGGCTGCGGAGACACCTCCTAATGTTCATAGGGCAATGGAGCATGGTGTGACCTCTGTGATTCATAGCTCCATGCCATTGACAGGGGTATGAGGCAGATTAGTAAATTTCAATTTACATTCATTGTTATAGTTGTTTATTTTTGAAAAATCAAAAGATTATTGATTTGAAGTTTAATTTTTATCTAGATGGTTTCTATAGGACATGACATCACCATAGCCTAATCCTGCTACTAAGGCAAGTGAGGAGACAAATTATATGGAGCGGTAAGTGATTATTTTGTTGAATGTTTCATTTTTTATAACATGTAATTTCTATATATTAATGTCTATACTTTTTATTGTAACAACTACAGATGCATAAAGAACTAAATAGGAGGAGCAGCCCTCGGGTTCATAGTAGACCACCCACATACGCATCTCCATCCCCTAGAAGATCAAAGGCTGCCTGTGATCTATTCTCTTCACCAACCAGAGGGGAATGACTTTTTATTGTGTTCCTTTGTTGTATGCCTATATGGCATTTGACATATATTTTGTATTGCATATAGTTGACATTGTATGCCTATATGGCATTCTTGTAAGCCTATATGGCTATTTTGTATATATATGTTATACTTATATCGACAGATATTGATGTATGCCTATATGGATATTTGGTTAATACAAATCTTTTTTATTTATGGCGTCCATACTTGCATTATAAATCTATGTTTGAATGGATATTTGTAGATGGCTACTTCAAATATTTAAAGTCCAATTGTATTACATAGGATGTTTGTTGATCCAATAAGCTAGCTATTGTTATTCAAGTATCACCTAAACCTCATTTTGGATCTAAAAGATAAAAATTGTATTTAAAATAAAAATGAATCATCATGTTGAACAGAAAATATTCATATTCTTTATGAGTTGCTCAATTGAAAATATTCAAATGAGTATGCTGATCCATATTCTCTATGAGTTGGTCAATTGAAAATATTTCTTAATTTCTTGTTATTATACCATATTGGGATGCAAAGAGTATGTTTGTTGTTTTGAATAAGATAGTCAAAATCATATGCTTATGAGCACCTGATGACCATTGTGGTTATTAAATGTAATTCATCTTGCATATAAGGCGAGGTTATGAGATTACATTGAGTCTTACCTAATTTTAGTATGCAACATAACATTGGGGCTATAGGCTTCCATAAGTCATCAACAATCAAGGTTCAAGGATATCATTGAAGTCAAAGGGTCAATGTTGTTTGTCATTAATGTCAAGGTTGATGCCATGATGTTGATAAGGTGATATAGTGATTCAAGGTAGGTGATGGCCATGAGATGCATGATGTTGTGAATATGGTTTTCATGATAAGGTCTCTCAATCATGTTGATGTTGCACAAGACAAACATGGTTCATATGATGTAAGGTTCATGTTCATGGTGGATGTAGTTTTGTTCATACAAGGTTTTGTTTGAATTTTTCATGATAAGGTCTATCTTAAAAGGTTGATATGATGCAAGGTTCATATTCGCGGTGGATGTGGTTTTGTTCATGCAATAAGAAGTTAGAGATGACACAAGCTTTCATAATCATAATCTTATTGATAGTTAGGGTTTGCATATTGGGCATTAAACCCTAAAAAGAATCTACTTTTCTTAAGACTTTAAAACCCTTAATTGCATGTCGTGTGTAAAGTGCACTTTTGTTTTAATTTAATATTGACTTATAATCAGAAGTTACTATCACTTAAATTAACCTACTAAAGGGTCTTTAAGTCATTAGTTCACCGTCCCTTCAACCTAACTCAAACGACGTCTCTGGTAAACTCTCATAAGCTCGAGTGCCATATCATAATCGAAGGTCATATTTAATTGATATGAGGGCGAGAAAAAGGAATGGAAGGTCAGTATTTAAAAGGAATTTAGAATACAACAAATCATCTCTATGCGGTTGAATTTTATGGGCATGCCTTTATAAAAGGTTAAAAGACAGCTTTATGCAGGATATCATGGTATTTGTAGTGTTTAAAGATTGAAGACTAGTTAGTGTTTGTAGCTCGGACTGTTTCAGCATGTTTGGGTACGAAACAGGACCATGCCTAGCCTAAATGTACCCATCTAGACATGTTGGAATTGTCGGTTTGGCCGCACGAGGAGAAGAACAAAAGTTACACCCCTTTGCAACTTTACACTGCCTCCTTTTGATGATTTTTGGGGCAGCAGAAAAACTTTCACCATAGGCAAACGCCTCAAAGATATAAAAAATTGAGAGAGGTTATTGTAGAGGGACCTTACGTGATCGTATTGCCTTAGACAGAATGTATCTAAATGACAACTCATCAAAGATCGCTGCCTTTTTGCACTTTGGACTCTTCAGGGATATCATTGGTACAATGTAGCTCAGACTATTTCGACATGTTTGGGTGTAAAATAGGACCATGCCTAGCCTAAACGTACCCATCCAGACGTGTTGGAACTGTCAGTTTGGCCACACGAGGAGAAGAACAAAAGTTACACCCCTTTGCAACTTTACACTGCCTCCTTCTAACAATTTTTTGGGCAGCAGAAAACCTTTCACCATGGGCAAACACCTCAGAGATATAAAAATTTGAGAGAGGTTATTATAGAGGGATCCAACATGATCTCTTTTCCTTGGATGAAATGTATCTAAGTGACATGGTTTCTGAATAATAGCTCGTCAAAGATTGCTACCTTTTTGCACTTTGGACTCTTCAGGGATATCGCTGGTACAATGTAGCTCAGACTGTTTCAACATGTTTGGGTGCAGAAAAGGACAATGTCTAGCCTAAAAGTACCCATCTAGACATGTTGGAACTGTCAGTTTGGCCACACGAGGAGAAGAACAAAAGTTACACCCCTTTGCAAATTTACACTGCCTCCTTCTGATGATTTTTAGGGCAGCAGAAAACCTTTCACCATAGGCAAACGCCTCAGAGATATAAAAAACTAAGAGAGATTATTGTAGAGGGACTCTATGTGATCGCGTTTCCTCAAACGGGATGTTTCTAAGTGACACGATTTTCAAGTAACATCTTGTCAAAAATTACTATTTTTTAGCACTTTAGACTCTTTAGGGATATCGTCGATACAATGTAGCTCAGACTGTTTCGACATGTTTGGGTAAAAATAGAACCATGCCTAGACTAAACATACCCATCTAAATGTGTTGGAACTATCAGTTTGGTCGCATCATGAGCAGGACACCAACAATGCAAAAGTTGCTTTGTGCAACTTGACAACATTGACACTTTTTTGCAACAGGACTCAAAGACTCAAAGTGACCCCAAATGACTCAAAGTGACTCAAAAACAAATGAAATGGTCTTAGAAGACCTTATTACATATAATTGACTCAATCAAAACAAATTTTATTTTTTGACCCCTCTTGGAGGCATGACAACCTGGGTGCCCCTGCACCATTAGTGCAACTGAAGTCAATAAATTTTTCCTATTAAGAAAAAGAGCTTCCCTTAGCTTCAAGCAATATAAATATTCTATACTGACAAAGCCAACCACATGAAGGTGGAAGCTCATGTGGCCTCACCTAAGACCTAAGACACATGTAGTCTAGTAGATGTAGGACACCTAAGACACCTATTGTATAGTATGTACATCTAGATTTTATAGACATAGTAGACCTAAGACACCTAGTCTTTATACCTTATCATAGTCTAGACCTAAGTCAACTAGACACCTAGACTATAGTTCTACCTAAGACACCTATTATGGTAGACCTAGTTAACATATAGTACCTACCTAAGACACCTAGATTAAATTATAGAAGACACCTACCTAGAAGACACGTAGATCATTCTAGATTATACCTTATTCTAGTCTCTAGACAGGTCTTTCATATATAGTATCTACCTAAGACACCTAGATTAGATTAAATACCTTTTTTCTAGTCTCTATCTACCTAGTTGACATATCATATATACCTAAGACATGATTAGAGACACCTATTATCTAGTTAGAAACCAAGACACCTAGAGACACATATATTTTATACATTATTCTCAGGATCAACTTCATCCATCACTTAGGTCTAACCCCATGAAGCATAACATGATGATGTAAAAATGTGTATATGTGTAAAAATGCAGCAGCAAATTAAAAAAGACAAACCTTACAAATTAATGTGCATACTTACAACTCAATGTAACCTAACTTTACAAAATCAATGTAAATACTTACAAATTAATCCAATGAACCATCTGGGTCTACTCTACTCTTTATTGTGTCAAGTATTGCTTCATAGTCAAACTCACACACCTTCCACAAGGTCTTGTTCAAAGGTCTACCCTAATACTGTATCAAATGAACATTGGATGCCACGACAAGGTTCGAGTAATGAAGAATCTTTCGATGCGTGTCAAAGTCCTGAAACAGCCAAACATTAACACTCTTATGTGGGTACCTTCTAAGCCATGTTCCAGTAATAACCGCTGAGCCTGTAGGGTATTCGATGTTTTCTCCATCTATAAATGGGGCCTCCAATTTCTTTTTGGCCTCAACACAACGACATAAGTAATAATTTGTTCCCTCTTCATTATCTTCATTTGCAATAACTGCATATATGTGCCCTACATTGATATGTGTAGCAAATTAGATGAAATTAGTCAACATTACAAAAACACTACAAAGTAAGATGACATTAGGAATTTCAAAAACTATGCAAATAGATATATTACTTGGTTGAACTAGATATGATATGTGGTCAAAGTCAACTGATGATTCCATTTGTGTTAGTTCCAGTGCCGTCGGGGGTCGATACGTGTCAAGTGGGCTAAGATAACTTAACTGCCATTCGTCAACCCACTCCTTTGACTCGCACTCATCCCAGGCTTGAATTGTACAGGAAGAACAAAAGCATGACATCTTTCGTGTATGTATACTCCATGAACCTGCAATTGAGCTTCTAAAAGAGTGCATCTCACTTGATCCTGTCAGTGTAGAACAATCCTCATATGGTGCAATGTTAGTATCATCTATCAACCAAAAAAATCTACGAACTGAAAACTTACCTTCATTACCTCCTAGACCCATGGAAGCATTACACCACTCGACGATCAATTTTGCATCTGTCAACTTTGCATTGTCTTTATACTTTAACTCTTCTCATGTTATGGCTCTTTTGATACATGCTCCTGCACCATCATGCTCTCCTTTTCCATGCCCGGCCTCACAAAAGTTTCACATATGTTGAATACCTATAAAATTATGCCTCTTACTTAGCCAATAGAAATTCTGTGAGTTCTTGAATTGTGACGCATAGTTATCTGACCATATGATATGCTGACTAAACTATATGCCCCTTCTAACCAAATCATTGTAGAACACCTGAAAGCAACCTTGCACAAACTCTGTAGAATGCATGCAATCATCACTGATATAGAAATTGAACTCCCTTATGATCTTTCTGTCATCCTTTGTACTATCATTCACATGAATGAATGTGATGTGCACAAATATAGAAACCTGTGTGGAGTTGTAATATTGTGATTTCACCTCATGCTGTGGCTATAGACTGTAGTTCTCTGCAAATTCGACCACTGAAACAATGCTACCAACCAAAAATGTGTCCTTGCAAAACTTGAATTGCAAGTCCAACCACCGAGCTCTATGGGCATGTCTTGCATACTCATACACTATGCTGTCACGAAATATAGGCATAAACTGATACACTAGAATCTTTTCAATAACCAATTTACACCTCTTTGCTTCTTTACCATCTTTTGTATTGTATGCCACTATTTTATACTTGTTGAACTCTACTAGTTCATTTCCAACCACATGTGTTCTTTCCATATGTTCACATATTGGCAAACGTTGCAAGCAACTATAACGATGACATGTGCCATCCAAGCATAATTTCTTGTAGAATATTTGACCTTCCTCTCTTTCACATAAAATTCTTGATATGAAGTCTCTTGAAGATGTTGGTGGGGCACGTAAGGCACAACCCTGCAAAACATTATTAGTATGCAAATCTAAACATATACACCTATACACATCAAAATGGTTAGCAAATTCAATATGTAATCTACAACAACAAGTAGTACGTGTGTAATTTATCTTGACATAGAAAGGTTTTAGCATTTCAAAATATCTTTGACAAATTTTAATTTGAGGATACTTCTCTAGAAATTTACCATAAAACTGTGTTTGAGTCTCATCCAGAAAATACTTTGGATGTGGCTCACAGTTCCGACTACCGATTCTCCTTCTTACCACATCCCTTTGATTTGGCGATACCCTTGTGTAATTCTTCCAAAAGTCTTCAATTAGTGATCTCAATGCTTCAACAATTGGTTTATCTTTTCGTGGTAGTCTCCCCAAGAACGCCCATAATTTATTGGCATTAGTGTCCTCAATTCTTTGGCATCTTCCAATGGCTCTTGATAAAGTTTTCCTATTAATTCTAAATTCTTGACTCATCTTTCTAATGAGACGAGCTTTCCTCGTTTGACTACTTACTATAGTCGATGTAATCACACGCCATGTTGCATTACTATCTTTTGTGCGTGAGGTGTTACCCACACTCTCATATGCACTCATTAGATTCTTGACAATAGATTTTTCACTTGAAGCCTCTGATGTTCTCAACCCAAGAATCTTCATGATGGACCTATACTTTATACTTTGCATCATTTCAACAAATAGTTGACATCTTGCAGACTCATTTAACTTTTCAAAGAACAATCTCCAAATCTTATGAGCATATCTTCTACAAGTGCGTTTTGGAATCTTACCTTTCATTGGCTGCAAAATATTCTCATCAATATCAATCAAATACTTTGGATTTCTATGCAAAATTCTAGGTGGTGTTAAATTAGGTAAATTCATCTCAACATTAGGAATTTCATCAATATTTAAATGAGATGGGCTAGATGGCATACCTTCAATCGAAGATGGAATAGATGACATACTTCGAGGTTGAAGTGGGAACAATGGCATACCTCCTTCATCACATGTGAGTAATGATGTACTCTCAACTTGAGATGTGGTAGATGGTGTCCCTACATGTTGACTTGCGGTAGAGGACGTGTCTCCAACTATGGTATTCAAATCTCTCATAGCACGAAGTTTTTGCATTCATTCTCTTTGTGCCGCCAATACCATATCTCTTTGTGATGGTTGTGGTTCCTCTTCAATTGGCATGTCTTCATTTATCGTGTCCAATTTCCTCTTCTCACAAAGTTCCCTCATAGCCACTACTTTCTTTGCATTCTTAGCTTCTATCTCTTCCTGTGTTGGTTTAATTCTTGATCGTTTCCTCAGCATGACAGAGAATTTGTCTGTAGCATGATAAAGAGACCAATATTAGTTCCTAGGAAATGAATCCATACAAATAACTAAAATATATGTCATTCAATCCTTCATAGTAAATGTACATACAATCATCATGTAAAAAAGTAAATGTCACTCAACCAAAATAGGTACAAAGCAAATTATTGCAGCCATACAAAGCATTATGGTACAAAGTTCACTTCAGTCCTAGATAAGGATAAGGTCAAAGGAGAGTCACCTATTGAGGCTACAAGTTAAGAGTACATGGGACTTCATGCTTGAAAAGGTTGAGGCAGACCCAATTTGAAATGTTTGTTGTTACTATGGCTACTAGGATTTGGAATTGAGAAGGTGTTTTGTTGGTACTAGGGATACTAGGATTTGGGTGGCTTGTGAAGGAATAGACAACAATTGAAGAGTGTAGACTTGAGTAAGGGTTTAGAATGGTTGTGTCTAAGTTCCTGAGGAGTAAGAAGACCTCTAGTAGCCTTGTTAGGTTTTGAAGTATTGAAGACCCTCTTTGTGCCTTTGTATAGGGAGATTGCTTGAGAGGAAAGCTTATGAAATTTGAAGAAACTATTGGTATGATCCCTTTGGATTGAGTTGAACCCTACCTCTGCATCACATACCTAGGATTGTCATAAAAATCATTAGACTAATCTCTGTAATTTAGGGTATTGAATGGTATATAGTTGATCAAGGTAACCACCATCATGTGCTAACAAAGGACAATTACGAAATTTTGAAATATTGTTGTGTCATGTGCATGTACAAATCATCATGAATAGGTGCATAAGGAATGTCCTAGCCAAAGATATGTGCATACAAATCATCATGTCATGTGCATACTTGTATGATCTTAGCACCTATTCATTTTTATTTTAACTTGTTAATATGACAAGATAATAGTGGGATTGTATTTTTATTATGTTGTAAGGATTTATTCTTGTATAGTTTGACATCATGGTATGTTAAGGTCTGTTTATTACACATAATTATTAAAGAGTCCAAGTGTAGAAAATATACATGGCATCATGTGAGATTGTAGGCTTCTTTCTTGATTGGGAATGTGTCTATTTTAAACATGTATGATAAAGAATGATAAAGTAATTGAAATAGAATTAAGGAAAATATAAAGAAAATACATGTAAAGACTTGACATACCTAAAAAATAGAGACTTGAATGGAGAGAATACCCAATTATGTAGTGTTTTTTTCTTCTTGCATCAAACTCCTCAACAATTTGAGTTTTTCACCACTTGCTTCCTTTTCAATGTTAAATTGAATAACACTCAAATATAATTAGTAACAACAATACTATTAACCAATCTATAATATTAAATTCCTAAAATTGAATCATAATTGACATTGTAACACTACAAAAATTGAAACTTGAATAGATATATATCAAATTTGGTGTGAAAACTATGTTATTTCCTCCTTCTCAAGTTGGCAAAGCAAAAAAGGTGGTGGAAAGATAATGCAAAGGTGGTAGAATGTGTAAAATGTGCATGTGAACTTCCTAATAACATGAAAGCACTTCTTTTTTTGTTAGAACACACGCATAATCAGCATGAAAATAGAGCATGTGGGCCTAGATCATGGGGGTCAACACTTTTTTACCATTTTTATAGTAGGAAAAAATGTGAGCGCATTAGATTGATCCATAAATATTTGTGCCTATCTCACCTTCGATAGCACCTTTACAATATCTCACCTCTAGTTCCATTAGCTCATGTTCTATATCTCACTTATCTCTCCCCCTCACCTCTCTACCTCTCCCCTCTCTATGTCTCTCAGTCACTCCTTGTCTACCTCTCCATCCATCCTTAGCCATCTAGATCTCACTTAATCCTAAACCCTAAAGCCAGCTATCCCTATTCCTAAACCCTCAACAGGCTTGATACTATACCTTAAACCCTAATCCCTTATCCCTAAACCATCCAACCCTATCCCTAATCCTTATACCCTCAACACTCTACTTTAACCCTAATCCCTCAACCCTCAACCCTATCCCTAAACCCTCAACCCTCAAACCTCAACCCTCAACATCAAACCCTAATCCCTCAACCCTTAACTGTAATCCCTCGACCCTCAACCCTATCCCTAAACCCTAAAACCTCAACCCTCAACCCTCAACGTCAAATCCTAATCCCTCAACCCTTCACTCTAATCCCTCAACCCTAAACCCTCAACACTATATCTTAAACCCTAATCCCTCAACCCTAAACCCTAAACCTTATCCCTAAACCCTAATCCCTCAACCATCAACCCTAATCCCTCAACCCTCAACTCTAATCCCTCATCCCTAAACCCTAAATGCTATCCCTATTCCTAAACCCTCAACGGGCTCGATACTATACCTAAAACCCTAATCCCTTATCCCTAAACCCTCCAACCCTATCCCTAATCCTTATACCCTCAACACTCTACTTTAACCCTAATCCCTTGACCCTCAACCCTATCCCTAAACCCTCAACCCTCGAACCTCAACACTCAACCCTCAACGTCAAACCCTAATCCCTCAACCCTTAACTCTAATCCCTCGACCCTCAACCCTATCCCTAAACCCTCAACCCTAAAACCTCAACCCTTAACCCTCAATGTCAAACTCTAATCCCTCAACCCTTAACTCTAATCCCTCAACCCTAAACCTTATCTATAAACCCTTAACACAGTACCTTAAACCCTAATCCCTCAACCCTAAACCCTAAACCCCATCCCTAAGCCCTAATCCATCAACCCTCAACCCTAATCCATCAACCCTCAACCCTAATCCCTCATCCCTAAACCCTAAACACTATCCCTATTCCTAAACCCTCAACGGGTTTGATACTATACCTTAAACCCTAATCCCTTATCCCTAAACCCTCCAACCCTATCCCTAATCCTTATACCCTCGACACTCTACTTTAACCCTAATCCCTCGACCCTCAACCCTATCCCTAAACCCTTGACCCTCGAACCTCAACCCTCAACCCTCAATGTCAAACCCTAATCCCTCAACCCTTAACTCTAATCCCTCGACCCTCAACCCTATCCCTAAACCCTCAACCATAAAACCTCAACCCTCAACGTCAAACCCTAATCCCTCAACCCTTAACTCTAATTCCTCAACCCTAAACCCTATCCCTAAACCCTCAACACTATACCTTAAACCCTAATCCCTCAACCCTAAACCCTAAACCCTATCCCTAAGCCCTAATCCATCAACCCTCAACCCTAATCCATCAAGCCTCATCCCTAAACCTTAAACCCTATCCCTATTCCTAAACCCTCAACGGGCTCGATACTATCCCTCAACCCTTAACCCTTAAAACTTGAACCCTAAAACCTATCCCAACACCCTCGACACTCGACACTACATATTAAACCCTAATCCCTTAACCCTCATCCCTAAATCCTCAACCCTAAATCCTTAAACATTCAACCCTAAACCCTATCCCTAATCCCTCTACCCTCAACACTCTACTTTAACCCTAATCCCTTAACCATCAACCCTATCCCTAAACTCTAAACCCTCAACCCCCAACCCTCAACTCTCAACATTAAACCCTAATTCATCAACCCTAAACCCTAATCCCTCAAACCTAAACCCTATCCCTAAACCATCAACCCTCAACACTATACCTTAATCCCTAATCCCTATCCCTCAACCTCAACCCTTAAAACTTAAACCCTATCCCTACACCCTCAACACTCGACGCTATATCTTAAGCCTTAAACCCTCATCCCTAAAGCCCCAACCCTCAATCCTTAAACCTTCAACCCTAAACCCTATCCCTAATCCCTCTACCCTCGACACTCTAACCCTAACCTTGACATTAAACGCTAATCCATCAACCCTAAACCCTAATCCGTCAACCCTAAACCCTATCCCTAAACCCTCAACCCTCAACACTATACCTTAAACCCTAATCCATCAACCCTAAAACCTAATCCCTCAACCCTCAACCCTAATCCCTCATCCCTAAACCCTAAACGCTATCCCTATTCCTAAACCCTCAACCCTCAACACTATACCTTAAACCCTAATCCCTTATCCCTAAACCCTAAACCCTATCCCTCAACCCTTAACCCTCAGCCTTAAAGCCTCAACCCTCAATCGTTAAACCTTCAACCCTAAACCCTATCCCTAATCCCTCTACCCTCAACACTCTACTTTAACCCTAATCCCTTGACCATCAACCCTATCCCTAAACCCTCAACCCTCAACCCTCAACCCTAATCCCTATTCCTAAACCTTCAACCCTCAACAATATTCCTTAAACCCTAATCCATCAACCCTAAACCATAATGCCTCAACCTTAAACCCTCAACCCTCAACACTATTCCTTAAATCCTAATCCCTCAACTCTAAACCCTAAACCCTAAACCCTATCCTTAAACACTTAACCCTCAGCAAGTTATACCTTAAACCTTAATCCCTCAACCCTCAATCCTCAACCCTAATCCCTCATCCCTAAACCCTAAATGCTATCCCTATTCCTAAACCCTCAACCCAAGACACTATGCCTTAAACCCTAATCCCTTACCCCTAAACCTTAAACCCTATCCCTCAACCCTTAACCCTTAACCCTTAAACCTTAAACCCTAAAACCTATCTCTAAACCCTGAACCCTATACCCTCAATAATATACTTAAGCCCTAATCCCTCAATCATCAACCCTATACCTTAAACCTGAAGCCTACACCATCAAACCCTCATCCCTAGACCATATAACCTCACCCTTATATCCTAAACCTCGAATATTGTGCCTCAACCCTATACTTAAATTATACCTAAACCATACGTGGTCTCAACCCAAGTCACCCTATGCCTTATATACCCTCAATCCATATCGTAAACCCTAATCCCCGCGCCTTACACACTTAATCTTATACACTCAACAACCTAAATATTAACCCTCAACTGTAACCCTCAACCCTCTACCCTCTACCTATTACTTGAGCCCTAATCCCTCAACCCTCAACCCTCAAAACTATACAGGCTCAGGTCCTTATATATACTAAACCCAAAACACTTACATACATACATACATACATGCATACATACAAACATACATACATACAAAGATGCATACATACAAGCATGCATACATGTACATACATACAAGCATGCATACATGTACATGCATACATACCTACAAGAATAGATATAAACATCCATGAAACATACTTATGAAATTTGAACATATCTCATTCAAAGGAAGACATAACGTGAGCACATTATAACGCGCTCGCGTTATAAGGCCCTCGCGTTGTGTCAAACTGGGAAAACACCGGCAAACATGCAAAAAAGCAAAAAAAAGCACAACATAATGTACTTGCATTATAACGTGCTCGCGTTATATTGTGCTTTGGGAATCCCAAGCCTTGGGCTTGGGATTTTCTTTGGATTTCCAACCCAAAGGCTTAGAGTGCATTTTCAACATCCACAGATGTGTTTTTGCAAATTCTACAAGATTCACATAATTCAAGGTCAAACAAATCGAACACCTGGGTAATGTTAGGATTTCTCTTAGCTATTTAATGATGTAATTTTTTTCACATTTTGACATAGTTAAGCCTTTCATCTTTAATTTCTTTTGTTTGTGTGTCCGGTTTTGGGCAAAACCCACTGTTTGGTCTTTTTTTCATTGTAAATTAACCATTCATTGAAATTTCAAAAAAAATACATATTTAGAAACTAGACTCCATTCTACACATATTAAAAAAATAAAAAATGATTTTCAATTAGTTTTCAAAATTTATAGGGGTAGCATAGCCAAAATTCTATTTTTTAGGATGTGTCCACTTTGAAAATTAGTAAAAAATCAAATATTCATCAAAAAATCATCAGAAAAATCGAGAATAAACTACATGATGTTAGCTAATTTTTCACTAAAGCAATTTTAAAAATACCAAAAAAAAGTTAACCTTTTGAGGGAGCCACAAAACATGCTATGTTAAGTTTTTTTGACAAAAACAACACCAATTTCTGTGGCTCCCTCTTTTGAACCCCTTAATCTATACCATTTTCAAAAAAAATTAGTAGTTTAGAAAGTAGACTTGGAGCACTATGAACATTGTTTTGGTTGCATCTCCAAATTTTGAGTGTAACTATGCTCAATTTCTCATCTAAGGCCAGCATTTCCTAATTTTAGAATAAAAGTGGCCACTTAAGACCCCTTTTTGGTCCCCCATCTTCTTGCACTTACCCTATGTAGAATAATGTTACTATGCTTTATGGATTGAATGTTATCTGATTGTCAGTTAGAGATGTTTGTGTTCATTGTTATGCTTGAGAGCAGGGATGGTGTAGTATTACTCATTTCGAGTATCCTACTACACTGCGATTCTCTGACTCTCTATGTGTTGATATATATGCATTCGTTCGTATACAACCTATCATTTTGATATAGGTTGCAGGTACCAGGCATCGACTCCACCTAATTTAGAAAGTTTGAGTGTGCCCTTACTCCAATGGATAACGTTGATGGGAGATAACATGGGGTTTTCCCTAGGTCAGTTTCTATTTTCAGTTTGTGTCATGGGTCTTGATGTCACTCCGAGATTCTTGCCTCAGATTTGGTCATGTGGTATGAAAACTGATTATCGAGTTTTGCTCATAATCCTATGTGTGTCTTGGAAATACATTAATGAATTTATTTTTATAATAGTAATGTTATTAATAAGTAGATATAATATTATTTATTAGTAGTTATTAGTTGTTTTGTAGCATTGTGAAATTGGTAATGTTAATTTAAGTAAATTTTAATAAAGATTAAATTAATTATTTTAATGTTTTAATAGGAATTGAGTTATGAGTATGTAACATTGTTTTAATAAAATAGTATATAGTAAATTATAGAATAATATTAGTCTGTAAATTATTTCTTATGAGTTGTCGAATAAGATTCCAGACGTGGAGAATCTCTCTGGAAAGTAAAAATCAATTGTTTCAGGGTAGTGGAATTTTCTGTAACGGATTTTGATAGTGGAAATTTATGAGTCTTGGCTATTTTTGCTTTTGGGGGTTTTTATTTTGAGGGGGAGTTTTTTTGAGGGGATAGACAGAAATTTGGAGAAATTGTTAGGGGATACGAAGGAAGAACTTGAGGAAGCTGAAGAAATTGAAGCCTTGGATCGAAATCCCAGGTATGCTTACTTGTATTTTTCTGTGGCAATTCAGACGAATTAGTCTAATCCCCTGTTGAATCTCTTGTGTGCATTTTTGAACTTGTTTCTCTATTCTGGTGGAAATTATTATCTTCCTGTCGCCTGAAGATCTTGTAGTCTTGAATTTGATAGTGCTATGTTGACTAGTATTGATGAAAATTTATTCTAATCTGACTTCTTACCAGACCCTTATCTTCCTTGCTACCCTTAGTGTCAAAATTTGGCTTTCATAAATTTTGCTTCTCCAAATCTATTGCCAGAAAATGAATTTTTTAGAACAACTGATGGCTCTAAGAAATCACAGTGACAGAGATATCATTTGAAATGTTCCTTTACCCCTGTCTCAGCATGTCTTTGTATGGCCTCCTCTATCAAAATTTCTCTTGATTTTTTCCTGAAATCTATGATTTAAATTAGTATAGATGGGTCGTTCATTGGTCAAACTTCAAACTTCAACTTCTGCAACTCTTATCACCCCTAGACCCTGTCGTACGGCCATTTTTATTTCTTATTTTCTTAAAACTTTTCCTTAAATTTTATTTGGACCTGCAATTCGTTGCCCAGCTAGCTAACGTGGGTGGGAGGACCTGTGCATTTCAAAAGAAAGAAATTTATTGTTTTTGAGATTCTTCCTTATCAGTCGTACGGTGTTCCATCAGGGCTAATCTAGTTAATGAAATTAAAATCTGACCTTGCCTGGGTACTGAGTCTTGTCTATATTTCCGTCCAATGTTCTTTGCTGCAGACCTCATTCTTGCCTTCTCTAAGTTGTTTTTCTGCCTGAATTCTTTGATAAAAAAAATTAGTCCTGTTCGGTGCTTCCAGTCAATAAAGAAATAATGATAATGAAATCTATTTCTTGCCTAAGTCATCTCTGCCTGAATCTTCTTGCCAGTCCTCCTCTACTAGACAAATTAAAAAACATCTGATTTCTCTGAATCTCTAAAAATTTGTATTGGATTCATTCTCTCTGTCAAACTCTTGAAATCTCTGAAAATTGGAATGAATTCATCCTCTGCCTCTGAAATCTGTATTGCCATGGTTTTCTTCTGGAATACCATTCTCCATTTGTTTTTTTTTTATAACCTCTGAAGTCCTCTTTCAAATACACCTCCCTGAATTAAGAGTCTTTCAATTAAAAGTTTATTACTATGATTTTCTTTTCTTATAGTGGAGTTAGCAAGAATTCATAGGATAGACAATTAAGTCTAATTAGGAAGTTTCTAAAATCAACTCCATGAATGTTTAATAAACTTGCCTAAATGAATATTATTTTGAGTTCGTTAACAATTGTTAAGTAGAATTTAATTTATTCATTAGGAATTAATAATGATGAAACTATTGATTAGTATAACTTATTTATATTTGTTAGGATAGATTTGCATTATCCTTTAGAGTAATTGCCTTATTAAGTATAGATTAGAATTAGTAGATGAAAGTTTGTTAATGAATAAATTAGAGTATTAATGTGAATTAGATTTTAATGACAATGCTAGCTTTTAAACCAATGTTAGATGGTGTTACAATTCTAGAATTAAATATATTGAATTAAATATTAGTTATACTCATTTTATCTTGTTAAATATAAATGTGTTTGATTTAGTAATATATTATCCTGTGGTACATTGTTTTTAATAAATAAATAATAAATTAGAGATTTATTGTGAATTGAATTATTATGGTATTGGTTAAACAAATATTAGATGGATTTATAAGCCTAGAATTGATTAGTATATATTATTATTAGGATATTTATTAACTCTTAATGTTGATGATTTTTTTAGTAGTATTTATCTTTCTAGTTAAAATTTATTCTAGTTCATTTGAGTAAACAATAGTTATCCTAGTGTCTTAAGAGACTTAGGAAGTAATGGGAATAGATGTATATGTTGGAGTTAGGTTGGATAAATGATAGTTTCCAAAATATGAAAAATGAGTTTCATGAGTTGATGCTATGTTGAGCTAATTATAATTCTTGTGTAATTAGTATAAGATATTTTAGAATTTTGATAGCCATTGTGTGAATGAAAGAGTTATATTCTATTTTGATCATCATGGTATAAGTTTCTATATTTTGTTTTAAAACTAAGGACATGAGTAAACTATTAACTACTTCTTTTAATAGAATGTAGTCGTATTTTATAAATTGTCACTATTTAATTATGTAGGAATCTAAACCTTATAGCTGGCCATTTTATCTTATAAATCAAAGTATTAAAATTTAGCTATCATTGCTTTGTTTTAATCTAATAAATATTGCTTGCATAAGATTACTAATATTATGGAAGTAATGTAATTTATTATCTTAGTTAATTCATTTCAACTTTCTAGAGGTCTATTATAAATTTAAATATTATGAGAATATTGTGATGCTTGGTTTAGGGAATAAGACTGTTGTTTTAGACTATTTATACTTGTCTTTTTAATTATATGAGGGTTATTTTATCATATTTATCTATTTGAATAGTAGTTTGGTGTTGTTGTTAGAAAATAATATAGGAATAAAACTCAATTAGATTGCTTGACCTATGTTATGGCTTTATGGTCGTGGATGTAACACCATTGTCAGTTATTATTGTCTTGTAGTAATGGAGGAATTGGGTTATTGTATTTTTCCCTGGTTCTGAGTCACGTAGTTATTTTGGTTCTGTTAGTAATAATTTATGTTTGGGGTTTCAAGTCAGGATCTCTTCCCAAAAAATCCAAAATTTTTGTGTCTTTCGGCCTCTACAGTGCTAAAAATGCAAGAAATCAGTTGTGTGTAGGTTAAAATTGCAGTGGCAGGTCAGAAATCTCCATCGACCCTTTAAAATGTTAAAAAATGGGTCATATGCATTCCAGATGCTTATCGGGACATAGAAAAAGTTACTCAAAGCCCCGCGGACAGTGCCAAGTGTCGGGCTCTGCCCATGTTTCAAAAAGTTTCTTTTGAGTTTCTAAGTTGGGACGGAAGATGCCACGTGCCCCTTGAGGTTGCTGCGGAAGCCGACAAGTGTCAGCCTCTGTAGTAGTTTCTACATGTTTCAATATGTAGCGATGGCATGGTTGGTCCCAAAAAGTTTCTATGCTGCAGCGGATGATGCCAAGTGGCTGCCTCAACAGGAGTTTCAAAAGTGTTTCAGTTTCTTTGGTGGCCGCGGATCCTGCCAAGTGTCAGTCTCCGCGGGAGTCCCAAGTGTTTCCTTTAGTTAGTAGTTACTGCTACGGATGGCACCACATGTCGCTCTCCGTTAGAGTTTCTAAAAGTTTCAAAGAGGGGCCTTAAAGTTTCTATCATGTTTCAAAGCTTGGCAGGCGGAGCGAAGTGGGTCCCAGTAAATGCAGTTGCTACTGCGGATGCTGCCAAGTGGCAGTCTCCGCTTGAAGTTTCAGATGCCCCTTTATAAAGTTTCAATGATCGTGCGGAAGGCACCGTGTGTCCCTCAAGGTTGCTGTGGAGTGTGACAAGTGTTAGTTTTTGCAGGCTAGTTTCCATTTTGTTTCAACGGTAAACGAAACATTGATGTGGGCCCCGGCATATGTATCAAATGTGTCAGAAAGTGATGCGTGGTAGAGGGTCCCAAGGGTCTCTAATGTTTCAAGGATATCGCGGATGCTGCCAAGTGTCACGGTCTGCGAGGTTTCAAAAGTTTCTTTGTGTTTCAAGAAGTGGCCGCGGAAGGTGCCACATGGTGGCTTCTGCAGGCTTGCCCCTGTTTTCCTTTTGTGACGGCCAGCGGGGGGTTGTGGGCACCATTTCTTTTTGTGTCTCTAGGTTTCAAGGCCGCGGGTTGTGACATGTGTCGCCTGCGGAAGCCACTTTGGTATTGTGACACAGTTTGTTTCTTGAGTGTTACGGGCGGTGCCACGTGGCGGCTTCCGTGGGAGTGTCTCAGGAGGGCCTTAGTGTTTCAAAGGAGACTACGGAAGTTGCCACTTGTCCTGATGGTCGATACAGCGGATGCCACCACGTGTCCCTTTTTAAAATATAAAAAGGATAAGACGATGGTCAGCGATGGAAACCTAAAGTGCCTGCATGGCACATTTTCATTGGCTGGCGACTTTTCAACATTTTTAGGGCCGTTTGATCTCAGCGGTTAGTTTTGGATCGACAGCCATGTTTAAAGCTTGCAGCGACAGGTTTTTTCCCGAGTATCTACGACTATTTTTGGCGGGAGAGGCTTGCTGCGGCTGCGTTTCCGGAGGCTGTGAGTAGTTGAAACATTAATGGCGATCTTGCAGGGGCGCGATGGGTCGAGTTGGTGGCTCAACCACCTAAATTGATGATGCATGTCCCTGAGCGGCGGCTCGAGTCCCTATCTCACCGATTCCTTCCTCTTTGCCCCTCTACAGCATTTATGATTTTGGGCACCATTTTCAGTACATTGTATCTGGCAAATTTTTGGTGAGCCATGTAATTAATTTGTGGAGGGCATAGTTTTGCTATAAAAAGCAAACTGTGTGACCCATTTTAGGTTGTTGAAGGCCTGGGCAATTTTTTGTGTAAATAATGAAGAACAGGGCATGATCTTGGCTGTTTTATCCCATTGTGGAGTTTATGAGTTGCAACATGAATGTATTTTGCACATATGTTCAGTTTCAGTGTTGATTTATATGAAAAATGCTTATTGCATGTGTCTATCTGCTTGTCTCCATTTGCTGCATGTTGTCATCCTTCTTTTGAATCTGGTCGCTAAGGGTTTCATAGATTCTAGGGTATAGATATCTATACTGCATGTTTGATCTCTAACTTCCATTCAAGGAGTGGATTAAACTATTTTAGGTTAATGCATGGAGAAGGTTGCATGTCAGCAGGGATATCTGTAAGTAGAGGCAACTAGATACCCATTCTTGGGTAATGTTTGTAAGGCAAGCATCAGTCCAACCCCCTGAAACTTGAGTGAAAGTTGCAAACCATCTGCTGTATACGTCTAGTTGACTCCTTGCCCAATGGATAGGCACCAGTCTGCTCCTGGATCGGTAGTTATGAGCCAAAAACCCTTGTCTTGCATCCAGGACATTATGTCCACCCATTTCATCACTTCAACCTGTTAGTTGTAGGAGTAGGATTAGGAACCCCCTCCATATTCTCATACCCACTAGACAAATATGTCCAAGAATGTTGCCAACCTTGTGATCTATCATGCAGATCTTGGTCCATACATGAGAGTATTCTGCCTGTTATTGTCAAGTTATATCGTTCTATCTTTGAGCTAGTCAAGGTTACATCTTTAGTTATAGGGATACCCCCCTTGGTGCGGCAAAACTAGAAGTGAAGGGGAGGCAGCTCACGCAACCTCCCATAATCTGTTGGCCAAATCTACCTGTGCATTGGATCTGCAGATTTGGTAACCAATAGGTTCTAAGTGGGGTGTCATGGTTGTTATGGGTTAAATCTTTTAAACCTTTGATTTCTATATCGAGGGATGGATATATGAATAGCAGTAATGTGGTTCAAGTTACCCAACTCCAAAGGTTTAGTTCTTGTTCCAGTGCAACATTGTGACATGTCGTTTTAATGTTTTCATTTGTTATGGGATTTTGAGGTGGATAAGGGAAAGATTGTTGTTGAGTTTTGGTTTTGAAATTGACTTTGTAATGTATCAATATACAAGAGGATTGATGTCTTGCAGTATCCTTTCCATGCATGCCATTATGGTTTCTAGTTGCATGTAGGAGAGTGGCTTTCATGGTGGAGCCGGTGCCCAAAGTGGCTGCCTGGGTAACCCCATGGAAGTTGTAATCAAGTGATAACTTAATAATTTATCTAGGTGGGTTGGGTAGTAATTCACATAACAAGTATGATGCCTCACCCATGCCTTGAGTGCTCTCATAGGCTAAGGATGGGATGAGAAGGCCTGGTTGGCAAGGTCGACCTCCTTGTCTTCATGAGGGGATGTGTCAGCTCCGCATGTGTCACCCTATGGGGTCGGTGCCTAGAGAGAGGCTGCCAGGTAACCATAGATGGGGGCCAGTTTCTAGAGAGAGATAGCCTGGATAACCCATGCTAGGACCATGCGATTACACTCTCCCTACTGCAGTCTAGTTACTTCCTCTTTATCTTTTGTTGTTGCCTCTAGAGTATTGTCTTGTCTTGATGATTTGTGCAGCCTTGACAATCTATTTTGTTCGTGTCATGTTTGTATATGTTTGTTTGTATTTGTTGTTTGTATCCTTTGACTTAGTGGAACCTCATTGTTATCTCCTAGCTCAAGGGGTGGACCTCAGGGTTCCACATGGTTGGGTCGAAGAGCTTAATCCATTGGTTATTCTTGGTTGCCTTGGTTCGTGATCACTGCAGATGTGTTTCCAGTTCCAGATTTGTACTTGCATCCTTAGAGCTGTATACTACTTTCATAATTGAATAATCTTGTTGTATAAACTGATGTAATCGATCATGAAACTTGTAATCATGTAATCATGTATTTGATCTTATGTAACTGTTCATGTCTATAAATGAATAATGTAATTCTGTTGTATCAAAATGCATATTAATTATTTTGTTATAGATTTATGCTTATTTGATGCAGTTATGTTTCCCTAGAGGTTTTAGTTGCTCATCTTGTTTAATTATTGTAAATAGTGTTAATTGTATGCTTAAGCATTTACTTGCTTCAAATAAAAAAATATTTCTAAAATTTTTGCACCTGTTAGCCTAACTCTCTAGGGTTGTTTAATTATTGTAAATAGTGTTAAATTGTATGCTTAATCACACTAGCACACTACTCCAAACATACATATTTGTAGACTAATTTTTTATAGTGTTTTATCCATCTTTCTTTTGCTCTACACAACCCTAGATTCCCCCAGGTATCCCCCAAATGCTTGCTATTGTCTTTTCCACTAACCCTATCATCATTCACGGGAAATAGTTTTTGCATCCTTTTATGTCTCATCCATTGGGGTTTGTTAGAGTTCTTAAAATCAATTCCCACACCTTCAACCTTCATGAAGTCCAATCTAATACCTCCCTCTTCATTAAATATTGTAGTGGAAGCAACCAGTACCCCCACAAGATTCTTAACTCCATGATGTACATGGGGAAAAATATCAAAGTATCATGCATGTCACTTGAGTCAACCTTCAACTGATTAACTAATTAGAGAGGTGGTGAAGGAGACAAGATTTTTAAATTCCATCTCCTTGATGAGGTACTAGATGTTATATATAAATGCAAACAAAGAACAATCATTCTTTTCTTTTTAAAAGGGGTACCCAATGAACCAACACTTTTATAAATTAGCTAAACTCATTTGGAAAAATAGGGGTTGGGATCTAGAGTCCATTATAGGGTTGGGGAGGGGGTGTGTTTCTTACATGTCTAGTGCCCCTAAACATGCCTAATCAATGTTACATTATGACATTTGGAATATATGTGAACAAATTTTCAATCTCCAATTCTAAAACTTTGAATTTTACCTTGAGGTAACATCTTAATTTCCTACTATCCCATGTGGGTGGAGTTCTTGTTCCTCATTCTTTCTTTTAGACCATTTTTGAAAGAGCTCTATGGACAATTGTATTGGATCATTTGGTACGAAAATAAGGTGGAAATTTTCACTAGCTTGCATTTTTCAAATGTGTTCAACTATGAGCATTCATCAAAGTCAACCTAAACCAACCCCTACCTAAATCCATTAGACTCTTTGACCCCAAATTTGAAGTCACTAAACCCATAGTTTTCCTCACTATTTACCAAATGCTTGTTTCTATTATAGAAGAGAGAGACAACTCATCTAAGATTGCATTGTGTGAAAACCTAAAGTTCTCTCATCCCAACAACAAGAGGATGCTAGAGTCAAATGTACATCACTTGAACCAACAAAACCTCCATGATTGCTAAGTCAAATGGTAACTCACCAAGATAATATGTTAACCTGAATAGTCAAGATATCAAGACATAGTTTACTAAAACTAGAATAATAGTGATTGACCCATACTCTAACTTCCCTCAAGGTCCCAAAATGGTCCTACTTGTCCAACTCCCCTTTTTAAATAACTTCAATTACTCCAATCATGCCAATCATCTCTCTATTTTTCTCATTGACTAGATGTACCACACTCTTTCTCCAAATGAAACCCTTACAAAGATGCCACCATGAATGATGGTTGGAGAATGCTATAAAAATGTAAAGTACCAATTTCCTCTTCAAACAATTTATAAGACACCTCCTTGTTGTGAGGTTATTCCCTCAAAAACATAGATAACTATAAGGAAACATGTGACCTACAAGTGAAACCCCTTCTTTTCACTCACCAACAATTATATTCTCATGTTAGAGAAGCCTACATCTCTATCAATGCCCTAGGTAGCTGAATGATCTCCTTAAACAACCTACTTCTAACCTTGACCATTGAAGTAGAGGACTTTGTTCCATCCTCTCAATGAAGTACAGAAATACTTTCTTGGAATGTATAGGCATCTCCATTCTTGTCCACAAGTATTAGGTCAAGGAGCAACTTTCTAATTGGCAACTTGATGTATCTTTCTCTAAGATATCAAATTTAGAGGATCTAAAAAGGAATTTTACCTCAAAACTATTAGGAAGGAAGCACAAGATTATCCAATTCTTCTCACCTTGATGGTAGTAGTGTTGATGGTGGTTTTAGCATGTAGCAATGTGGGTGAAATATAGGTTATCTCACCTCTCTTGAAAAGGAATCTTATCCTAGAAAAGACTTCCCCAAGGTTTATACAACTAGGTCTTAGCTTTGCAGGATAACGCAGTGGAATGTTTCAGCTGTACCAACAAAGGGGACTTACATACAACTGATAGGGTTTGATGAAACTATGACAGCAAAGTGTACAAGCTACCCTATGATATTCTCAGCATATTTGTGAATGTAATTGTTGCTTACAACCTAATTCTAGCAAATGTATTTGAAGAAAATACCAAAAGGTAAAGGGTTAAACAGAAGTATGAAACCTAAGTGACAATTACAACTGGATAAAATGCTGCAGATAGACAAATACTTTCAATATACCATCTCCTATTTAACCAGGTTAAGAAACCACAATCTTGTAGAAAATGATGCAATCTTCAATAGAAACTTATTATTTTCAAACCACATTCATTCATTAAACACCCAAAAAATGGAGTAGCTTAACTCATGAAATGCAATCGAACTAAATTTAATAACAAGGCCTAGGCTAACTATGCACAGCAACATACAATCAACAAGCACTAATAGTATGGACCAAAGCATTCATCAGATATCTTAGCATTTACCCATCATTGAAAAAGCACATCTAATTAACTTCAGATTGATATGAACCATGAAATCCCAAAGAGATAACACAAAGAATGCAAATTCCCAGCAACCTGCAAAACTTGCTTTGTATTGATCACAATTTGGCAGAGCCTCAGCAATTCAATATCACGTCTTAGTTACAAATGAGAGAAAAGGATGGCCCTTTTATAGATAAGGTGCCATACTAAGTTTTTCAGGGACGGTGGAGATTAACTCAACACCAATGGTCCATATTTACACAACATTTAATGATATACAACAATTAGTTACATTTTCAGATTTATTTTTGTCTTATATGAAAAAGACAAAATACAACTTGCAAATACATTGAATGTGGACAAAATGAGTACCCATTTGGTTGTTTATGACCAAGAGCCAATTTACAAGACAAAAGAAAGTCAACATGAAGTCATTTGACCCCTGGAAATTGGAGCTAATGTGGAATGATGGGATTTCACATGCTAGATGGATCATGTCACTGTGCATCGTCATCCAAGTTGACTTTGTTCTTTTCAGCTTCTCTATTGCTGTAGGCTGTGTAGGCTTCCAAGGTTGGGTTGATATCTGTCGGTTGAGGATCTTTAACATAATCAATTCTAAATTTTATTTGGTCAACCTCTCGCAAAAATTTGCAGTACACTGCTTCTTTGGACCTTTTATTTCTCTTGAACTCTCTGAACTCAGCCCTAAGGTCACTTATC